>BSBN01000367.1:0-2400000 GCA_027924645.1 Cunninghamia lanceolata | reverse complement strand
TATTCCTAAATTTTGTTGTGTATTGATCCAAATAACTCTCTATTTAATAAGAACATAAGGTCATTTATGACCATTACATATGGGAGAGGATATACATGTAATGCCCAAAATCTATCACCGACAAAAGACTTAAAATCTAACTAAGTACTAGTATTTTTGGAAACACAAAAACACCACACAAAGGTAATACATCATGCACACACATGCATTGTTGCATAATATCAAATGCACATGGAAGAAACATGTTGCCATCATGCAAGAAAAAAGGAAGAAAAGAATAAAATGCAAGGATGGGTGGCACCCATCCCCACATAGTAAATTCTATATTGTAGAACTTGCTAAGAGGAATGATATCAACATCATGATCAATTTCTCAAGGTACCCTATATAGAAGAGGAAGTGCTACTCTCTTCAAAGGTAGGAACCCAAAAGGTGATGATGTCTAGAATAGCTTAACATGACCACTTAAGTATGATAGGTAAATAATCAATTATTAATCCTTGCCTTTCCTTTCATAATGCATAATTGAAAACCAACACAACATAATTCTATGCTAATATTTTTAACTTTGCATGAGATAAGGGCAAATATTATGAGAATAAGGGAATACATATATGAAGCTAGCATTTATTCAATAGTAGATTCAATAAGAAGGAACAATCTAACAAATAGTTTCTTATAAAATAAAGATGAATTTTCTCCTTTCATGTACACATGTGACCAGTAAGGAAGAGAAATGCCATTTTCTTTGAATGATAAATGAGAGAAGGAAGAGATATAAGTTTCTTTTCCATTTGATAATGCATAAACTAACACTTAACAATGAGATCCTTTTGTCTAGCTCATTTATCAACTACTCAACATATTAGTATTGTGACAACTCATAATAGAACACATATACAAAAGTATAAGCAACACCTATCCATAGTAGATATACACAACATCTAGATGCTAACACAAAACATAAAGGAATAGCATCAGACAATTATTGAAAATTAAATTTGATTTGATCAATAGCCAAAAAATATTTTTATAAGTCTCTATGACATGTTCACCATTTATGTAGGGCATGAACATGTTTGCGATGATAGACACACATTCGCCACAACTAATAGACATTCACCACAACAAACTCACATTCACTATAGAAAATTCTTTGTTCATTGTGGAAAACATGTGTTCACTATAGTAGACAATTATTCACCGCTTCTGATAAAGTGATGAACTTGTGTTTTCATAGGCCGATACTTCACCATTTGGGCTATTTTTTTAATATTTATATTCAAACACCTAAATATTAAAATGTCTAAAGTAGTTCCTAACTTATCATTCATTCCTAGATTCATTTAACATGCTCTAGAATTGATAGAAACTATATATATATATATATATATATATATATATATATAGACATGAAAGAATTGAACCTATTGTGTGATTTCAAATGAAACCAAATTCATAATCATTTACCAAAAAAAATCTTAGTATCTTTCAACACAAATAAAAGCACAACCTTCCCATAGACTCATTCCAACACATATCCACCCAACCATACAATGGAACCATATTCAATTCATATCTTGATATAATAAATAAATAAAACTACATTTCAATTACAACAATAAATGGTGCTTTTTCAATAATTGACCAAATGACATAAAAAAATAGATTACAAAACTCAAGGAGGAATTCTCCATTCCTTGCCAAATAACATAATATAACTTCACAACTTAATTAATAAATAGTTAATATTTTAAATTAAATTCCAAAAAGATACAACTTTTTGAAAGGACTAAGAACTCCATCAATGTCCAAAAATCTTCAATGTCTTCTCTCTATGAAAGACAAATCTGTTGGTGTCAACCATCAAGCCCAGGATCACAACCTGCAAATAAATCTTCATAAATGAGAGAAGCAACACAAGGCTCTTTCACCAAAGATGAAAATATATTCATATGAGATATTTACACAATGTACAATAGTGCCTTATAAAGGCATGAAAATATGTGACAGGTGAGAAAACTACCCAACATGGGAAAAAACCACCTTGATAATTAAATGCATTATTATACCCAAGTAAACTTAAGCAAGGTAAAATCTATTTACCCTAACACCCCCCTTAAGTGCAACTTAGGGAGAAGAATTATTATGAGATGCAAGATGCAATATGGGTCCCAGCTACACAACCATGTTAGGTACCCATTTACAATGCAAAAAAGAAATCTCTCACAAATGGAGAAAAGGAGAAAAACCCTGTGGGAAAAAAAACCCCTCTCCAAAAGAGAGAAAAGAAAACAAAATGATGCATGGTTGGAAGACTCAATAACACCCCCCAAGGACTACATACGTCATGTATATACGATCAATGGCCCCCCATAAGAGGGAAAGAGAGACTATGTAGCCCCCCCCCCACAATGTGTAATCGCCTGCAAAAATGGTAAGTGTCTGAAGACAAAACATGATCCAATGTCAACAAACAACTTGTCTCCCTTTTGGACGAAACAAAACTAAGTACAAATGCAAGTATGCTTCCCATTCTGGATAGGAATTAGCAAGTGAAATCCAAAAGTAAGATGATAATGCCTCTGAAATCTGCTCATGTGTCACCAAGACTTCGGAAAATGATGCCACAAACCAATCAAGAACATGCCCAATCACAATAGAAGGTGACAAACAAGGTACCACTAGAAATTGATTTTGAACATTCTCCAAAGACAGAGATGGAGTGACAATAGTTGTACCACAACTATCATCAAATAGGAAAATTAATCCCTCAAATGTGTCTTCCAAGTCTGAAATGTGAGATTCCATGAACAATGAACCAATGTCTAGCAAATATGAATCCCAATAAGGAAGACAATGATAATCCTGTTGCTCGGGAATGATGGAAGTACTTAATGAAGGTGAATCAACTATCTTTGACAAAGAATTGAGAACCTCTGAAGCAATTGCAACCTCATCTAAAGTCTCAAAAACCTCCAAAGGATCACAAGCATGGTTTATCTTCTCTGAAAAATAACAAGGCACATTGGTATTGGAAAGAGGGTCATCAAGATGGTAGAGTATCATGATCTCCATATGATTCTCGAATGTAAGTCCAAAGAGCATAAGGGCACTCAAAATGAACAAGTGAATCCAAAAGGACCTCATCATTTATATGCTCAAAAATAATTCCAAAGACTCTAGCCCTAAATCCTTTCCAAATCATATACCTACTATGTGTGCTTGGAATAGGAACTTCATTATACAAATATGGCAATAGATTATTCTCACTAAGATGAGTGAGGATGCAATCACTCCATTGTCATAGTTCCCTTTCTCCAAAGAAAATCCCATTATAGCTATGATTCTTCAAAAAATTAGAAAAATAGTACCTTCCATATGTAGAAACCTCCAAAATAGATGATGACAATTGTGCCAATCAATGAAAATTTGTACATCGTTCCACCAAGAAAACATGCACATCAACCATGGATCCACAAATCTCTATGAGCACATCACAAGCACAATATGAGTGCCAAGATATAAAAAATGCAAGGAAGCCTGCTATGGGGCAAATATGGGATAAATGTCCAAATAGATCCAAAGGATGGCCATGGTCCCCACCAACTCAAAAAAAACCCTAAAGTAATATTTGATGGCAACTTTAGAGATTTGTAAAGTCTACCAAAAATGCTATAACGGCTAGAATGTTGTCATGCCCAGACTCAAAGTGATTTGGATCTGATCTGCGCAGGTATGCATTCCAATCTCTCTAGAATGAAACTGCCCTCTATGGAAATGTGTTGAATGTTGCACACTGAGCTCTATGGATTGCGTTGAAATTTCAGCACGAACATTATATATGCACAGTGAAATAAGTCTGCACCTCACGCTCAGGCAAAAATGTTGCTAGGCTTCTATATGAAAAATGCCCTAAAATGAATTTGTGAACCCTTACTTGTGGATCCTGTGTGGGAAATAACCAGCACTCCAAGTGGTTTGAAGGCAGGCATGACTAAATGGAAACTGCCCCTTTCGCTTTTGGGTCGAACTGATACACATGATCTGCCCTTTCAGATCAGAATGAAGAAAATCACCTTCACTCCCCTATTGCAGCCACAAGTATATATTGAAAAAAGATGGCAAAATAGAAATTTATAAATTTCAAATGCCAGATAAATATCGATCTCACTAGAGAAAACTACCCAACACGGGAAAAAACTACCTGGGTAATTAAATGCATTATTATACCTAAGTAAACTTAAGCAAGGTAAAATCTATTTACCCTAACAAAATCTAATGGGATGTTCCTCCCTCACTTCCAAATGGAATCATTAAGCCATACATAACTCTAGCCAACCCTTGAGCCAATAGAACAATCTATGAAACTAGGTGGATGCACATTTAACCTCAAAATTCAAAGGCCAACATCAAGATATAAAAAAGGTTTGGATATGGACAATGAATTATCTATTTAATTTATTTAATGGGGAGTCAGGAGGGAAATATATCTAAGTGAAGCATGCAAGAGGGTCTCACCCAAGTAATATTATATTGAAGGCCTCAAACCCAACCACAAACAAAAATAAAATCCATGATTCATAATATGTCCATCTAACATTTCCATACCCAACCATCAAATGTATCTCAATGCCAAAATCACAATATGATAAAAAACTATTTATTTCTCCTAAATACAATAATATTGAATATAATAATGCTTCCCCTAGTAATTTTCCATACTATTGGTGGGTGTTTTGCACATAACAACCTAGATAAAATATCAAGTATTGTATCTCTCTTGAAAGGGATCTTATTCCAATGAATCAAAAAAGGACTACCCCAAGGTTTCTCCTAGCTAGATCTTAGCTATGTGAAATTACTCAGTAGTTAATGTATTTTTCTATTATCATGAGTAGTCTTACATTGGAACTAGAATCCCAAAGATTTCATAAAATGATGTCATCAGAAAAATGTAGAAAACCCTATGATAGTCCTCATATCTGCAATCTAAAAACTGACTTTGTCATCAGATTTATCAATGATATGATGCTTTTTCCTAAGCTAACATGTCAATTTTCAAAAAAGTTCAAAATATAGGGAGGTAGAAAAGGATTTAGATGTCCTAAGGACAATTGCAAGTATGAATAGTGTTGTTTCAGATAGACAGATCTCTCATAAAACTAATTTCTGTTAAATCAGACAAGTCAAAATATCACAGAAAAGGTGCAATCTTCAAGGGATTTTTAGATTTTGAAATTATTAACATTCATTAAACACCCAAATGTCTAGCGCAGTTCAATAAGATATCCACAATCAAAAAAGTAATAGAAATAATTGTTCAGACTAACCATACACAACAACTTACAGTCAGCAATTTGCCAATGGTATGAACATGAGATCCATCAAATATCAGAAACAACCCTTCATAAATGCAACTAAACATTATCTAATGTGTGAAAAGAACCATGAATAAACAAATTTTCAACCAATAATACAACACAAATAAGTAGCAACACATAAAATCTATTTGTATTTGATCAAAATTTTGGTAGAGTCTCAACTATTATGTATTTTAATACTTACAAAACAAAGAAAGTGATTACCTAAGGAGAGGCAAGAGAATTGAGTTTACAATGTGTGGTGAGGATTCATCCAACACCAAAGGCTCAGATTCAATGATATTTAATATTTGTGAGAACAGTTTGTTACAAACTCATTTTTATTTTTGTCCTTTAGGAAAAAGGCAAAATTACAACTTTGAAGCTCATACAAATAGGAAAAAATGGCACTTTTTGATAAGTCTAATAAGACAAATCATTCTCTCCAAGAGTTAACAAGTTAAAGTTTATATCTGGCATGTTTTTTATAGAGGAACACTCCAACTGGAAAATTTATGGGTAGTTGTGCTAACTGGGTGGTTGAAAAATTAAAAAAATTGAACCCTCATGGAGATGGTACATCATCTTCTATAGTAAATTTATCCTTCTCTAGTTCCCTTCTTTAGTAGTCTATAAATTTATAAAAGACGTGATTCAAAGCTTCTAAAAGAGGGTTCTTTACAAAATTCTATGAGGGTACCAATGGATTTAGCATAAGTGTTATAAGTTGATAACCGAGCCCTTGAGTTCATCCTAAATTCTAAGATTTGATCTTTGAATTTGTGGGCATTGTTCATACTTGCCACATCAAAGTTGCAAGGAGTTCCCTCTAAGTCCCCCAATAGAAACCATTTTTAGTTTTTCTTATGTTGAATATCATTTATTTCTTCCTTATCATCTGTATACTGGCCACTCAATTTATACTACGTCAACACAACTATATATAGCTTCCATAATTTGCTCCAGTGTGGTTGATGCATATTTTTTGGCCTTATCTGTTGTTTCCTTTCAATATTTTATTGTTCAAGAATAGTAAAAAGGCATTTTTTCACAATCTTCTAGACCATCCTTTGGTATTATGCCTTCTTTGAAAAGAGTCTCGGGAGGTAATTTGCATATCATTTCAATTTGAAGAAATATGTTAGAATAATATTCCTCGTTCTCATCACATTCCTCAACCAAAATATCCCAACCTTCTTTTAATGAAAAAGGTCTTTTGTCAGAAAAAGGGAGAGAGAACAAGGTAAAGTTGTAGCTATGTGGCTTTTAAAATGTTTTCAAATCTAAAATTAATAGCATGTGTAAATCTGAAAATTTCTTTCAATTTAGATGTTATAATATTTCTCCAATTTAAACAGTGTAGTAGAAGAAAATAGATTGCAAGAAGAAGACAAGTATTTACGTGGAGATACCCCTAAGGGAAAAAACTCCACACCAAAGGTGTTTATGGTTGTATTAAATCTCTTGTGAAAGATTACATTCAATACTAAAATCCTTTGATTCCTTGACACACTTCAAAAGCTTCTTCAATCTTCAAACCTATAAAAACTTCAAAAAGCTTCTTGCTTTTTTCTAAGTCTTTTTCACAATTCAACTCTCTAGAAAATGTATGGGGCTCTTAATTAATTCAAAAGCTTCTTTAATTCAGGAGCTTCTTAATTTGAAAGCTTGAAACTCAAATTACAATAAATTGTAATTGATAACATAGAAACCAATGCTCATAAAAAACCAAGCGCTCCAAAGATAGAAGACTGAAGTCAAACAAAGTCAAGCCTTATGTTAACTGCATGTCCTTGATGTGGGCATCCAAGTTTGCTCAAGTTAACTTTGCCAACATCAAATACATTTCCAAATAAAAGCAACAACAGAAAGTCCTCAAATTGGGCGTCCAAGTTTACCCAATCACTTTCTGTTAATTGAAGTGGTCAACACACACCAATCTCATGCAAACAACATGCAAGATTGATTTCCCCAAAGTTATTTTGAATTATCTTGTTCAGTACATGCAAGTGACATGCAAACACCGGATTCAACATGTAACTCATACCCATTATCTGAAACACTGAGATGTACCATCCTGTAAGTTTCTAGAGTTGGAGTGTTCTACAAGTAATATCTTAAAACTAACATGCAACTGACATGCAAGCACATGCATTTGATACCCATTACTTGAAACACTGAGATCTATCATCTTTCAATTTTCTAGAGTTGGAGTGTTCTACAAGTAATCTCTCAAAACTGACATGCAACATGCAAGATCGTATAATTGACATGCAACAACATGGTCATACAAATCCATAGGAGTGACATGCAACAACATGCAAGGTCATACAAGTCCATAGGAGTGACATGCAATAACATGCAAGCACATGCAAGTGACATGCAACAACATGCAAGCACATGCAAATCCATAGGAGCAACATGCAACAACATACAAGTAACATGCAACAGCGTGCAACAACATGCAAGTACATGCAAGTAACATGCAATTTCATGCAAGCTATTTTGACCTCATGCAAGTAATATCCAATTCATGCATCTCTAATACTTTAGTTAACTCCAACGTTATATCCATGCAACGTGTCTCAACATTATCCACTCATGTACATAAAAAAGCACAACTCCAAGTCTAAATATAAGTCCCCATCAAAAGAGGACACCCAAGTTTAATTCCCATTCACTAGGAGTTATCAAACTCTCAAAATAGACTTAGGAGAAGTCAATAAAATCTTCAAGGACCCCACTCTAAAAATGGATGCCCAAGTTTGACCTTATCAATTAGGAATTGATTGCAAAAGTCAAAGTGATATAATTAATAAATAATTAATCTCTCAAAGTCCTTATGTGTTGGGGAACACATTCCAAGAACTTTGGAGAAACATGAATTGTTAGGATTGCAAGTTAATGGAAACTTATCCCAACATCTTTATGCATCTGACTTGCGTCATCAATAACTTGACATCTTTCATCATATATTTCCTTTAACCACTCCTGAGTAACTTGATCAACTTGCTTTGTTCTATCATGCTTATTAACTTCTTGCTGTGAGAGGAGGGTTGGAGAAACAATTGTGTCATCTTCCTTTTGCAGTGGACCTACTAAGTATTTGATATAGGTGCATAATTATTCATTCTGCTCCTTTAGTTGCTTCTTGGTCAATTATATTTGTCCATCCTTTGTACAATGGTATCAACAACACCATTAAACCCCTATATTTCTTGACTTCAATTTTTTGGGCCAAGATTGACTGTGGATATATGAAAATCCTTAGGTCTTAGATCCCTGTTATCTTTATCAACCATTGGTGTTGTAACTTTTGTAATTCTAGATCTTGATGCATCCCTAGTGATGCGAGATTGAATCTTAGCTTTCTTTTTCCCTTTGGGCTAATCCAATCTACCCAAAAAGATTTCAATATCTAAGTTAGGAGCCTCAATTTCTAGTTGTTTTTGTTGCAACCTTATTTGCAACCACTCAGGGGCTAAAGAATTATGAGCAGTGTCAATTACCTATTGTTGGAGAGGAGAGGAGATAGGAATTTCTTACTTCTTTGCACCCTTATTTATTGTTTCTTCCTCCTTGAATTGATCTCCAAGACTAGCATCCTTATTATGCTAAGATTCAATCAATGGGACCTCAGTTTGACCCCCAGTCTTAACCTCTTCCTTCTTAGGTTCATCTTCTTGTTGATGCATCAAAACATCATCATCATCGAGTTCAATCACATCATTTATCTTTTCTCCTTTATTAGTACCATCCTAAGTAGTTTTCTTATTATCAATAGTTTCTTGGATAACCATTTCTTTATACACCTCTATCCGATCCAAGGATGGAAACTTAGGGTAGGAAGGAGCATCCAGGCTAATATTGATTTGAAAAACCAAGGTTTGATTAATCTCTAAAAGAGCCAAAGCTATATCTCGTGGCACAAAAACTTGAGTAAGACACAAGAAGGGTGGAGATGAGATGGTCAAAGGGATGGAAGGGAAGGTGGACATGAAAGGAATAATGGCAGGATTTGACATGGGTAACTATTGTAAAGAGAAAGATGGAAATGAAGTGGTAAGAGATGAAATTGGTGGAATGGAGATGGAGGGAAGCATTAGTGAGGTCATTGTGGGAAAGGAGGAAATAGTGGAGGCTAAAGGTATGGTAGAAGATGCTAAAATGGAAGGAATGGTAGAGACATCAATGGAAGTGAGGCTAGGTGGAGAAGTGGATCTAGTGAAGTGGTGGATTGAACGACAAAAGAAGGGATAGTAGTTACAACAATGGAGGATGAGGTGAGGATGGGTGAAGAAACTAAGATGGATGTAATGGAAATAGTGGCAATAGAGGAAATGGAAGGAGATGGTACAAATGTGATGGTTGGAGGTGCTTGGTCTTTCTTCTTCTTAGGCTTCGTTACCTTTGGGCCCTCGACTCCTTTATCTTGGTTTACTTTCCTCTACTTGGTTTACTTTCCTCTAATACGAATGCAAAACATCCATATTGCGAATGTGCAGATGACACCAATAACCTTAAAATGTTTCCTTGGGATGAGAATGGATGAGATCATCTAGATATGGATACTTTGACCTATGGATATTGAATAAACCTTAGGATACATCAAATATCCCTTGTAAGAATATCCACACATGAAACCTCTTATTGAAAATTTAACATCGGGAGTATAATTTGGGCTTCAAAGTGAGATAAGGATATGGACATTTTGGGATGGATATTTGAAATCCAAATATCCATATAGAAATATATGGTACTAAATGTCCAGACCTGTGAGTTTGCATGCTAGGTTAAGTTTGACGGGTTGTCACCTAGATATAGACATTGGACAGTGATATGGATATTTTGCAGTAAAGAATGTTCATGTCAAAATGTCCATACATTCGACGGTTTCAAGGGTTTCACCATGATAAACTTGATGGGTTATCCTAGATACGTATAGGGATATTCACCGAAGGATATATCCATATGCATATATGGACATTGATATATCATCATGGCATGGATATCCACCACAGGATGTGGATATTACGTAAATGCAAAATATCCCTACCAAACATCCATATAGGAATATGCATGTCGTTGACCAAAAATTTGACCACACATAACTTTCTTAGCTTATCAAATTTAAACATGGTTCAAAAGGGAAAGTTGCCTAGAATTTCATTATCTATCAACTGGTGACCTTTGCAAGGGAAACCTCTAACTTTGAAATTCTGTTTAGGGTTAAAAGTGAAGATGGTTTAGGTTTTAATGGTTTGTGTTGATCCTCCTTTCACCACTAAACATTCAAGGACATTCAACTGAGTAGATAAATCTACTACAGATCTCCTGTCACTTGGAACATATGGGAAGATTGGAATTGTGTGATTTTGTTGTTTAATTAAGCCCAATTATGCTCAAAACCCTAATTTTGTAAATTCATAAACAAAAAGACAAATTATGGAAAATGATCGTACATAGAGATATCAAATGACAATCTAATGCGTACCAAATTTTAAAGTTTGGTGTGGGGAAAAGTCAGGAACTAATGAGCGGGCGCCCTAGTCCAGTGCCACAATTTTCTTCAGGATCTAGAAATCTTGTCTATAACCTATTCCTGTTGTTTTAGAGATTTTCCAATTGCAGGATCTAGAGGACTAAAGAGTGGGTGCTCAAGTCCAAGTCCCTGTTTTCTTTTCAGATATGCAATTCCAACAGTCTGTACTACTCTCCTGCAACTCTATTTCTTTCACTTTCGCAACCTGTAACTTGCAATCACAGAAAAGTGGTTTGGAGGTTATGGTGTTTAGAGGCTTGCCTTAGTCAAGCCCCGGAGAGACATTCAAGTCTTCCAAACATCTTGTCAGATAAAGAGTGTGTATCCCTACGAAATAGAGGCAAAATCTAAATGATAAATGATAGAAAACACAATTGATATCACCTTGTAGTGAGGACCTCATGGAAGGAAGATGTTCTTCATGCCATGAGGAGATGGATGCCAAATCTACAAATACAAGTTACACAATAACAACATAAATTCTGCTCTACAACATAAATTTTTCTCTACAACACAATGAATGCCTTGAATCACTTTCACATAAGCTCTTGAATCAAAATTGCCATCTAATTTCCATCTAGTTTACAAGTGAATCACTAATCATGCTTATATATGCAACTACAAACATTCCCACTAAGAATTTCATAATTCAAACTTATCGTGTCAGCATAGGACCTAAATAATGGTCATAAACTGATACTTTGAAATTGGTCCCGACCTAAAATAGGGTAGGACTAGGGCACGGGTGCCCAAGTCCTCCCCCGTATTTTAGGTAGGATTTATGTCAAGTGCACCCCCTGAGTCCCAATTGCCATAAAGCTTTAGGGTTTTCTCATCGGGAGTCATCAAAATCATGCAAGATGCTCTAAATGCATTCTAAAGGACCTGGGAGCTAAACCTTAATAGGAAAAAGCCCCCAAGGTTACTTTCTCTGACATAACATTTAGCCCCCACTTTAATGTATGTATAAACGCAAGGCCAATACATGCATTAAAGTATGGTCAACAAACACAACAAACATGCCAAGCACATAGAAGACACACTAATCACAGTGAAGATAGTAATAGGCACACAAAACATGAAGAAGACAGTTATAGTCACACAAAACATGGAGAAGACAGCATTGAAGAAATGCAAAGCACAGTGAATATAATGATAATTTTCTTTTTCTTTTTCTCATATATGAAATGCAAATGCAAGTACAAGGAAAGTAAACACACCACCCATAATGTAGGAGGGACTCGTCGCCACTGATCTTTAAACTGCATATGGGGCAACACACATGCCAAATAAATCTCAGAGTGTAAGAGGGACTCATCACCACCAGTCTTTAAGACTACACTTGAGAACAAACACGCCATACAAATCCCAAAGCATAGGAGGGACTCATCACCACCGGTCTTTAAGACTATGCTTAGGAACAAGCATGCAATACACACACACTTAGAAGACATGGAGAAAACATGGAAGATAAGAGATGGAGTGTTCATATTTCTAGGTTCATCACCATCTTAGGCACATTACAAGCACACACCAATGATTGGGCCTCACCACAACAATCATCGAAGACACGCTTAAGGGTTAAGTTAGTCACATAACCGCTCCCTGCCTCTGTAAAGGACTTTTTGAAAATGACAGGATGTGCACTCTCCATGAGAAATACACCATCCTTGCCTCCACAGAGGGCTTAAGATACAAAAGATATATGTGATATCCCACCTCTATAGAGGGCTTAAATGATTGCAATAGATTTCAAACAAATCTCAGAGTGTAGGAGGGACTCATCGCCACCAATCTTTAAGACTTCACCTGAGAAAAAACACACTTTACTAGTATCTAAATCAAACAACTTACCTTATATATGCCCCCACCTTAAGGTGTTTGATATCATGTGATGATATCAAGCACATTAAGGTAGGAAGAAAACACACAAGGGAACATGAGCTCTCGCAAAGTCCATGGCCCCCGTAGGTGACATGTACTTTACAATTGCCAAATGTTCCCATAAACACATTCTTGCAAGAAAAGTGTTAGCATCCATATAATCATGATAAATAACAATGCATATGATCATTCACACAAAGAGCCAAGGTTATACTATGGATTTGGAGACTGAGTATAACCGTGGGGCTATACTGTAGAAATCTCAAAACCAAGTGTAACCATGGCGAGATTCAAAGATAAACAAAGTGCATGGAGTAGCAATATTGTTATGGTTTGTAAGTGTGATAAGACAACATCAAGATCACACGGAGTGATTCTACTAGCCAAGCATTAGATAATATATTTCAACCCCATTGTCATGTATGGACTTGGTCCATTTTTTTATTTCTCACTGAAGGGACACTAGGTCCATATCAGTATAATATGTTTTTCATCATCCGCCCGCTAGATAGAACCAATAGAAGAAGGGAAACAATAGATCAAGAGAGGAGAAACAAGTGCTTTAGGTACAGTCACATAGGAGGGTGCCCCCAAGTCACCAACTGCGACGCTATGTCCATAAGACACAACACACAATAATTAAAATATAGGAGAAGCAATATAGAAGAATGATGATACAAATAGAAGAAGGGTCTCTCTTCCCAGTATCCTTGACCTTACAAGAGAATCAAGGGTCATCTCAGGAGGCCTAAACAAATCATAACACATCACGGGGGAAGCACAACATGAAGGGGAGGTCAAATACATGACCTGATCATGCTAACAACATAAGTGACCACTAGGGTTAGAGATACCTACCTGTTTCATCCCAATGTGAAGAACTTACACATCTAGGAAAAGTCCACCATTGAGAGAAATTATAATGCTTGCCACAATGAGTGTGGCTTAAAGATGGAAGGATGTTTACCTGATTGAAAGGGATAGCTCCTGGTTGACAATTCTTGTCTATCAGCCTAGGAAATCTCACATGTTGTTTTGGTCTTGTTGAAATTGCATTAACATTGAGTTTAGGATGATGGGAGGCTTTCTTTTCTTTAAAAGGATTATATCCAATGCCACTTTAGTAATGTCTTGAAAGAGATTCTATAGGTACTCTAATACCTTGTTGATTTACACCACATCCCTTACCTACACATTTAGAGTTGTTATAAAGGATTTTAAATCCTCAACCATAGAGGGATGTCATTTCTTTAAGGGATAGTGAATCCCCATAGGTCTCATAATTTGTATTATAAGTGAGAGTATTGTCTTTATTTTATTCCAAGGGGACTTTAGGTTTCTCAGGTGCTTCAAAAGATTGCTTAGTGAGATCGATGCTACTTTTGATGTGTCAAGGCTATTAATTTTATATTCCCCTATACCGCAAGGATTAAAATCTAATGAGCCTCAATCATCACCAAAGAGTGCATTCGATGGTGTAGAGTCATGCACAACACTATCTGTGACACGAGGCATTGATGAATCAGCTCGTAAATTATTTAATCTCATGTGATCGTAAACTTGTTTTTGCATTTCAATATGTAAACAGTTATCTAGTTCAGGATCAACATGAATAGTATGAAGTTTATCTTGGAATCTAAATTTGATTGAACGATGTTGGGTGGAAGGAACCACCCCCAATGCATGAATCCAAGGTCTACCAAGAATCATGTTGTAAGATAACGAACTAGGCATGGCATTATCTAGGGTCGATATGGCTGGGCTTATCTAAGACACTCTAAGCTTTGACTGCTTAGGTGGGGCCCGCCTAACCCATCCTTTCCATGAATGCTCACATTAACCAGAGTCAACAGCCCAGTTTTTACAGTCACTAGAAGTTTGGTGGATGCCGGTAAATTAGGGATGCCCAGAATATGATTGTTGCAACGTTCAGAGGACATGGGTGTCCTCACAAGGTAGTCCCACTTTTTCACCATATGCAACAAATAGTTTCATGTCTTCTTCCATTGGTTGGAATACCACCAATCGATCTCCTACCTAAACCTCCAATGCCAACAATTGAAAGGAAGGCTCGCGATAGAGTGGAAAACAGAAACTCCAATCTGATCCGTTTACATTTGCAAGCGTACTCTCAGTGTGCTCCAAAATAGGAGCTTTGAAGCAGGGAATAAATGCATAAAGTATAGAGGAATTTTGTTAGATTTTGTTGTTGGAAATGCTCTGGTAGGGTTTGGCATTTTAATCCCACATTCGCTCCATGTGTTGTTCGTGGTGAATAAAGAGACTATTAATAAGCCAACCCACACGCTACTTGTTTTTATCTTATGAACTCTCACGGTTATAAAGTAGTCAAATATTAGAAAATATAATTTCTTTATTAGAAGTTCAAAACTTAAAATTTTAATTATTATTTTTTTATAATATTTAAATTTTTAATGTCTTATTATGATTATGGTGATATTCATAATTATTATTATTAAATTTAATATATTTAATAATGTAATTATATTATTTTGTTACTTATTGTAAATTTTATAATATTTATTAAATTTTTAATGTTTTATAAGGATTATATTTAAATTTTTAATGTCTTATAAGGATTAAGGTGGTATTGAATAATAATTATTAAGTAATAAATTTAATAATATAATTATATTATTTTGTAAGATAAATGGTGTTGACGATGATTTATTTAGGAAAAAAGAGGATTAATATTGAATTAAATGTAATATTTAGCTCAAAATTCAATAACACAAATATGATGTGGGAGACATATATCGATTTGGTGTTGGAATTTTAAGGTTTGATTGGCTAAATGCCTCAAAATGTGTAATCTAAATCTACTATGTTTTGGTTTAGATCCATGTTTATGAAAGTAAACTAGTGCATTGACCTAAACTTGTACCTATATGAATGAATTGGTAGAAATTTGATGCTTGGAATTCAATGTCCTTGATCTTATAATGTTTGAATATCAATAAGGACTTGTAGTTTTTAGAAACACCTTTAGGGAATTTGTTGAACTATAAGGACCATGTTCTCCTCAAGCAAACCCCTAGGCAAACTGATTCAATGGATTCAGAACAATGATCATAGATGTATGATGATATATGTTATGACAAAATATTGCTACATTGCTCTTAATGTAAACGCTTTTTTGATAACTCCTAAATGTCCTAACATTCTTTGATAACTTTAAATGAATGAGAGAATATCTTTAAATACAACAACATAACACACAAATCAACACAAACATGTGCTAGGTTAACTCACAATGGCTAATGTGAGGGAGTTGACAAGAATTAATTTGAATTTAAATTTTAAAAGTTCAAGGTTCAAAACTAAAACTATGGAAATGACCCAAGTCAAGCTTTCTCAAGTAGATATAATTCTAGGAGCATTGAGAAGAAAACTAAATAGCTACACATTTGGATTTGGTGCTTTAAAAATGAGTAACAAATTTAATTTCTAAGAAAATTATCTATTATCTTTGATCATTTGTCCACTAAATAGACATCCTTGCTAGCTTGACATGGTGGTAAATAGTGGGATTCCATCAATTGCAAGTCAAAAACTATACTAACCCCCTTTTTCTAGTCAGAGCTCCAATAATCCATCTTCAAGTTGCACGCAAGATTAAAGTTACAATTACATCAAAGGTCAAGTTTGTAGCAAAATATTGAGTTTTGGTTGTAAATTAAACCTAGATTGATGAACTCAACTAGAGAAAAGGAGAGATCATTATTCTAATTTTGATCCATACATATGACTATTACAAAGTTTCTTAGATATGGAGATGTACCATTATTTTAGTGGCTTCATCCACTTCACATTCATTCTTCATTCATAGAGCTAAGTGATCTACCCTCCTATTTATTTCTATTTATAGGGAATTATACAATGTTTAAAATTGTTTATGATCTAATCTATTTCACCCATCCACTCTTTAGTTTAGGTTAAGTGTACTTATGTTTATGCATTTTACTGATTATCCTAGACTAACCATAAGGGATTGTTGATAGGGAGGACTCTAGGCTGCCTGCTCTGCATCCTGTAGGTGTACAAGACTGTTGACAACACTAGCCTTCCTACCAATTCAAAGTGCTAAAAGACATACTCCTTGCAGAGATGGAAAACTCTACTTCTCTGCTTGGTGTGGGACACATACATTGTCCTCACTACTTCCCAGATGCTGCCTCAATGGCACATAACTTTTTGAGCCCGTTGCCCACCCTTCTCACTCTATTCAAGGGTCTAGACTGCTTGGTGCTCACTTTCTTTCTCTCTACTTTTCCACCTCTGCAAATCTATTTATCCTACTTGTCTATCTAGCCAGACTCCTCACTGAGCTTGCCTAGAACAAGCATGCATTTCCTCTAGCCAGCAATCCGACCACCACAAAAAAAAAACAAACAAACAAAAGCATGGCTCTGCAAGATGGCCTCCATACTATACAAATGGAACTTGAGGCATCATCAATACAGAGTCATGGTTTGCAAAAGAGAACAAAACTATAGAAACAGAAAGGACTAATCTACTTCAGAATAGTAAACAGAAAAGAAATACTCAAATGATCAAACTACTGAATTTGATTATTATTCAAAAATTGCCTTTACATCAGAATGCTTCTCCAATTGAAATCAATTTCTCGTTTCTTCTGCTCTCCCTCATACAGAAAGAATGCTGCATTTTATAAGTATTCCATGTCCGTTACAGGACGGTTCCAATTCCAGAACAGTTGGTATTCCCACTGTCGATTCAGCTTTTAAAATTCCATCGCAAAGCCCATACATCACCTAAACATGTGCATTTTTCATTATCGGCAAGATCACATCCATATCTTACCGAAATAGATATTCCCATTACCGTCGGCAACACTTCTCTTATCGTTCACCTCCTAATTTCTTTCACCGATATGCTATTCTTTCTGATGGTTAGAAACCATCGCTTAGACTTATACTGTTGGGGTGACTCCTCCGTTGTCCTCCGATATACATACTTACTCCGATGGCCTCAAAGGCTCCTTCAAACTGCACTATCAGCGAGACTAATACTGTCGGTCAAACATTTTCCAACCTCGCCGATGGGAACACTTACGCCGATGCACTTTGACCCGTCGGCATGACTTGGACCGTCAGTAGCACCTCCTCCTCATCTGCCGATAATACATCTCTCACCAATGAGCCTTCCATCGGTTAGACCTCGTCACACTCGCGTCGACAATAAAGTTTATGCCGATGTACTCCTGCTATCGGTGTGACCCATTCTATCGGCGAAGCTTCTAACACTTCTCCCGACGGTGCATTTCACGCCGATATTTCTTGTCGGCGACACCTCACCACAGTCTCCCCGATCGGTATGACCTTCAACCGTCGGCCCACGATCAATTTCTCAGCCCGATGCTTATGCTCACGCCGATGCCTTCGGCCAACTCCACATCGGTGAAACTCGATGTTTATCACCCCGATCGGTGAGATGATACACTGTCGGCTCACGATTATTTCCTCAGCCCGATGCCAAGGCTCACACCGATGACCCACTTTGGATAAGCAAAAACTTCTTCCCGCCAAGGCTTATCATGCCAAAATGCAATTATAAGAAAATTTCACATCACACCAAAAATGTGCAGTATATACATGGGCTCCGAGCCCTTGGTGCTCCTGCACCATACTCCCCCTGTGTGGAAGAAGTCAAGTCACCTCCGGTGACAATGAGGCAAAATCAATGCCCCTCTTTTTAAATTCTGACTCTGCAAACCAGGTAGCTTCTGCTTCAGGCAACTGCTTCCATTTGATCAAATGCTCCATGTAGACACCATGTCTGGTTTGCTTCTGTACTCTTGAATCCAGTATTCTTTCTGCCTGCAGTTTGGGTTTTAATGGCAAAGTCACATCTTTTGTTATCTGTTCCTTCTCTGAAATGGATCCATCTGCTGCTGACTGAGGACCCCTGTATTGCACCAGGTCTTGGACATTAAACACTAGTGAGATTGCCAAATCTTCTGGCAATTCAATTATGTATGCATTGTTACCATACTTGTTCAGGATTCTGCAAGGACCAATTCTCCTCATCTGCAGTTTGGTTGGTGTGCCTTTCGGCATTTTGGCTTTGTTCAAGTGTACCATAACCAGATCACCAACCTCAAACTGAATATCCCTTCTGTGGGCATCTACTCTGTCCTTGATCTTCTGTGTGTTCTCTGTCAAGGTTTTCTTCACCTGCTCATGCACTTCTTTCATGGATTGTGCAAAATCCTCTGCATGTCCACTTCTGTTCTCCATGTTTCCCATAATCCTGAGTTCACATATACCTCTGGGATGCATTCCATAGACTATTTCAAATGGACTCTTACCAGTAGTCCTATTCACACTGTCATTATAGGCAAATTCTGCCTGATGAATGACAAGATCCCAACTCTGTCCATATTCTTTGGTTATACACCTTAACAGGTTGCCCAATGTCCTGTTTACCACCTCTGTCTGACCATCTGTCTATGGGTGATATGCTGAACTGAAAGACAAATTTGTTCCCAATCTCTGCCACAATGTTTTCCAGAAATGCCCCATGAATTTAGCATCTCTGTCAGACACAATACTTGCTGGAAGTCCATGAATTCTGATCACTTCTCTGAAAAATAAGTGTGCTATATGACTGGCATCATGAGTCACTTTACAGGGAATGAAATGACTCATCTTGCTAAACCTGTCCACAACTACATATATGCTGTCATAACCAGTCTTAGTCTTAGGCAAACCAACTACAAAATCCATGCTTACACATTCCCATGGCCTGGAAGGAATGGGTAAGGGTTGGTACAGTCCTGCATTAGAAGTGGTTCCCTTGGCCTTCTGACATACGGTACACTGCTCTACATACCTTCTGATGTCTCTGTGCATCCTTGGACAATGATAGAACCTTTGGACTAGCTCCAGTGTCTTGTTCAGACCAAAATGGCCGCTCAGACTGCCATTATGCTTCTCCTGTATGAGATTTTCTCTCATAGATCCTCTTGGCACACATAATTGTCCACCTTTGAATAGTAATCCCTGCTGTAAGGTGAAATCTGCAAATTCACTGTGAAAGTGATTCTCAAAATCTTGACATACCTTGTATGCCTCAGCAAAATCTTCATCATCTTGGTAAAGATTCTTGAAATCTTCAATCCCAATGCTCTTCAATTGCACTTCCTGCACTGTGAGCAATCTTCTGCTCAAAGCATCTGCAACTCTGTTCAGCTGCCCCTTCTTATGCTTAATTGTAAAGGTATAAGACTGCAGGTACTCCATCCATTTGATATGCTTGCTGCTTAACTTATCCTGTGAGTTCAGAAAACTCAGAGCTTGGTTATCTGTGTAGACCACAAATTCTTTAGGTAGGAGATAATGTCTCCACTTCCTCAATGCTTGGACTAGAGCATACAACTCTAAGTCATATGAAGAGTACTTACTCTTTGCTTCATTCAGCCTCTCACTGAAAAAGGCTACAGGTCTGTTTTCCTGATTTAGCACTGCTCCTACAGCTATATTACTTGCATCACATTCAATAGTAAATAGCTTATCAAAACTAGGCAACAACAAAATAGGTTGTGTTGCTACCTCTTTCTTCAACCTTTCAAAACTTCTATCTGCAGCTGGTGTCCATCTGAATTTTGCTTTCATTCCACCCTTAATTGTATCCAACATAGGTGCACATATTCCACTAAAATTTCTAATAAACTTTCTGTAAAACTGGGCTAAGCCATGAAAACTTCTCACCTCTGTGGCTGCTCTGGGAGTAGGCCAGCTCAATATGGCTTCTACTTTGGACTTGTCCATCTTCAACTCTCCTTGGGACACCACAAAACCAAGGTATACCAATTCTTGCTTCATGAATTCACACTTCTCCAGGTTGATGGTTAGTTGTTCATCATGTAATTTTTGCAAAACAGTATTTACATGTTCTAGATGTTCTTCCTTGGTCTGACTAAAAATTAGAATATCATCTAGAAAAACAACAACAAATTTACCAATGTAATCCTTTAGGACTTCATTCATGAGTCTCATAAAGGTGCTGGGTGCATAAGATAGACCAAATGGCATAACAAGCCATTCATACAGTCCTTTTGTGGTCTTGAAGGCTATCTTCCACTCGTCACCTTCCTTGATTCTTATTTGGTGGTAACCACTCTTCAGGTCTATCTTGGTGAAATACTTTGCTTTTCCAATACAGTCCATGAGATCTTCAATTCTGGGAATTGGGAATCTATACCTTATAGTTATCTTGTTTATGGCTCTGGCATCTGTACACAATCTCCATGATCCTCCTTTCTTGGGTGCCAACACTGTGGGCACTGCACAAGGACTAATACTCTTCCTGATCAATCCTTGATCTAGCAATTCCTGCACTTGCCTGGAAATCTCTTTGTGCTGATCTGGAGTCATTTTGTAAGGTGCCTTGTTTGGCAAAGATGCTCCTGGAATCAGGTCTATCTAATGGCTTATTGCTCTCTGTGGAGGCAATGTAGTTGGTGTACCATCACTGATTATGCCTTTATACTTCTCCAGTATAGGCTGCACTTCTTTGGGAATCTCTGTCTTCTTACCCTGCTGTCCTTCTTTTGGTTTCACTATGATGGCATAACCAATACCATCTTCCTTAAGAGTATTCAGAAACTCTTTTCCACTCACAACCAAGATATTAGGACTCTTTGTCTGAACTGCATCTTCATCCTCCAATGACTGAATCTTATAGGTGACACCATCCTTCTGAAAAGAATAGGCATTCTTCTCACCATCATGTACTGCTTTTCGGTCATACTGCCATGGTCTGCCCAATAAGAGATGGCATGCATCCATGGGTAGTATATCACATAATACCTTATCCTTGTAGCCACCTATACTAAACTCTACCCAACTTTGTTCATTTACTACCACATGTTGACCCTTATTCAACCATGTGACTCTATATGGGTTTGCATGAGTAATTCTTTTCAAATTCAGTTTCTTAACTACCTCATCAGAAATAATATTATCAGTGGATCCTGAGTCTATAATAATTTTACATACCTTATTCAAAATCTTGCACTTGATTCTGAATAGTGCTCTCCTCTGGCTTGGTTCAGATTTCTCTGGTTCTTTGATCAGTGTTCTCCTTATCATCAGGTTCTCTCCATCTTCTGAGTTTAGATTGACCTCAGGTGACTGGCTGCTGGATGCATTATCTTGGACATAGTGATTTCTCTTATCACCTCCTTGAGAAGAGGATGTGGCCTTTTCTGGACACCTATATGCTGGATGACCTAGATTGCCACAGTTGTAACACTTCATGTTGGTGAAATAGGATCCTCTGCCTGATCCTCCTGACCTTCCTCTGTTAGATCCTCTTCCTCTGTGGTTTCCTCTACCACTCGACTCCCCACTCTGCTCTGTGAGTTTAGATTTTGCTTGGGATCTATTGTTAGTATTTCTTCCACCAAAACCTCCTCTGTGTCCTTTGTTATCTCTGCCTCTTCCTCTTCCTCTGTTATTTGAGTCGTGTTTCCTCTTATTCTTTTCCTCCACTTTCAGTGCTAGCTGATAGCATTTTTGCACTATGGTAGGGCACAATAAACTGATTTCTTCTTGTATATTCCACTTCAGACCATTAAGGTACCTTGCTACCTTTATGCTTTCATCCTCCATTACTTTGGACCTTAAGCATAGCTTTTGGAATTCTTCAGTGTATGCACTGACATCTAATTCCTTTTGTCTCAGATTCTGTCTCTTCCTGTGCAGCTGTATTTCATAATCTTTTGGCATATATGCTTCTTTGATTTTAGCTACCATTCCGTTCCAAGTAGCTATGGGCTTCTTATCTTCTTTTGCTCTTTCAGTCTGCACAAATTTCCACCAGGTTAAGGCAGCTCCCCTGAGTCTGGATTTGGCCACCTTTACTTTCTGTGCCTCACTTACACCATCACATTCAAAATGATTTTCAAGTCCTTCTATCCACTCCATGACCAAATCTGGGTCCATTTTCCCACTGAAAAGTGGTACTCCTTCCAATGTTTTACCACTCATTGCTTTCAAAGCTTTCAAGAATGGTTCTTCTTCCAATTTAGGATCAGGTGTGGGCTCTTCATCTTCTATAGACACACCTTTTCCCTTATCCTCAGAATATTTAACTCTCTGGCTGACTTCCTCAGTCTTTTGCAACATTAAGCCTAGCTTACTCTCCATTTCTGCTAGTCTTTCTTGTAGGAGTCTATTATCCTCTTCTTGATCCTCAACCTTCTTTGCTAACTCTGCATTAGTCACCATTTTCTTGGATGAACTAACAGACTCACTTGAACTCGGTGATGACATACAACTCTTCTATTCCTATCTAGGAATAACCCAAATCTTACTGCTCTGATACCAATTTGATAGGGAGGACTCTAGGCTGCCTGCTCTGCATCCTGTAGGTGTACAAGACTGTTGACAACACTAGCCTTCCTACCAATTCAAAGTGCTAAAAGACATACTCCTTGCAGAGATGGAAAACTCTACTTCTCTGCTTGGTGTGGGACACATACATTGTCCTCACTGCTTCCCAGATGCTGCCTCAATGGCACATAACTTTCTGAGCCCGTTGCCCACCCTTCTCACTCTGTTCAAGGGTCTGGACTACTTGGTGCTCACTTTCTTTCTCTCTACTTTTCCACCTCTGCAAATCTATTTATCCTACTTGTCTATCTAGCTGGACTCCTCACTGAGCTCGCCTAGAACAAGCATGCATTTCCTCTAGCCGGCAATCCGACCACCACAAAAAAAAAACAAACAAAAGCATGGCTCTGCAAGATGGCCTCCATACTGTACAAATGGAACTTGAGGCATCATCAATACATAGTCATGGTTTGCAAAAGAGAACAAAACTATAGAAACAGAAAGGACTAATCTACTTCAGAATAGTAAACAGAAAAGAAATACTCAAATGATCGAACTACTGAATTTGATTATTATTCAAAAATTGCCTTTACATCAGAATGCTTCTCCAATTGAAATCTTTTTCTCGTTTCTTCTGCTCTCCCTCATACAGAAAGAATGCTGCATTTTATAAGTATTCCATGTCCATTACAGGACGGTTCCAATTCCAGAACAGTTGGTATTCCCACTGTCGATTCAGCTTTTAAAATTCCATCGCAAAGCCCATACATCACTAAACATGTGCATTTTTCATTATCGGCAAGATCACATCCATATCTTACCGAAATAGATATTCCCATTACCGTCAGCAACACTTCTCTTATCGGCCACCTCCTAATTTCTTTCACCGATATGCTATTCTTTCCGATGGTTAGAAACCATCGCTCAGACTTATACTGTCGGGGTGACTCCTCCGTTGTCCTCCGATATACATACTTACTCCGATGGCCTCAAAGGCTCCTTCAAACTGCACTATCGGCGAGACTAATACCGTCGGTCAAACATTTTCCAACCTCGCCGATGGGAACACTTACACTGATGCACTTTGACCCGTCGGCATGACTTGGACCGTCGGTAGCACCTCCTCCTCATCCGCCGATAATACATCTCTCACCGATGAGCCTTCCATCGGTTAGACCTCGTCACACTCGCGCTGACGATAAAGTTTATGCCGATGTACTCCTGCTATCGGTGTGACCCATTCTATTGGCGAAGCTTCTAACACTTCTCCCGACGGTGCATTTCACGCTGATATTTCTTGTCGGCGACACCTCACCACAGTCTCCCCGATCGGTATGACCTTCAACCGTCGGCCCACAATCAATTTCTCAGCCCGATGCTTATGCTCACGCCGATGCCTTCGGCCAACTCCACATCGGTGAAACTCGATGTTTATCACCCCGATCGGTGAGATGATACACTATCGGCTCACGATTATTTCCTCAGCCCGATGCCAAGGCTCACACCGATGACCCACTTTGGATAAGCAAAAACTTCTTCCCGCCAAGGCTTATCACGCCAAAATGCAATTATAAGAAAATTTCACATCACACCAAAAATGTGCAGTATATACATGGGCTCCGAGCCCTTGGTGCTCCTGCACCAATTGTGTTTTCCTCTCTTCATTTTGGTGAACCCCATTGATCCTATATAACCTAGTTTACCTATATAAGGATTTATAGTTTTTTAGATCTACATTATTTTTCATTACATCTTATTTTTGTATTTGAACTATCTGAGTGCTTTTCCATGTGATTCACTGATAGATCTTTTAACTTAGGGTTTGGTGCTTCTTTCCATAATCCTATCCTTCATGCACCCTACCCACTCTAGCTAGATGATATATGGCATCCACTTTTAGTACTAGCTTATAAGGGGAAATGTGAAAATTTTAGCCTTTTAGTGGGTGATTACACCTTGAAATCTAGCATGATCATCCTTCCATTCAATAGCTATGATGTGGTTCTTGGTGTATAATTGCTATGCACACTATTATTTCATGTTATATTAACTTAGACTAACCTGAGGGATTGTTCTTTTCCCTTCATATTTTTGGTGAACTCGATTGATCCTACACAACCTTATCTTCACTTTAGGGCTTCTAGTTCATATTTTATAGGTCTCATATTATCATTTGAAATTTACCTAGGGTTTGATTTTCATATTCTTATACTTTTTGGATTAAGGTTGGAGTACACATTGTGATATGTCTTTTAACCCATGCTCTCACCTTATGGTATTCTATTATGGTTCCTCATATATTACTCCTAGGAGGATATTCATGCATATATTTTATATTTTGATAGGCTCCTACCTTTACTTACATAAAATCCCTCTATCATTGCCATGCTCAAGACACATTTTTTATAAGGATAAGGATGTGTTTTCTATGGAAGGTTTGTTCTATCATGTTTCATCTTTCCCATCCCTCATGGAGTTGATTAGTGTAATCGAGCTATGTTATTAGAAATGTTTACTTACTTTTTCCATACATGTCATGATGATCCTATGCCTTATATTAATGATGAGCATATACTAAAAAATGATCTATCATGTAGCTCATCTTTTCATGACATTTATATAACTTGTGATGATACATCTTCTACATGTCATGTTTTCCCTATGTCTATATTTTCATAGAATTCACATGATTTATCTTATTTTATACATGATGGTAAGTATAGTTATGATCATTTTCCTACATCTCATGTGGAGATTATGGATTAGGAAATGGATTGTGGAAATGTATTGTGGAAATGTGGAAAATAAGATGTAATGAAAAATAATGTAGATCTAAAAAACTCTAAATCCTTATATAGGTAAACTAGGTTATGTAGGATCAATGGGGTTCACCAAAATGAAGAAAGGAAAACACAATCCCTTATGGGTAGTCTAGGATAATCAGTAAAATGCATAAACATAAGTACACTTAACCTAAACTAAAGAGTGGATGGGTGAAATAGATTAGATCATAAAAAATTTTAAACATTGTATAATTCCCTATAAATAGAAATAAATAGGAGGGTAGATCACTTAGCTCTATGAATGAAGAATGAATGTGAAGTGGATGAAGCCACTAAAATCATGGTACATCTCCATATCTAAGAAACTTTTTAATAGTCATATGTATGGATCAAAATTAGAATAATGATCTCTCCTTTGCTCTAGTTGAGTTCATCAATCTGGGTTTCATTTACAACCAAAACTCAATATTTTGCTACAAACTTTTTTTTTTTTATTCATGGGTAAACGCTTTTGACCGGAGCTATGAACCGGTTACAATTATCAGGTGGGCAGGGGGGAGACTGGACCTCGTGACCATCTTTACCGCAACAGAATTACTTAGCCAATCGAGCCAGGGCCCCTACCCATATTTTGCTACAAACTTGACCTTTGATGTAATTGTAACTTTAATCTTGCATGCAACTTGAAGATGGATTATTGGATCTCTGACTAGAAAAAGGGAGTTAGTATAGTTTTTGACTTGCAATTGATGGAATCCCACTATTTTCCACCATGTCAAGCTAGCAAGGATGTCTATTTAGTGGACAAATGATCAAAGATAATAGATAATTTGCTTAGAAATTAAATTTGTTACTCATTTTTAAAGCACCAAATCTAAATGTGTAGCTATTTAGTTTTCTTCTCAATGCTCCTAGAATTATATCTACTTGAGAAAGCTTGACCTGGGTCATTTCCATAGTTGTAGTTTTGAACCTTGAACTTTTAAAATTTAAATTCATATTAATTCTTGTCAACTCCCTCACATTAGCCATTGTGAGTTAACCTAGCACATGTTTGTGTTGATTTGTGTGTTATGTTGTTGTATTTAAAGATATTCTCTCATTCATTTAAAGTTATCAAAGAATGTTAGGACATTTAGGAGTTATCAAAAAAGCATTTACATTAAGAGCAATGTAGCAATATTTTGTCATAACATATATCATCATACATCTATGATCATTGTTCTGAATTCATTGAATCAGTTTGCCTAGGGGTTTGCTTGAGGAGAACATGGTCCTTATAGTTCAACAAATTCCCTAAAGGTGTTTCTAAAAACTACAAGTCCTTATTGATATTCAAACATTATAAGATCAAGGACATTGAATTCCAAGCATCAAATTTCTACCAATTCATTCATATAGGTACAAGTTTAGGTCAATGCACTAGTTTACTTTCATAAACATAGATCTAAACCAAAACATAGTAGATTTAGATTACACATTTTGAGGCATTTAGCCAATCAAACCTTAAAATTCCAACACCAAATCGATATATGTCTCCCACATCATATTTGTGTTATTGAATTTTGAGCTAAATATTACATTTAATTCAATATTAATCCTCTTTTTTCCTAAATAAATCATCGTCAACACCACTTATCTTACAAAATAATATAATTATATTATTAAATTTATTACTTAATTATTATTATTAAATATCACCATAATCCTTATAAGACATTAAAAATTTAAATATAATCCTTATAAAACATTAAAAATTTAATAAATATAAAATTTACAATAAGTAACAAAATAATATAATTACATTATTAAATATATTAAATTTAATAATAATAATTATGAAATATCACCATAATCATAATAAGACATTAAAAATTTAAATATTATAAAAAAATAATAATTAAAATTTTAAGTTTTGAACTTCTAATAAAGAAATTATATTTTCTAATATTTGACTACTCTATAACCGTGAGAGTTCATAAGATAAAAACAAGTAGCGTGTGGGTTGGCTTATTAATAGTCTCTTTATTCACCATGAACAACACATGGAGTGAATGTGGGATTAAAACGCCAAACCCTACCAGAGCATTTCCAACAACAAAATCTAACAAAATTCCTCTATACTTTATGCATTTATTCCCTGCTTCAAAGCTCCTATTTTGGAGCATGCTGAGAGTATGCTTGCAAATGTAAATGGATTAGATTGGATTTTTTGTTCTCCACTCTATCGCGAGCCTTCCTTTCAATTGTTGGCATTGGAGGTTCAAGCAGGAGATCAATTGGTGGTATTCCAACCAATGGAAGAAGACATGAAACTATTTGTTGCATACAGTGAAATAGTGGGACTGCCTCGTGAGGACACCCATGTCCTCTGAACGTTGTAACAATCATATTTCAGGCATCCACAATTTACCGGCATCCACCAAACTTCTGGCGACTGTAAAAACTAGGCTGTTGACTCTGGTTAACGCGAGCATTCGTGGAAAGGATGGGTTAGGCAAGCCCCACCTAAGCAGTCAAAGCTTAGAGTGTGTTAGATAATCCTAGTCGGTAGATACAATTGCAGGACCCACCTTTACAGGTAAGGCTATAGTACCTACCGATTGACTACTATGATTATCAAAGCCATGAATGCTAAGTTTATTTAGTTTGATTTTTTGATGTTTCGGCCTTGATTTTGTGTAGTAGGTCAATGCTACAAACATAAAGATCCAATCCATTGTCAATCATAACTCATTTTATCAATGTTTTATAATTTATTGTGACAAAGATCATAGTGGGTCATATTTGTTTTGAACTTCAATTGACAGTAATTCATGTGGTTGAAAGAGAATATTCAATTTTGTCACATGCATACTATCTAATACAACTGCTACATCATTAGGCTTAGCAGTAGGTGGGACAATCACCTTTTGTAAAGCTTCTTGGAGCATTCCATGGTATGTAGTTAAAGTTTGTATTAAATCCCAAATAGAGATGTTAGCTGGAGTAGCACGAAGCTGTTCGACTAGATCATATTCTTGACCACTTTTATGAGTAAGTCAAGGTGATGGAGGAAGCATAGGTTGAAAAGCTGGGAGGGAGATAGGTAGATGAGGTGCTTGCTTACTTTTCTTGTTATTATGAGTGTTGTATGTGTGAGAAATTATGGGATGTTGCAGCACATTTTGAACACCTTGACTTGTTTGGGTAATTTGCTTTGCATAGTTGAAGATGTAATCAGGAGATCTACCTTGAATTGTAATCACCATCTTTAAGCAAGAGGGTGTACTAGGTGCCCCTTGGACAATCATCTTAGTAATATTTCTACAAAGTCTATTAATGAAGATTGAATTAACATTATTTTCCTCTTGATTATACCCAACATCTATCCCTAAAGGATTTAATGTGAGAGACATTTGCTCATCCACTAATACTACATCTTGGCCAGGGAGAGCATTGGAATGAGAGGAAGGTAGAGTGTTTGTAGGGAGATTAGGTATTGTTTCATTAATAGAGTTATCCGTAGTCTTCTCATCTAAGGTCCTTGGACATTCAACTATAGGAGAAGTAGGATAACTTATGGGATCATCTTCATCATCATCACCATATGTTTTAGCTATTAATTCCAAAGCATTAATAGAAGTTTCACACTCATCATTCTCAATGTGTCTTATTAAATCTTCTACTACCCAAGGGTATGTATTCATGAGAGATGTGAAGTTTTCAAAATCAGATACATAGTCAAGGATTTCAAATGAAGAGCATTTAAATATATCTTTGTGATACATAGCTTGTAAATAAGTAAGAACATGAGGATTCATATTAAGAAATTTGTAAAAACTCTCAAAGTTTTTGATATATGCATGTAAAGATACCAAAGAGAGATGAGATGAATATTCCATAATGAAATATCTTGTAACATCAATGTAAAATCATATTTTAAAATCTTTTCAAAAGTTATGTAAGGGACAAGTGCAAAACTACGTGTGAAAATGACCTAAAATGCTTGATTTTTTCAACCTTTTTCAATGCAAATAAGTGAAAGAAAGGGTGTTGTAAAGAAATGTATGAAGTAAAAAAAGTAATATGTCTGATATCAATCCAATAAAACAATAATACCCTTCACAACACACCTTTGATGCAAACCTAGAGTGATGACAAGTCAAAACCTAGTGAAAATACACTAAAATATGCAAATTTTCACCAATTTTCAATGCAATGGCCTAATAAAAAAGGGTGTTGTAAAGAATTTTAGGAGGGAAAGAAAATAAAAACAGTAATATTAGTCACCTAATGCCATAAAATTGTCACAACATGCTTATAGTGCCAATCTAAGTCAAACCCTAGTGAAAATATAGCCAAAATATGCAATTTTTCACCCAATTTAAATGTAATGGCCTAATAAAAAGGGTGTTGTAAAGAATTTTAGGAGGGGAAGAAGACAATAACCTTGATAATAGCTAATTAGTGAAAAAATATTCTTCACAACATGCCTATGATGCAAATCTAGAGAGACGATAAGGCCAAATCTAGTGAAAATGCAAGGTTTTCAAACCCTAGACATGAAATTTTGCAAGAAAACCACTATGATGAAACACTACAGTTATAAATCAGTCCTAATGAGTGTTTTAAAAGGGTAGTAAAATCTAAAACAAGATTCTGACTATAAACCCTAGCTAATGCAAAACTAGGTTATATATAAAAATGCACAATTTCAAGCAATTCTTATCAATTTAAGTATGAAAATGCAATCTAAATGAATGATGGATGAAAATTTTCTATACTTTAAATTATATCCGATGATAATGACATAAATTTGTTGAAATTAAATGCCAACTAATTCAAATTATTTGAAAAGGCAAGCTAAAATTGCCAAATTTTTCAAATTTTTTCAAAATTTCAATTTTTTTGTAATTTTTCGAATGAAATAAGATGAACAATGAAATGAATGAATTAAATGAATGTAAATATGAAGTACACCACTCAAAAAGGTGCCAAAAAATCCAAAAACATGGGTTCACCAAAATGTTTAGGGTTAAAAGAGAAGATGGTTTAGGTTTTAATGGATTGTGTTGATCCTCCTTTCACCACTAAACATTCAAGGACATTCAACCAAGTAGAGAACTCTGCTACAGATTTCCTATTGCTTGGAACATAGGTGAAGTTTGGAATTGTGTGATTTTTTTGTTCAATTAAGCCCAATTATGCTCAAAACCCTAATTTCATAAATTCGTAAACAAACAAACAAATTATAGAAAATGATCGCACATAGAGATATCAAATGACAATCTAATGCATACTAGATTTTGAAGTTTGGTGTGTAGCAAAGTCAGGGACTAATGAGCAGGCACCCTAGTCCAGTGTCACAGTTTTCTTCAAGATCTGGAAATCTTGTCTATAACATGTTCCTGTTGTTCTAGAGATTTTCCAGTTGCGGGATCTAGAGAACTAATGAACGGGTGCCCGAGTCTAGGTCCCTATTTTCATTTCAGATCTATAATTTCGATAGTTTGTACTACTCTCCTACAACTCCACTTCTTTCACTTTCACAACCTATAACCTGCAATCACGAAAAAGTGGGTTGGGGGTTGTGGTGTTTATAGGCTTGCCTTAGTCAAGCCCCGGAGAGACATTCAAGTCTTTTGAACACCATTGTCAGATAAAGAGTGCATATCCCTACGGGATAGAGGCAAAATCCAAATGATAAATGATAGAAAATACAATTGATATCACCTTGTAGTGAAGATCTCATGGAAGGAAGGTGCTCTTCATGCCATGAGGAGATGGATGTCAAATCTACAAATACAAACATAGTAACAACACAAATTCTGCTCTGCAACACAATGAATGCCTTGAATCATTTTTACATAAGCTCTTGAATCAAAATTGCCATCTAATTTCCATCTAGTTTACAAGTGAATCACTAATCATGCTTATATATGCAACTACAAACATTCCTGCTAAGAATTTTGTAATTCAAACTTACCGTGTCAGCATAGGACCTAAATAACGGTCATAAACTGACACTTTGAAATTGGTCTTGACCTAAAATAAGGTAGGACTAGGGTACGAGCACCCAAGTCCTCCCCCTATTTTAGGCAGGATTTATGTCAAGTGCACCCCCTGAGTCCCAATTGCCATGAAACTTCAGGGTTTTCTCATCGAGAGTCATCAAAATCATGCAATATGCTCTAAATGCATTCTAAAGGACCTTGGAGCTAAACCTTAATAGGAAAAAGGCCCCAAGGTTACTTTTTCTGACATAACAAATTCAACCTGTATTAGGACATGACTTTTTACCAAACCGCCTAAAAGGGAAAGCACACAACTAAAACCAGGCAAAAACTTGGATCCCTATTTTGCTAAGGAAAAATGGGGCGTGTTGTGATACCACACAACAAATATCATGATTGTTATGAGATGTATACAAAAAGAGGATTACAAAAAATATGTTAATTAACACTAAGAATCCATGTAATAATTTAGCATAAACAAATGTTGAACAAGTTTATACTAATTTAGCATAATTAAAATGAAATGTTAAATATAGATTTCATATGATTTCCATTATGCTTATTTTTTATTAATTCTTACTAATTAGGGTATTCATTCAAAATAATATAGTAACTCATAACATCTACTTATGTACAAATCTTTGATTTTATGCTACTAATAAGACAGACAACGATATCAAAACAATAGGAAGGTCTTCTTAATGGTGGTTGGACAATGCATTATCATTTCATGGAAAAATTGTCACATGTCATTGTAAGACAATCCTATATCTAACTAAAACTACCATCATGGAAACTAAGATCTATTTTAGTGGTAAAAGGAGGGGGGTTATTTGTTATTGTTGGTTTTAATGGTTTATGTTCAATCCTCCTTTCACACCAAACATTCCAAGGGCTTGTCAACTGAGTTGAATCTCCACTAAGTGAGAGCAATCACCTATCAGGTTGGTCTACCACATGGGAAGCTATGGATTCTTGGATGTGTCAAACAATGTCTCTATCTAATGCCCAATTGTACTTAGAAACCTTAAATATGCAAATCAGTAAGAAAATTATCAAATTATAGCAAATCCTTTCAGACTGAGATAAAGGACAAAGATATTTAATTGACTATTTTTTGAAGTTTGGAAGGCAGAGAAGTCGGGGACACAAGGACTAGCGCCCAAGACCAAGGTACTTGTTTCTTTGTGGGATCCTGATCTTCTTCTAAGACTGGTCTACACTGCAACTTTTGTTTCTAGGAATTCAACTGTGGAGGACATGAGGACTAGTACCCTAGTCCAGGAAAAGCACCAGTGCCCTACTTCTTGCCAAATCCTAAATCCTTGATGTCTGCTACTTCTTCCTGCAACTCCACTCCACGGGAGTCGACTCCTGTAACCTACAAGAGACAAGGAGTGTGGGAGGGGATTGTGGTGTTTAGAGGCTTTCCTCAGTCAAGCCTCATAGAGACATTCAAGTCTTTTGAACACTGTTATCAGATGAGAGTGTGTATCCCGACGAGATAGAGGCAAAAATCCAAATGATAAATGATTGAAAACACAATAGATATCACCTTGTAGAGAAGATCTCATGGAAGGAAGATGCTTTTCATGCCATGAGGAGATGGATGTCAAATCTGCAAATACAAACACAATAACTATGCTCTGCTCTGCCACACAATGAATATTTTGAATGCTCTATGATCACAAGTACACATAAAGGCCATCTAGTTTATAAATGAAACCTAATCATGCTTATTTATAAAACTACAAAGATTCCTGCTAAGAATTTCATAATTCAAACTTTAGATGTTGGCATAGGACCCAAATAACAGTCACTAAACTAACATTTGAAATTAGGGCAGACCCAAAATAGGGCTGGACTAGGGTGCTAGAGGCCAAGTCCACCCTACCATTTTTTCTCAGTGATCATTAAAGTGTAGCCCTCTAGGTCCTATTTGTCACAAGACCCAAGGGTTTTGTCATCGGGAGTCAGAAATAACATGCAAGATGCTCTAAATATAATTACATGACCTGGGAACTAAACCTTAATAGGAAATAGCCCTCAAGGTTACTTTTTTCAACATAACATTTAGCCCCCACTTTAATGTATGTATAAATACAAGGCCAATAGATGCATTAAAGGACGATCAACAAACACAACAAGCACGCCAAGCATGGAGAAGACACACCAAACACATTGAAGACAATAATAGGAATGCAAAACATGGAGAAGATAGTTACAGTCATGCAAAACATGGAGAAGACAACATTGAAGACACACAAAACATAGTGAATATAGTGAATGCAATGATTATTTTCTTTTTCTTTTTCTCATATATGAAATGCAAGATGCAAGTATAGGAAAGTAAACATACAACCCAAAATGTAGGACGGACTCATCGCCACCGGTATTTAGATTGCACATGGGGCAACAAACATGCAAAACAAATCTCAGAGTGTATGACGGACTCATCACCACCAGTCTTTAGACTACAACAAACACACCATACAAATCAAGCATGCCAAACAAATCCCAAAGCATAGGAGGGACTCATCGCCACCAGTCTTTAGACTATGCTTGAGAACAAACATGCCATACACACACATATGGAAGACACAGAAAAAACATGGCAGACAAGTGATGGAGTGTACCTATTTCTAGGTTCATCACCATCTCAAGCACATTATAGGCACACACTGATGATTGGGATTCACCACAACAATCGCTAAAGACACACTTAAGGGTTAGGTTAGTCACAAAACCGCTCCCTACCTACTCAGAGGTCTTTTGAAAATGATAGGATTGTGCACTCTCCTCAAGAAATACACAATCCCCACCTCGCACGGAGGGCTAAAGATAAGAAGGATATGCATGATATCCTACCTCCACAGAGGGTTTAAGTGATTGCAATATATTCAAGATTCACAAACACAATTGCTAACATGTATATCATACAACTTACCTTATATATGCCCCCACCTTAAGGTGGTTAATATCATGTAATGATATCAAGCACGTTAAGGTAGGAAGAAAACACACAAGGGAACACAAGCTCTTGTCATGCCCATGCCCCCCGGAGGTGACATATACTTTACGATTGCCAAATGTTCCCACAAACACATTCCTGCAAGAAAAGTGTTAGTGTCCATATAAGCATGATAAACAACAATGCATAGAGAACCGAGGAATGCAAGATTCAAGATAGAAAAGTGCACAGAGCAGCAGTATTGTTATGTTTTGTAAGTGCGATAAGACAGTATCAAGATCACATGGATTGATTCTACTAGCCAAGCGTCAGATAATATATAACAACCCCATCGTCATGTATGGACTAGGTCCATTTTTTGATTACTCGCTAAAGGGACACTAGGTCCGCATCAGTATAATATGTTTTTCATCATCCGCCTGCTAGATAGAACCACTAGAGGAAGGGAAACAATGAAGCAAGAGAGGAGAAACAAGTATCTTAGGGACAATCACATAGGAAGGTGTCCCCAAGACACCAACCACAATGCTATGTCCGTAAGACACAACATACAACAATGAAAATAGAGAAGAAGCAATATAGAAGAATGATGATACAAATAGAAGAAGGGTATCCTTAACCTTACAAGAGTATGAAGGGTCATTCTAGGAGGCCTAAACAACACATAACACATCACGGGGGAAACACATCACGGAGGTAAAGGGTTAGAAATACTTACCTGTAGGGATACCCAAACTAAGGGTTATCATCAAGCAAATCATCCTCTTCCCAATCTCGGATGCTAGAGGAAAGAGGTGTGTAAGGTACCATAGCCCAACTTTTGTTCTTATCTTCCAAATTTTCAATGTTGATGTTTTCTGTGTTTGTTTCAATGTTAGGTTGAATGTTTTCTTGTTGAGTGCCAAGTCATTGGGCAAAAGCTTGTCTTCTCCTCCTCCTTTCTTTTTCTTTTCTATTCCTTCTTGTTTTAGTACTTACTTATTCAAGGGCATCATCATGTATTTCTATAGGGTTTTGCACATCAGAGGAGGAAGCACCATGTTCAAATTTCATTGGTCTCAGTGGAATGTTTTGATGTCGATGTAAACCTCCCGATCCTTGTAAGGATGTCAGAGGAGGAACCTTAGTGTAGATACCATCTCTCCATGGACGAGGGTAGTTATGAATCTTTTCCTTATCCACATCTATTAAACCAATTATCTCATCATATCCATAATAGTCTTGTATTCATTTTCCTTTTACTCTAAGGGGGTCCTCAAACACATGTTGTTCATCCCTCATTGTTTGTAAAGGAGGCCTGTCCACTCTAGCTAGTTGTTTTGCTTTGTATCATCTATAATTTAGGAAGGATTGGTCTCTTCATGGCTCAAGTTTTGTTTCAAGTTGCGGCCAAAAGTAATCAAGGGTGAAATGCTTGCTCTTAGCCAGAGGTTGGTATGTGTTACAACAAACAGTACGGATCTCTCCATGCAAAAGAAATTTTAGACATTTGTGAATAGTTGAAGGGAGGACATTCATAGCCTTAAGACATGGGTGTCCTAGTTTTACATGAAAGAGGTCAGATAAGTGGATAACATCAAATAATTGATCTATGGCTTTGTCATAAATTGTGACTAGCAGTTTTACCAATCCAAATGTTCTCATCAAAGAGCCATTATGTGTTTTAATTCTCAAATCCGACGAGTCATAATAGTTTTGTGCCAAATCATGTTTAAGAAGGAACCCTTTTGTAACCACATTAGTCATGCAATTAGGGTCTATGAGTGTTCTATGCATAGGTATTTCCATAATTTTCACTGTAATGTAAAGAGGCCCTTCAGTATCTACCATTTCTTTGTCATGAGGTGTAAATGTTATTTTAAGTTCAGGGGCTCGTCTTTTCAAATGAGGCCTAGGAGGAAGCCTAGAATTATTTTTGTATTGAGAATCCATGTATATGTTTTCAAATGAATTCTAAATCAGATTTTAAAGGGTTTCAAAACTTATGCGACGACAAATGCAAAAGTAAGTATGAAAATAACCTAAAATGCTTGATTTTTTTCAACTTTTCTCAATGCAAACTAGTGAAAGAAGAGGTGTTGTGAAAAATTTAAAAGAGGAGAGAAAATTATATTCCTAATAACAGCCCAATTATACAAAAACATCTTTCACAATGCACTTTTGAAGCAACTCTAGAGAGTCGATAAGTCAAAACCTAGTGAAAATAGGCCAAAATATGCAATTTTTAACCAAATCTTAATGCAAAAGAGTATGAAAAAGAGTGTTGTGAGAAAAATTATGATGGAAAGAAAATTATAACAGTAATAACAGCCACTTAATGCCAAAAAATCTGTCACAACACGCTTATAGTGACACTGAATGTCAAACCCTAATGAAAATATAGCTAAAATATGCATTTTTTCACAATTTTTCAATGCAAAGGCCTAGTAGAAAGGGTGTTGTAAGGAATATGAGGAGGAGAAAAAGATAATAACCCTAGTAACAGCCTATTAATGCAGAAAAATCCCTTACAACATGCTTGTGACGCAAATCTAGAGAGACGATAAGGCCAAATTTAGTCAAAATGCAAAGTTTTCAAAACCTAGGCATGAGATTTTTGCAAGAAGACCACTATAATGCAACACTACTATTATAAATCAGTACTAATGAGTGATTTAAAATGGTAGTAAAATCTGAAACAAGATTTTGACTACAAACCCTAGCTAATGTAAAACTAGGTTTTTATGAAAAATGCTCAATTTTTTCAAATTTCCCCAAATTTTTCAATTTTTTTGTAATTTTTCAAATGTGATAAGATGATTGGATACAAATTTATCAAACAAAATTCAAAAAGGTGCCAAAAAGTTTTTAAAAATGGGTTCACCAAAAAATTTTAGTGGTAAAAGGAGGGGTTGTTTGTTATTTTTGGTTTTAATGGTTTATGTTCAATCCTCCTTTCACACCAAACATTCCAAGGGCTTGTCAACCAATTTGAATCTCCACTAAGAAAGAGAAATCACCTATCAGGTTGGTCTTCCATTTGGGAAGCTGTGGATTCTTGGATGTGTCAAACAATGTCTCTATCTAATGCCTAATTGTACTTAGAAACCCTAAATATGCAAATCAATAAGCAAATTATCAAATTATAGCAAATCCTTTTAGACTGAGATAAGGGATAGAGATTTTTAACTCACTATTTTTTGAATTTTAGAAGGCAAAGAAGTTAGGGACACAGGGACTAGTGCCCAAGTCCAAGATCTACATGTTTCTTTGCGGGATCCTGATCTCCTTCCGACACTGATCTGCACTGCAACTTCCATTTATGGGAATTCAACTGTGGAGGACATGGGAACTAGCACCCTAGTCCAGGAAAAGCACCACTATCCTACTTCTTTCCAGATCTTAAGTCCTTGATGTTTGCTACTTCTTCCAGCAACTCCACTCCACAGGACTCGACACCTATAACCTACAATCACAAGGAGTGTGGGAGGGGGTTGTGGTGTTTAGAGGCTTTCCTTAGTCAAGCCCCAGAGAGACATTCAAGTCTTCCAAACACCATTGTCAGATGAGAGTGCATATCTCAGTGGGATAGAGGCAAAAAGTCAAATGATAAATGATTGAAAACACAATAGATATCACCTTGTAGAGAAGATCTCATGGAAGGAAGATACTCTTTATGCCATGAGGAGATGGATGTCAAATCTGTAAACACAATAAAAATGCTTTTCTCTTCCACATAATGAATATTTTGAATGCTCTATGATCACAACTACGTATAAAGTCCATCTAGTTTGCAAATGAAACCTAATCATGCTTATATATGCAACTGCAAATATTCCAGCTAAGAATTTCGTAATTCAAACTTTAGATGTCGGCATAGGACCCAAATAACAGTCACTAAACCAACATTTGAAATTATGGCATACCTAAAATAGGGCTGGACTAGGGCGCTAGCGCCCAAGTCCACCCTACCATTTTTGGTCAGTGATCATTAAAGTGCAGCCCCCTAGGTCCTATTTGTCACAAGACCCAAGGGTTTTCTCATCAGGAGTCAGAAATAACATGTAAGATGCTCTAAATGCAATTATAGGACTTGGGAACTAAACCTTAATAGGAAAAAGCTCCCAAGGTTACTTTTTCTAATATAACAAGATCAAGTTATGTATTAAGGTAGTAAACTACATATCATCTTTACACCAAGACAAACAATCATATATAACAAGGAATCAATCTATAACATGTTATTGATCATAAATCAGTCATTGTAAAGTGATTATACATTCAACTTTTAATTTTCAAAGTAGGAATACATGCATGTAAGGACTTTAATTTATATTTATATCAATGCATATTTATAAAAATCTAGGATAATGGTAGACATATACAAAAAATTGGCATATATGCCAACTCAAAATATTTTTTTACAAAATGTGGCATATGCTATCTCAAAATCTATATACAATCTACATGTTGAATAGCTACATCAAATACTAAAGGTCCACTTGACCCTATATCTCTAGAAAATATTCAACCTATGGTGGACCCTCAAAAAGTGGCCTCTTCATGCCACGACGCTTACTAGCCGATGGATGCAAAGTTGACTGCAATAACAAGTCAAACCACAAATCTAATTAATTAGTTCAATGGTAAATATAAAAAAATTAGACTAGTAAATAGAAACTTATCTACTACAATTTAGAACTTTGAAATCAGCATGTCTAAATCACTACAATCATCTATAAGGTCTTTAAACTATCAATTATTTAGTAAAATTCAAATCAATTACATCAACTCTTTTTTGTCGTTTCAAGAGTTATTTTGCAAAGGATGGTCTCTTAGGATGATTAGGTGTCCTACTCACTTTCGGAATAGACTATAATAGTAAAGTAACATTGTTATAAATTAATATATTGTTACTAACAAAACAAGAAATGCATACAATAAAAAGATTAGATGTGTAAATAAACAATCTAGACTAGACTAAACAAAAACTTATCTACTACAAAACAAGCAAATACCACTAATGAGGCCTCTTGCATTGATTGAGGACTTGTCATGGATAAACCAACTAAGATTTGTTGTATGAAAAATGACAAGAATGTAAGACTCTATGTATACATATAATCATAATAACTTTGAAATTAACATATCTAAATCACTATAATCAACTATAAGTTCCCTAAATTATCAATTAAAGTAAAATTCAATTCAATTACCTCCTCCCTTTATTGTCTTTCGAAGAATCTTTCAGTGAACAATGGTCCCTTAGGTCGATCAGGAGTTCTACTAAAGCATATAGGCAAAGGTGCCACATCATTCACATTTTAAATAGACTGTAAAATTAAAATAACATAAAGATATAAATTAATATATAATTACTCACAAAAAATGAAATGCGTACAATAAAAAAAGGTTAGATGTGTAGAAAAATTTATATTGGCAAGTCTAGTCCAAATTGGATGGCAGAAAGAGTACCATGTTGAACTCATGTTAGGTCATCCTCTATCATCAATTGTTATTCCCCTTAGATACATAAGTACTCATCTTTTTTTATACTAAATTAAAATGGAATACACCATTAAATTTAACTTTAAATTTTACATAAAAGAAAGATTGGTATTTCTCCTCTTCTTCTCTAGCCCCTGATGCCTTTGCTTGTGTTCTAGTCCCTAATGCCTCAGCTTGAGTTCTAGACCCTGTTGCCTCAGCTTGTGAAGGTGACATGTAAGGGATATCATACTCTGATGTGTTTAGGGTAGCTCACTAGTCTCCCCAATAGGACATAAGAAACAACTGATTGCACATAATGCAACGATAAGGCACACAAACATGTGTGGACAAGGATGGTCTAATAATCTCATCTAATACACTATGACCACTAATATCATGTCGTTATGCTAGCTTAGAAGTCTATGTAATCAAATTCTGAGTCAAAGAGTGTATGGAAGAGAGGCTCTAATGTGTTGTATCTACAACAATGATTGGGTGCTAAATTGAAGGTGGAGAAGGGATAGAAGGAGGGGGAATAAATGGACCTTGCACTTGTCACACTACCCCAGGTCTAACTTGAGGCATTCTTTTACCTACACCCTAGAACTCTCTAAAATCAAAATAGTTCACATGGTGACCTAATATAAAATCTGCATATAGTTTACGAAGGAAATATAAAGGTACATTAAGATTGTTTTTGGGTGGTTTATCAAAAACCATCCACCAATGATCCCAAAATTTTTGAGTAATACTCTGATGTGTGCACCATTTGATTGAATACTTAGACTTAAGTACATCAACATGCAATCCAATTTTAGGATTGACAAAATGTTGTACTAACATGGCTTTGGTTATGTCTAAATATTTCACTTGGTCGTATGATAAGCTAGTAGAATATTCTGCCATCTTAGCTTCTCACCATTGCCTAAATGATTCATATTGGCTTGTGAGGGTTTAAACATGAGTGATAATTCCCTCTAAGGTGGATGTCATTGAATTCAATTGAGGGTGGCGGCAGTAAATTTCTATAATGCTACTTATTTCATTAATATTTTTTCAATTTGCTCTTGAATTGTTGGAGGGTTCGATGGGCAGGGTTCAGGTTTTGATCTTGCATATCCATGTTACCTATTTCAAATTTAAAAAATAAAAATTTATGATTTTTAACATATTCATGTTAAACTATATACAATTTGATTTAAACATTTTGAACACAATTATCACTAAATCATATTAAAATTTTGAGTTAAAAACTAATGCTTACAATAAACAATTGAAAACCCTAAATCTTATCAAATATGTCAATTTAAATTTGAACAAAATCAAAAATGAAAAAAACCTTGGACAACTTACCTTTAAATAGTCCTTGATTGTAGGATAATTTTGGGATTCTACGAATTGGATATCTGCCTTTGGTCTTTGATATCTGTTTCCCTTTCCTTTTCTCTATTTTCCAAACTCAAGGGTTAGTGAAATGATTTTTTTAATTATAGTGAAAATAGAAATGGATATTCATTCGTAACAGATATCTGATGAAATGGATATCCATTCCTAACGGATATCTATTAGGAATGGATATACTAAACTAAACGAATTATTTATCCTACACTTCAAAAAAGTCAAATATCCATTTCAATATTTTGGCTAAGTAAAAACACATTTTTCCCCTATTGCCAATGTTTGGCCCACGATGATCCTACACTCACCCCAAAGAAACTATGCAAATATCTAATATTGATGAAAATATGCCATGACAATGTACATAGAGAGGTGACACTATATCCCCCTCTCCTATAATTAGACTTCCTCCTAAAATTCATTGAAGAGGTGCAAGTAGGCCACTCATAATGGTCTTTCCTTTTCCCAAGTGGCTAATGTCTCCTCATAGAAATCCCACTAGACCCTAGCCTAGTCCAACTTGTGTCCTTAAAGGGTCAACCTCTGATGTGCCACAAATTATAATACACATGGGCTCTAACCTAATCTTTTCATCCTCCATCTATAATGCCTTAAAATACATGAGACTAATCAAGAATATAACTCTATGGTATGGAAACATGAAACACATTGTGGATACTTAATGGATTGGGCAACAAAGCTAGATGTTATACTACTAGTCCCACTACCTCTAAAATCTTAAAAGGATCCACAAACCTTGATGCCAATGTATAGACCTTTCCATAATGGATAGGACTCTTACAAGGCTAAACCTATAACAAGACTATTACATTCAAAAAATTCCATGTCCACCATCTTAGTGTCTACATACTTCTTTTGTTGATTGTAGGCCTCCTAAAAATGACCATAGATACAATCCACCAATTGTTCCATGACCTACAATATCACATGACCTAACACTACCTTATCCTTAATATAGTCCCAACTCAAAAGTACCTAATAAGGTGTTATGCCCCAAAACTATGGAAGTTGTTATTATAAACAAATTGACCACAAGAAGATAGTCCTCCCATTGAGACTATTGATCTGTGACATACATCCTCATCATATCCTATAATACTTGGTTCATCCTTTGAGTTTACCATCCATCTATGGGTGATACGTAATACTAAAGTTTAGCCAAGTATCCCAAGGGATCATGTAAAGCCATCCAAAAGATAGAGGTGAATACATGATCTTTGTCTAATGTGATATTGTGTTGAAAACCATGAAGCCACATAATATCCTCTGAGAACAACACCTTAGCCATTGTAGTAGCATTTTATTTAGTCTTGATAGGAAACAAATATGTCCATGAGTTGTATCATGGTGATAAGATGGCATTAGTAAAAACACAATGAATCAATGGAAATGGTGTCTGATGTAGGAGCATCTGGGTCCACAAGCAATCTTACATCAACCAAAAATATTTTTTTTGGTCTTGTTATGTTTTTGGTTTTTTGTTGTGTTGGTTTCAGATTGTTTGCTTTAGGAGACTCTTCATATGGGTTTTAATTAAATAAAAAACATGGGTATTGTAGAAGAGATTAATGGGTATCTCTAGTTCAAGTTTGGTAAAATTTAGACAAACAAATGATTTTTTATCAAATCAAAACATGGGTATTATAAAAGAGCTTAATGGGTATCACCAGTTCAAGTTTGGTGCAATTTGGATAAAAATGGTGAAGTTACAATGATTGGTTGATTCTCTCACTTAGCTAGATGACATAAGAATCTAAGTTTGGTGATTGACAATAATGGCGATAGATAGGCTGGCGATAGACTAGTTGGCAATAGTCGAGTTAGTAATAGTTGGACTGGTGATAGATGGGATAGCAATAGTCGAGCTGGAAATAGTCAAGCTAGTGATACTTGGGCTAGCGATTAAGACTGGTGATTTCTCACTCAACTGAATGTTATTCTCCAAAGGTTTAGAAGTGTCAATGGAAGTTCACAAAAATTGTACACTACCGATGAATTATAGATGTGGATTTCCATTAAAAGTAGTTATTGTTATTACCACATAGTATTCTCATTAATCTATTCTTGTAATTCGAAAGATCAAGTGGTTGTTAAAACATCCAACCTTTTAGTTATGTAACTGATGTTGAAGTAACTATTCACTTCCTTTTGAGAAGTATAAATGGGATGATCATTCTTGTTTGGAGGAGGGGAAAATAGGGAGAAAATTCATATATTGAAGAGTCCTAGTTCAAGGGTTTAGACAATTGTATTTTATTTGTAAATTTGCACTCCTGGAACACTGAATTGCTGAAAATAATAAAACATTGTTATTCTATGAATTATTTTGTTGTATGTTTGGGTATTGCCTACTCATTTTAACTGTCTAATAAGACACTTGGGATTTGATCTACATCAATTTGTATCAAAGTATGGCTTTCTTGTTGGGAAGTGATACGTTGTGGATAACTTGAAGTGTTAAAATATTATCTTAGAGGGCTCAAGACGGTATTTACAAGTGTGAAGAGGAGTCCTGCAATTATAAAGGGTTGAAGGAGACATTAGAGTTGTGAGAAAAGGAAATTTTGTTTCCACAGTGTGTGTGGATATTAAAAAGTAGAGGTTGAATTTTGAGAAGATGTCCCCAAGAAGAAGAGTTCCCATAATGGAAGAGATGTTCAAATAGTTTTGTGTTGAAATGAGGAATGAGTTGAGGAATTTAGTTGTTGGATTAAGAAGAAACCCAGATTGTGTGGAAGATCATGTTGATGATGAGGATGAATGAGAAAGAGAAAACAAATAGCCAGTAGATGCTAGAAAAGAACAATTCTTGAGAGCACTTTAGAAATTTCAAATTTTTTTGGAACATTGAATCCTAAAGAATTGATAGATTGGATAGGAGAATTAGAAGAATATTTTAAAGATGAAAACATTCGTGACCCTCAAAGGGTGAGACTAGCACAAACAAAACTCAAAGGACATGCTACCCTATGTTGGAGGGAGTTGTAAAGAGAAAGAGTAGCTAATGGAGACACAAGAATAACCCATTGGAATTAGATGGTTACCAAGTTAAAAGCCAAATTTAATCTTGGAAATTATGAGTTGGAGATGTTAAAAAAACTTTAGAATTTGAAGCAGAAAAATATCAGTGCAAAGGATTATACTGAAGAGTTTTATAAAATGGTAATTAGATCTGGGCATCATCAAATGGATAGGGAGAAAGTAGCTAGATATATCAATGGGTTGAGATTTAATATACAAGATGAGATGGGTATGTTGAAGATTTCTACACTAGAAGAGGCATATCAATATGCTTTGAAAGTAGAAAAGATAGAAAGAAGACAACAAAATAATACAAGAGGAAGAGGAAAATTCTCAGCCAGGAGAGGACAAGGAAGCAGTAGAAAAGGTAAACAAGTTCAGGAAGAAGAAATAAATTCAAAATGGAATAAGGAGTCAATACAAAGAATGTGAGGAAGAGAATACTCTATAGGAGGACATGGTAGAAGCAAAAAAGGGGTCCTTGGGAAATGTTTCAATGTGGTGAGGCTAGACATAGTGTTTTGAATGTCCACAATTACATTAGAACAACAAGAGAAGTGTGGATGGAAATCATATGGTATAAGAAGATGAAGAGAGTGTGGCATAATCAAAAGTGGAATATCCTAAAGAAGGAGAGTCGCTTATGTTTAAAAGAGTGTTGATGACACCAAAAGTGAAGAAGGATGGAGCATCTCAGAGGAGAAGTCTTTTCATAACTGTATGCAAGTCTAGAGGTAAGTGTTCAAAGTAACTATAGATAGTGATAGTACTAATAACCTAGTCATAGAGGAAATGGTAGAAAAGCTAGGTTTGAAAGAGAAGAAACATCCTAGTTCTTATAAAGTTACTTAGTTGTAAAAGGAACATGAATTAGTGGTGAATGGGAGTTTTTAGATTGAGTCATATAAGGATGAAGTCTTGTGTGATGTTATGTCAATGAGTGCATGTCATGTGTTGTTGGCTAGGCCTTGGCAGTTTGATAGGGAAGCGATCTATGATGGTAGAAGGAATTTATATACCATTGTGAAAGGTGGGTAGAAGTATGTATTGAGTTTAGTAAAAGAGAAGACATAGAAGGGGAAGGAGAGCAGTTTGATAGTTTGTTGCAATTATGGCAAATAGTTGCTAAAGGTGACACAAGAGATTGAGGGTAACTTAATGAAGGTTCCCATGAAGGGGAATGTAGTTGAGAATAAAGGCAATGAAACTAGTTTTGTGCAATAATAGCATAAAGCAATGGCAAATAGTGTGAAGAATGTGAGTATTAAACAAGAAAGTGGCAGTTTGGAGAGGAAACAACACAAGTCATAGTTTGGACACTTGGAATGTTCTCATGATAAGTGTGCCCTAGGAAGTGTAAGTAGAGTTGAAGAATTTTAGAAAATAATGAAGAGAAGAGATCAAGTAGATAAAGAGGAGGTTTAGATAAAGAACAAACATGGGATCACCATCCCAAGCACTTTCAGATGTCCATGGGTCTTACTCAGTGTGTCTGATGTAGGAGTATTCAAGTCCACAGGCATTCTTGCATCAACCAAAAAGATTTTTTTAGTCTTGTTATGGTTTTGGTTTATTGTTGTGTTGGTTTCAAGTTGTTTGCTTTGGGAGACTTTTTAGATTTTTATTGATCAAATAAAAAACATGGGTATTGTAGAAGAGCTTAATGGGTATCTTAGTTTCAAGTTTGGTACAATTTAGACAAACAAATGATTTTTTATCAAATCAAAACATGGGTATTGTAAAAGAGCTTAATGGGTATCATTATTTCAAGTCTGGTGCAATTTGGATAAAATTGGTTAAGTTACGATGATTGGTTGATTCACTCACTCAGCCATATGATGTAATAAACTAAGGCTAGTGGTTAACACCCCTGGAGATAGACTAGCTAGCAATATTCGAGCTACCAATAGTTGGGTTGATGATAGTCGGGCTGGTGATAGTTGGGCTGGTGATAGTCGGATTGGCGATAGTCGGATTAGTGATAGTCAGGCTGGTGATAGTGGGGTTGGGAATAGTCAGGTTGGCAATGGTTGGGCTGGCGATAGTCAAGTTAGCAATAGTTAGGCTGGTGATATTTGGGCTAGTGATTAAGACAGGTGATTTCTCACTCAACCGAGTGTTATTCTCCAAAGGTTTAGAGGTGCTGATGAAAGTTCACAAAAATCATACACTGCCGATGAATCATAGATGTGGATTTCCATTAAAAGTAGTTATTGTGATTACCAAACAACATTCTCATTAATCCATTCTTGTAATTTGAAAGATCAAGTGGTTGTTAAAACATCTGACCTTTCCATTCTGTAACTAACATTGGAGTAATCGTTCACTTCCTTTTGAGAAGTATAAATGGGATGATCAATCTTGTTTAGAGAAGGAGGAGGAAATATGGAGAAAATTCATATATTGAAGACTCCTAGTTCAAGGGTTTGGAGAGTTGTATTCTGTTTGTAAATTTGTACTCCTAGAACACTGAATTGCTACAAATAATTAAACTTTGTTATTGTGTGAATTATTTTGTTGTATGTTTGGGTATTGGCTACTCATCCTAACTATCTGATAAGACACTTGGGATTTGATTTACATCAGTGTCTCTTTCCACTTAGTAATGTCATGAGGATAAAGAAGCCTTTTAGTGTGTTGATTCTCAACATTCACCCATTGATACTCAATGCAATGAGTAATGAAATATGATATATCATTGTGGATCCTCAACCAAAAGTAATACTATTACAAATTGTTGTGGATCTTCTTCACCTTAGGATGTCCTAAATGCAATGCACAATGTGCCTCTAATGTGACCAAAATCAAAGGTATATAAATGTTTTCTTAGTGACAAAAGGTAGTTAGTATTGAAGTAGTAACCTACACACGTGACCCTCTAGGGGTCATCATGCCTCTACCACTTACATACACCCAAGTACAACTCATCCTAAGTAGAAGGATCCTAGACTAAAAGGTTTGTCAATGTGGTCCCTACTATTAGCTAATGTCACCTTTGACTCAAGGCATTTTCCATGATATTATCATTACCCTTAATGTACTAAATGCCAACACAATACTTAGAAACACTAGATACAACATCATTGCTTGGCATTGAGGTTGGGCTAGCAGAATAGATGTTGTATGTTCCTATGATTGGTCCAACTGAAGGTCATGAGTGAGGAAGGTACTGGTCCCTTGGTTCATCCTTTTTGTTTCTCCATCCATCTATGGGTGATATATAATACTAAAATTGAGCCAAGTACCCAAGGAATCATGTAAAGTCATCCAAAACCTAGAGGGGAACACATGGTCTTTGTCTAATTTGATCTTGTGTTGAAAACTATGGACACCTTATCCTTTGTAGTAGATTATAGGTGGTCTTTATAAGAAAGAAATGATTGTGTCATGGTGATAAGATGGAATTAGTAAACCCATGATGGAATCCATGGAAATGATGGCCCCTTTCCACTCAGTAATATCATGAGGACAAAGAAGCCTTGTAGTGTGTTGATGCTCAACATTCACCCATTAATACTCAATGTGATGAGTAATGAAATATGCTATATCATTGTGGACCATCAACCAAAAGTAACTTTTGCAAATTGGTTTGGATCGTATTCACCTTGGGATGTCCTAAATACAATGCACAATTTTCTTCTAATGTGACTGTTGGGATAAGGTGCCATTAACCTTGTAAATCCCATTATTGTATTATTCCATTTATTATTTGTAATTACCCATAAGGAATGTACAAGTTTCACCGGCAGTGGTAAAATTATTTACTGTCTGTTGTGTGGTTACACAACATGCCCCATTTTGACTTGACAAAACAGGGACCCAACTTTGCTGGCTTGCTCCTTTGCTTTTATGTTCTGGGCGGTAATGGTAAAACAACATTAGTCAGTATGTATGTGCTTAATCTCAGGTATATTTGTGATCTTGAAGTCTGAACCCAAACTTGAAAGTCTAAATCTTTCCTCAAGAAGCCTACCATGTGAAAGAGTGTAAAATTCTAGGCAGGTTTGCCTTTTACATCACCCTGAAATTCGGCCAAATGAGAAAGTTATGGCCAATCAAAGTTCTAGTCAAACCTGATACTTGAGAGGGGGGGTCATATTCCAAACATCAATCACCTTGTGTAATATCACCCTGATATTATAAGATCACCCTGATGCCAGTTTATCATCCGATAATCATTTGGTCCGAAACCCCGGACGTCAATCTTACGTGATAGTGGTATTTACCCGTCAGATAACTTCATATATTTTGTGGAGGTCATATTTCAAATATCACCTGATCTTTTGAATATCACCCTATCTTTCAAATATCACCTTGCCGCAGAATATCACCCCAGTGCCAATATGATGATGACATCATCCAACCCTGATGAACAGAGAAAATCACCCTGACGGTGATGTCATCATCCTTCTTACCTCGCGGAGGTATTTTTCCAACGATCGCCCTTTTAAATAACATGATGATGATGTCAGCTTATCCCATTCCACAAAGGACCCAATATGACGGTGACATCATCAATCGGCTTGAACTCCAAAGGTCATCTGATTTCTAACATCCGTCATCTTTTCTAATATGACTGATCTTTCATAACATGATGGTGACGTCATTCTGACTCGATATATAAAAAGCTCGACATGACCATGACGTCATCTTATTTGGAGGGTGATATTCCTCAATATCAGGGTCATATTTCTTAACATCACCTGATTTCCTTTAGTATGACCATGACGTCAACCTTTCACATTTTAATGAAGCCTATCAATGATGATGACATCATCATCATATCCCGATCTATGAAGAGAGTCATATTAGTTAATATCCCTCATATTAACTTATGTGCATACCTGGACCCGATAGTTTTATTCAATGGAATTTAGTGAACAAAAGTGCATGTATTGCATATGCATGATCTTATGCATGCGATAACTGAAAATGTAAGGCTTGCATATCATATGAAGGGTCACATTACCCTTGGAATACAAAAAAGGCTACCGGAAGGTGAAACTATTTGCAAGAATTCAAAGAAACTCAAAAAATTAGGATTTTTTTTACCTCCCCCTTGGCAAGGTCATAACTCCTAGCTATTTTATCAGAATTTAAACTTTTTGGACTCATTAGAAAGATAAACTAGTTATCTAGTTTGAGTTGCCTGGTTACTTAGGCTTAACACCAAGTTACCGACAAAGTCTTGAGCCCTAATTTCACTCTGAAGGCCTCTGAAAATGCAATTTGCCAAGATGTAGAAAATACCAAAAATCATAGTTTTGATATTTTTATCAAAAATCACTCAAATGACCATGGACCTGATCAAACATTAAAGCCATTTTAGGGCTTGATAGCATGTTTTCCGGCCAACGATAGCCACCCAGACCCTCTTGACCACCTATGGACATTTAATTACGCAAATTTTCACAGACACTCAATATTCATAACCTGATATATATAGGTTTGCACATTTAGCCTATTTTAATGTAATTTTTATCTTGCTACTGGCTATTAAATGAAGTTGATGCTTATTTCTTGTATGTTTATTACAGGACGGTGGAGCTGTTTGAGGCTAAGATCAGGATGGCTGAAAATTATAGAGTTGCATGCAGAGGTAACATGAACTAGAGCTAGGAGGATATTTTCAAATATGCTATTTGTTAGCTGGAGGATGGACTAGGTCAAAGATGCTAGAATATTCTATGCCAGCTATGTAGTTGCCAACTGGCAGGCACATGCTATCCATCTGGACTGTTGATCTTAATAGATAAATCCTAACCATAGGTCATTTGTAACCATTCCCTCACCTTATTCTATAAAAGGTACAGGTATGTGATAATTTGAGCATTCAAAACTTAATTGAAATCTATTTGTTGAAATATTCAGGGCTCATTTCAAAGTTGTTGTATACATATATGTTCTTGCATACTTAATGAATAAGAAGACTATTTTTTATTACAACCCATAATAAATCTTGAGTAATTAGTGTATGGATTCTTGATACATGCTGTGATTTGCTACGTCCCTTAGAGTGCATATCTACTTACATGTGTTTTTTTCATACTTTTCCTTTGAAGTTAGCATCAACTGTATCTAGCTGTGGAATGTCTTGGTGAACATATCGTTTGATTTCTTCTCTTCATGACTGTATCTGATGTATATGTGGCTCAATAGCTGAAGGTTCAACATTAATTTGAAGTATTCTTTTCAATTTCTTTCAATTTCAGAGCATTTCATCATCATAATTGCAAATAATTGACAATCTTAAGCAAATAATACAAATATGCAGACATCTTGTAGATAACTGAACATATTCAGCATATTTGAAGTTAAAGCATGTCAAAATGACAAATATCATGCAAGGATTTAAAGATAGACACAATATTTGAAGCATATCTTGTGTAGAATAACTTTTTGTGCAACATCATTACAGGAAACATTATCTTACTGATGAGATCTACGTAAGGCCCCAAAATGGAAACAGCAACACACATCAAGCTCTGAGTAACGTCAGAAGATTAAGACCTAATCATCGGAGACTTGAGATCATGAATTCTCTAAATTCATCGTATCTTTCAAGATGAATAAAGGTTAATGTGTACTTTTATTATATGTTTGTTTATGACTAACATCATGATCAACACTGTCCATGGTAATTACGGAGTTACTACACAGTAAGTCTCGGAGTTACTGGTGGTAGTTATGAGATGTCATTTACTATGGTAAATGGTAATTAGTCAAAGTGGGGTGCACATGGGGAGGAATAATCTATTTTTAGTGTTATGACACACATCATAGATGTTGTAAGAAGGTGTAAGAGATTCCATGACAACTGTAAGTTGTCATAAGAATCTATGACACTAATAATAGCATATGACACATCATAAAATGTTGTAAGTGGCTATTTTTGGCCCCAAGGCATTCAAGCTTGCATGGCTACATTTTTCCAAGTGTAGGATGCATGTATGACAGCATTTATGACCCCGTAAGAGCCTATTCTTGGCCATGGACGACCAAGGTTGTATTGTTGACTCTTGATAAGTGTTATGGGCTTGTAAGAAGTCATTTAATGTCTTGAGGTTATGTAAATTCTATATAAACCATAGCATAGTAGATGAGATGCATATAACAATTTACAGGTACCCAGGTTCTGCCGGAGTGAAGGTTGAAGGATAGAGGAAGTGAATGTATTTGTAATCTCCTTTTGTGAAGATAATACAACTTGACCTCTTTTCTTGGTGGAGTTTTCTACCCGCAAGGGTTTTCTCCATGTTAAACACTTGTGTTATGTGCTTCATTCTACTTCTGGTATATTTCTATAGTGCAGGTTTATGTTTTGTTACAATCTCCATTAATAACACATAGTTAAAGATTGCTGAAATTTATCTTGAATCAGATTTTCATTGAAGTAGTGTTGCTTTCATTTCTAACATTTGGTATCAGAGCTTGGCCAGCTTTGACTCTTGGGTGGTAGTGTGGAAGCTGTAGCTATAGTGGGAGATTTGGTTGCATTTGTTTGCAGATCTTGTGTTGTTATTATGGCTACATCCACCGTTACATCAACCTCTCGAATGGACATTGAGAAGTTCAATAGAACAAGGTGTTGGGATCTAAAATTTACATACCAATTTTTGCAAAAAAATTTAGGTCCCCATAATGTAAAAGTCAGCTTTGGCACTTAAAATACACTCGCAAAATCTATACGATGGAATAAAAATAATTATTGAATATAAAACTCCATACAAGAAAGCAAATGATATAGAGTAACTGATGCCAAAGCTCGTTGAAATAGAGAGACAGTTATCATCAAAAGATGGGTTCGATAGTAGGAATTGTAAATTGAAAATATCCAGGTACCAAAAATAGATTGATGCTTACTCTGAATACTTGGAAGTGACAAAGAGGCTTTTAAGTTGCATGATTGAATGTTACAAAAGGGGTTTGGTTCTAGGTGACATTATTTTAGTATTTCTCATTGATGCATTCTCCAAAATACAGAACTGGACAGGATAATTTGTTGCATATAAGTTGTCAGAAGGTATGGTTGGAAGTGCTAATGGATTCTATGCTCAACCACGAGGATTCCATAAGTGTGCTAAGTACTTTTGACCTGGAAAACTCAAAAGTCCATGAGATGGACAGCCAACAATAGCAACACTGCAAAGTTCAGTGTGGATGAAGTGTTAAGCCTAAAGGCACTTGGAGAGATCAAAATTGGCCTAGATTTCAGTCTTGGGATAGTAACCTTCGCTACCTTGATGAGGCCCAGGAATGTTACAATAGCCACAACCACCCTTAACTTAGGGGCACCCTTCAATGAAATGATAGCGCTGAGGGGGTTCATTCCTCTATACATTTCTGTCAACCAGAGGCTTCCCTTCTTTGATAACACACTTGATATTATTCACACTACATTGTTTCTTGATGGGTGGATTGACGTGGAGTTTTAGAATTTGTTATGTTGGGATAGAGTTCTTCAGCCGGGGGGGTATTCTGTGGATTGACAGATTCTCTTGCTCAGAGAAAAATGTGAAAGAATATATAGCAATGTTTGAGAAGCTTAGGTATGCTAAGCTTTTTTGGACTATGGAAACTAAATGAGACAAGAATGGAGGTAAAGAATCAAACACAACAGACTGAAGAAATCAAGAAACAATTGTATTACATAGTTTATATAATAAATATTCTTGTAGAACCCAATCTTCAAGATTCAAGATATGGGGAAGTCAAAAGCGAAGCTAGGTATAAAATGAGTCATGGAGTGAGTTAGTGAAGTAAACATTGTACCCTATTTCCGTCAGATTGAGGAGAAAGATATTGACTTCTACAGTGAGTTTAATATAATTGCACTTGGTCTTGATTCAACTGAGGCTCAACTTTATATCAATGCACTAGCTTGTAGCTTTCTTAAATATGATTATGATGATAAACCACGTCCGAAGACAATCAAACTTATTTTGATTCCACTTGGAGATCGTCTGTAGGAACATCAAAGAAACTGCCTAGCGAAAAGCTGAATGATCTCATAAATAGTTTGGAAGGTTCATTAGCCATCTGTGGAATATGAAATGATGCCCTGGAAGTAGCTTTTGTTGATCTCTGTAGTCATGTATTTTGCAATCAATGCATATTACCCACCTTATTCAGCCTGATAATGCTATTTATTACAAGTGTTAGTTAAAAGCCGATTCAGTATTCTCTTTAGCCACTTTACAGAATACCATGCAGAAATGCATTTTAGGTGATCAGATGAATGATGGGACTACAAAATGTTCGTCAGATGAACTAGTTTCAAATTTCATGGACATGGGGGTAACTTCATCAAAGATTAAAATTGTTTTGGATACTCTGCAAGCTCTACGAAGGGTACATGCTAGTATCCCAAGGAGCCCTTCTACCAATAATATGGATAAAGATGCAAGTTAACTAGGTTGCATACCAGATGATAGTCCATAAGAGAATGCAGATGAATTATCTGAGGAAATGAGTCTAGATTTGTAGCCAATTCTGAAGAAGCATGTCATAGAGACTCCAGGAAAAGCAATAGTATTTTTCCAATGGACTAGCATGCTTGATTGGTTTGACGTTCCACTCAAAAAATCATGCATTGAGTATAGAAGATTGATGGAACTATGTCTGTGATAGTAAAGGATAAGGCTATGAATGGTTTCAAGATGTCCCCCGAGGTGACTGTAATAATAATGCCCGTAAAAGCTGTAAGCCTCGGTCTCAGCATAGTTGTTACATGCCATGTTCTCCTCCTAAACCTTTGGTGGAATCAAATAACTAAAGACCTAGCTGCAGGCACCAGGATGGGAAGATATATCTCATTGTAGAGAGCACCTGCCAGCATCTCCCATCTTCAGGGATAATACAAAGTACCTAATTATGCCATTGCACTCTATGGTTCCTATTGTGGAGCAGAAAAAAGGTGTTCGAACGCCCACCTAGTGGTGTTCAAAAGATTGTTATCTCCACAAACATCGTTAAAACTGCAATAACTATTGACGATGTAATTGACAAGGGTCAAATGAAAAAGAAAAGCTATGATCCTTATACTAATGTATCCACTCTACAAACTGATTGGGTATCTAAAGCGAGTGCAAGACAACAAGAATGACGAGCTGGGAGGTGCCAAATAGTGGTTTCTTATTATCTTTTCTCTAAAATCCGTGCTGCAGCATTGCCTAACTATCAGGCTCCCGAGATTAAGAGGACTCCTCTTGAGGAGCTCTGTTTGTAGTGCTTCAAGAAGGCTTGCCAAAAAGAGGATTTATCCCCTAGGACAATCATTCCTGCAGCTTGAATGCTCAACACACTGGTATTATACGTGCAGTTATAGTGGCTGGCTTGTATCCAATGGTTGGAATGTTGTTACCACCGTTTCCAACCGGTCAGAAAGATGTAGTACAGACTACCAGAGGTGAAAAGAAATGGTGGTTGCACCACATGATCCTGATAATGAAATGGATGATGATTGTCTCAGACATTCGTGGAGGTCCTTCACCCATAACAAACAGAATATCAAGCCAACAAATGATTCAAAAAAAGTAAATATAATCTCATGAAGCACAATGTCCGCCAGATATACAGTTGGATTTGAAGAAAAGGCTGCAGAAACTTTTAGGTTAATCGGTAGATATATAGCTGTACTCCATAAACTTCGCCAGCATCCTCTAAATCATGAGTTGCAGAACATAAAAGGGATTGTAGGAGACAGGAACAAAACCACATGACATAGTGCTGCAAAAATGCGATATCGGTGAGACTAGACGTTTCGGAAAGAAATTTTTTATTCACTCCGAATTTCTTTGTCACACCGATGGAGGTTTTATCGGTAGGAAATGGCATATCGGTGTGAAATATTTTGAAGCTTCTGATGTAGTTATGTCACACCGACAAGATATATTGGAGCCCCATGAGAAATAAGAAAAAGTTATCAAAGGAGAAATGAAAATGAGGTATCCGGTAAACTTCACAGGTAGATAATAAAATGAGAAATATTTTCTCATTAAAAATATAGCAAAGTGAAGATTTACTTTGCGAGAATTACATGGTAAATAAAAATGCCCATAAAAAAGGATTTCATCGAGGGTAATATAAGTTCAATCAGTTAATGAAACTACTTTTGCCGAGCAGGTGAAATAATTCAAAGAAGTGAAGAAATATTTTGTGTATATAAAGCTCGAGGGATATTTTTCACCAAGGAGGAGAGAACGAGTAATAATTTTTACCCAAATGAATATTTTGGCAAAACAAAGGTGAAAACACACAAAGTAAATGTAATGTAAAACATTTTTACCAGAAGAGTTAAAAATGGGTGATTAAATGTGGACGAGTAAAATTGAACTTGAAATCTCCAAGAAGATCACCATTAAAATTAATTTTCAAGGAGATTACAAAAATGAAGTTAATTAAAATATTTAACTTGCCAATGGCAACTAATTAAATATTTTATTTTGTTGAAGACAATTGAATGAAGAGCTGTACCAAAGGATGCACTGGAATATAAAGGGTCGTAACCCTAAGTTTGCAAAATATAAGGGAGATACAAAACAGAAAAAAAGACAATCGGTAGATTAGGATCAAGAGTAGATTAGGAAAAACATCAGTTAGATAACTGGATGGATTGACCAGTTGCCAAAATAAAATATTATGTTGTACATTGTAAAATCTTTTGAAACTATATAGTGGAGAAAATGTATAAATAAATGATTTAGTATTGGTGTCTATTGTTTGTTAAGCTGAGAAATTATTTGGTTGTCTCCATACTGTTATTTCTTTGTTATTTGAACCTGAGTTTCCAGGTTGATATTTCAGTTTCATCGAAACACACTTGTTGTTTTCGTGTAATCAAATTAATTGGTTTCCATTACAGATATAAAATCCTTTTGATTGATTACAGTAACCTAGAGGTAGCATTTGGATAGGTAAGAGCTGCCCTATAATTGTCAAGATTGCCATACTGTCTCCAACTAGATATTGTCTTGTTATTCAAATTGAGCATCAACTCCATTTGTCAATACACATTTGCTGTCATTGTGTGATTCTTTTGATCGGTTCCTTCAAGCAAGGATTAAAAAATCCTTTCAATAAGTCACAGTAACCTAGTAAGATTCGAGTGGATCACTAAGTAGAGTTTGTCAGTCACATTCTTGCACATTTATACAAGCTATAAACAAACACAAGTGCCAAACATTTAGGATTGTAACCTATAAGTAAATCATATATCATATATACCTTGACTCCATTAGCCCAACAGAAATAGGCACTGGTCATACCAATTCCATTTTAGGATTCCATAAAATCTCATTCAAACAATTACATCTCAGATCTTAGTATTAGGAGTAGGAGTAGTTTAGAAGCTTGCATCTATTACATTTTATGCCATTGTGATAGATTTACTAATCCAATCAAGTCATATAGTGTTAAGTCTGCTTTAGTTACAAAGGTACACCCACCTAGGTTTGCAGGACCTGAAGTGTAGGGAGCTAATAGCTCTGTCAATTGGTCCAAAAATGTTGCAAATCCAAACATAGAGTCTGGCATCCTTTTAGGGTTAGCAACCTGCATTTTTGGGAACCAACAAAATGGCGATTCTGCTGGGGAGAACACATAGAGAAACTTGGTAGTGGACCATGTTATTAGAGTCAAAAAATTAAAAGGCATAACTCTATTGGTGGAAGGAAAAACTCAGAAAAATTGATTAGTGCTCTAAATAGAGGTGGCGACTCTACACAAAATTCAAATACATATTGGTAGACTTTGCTGGCAAGAACCCAGAAAGATGAAATTTTCCTCTTCTCACAAGAGGTGGCGACTCTGAAAATAAAATTGATGAAATATGAAAAATTATAACACACCCCCTTTAGATGCATTCTTTGAAATAAGGAGACATGAAGGAGAATCTGGATATAAGTTGTTCATCAGGTTGGGGGATATCTATGAACAGATACCTTTGCATCTCAAACCTAGTGTATCCTTATTTATTAAAATGTTCATGCTTGCTTATGTGCCTATGTCTACTAATTGGCCTGAATCATTAAAGCCAGTTACTATAGACCAATTGGTTAAATTGATTCCTATCATAGAAAGGAAAAGGCACGAGGATATTATCAATGTTGGATCCGATGATACTAAATATGAAGAAACTGATATAGCAATGCAGCCAGATATGGATGGACTAGCAACATACCAAGAAAATGAATACTATCCACCACCTGGACAGCGATATGCTCCGCAATATCATCATCTACATATGTCACATCAAAATCTACACTCTCATCAACCCACCCAACAAAATGTTTATTATCAGCCTCCATATCAAACAAATTTTATCCCAGCCCACCCACCGCAATATATGAATCAGCAGTGTTGGGAGGAAGAAGAACATTGTTTTCAAAAGATGGGTATACCAGAACCTGAACTCCAGATGTTTCCAAACCCATGCTATCCTGAGGATGAAATCTTTTCAGATAACCAGGGTGAATATTTTCAAGATCTTGATCAAAAGGAAGTGCACATGGCAGAAAAGAATCTTCAAGCCTGTTCAAAATCATTATATGATGATATAGCACAAAAAGATGAAGAGGATGACTATTTTCAAACAGGGCAAACTCACAATGAGGAGGAAGTGTACATATCTGAAAATGATTTTCAAAAATTTTCAAACCCATTGTATGATGAAAAGATGGAAGAAGATCAGATACCATTTTGCCAAGGTATGCCAGAAAATGAATTTCAAGTGTTCTCAAATCCATGTTATCAAGAAGATGAAAGGCATTTAGACAGTTAGGGAGGTGGATATTCTGATAAAGAGTCTATAAATGATGAGGTTGATGAAATATGTACATCAAATTTTGAGCATTATAGTAGTGATGAAAAGAATGATGAAAATTTCAATAAGAGGGTTGATGAAGAAACATGCTCACTTGACAGTGAGCATATTTTAGAATTGCTCACCAAAGAATATCAAAGATATGTACATAAAGATGACACCCAAATACTGTGTCCAGCGCATATATCATTTGACAGTGAATCCATTCAACATGGTAAGGGTGATGAAATATACGAGGCCATATTTCCCAAGTCACATTTTTGCAAAGAAGAGACAGATAGTGGTCATAAGTTCTCTTGTGACACTGATCCAGAGATAAAGATGTCCATTGAACTAGAGGAGGTTGATGATTCCAGTATGTATGATTGGCAAATTATTGACTCTCAAGCATGTGGGGAAGATGGATGTGATAAGGAAGAAGATACGGTGTTTTATGTTGGAATCAGCATTGATTATAACATTTGTCAGAAGCAGCTTGATTTATTCCATTTTCCAATTCAATTAAAAAACCAACATTTGGTGAATAACAATAGATATGATAAAATAAGACATCCTACAAGGTTTGATAATCATGACTTCCTTATGTCATGCAATGATGAAGGTGTTCAGACTATGCCTGACTTCCAGATACCGAATAATACAGAACACACTTGCAGCATAAACTATGATGCATTAATGAACTGTACAAACAGATTCAGTCAAGTAGATGAGATATCATTACAACATGATCAAAACAAGGTTTTTGACAGGGGAAAGACATGGATTTTCCTTTCTGATATGGTCTTTTGACCATATCAGTTTTGGGGCAAAGAGTAGACTCTGTTACCCAATGAAGAAAGCATTGGTCTACTTCCCCAGAGATCTGGGATCTTGCTATACCCATAGGGGGTATACATCCCCAGACAGAGCCACTGTTGGGACCTAAAATCTACATACCAATTTTTGCAAAAAATTTTAGGTCCCCATAATGTAAAAGTCAGCTTTGGCACTTAAAATACACTTGCAAAATCTATACGATGGAATAAAAATAATTATTGAATATAAAACTCCATACAAGAAAGCAAATGATATAGAGTAACTGATGCCAAAGCTCATTGAAATAGAGAGACAGTTATCATCAAAAGATGGGTTCGATAGTAGGAATTGTAAATTGAAAATATCCAGGTACCAAAAATAGATTGATGCTTACTCTGAATACTTGGAAGTGACAAAGAGGCTTTTAAGTTTCATGATTGAATGTTACAAAAGGGGTTTGGTTCCAGGTGACATTATTTTAGTATTTCTCATTGATGCATTCTCCAAAATACAGAACTGGACAGGATAATTTGTTGCATATAAGTTGTCAGAAGGTATGGTTGGAAGTGCTAATGGATTCTATGCTCAACCATGAGGATTCCATAAGTGTGCTAAGTACTTTTGACCTGGAAAACTCAAGAGTCCATGAGATGGACAGCCAACAATAGCAACACTGCAAAGTTCAGTGTGGATGAAGTGTTAAGCCTAAAGGCACCTGGAGAGATCAAAATTGGACTAGATTTTAGTCTTGGGACAGTAACCTTCGCTGCCTTGATGAGGCCCAGGAATGTTACAATAGCCACAACCACCCTTAACTTAGGGGCACCCTTCAATGAAATGATAGTGCTGAGGGCGTTCATTCCTCTATACATTTCTATCAACCAGAGGCTTCCCTTCTTTGATAACACACTTGATATTATTCACACTACATTGTTTCTTGATGGGTGGATTGACGTGGAGTTTTAGAATTTGTTATGTTGGGATAGAGTTCTTCAGCCGGGGGGGGTATTCTGTGGATTGACAGATTCTCTTGCTCAGAGAAAAATGTGAAAGAATATATAGCAATGTTTGAGAAGCTTAGGTATGCTAAGCTTTTTTGGACTATGGAAACTAAACGAGACAAGAATGGAGGTAAAGAATCAAACACAACAGACTGAAGAAATCGAGAAACAATTGTATTACATAGTTTATATAATAAATATTCTTGTAGAACCCAATCTTCAAGATTCAAGATATGGGGAAGTCAAAAGCGAGGCTAGGTATGAAATGAGTCATGGAGTGAGTTAGTGAAGTAAACATTGTACCCCATTTCCGTCAGATCGAGGAGAAAGATATTGACTTCTACAGTGAGTTTAATATAATTGCACTTGGTCTTGATTCAACTGAGGCTCAACTTGATATCAATGCACTGGCTTGTAGCTTTCTTAAATATGATTATGATGATAAACCACTTCCGAAGACAATCAAACTTATTTTGATTCCACTTGGAGATCGTCTGTAGGAACATCAAAGAAACTGCCTAGTGAAATACTGAATGATCTCATAAATAGTTTGGAAGGTTCATTAGCCATCTGTGGAATATGAAATGATGCCCTGGAAGTAGCTTTTGTTGATCTCTGTAGTCATGTATTTTGCAATCAATGCATATTACCCACCTTATTCGGCCTGATAATGCTATTTATTACAAGTGTTAGTTAAAAGCTGATTCAGTATTCTCTTTAGCCACTTTATAGAATACCATGCAGAAACGCATTTTAGGTGATCAGATGAATGATGGGACTACAAAATGTTCGTCAGATGAACTAGTTTCAAATTTCATGGACATGGGGGTAACTTCATCAAAGATTAAAATTGTTTTGGATACTCTGCAAGCTCTACGAAGGGTACGTGCTAGTATCCCAAGGAGCCCTTCTGCCAATAATATAGATAAAGATGCAAGTTATCTAGGTTGCATACCAGATGATAGTCCATAAGAGAATGCAGATGAATTATCTGAGGAAATGAGTCTAGATTTGTAGCCAATTCTAAAGAAGCATGTCATAGAGACTCCAGGAAAAGCAATAGTACTTTTCCAATGGACTAGCATGCTTGATTGGTTTGAGGTTCCACTCAAAAAATCATGCATTCAGTATAGAAGATTGATGGAACTATGTCTGTGATAGTAAAGGATAAGGCTATGAATGGTTTTAAGATGTCCCCCGAGGTGACTATAATAATAATGTCCGTAAAAGCTGTAAGCCTTGGTCTCAGCATAGTTGTTACATGCCATGTTCTCCTCCTAAACCTTTGGTGGAATCAAATAACTGAAGACCTAGCTGCAGGCACCAGGATGGGAAGATATATCTCATTGTAGAGAGCGCCTGCCAGCATCTCCCATCTTGAGGGATAATACAAAGTACCTAATTATTCCATTGCACTCTATGGTTCCTATTGTGGAGCAGAAAAAAGGTGTTCAAACGCCCACCTAGTGGTGTTCAAAAGATTGTTATCTCCACAAACATCGTTAAAACTGCAATAACTATTGATGATGTAATTGACAAGGTTCAAATGAAAAAGAAAAGCTATGATCCTTATACTAATGTATCCACTCTACAAACTGATTGGGTATCTAAGGCGAGTGCAAAACAACAAGAATGATGAGTTGGGAGGTGCCAAATAGTGGTTTGTTATTATCTCTTCTCTAAAATCTGTGCTGCAGCATTGCCTAACTATCAGGCTCCCGAGATTAAGAGGACTCCTCTTGAGGAGCTCTGTTTGTAGTGCTTCAAGAAGGCTCACCAAAAAGAGGATTTATCCCCTAGGACAATCATTCCTGCAGCTTGAATGCTCAACACATTGGTATTATACATGCAGTTATAGTGGCTGGCTTGTATCCAATGGTTGGAACGTTGTTACCACCATTTCCAACAGGTCAGAAAGATGTAGTATAGACTACCAGAGGTGAAAAGAAATGGTGGTTGCACCGCATGATCCTGATAATGAAATGGATGATGATTGTCTCAGACATTCATGGAGGTCCTTCACCCATAACAAACAGAATATCAAGCCAACAAATGATTCAAAAAAAGCAAATATAATCTCATGAAGCACAGTGCCCACCAGATATACAGTTGGATTTGAAGAAAAGGCTGCAGAAACTTTTAGGTTAATCAGTAGATATATAGCTGTAATCCATAAACTTCACCAGCATCCTCTAAATCATGAGTTGCGGAACATAAAAGGGATTGTAGGAGACAAGAACAAAACCACATGACATAGTGCTGCAAAAATGCGATATCAGTGAGACTAGATGTTTCGGAAAGAAATTTTTTATTCACTCAGAATTTCTTTGTCACACCGATGGAGGTTTTATCGGTAGGAAATGGCATATCGGTGTGAAATATTTTGAAGCTTCCGATGTAGTTATGTCACACTGACAAGATATATTGGAGCCCCATGAGCAATAAGAAAAAGTTATCAAAGGAGAAATGAAAATGAGGTATCCGGTAAACTTCACAGGTAGATAATAAAATGAGAAATATTTTCTCATTAAAAATATAGCAAAGTGAAGATTTACTTTGCGAGAATTACATGGTAAATAAAAATACCCATAAAAATGGATTTCATCGAGGGTAATATAAGTTCAATCAGTTAATGAAACTACTTTTGCCAAGCAAGTGAAATAATTCAAAGAAGTGAGGAAATATTTTGTGTATATTAAGCTCAAGGGATATTTTTCACCAAGGAGGAGAGAACGAGTAATAATTTTTACCCAAATGAATATTTTGGCAAAACAAAGGTGAAAACACACAAAGTAAATGCAATGTAAAACATTTTTACCAGAAGAGTTAAAAGTGGGTGATTAAATGTGGACGAGTAAAATTGAACTTGAAATCTCCAAGAAGATCACCATTAAAATTAATTTTCAAGGAGATTACAAAAATGAAGTTAATTAAAATATTTAACTTGCCAATGGCAACTAATTAAATATTTTATTTTGTTGAAGACAATTGAATGAAGAGCTGTACCAAAGGATGCACCAGAATATAAAGGGTCATAACCCTAAGTTTGCAAAATATAAGGGAGATACAAAATAGAAAAAAAAGACAATCGGTAGATTAGGATCAAGAGTAGATTAGGAAAAACATCAGTTAGATAACTGGATGGATTGACCAGTTGCCAAAATAAAATATTATGTTGTACATTGTAAAATCTTTTGAAACTGTATAGTGGAGAAAATGTATAAATAAATGATTTAATATTGGTGTCTATTGTTTGTTGAGCTGAGCAATTATTTGGTTGTCTCCATACTGTTATTTCTTTGTTATTTGAACCTGAGTTTCCAAGTTGATATTTTAGTTTCATCGAAACACAATTGCTGTTTTCGTGTAATCAAATTAATTGGTTTCCATTATAGATATAAAATCCTTTTGATTGATTACAATAACCTGGAGGTAGCATTTGGATAGGTAAGAGCAGCCCTATAATTGTCAAGATTGCCATACTGTCTCCAACTAGATATTGTCTTGTTATTCAAATTGAGCATCAACTCCATTTGTCAATACACATTTGCTGTCATTGTGTGATTCTTTTGATCAGTTCCTTCAAGCAAGGATTAAAAAATCCTTTCAATAAGTCACAGTAACCTGGTAAGATTCGAGTGGATCACTAAGTAGAGTTTGTCAGTCACATTCTTGCACGTTTATACAAGCTATAAACAAACACAAGTGCCAAACAATTAGGATTGTAACCTATAAGTAAATCATATATCATATATACCTTGACTCCATTAGCCCAACAGAAATAGGCACTGGTCATACCAATTCCATTTTAGGATTCCATAAAATCTCATTCAAACAATTACATCTCAGATCTTAGTATTAGGAGTAGGAGTAGTTTAGAGGCTTGCATCTATTACATTTTATGCCATTGTGATAGATTTACTAATCCAATCAAGTCATATAGTGTTAAGTCTGCTTTAGTTACAAAGGTACACCCACCTAGGTTTGCAGGACCTGAAGTGTAGGGAGCTAATAGCTCTGTCAGTTGGTCCAAAAATGTTGCAAATCCAAACTTAGAGTCTGGCATCCTCTTAGGGTTAGCAACCTGCATTTTTGGGAACCAACACGAGGTATGAGTTATGGAAGCTGAAAATGGAAGATTTGTTGGAAGAAAGAAACCAGTGGTTGGCTGTCCAAAAAGAGAAGAAACCTAATGATGTCTCTTAAGATGATTGGGATAGACTGGATAAGAAGGCATGGGGAACCATCCGTTTGTGTCATTCAGATTCTGTGCTGCTGAATGTCGTAAAGGAAGAGACTGCATACAAGTTGTGGAAATAGTTGGGTGAGATCTATCAAGCCAAGAGTATGGTAAATAAACTTTATTTAAAAAGAAAATTGTTTTCAATGAAAATGAAAGAGGGTGAGTCGGTTGCAGAGCATTTAAATTCTTGTAATTTATTGGTGAGACAGCTTGATTCAGCAGATGTTGAGGTTAGTGAGGAAGATAAATGTATCTTACTTCTATGTTCTTTACCTGAGTCTTGGGAGAATGTTATCCTTTCTATCACTACTAACCTTGCAGATCTGAAGTTGGATGCTCTTGTTTCAGTGCTACTTCCATAGGAATTGAGGAAGAAGATTTCAGATAGTTCAGGGGATGCTCTTAGTGTCAGGGGAAGGTCTAAGGAAAGGGGACCTAAAGGAGATCAAAAAGGGGCTAAGGATAAGTCCAAGGGCTGGCCTAAGACTCCTAGTAAAAAGAACAAAGTTAAGTGTTGGAACTATGGTAAAAGGGGACATGTGAAGAAGGAGTGCAGAAACCCCAAGAAACAATGGGAGAGTGCTTCAGATAAGTCATCGAATGCAAGTGAAGAAGTTTTACTTTCTACATGTAATCTTGTTTCTAATGATCACTGGTTGGTTGACTCAGGATGCTCGTTTCATATGACCCCACATAAGGAATAGTTCTCCACATATGAAGAATATGATGGAGGTAATATCTACCTTGGTGACAACTCTACATATCTGATTGTCAGGAAAAGAAATGTATTGTTGTGTTTCTGTTACCTAGATTTCACTACTAGCTCAATTAGGTAGAGCTTTTTCAGTTTTGAAAGAGAAAAAGGTACATATATTTCTACTGTGTTCAAACCAAGAACATTTGATACAAATCAAGAGGAAATTGTATTGTTGCATTTAGATGTTTTCAGAAAAACTCAAGAGATTGTACAAATCTTTTAAAGATCAGCAATATGTATTAAAAAATAAGTGTATAAGTTCTCACACAAGCCATGAGACTAACTGGTTCAATGCAAAATGAAAAGATAAACAATACATTTATAAAAACTGAAAGATGAATATGCATAAGAGGTAGGGTGACTCGTCATTGCCTGAATGACAAGCCTTCATGTCGCGTCTCCTAGCTTGTTGGTGTATCCCGCATCCAGCTGCTGTCTCCTTGCTATCTCGTCATCTGCATAAAAGTTTGAAAACTGATGTTAGAGCAATGGCGAGGCATCATACATCATATGATGTACATTTTATAAACATGCAATTTATGTTTTCAGATTGTAGTAAACTAGTTAGCGTCACAAAAGCTTTTGAGAAGAAAATCAAGAATATCGACTGCAAGCATGCATTTATTGTCTAACAAGTTTGCTTCATGTGCAGATACAGATATAAGTATGTTTTCTATTTGATTCATCAGTTATGTTATGAGTGGAGGAAATGTGGCTCCCACAAGGGTTGAGCCCAGCTCATAAACCTTGACAGAACATTTCAGAAGCAATCAAATACAGCTGTCAAGAGTTTTCAAACATGGTAGGACAGCAAAAAATCAGGAAAGTCCAAGCACTTTAGGACAGCCAACACTCAAAGCAGGACAACAAGGTACAACATGTCAGTGAAGATCATTTGGAATAGCAGATTGTCATAGTACATGGACAGTAAATGATAGAAGGGCAGGCCTAAATGATCAACATCAATAGGACACGATACAACAAATTCACATGTAAGATGTATAACAGTCCTGGGGGTAAGTGATCACAGTTTCATTTTATACTATGTGAACTAGATGTTCCATGAACATCACTTTGTCACTCTGCTATGACAGTCACATGAAGTAGATCAGATTCAGAGATAGTGGAATGGTGAATATCAGTGATGAAAAGAGGAAAATAGAAATTTTGTCTAAGTCCAAATAGTACAGAATATGTTGATAGAAGAATGGAGTTCGAGATCATGCTACAAGAAAGAAAGATAGATTTCAAATAGTTTGTCAAGACTGGAGTGTGTTCACAGCCAAAACAGCAGAAGAGGAAGGAAAAGTACATTTTTTCAACTTATTTCAAGAATGCATACTCAGAAAATACCAAGATCGTGCCTTCTAAACAACAATTTGCAAAAGAAAATGCAAAGTTTTCATTTCTTGGGCAAGACACAATTATTTAGAATGCTCAGAAGTATCTGATAAGGTCCAGATTATATAAAATGAGGAAGAAAATATAGTTTCAAGTTTTATAATAGCCTTATCTTGTCTTCTATCTTCATAGAAATGCAGAGTTATAGTAAAAAAGACCAATGTTTTTCAAAACCCTTGATCATGGCAAAGTTTAAACTTGTTCACAGCTAGAAAAGCAGAGAATATACAGTCACAACTAAGAATTTGCTACATCCAGGCTAAAATGCAGAATAGAAAGGAAAATCAATTCACCAACAACAAAAAATGGCGTTTTGAGCTCTTTTCAACAGGGCAAAAGTGAAATTTCAATTCATTTTAGACTGAAAGTGACAGAACATGCTCATAGATGTTGTTTTTCAAATATATTGTCATATAAATGGAGTTCAAACAATCAGAAAATGTAGTGTTTTTTCTTCCTATTTCAACTCAGTGCTACAAAGAACCCTCAGACATTCTCAAAATCGCGTCTCACAACAACGTATACAGCAGAAACTTTACAAAAATGAAGGAAAATCGCCATGTACAGAGTTACCTTTCTATTTTTGCCCTTAGCTATTCAAACCACAGAGTTTTTCTCAGAATCAACTGCCAACGAATGGGTTCAACACAGCCAGCTACAGCAACAGAGGGTTGGCCACACAGAAACAACGAAAGAATACATCAAAACGCAGCCAAATCGTGGCCCCAATCAGCTAAAAAACAACCAAAAATGGAGGTAAAACATCAAAAATGTCTCCTACCTTGCATTTTACCTTCAAAATCGACCAAAATCTTAGAAAAATGGCCCATTTGAATGACATTTTTTTGCCCTCAAACCCTCATGGCGGCCGACAGTGAACAGTAGATAATATGCAAATGTGAAGTGTGTTTTAGGTTTTTGCTCCAAGGAGGTCAAATAACCTAATTGCCTTTTAGGTTTTTTGACTTGTGCTTTATGAAAATAGTTCATACTCATCCATATGGCGACGAGGGGGAGTTTTTATTTTGTTAAAACTTAACAATGTTTCAAGGGGCCGTGGCAGTTTAATGCCTTTTGTTTCTTAAGCCAAGTCAGATATGTCATAGAACAAACACAAGGTTGAAGGCAGGTCGAGTAATATGTTTTACTAAGGCATGTGTGCTAGGAGATATAAGGTAATGAATGTTTCTTTCTTACAAAGTCAAAATGTATTAGAAGGGCTACAAGGTCGAATGGCATGTTAGGACTTGGTGTTGGTTAGGAGATAGAGGGTAAGTAATGAATGTAATACTTGGTGTATGTTAGGAGTTACAAGGTGGTTTGATAGAGAATGGCTTGGTGTTGGGAGATATAAGGTGGTGAAGGGTTGTTTTGAAACATATGCACCGAAAATGTATTATTTCAAACCGTGTATGGGATGATACGAGAGATGTGTAATAAGGAAATGACTAGAGGTTGTGAAAAGCATTGTGTTGACATGGCCTTGTGAGATGATGCAGATATGAATCATATCATTTTGCCTAGACGACATTTAATCAAAATACATGAAACCATGCAAAAAATTAGGAAATTAAATATCATAAATATCATTATTTTCTGCATACAGTTTTTGTAAAATATTTACTAAGGTGGTGTAATTATAAGCCTCTTAGTTAAATGTTAAGTAAATGCAGAAAATATGTTATTTTCAGATATTATGATGCTGCAGAGGATGATGACATATCTGAAGCACTAGAGAGCACTAAATGATATTTTATCATATTTTTAAGTGCCTTCATGATAGTGGATGACATGCCTCCACCATTTCTGCATTGGGACTCCTTTTTGGAGTAGTTTAAGGGGATATTTTTTCACTATTTCTGAGATGCACGGGAATGGAGCTAGTGGAGTTGGTGGAAGGTTGATCTTTTTGACTAGAGCTAGTGGAGTTGGTGGAGGTTGATCCTTGTTGAGTGGAGTTGGTGGATCTTTTTGAGTAGCGCATGAGCTGTTTACAGCTATTTGAGCTATATATAGTCCTCTTCCTTGTTCAGTTTTAGGAGGTTCTGGTTGTTCACAGCTCTGCATATTATAATTTTATGAGTTTTTTTGCAGAAGTGAAGAGTCTTGTAACCTGTTTTCAGAGATATGCAGCATTGTAATACCTTTTGGCAGTAATAAGCAGTCTATACCTTCCCATGTTCTTCTAATATTGTTTGTTTTTCTGTGTTAGTACAAGCCTTTGTGATATTTTTCTGTCCTTAGAGTTGTACTGCATGTTGATGCCTTTTTGGCGGGGTTACATTATTTTTGTAGGTTGTGAGCTGTGCAAGTGATAATAATCAGTTTTGGGTAGTGAGAAAATCTATTTCTCCTAAACAGGACTGTTGTTATTTAGCCTCCTCATAAAGTGATCATGCAAAGATTGTGATTTGTTGGGTTGTGTAGAGGATCTTGATTATTACTGGTTCTGTAGTGTGTTGTTTTCTGTGTATTTGCTGATGATCATTTGGTGCATCACCTTAGACAGTAGGTTTCATTTTATGCAATCCTTCTTACCCTTTTCTCTGCAAAGTCTTAGTCTAGGTAGTTTAGGTGGAGTACCAAGAGGAAGCCAGCCTTCTCCGGAGGTTCTTTTCATCACAGGCCACCCATAGACCTAGGAAAGATCCCATGTTTCTCCAGATTGCCAAGTTTCACAACTCGGCGAGGGTGCAAATCTGAGAGATAACAGTTTCAGTGATGGGAGGATTAAAACCCTCCCTGGTGTTTTGCATGTTCCTGGATTAGCTAGAAATTTGATTTTAGTTTCAAAGTTGAATGATTTGGGACTGCATGTGACATTTGACAAGCATGGCTACAGATTGGTGAGAGGGAACTTCGTGGTAGGGAAAGGGAAGAGATTTAGGAAATTGTTTAAGGTTGAAGCCACTACAATTTGTAATGCCTCCTATGTATCTAAGACCACTACCAAAAATGCATGTATGTTGCGACACCGTAGATTGGGCCTCACAAGCAATAATGTACTAAAAACTATTAAGAATAAAAATTTGTTGGATGGTTTCTCTTCTTCTGATGAGAACTTTGACTTCTGTGAGCATTGTGTGTTTGGTAAACAAAATAGAAAATCATTTCCTTTAGGAAGTAATAGAACAAAAGAGAAGTTAGAAATTATTCATACAAATATGTTTGGACCTGTGGATAATGAATCTATCAGAAAATCTTGTTATTTTGTAATCTTCATTGATGATGTATCCTGATTTACATGGATTTATTTTATGAAACATAAATCTAAAGTTTTCACTAAGTTTAAGGAACTCAAAGTCTTAGTAGAGAACCAATCAGGTTTAAAGATAAAAATATTAAGATCTGACAATGGAGGGGAATATTTCTCTAAGGAATTTGATGAGTTTTGCAAGCATGCAGGTATAATCAAACAAAAGACAACTCCGTATACACCACAGCAGAATGGTGTTGCAGAGAGGATGAACTGAACAATTATGGAAAGGGCTAGAAGTATGCTTAGTGATGCACGGTTAGATAAATGCTTTTGGGTAGAGGTCATGTCTACTACTTGCTACTTGATAAATAGATCTCCTTGTAAGGCTCTTGATTCGACACCTTATGAAGTGTGGACAGGTAAGAAACCTTCTATTTCACATTTGAGGGTTTTTGGCTATGAGGATTTTGTTCATGTGCCTAAGAAAAAGTGATCTAATTTGGATCCAAATGCTGAAAAGTGTACATTCATTGTGTTGGTTTTTTTACTCTGAATTAGCATATGGGTTTGCCAGTTCCAATGCACAGGCAAATTTGGCCAACAAATAAAGGAGGTTGTGTGAGCTGCCTCCCCTTCACTTCTGGTTCTGCCGCACCAAGGGGGGTATCCCTATTAGCTAAAGATTTGACACTTTGACTCACCTAATGACAGAAAGATTTAGCTTTTCAGAATAGGCAGAATACTCTCATGTGTGGACCAAGATTTGTATGACAAATCACAAGGTTAGCAACATTCTTGGACATATTTGTCTGGTTTAGGCTAAGAGCATGCAAGGGGTTCCTAATTCTACTCCTACAACTAACAGGTTGAAATTATGGAATGGATGGTTTGATGGTTTGGATGTACGACAGGGGTTTTGGATCATAACTACTTCACAAGAGCAGACCAATGCCTATCTCAGGGCAAGGAGTCAACTAGACGTATACATAAGAATGGCTTGCAACTGGCATTCAAGTTTCAAGGGGTGAGATTGATGCTTGCCTTACAAACATCACCCAAGAATGGGTATTTAACTATTTCTACTTATGGATATCCCAGCTGACATACAATCTCCTCCACACTCAACCTAAAATAATTTAATCCACTCCTTGAATAGAAGTTAAAAATTAAGCATGTGGTACAACAAGACTATACCCTAGAATCTGAGAAAGCCTTAGCAACCAGATTCAAAAGAAGAAAATGCATACAACAAATGGAGACAGACAGATAAACACATGCAATAATGCATTTTTCATATACAATGACAAGAAACTAAAAATGTACAAGATACACTTCAGATGCAACTCATAAACTCCACAGAGATACAACAGACAAGAAATGCTCCGTATTTCGTTATTCACACAAAAAATTGCCCAAGTCTTCAACAACCTTACAAATGAGTCACACAGCCTGCTATATATAGTAGGAAGGTACTTAGCATTAATCACTAGGCGATCCAAAATTTGCCAGATACAGTGCATCATGAAAAATAGCGCTCGAACATTGAATACAGCAGGCAGAGGAAGAGGAAGGAGACAGGGAGGCCTCGAGCCCTGCACTGCTGCCTAGGGATTCACATCTTCAATTGGGTACCTGATCCATTCATGCCTTCACCCATACCCTGTAACATCCACCATTAATGGCATACCAACCCGCGGCCTTGGGAATGTAGTGGACTATGTGTTTTGCAACTTTTCCCACCAAGAAATATGACCCTGATTATTCAAATTATGTGAGAACAAATTATCCCACATTCACCCCGCAGTGACCTCCTTGACACTTTATAAGCTAGGCCGTGAGCATATATGATGTCAGTGATTTTGCTCCCGATGATGCCAGCATATACCTCATCATGATCCTCCTGCATGATAATCCTGATATGAAATATCACCCCAATATTTCACATTGCCCAGATGACCGCATCACTCGATATTCAATATCATCCTGATGACCAACCTCATCGGCACATCTTGATGCATCAGAGAAAAATCCTCCTACATATTCAACCATACACCTCACCGATGAACCATCCTATACATATTCATGTCATCATCATGTTTGTATCCTCATCGGCGATCGGGGGGATCCTCAGCAAAGCTACCAATAGTAACTGTCATGCCGAAGACCTCATAATGCACCCCACCAATCCTGATGATGTCACCATCATGTTCCAACATCGGGGTGATATTCGTAAAATCACCTGACATTTGAAATATCACCCCCCCACAAAAATATCAGGGTGATGGACAAGTAGATATCACCCCCATATAGAACTGACATCCGCAACATCAGGGTGATAAAACAGCGTCGGGGTGATCTTGACTAAGATCACCTGATATTTGAAACATGACCCCACGTAAATATCAAGCTGATATCTGGAAATATGATGACCCCCCCAAGAATATCAGGTCAGGATGAAACATGCTAAGGGGGCCCAAAGACTTAGAATTTTTTGGATTTTTTGGGAGGGTGCCTGTAGATTTAGATGCTTGAAACTTGACTGATCATGCAGGCACCAATAGTGGCTCTGTCTGGGGACGTATGCCTCTTACAGGCATGGCGAGAACCATAGATCTCTGGGATGCAGACCAGTCCCTTATCCATTGGGCACAGAGTCAAATACTTATCTGCATCACCAATCACACTTGGCGGCCTAAGGCCACCAAGAAAGGAAAAACCTGTACCTCCCTTTGTCAAATACCCTATTTTCATCTGATATCACTGGATCAAGCCCGAAGATGCTGCCATGATTTATCCACAAACAACCCTTGTCATTTGCATATTCAACCCTCTTATTTAGCTTGTCACTGTCATCCTTATGCAAACAACCTTCAGCATCAGGCAACATGTGAATGTCACATTTATCAAGCAATGCATATTCATATGGCATATAGCACTTATCATCATCTATATCAGCAATATGCATTGTAAAATGACCTCCTAGCTGGACTAAAAACTGAAAACACTCAAAGTCCACCATGTAGCTAAGAACATTAGGGCTCATCTTATCATAAGCTAGCATATCAAAGAAAAAGCTTTTGAATTTATATTTGTGCACATCATGCACACAACCATCAGCAACACCAAACTGGAAAAGACTAGGCTCTGGCACCTCTCTACAATAACCTTCATGATGTATGTTGGCTTCTCTTTCATCAGGATGAAAAACAAAATCCATATCAACAACAGTGCTTAGATTCTCACCATGCTCAAATGGATCCTCATCACTATATGTGTCAAAAAGGATTGATCCAAGTGTTTCAGCTTCATTATGGTATGCCACTAGTTCATGGCCAACAGAACATGTATTTTCATTACCAGTGAATTCCTTGTGTGGAGTATCAACCTGTGTACCATAAGAAAAACCAAAATCAAACAAAGAACAATCATGCTCATCACTAGCACTTGTTTCAATCTCTGATTGCTCTTCATCATCTCCATGTGTCTGAATAAAAGGCAATGATTCAAACATGGAGCTGCTCCTCTATTTGCTTATTTCTTCTCTATCTTGTGCACAATACTCACAATTATCTCCACAAATCCACTCAAACAAGTATTCATTGTTGTCCATAACCACATCATTGCTTTCAGAACCAAATACCTAAACCTTGAAATGGGAGTCATCATTGATCCTTCCATTGGCATCCTCAACTGGTATATTTTCATTATCATCTTCACATGATGCCATGATCACTTGGTCATTTGCAGCTACACAACTATTATTCACACCAAAGCCTGTGGACAGTGAATTCAGCATGTGTTCATTTTTCATTTTTTCTATACTTTCTAAAAACTTGTATGCCATCTGCATACTTGTTATCTTGAATTTCCTCAACAATGCACTAGAGCCCTCCTCAAAACCTTCAAAATATATGCTAATGCAGGCTGAAGTATCATGTCTGAAGTCTTCAGGGATTTGTGAAAGGGCTACTGCAAATCTATGACTGAAGTCAGTACAGGGCTCTTCCTCTTGTTTTCTGATTTCCATTAATCTTGTAACAAGATCAGCAGGTTGTCTTGCAAATTCCTCTCTAAAACAGTCAACAAGTTCATCCCAACAGGCAAAGGATCTCTTTGGGAAGCTCAAATACTAATCCCTAGCTTTTGCCCCCAAGGATCTAACAAAAAACCTCATCCACATATCCTCATCTCTAAATGAATGTTTCTCCATGAAGCTATGAAAATTTTGGATATGTGTACCCCCATCACACACACTGTGTCCACTAAATCTAGGCATCTGATTGTAGATCTGAGTAGGCATACATTCAACTTCATAATCAACCCATGTTGGTCATACAAAGGATCAAAAGGGCTAACAAGAGGTTTAGCATTCTGACTGGCAAACACAATAGGGTTATTACTATTTAACTGAGCTTCCCAAGCCTCTAAGGATATCAACCTATTTTTTATCTCTTCCATTCTTTTACACAACATTTCACCCCCCCTCTTGACTGAGTATGGGTGAATACATATTTGGATTCATATAAACTTCACTCTTAGACATCCTATGTTTGCCTAAGACCTAAGGCTTCCCCTTAGCATCTAACTTATGCCATAAAACAACAAATATAAATGGGAAGGAGCTAGGTACCTTTTCTCATCTAGATGCTAAAATCTTGAATAGAACATTCTTTTATCTCAACAACATACATCAACCTTTCATGTGCACTGAAAATAGAGTCGCCACCTCCCCAGAGAGGATAAAATTTTCAAACCATTGAAAGCTCATCATATATTTTTCTAAGTTCATTCCACCAGCAAAGCACCATATTCACATGAAAGACTCCCCAGTAGAGTCACCATTTTGTTGGTGACTCAAATGGGAAAAACTTCACTAGAGACTGCAGGATAATACTTTCAAATCAGCTCCCCAGCAGAGTCGCCATCTGTTGGTTTTTTCTCTGAAATAGCATATGGGTTTGCTAGTTCCAATGCACAGGTAGATTTAGCCAATGAATATAGGAGGTTGTGTGAGCTACCTTCCCTTCACTTCTGGTTCTACCACACCAAGGGGGGTATCCCTATTAGCTAAAGATTTGACACTTTGACTCACCCAATAATAGAAAGATTTAGCTTTTCAGAACAGGTAGAATACTCTCATGTGTGGACCAAGATTTGTATGACAAATCACAAGGTTAGCAACATTCTTGGACATATTTGTCTAGTTCAGGCTGAGAGCATGCAGGGGGTTTCTAATTCTACTCCTACAACTAATAGGTTGAAATTATGGAATGGTTGGTTTGATGGTTTGGATGCAAGACAGGAGTTTTGGATCATAACTACTTCACAAGGGCAGACCGGTGCCTATCTCAGGGCAAGGAGTCAACTAGACGTATACATAAGCATGGCTTGCAACTGACATTCGAGTTTCAAGGGGTTAGATTTTGATGCTTGCCTTACAAACATCACCCAAGAATGGGTATTTAATTGTCTCTACTTATGGATATCCTAGCTGACATACAATCTCCTCCACACTCAACCTAAAATGATTTAATCCACTCCTTGAATGGAAGTTATAGATTAAGCATGTGGTACAACAAGACTATACCCTAGAATCTGATAAACCCTTAGCAACCAGATTCAAAAGAAGAAAATGCATACAACAAATGGAGACAGACAGATAAACACATGCAATAATGTATTTTTCATATACAATGACAAGAAACTAAAAATGTACAAGATATACTTCCAATGCAACTCATAAACTCCATAGAGATACAACAAACAGGAAATGCTCTGTATTTCATTATTCACACAAAAAATTGCCCAAGTCTTCAACAACCTTACAAATGAGTCACACAGCCTGCTATATACAGTAGGAAGGTATTCAGCATTAATCACTGGGCGATTCAAAATTTGCCAGATACAGTACATCATGAAAAATGGCACTCGAACATTGAATGCAACAAGTAGAGGAAGAGGAAGGAGATAGGAAAGCCTTGAGCCCTGCGCCGCTGCCTAGGGATTCACATCTTCAATTAGGTACCTAATCCATTCATGCCTTCGCCCATACCCTGTAACATCCGTCATTAATGGCATACCAACCCGCGGCCTTGGGAATGTAGTGGACTGTGCATTTTGCAACTTTTCCCACCAAGAAATATGACCCTGATTATTCAAATTATGTGAGAACAAATTATCCCACATTCACCCCGCAGCGACCTCCTCGACACTTTATAAGCTAGGCCGTGAGCATATATGATGTTGGTGATTTTGCTCCTGACGACGCTAGCATATACCTCATCATGATCCTCTGGCATGATAATCCTACTATGAAATATCACCCTGGTATTTCACATCGCCCAGATGACCATATCACTCGATATTTAATATCATCCTGATGACCAACCTCATCGGTGCATCTTGATGCATCGAAGAAAAATCCTCCTGCATATTTGAACCATACACCTCACTGATGAACCATCATGTACATATTCATGTCATCATCATGTTTGTATCCTCATCGGCAATCGAGGGGATCCTCAACAAAGCTGCTGATAGTAACTGTCATGCCAAAGACCTCAGAATGCACCCCACCGATCATGATGACATCACCATCATGTTCCAACATCAGGGTGATATTCGTAAGATCACCTGACATTTGAAATATCACCCCCCACAAAAATATCAGGGTGATGGACAAGTAGATATCACCCCCATATAAAATTGATGTCCGCAACATCAGGGTGATCTTGACTAAGATCACCTGATATTTGAAACATGACCCCACAGAAATATCAGGCCGATATCTAGAAATATGATGACCCCCCCCAAGAATATCAGGTCAGGCTGAAACATGCTGAGGAGGCCCAAAGACTTAGAATTTTTTGGATATTTTGGGAGGGTACCTATAGATTTAGATGCTTGAAACCTGACTGATCATGCAGGCACCAACACATTGGATATGGTGATAATGTGAAAGGTTATAAGATTTGGAATCTACTGACCCACAGGATTATCTTTTCTAGAGATGTTATTTTTAGGTAACTTAGAGCTATTTTTGAACCTGAGCAGCCAAAAGAAAAAGATGAAAAGGTAAAGAAGGTGCACTTTGATTTAGAGTGGCAAGATGCACCTCAGGAAGAATAGGATGATGGATTAGGGGGTGAAGAAGAAGAAGAAGAATATTCGAGTAGTTCAGATGAAGATGAATCTGTTGTGACATAAGAAGTTGGTATAGATGCATAAGAATGAGTAGAGTCTCTTACTCCACCCTTGAGTAGATCCACAAGACAATGGAATCCAGTTGACAGGTATAGCCCACCAAATTTCTGTTGTGTATATTCTTTATTGAGTACTAACGATGAACCTAGATCCTACAAGGAAGCTATTTCTGCAGATGATAGTGAGTGTTGGTAGTTAGCCATGTAGGAGGAGATGATGGCTTTAGACTCTTGTAACACCTAGGATCTTATTTGTTTGCCCAAGGGAAGAAAGGCCATAGGATGTAAGTGGGTCTTCAAGAAGAAGTTTGGAGCAGACGTGTCATTGGAGAAGTACAAGGCTAGACTGGTAGCCAAGGGCTACTCCCAGAGAGAGGGAGTTGATTTTGGTGAGATATTATCTCCTGTTGCTAAATTGACTTCTATTAGATTTCTCTTATCCATTGCTACAGCTTATGATTGGGAGATTGAGCAAATGGATGTTAAGACTGCGTTCTTGCATGGAGATCTTGAAGAAGAAATTTATATACAACAGCCTACAGGTTTTGAGGTAAAAGGAAAAGAACATTGGGTTTTCAGGTTAAAGAGGTCTCTTTATGGTCTAAAACAATCCCCTAGAATGTGGTATCAAAAGTTTGACTCATTTGTTTTGAAATTGGGTTTTGTTAGAAACGAGGAGGATCACTGTGTTTACATTCATTGTGTTGATAATTCTATACTGGTTATTGCTTTGTATGTTGATGACATGTTGTTTTTCAGCAATACTAAGGGTATGGTCAGTGAGCTTAAAGCCCAACTTTCAAGTGCATTTGAGATGAAGGATCTTGGTGCTACAAGGTATATTTTGGGAATGGAGATCAGGAGGGACAGAGTTAACAAAAAGCTTTGGTTGTCACAAAGTATGTGAATACTATTTTGCAGAGGTTTAGTTTTCAAGACTATAATCCAGTTAGAGTTCCTTTACCAATTGGTACTAAGATTTCATTAGATATGTGTCCAAAGACTGAGGATGATCTTGAGGATATATCTAATGTGCCATATGCTAGTGTTGTAGGGAGTTTGATGTATGCAATGGTTTGCATCAAACCAGATGTTGCCCAAGCAGTGGGAGTTTTGAGAAAATTTATGTCTAACCCTGGTAGATAGCATTGGAACTATGAGAAGAGGGTGTTTAAATATCTTGCAAGTACTCCTGATCATTGTTTAGTTTATTCTGGTACTGATATTGTTGATAAATCTTTGGACATATAGGGTTTTGTTGATGCAGATTGGGCACGTGACTTGGATAGTCGAAAGTCCACCAGTGGCTATGTGTTTACTCTTTTTGGAGGTGCAGTGAGTTGGATGAGTGAGGTAGCCCATAGTTGCTTTGTCCACCATAGAAGCAGAGTATATCGCTACAACTCATGTCTCTAAAGAGGCAGTTTGGTTGAGGAAACTATGTACAGGTATTGGATTTGATTGCAGGATCATTCAGATTGGTTGTAATAGCCAGAGTACTATCTGTTTGGCCAAGAATCCCATGTATCATGCTCGAACTAAGCATGTTGATATTCAGTATCACTTTGTTCGAGAGTTGGTTGCAAATGGAGCGATTGAGCTAAAGAAGATAGACACTCAGGAGAATGTTGCAGATTCATTGACCAAGCCTATGAGCACAGAGAAATTCGTGTGGTGTAAAGAGGCCATGGGCCTTGTTTCTAGTGCTTGATTATTTTTTATTTGTTTTCCTATGGGTTGATTTACAATGTATAATGTCAAGTGGGAGAATGTTGGGATAAGGTGTCATTAACCTTATAAATCCCATTATTGTATTATTCTAGATATTATTTGTAATTACCTATAAGGGATGTACAAGTTTCACCAATAGTGGTATAAATTATTTACTGTCCACGGTAATTACGGAGTTACTGCATGGTAAGTCTTGGAGTTACCGGTGGTAGTTATGAGATGTCATTTACTATGGTAAATGGTAATTTCTCAAAGTGGGGTGCACATGTGGAGGAATAATCTATTTTTAGTGTTATGATGCACGTCATAGATGTTGTAAGAAGGTGTAAGAGATTCTATGACAATTGTCAGTTGTCATAAGAATCTATGACACTAATAATAGCATATGACGTGTCATAAGATGCTGTAAGTGGCTATTTTTGGCCCCAAGGCTTTCAAGCTTGCATGGGCACATTTTTCCATGTGTAGGATGCATGTATGACAACATTTATGACCTCATAAGAGTCTATTCTTGGCCATGGATGCCCAAGGTTGTATTGTTGACTCTTGACAAGTGTTATGGGCTTGTAAGATTTCATTTAATGTCTTGAGGTTGTGTAAATTCTATATAAACCATAGCATAGTAGATGAGATGCATATAATAGTTTACAGGTACCTAGGTTCTATCAGAGTGATGGTTGAAGGACAGAGGAAGTGAATGTATTTGTAATCTCTTTTTGTGAAGATAATACAACTTGACCTCTTTTCTTGGTGGAGTTTTTTACCCACAAGGGTTTTCTCCACGTTAAACACTTGTGTTATGTGCTTCATTCTTCTTCTGGTATATTTCTATATTGTGGGTTTATGTTTTGTTACAATCTCCATTAATAATACACAGTTAAAGATTGCTAAAATTTATCTCGAATTAGATTTTCATTGAAGTAGTGTTGCTTTCATTTCTAATAGTCAATGTAAGCACCAAAATCATGCACAGTCTCCACGAGGACCCTGATGATGACTCACAATCCTTGCCATGTACATGTAAGTGTGGAATGATGCCCTCTCAGCTGCAATTCTCTTAGTAGCATGTGGTTTCTTCTTTCCCTTATTGTTTCCCCTTTGTCATGCTAACCCTTTCCTCGCTTTCGATGCTTTTCAACACTTGTCAATTTTCATTTCATGTGCTTGTGACTTCATCCCTAAGCCTTGTATTCATCCATTTATTGTGTTTTAACCTTTCCCTAGTGTTTTTCATCCAACCCCACCCCTAGGAGTCCTCTAGAGGACCTCCCAAGCCATCTCCAACTTTTGGTTTTCAGTTCCAGTCAACCAGTGCAAATTTCCCCCAATTATTTTGAGATCTCTCCTGGGAGATCCATCTTTTGCAAGTGGAGATTTGGTTTTTGACCCCCTTTTGACCAGTTTTCAGAGGCAATTCACCTCCTTTTCCCCTCCTTGTTCATCTCCAACCTGAATTTCACTCTGGGACCCTCCCTCTGTGGGTCACCCCCAGGTAACCCTGACTAGTGAAAGGGGCAACATGGTGGTGACCCTATCATCTTTCCCAGTTGTGAAAGAACTCAAGTTTTAGCCAAAAAAGATTTGATTTGACTCGTTTTTGCTTCTGTTTGCATGGGATTTTTTGCTAAACTTATAGTTAACTATTTCATGCATCTAAGCACAAATATTTAGCTCCTTTTTAACTTAACTTGTCAACCCATGCATTCTTTTAACTCCATTTCTTCTTCATTGATAAGCTATATTGGCTTGTTCGCTCCCTAATTAGCCTAATTCACTCTTGTGTCTTATATGTTAACTCTCCAATCAAAGGGAGTTAACTCTTCATCATCTCCACCTCTTTTAGCCTCTTCAAACCTATAAATACCCCCTCCCCCAAGCACAAAGGGAGGCAATTTCATTTTTCCATCCAGTCTTTTGTAGGTTTTTGCTATCCAACTAGCATCCATATGCTCATACAGGATGTTTGAACCTTTTTCCTTTTATTTTTGTCTCATCAAGCTTTGCTAAAAGCTTCATATAACATCGATACGCTGCCCAAATCGCAAGCCATATTGCTCACAAGCTTGCATTGAGCTCTCATTCAAGATTTCAAAAGCTTCTTTTTGTGCCCCTTTCTTATTGTTTCCAAGAGGATCTCCCCACTGCTACAAGAGGATAAGAGGTTCCCCATACAAGGATTTCTAAGGGTAGTGGAGGCTCACACATCTCTTTTTCTAGGTTCCTTCATACTTTTATTTCATAGCAATTAGAAAATCACAATTTGCTCTTGGGAAAAGTAAATGGATGTTGCCATTGCCTTGATAGGCTAAGTAGATCTTGCATTGAACTAAAATAGTTTACTTTCAAAAAGTTCATAGATTAGATTTATTTCAAAGTAATTTCCATTTCCTAGAGTAATTATTCCAAATATTCATTAAAAAAAACAAAATCATAGATCAATTGCATTATATAACTTCATACTAGATTCCATACATATTTTAATTCCTAGAATAGAAAAAAACACAAAAATACTATCTTGCACTCATATAGGCTTGCATGCATCCAAAAATTGAAAAGCATAAAAAACATTAATATCATAGAACGTTCACAAACCCTTGATTCCAACACTAGGTCAACTTTGGTACCCTAAGTCAAATTGAGGTCAGCTTCAACTATCTCTCTTGGTTTGGGCTCACGAATGTGCCCTCGGCTTAGAGGTGAGTGGGTGAGGGCAATCCTCAATGAGATAGAGGAGATCCACCCTAGACCACAACAAGATCAACAAATGATTCAACAAAAACAATATAAATTGAGGATATTCCAAACATAAGTTATCATACAACAATTCAAGCAAAAACTCCTATTCAACCAAAACATCAATGAAAACAATTATCAACCTATAGAGCATTGGAACCTTAGGAATCCAAACAAAAGAACGGTGACTAGTAACTCATTGGGTCATATATTCATTTTAACAACAATAGTCACAGAACACCAGATTAGAATCAATGCACAAGAAATGTCCTAGGACCAGCTGACCACTCTCCGTGAAGTCTAGCTCTCAAGCAAGCCAGATCACCCTGTGTCTTGCCTCCTCTTAATTGGCTACTTCCATGAGAGAAAGACTGACATGGAGGTTCACCTCATGGCAAGGAGAGGGGTCCATGTGCATGCCAAAGCTGACTCAACCAGCCCATGCCACTGAGTCATGTTTTTGAAAGGACAAGTTTGGTGAACCTGAAGTGAAGAGAAAAAACTTTTTGTTGTTCTTTTCACATGTCTTTGCAGAGTCTAGTCATTCTTTCTTTCGCAATCATCCTCATTGTCTCTTCCATTTCTGCTTTTGTCATCTTTGCCTTCACTCATTCTATTTGTTTTGTGGTGTTTACGACAGCCCTGAATATGATGAAACCATACTTGAACTTAGGGAACACTCCCTCAAGGGAGCCAAAAACTCCCTCTTTCGATAGGTATGTGCCACCTGATCAAAATGCAACAGTCTCAAACTTCTACGAATATGAAGATTCAAACTATGAACAAGATAGAAGAGAACCTAGATGTTCTCTGTTATTCAACAATCCTACATGGGAGCATAACCCTGCAATGCCAAACACACTCCATAAAGAGAGAAGAATACAAATAAGGTCAAAAGTCCATTGCATAGAAATTCAAGTACTCATCTTGATGGTGAAGTAAGAAGTCTTGAAAGGAACTTACAAGAAGCAAAGGATGCTCAAGTAGCTCTGAAAGTTGCTCTACAAGAAGAGTAACGGGAAAATGCTATACGAGAAGAAATGAAAAATCATGACAACATTCACAACAAAATCCCTAGAAATGAAGAAGTTCCTAGAGGTCCTACACCTGTAGACTTCATTGCAATGGTAGTACAAAGAATCAGGACTCCGGAGGAAGAACATGTCCTAGAAAGAATACAATAATTACATGAACACACTAGAATCAAACAGGACCAGGGGCATCTAAGAATCCCCCTTACCTCAACTCTACTCATGAAATGGGAATAATGACACATTCCCAAATGGGAACCCTCCTATTCAAACACTCAGGTAATACAGGGAAATTAAGCGAATCAAACAATGGCATTGGGCTATCAAAACCCACACATGGGGTTAATGTTGTCAACTCCTCAATCACAAAGTGCCTTCTTGGGCACATACTTGGAGTATTTAAAAGAGACACTTGACATGGCTATAAGAAGTGTTTTGTTACCACGACCATTACCAAATCTCCTGAAGTTCAAAGGAGAAGGAGACCTAACTCACACATCAAGGCTTATACAACTGCTATTAGAGAACTCCTCCCTTGAGATGGGGTTGTCACAAAAATCTTCCAAAAGACACTGGAAGGAATAGCTCTAGATTGGTATTATTGCCTACCGGAGACCTTGATAACTTATTTAGATAGTTAATAGAAGAATTTGTCATGGCTTTTGACATGAACAAACTTGTGAAGATAGGGATCTAAGAATTCTTGACCATGAAATAGGAACCTAATGAATCAGTGGCCCATTTCATCACTCAATGGAGAAACTTTCTCTATTCTTCGACAAGTTGTCTAAACATGGATCATCACAAGTTGTGTGATCTCTTCTTGCATGCCCTAAATAGGGATACAAGAGAAGTCCAAAAATTAACTTACAAGTCTTATGAATAATCTTTGGAAAGTGCCTTATAGATTGACCAAGCAACCATTGATAGTAGTAGAAGGACTTATGGGTCAAATGTAAAGTTGATAAATGAGGATAAAAAAACAATGCACCTGTCATTAAGATCCTCAAGAATAACATGAATGCAACGATAGATGGGGTAATAGATCAACCCCCAGTTAATAAAGTAAGGGATGATTACAATGAAAGAGATTACCATCTTGTAAATGTCAACGCAATTGATCACCCTAGAAATCATGCGTACTACCCATGGGATAACTATTAATCTTGGAATCATAATGGAAACGGAACAATGAGAGATATGAAAGTCCCCCTACGAGTATACTCAATTATGTTCTTTTCACGAGACTAGGGGGCACAACATGGAGTCTTGTATAGAATATAATAGGTTCATAGTAAGGTTGCCAGAAGACCAATAGTGGCTATTCATAGAGATGTTCCTAAATCCACAAGAGATCATGTTGGATAACAAAGGACCAAGGCAAGCGCCAATAGCTCCGTAAAAATACAGACATGAAACTCTATCATGACCCATTTCCTACACACTGTTAGGTCTAAAAAATGCAGGTTTTTAGACCACAAGAGGGTTCCAGTCCCTTGATATGTTTTGGCCCACAGAATAGGGTTTATGCAATTGGAAACCCCCTACTCTTTAGGCTTTTCCAAGCCTAGGTAGGTATACCTAAATGATAAAGTAGATTTCAAAGTTTAAATGGATTCTAATTTGGGCAATCTACTCACTATGGCACATAAGTGTGAGATAGATGTAGAGTTTACTAACTAGTTCCTAATGAAAGTGCTTGAAGTACCAAGAGTGTGGATTGGATTTGTATAAAATATTCTAAAGTTGACCAGTGCCTAATCTATTGGGTGGATGGAGTCAATGGATGTATAATGATTATGGAGGCAGATGTGTAGGATAGGTGGATCTATTTTGCAGCTTAACTCTAACTTGTTGGGCACTTAGAATGTTTGCACCTTATACAAACATGTAGGTCTGTAAGTTACAGTACTCTTCTTTAATAATCCCAGTGATATTCTCCTAAATTACTGTGATCTCATGAAAGGATTTTTAATTCTTAGCCTGAGGGAAACCAATCACAATAAACATTTTAAAAGGATTTTAATCCTTGGCAGGAACCAATCAAAATAGATTATTTGAAAGGATATTTAATTCACTCCAACCATAAACCAATCAAGATAACCACACACCAACAACAAATGTGTTGTGAAAAATTATTTAAATTTGAATAACTTAAGAGAGCCACTTTGGAGATAGCACAGCAACATATAAGCATGAAAATTAACACAATAGTTGAACACTGAAAATATATCACCATTTAAGAACAATCTGTTCCAATATATTGCTTCAAAATATATACATTAATTGTAGAAGTCTCTAAAATGTGAAAATGAATGAGTGGAATAGATGAACCTATCTACTAATGGTGATTTTCTCCCTACTCCTACTGATGATGATGATCGATTCCTTTGATTTTTCGCTTAACCTTTTAGGTATTCCTATGAAAAATAAAGTATTTCTCAATACTTTAATATTTTTTATTATATTTTTCTACATGGAAAAATATTCATTCGAGTGAAAATAATTACTCCTCGGTGAAAATGTTTTACCAGCCTTCATATGCACTTTGAAAAAGGATTATCCACTTGGTTAATTTGTTCTAGAAAATAATTTATCTCCAAGTGAAAATTTCCAAATTTGTTTATTAAATCTTCATTTGGTAATTTGATTATATCCTTGAGTAAAATAATTCTTCACCTTGTATCCCTATTCATATTTTGGTGAAAATATTTCAAAAATCTTCATTATCCTTTATTTATTTCAACATTGTATCCTTCTTTATACAATTCACATTCATTCATCATTAGTAGATTTAATTAACTCTTTCCCAGAAAATTTTCATTTTAATGGGATGACCTTTTCCCCACAATTCCACCGTAATTTTATTCTTTCCCTTACTATATTATATCAGAGTGACTGCAAAAATCTTCTTACCGATGGTTCGATATTAGGGTTTCATAGTTTTCCTCTCCTTTTATGCCTTATCATCTTCACATTCACTTGGTAACATGTAAAAATATTCTCATTTTCTGAGAGTAAATCATTAGCATCATCAACCAAAATTTTGTCTATAATGCTAGTATCATCCATTACTTCAATCCCATTTATCTTTTGTGAATTCATTATCAGAGTCAAATTGCCCGCATCCTTTTGCACTTTCTGTAAAACACATGATAACAAATTCAGCAATGGTGGTGGCAAAATATTTGCAACAAACCTTGCAACTTTCATTAGGCATCCAAAAGTCCCTCGTGTCTTGATATTAGGGTTAATTTTTGCCCATCGGCATATCGATGGGACTATGGTTCTTCTTCCACCGATAGCCATCCTTTCCATTGACAAACAACTTTCCTTAGGTCTATTGGCGGGATGCCAGCTATCATCACCCTGATGCACCTCAATTTTGCCAGTATCTGTTATGCATCTGATAATCCATGGTTATATTGGGCCATCGAAGGAATGCAAACATTTATCCCACCAATGCTCATGTGTTACAATGATGCGCTTGATTTAGCCTTTGCTTTTGATTTTGAAAGAGTCACTGCTAATTTAGCAATTCATGCCTTCTAAAATTTAATGGCATTACCCATACTAATTGATAGAGGCCAACTGATGCTACTTTCACATCAAATGATCTGATTACAATCATGTTGGGTGGGGCAACAAAATTACGCTCAGGAATAGGAATTTTGTTTGTCATGTACTCACATACAACATCGATGTTGTACTTTAGTGGTGCAGATATTGGTGCCACTAGAGCTCCAAAATCTCCTCTCACAACCTAGAACTTGAGGCAGAGGCAATAGTGATTAGATTAGGGCTACATGCAGAAATTTTGAGGTTGAAGTATGTTATTCCTCACAAGTTTTGCTGCATGGTGCAGACTGTTCCTAGCATCATAATACAAACCAGGAATGACTTCCTCAAAATCTATAGGAACATTTTTCCCTATAGTTAATAGGAAGATGCTTGTTTCTAATGGCCCACCATAATAAAGTGGGCAATGAGCAAAAGTTTCGGCCAAATCTGGATCTATTGGCTCCATGTCCTAATGGAATTAATTCATGATGCTTTTTGCCTTTCCCTCTCCAAAGAAAGAATGTCTTCCACTCTGAGACAAAACAAACAAGTGGCATGTCAGTATCATTTTTGAGTGCATAAGGTGTATATATAATAGCTTCTACAAGGCCTTTTTCTCCTTGTGATAACCTCAGCATAGCAAAGTTTTTTCCATCCCTAAAATTCAATTCTACATCTAGACCATGCATGTCACCTTTCCAATTTTGAGCCAATCTTCCAAATTCACCAACATTTACTAGAATGCTCATTTGTTTTAGATCACAAAGTGTTATAGTTAGGAAAATATTACTAAGATCTTCATACATGTGTGTTTTATTTCCCCCTTTAACAATAGTATGATTGCCGTTATGTTCATGTATTTCATCTGCATTTGTCTTTAAACAATCACTCGATTGCACTGCAATATCCATCTCAAGAAGATTGGAAACCTAAATGGTTGGCAAAATCAAATATCATGTTGTTCGTACCATGTAGCTATAGAGGAGTTTGAGCCTTGTTGCTCAGAAGTATGAGGTCCCGTCACAGGCAGTTTCCTTCTTGTAGTTCTAACAAGAAAATAAAGATCTTTGAACTTTGTATTTGTCATCTTTAGACCACAATGAATGGTACTGAAGGAGGATTGTGTAGGTTGAACACTGAATTTCTTTTTTATGTGACACATTAATTTTTCAAAGAGCCCTAAAACACGAACAACTTTCTCACCTTTCAAAATCCTCTAATTACTCAAAGGAAGATGGTATTTCACTCTCCACAATGGACTTATCAAAAGTTACAGCTCATTCACAAAGCACATAATTCCCATGACTGAATGATAACAATGCCCTCTTCATTTCACTAGATTCTGCATTCTCCCAACATCAAGCCATTACAGCTAATGCTGAAAACCCTAAATCCATGACCTGTGGCCATGGCTTTGGAACAAGTGGAATGTGATGTGAAATATCTCCTTTGATGGTAGATATCATCACTGGCACATGCAGAGCAACCTTCTCTTCACCTATCTCTACTACAGTAGTTAGCAATTTCAAGGAGTGGAAAGCATCTTCCTTTGCCTTTTTAAGTTTTTTATAAATGATTTGATAGTGTAATGTAGAACTTGCAAATTCAATGTTTTAGGGCTCAAAATTCAAATCTACTCTGAAGTAGGCCACTGAGGGATATTTTTTTGGTGTATTTCTAAGTGCTAAAGCTAATTTTTTATTATGGGGACCTAGAATTTTTGCAAAAAATGGTAGGAAATTTTAGGTACCAACAGTGGCTCTGTCTGGGGATGTATGCCTCTTGTGGGAATAGAAATATCTCACATCTCTGGGGAGAAGACCATTGCCTTCCCCATTGGGCAACAGAATCCATATGTCACTTCTGCCCTGATATGGTTTGAAAAATCACATGACAACTGATGGCCCAATGCCATCAAAGAAAGAAAAGACCATATTTTCCTCTGTCATACACCTTGTTTTGGTCTGATTTTGTTGAGATCCACTTGAAAACACTTGCTAGGTCACTATCATATATCATGGAATCATCACCTACCTGGGCTAAAAATTGAGAGCATTTACTACCCATCATATAGGAAAGATCATCAAGTGTTATTTTATCAAAAGTTTTTATAAAAGTTCTACAACAATCATAGGGCCTCTGATGTAAATTGGGCAAAAGATAGTCATAGCTATTCATATTATTCATTCCATCATCTAATTTCCTCTTATTTATGGACTCGTCATTATGTATATCAGCATATTCATTTTCTTCATGAATTGGTGTAGCGCTCTGACTGTCTAAAAATGTTTCATCCTCATCATAACATGGATTTTAGAACACATTAAACTCTTGCTCTGGTATGCCTTGGCAAAATGTCATTTTTTCTTCTTTTGTTATTTAATCATATAATGGGTTCAAATAAATCTAAAAGTCATTTTCAAATGTGAAAACTTCTTCTTCTTTAAACTGTTGATTCAGATATTGAGGTGGGTGAGCTCAGACAAAAGGAACATCTACATTTTGAAGACTACTCTTATCTTTTGGAATATGCTGGGGCTCTAAGTCTTGTGCAAAATCCTCATAATTACAATCTTGATCCTAGGTGGAGGATTGGTCTTTTAAAACCTCTTCCTCATTTAAATCTGAAATATCATCACTGAAAATTTCACTTGCACATGTCTCGTCTACTAGTTGTATTGTTTGATTAGTTTCTCCATATTCATCAATGGAATCACCATTTTCTATGTTGCTAGATTTAACACTGCTAGCATGCTCATACCTGATTTTCTCTGTGAAACCAACCATTTCATACACCTAGTTGAAAGTAACTGGTTTCCATGAGTCAGGCCATTTGTTTGAATGAGGCACATATAATTTCATGAATGTTTCAATGCATATGGATTTATTAGGCCTAACATTAATAGGTATTTGCATATAGATATCCATTGCTCTTTTGAACAAAGAAAATCCAGATTCTAATGTTCTTTTGAATAAAGAAAATCCAGATTCCCCAAATTTTCTTTGACTTCCCTTTTGAAAATACTCATCATTTTTCTCCTTAAACTGGTACATGAATTTACTTGCAAGTTCATTCCATGAGGTTATGAAAAGCATAGGAAGGCAGTAAAACTAATCTCCAACATCATTTTTTAATATTTTCACAAAAAGTTTCATGATAACATCTTCTCTACTGATTTGCCAATTCACCACTAAATTAATGAATTGTTGTAGGTGCATATCTACTGATTCTAATCTGCATCCACTAAATTTTGGCAAATGATTTTTAACATTCAAAGGGGGAGGAAGATTTGGGTAACCCTGAATGTTTCTGAAATCAAATGGTTTGTGTATTTCAAGATCTATTACCCTTTGTTGGAAAAGTATTTGCTGCAATTTTACTTCTTTTTGTAGACTTTGATTGACACGAGGGCTAACATTGTCTTGTAGATTCTGACATAGAATTTGGTATTGATAATGCCCAACATACTGGTTATATTCATGATCCTGGTAGCTATAAAAATTGTCCTATTGTATATGATGGGTACTGCTTTCATTACTAGGACTCCCAATTGTACCATAATGTGTATGGGGCAAAGAAAAATTGTTATACATGCTTCATCTTGGAAGAATTATAGTTTCAATATGTCTTTTGCATTTTCATCAATTTTGTTTTCAAAGTTGCCAACTCTTGTCAAAAGAGGAATGATTTTATTTTTTTCGTTTCCTTCTTGCCAACAAAGTTATATATATATATTCTTGACTCTATGAATGGATAGGCTAAAACCAAATATTCTGGAGTTACTCCCTAGTAGAGTCGCCAATCTGTTAGGTCTCAAAAATGTAGGTTTTTAGACCACAAGAGGGTGCTAGTCCCTTGATACATTTTAGCCCATGGAATAGGGTTTATGCAATTGGAAACCCCCTACTCTTTAGGCTCTGCTAGGCTTGGGCAAGTATACCTGAATGATAAAGAAGATTTCAAAGTTTAAATGGATTCTAATTTGGGCAATCTACTCACTATGGCACATAAGTGTGAGATAGATGCAGAGTTTAATAACTAGTTCCTAATGAAAGTGCTTAAAGTACCAAGAGTGTGGATTGGATTTGTATAAAATATTCTAAAGTTGACCAGTGCCTAATCTATTGGGTGGATGGAGTCAATGGATGGATAATGATTATGGAGGCATATGTGTAGGATAGGTGGATCTATTTTGTAGCTTAACTCTAATTTGTTGAGCACTTAGAATGTTTGTACCTTATACAAACGTGCAGGTCTATAAGTTGATGTACTCTTCTTTAATAATCCCAGTGATATTCTCCTAAATTACTTTGATCTCATGAAAAGATTTTTAATTCTTAGCCTGAGGGAAACCAATCACAATAACATTTTAAAAGGATTTTAATCCTTGGCAGGAACCAATCAAAATAGATTATCTGAAAGGATATTTAATTCACTCCAACTAGAAACCAATCAAGATAACCACACACCAACAACATATGTGTTGTGACAAATTATGTAAATTTGAATAACTTAAGAGAACCACTTTGGAGATAGCATAGCATCATATAAGCATGAAAATTAACACAACAGTTGAACACTGAAAATATATCACCATTTAAGAACAGTCTGCTCCATTATATTGCTTCAAAATATATACATTAATTGCAAAAGTCTCTGAAATGTGAAAATGAATGAGTGGAATGGATGAACCTATCTACTAATGGTGATTTTCTCCCTACTCCTACTAATGATGATAATCTTAACCTTTTAGGTATTCCTATGAAAAATAAAGTATTTCTCAATATTTTAATATTGTTTATTATATTTTTCTATGTGGCAAAATATTCATTCGAGTGAAAATAATTACTCCTCCTCAGTGAAAATGTTTTACCAGCCTTCATATGCACTTTGAAAAAGGATTACCCACTTGGTTAATTTGTTCCAGAAAATATTTTATCTCCAAGTGAAAATTTCCAAATTTGATTATTAAATCTTCATTTGGTAATTTGATTATATCCTTGAGTAAAATGATTCTTCACCTTGTATCCCTATTCATATTTTGGTGAAAACATTTCAAAAATCTTCATTATCCTTTATTTATTTCAACATTGTATCCTTCTTTATACAATTCACATTCATTCATCATTAGTAGATTTAATTAACTCTTTCCGAGAAAATTTTCATTTTAATGGGATGACGTTTTGCCCACGATTCCACTGTAATTTTATTCTTTCCCTTACTATATTATATCAGAGTGACTGCAAAAATCTTCTTACCGATGGCCTGATATTAGGGTTTCATAGTTTTCGTCTCCTTTTATGCCTTATCATCTTCACATTCACTTGGTAACATGTAAAAATATTCTCATTTTCTGAGAGTAAATCATTAGCATCATCAACCAAAATTTTGTCTATAATGCTAGTATCATCCATTACTTCATTCCCATTTATCTTTTGTGAATTCATTATCAGAGTCAAATTGCCCGCATCCTTTTACACTTTCTGTAAAACACATGATCACAAATTCAGCAATGGTGGTGGCAAAATATTTGCAACAAACCTTGCAACTTTCATTAGGCATCCAAAAGTCCCTCATGTCTTGATATTAGGGTTATATTTTTCCCATCGACATATCAGTGGGACTGTGGTTCTTCTTCCACTGATAGCCATCCTTTCCACTAATGAACAACTTTCCTTAGGTCTATCGATGGGACGCCAACTATCATCACCCCGATGCACCTCAATTCCACCAGTATACATTATGCATATGATAATCCATGGTTATATCAGGCCATTGGAGGAATACAAACATTTATCCCACTAATGCTCATGTGTTACAATGATGCACTTGATTCAGCCTTTGCTTTTGATTCTAAAAGAGTCACTGCTAATTTAGCAATCTGTGCCTTCAAAAATTTAATGGCATTGCCAATGCTAATTGATAGAGGCCAACTGATGCTACCTTCAAATCAAATGATCTGATTACAATCATGTTGGGTGGGGCAACAAAATTACACTCAGGAATAGGAATTTTGTTTGTTATGTATTCACATACAACATTGATGTTGTACTTTAGTGGTGCAGATATTGGTACCACTGGAGCTCCAAAATCTCCTCTCACAACCCAGAACTTGAGGCAAAGGCAATAGTGATCATATTAGGGCTACATGCTAAAATTTAAAGGTTGAAGTATGTTATTCCTCACAAGTTCTGCTGCATAGTGCAGACTGTTCCTAGCACCATAATACAAACCAGGAATGACTTCCTCAAAATATGTAGGAACATTTTTCCCTGAAGTTAATAAGAAGATCCTTGCTTCTAATGGCCCACCATAATAAAGTTTGCAATGAGCAAAAGTTTCAGCCAAATCTGGATCTGTTGGCTCCATGTCCTGATGGAATTGATTCATGATGCTTTTTGCCTTTCCCTCTCCAAAGAAAGAACGTCTTCTGCTCTGAGGAGAAACAAACAAGTGGCATGTCAGTATCATTTTTGAGTGCATAAGGTGTATATATAATAGCTTCTACAAGGCCTTTTTCTCCTTGTGATAACCTTAGCATAGCAAAGTTTTTCCCATCCCTAAAATCCAATTCTACATCTAGACCATGCATGTCACCTTTCCAATTTTGAGCCAATCTTCCAAATTCACCAACATTTACTGGAATACTCATTTGTTTTAGATCACAAAGTGTTATAGTTAGGAAAAGATTGATAAGATCTTCATACATATATGTTTTATTTCCCCCTATAACAATAGTATGATTATCGTTATGTTCATGTATTTCATCTGCATTTGTCTCTAAACAATCATTCGATGACACTACAATCTCCATCTCAAGAAGATTGGAAACCTGAATGGTTGGTAAAATAAAGATATCCTATTGTTCATACCATGCAGCTATAGATGAGTTTGACCCTTGTTGCTCAGAAGTATGAGGTCCTGTCACAGGCAGTTTCCTTCTTGTAGTTCTAACAAGAAAATAAAGATCTTTGAACTTTGTATTTGTCATCTTTAGACCACAATGAATGGTATTGAAGGAGGATTGTGTAGGTTGAACACTAAATTTCTTTTTTATGTGACACATTAATTTTTCAAAGAGCCCTAAAACACGGACAACTTTCACACCTTTCAAAATCCTCTAATTACTCAAAGGAAGGTGGGTTTCACTCTCCACAATGGACTTATCAAAAGTTACAGATCATTCACAAAGCACATAATTCCCATGACTGAATGATAACAATGCCCTATTCATTTCACCAGATTCTACATTCTCCCAACATTAGGCCATTACAGCTAATGCTAAAAACCCTAAATCCATGACCTACGGCCATGGCTCTGGAACAAGTGGAATGTGATCTGAAATATCTCCTTTGATGGTAGATATCATCACTGGCACATGTAGAGCAAACTTCTCTTCACCTATCTCTGTTGCAGTGGCTAGCAGTTGCAAGGAATGGCAAGCATCTTCCTTGTTTTTTTAAGTTTTTATAAATGATTTGATAGTGTACTGTAGAACCTGTAAATTTTATGTTTTAGGGCTCAAAATTTCAATCTACTCTGAAGTAGGCCACTGAGGCATATTTTTCTAGTGTATTTTAAGTGCTAAAGCTGATTTTTTATTATGGGGACCTAGAATTTTTGTAAAAAATGGTAGGAAATTTTAGATCCCAACACACACAAAGACATAGAAATGACTAATCAAAAAAATGCAATCCAAGGTACCAATGCAAATATCCCTCCACAACTAGGGAAAAAAGGAGAGGCCAAGATGTTAGGACTAGTAGAAATATTACATGACGAGGAAGAAGGAGAGCTCAAAAAGGAGCAAAAAGATATACATGAAAGCACGATCTCAGTGGTGGATCCAATACCAGCCCTGATTGGACCTTTTGAACTTATCGAGGATTTAAAGAAAACCTATGCACATATCTCATTCATAGACCTCCTCAAGAACTCTCCCTCACATTTCTCAGCACTGTTAAAATCAATAGGATTAAATTACTTGGATCAAATCATACCGCCACCTAGTGAACAAATCAACCATGTAGATTTGTATATAAACCCACCAAAATCTAAACTCAAGGACCCATGGTTCTTCTTTGATTTAAAGCAAATGCCTTTTGAGGAAGAACTAACAAAGAAAGGAGATCCCGCACTATACTTGCAAGTGTGGATTTATGATATGTGCATCAAGAGAATGTTAATCGATGATGGAGTAGTAGTGAACATAGTTCCACTTTCTCTTTTAGAAAGAATGGGTTATGGGCACATCAAAATCACCGCATCTAGAGATGAGCTAAGAGGATACAATAATTTGAAAGATACCACGATAGGGAAAATCACACTTCCAGTGTCTTTAGGACCAAAGACTTGAAAGGAAGCAAGGTACATGGAAAAGATTCCTACACTAATCTAATGAGGAAAGGTTTATGCAAAGTTTTCTTTTACAATTACAGATATGATATGCACATTAATCAGAGAGATTATAACAAACATTCAAATGCAAGAATAATGCTCATGACACAATATATACATGGGGAAAACCCTTTCAGGTGAAAAACCCCACACTCCAAAACCTACACAATGTATTAACAAATCAAATATTGATTACGATACACTTGCAATGCAAGTTCTTTCAAGAGTTCCCAAATGTTGAATTCTAGAGTAATTTTGGAAACATAATAGTACTTGCAAATGAACCATACAACTCCAACTCCAAAAACCTGTATATATAGAGAAGTACTATGAATGAAGATAGCTTCTAGAGTAAGTCAACAAAGAATCTCATCCAAATCCATATGGCCCAATTTCCAAGGCCATAAAACATGCAAATGATACTTGTAAGAGATTCCCTTTCATCCCTTACAATCCCCAAACTTGGGCACCTCAAATTTGCCCAAAATAAGTATGACAGATGCTCTTACAATGTCATAAACTCTGTCATATATGACAACACTTGCAGTTGTAAGAGAATCTCTCATAACTGACTATTAATAAACTATTCTCTTACAACTTGTCATAGTCAAACTTGGGTGCCTACCTTCTCCATGAAAAGATACTTCTTGACACTTGTCACACTTGTCATAGAATCTTGTATTTCTAGCTCTTTCAAGCCATAGATTTTCTCATAGGAATCTGTCATAACTCTTATGTGTCATAAACCTCTTACAACACCCAAAAGATGCTGACACATGGCAAAAGACTTCTACCACAAAATGGGATGCCTAAATCCTCAAATGTTGACTTAACCATTTAAATCACCTTTCAAGTGGGATGAGATGTAAACATGCCACCTCACACTAAGTGACAAAATCGGATGACCAATATTATATACAATTTAGGCAATTAAATAAATATGCAAAAAAATAATAAAATGCTAGGAAATTGCAAAGGTTGAGACACCTTAATTCCTAACATTCTCCCACTTTTTGAACACCTTTCAAGAGCCAATAGAATGACAGGATTTAATTGCTAGGGGCTGAGAGGCCCATAGACTTTGGACACCATCTAAACTTCTTTATGCTCACAGGTTTTGTCAAGGAATCTACAACATTCACCAAAGTGTCAAATTTATCCAAATTCACCTTCCCATCCTCTACCATGTCATGAACAAAATGGTACTAGACATCAATATGCTTAGTCCTATTGCATGGAAAGTAGGATTCTTCGCTAAACATATGGTACTCTGACTATCACAACAAATAGTAATCTTCCTTGCATCAAACCCAACATCAGAACACAATCTCTTAAGCCAAATGGCTTCCTTACAAGCATAAGTTGCTACCATGTACTCTGCTTCAGGAGTGGACAAAGCAAACATAGGTTTCCACATACTCATCCAACTAATATCACTACTGAACATATAGTGAACACAAGCACTGGTGGATCTCCTGCTATAAATGTCACCTGCCCAATCTAAATCCACAAATCCACGAATACAAAGTGAATGCTGAGGTCCTATAGGATAACCATGAAAACATAAGACATACTCAAAAGTAACCCATAAATATCTAAGCACTCTCTTCACTGCATCCCAATGTACCCGTCCAAGATTAGCCATAAAATGACTAAGGACTCCCATTGCTTGGGTAGTGTCTGGTCTTGTACAAACCATAGCATACATCAAGCTACCAACCGCACTAGCATAAGGAACTTTTCTCATATCCTCCATCTCTAAAGGAGACTTCAGACAATTTGCAACAGATAACTTTATCCCCATCGTAACAGGAATAATCAATGGCTTGCAATCTGCCATGTTGAATCTCTCCAACATAGTATTCGCATACTTATTCTGGCCTAACTAAAGTTTTTTGTTAGCTCTGTCTCTTCTAATTTTCATCTGAGAATTTACCTGGTTGCCCCTAGATCTTTCATCTCAAACTATGCTGACAACTAAGACTTCAAATCAGAAATCAAACTTTTACCATTTCCAATGAACAACATATCATCAACATACAATGCAATAATGAGAATGTGATCATTGTCAAACTTGTAATAAACACAATGATCTAATTTTGATCTCAGAAATCCCAAACTCAACACAAAGGCATCAAATTTCGGGTACCACATCCTAGGAGATTGCTTTAGACCATATAAAGAATTTTTTAACTTGCAAACCATATTTTCTTTACCTTTTACCACGTAGTGCTTTGGCTGTGAAATATAAATTTCCTCCTAATCCAAATCACCATGAAGGAAAGTCATCTTCACATCCATCTTCTCAAATTCAAGATCATATGTTGTAGCAAGTGATAACAAAAATCTAATGGATGCCAACTTTTCAATGGGAGAGAAAATCTCATCATAATCTATTCCCTCAACCTGGGAATAACCCTTCGCAACCAACCTTTCCTTAAAATTCTCAACACTGTCATCTGAACCAAATTTCTTCTTGAACACCCATTTACATCTAACAGGTTTACATCCATCAGGCAAGGGCACTAGATCCTGGAAATATTATTTTTCTTCAAGGAAGCCATCTCTTCTTCCATTGCCTCTTTCTAGGAATCTGTATCACTCATAGGCATAGCCTCCCTTATGGTCCTAGGCTCATCAATGTTCAAAATCAAAGAAAAAATAGAACTAGAATCATGCAATGAATAACCAAACCTATCAGGTTGTTGTCTTATCCATGTGGACCTCCTCAAAAGTTGAGGTTGAGGCTCTTCCTCTTCTTCTTCTTCTTCTCTTGAACTTTCAAAGCTACTAGAGCTCTCCTCATCATCATGTGCAACAGATGTCTTTGGTTCAACTTTCTCAAGGGTGGAAGGAAGATGAACTACATCCTCTTTCTTCTCTTCTTTCTCTAGTTGAATGTTAATAGAAGAAGGACTGAGCTCTCTAAAAATCACACTTCTGCTATACAGAACTCTCTCAACCACTAGATCCCAAAGCTTGCACCCTTCACACCAATGTCATAACCAATAAAGATACACTTCACTACCTTGTTCCCCAACTTAGACCTCTTCTCTTTAGGAGCATGTGTATATGCCTCACAACCAAATACTCAAATATGTATCAATGAAGTCTTCTTACCAGACCACACCTCCATGGGTGTCTTATCAATGAGCACTGATGTAGGAGACCTATTAACCAGGTAACAAGTGGTAGCAAGAGCTTCAGCCCAAAATTTTTATCGAAGGCTAGCTCCACTTAGTGTACTCCTAGCCCTCTCCATCAACATTATGTTCATCCTCTTTGCAACTCCATTCTTCTGAGAGGTATACAAAGTTGTCTTATACCTCTCAATGCCTTGTTCTTTACAGAACTTGTTGAAATCTACTGAGCAAAACTCACCATTGTTATTAGTTCTCAAACACTTAATATTTCTATCCTTTTGATTCTTTACAAGAGCTTTTAACTCTTTGAATCTTGCAAAGACTTCATATTTACTTCTAAGGAAATACACCCATGTACTTATACTGTAGTCATCAATGATTGAAATAAAATAAATAGATTTTGAAATTGAAAGAAAATTAATAGGACCATTGAATACATCATAATGAATCAAGTCCAACACCTCAGAAGATTTGTGAGAACTAGAATAAAATTGAACATGGTTTTTCTTAATAGACATTAGATTTCCACAGTCCATGATCTTGTATCAGAATGTTTTAGGATTAAACTGTGTGAAGATTTTTTCCTCAACGTTTCAAATCACACTCCGTGATCCATCATCAGGAGAAGAAAACAAAAGAAGAGAATAGAAAAATGACAAGTTTGTAGACTTCTATTGGCTAAATAGAAAGAGGGAGAGAGGGTTTGGCTCAAAGTCCAAGAAATCACAAGGGGAATTTTTTTTATATATAAATACATACATACATACATATATATATATATATATATATATATATATATATATATATATATATATATATATATATATATATAACCTACTAAGATACAAATCCTAGATAATAAATAAACCTGATTAAACAACCCCACTAAATGATAAAAAGGCAAAAGAACATTCATAATGAAGCTTAAGAAAGAGACATAAAAAGATATATCACATCAATTAAATATTACCTTTTTTTACCCTCTTACCTCATTTTATTGTGCATTATTTAACTTTGTATATATATATATATAAACTAGACAAATGAGGAAAAGAATGAAAGAAATGAACGATGGAAACCACTATATATATATATATATATATATGCGCACATACATATACATATACCTATATATGTATATGTATGTATGTATGTATACCAACAAACATAAACACATATTTACCTACATCCAAATGAACATACAAACATACACACACACACGGATGTATATATATATACACTCCTAGGAAAAACCACAAAGGACAAAATAAACAAACACATAAACATAGAAAGAAGGAACGGCTAGAAGGGAATAATGAAAATGAAAACAAAGAACAATGAGAAAAAGGAGAAAAAGAAAGCAAGAACAAGATTACAACTTAAATAAATGAATAAAAAGAAGGAAGTAAGAAAGAGTAAAATAAGAACATGGGAAAGGAGGTAAAAAGAAACAAAATACAAGAGAAATAACACCTAAGGAACAATGAGAATGAGAACACCAAAGGAAAAGACTGAGGCCAAAAGGGAAGATAAAAATGTGGCAACCAAAAAAAGAGAACCCACAAATGGAGCATGCAAGCAAATGACAAAAAAAGGAAGAAGAGCTATATGAAAAAGGTTACAAGAGGGGAGGGACAACAAAAGAGCAAATAGAGAAAGGCAACAACAAGAGTGATGGACAAGGACAGAGAAGGGAGCAACAAAGAGGGAGAAAATAGGGGGAAGGGGAGAAAAAAATGCTAGGGGGATGCTCACGAGAGGACAGGAGGGGAGGGGAGAAAACTAAGGTGGGGAGGAGAGGATTAGGAGAGGAAGAAACAAGGACCATAAGAAGGGAAAAACTAGGAAAAGAAGAACTACAAGAGGGGAGGAACTCAAGGATAGGGGCAGGAGATCAAGATGATGGGAGAGAAAGGTTTCTGAGGTGGTTTAAAAGTGGGTTCCAAGAAAAACTCAATCTCCAGCCATCATCACGATTAAGATTAGAAGGGTGTTTACTAATCTAAATGGCCTCTTTGAGTTTCCTTTTATGGAAGTTGTCTTTATTGACTAAGATTTGAGTGTCTTCTAAGAAGATGTGGTGTTTTGTGATGGATGAGTGCTCTGCTAGGGCAGATCTATGGACACATTCATACCTAACGTCTGCACTATGTTCTTTGATCCTAGTGCTAAAAGATTGGCCCATTTCACCGATGTAGGGAGTGCCGCAAGAGCAAACAACCTTGTAGACACCAGAATTGAGAAAGATATCTCTAGGGTCTTTAGGAGAAGAGATAGGATACCTCAAAGTGGAGATAGGTTTGAAAGTATATTAGAGGCCCTTTTTAAGAAGAATCTTAGAAATTTTGTTGGACAAGCCTTCAATGTAGGGGAGGGTATCAATAAGGAGGTTAGGAGCATTAACAACATTAGGTTTAGGACTTAGGCGGGACTTGGCTTGCTTGAAAGTTCTAAGAATGTGTTTCCTCTTGTATCCATTTAATTCAAACACTTTGGAAAGGTGGGAAAGTTCTTGGTCTATGTTTTCGGCATCACAAATACGAAGGGCCCTGGTGGTTAGAGTTTTAAGGATACCAGCTTTTTGGGCTGGATGGTGATGAGAGGAGTGTAGGTAAAGGTTAGTGTGGGTGGCTTTATAGAAAACACTGCGGCCTAAGGAGCAATCAGGTTTTTTTATGATTAAAATGTCAAGGAAGGGGAGCTTGTTGTCATTTTCAAGTTGTTTGGTAAAGGAGATACAAGGAGCTATGTTGTTAAGGTGCGAGTGGAATTCCTCTAACTTTTTGAGGCCATGAGGGCAACAGATGTTGGTATCAGCAACATAGAATTCCCACCATTTTGGTTTGAGAGGGAAGGAGTTGAGGGTGATTTCTTCAAAGTGTTCCATGTAAAGGTTAGCAACAATCAGGGAGAGAGGAGAAACCATGGCTACTCCATCTAACTGTTCATAGACTACTCCTTGGAAAGAGAAAAAAGTAGATCTTAGGCATAGTTCAACCAAGGAGGCAATCTCATCATTGGTTTTACATCTAATTATTTCAATGGAGTCAGGGATGGGAACCTTGGTGAAAAGAGAAACAATGTCAAAGCTCACCAAGAGGTCATTAGTATCTAACATTTTGTCTTGGATGAAATCAACAAAATGGATGGAATTTTTTATGAAGGAGCTAGACTTACCTACTAGGGGAGCAATTAACTTGGCTAGGTAGGCAACCAGCTTATAAGTAGGAGAACCTATGGTGTCCATGATTGGGCGAAGAGGGATGTTGGACTTGTGGATTTTTGGAACACCATAGATGTGGGCGGTAAGTTCTTTGGAGGGTAAAATACACTTTTTGGTGGCCTCATCAAAAGAAGAGCAAGAGATGGCAGATTTAACTTTTTTCATAGATGATTTTTCTTTCCATAGATGTAATGTTTGCAAAACTTAAACTCAAGGTTACAATCATTCATACCCTCAATAAGGTTTTTATTTTTTAGGGTCCTCAAACCCTCTTCACCAATGTGACCAAGCCTTTGGTGCCATAACATTGTCTTCTTAGCTGGAAGTTTCATCTCCATAGAATGAGCACCCTTGGGTACCTAGAAAGCACAACCATTGGAAGTATATGCAACACACTTCTTCACTATTAATTCCAATGGTGAGGATGAAGACTCTGAAGTTCTCTTCTTTAAAATAGAGGCACTATTGCACTGAACCGTGCATGTATCAAGATGAAATAGAGTGCCATTTTGAACACCTTTATCTAGCACCATAGCTCCTCTAGTCATCTTGCATCCTCCATTAGAGAAAAGAACATGTACACCCACATCATTCAACTTACTTGTAGAAACAAGGTTTCATGCTAAACTAGGGATATGCAGAACACCATTGATCCCCTTCACTTGACCATTAGGGAATTAAATCAAGACTCTTCCATGGCCAATAATCTTCAGGTGAGAGTCATCACCCAAGTACACCTTCCCATTGTCATATTGTTTATACTTCAAAAACCAACCTTGATGCAAGGTCATGTGGAAAGATGTACCAAAGTCAATAAGACACACATCTTTCAATGTATGTGTTTCCAAGGTAGTGACAAATGCTTCTCCATCATCCTGAGAGGACTTGTTAGAATCTAAATCATAGTTCTTCTTCCTTTTCTTCTTCTCCTCCTTACACTCCTTGCAGAAGTGACCAAGTTTACCACAATTCCAACAAATAGCCTTGGACTTTCCAGGAGACTTGGATCTCCCATGAGATTTGGATCTTCCTTTTTTCTTCCTTCTTCTTGTCCTTTTTCTTTCCATTCTCTTTAGATCTACCACAAACTGCAAGAGCCTCCTTAGCCATCTCAAAAGACTTTCTCCACATATTTTTAGACAACAATGAAGAAACCACTTCATCCATCTTGAAGGTGGTAGTGGTAATCCCAATTTCCATAGGAAGGTGGTCCCACAAATCTAGTAAGGAACATAGTAATGTCATACATCGATCCTCCTCCTCCATCTTCACACCAACATAGGTCAACTAGGTAACAAGCATATTGAATGTGTTCAGGTGATCAGCGATAGATCCTCTATCTCCCATCCTTAGAGAATACAGTTTCTTTCGTAGGAATAACTTATTCGCTAGGGACTTAGCCTGATAAACATCTCCAAGTTTCTTCCAAAGATCTTTTGTAGTCTTCTCTCCATCGATATTCAAGAGCAATGAATTAGCCAAACAGAGTCTTATCAGACCCTTGGCCTTCTGATCATTTAGATCCCAATCTTCTTGTTTCATGCTCAATGGCATGGATCCAAATACTATGAGCCATAAATCTCTATCCACCAATAATTCCTCCATCTTGAGTTTCCACAACTCAAAGTTGCCTCAATTGAACTTCTTTGTATCAAACCTCCCATATGTGCTCACCATCTCTTTCTTGCAACAAATATTTCTTCTACACAAGCTTCCACTTAAATGAAGATCAGATCAAAAAAATCCTCTACCCAACAATTAGAACCAAAGGTGATGAGGCTTTGATACCAACTAAAAGGAAGCAAGGTATGCAAAAAATCTTCCTACACTGATCTAATGAGGAAAGGCTTATGCAATTTTTTATTTTACAATTATAGATATGAGATGCACATTAATCCAAGAGATTATAACAAACATTCAAATGCAAGAATAATGCTCATGAAACAAGATATATGTGGGGAAAACCCTTTCAGGTGAAAAACCCCACACTCCAAAACCTACACAATGTATTAACAAATCGAATGTTGATTACAATACACTTGCAATTCAATTTCTTTTAGGAGTTCCCCAATGTCAAATTCTGGAGTAATTCCAGCAACATAACAGTACCTACAAATGAACCATACAACTCCAACTCCAAACATTTGTATATATAGAGAAGTATTATGAATGAAGGTAGCATCTAGAGCAAGTCAACAAAGAATCTCATCCAAATCCATATGGCCCAATTTCTAAGGCCATAAAACATGCAAATGACACTTGTAAGAGATTCCCTTTCATTCCTTACAACCCTAAAACTTGGGCACCCTAAATTTGCCCAAAATAGGTATGACAGATGCTCTTACAATGTCATAAACTCTATCATATATGACAACACTTACAGCTATAAGAGAATCTATCATAACTGACTATTAATAAATAATTCTCTTACAACTTGTCATAGTCAAACTTGGGTGCCTACCTTCTCCATGTAAAGATACTTCTTGACACTTGTCACACCTGTCATAGAATCCTCTATTTCTGGCTCTTTCATGTCATAGATTTTGTCATAGGAATCTATCATAACTCTTACGCATCATAGACCTCTTACAACACCCAAAAGATGTTGAAACATGGCAAAAGACTTCTACCACAAAATGGGACACCTAAATCCTCAAATGTTGACTTGACCATCCAAATTACCTTCCAAGGGGGATGACATGTCAACATACCACCTCACACTAAGTGACAAAACTGGATGACCAATATTAAATACAATTTAGGCAATTAAATAAATATACAAACAAATAATAAATGCTAGGAAATTGCAAAGCGTGAGACACCTTAATTCCCAAGAAAGACTATCCCAACCACGTTCTATGTTATTGATAAAGATACAGGGTATAATCTACTTCTTGGAAGACCTTAGCTTTACAAAATGAAAGAAGTGCCATCTACCTTGTTCTAAGAAGTTTGATTCCTACATCTTGGGAAGGTGTATGTTGTAAAAGAGGATCCAGAGCCTTTTAGCATGATAAAATCTAATACAGAAAACAAGAAGATAGGCATCCCTAAAGATTATGAGCTTCCCATGAATAAGATTTCTATCACTAGTCCTACTCCATAGTCGATATGTATCAAAAGGATAAAAATTCTAGAAAAGATAGTAAATAACACAGAAATGAAAGCCTTAGAAAGTGAGGCACCTTCAAAATAGAAAGAGATCATCCCCAAGGAAACAAAAACAAAAATCATGGAATGTATTGAAAAATATGGACCTCTCCAGTTCCCTTTAGAAATCATTATGATTGACATGCAGCCAACCTATAAACTCTTTCCTTGCATAGGGGAAAAACCTCATAGAATTGAAGGACCAATGTTTGAAATAGCTACACTAGATCTAAGAAACGCAGACCCTCATGCATTCTTAGATCCTAAAGAAGACTTAACCTAAAGTTACACTCCTTTGACACCACTAAGCGATTTTTGTATCCCCGAGACACTAGAAGAAAGTGAGTCATATGAACCACTAATGCCATCAGAAGATTCCTATAGACCAATGACGTCAATGGAAGAAGTAAATTATGTGGACAATGAATCGACCAATGTGATGGGAATTATCTGGAAGATGTTCATAGTCTCTAAACCTCACATGCAACCCACTACTTTCACTTCAGTGAAATCAAATGAGCTTGGTGAATGGTAAGCACCCTTAGTACATATCAAAATGGTTGAGAGGCTCCCAAATGAAGATGTAAAAAGTGAAAGAACATTTAACAAAGAATGGAAAATATGAGTAATGATTAGAATAGATGATCCTGTCATCTTTGAATTACTAGGGAGCTACATAAGATATTTCATGGATTTGAGACCTAAGCCCAACAAAAGGATGAGTATAAGCTTTATTCCCCCTGACGATCAAAGGGAACCTCAAACTCCCTTCGAGTTATTCCAATTCCTTCAAAATATCCAAGATCAATAGGAAGTAAAGATTTACATGCAAGATCAGTTCAACACACTCATGGAGTTACTAAGATGGGATGGAGTCTTGTATTGGACTCCCTCACATCAATAAGATTTCTAGGATTTACTGTATTTCACATTACCAAGAGAGACCTTGGAGTTAAAAGGGTTAGAGCCAAATGATATCATGAAACCTTACAGAATAGGAGAGCTCATCTTAAGAAGAGGTAGCATGAAAAAAAAAAAAAAAGAAGATGAAAGAGAAAATTCACTGAGGACTAGAAAGGTCCCTACATGGTTAAAGAAGATGTTGGTAATAGTGACTATCTCTTGTGTACAATGGAAGGTAATGAATTTGGTGAAATAGTCAATGTCTTTCACCTTAAGAAGTATTAAATCTAAAAAATCATAAAAATCATAAATCATAAAAGCACAAAAAAAATCAAATATTTCAAAAACACAAAAAAATTGCAAAAAAAAAAAGAAAAAATTCCAAAAAAATTATTTATTGTATTTTAGTATCATTATGTCCATCTCAAGCATTTCAGTGAATGAATCACTCTTATATTATTTTCATTGTAGTAAGGAGTCTAAGGTTGCCTATGTATAGGGTGATCCTTTTAGGTCTTGATATTCCCCTTGTTTTTCACACTCGCCATTTTCCCCCTTCATTCCCAGTGATTCTAATCAAAGCCTAGTTCTTAGCTTTACACTGATCCTGGTCTTAATGAGCCATGATGTTAGGTCTAAACAAAGTCAGTATTCAAACCTATAGTGTTAAAAGGAAGCTTGCAAGTAGACCTTTCCAATTCTTCCCTGGTAGAAAGGAAGTCCAACTAGATTATGAAACTTTTGGTGGTACTCAACCCCTTATCTTCCCTAGCCAAAAACATCAATGAAAGGGAAAGAGAACCTAGTATGCACCTTCCAGCATCCTATCATTTTACTAAACATATATTTAATAAGTCGATACAAGAACATACTACTATTCCCTTAAAGAGGAAATAGATGTAGTTGGTTTCCCATCATATTAACCCTTAGAGGAAAGATAATGTAGTTTACAGATCTAAGTAAATTTCAGCAACATAAAAACATGCAAATTAACAGTCTAAGAACATGAAAGAAGAAGAATAGAAGAAAGATAGACAAAAGAGAAGAGACACCAATATACATGGGGAAAACCCTTTCGTGTAAAAAACCCCACCCTCCAAAGCATCGAACCAATGTATTAATCTACAACAACAAACATGTTACAATACACTTGCAAGCTTAAAGCCTTAACATGAAGATTTACATCTTGCTCCTCTGGAGGAAAACTGACAGCATAACCCTGCATAAAACACTTCTCAATGCCTCCATCTCAAGCCCTCAATATATAGACTCATGGGAGCCCAAAAAACAACCATAAGGAATTACCATGGGCTCAAACAAGGTTTAAAAATGCCATGGTAAAAATCCATACGACCCACATTTCCATGACATAAAATTCCAACACCTAGGCTAAGTTTGAGCTTCCAAACTATTATTAGAATATTCCTTACACATGTAATATGTTGTCATAAGTTGTCATAGTCAACCCACCAACTTAGGCACCCAAAATATAGCATTTACCTCCTTTAGAAAGATGCCTATGACATACGTCATAAACTATCATAATGGTAGTCAAGATTCCCAGTTCACAATTAGTAACTCCCTATAATCATGATCTTACGTGTCATAAGAATTTGTCATAGAATCTGCCATAAAATATGTCATAAGCATCTACTATAAATAAACCTTTTGATGACACCTTACAACTCACCACAAGATGCTGACACATGGCAAAGATGCCACCTTGGAAATTCCATGCCCCATTTTGGTGGAACACAATTACTAAATAAAATACATTATAACAATTTCTAATTAATTATGGGAAAATGTTAATTATAAATAAATAAATTTAGGAACTTGCAAAGGTTAAGACACCTTAATTCCCAACAATCAGGAGGATCAAAACTTTGAAGGAAGCAATCTAAAATACGATTGAATAAAAAAATGAGTGATCAAAAAAATAAGAGTGATGAGAAAAGTGAGAATTGAGAGATCAAATTATTGTATATCCAAAGCTCAAAAGCATTCATTTTCATAAAGGTCAAAAATGCAAAAAAAATGAAAAAATCGAGGCATTACAAAAATACAAAAAAAGAGAGAGTTACAAAAAAAGAGTGATAGAGAGAAGATTGTTGAATGTCTGTACCCTTGGGTGGAGATCAGTCTAAGCTTGAAGCTTCAAGGGTGACATTCTACCAGAGGAAGTAAAAGAGAAAGGTACAAAGAAGACACATGCACTAGCTGAGAAAATCCAATAGTCTAATAGTCTTGAGGACCATTTTCTATCTAAGGACCCTAATTCATCCATTTTTTTTCTTTACCCCAGATTTATCTGGCTATCCATCTACGATCTAAGTCTAGTCAGCACCAATAAAACTTGTTACTTGTCCAAGTTAAAAGCTTGTCAAATTGTCTTATCTGGATAAGGATCAGTGTTTAGCCTTTAGCAAAGCCTAAAATTTAAAAGAACTTCATCTCCTTCCCACTCCCCATTTGAGTTCTAAAATCCCTATCTCGCAAACTTGAATAGGTTTCCTATACCAGGATAACCTGCAATTACCTAGATTGAAAATCATATTACAGATCAGTCATATTGTTTGTTCCATAATGCATTCATACCAAAATCAAAAAAGAGATCCAAAGCAATAAAAGTTAATGTCATAACTCATGGCATTCCATAGAAGTAGAAGTTTTATTTCAGCATCGCTTGTGTTCTTGCATCTGCATATCGTCTCCTGCATTCATATATATATATCCAAAAAAGAACTAAAAACATATCATTGTTATCATGCTTGCATTCTTAGAGTGAAAGGTCTACATAATCAAAAGGTTCTAAAAACTTCCAAAATGCACAAGAGATAAGCATTTGTACGATAGAAGTAACCATAAAGAGACAGTTTTTCATAGATAAATCAAAGGTTCAAAGTTTTACAAGAGTATAAGAGCCAAGACAAAAGGCTCTCAAACAAAAGTAAGGCTCCCCATGCAAGGGGGTATGATGATGAAACAAATAAGAAAAAGCCTCAGGGATGGCCCCTTCCAATCAAACCATCGGGGCTCCTACTCCTCTACCTCTGCATGGCACTAGAGTATCCATGAGACCTATTGGTTATTTTCTCTAAATCGGCAGAGGGTTTGTCAATTCCTATGCACGGGCAGATTCGGCCAACAGACACGGGAGGTTGCGTGAGCTGCCTCCCCTTCACTTCTGGGTCTGCCACACCAAGGGGGGTGTCCCTATTTGCTAAAAATGTAACATTGACTTACCCTATGACAAAAATATTTAGCTTGACAGCAACAGGCAGAATACTCTCATGTGTGGACCAAGATGTGGATGATACATCACAAGGTTGGCAATATTCTTGGACATATGTGTCTGGTTGTGGATGAGAGTATGCAGGGGTCCTAATCCTACTCCTACAACTAACAGGTGGAAATTATGGAAAGATGGATATGATGATTTGGATGCAAGACAGGGGCTTTGGATCATAACTACTTCACAAGAACAGACCGGTGCCTATCTCAGGGCAAGTCAACTAGACGTATACATAAGAATGGCTTGCAACTGGCATTCAAGTTTCAAGGGGTTAGAACTAGTATTTGCCTTACAAACACCACCCAAGGATAAGTATTTAACTGTCCATACTTACAAATATCCCAGTTGACATACATTCTTCTCCATACTTTAACCTAAAATGATTTAATCCACTCCTTGAATGGAAGTCTAAAGATCAAGCATGCAATAAATAAATATGTATTCTAGAATTTGAGAAACCCTTAGCAACCAAATTTAGAAGAAGAAATGCATACAACAAGTGGAGACAAACAACAAAACACATGCAAAAAGCATTTTTCATATAATGTTAACACTGAAACTGAACATGTGTACAAGATACAACTCAAATGCAACACATAAACTCCACAGAGATAAAACAGACAGGAAATGCTCTGTATTTCATTATTTTTCCCCCAAAAATTTGCCCAAATCTTCAACCACTAAAAATGAGTAACACAGTCCTCCTTATACAACAAGGAAGTGTACTCAACACATTAATTACAAGGCAAATCAAAAATTTGCCAGATACAATGCATGATCAGATTGGCACTCAAAAAAGTTAATGTAGAAGAGGGACAAGGAGAAAGGAGTAGATGGAATCGGGATCTGGGCCACCACCTAAAGACTTCTCTTCGTAAGCCTGGTAGTTCACCTGTCGCCTCACCCATGCTTCCCTGCAAAATTTGCCATTAAAGCCCCATCCACTCATGAGATGCAACAGCAGGTACATCTGGAGATTTTCCCGCTCAAAAAATGGCCGCACACGCTCAGGAAAAACCACCGCTGAAGGTCCAAAACATGGCCGTCGATCTACTTCCCGTCGCTGAGATCCACGGCACTCAAAAATGTTGAAAAGTCATCAGCCAGTGAAAATGTGCCACGTAGGCATCCCAGGATTCTATCACTAGCCTTTTCCCCCTTGTATTTTACCTTTTCTCCCCTTGTATATGCATGTTCGAATGCATATATAAATCCCTTTTTAAATCTTTGTATATGTAGGATGCATATACACACAACTGCTCAACATACAAGGCAGACCTGAAACTTTTATGCATCAGAATGTACCTCCTTTTGAAGTCTATCTTGTATCTCCTTCATTTGCATCTTTGCTTTGTATATCGCATATACAAATGCGATATACAACCCGCGGACCTAAAAATCTATCTATTGCAGCTTGATTTCCTCTTCGGGTCCAAAATGTATATTTCTTCTTTGTATATTGGCTTGTATGTGCAAACATACAAACGAATGCACATACAACTAGTGGGCCTGACCATTTTCTCTCTCCTTTGCACTGTTCACTTTGCATGCCACAAGCCTTTGTATAATTTTCAATGTACATTCCCTTGCACATACAAACAAGGAATCTTCTCCAGAATATTCCTACAATGTATCTAACCATTGTATGTGCACCCGAATGTATATTGCATATACATTCCACCTTGTATATCCACGAGCCCCACCACATGCATCTCTGCCTCGCCACTGTAACAAATGTATATTTGCACCTCCTTGTATATTTTGCTTTGTATATAACCTGATATACAAAGCAAGAATATTCCCTAGAATCTGCGAAAGATTCCCCCTTTTGTATATGCACCTTTTAGAGCCCGATATACAATCAGAAATGCATCTAACTGATTTTTTCAAAGGACGATGGAGATTTTTGACCCGCCAATGCACATTTTGACCTGTATGTATATACAAACACCTTTGGATGTACAAAGACACATGCATATGACTAATTTTTTACATTTTTTAGCACTGCAGAGGTCAAAAGAGATAGAACTTTTTGGATTTTTGGGAAGGGGCCTGCATATTTAAATGCTTAAAACCTGATTGCTTATGCAGGCACCACCAGTGGCTTTGTCTAGGGATGCATGCCTCCTGCAGGCATGGCGAGAACCTCAGAATCTCTGGTTTCGTAGATTAGGCCTTATCCATTAGGCACAGAGTCAAAATTGTACTAACCTACATCACAAAACACATTTATGAAAATTACTTGGTGGCCCAGGGCCACCAAAAAGGAAAAACCAAAATTTTCTTTTGTCAAATACTTGATTCTGTTTTGATTTCTTCAAATGAAGCCTGAAAGCATTTAACCACTTGTAGCACTCAGCATTGCAATTGTTTGTGATGCTGCTCCTTTCTTTTTCATTGAAAAATCTACAACGAGCCTCATTAGCGTACATTATCATGAGTTGTAGAATGTCATCATCATATGAGTCATTGATGTTGCTTGGGAAAATGACAGACTCACATGAAACAAATGAATCCACCTCATAATTTTTCCCTTCTTCAAAAAATAAGAGCTCCTCTGTATCAAACATGCAATATTCAGACACAAGCAACATCTCATAATCAAATTTATCTTTATAATTATACAGATATTCATCTTTACTGTGCTCAGCAATCATATCATTTATGTCCACCTGGAATGTCTCAAAAGAAGGCATAAATAGCTCAGAATGCAACCCTACATTAAAAACTTCATAGTTACCCATGTAATCAACACTATCCCCAACTGTATGAGCACACACATCTGCAACTTGTCCATTCACCTCTGAACAGTGACCCTATTTTTCCTCTTCATCAATGCCCTGATAATCAAAATCAGATTTTTCAACCTCTGCACTGTGAAGGTGGTCAGAATCTTCAAGGAAACACTCATATTTAGCATCCATATATATTTCATCATCTGAAAGGCTCACATATGCATCTGAATGCTGACAATCATTATCATATTCACTGCCATCCCTTGAAACTATATCTTTTACATTCAGACTGAAGCTTTGCATATCCATTTTATACAAATAATCAGGCATAACTGGGATATGCATACTGCTGCAAGACACAACCTCATGTATATCTTTTGTTTGATCAATTGGAGAGCATCTTGTGTCTGCAGGCTTGTCTTCTAGAGGCTGATAACAATCTTTGTTTTCATTATTACAAGATGTGCCTACATTTTCTACAACATTTTCTTCATGCATCACATCATGGCTGCACACATTATTTTGAAATATATTTCCCTCTGCAAAATCATCCTTTAATGAACATTGTGGAAAAGCAGAAATACATTCACTTTGATAACTATTTTGACAACTTGTAGCCATGAAACCTACTGGCATTCCATATTTCTCATTGTTTTCTATATCCATAGCAAATTGGTAAGCCTGGTGAAGTGTGGCTAGTTCCTTATCTCTCAATAGATAACTCATTTCTTCATCAAATGCAGCCAAATAAATTGCTAAGCACAATGGATTATTGGGTCTCATATATTTAGGGATCTGCTTGAGCAACTTAATAAATCTAACGTTAAAGGATGGAACCAGCTCCTCACCTTCCTTTTGAATATTCATAAAATGTATGATCAATGAGGCCACATCAAATCTTTCACCAAACTGCTCTAGGAATTCAATTTTTAAATCTATCCATGAAGAAACTGAACATACAGGTAGGTCTGAAAACCAAACTCTAGCATCATCTTCTAATGACTGAACAAAGAGTCTCATTACAACATCTTCATCCTCTACCTCATAATCTTCTATTAAATTACAAAAATTTTGTAGATGTTTGTTTGCTGATTCAGAATCTGATCCACTATATTTTGGCAAACATCTTCTAATTTTATTTGGAATAGCATTTGGGTAACCACCTATTCCTGTGAAATTTAGGGCTCTATATCTATCAATAACAAATGGCCTTCTTTGAAAGCACGCCCAGGTTTGTTGTTCTAAACTCATCATTTTGAAAAGATTGAATACCTAGAAATATGTTGCAGCTTTGATAGGTTCAATCAACAGAGTCGCCACCTCTCACAGAGAGGACAAAAAATCAACAAGGCACTTATGTTTTCTGGATTCACCACACTAGTAGAGCACCACATGGTCATTTTTGGATCCTACTGCAACAACTTCATTGGAAACTAGATTTTCCAGCCTTCAAATCGCTTGACTCTCTCTCTCCCCAGTAGAGTTGCCAATTCCTGTTGGTGACTTGGATGGGCACACAGATACTATTCTTTTTTATTAACTCCCCAGCAGAGTCGCCAATTCTTGTTGGTTATTTTCTCTGAATCAGCAGAGGGTTTGTCAGTTCCTATGCACAGGCAGATTCGGCCAACAGACACAGGAGGTTGTGTGAGCTGCCTCCCCTTCACTTCTAGTTCTACCACACCAAGGGGGGTGTCCCTATTTGCTAAAGATGTAACATTGACTTACCCTATGACAGAAAGATTTAGCTTGATAGCAACAGGCAGAATACTCTCATGTGTGGACCAAGATGTGGATGATACATCACAAGGTTGGCAATATTCTTGGACATATGTGTCTGGTTGTGGATGAGAGTATGCAGGGGTCCTAATCCTACTCCTACAACTAACAGATGGAAGTTATGGAAAGATGGATATGATGATTTGGATGCAAGACAGGGGCTTTGGATCATAACTACTTCACAAGAACAGACCGGTGCCTATCTCAGGGCAAGGAGTCAACTAAACATATACATAATGGCTTGCAATTGGCATTCGAGTTTCAAGGGGTTAGGACTGGTATTTGCCTTACAAACACCACCCAAGGATAAGTATTTAACTGTCCATACTTATAGATATCCCAGTTGACATACATTCTTCTCCATACCTTAACCTAAAACAATTTAATCCACTCCTTGAATGGCAGTCTAAAGATCAAGCATGCAATAGATAAATCTGTATTCTAGAATTTGAGAAACCCTTAGCAACCAAATTTAGAAGAAGAAATGCATACAAGTGGAGACAAACAGTAAAACACATGCGAAAAGCATTTTTCATATAACGTTAATACTGAAACTGAACATGTGTACAAGATACAACTCAAATGCAACACATAAACTCCACAGAGATAAAACAGACAGGAAATGCTCTATATTTCATTATTTTTCCCCCAAAAATTTGCCCAAGTCTTCAACCACTAAAAATGAGTAACACAGTCCTCCTTATACAACAAGTGTACTCAACACATTAATTACAAGGAAAATCAAAAATTCACCAGATATAATGCATGATCAGATTGGCACTCAAAAAAGTTAATGCAGCAGAGGGACAAGGAGAAAGGAGTAGATGGAATCAGGATCTGGGCCGCCGCCTGAAGACTTCTCTTCGTAAGCCTGGTAGTTCACCTATCGCCTCACCCATACTTCCCTGCACAATCTGCCATTAAAGCTCCGTCCACTCGCGGGATGCAACAGCAGGTACATCTGGAGATTTTCCCACTCAAAAATGGCTGCACATGCTTAGGAAAAATCACCACTGAAGGTCCACAACATGGCCGTCGATCTACTTCCTATCGCTGAGATCCATGGCACTCAAAAATGTTGAAAAGTCATCAGCTAGTGAAAACATGCCATGTAGGCATCCAATGATTCTATCGCTGGGCTTTTCCCCCTTGTATTTTGCCTTTTTGCCCCTTGTATATGCATGTTCAAATGCATATATAAATCCCTTTTTAAATCTTTGTATATGCAGGATGCATATACACGCAACTGCTCAACATACAAGGCGGACCTGAAACTTTTATGCATTAGAATGTACCTCCTTTTGAAGTCTGGCTTGTATCTCCTTCATTTGCATCTTTGCTTTGTATATCGCATATACAAACGCAATATACAACCCGCGGACCTGAAAATCTATCTATTGCAGCTTGATTTCCTCTTCGGGTCCAAAATGTATATTTCTTCTTTGTATATTGGCTTGTATGTGCAAACATACAAACGAATATACATACAACTGGTGGGATTGACCATTTTCTCTCTCCTTTGCACTGTTCACTTTGCATGCCACAAGCCTTTGTATAATTTTCAATGTACATTCCCTTGCACATACAAACAAGGAATCTTCTCTAGAATATTCCTGCAATGTATCTAACCATTGTATGTGCGCCCAAATGTATATTGCATATACTTTCCACCTTGTATAGCCATGAGCCCCACCACATGTATCTCTGCCTCGCTACTGTAGCAAATGTATATTTGCACCTCCTTGTATATTTTGCTTTGTATATAACCCGATATACAAAGCAGGAATATTCCCTGAAATCTATGAAAGATTCCCCCTTTGTATATGCACCTTTTAGAGCTCGATATACATTCAAAAATGCATCTAACTAATTTTTTCAAAGGACGATGGAGATTTTTGACCTGCCAATGCACATTTTGACCTGTATGTATATACAAACACCTTTGTATGTACAAAGACACATGCATATGACTGATTTTTTGCATTTTTTAGCAGTGAAGAGGTCAAAAGAGATGAACTTTTTGGATTTTTGGGAAGGGGCCTGCATATTTAAATGCTTAAAACCTGATTGCTTATGTAGGCACCACCAAGACCTATGGGAGAGAGGAACCCTGCTCTGAGCCCTAGAGTGAGAAGGACCTACTATACTAGATTTAGGATGTCAAATACCAAGACAAGCCATCTCATGAAGAATAGCATTCTCACTCCTAAGGATGAGAGTCTTTATCTCAAGGAATCATTCTCCTTACACCCATGATAGGCAAGAGAAAAAAGGTCTGTATGTTGACCAGTAGGCACACTAGGATCAACTAGAAGTCTCTCTCATGGTAAACTAATGAAATGACTAATCAAATCAACAAAAACCTCACAAACAAAGGTCCACTCCTCAACACTACCTGAAAGACAAAGACAAAAGGAATGACGATTCATAATTTTGAGCAAAGAAGGACAATGCAAAATATGAAAACAAAATCAAACTTACGAGGATCATCAAGTTGCTAAAAAGGATTAAAGCGCTACATCACCTAATCAGAATGAGGAGGTCTAGGACCTGAAGAAGAAGTCTCTGAAATCTCCACCTCATCAGAGTCAGCCTCTTGAGCATCTCCAACTGACCCATCGTCTGACTGATCATCTCCATCCAAGATGTAGTCTTCATCAATAGAATCTAAATCCTCCATGATAACATGTCCATGGGAAGGATCTCCTCTCCCTCTCCTCTATCCACCTCTCAGGGTCCTAAAAGTTTTGGTAATCAAAACCCCGAGGATCAAAGGATTCCAAACTATGGATCTTTGGCCAGCATCACCCATCTCCTAGATAGATTGATAGCATGTAAGAACTGGGGATAAGTCCTCAGGAAAGTCACCTTTGAGCTACTAAAGGACTCGCTCAATGTAGTGAGCCTTGACAAATTCATTACAATCATAAAGCTCTGAAATGCTATAGTAGTAGTATTGAGTCTACCTGTCATGAAACCATGTGCCCTCCATGTCCACATAGGGGTCAGCAATCATATCTATTGTTATGTCATAAATTGTCCTCCTATCTGGAATGGAACAATTTCCCATTGTTTAGGTCCTCTCCTATAGTGACCTTTCAATCTAGTTTATTTTAGACCTTCTTGAACCCTGATTGACCTAGGTCTAACCTATCCTCCTATATGGAATGGTATAATTTCCCATGGTTTAGCTCCTCTCCTTTGGTGACCTTTCAATCTAGTTTATTTCAAACCTTCCCGAACCCTGACTAACCTAGGTCTAACCGGAAGAATGTCACATTTTGGAGTAACTAAAGGCTAAAGGTGAAAAGTAAACTTGGATCTAGGATCCCCTAACCTCCTTGAGGCAGTCTTGAGTGGGAAATTAGGGCTTGGACTTGGCTGCTAGTACCCTTGTCCTGTCTTATTTCCTGGGGTCCTAAATTTTGGAGGGATGTCAGCTATTGTTCTGCATTATGAGATTTCATTTTCAAATTTTTGTTTTCGCGTGATGTCAACATCTTATTTCAAAATTTGAAATTCCTAAGGTTGGATATTTAAATACATTTAAAAATCATTTTATCACAAACATTTTTTATGCAATCCTTACACCAAAACTCTACCAAAATTGCCATTGAAGATCAATGATTTGTTGAAGCTCTTGAAGTTATTTGAATTTGCTTTCATGGAGATAATGGATGGAGATTAGGAATCAAGATATTGAGACTATCTTGCTCTTCCTAGAGTTTTTACACTTTTTGCATGACAGGAGAAGGGTTGAATCCTCCAACATCGCATTTGGAGATCCGCCAAAGACATTGTTGATTCACCTTCTTGTTCATGCAAGTCTTCATTACTTTCATCTCCTTGAGATGAAGTTGTGTTTGTTCATTAAGTTAATGCAATTCATTGATATTCCCTTGATTGTGACATCTAGGGTTTGATATTTCTGCATACACTTTGTTATGTTTGCACACACTTCTACAAATCTTTATCTCTGGCTATTGTTGAGGTAGGAATACTAAAAACAGGGCTTGACTAAGGCAAGCTCCTATATAGCTGCAACCATCTTTCTCCTCATTTTTAATGCAGAGCTTAACCCACAGAGGGATAACAATCAACTTCATAGGAGGAAAGAGGATGTAGGGGATGGTAGGGTAAACAAGGCTCTTAGGCCCTTATAGACCTAACTGCTCCATTTGTCTTTAAACTGGACATGATTATCCTCTCTTTGTCCATTGTTTCCACACTAAACCACAAAATCATCTTTGGGTTTGCATACATGGGTTCTCTTCTAGACTTTCTAGGGACCCTAGACCATCTATGGTTGACTATCCCAAGTTCACAAAACCACCACAATGCTCTGGAGGTACCTCCTTGTACCACTTCCTTCATAGACTGACTCACTTCCTTATAGCCCTCAAAAAGGGTCTGTCAGACAATAACTTGATATGCTGAACTCCAAACCAGACTATTAAGGGCTTTTTGAGTACCCATTATCAAGTTCTTCAACATACCAAACATGCAAGGTGTGGTCTTTTGGAACCCAAGCCTCAAAAATGGACTGTTCCTGTTGATTTTAGGCCTAATTAGGCTACCTACACCAAGGGAAAATGGGTAAAATGTACTTCCAACTCCCAACCCCTGTTCCAAAGCATGATTCAAGTGTAAAATGATGTGATTCAATAGATTTTGGGGTTCTAAGGTCATTCCAAGTCAATTTATCAACCAATCACTACTCTACCAAAACCAAGAGGCTTAATACATGAGGGTATTAAGTGCTTCATGCCTCAAAATTCATATTCTCTTTGTCCTTGCTCCTACCAAAAAAAACCCAATTGAAAGACATATAAAACTAACCTATTGCACTCATTTTCATCTCTGATGCAAAGTTGGAGAGTCACAAAAATCATCAATTTGATGAAACCCTACTAAATCCTCTTAAAACCCTACTTATAAACCAATTTACACAAAAACAACCACAAAATGCTTATTCTATACTCTTAAAGCCTCCAATTAGGTTTAGAAGAAAGGTTACTCAATCCTTTACACAACCATGTCTATTTGTGTCCTTGACAGCCTTGTACGATCACGTACATGCATGAGAAATAGTAAAAAATAAGGAAAAATAGGGCAGATTTATCTTAAATGGTTTATATCTTCTCCAAATTTGATTCTCTTTCTTCAAAACCTGCAGCACAACATTCAATAGACCTCACACATTACCTTCCAATTGATTATGAAGCATGACCATACCATACCAATGGGAGAAAATTACCAAAATGCAGCCCAAAAACAAAGTTTCTTTAAATCAAGGTAATATATCACTGTATCTTCACTTTTTCTTCATACATATATATCTTTTTCTATTTTTCTCGAGCATCCTCATGCCATAAAAGCCTCCTAAAACATTTATTTCTAATTCCCCACTTCCTCATCATGGGAAAAAATTTGAAAAAAACAACCTTTTACCATATTCTATCTTAACTTCTCAAAATCGCAGTTCATGCCTAGGAAATAGGAATATCCACTTTTAGTCTTTTAATTACATGGAAATGCCCTTAGTGGGCTTTATTTCTCTAATAAATGTAATTCCCCTAATACCCCCCACTCACACAACAAAATTTCAAAATTTTATGCCAAAAAATGTAAGATTTTATGTCTTGACTAGGTGTTGACTAGGTGCCCCTGCACCATACACCCCACCTTGAAACTTTTCCAAGTCTCTTGGAAAGAATCTTGTAATTTGTCCTCCATTCTCTGACTTTCATGTTTGTCTTTAGCAAGTTCTTTTTGTTTTGATCCTTCACTGTTCTTGACATGTTTGTTGTTCTTGACATGTTTGCTCTTGTCTTTCCTTGAAATTTGCTACACTCTATCATGGAGTACTCTGTCAGCTTTCTTATCACCAAACTCTACTACCTCACTCTCCTTTACCTCTATTTTCAACCATCTATCAACTGTCATCACTTTATCTTTCATTTCTTTCATAGTCCTCTACCTCCTACTCTCTTTGTCTTCATTCTTTTCACTACCAACTGTACCATTACCTTTCTTAACCTCTGTCAAACCTGCAACTAGTTTGTTCACTGTCCTAGGAACCTTGTAAACTACTACATCAACTTCAATTGACTACCTCTTCTCTATACTCATCACTACATGGCACATGACTGTCCCTACTAAGATCCCTTCACTTATTTCTTACCTTTCCACAGGCTTTTCACTCTTACTCTTCTTTGTCTCAGACCTAGACACATTTTCATTCACCTCCTTCCACATGAAGACATTTCTCTTCACAACTAGCTGCAAATCATCTTCACACTTCCCATTTGTTGTATCAATAGTTTTATGCCTTGAAAAGGCTGTATACTCCTTGGTTTCACTCTCTTCAAACCTCACTAGCTCCTTCTTGCTAAACATTATCATTTTTATTGTCCTTGACTACTCTTTGACTTCTTCCTGCAATGGAATCAGCATAAAAGTCTTCTCATCCTTCCTTATGGTGTAGGTGTTAGCTTTTCCATCATAAATTATAGACCTATCAAACTACCAAGGTCTTCCAAGTATCACATGACAACAATCCATGGGTAGGATGTCACAAACTACCCTATCCTCATATGCTCCAATCTTGAACTCTACTAATGCTTGTTGACTCACTAAAATGGACTGATGATCACTTACCTAAGAGACTTTGTAAGGTGTGTCCCTAGGTACTCTCTTCAACCTCATTTTGTCTACCATCTCACTAGACACCATATTATCAGTACATCCTGAATCCACTATCACTTTACATACTTTGTCCTTGCACTTGCAAGTTGTCCTAAACAGTGCTTTCCTCTGAATTAGTTCCTTCTCCTTGGAGGTCTTCAATAGTGCTCTTTCTCTTAGCATCAATGTTTCTCCTACCTCACCAACACAACTAGTGGGAGTAGAACCACCACATTCTTCTTCTTCGACTAACTGAGTCCTCCTCTCATTCTTCCTTTCACCATCACTAGAAAAATTTTGCTTCTCATGACACTTATATGCTAGGTGCCCAAACTCTTGACAATTGTAACACTTACCTACAAAGGTATTTGCACTCCTTCCACTACCAAATCTGCCTCTAGAACCTCTGCCTCTGAAATATGCACTTTGTCCTTGTGCCTTGTTCATCTCTTCTTAACTCTCATTGACTTGTTTTGTGTTTTGAAAGGATCCTCTGCATCTAGAGGTGTTTCCTCTACCTCTAGCTGTCTTGTCTTCTCTTCTTTTCAGCTTCTCTTCCACACTTACTGCCATCTAATAACATTCTTCAACACTCCTTGGATTTGCCAACACTAGTTCATCCTACATGTTAAACTTCAAACCAAAATTATACCTAGCAACTTTTTGCACTTCACTTCCTTTTTGACCAAACCTTATACTCGGCTTATAAAACTCTTCAGTATATGTCTTAACATTCATTTCCTTTTTTCTTAAACCTTGAAGCTTCTTAAACATTTGAACTTCATAATCTTTAGGCAAGAACTTACCTTTGATCTTAGCTACCATCTTGTCCCATGAGACAATTTTTGCCTTTCCTTGCTTTCTCCTCTCTGTTTGCTAATAACCCCACCATAACAAAGCATGACCTATCAGCTTGGTCTTTGCAATCTTCACTTTCTGATCCTTGGGAACTTCTTCACACTCAAAGTGGTTGTCTAATGCTGCTATACAATCTAGCAGTTCTTCATCACTAAGGCTTCCTCCATACTTTGGCACATCTATCTTTATCTTGTGTTTGTCTTCTTTTACTGCCCTCAGCAACTTTACCATCCTCTGATCCTTAGGGTCCAACTCTTCTTCCACATCTTCATACTCAGCTTCCTCTTCTTCCTTAGACTCATTCTCATCACCTAGAGCCACTCCTCTTCTCTGATTTTGTTCTAGGGTAGCCATTCTTTCCTTCAACTCCCTCAACTCTCTAGCATACTTTTCCTTCAACTCATTCATCTCTTTAGCCATGTTTCTTCCTCTTGGAGGCATCTTTGACAAACTGTCTCTTCAACTTACCACTTCTCAACCACAACAGACCTAAAAACTATGCTCTGATACCAATTTGATGCAAAGCTTAACCCACAAAGGGATAACAACCAACTTCATAAGAGGAAAGAGGATGCAGGGGATGGTAGGGCAAACAAGGCTCTTAGGCCCTTGTAGACCTAACTACTCCATTTGTCTTTAAACTAGACATGACTGTCCTCTCTTTGTCCATTATTTCCACACTAAACCACAACATCATCTTTGGGTTTACATACATGGTCTCTCTCCCAGACTTTCTAGGGATCCTAGACCATCTATGGTTGACTATCCCAAGCTCACAAAACAACCACAATTCTCTATAGGTACCTCCTTGTACCACTTCCTTCATAGACTGACCCACTTCCTTGTAGCCCTCAAAAAGGGACTATTAGACAATAACTTGAGATGTTGACCTCCAAACCAGACTGTTAAGGATTTTTTGAGTACCCATTATCAATTTCTTCAACATACCAAACATACAAGGTGTGGTCTTTTGGAACCCAAGCCTCAAAAATGGACTGTTCCTATTGATTTTAGGCCTAATTAGGCCACCTACACCAAGGGAAAATAGGTAAAATGCACTTCAAGCTCCCAACCCCTATTCCAAAGCATAAGTCAAGTGTAAAATGATGTGATTCAACAGATTTTGGGGTTCTAAGGTCATTCCAATTCAATTTATCAACCAATCACTACTATACCAAAACCAAGAGGCTTAATACATGAGGGTATTAAGTGCTTCATGCCTCAAAATTCATATTCTCTTTGTCCCTAATCCTACCACAAAAAACCCAATTGAAAGACATATAAAAATAACCTATTGCACTCATTTTCATCTATGATGCAAAGTTGGAGAGTCACAAAAATCATCGATTTGATGAAACCCTACTAAATCCTCTAAAAACCCTACTTATAAACTAGTTTACAAAAACAGCCACAAAATGCTTATTCTATGCTCTTAAGGCCTCCAATTAGGTTTAGAAGAAAGGTTATTCAATCCTTTACACAGCCATGTCTATTTGTGTCCTTGACAGCCTTGTACGGTCATGTACAGGCATGAGAAACAATAAAAAACTAAGGAAAAACAGGGCAGATTTATCTTAAATGGTTTATATCTTCTCCAAATTCAATTCTCTTTCTTCAAAACCTACAACACAACATTCAACAGACCTCACACATTACCTTCCAACTTATTATGAAGCATGACCATACCGTACCAATGGGACAAAATTACCAAAATGCAGCCCAAAAATAGAGTTTCTTTAAAACAGGGTAATATATCACTGTATCTTCACTTTTTCTTCATACATATATATCTTTTTCTGTTTTGTTCGAGCATCCTCATGTCATAAAAGCCTCCTAAAAACATTTATTTCTAATTCCCCACTCCCTCATCATGGGAAAAAAATTGAAAAAAATAGCATTTTACGATATTCTATCTTAACTGCTCAAAATAGCAGTTCATGCCTAGGAAATAGGAATATCCACTTTTAGTCTTTTAATTACATGGAAATGTGCTTAGTGGGATTTATTTCTCTAATAAATGTAATTCCCCTAATATCCCTCCACTCACACAACAAAATTTCAAAATTTTATGCGAAAAAAATGCAAGATTTTATGTCTTAACTAGGTGTTGACTTGGTGCCCCTGCACCCCTTTTGCATGTGCAGGTTGCATTTGTCAAGATCCGGTGGAAAGGAGTGACAAGAACATTGATATTGCAGACACAGTCATCACAGAATTTAGATTTCAAGATTCTGAGACTTCTGGGATACTAGCACTAGCGCCCTAGTCCAATTGGGTGAATTTTCTGGGATATGGAAGCCTCTGGATAGTGAAAAGTAGTTGGTGCAAAATCTCCTAACATTTGGAAACTTGTGGGACACTAGCACTAACACCCTATTGCACCTACTCCTTAATTTCTGGGTACACTGTCTCTGATCTATTTGCTCTATGTTTTTGTAATCATTTCATTTGTATTTGCAACAAAAATTGAGTTATAATAGTTTGATTTGCAAATTAGGGTTTTAATGTTAGAGAGAAATACTAGCTTGTGAAAACTTGATTCAAACAGTCACATAAACACAATTAATAGGAAAAGAGAACATTAGAAATTAGTGGTTTATCCCTAAACATGTCATTTGCTTCTCTAATGTTTAGTGCAACTGAAAGCGTGGGACCTTGAAACCTTCTATCTTGCTTCCATATTTTCACCCTAAACAATTTGGTGAACCCGTGCTATAAAGAATTTGCATCCTTTACAAACTCATATCTGAATTAGTTTTTTGTCCTAAAACATATTTAGATTGTAAACTCTCTTTTGTGAAAGTACATGCATTGAAATTTGGTGATTTCTTTTAATACTTTCATTAAAAGAGTTTGAAATTGGAACTTTGTGTGTTGTGTAGTGTTATTCTATTGCATTTTCACAAAGTTTATGCTTAATCATTTTACATTTAAGTCTTGGGTTAATTTGAGCACATTAAAATATCTGATTACTTTTTACAAGGCTTTCATGTGTATGATGAGCCATTTAGTTGTGATGATTTCAATATGTTAGATGAAGCCCTTGAGGACTTTATCTCAATTGAACATTCCACTATGACTCTTAAACCATCATTGTTTCAAAGATTTGTAAATGTAATCTATGTTCCTTAAATTAAGGAAGAATCTACAAAACCAAAAATAGTGGTCACCTTGTGTTCAGATGTTCAACCTCCTTCTAAACTAGTGCTCATTGTTAGATGTCCTTCACCTTCTTCCTGTCCTCCTGATTACATTTATAACTATGCTAAACATATTACACATCAAAATCTACAACAACCTAGTCATACTGTGGTTTCTCATACTTATAATACTTGGAATAAAAAACAAAGCAAACAACAATCGAGCATTCCAATGCCTTTACCATCTTCTCAACCTATGCTTCCTAGGCTTTGTGAGAGCTTGTGTTCCCTTGTGTGTTTTCTTCCTACCTTAACGTGCTTGATATCGATACCCGATATCAACCACCTTAAGGTGGGGGCATATATATGGTAAGCTGTCTATTGTAGATGTTAGCTATGTGCTTGTCCTCATGTGCAGTCTAAAGACTTGCTCGATGAGTGCATCCTGCATCCTAAGTTTGTTTGCAATCAATCAATCAATCATGTAAGCCCTCTATGGAGGCGGGATATCGCGTATATCCTTTTTATCTTAATCCCTCTGCGAAGGCGGGGATGGTCTATTTCTCAAAGCAGATTGCACATCCTGTCATTTTGAAAAGTCCTCTGCGAAGGTGGGGAGCGGTTCTATGAATAACTCAACCCTTAATGGTGTCTTCGGTGATTGTTGTGGTGAAGCCCAATCGTCAGTGTATGCCTGTAATGTGCCTAAGATGGTGTTGAGCCTAGAAATAGGAACACTCCATTGCTTGTCCGTTGTGTTTTCTCTGTGTCTTCAAAGTGTGTGTGTCTGGTGTGCTTGCTTTGTTTTGCATGTTTGTTGCCCCATATGCAGTCTGCATTTTAGGAGGTTTTGTGTGTCTTGTGTGTGTGTTGCCCCATATACAAAGACCTACGCGATGAGTGCATCATGTATTATGGGAGGTTTGTTTGCTTTCCAGTACTTACATCTGCATTTCATATATATGAAAGAAAAAGAAAAAGAAAAGAAATCATGCTTGTCTTCCATACATTAATGTGTCTTATATGCATCGACTGTCTTCTTCATGTTCTGCATGACTGTAAGTGTCTTCTTTGTGTTTTGTGTGCCTGTTACTATTTTCTATGTGATTGGCGTCTCTTCTCCATGCTTGGTGTGTTTGCTATGTTTGTGACCTTAATTTAATGCATGTATTGGCCTCACGTTTATACATACATTAAAATGGGGGCCAAATGTAACATCAAAAAATGTCCCCTTGGGGGCTTTTTCCTCATAAGGTTTAGCTCCCGAGTCTTTTCCATGCATTTAGGACATCTTAGTTCATAATTTGGCATCCCAATGGAATGAGCCCTAGGTAACATGACAAATGGGACCTAGGAGGACCCCTTGAGCTGTACCCTAGCCAAAATAGGGGGGAGGACTTGGGCACCCGCGCCCTAGTCCTGCCCTATTTTGGGGTAGCCCCAATTTCTAGGTGTCAGTTTATAGCCGTTATTTAGGTCCTTTGTTGACACAGTAAGTTTGAATTATGAAAATCTTAGTGAGAATGTTTGTAGTTGCATATAAAAGCATGCTTAGGCATTCATTTAGAAACTAGATGGCAATTGTGATGTTCAAGTGTTCTCAAGGTGATTCAAGGCTTTCATTGTGTTGCAAGAGCAAACTTGTGTTTGTTTATGTGTTTATATTTGCATATTTGAGCATTCATCTCCTCATGGAATGGAGAGCATCTTCCTCCCATGAGATCTTCACTACAAGGTGATATCATTGTTCTTTCTATCATTGTTTCATTTGGATTTGGCCTCTGCCTCACAAGGGAATGATCTCTCTATCTGACAAAGGTGTTTGGAAGACTTAAGTGTCCTTCAGGGGCTTGCCTAAGGCAAGCTCCTAAACACCACAACCCCCAAAACCAAGTTTTCATGATTGTAGGTTACAGGTTGAGGAGCTAGACTGAGTGGAGTTGTAGAGAAGCATGTTGGAGTGTCTAATGTGCAGGAAAGGAAGAAAATCTACCCCCTAGACTAGGGCGCCCGCTCCCTAGTCCCTGAAGTTTTGCGTTGGGAAAATCTCTGATATAGAAGATTCATGTTGCAAATCTTATTGCTAGATCCAAATAGAAAATAGGGCCTTGGATTTGGGTGCCCTCTCCCGTGTCCCTGAAAATAGGTACTCTATAATTTGGTATTTTGCTTCTGTCTGTAGTTGCATTTTCTGTAATTCATCAATTTACTTTTGTTTTTACATAATTAGGGTTTTAATGGTTAATTGAACATAGGAGAGAGAAAATTAACAATTAAACACCCTAATCCAAGCTTCCCTACATCTCACAGTGACTCTAGGGTATGATAGTGCTCACCACTCGACCCTAGGTCCTTGAATGTAAAGTAGAAAGGCAGATTTAAACACCAAAACATTAAAACATTAAAAAATCCAATTTTCCACTAAATAGGCATATATCTTAAATGAATATCTATATTCCAACCCAAGAATTGGTTTGATGGTTGTAGGGTTCTATATGGGGCTCTTTGTCCACCCAAAATTTTACCATAAAATCTACAACTTAGTTGAGTATGCACCTGCAATGTTGATATCTTATAGACATAAAATTAGCACCAATTTATAGGGCCTCTTATGTAATGTGCTTTAACCTTGAATTTTAGCAAGAACCCTTTAAAAGTGAATTGAAAACTCTTCTTTGACTAGCTGAGAACACTTCAACAATGGTAATGGGCTGAAAAATCCTCCACCATGTGATTGAAAACTCTTCTTTGACTACAAGGAAAGTGTGGGAAGTGCTGGAAATGTTGAGGGCAATAGACCTAAAATTTGGAACCATATTCATTTCTTAGGAACTAATATTTGTCTCTTTATCATGCTACAGATAAATTCTCTGTCATGCCAAGGAAATGATCAAGGATTAAACCAACACATGAAGAGAAAGAAGCTAAGAGTGCAAAGAAAGCAGCGGCTATGAGGGAACTTCGTGAGAAGAGGAAATTAGACATGATTTTTGAAGACATGCCAATTGAAGAGGAACCTCAACCATTAACAAGAGATATGGTATTGGTGGCACAAAGGGAACGAATGCAAAATCTTTGTGCTATGAGAGATTTGAATACCACAATTGGACACACATCCTCTACCGCAAGTCAAGATGGAGGGACACCATTTACCACATCTCAAGTTAAGAGTACATCATCACTCACATGTGAGGAAGGAGGTAAGCCATCGTTCCCACCTCAACCTCAAGGTATTTCATCTATTCCATCTCCGATCGAAGGTATGCCATCTAGCCCATCTCATTTAAATATTGATGAAATTCCTAATGTTGAGATGAATTTACATTTCTTAACACCACCTAGAATTTTGCATAGAAAGCCAAAGTATTTGATTGACATTGATGAGAATATTTTGCAGCCAATGGAAGGTAAGATTCCAAAATGCACTTGTAGAAGATATGCTCATAAGATTTGGAGAGTGTTCTTTGAAAAGTTAAATGAGACCGCAAGATGTCAACTATTCGTTGAAATGATGTGAAGTATAAAGTATAGGTCCATAATGAAGATTCTTGGGTTGAGAACATCAGAGGCTTCAAGTGAAAAATCTATTATCAAAAATCTAATGAGTGCATATGAGAGTGTGGGTAACACCTCATGCACAAAAGATAGTAATGTCACACGACATGTCATTACATCAACAATAGTAAGTAATCAAATGAGGAAAGCTCATCTCATTAGAAAGACGAGCCAAGCATTGAGAATTAATAGAAAAAACTTTATCAAGAGCCGTTGGAAGGTGCCAAAGAATTGAGGACACCGATGCCAATGAATTATGGGCATTCTTGGGGAGACTACCATGAAAAGATAAACCAATTATTAAAGCATTAAGATCACTAATTGAATGCTTTTTGAAGAATTACACAAGGATATCTCAAATCAAAGGGATGTGGTAAGAAGGAGAATCAATAGTCGAAACTGTGAGCCACATCCAAAGCATTTTTGGATATGACTCAAACACAATTTTTTGGTAAATTTCTAGAGATGTATCCTCAAATTAAAATTTAACAAAGATATTTTGAAATGCTAAAACCTTTCTATGTCAAAATATATCACACACGCACTACTTGTTGTAGATTACATATTGAATTTTCTAACCATTTTGATGTTTATCGGTCTATATGTTTAGATAACAATGTTTTGCAGGATTGTGGCATACATGCCCCACCAACATCTTCAAGAGACTTCATATCAACAATTTTATGTGAAAGAGAGGAAGGTCAAATATTCTACAAGAAATTGTACTTAGATGGCACATGTCAGTATTACAGTGGCTTGCAACATATGCCAATATGTGAACATATGGAAAGCACACATGCAGTTGGAAATGAACTAGTAGAGTTTGACAAGTATAAAATAGTGGCCTACAATACAAAAGATGGTAAAGAAGCAAAGAGGTGTGATTTGGTTATTCAAAAGATTCCAGTGTATCAATTTATGTCTAGATTTCGTGACAGTATAGTGTATGAGTATTCATGGCATACCCATAGAGCTCAATGGTTGGACTTGCAATTTAAGGTATGCAAGGACACATTTCCACTTGGTAGCATTGTTTTAGTTGTTGACTTTGTAGAGAACTATAGTCTACAGCCACAGCATGAGGTGCAATCACAATTTAACAACTCCACACAAGTCTCTATATTTGTGCACATTGCATTCATTCATGCGAACAATAGTACAGAGGATGATAGAAAGATCATAAGGGAGTATCATTTTTATATTAGTCATGATCATACACATTCTACAGAGTTTGTGCAAGGTTTCTTTCAACTGTTCTACAATGATTTGGCTAGAAGGGGCATATCATTTAGTCAGCATATCATATGGTTGGATAACTATGCATCGTAATTTAAGAACTCGTGGAATTTCTATTGGCCAAGCAAGAGGCATAATATTACAGGTGTTTAGCATATGTGGAACTTTTGTGAGGCTGTGCATGGAAAGGGGAGCATGATGGTATAGAAGCATGCATCAAAAGAGCCATAGCATGAGAAGAGTTAAAGTATAAAGACAATGCAAAGTTGACAGATGTAAAATCAATCATCGAGTGGTGTAATATTTCGATGGGTCTAGGTAATGAAGGTAAGTCTTTAGTTCATAGATTTTTTTACTTGATAGATGATACTAACATTGCACCATATGAGCATTGTTGTACACTAACAGGATCAAGTGAGCTACACTCTTTCAGAAGCTCAATTACAGGTTCATGGAGTATCCATACGTGGAAGATGGCATGCTTTTGTTCTTCATGTACAATTCAAGCCTGGAATGAGTGTGAGTCAAAGGAGTGGGTTGATGAATGGTGGTTAAGTTATCTTAGCCCACTTGACATGTATCGACCCCTAACAGCATTGGAACTGACACAGATGGAATCATCAGTTGACTTTGACCACATATCAGATCTAGTTCAACCATGTAATATATCTACTTGCATAGTTTTTGAAATTCCTAATGTTATCTTACTTTGTATTATTTTTGTAATGTTGACTAATTTCATCTAATTTGCTACACATATCAATTTAGGGAATGTTGATGTAGTTATTATAGATGAAGACAATGAAGAGGGAACGGAATATTACTTGTTTCATTGTGTTAAGGCCAAAAGAAATTAGAGGCCCCAGTTATAGATGGAGAAAACATCAAGTACCCTATAGGCTTGGTGGTTGTTCCTGGAACATGGCTTAGAAGGTACCCACATAAGAGTGTTAATGTTTGGCTATTTCAGGACTTTGACGTGCACATCGGAAGATTCTTCATTACTCAAACCTTGTCATGGCATCCAATGTTCATTTGATACAATATCGGGGTAGACCTTTGAACAAGACCTTGTGGAAGGTGCATGAGTCTGACCATGAGGCAATACTTGACACAATAAAGAGTAGAGAAGACCTAGATGGTTCATTGGATTAATTTGTAAGTATGCATAAAACTTTCCTAGATGGTTACTTGTACTTTGTTTTCTATATAAATAGTAGTATGAATTGCTTCCCTCCAATATACATCTGGTAGATTTGCTTCTCTTACCATTGTCCTTGCAGCTTTTTGAACAGTCCCGTTCTTTCTTTCAACCACTCCATTCTACTAAGGATTCCTATCCTTTAACTAAGGTATGAGCCAATAACATGAAAATGTCATAATTTTGTATTTCTTGTTTTATCTCATGTCATTTAATGTACATAAATGATATTTATGTTTAGTCAATTTTTCTTCTTGATGCTTCTCACAGGAGGTCACAACTCTAGCCCATCCAACTATAAATGAAGAGAGAGACAAGATGATGGAGAGTGATCATCAGGTGGTGGTAAGTGATCGATTACATATGTGATGTTATATATTTCATACATTTTCTATATTAATGTGCATATTCTTTGATTGTATTAACAGGTGGAGATAGATGAACTTCTATCAAAGAGGTCTACTCGATGGCAGAGAGAGGATGAGTCATAGATTGGATCTTCATCTTCACGGTCAACCAAGGGTCACCGATTATTTAATAAAAGTCCATAGGAAACTAGTTTTTGGGACATTTTTTATATGCCTAGATGGCTTTGTATACATACTTTTGTATGTTACCAAACTATATTTTTTTACAAATGCCTATATGGCTTTGTTTGGACATGCCTATATGGCTTTGTATATAGACTAGATGTTATGTTCATGACATTATGTATATGACAATTTATATTAAATATTTAATATGATGATCAAATCTTATAGGAATTTGGTTTTACAAGTGTTAATTGCATTTTCTTGAAAGTTTATAAATTATTTTCAAATAATCCATTTTGTGCATATCTTGCAATCATTGCATTTTGTGGGACCGTACATTTCTTTGAGGCATCATTTCAAACAGTTCACGTGCCTTGTCTATGCTTCAACACTTTCCATACATGTCTACAAGGGCAGCTGCAAATACAATACATGTGACAAAATTCATATATCATTTATGCTTTGATGGTTGTCCACACCATGTTCCCCAGATCTCATTCTGGCATAGGCAAGGAGGAAGTTGGATAAGGTTGTGCAATTTGGTTTTAGACGTGCCAAAATTTGTGTTTGGTTGAAATTTACTTTTGTGCATTTGCTTGAGAGTTCTTAAATCCTTATGAAAAATCCATTCCATGTATATCTTGCAATCATTGCATTCCATGAGACCACATTTCTTTGAGGCATCATGTTAAAAAGTTCACATTCGTTGTATATGCTTCCACACTTTGCATACATGTCTTGCAAGGTTCTTGTGAAACATGAACACACCATCCTGAAGCATGAAAGGCATGTGAGCTCTGTGAATGAAGGCATCTTGTGAAGACCATACCATGAAACATGAACACCATAACTGAGAATCCCTTCAACAACAACACCAATAGGGATATGATCAACACCTCCTGACCTTTTGACATCAATGACAAACAACTTTCAACACATTGTACCAGTGATATCCCTTAAGAGATCAAAGTGAAAAAAGGAAGCAATCTTTGAAAAGTTGTTACTTGGAAACCATGTCACTTAGAAACATTTTTTCTGAGGCTACAGGATCATGTAGTGTCCCTCTACAATAACCTCTTTTAGTTTTTATAGATCTGATGCGTTTACCTATGGTGAAAGTTTTTTTGCTGCTCCAAAAATGGTCAGATGCATGCAGTATCAAATTGCAAAGGGGTGTAACTTTTGTTCTGTGCCTCGTGTAGCCAAACTGATAGTTCCAACACATCCATATGGGTATGTTTAGGCTAGGCATGGTCCTATTTTGCACCCAAACATGCTAAAACAGTCTGAGCTACATTGTACTATGATATCCCTTAAGAGACCAAAGTGCAAAAAGGTAGCAATCTTTGACAAGCTGTTACTCAAAAACCATGTCACTTAGAAACATTCCATCTGAGGCTACGAGATCATGTAAAGTCTCTTTACAATAACCTCTCTTAGTTTTTTATATCTCTGAGGCTTTTTCCCGTGGTGAAAGTTTTTCTTCTACTTAAAAAATGGTTAGATGCATGTAGTGTAAAGTTGCAAAGGGGTGTAACTTTTGTTCTGCTCCTCGTGCGGCCAAACTGACAATTCCAATGCATCTGGATGGGTACGTTTAGGCTAGGCATGGTCATGTTTCATACCCAAACATGCTGAAACAGTCTGAGCTACATTGTACCAGTGATCCCTTAAGAGAAAAAATACTCACACAGTTTAATCCAGAAGCACTCATTTACATTATCATGGACTGTGGAAATCTGATGTCTATTATATATCCCATAAGAGACCAAAGTGCAAAAAGGAAGTAATCTTTGACAAGTTGTTATTCAGAAATTGTGTCACTTAGAAACATTGCTACTGAGGCTACGCGATCACATAGAACCCCTCTACAATAACCTCTCTTAGTTTTTGATATCTCTAAGGAATTTGCTTGTGGTGAAAGATTTTTTAATGCTCTAAAAATTGTCAGAAGCATGTAGTGTAAAGTTGTAAGGTAGGCTACTTTTTTTTGGTTCTTCGTGGGGCCAAACCATTCACACCAACACGTCTAGTTGGGCACATATACACTATGCATGGTTACTGCCATTCATTATAAAAGGGTCATAGTCTTTCCTATTCAAAGGGTCACAAATCTTACACCTTTGAAATGTCATCAGTATTCGTGAGAACATCAAGATAACACTTTCTACAAATGTTCTCCATGCATTATCATCCTTTTTATTTCTCACCCCAATAAATTGGGTTGCTTTCAACATCAATGCATCAACCATTCATGTAACACTTCACATACTAGTAAAAGACATTAGCCCTCTTAAAGGTCAAGCTCTTTCAACTTATCAAGAAAGAATTATTTCATTTGTTGCTATTTCAATAGTTTCTATTTGAACTTAGAAGTGACATGATAGAGCTTTATGGTGGTGACCTTGTATGAACAATAGTGAACATGCATCAACTAGCACCCATAAATGTGAATAAAGTGGCATGTATGCTTGATAGTATTATTTCACCATTCAATCTAGCTAGTCCAATGAGGAGGATGTGGCTCCAAATTCTAGTAAACATGTCATAAATGGTCATTCAAGCCCTTTGAAAACCCTTATATATTCTAAGTAGAGATTATTCCACATATACCATGGAGAGTGATTGTAACATCATACAATATTGAGATAAGAAAGCCCCAATCTATTGTGCATGTAGGACTAAGCTTCCATCTCACTAGTTGTCTATTACATGAGGAGAAATTACCATACTTGTTTGATGCCACTTCCACTATATTAAATTCACCACACACAACCCAAGTTTTTATGACTTTAATATACAATCTCGTGTTGATATTCAACATGATGATTCATTTTTATTTTAAAGGACTCTTTTGTTGGGTGTCTTCAAAGGATTAGCTTTGTGTGCTAAGTGGATTATGAGAGCCATAGAGAGGATTGAATTTTAAAAAATCCTACTATGTAATACAATTGGACTTTAAATATTTGAAGTAAACCATCTACAAATATCTATTGAAGCGTGGATTTATAATGCAAATATGGACATGATCAACAAAAATGATTCATATTAAACAAATATCCATATAGGCATACATCAATATCTGTCGATATAAGTATAACATATATACAAAATAGCCATATAGGCTTAAAAGAATGCCATATAGGCATACAATGCCAACTATATGCAATACAAAATATATGTCCACAAATGCCATATAGACATACAACAAACTAACCCAATAAAAAGTCATTCCCCTTTGTCCAACGAAGAGAATAGATCATGGGTAGCCTTTGATCTTCGAGGGGATGGAGACGCATATGAGGGTGGTCTACTACAAACCTGAGGGTTGGTCCTCCTATTTAGTTATTCATGGATCTATAGTTGTTACAATAAAAAGTATAAACATTAATATATAGAAATTACATTATAAAAATGAAACATTTAACAAATAATCACTTACCGCTACTAGAAAATCTATCTCCTCATTTGCCTCAATACCAGGATTAGGCTATGGCGATATCATGTCCTATAGAAACCATCCATATAGAAATTAAATTTCAAATCAATAATCATTTAATTTTTCAAAAATAAACAACTATAACAATGAATGTAATTTGAAATTTACTAATCTATCTTATTCCCCCGTCAAAGGCATGGATCTATAAATCGCAGAGGACACACCATGCTCTATTGCCCTATGAACTTCAGGAGGTGTCTCCGCAGCCTGCATCATCTGAAAATAAAACAACATTATTCAATTACGAAAACTAGAATAGTGATGCAAGTCATGGCTCCTAACATACACACACGTTCACCTAAACATGGAAGTACACATAATAAAGCACACAAGTCATGTATGCATATATACAAATTAGATGAAGATTCATGACTATTGGTGGTATAAGGGTCAACAAAGGAGGGACCATAGTAGCATCAAATTTTAGGTTTAAGAAGTCAGAGAGGGAGTGAAGGTATTAGTTTAGGTTTAGGTTGGTGGTAGGGTTGTGGGGTAGGATAACCATGACTTGCTAAATTGTTTTAAAAAATTAAAAAAATAGTAGGATGAGAGATTCCACCTATTACTAAAAGTGATAAAAACTCTGACTATGCGGAAAGGAATCCAACCAAGCAGATAAATGTAAAAGAGCTCCATCTAAATGCATAACATGATCTAATTCTACAAATAATATGTTAAAGGTATCCAACTATGCAAAATGTACTTTGTTTAGATATTGTAATGAAGCTTTGTATTGTACCAAAAAAAGATACTCATTGTCACCAATGCATCACTATGATACAACTAGACACATAATACACATTCTTCACCACCAATTCCCATAGTAAAGTCTTGGGTATGGGCATCAAAAACATCAAAACCAAGAGTTTAATCTATTGATCTAGCTTCTTGGGTTGAGAACTATGAATGTTAGAGGTAAAAATCATTGATATTGTAAATAAGTTCTTTCTTATTTTAGATAGGGAAGATAGGATCTACTCCCTTATGGATAGAAATTAGAACCCTACTAGGCTCCAAGTATGTAAAGTATATTATATGAGGGAACTTTGATCATTTCAAAGGTTAAGGGGTCTGTAGAAAAGGTGGTTGTGTATTTAAAAAGGTGTTTTACTTTGCCCTTAAGAAGAATAAAGGAGCCATGAGCATTTGTACGATATCAACACCTTGGAAATATAGTGGCATGTTTAGTTAGGGTAAGGGGTTGTGCTACTTTAACCCTAAGGTTTTATAGAGTCCCGTGCTTTTTGGTCTATTGATATTGATTATTAAGTTATAGATATTAATGTTGGTTAGGTTGATTGGTTTAAACATAGTGTTATTGATTAAAAAATATTAAATTTTAAGCTTTAGTGGGTTGAAAGTTTTTAAAATTTTGAAGTGAGGAGTTTGATAATTTTAAGAAAAGTTCATGGTTCTTGTATACACCTAAAAATGACATGACTCTACCTAAATAAATATTCTTAATATTTATTTAAGTCTACATTCCTCTATCAATAAATAAATAAACAAATTTATTTATTTATTTGATTCATATTCCTCTAAGTTAATTAAATATCTAAATATTTAATTACCTCTTCTAAAGTCAAAGTTAAATAAAATCCTTTATTTAATTTAATTCTTCCAAATAATTAAATAATTCTAAATTATTTAATTAAGTCGTGTTCCTCCAAATTTAAATAAATCAATCAAATTTATTTAAATTCTCTCAATCTTTAAAAATAAAATATAATCAAATATTTTATTTATTCTTCTAAATCTTGCACAAACAATTAAATAAATTTATTTATTTAATTTGCTTTCTTATCTTCCAAATTTTCTAAAAATAAATCTTCCTTGTCATGCAAAAGCAAAAAGTTGAGTTAATTAATTTAAAACAATCTTGTTTTTATCAAACAACTCGTAAATTAGAATAAATCATTGTAATTTGTGAAAGCAAATCTTATCTTTGTCATGAAAGTAGTTAACTCAAACAAAACATCTTTTCTTTGACACTTGTCTTCTTTCTATTCACTCAAATCTTTTCCACCATTGATCTTCTTATTTCTTCTACACTATTGATCTTCTCTCTCACAAGTCTATAAATACAGCCCTATTCTTCCATTTCTATCATCCAAGCTTTAAGTAATATTACTCTATTGAATTACCAGTGCACCTTTGGCACCCCCCCATATCCATTTTGCTTGAGATCATCCTCATTGCATTTGAAGCTCATCTTCATTGCAATAAGGTATCGTAGCCATTTCTCCATCGCCATCTTGAAGAACGGAGCAAGGAAGTACGCTTTCTGAGGGCAACTTTCATCACAAAAAGATTGATCAAGACTAGGTGAACAATGGAAGCATCGAGATAACAAGGTTTGTCCTTTTATTTTTCATCTTGTTATTTGCAATTTCTATTGATGCTCATTGGTTTATTAATGGTTTTATGCTATTAACAACAATTTTTGATAACATTTTTGGTGCCCACTGTGGGGCCCTTGCTCCAAATCTAATCCAAAACTAGGTTATTGAGTGACAAGTTTTGTACAGGTTCATTATGTGCATCTGAGCAATCTCGACACGCATCTAAGCTATCTTTCCACGTGTACAATCCTTTAGCACATCCATCATCAGAAGCTACGCATCTACCACCTATTTTGGTGCATGCGATATTCCTACACATCTGACCACAGAGCTACACATCTGCCATTTCTTATGGCACATATGATATTCCTGGCATTTACTCTTCTATTTTGTGCTTATAACCTCTATTTCTGTACTTCCATAATTCCTGTACTTTTGAGCACTATTTTTGCGCATTCAAGCTCTAAGGCTGCGCTTTTGTCCTAAACAGGGATTTTAGAGTATTGTTTGTGGTTTCTGCTAATGCTAATGCTTGTTTTGCAGGACTATTTTTCTCATCTACTTGCAAAGATAGGAGCTGGTTTAGTCATATAGTTGCACCTATTAGCTCATCATAGATTTAATTAGTGGAGAAAGTAAAATGATGTTCATACAAATCTCATGTAGTTCTAATTAGGAGGGTTGTAACTAAATCATTTCTATATTGCATATCATTGAATCATTGCTACATTGCTATCTTTCAAGGTTAAACACATTTCTATCTTGTTAAAATTGAACCATTGCTATCTTGTTAATTACTTCAAAGTTAACAATCATGTGTGTGCCCAAGTAGTGTAGCGCATCTAGTTTTTTTTTTTCATTTTAAATAGGTGCAAAGAACTACTATCTTTTATGTTTTTGGAATGACATTAGGCATATGCTCTCCCTATCTTGGGTGATCAGAATGCTAGACATGTCATTTCGCATGTGTTGAATCTTTAGAGGGGCCTGCTCTTGGATACCTGTCTATCCAAGTAGGAATGACCTTAAGTGGTAACAGGCTAAAGCCAAGCCCTGCCAAGCCACTCTAAATAAATTGTGTTTGGAGTAAAAGCTTCAAACAATGAGTGAAGTTGTTTTATACTAACAAACAACCTCCCCCAAAACCCTCCAAGCTGTAACCCTTGTAGGTTGGGAGACTCCACAATAGAGAGTAGTGTTGCCGCACATATAACCACTCAAACGGCTACCCTCATTACATATCCTTTGTTTTAGTGGCCCAAAATCCCTCTATTTGTTAGTGCAAAAGGTGGGACCTTTGAAGCAGCCTTGATTCATGTGGTTCTTAGTAGAGATAGTAGGGACAATCCTAAGGTTCGGTGGGGGTACAAGCCTTGGGAAACCTAGATCTTGGTATGCATGAGAAGTGTGTGCCATGGAGAGGAGCCGGTGCTACCAAGATCCTGAAGCTATCTGCTTTGAATATGCATAGCTAGGGGATCTAAAAAATATTGTCTTTACCAGCCTAGAATTGTACTTGTTTTTGTGTCAAAAAGAGTCCAAATTTTTTTTAAAAAATTAAAAACCATGAAATCATTTTATGTGTTTGCTGTGTCTTCTTTCTATAATTGATAAAATCATATTCAAAAGACCAACCTATAAACCAAAAAAAAACCAAAAACACTACAAAACATGTTGAAAAACTTTACAAAAACATTTAGAAAACCAGATCTGTGCATGTACCCTGCAAAACTATGCATATGTTTTGACTTTCTGCACTTACACTGTGACCTTCTACGCATTTACCATCTATTGAATTTAATTAGATATATGATAGTGAGTCTTTCCCAGTCTTTCAAGAGAAACCTTTCAACACTTCTGAGTACCCATTTCAACTGTATTCCAATTTCTGAGATCAGTTTTTACCATGCAAACACCTCTTCCACTTCCATAGCAGTTAGCAAAAATTCCCAAAATCAAAACCCAGTATCAAAACTAAGTTAGGACAGAGAAATTCTAAGATCAATTCAACCTCAAACAAACCTAGTAAGTCTCCATGATCAAGGAGCTATCATCCTTCAGAACTTCACTAGGGGCTTGTGCAAGACTAGTCAACATCAAGTAATTGGATTCCAAACATCCTTACTTCCACTACCATTTATGCATCTACCACCTTGTTTGATATCATTGGTCTAAGGAAACCCTCATTCAAACCTCACCACTACAAGTTTTCCCTTCAACATCACCCCATCCAAATTCACATTGCATGGTCCTAACAAGATCCCAATACCAAAAATAATTTGAAATGGCAGGCACCTCTGAAAAAGTGGTCTCATCCCCTCACAATAGTGATGAGGAGATTTCCCAAGAAGAGCTTCTACAAACTCAACAATACTGAAAGTTCCAACACCTAATGGATAAGGTACTCACCCAAGACCCTACTAGATTCTTTATTTACCTAGCAAGCCAAGAAGCAAAACTCCCCAAGGAATTTGACGTCAACGCATTAATGGAAACCAAATAAGAAAGAATCCCTGAGGATAGTGCACTAGAAGAAAGAACCATAGACAAAGGAAAGGCAACCATTGACTCTACCGACTCTATAGGCTTATTAATGCAACAAATCCAAGAATTACAACAATAGTTCATAGACATGCAAATTGGTACATCAATGAAACACTATTCTCTAGAGGATATTTCACCATATCCTTTCGATAGAACCTTGGTCATAATACCTTTCCCCTCTAAATTTGAGGTACCTAAATTTGACAAATATCAAGGAAAAGGTGATCCAAGAGACCACATTAGAGAGTTTAGTGTAGCATGCATTGAAGTCGCCCACAATGACACTTATATAATGCAACTATTTCCAAGTAGCTTTGGAGGACAAGCATTGGAGTGGTTCTCTAGAATACCCCCTAGCATCTGAACATTCAACAAACTAGTGGACAATTTTATCCTACACTTCTCCTACAACATTGAGCATGACATCTCAATTTTAGATCTTTGTAACACCAAGCAAAAGGGTGGAGAATCCTTCACCGCCTTCTTACAAAGATGGAGACAATTGGCAAGAAAATGTCCACACCAAATACCTAAAAAACAAATGCTGGAAATGTTCATTCATAACCTCCACGCTGACCTCAGCTACCAAATCCAGATACAATGCCCTTCTTCCTTTAGTAAAGTCATTGAGATGGGCTTGATCATTGAAAAGGCATTGGTAGCGAAAGGACAAATCAAACTGTACAAAGACACTCCAAGTACAAATACCAACACGGACAAGCCATGCTTCTGGACCAAGAACAAAAATGTTGTAAATGACGGGGTGGTGAATGCCCAAAATGTGGCACCAAAACAACCAATTTTTACTTTAACAAGCCCACAAAACAACCCCCAACAAAACAAATCACAAAACACTGAATCACAGTTTACAAACTATCAACCTAGGAGAAAATTAACACCTTTGGGAGAATCATTAGAAACTAACCTGTGGAAGCTTCTAGCAAATCAACTCATAATGCTTCCGACAGCATGGGATTATGAACCAAAGGTCAAACCTCCTTGGTGGAATGACAACGACTTTTGCGAATTTCACTGAAACAAGGGACACAAGACCAACAATTGTATAGCACTCAAACATACCATTCAAGACTTGTTGGACCAGAAAAAGGTGTCACTTGATGGACATGCCTCTAATGATGATCATCTGGCATTCAAAGATCCACTTCCTAATCATGAGCAGGGAGGGGCTTCAAGACAAAACAACAGTGGCACTAATAACGCCAATTATATAAATGTGGCATTTGACTATGTGATTAACCACATTTCAGAAAATGATTCACATGTCAATACCCTAAGTAATACTCCTGATTGTAACATGACCACTCGTAGTGGAAAGGTTACTCTTAAGGGGTCATGTCCAAGCTGTCCTCTTCGTCCAATCAGTATAGTGTCCTGGATCAACTTCACAAAACACCTGCGCATATCTCCATCTTGAAACTCTTACGCCTGTCCCCATCTCATAGAGCCATACTAGACCAAGCTCTTTCTGAAGCCACTGTTCCAACAAACCTCGCTGAAGAGAAGTTTCAGACCATGGTAGGTCACATTAACACACCTCACTCCCTATCATTCAATGAAAAGGATGATATGTCCCCCACTCAATGTCATAATGCCTCTCTCCACATTGAAGCCTTCATCCACAAACACAAAATCAAAAGGGTTCTAATTGATGGAGGGGTTGGTTTAAATATTTGCACTTTAAAGCTAATCCTTGCATTGGAGTTTTCATAGAATGCTATCGATCCAAAAAGGAAAATCACCATCAAAGCTTATGATGATGAGGAAAGAACTTCAAAAGGAGTGATTGTTTTACCTATTAGAGTGGGACCAATAGTAAAGGATATTGTGTGTCAAGTCCTTGATATGGAGCTTGCATATAACATTCTCCTTGGGAGACCTTGGATACATGCTATGAAGGCAGTACCTTCAACCTATCACCAGTGTATCAAATTCCCCTTTGAAGGTCAAGAAATCACCATCCAAGGTGATTCTAATCCATTTCAATACTATAACACCATGCAGTCTAAACCAGAAGTTGTGATTCCCCATAACCGTGCCTCTACTTCATCTTCATCCCATCTCAACCCCACTTCACTCCCTTCCACATCAAAGGCACCCCAAGTTAACTTCAAAGTCAAAGACAAGGGCTTAGGTGAATACACAATTGCACAATCCTTATGGTTATCGTAGCTCCCTATCTCTCCCAGATCCTATGGAAATCCTTCCATTTGCAAACCTAAGGAAATAGAAACTACTAAAGGTCCATTTGTCAAATGGGGAAGCCTTAAAGATGAGAGTGATGAAAAAGACATCCTGCAATGCTTATATAAAGATGAAGATGGCTTATCCATGCAACAAGACCATCACTCCACTATACAAGCTAAACAGTATGGCCAAAGATTCTCAATGCTACAAAGAATGGGGTATGAAGGTCATGGTCCCATCAGATTAAGAAAGGAAGGTATCACTAAACCTATCCAACCTTGTACCTTAACAACCTGAGACACTACAGGGATAGGTTACACCAAGAAAGCAAAAACCAACAGAACAGATAAGTATAAAGGCAAGCAACCAAAAATATCTGCTACCAATTTAGTGGATCAAATTCACCGACTACAAGAATCAAGTGAAATGGATTCCAATGAGTATGAATGGGATAGTCTCTTTGAACTATCTTGTGACAAAAATGATATTGATGTGATCCACGAGTATGTCCCTACCCATGCAACTAACGAGGGATAAAGCCCAAGGGCTAGACCTTTAGAGTTCGACCTGCATAATAATGATTGTGAAATTCTTGAGGAAAGAATGATACTGAACTTGACAGATCAACTAATGGAGGGTACCATCACAGGCATTGTCCATGCTTATAATGACCACCTTAACTCCTCCATCTTGACCATCAATGTCCTCAAACCAGACCACCCCAATGATCCTCTACCACTGGTATATCCAGAACTCATAGATTGGAACTTACAAGATATTACCCCTGAGCTCGATACCTTTCAAAATGATGAAGCCATCATAGACTATCTAGAACTTAGAGATCATATACCCATAAGGGATCACAAGGCTGGCTATGCCATATAACTCAATGACAAGGCTTATTTTGGAGAGAGTGCCAAACCTTTAAGTCTCAAGAATGTAAAAATGAAAGAAAGATCTAATGGTGAAAACCGCTCTGCAGCAGTGTTAGATCATAAAAATAGTAAAATTATGAAAGACATATCCAACGGTGAAAACCTCTCTAAGGCACCGAAGGATGAAAGGCTTGACCCTCTCCCCAATCTAACACATCAGGAGAGATCATCCATCTTGATAGAACCAACAGAGAAGATCAATGTCAACATGGGTAATAATCCAAAGATGATCCATATGGCACAATCTTTAAGTACATAGGAAAAACCAGAGTTCACTGAATTCTTCAAAAGGAAACAAATAAACTTTGCTTGGTCTTATGTGGACATGCCAGGGCTGGACCTTAATCTCATAATGCATCACTTGTCCTTAGCTCCAGGAGCTAAACTTGTTAAGCATAAACTCAGAAAGATGCACCCACAGATTGCCCTCATGGTAAAAGAACTAAAGAAATTTCTAGATGTTGGGTTCATCAGACCCATAGACTATCCTGAGTGGATTTCCAATATCGTACATGTCACTAAACTAGATGGGAGAGTTCGACTGTGTAACGACTTCAGAGACCTAAATAAAGCTTACCCAAAAGATGATTTCCCTCTGCCAAACATAGACATCATTGTAGATCTCATGGTAGGACACTCTATGTTGTCACTAATGGATGGTTTCTTGGGATACAACCATATCAAAATTGCACCTGAGGACCAACACAAGACCGCATGCACCTGTCCATGGGGCACCTATTGTTGGTTTGTCATGCCATTTGGATTGAAAAATGCAAGGGCAACATATCAGAGAGCTATGAGCACAATCTTTCATGACATGATGCACACCATAATGGAAGATTATGTGGATGACATATTGGCCAAATCACTCACAAGAGAAGGATACTTGGTAGTACTAGACAAAATCTTCACAAGATTGGAGTAGTTCAATGTGCGCCTCAACCCAAAGAAATGCATATTCAAAGTCACATCTGGAAAGCTTCTAGGATACATTGTATCTGCAAATGGAATCAAAGTAGACCCATCTAAGGTGAAGACTATCATGGAAATGCCACCACCCAAAAATATCAGTCAACTCAAGTCTTTACAGGGTAAGCTGCAATCTATCAGAAGGTTCATTTCTTAATTGGCAGACAAGTGCCACCCATTCACGCATCTCCTACATAAGAACATTCCTTTCAAATGGAATGCTTCGTGTGAACATGCATTTCAACAATTGAAAGAGTATCTCATGAAACCACCTGTATTGATGCCACCCATCCAGGGTAAACCTCTGTTACTTTATATCTCTGCCACACCAACAGCGCTAGGAGCTTTCCTTGCACAACAAAATCATGAAGGGAAAGAACAAGCAATTTATTACATCAACAGAACATTGGTTGGTTATGAGCTGCAATACACACCAATCGAAAGAGCATGCCTTGTGGTAGTCTTCACTTCACAAAAATGGAGACATTACATGCTATCGTATTCTATCGAGATAGTAGCAAAAAAATGATCCACTAAAGTATTTGCTCAATAAAGCTACTCATACAAGTAGATTGTCCAAATGGGTATGCTTCTTAGTGAATTTGACATCAAATATATAGACAAACGTGCAATAAAGGGTCAAGTGCTTGTAGATCAGCTAGTAGAGGCACCTTTAACAGATGATAATCCTTTGAACTTTGAATTTCCAGATGACTCCATCTTTCACATAACAACCTGGAAACTATACTTTGATGGCTTCTATACTCAGCATGGATCAGGGGCAAGTATCTTGTTGATCACACCTCATGGAAACACCATTCCAAAATCATACAAACTACTCTTTCCTTGTACTAACAATGTGGTAGAGTATGAAGTCCTAGTCATTGGCATCAAGCTGGCAGTCGAATGGAACATCACAAAACTTCAGGTATATGGTGACTCATAGTTAGTTATCAACCAAGTAAAATGATGACTACCAAACAAATGATAAGAAGTTAATACCTTACAAGCGGATGGTAGATGACTTCAAAGAATACTTTGTTGAGATCTCTTTTGAGCAAATACCAAGGATAGAGAATAAAGCAGCAGATGCCATGGCAATGATCGCATCTCTCCTCAACATCCTTGATTATCAATCACTCTATGTGTTCTTGGTAGATCTAGTCTCCCATCCTGCATATGACTCTCCCAAATCCCATATCATTTGCCACATTGTAGGATGTGATTCTCCCCTATACAAAAAAATATTTCCCTATCTGAAAGACAATACCTTACCATCTGATCTCTCAAGTAACCAAAAGTTAACTTGCATTCACCAAGCATCCTGTTATGCTATTATCACTAATACCCTATATCGACGAGGTCTCGATGGTACTCTCCTTAGTGTCTTGATAGCGAGGAATATCAAACTGCCCTGAGTGAAGTGCGTGACAGTATATGTGGGACCCACTCTAGTGGTCCTACCCTAGCCAAGAAACTCATACGCATGGGATACTACTAGCCAACTATGGAAAAAGATTCCTATCAGTTTGTAAGAAGTGCAAGAAGTGCCAAATCCATGGAAACCTGATACATGCACCAACACAGGAGTTGTAGCCTTTATCGACTCCTTGGCCTTTCTATCAGTGGGGACTCGACTTAGTGGACAAGATACACCCTTCATCCTCCAGTGGCCATAAATTCATAATCATCGCCACCGAGTACTTTACAAAGTGGATTGAAGTCGTACCTCTCGCCAATGTCACAGGCAAATAGATTGCCTTTTTTATCCTAAACTACATCATTTGCTGCTATGGTATCTCTTTATCCATTATCACTAATAATGGATGACCATTCAAAAATTAGGATGTCAAGGAACTATGTGACAAATTCCATATCCAACATCGCTTTTCCACCCCGTATTACCCCCAAGGAAACGGCCAAGCGGAGGCATCAAATAAAACCATCTTAAAATTTTTGAAAAAGACTATCAACGATGCCAGTCGTGATTGGCATGTCCAATTGAATCCTGCACTATGGGCCTATCGTACAAGTATCCACACACCCACAGGTGCAACACCATACTCCCTGGTCTACAGATCTGAAGCCATCTTTCCCATTGAAGTCAAGATCCCATCCTTGCGAGTATCATTAAAAGGCCTCATAATAGATGAAGAGTACTGAGTATCCAGACTACAAGACCTAGAGCTGCTAGAAGAGGGAAGGCAATAGGCTATTAACCATCTCAAAGCTTATCAACAAAGGATGTCCCAAAGTTATAACCATAGAGTCCGTCCCAGGGTATTCAATGTTGGTGACCTAGTGCTTAAAGAAAATCCTAGGAATCAATAGGATCAGGAAAAGAAAGGAAAGTTTGAACCCAATTGGCTTGGTCACTATGTCATCATTGCTGCCTCTGGGTTAGGTGCTTATCAATTAGCCATATTAGAAGGTGAACTGTTTGCTGATCCCATCAATAGCATGCATCTTCACAACTTCTACACTTAAACCCCAATGCAAGGGAGACAAAAATAGCAAAAAATGAAAAAAGTGAAAAATAAAATAGCAAAAAAATAAAAAAATTTGAATTTTTTTTTTTAGAAAAACAACAAAAAAATTGTCCTCTAGTGAAAACCTAGAAAATAGGCACCTTGGATAGGTACCATGGTGAAAACCTAGCAAACAAGTGTCATGTGTACTTTTAGCTTTCGTGTAAATAAAAGCAAGTGGTGAAAACCTGGTAAACAGGCGCTCCTTATGATGAACCACCTTCTCCATCTTTTTCAACCTTGTTCCTCATTCATACCTCCTAACCAAGAATCCACCCAATCACATAGGTGTACCTACCATGGCTCGTTTTCTCGTCCTTATTTCTTTGTGCCATCAGACTGCCAATCCAGACTTTCGTCCATCAAGGTCGTCCGTCTTAAGTCAATCCTTTGAACCACTGTTGAACTATGTCGCCTATGAGCTATCGTGTAGGCAAGGCCATTTAGCAATGCACCCCCGAGGCTTCCCATTTGCTCCATCCTGCTCCTTTCTCGTACCCCTTTCCACTCATCTACTAGTCCATCTACATCCACACCTTTGCCCATTGCCTAGGTCTTAGGTCCACCAAGTTCACCCTGAACTACATTGCCTCTGTGTTGTCACGTAGGCAAGGCCATTTAGCAATGCGCCCCCAAGGCACTAGGTCAATCCCTTAGGGCCCATTTCTTTTTATCTATTTGTCAGTTCATCCATAATAAGTCGATCCTTTATCTGACTGGGGGCAAGTTCTCGACCTGGTTATAGAATTGGATTCTTGAATGCCACTTGTTCTAAGAGGACACTAGTAAGGATTGTGATAATGTTCACTAGACACGCATGCGCAAAAAACACGCTTCCAAATAGAAATCCTGATGCAAAACATCAACCTATCCCAAGAAAAACAAATAAGGGCCAAAACAATCAAAATGATATTATCTATATTATGGCAAGAAGGCACATCTAATGCAAGAATGTTTTGTGAAAAGGTTTAGTTAGAGAGTCTTGATTTTTGTTATTATGTCTTTCTATGCTACTTGAGGATGCCAAAAGCTAGAGATGCTATGATGGGGGTATAATCATTTTTCTTTGTCTGCTACTTGTGGATTAATCTTTAGTAGTGTGATGACTTTTGTCTAACGACATGATCAGTAAAAAGATCATCGAGGACTTTCGAAGTCTAAACATGAAAAGGGGCAATCCTTGTCTTTTGAAACATAAGCGATACTTAGGTCATCTAGATTCAATTTTGACTAGATGCTTGTATTAACTTGCTATATCAAAATCCATGTAAGTAATACTTAGGTCATCTTGGTTTAATTATACCTAGATGCTTGTATTTTCTTACAACATAATAAATGCCCGATGATGAAACAAAGCACTTCAAAATACTTGCAATATCAAGATGACAAAACCATTTACATCCATTCACATCCACAAAGCATCCATATCCAATGCAATAAGAAATTTCTACAAAGAATTAATGTTCACAAATAAAAGCCTATGACCCTTTCATTCACTTTCTTCTATCTATCACTGTGTCATTTCTATGTCAATTGAGTAAATTTAGACATAACAAAAACATAGCATAAATTGCATATCATATCACATGAACATGATTAAATCATTTGCATACATAATAGATACATCAGATCATCCATGTACATTTGCATCAGCATATCATTCAACAGAAAAATCCAAAACATAAACAAGTACATGTAGATCATCTCATGAACTGCATCATCATATAGCTAAGCATATCACATTTTGTATATTAGAACATCAAAGTAAAAATCTAATTCTGTATTAGATCAAACATCACATAGCATCATATAAGACATCATAAAAGTATGCATCACATGTGTACCATCATAAAATAGAAATGCATCCATGACACATAACATAAACAACTGCATATTGATCATCAAATAGCTACATCATCATATAAACTATAAAATAAACATGTCCAAATGTACAATATATCAAAGTCCATCTCTGAGTCGAGCCATATAAAGTATATACATCACAAATATAATGATACATGTCTCAATACAAAATAATACAAGTCATATATACATATCAGGCTGTCTGAGCCATCAAAAATGTGTACATGAGCCAAAATTGGTACAAGTAACGACTAGCCCTACTGTCATGGAGTACTGCTCCCTGCACTGTCCTCTCCTCTGCTAGACACAGACTATTGTGGACCCATCACTGACCCTCCTGACTATGAACCCCCTACTCTCTGGGAAGCCACAGACTAGCTCCTGAAGTTGGGTGCTCTCTGATCGGCTGGCACAGCCCTGTGGTAGAGACCCCTGTAATACTGAGTCTGGGTCTACACCCTAGATAGCTCCGCCTAAACCTATGCAAGTTGTGCCTATGCCTATTGCACCTGTGTAACAAAAAATGTTGTAGCCCCATCTGTGCCCAAGGCTGCCACAACTGAGTCTCTCTCTAATCTAATGCCCACACCCTCGCCAATGCTACATCTCACTCTCTAGTGAGCCCTGAGATGATACCTGCATCCGCCTCTCTCTGAGACTCAGCCATCCTGAGTTGTGCCTAGAGTTGTCTAATCTGACCCTACAATGTCACAATGGCCTTCTTCTGTAAGTCAAGCTAAGGAGCTTAAGGAACCTGTGCTTGTCCCTACACCTACTACTGGGGCACCTGCTGCTAAGCCACCTATTGCGATGTTAGTATCTAAACCTATTGTGCAACCTATGGTTGTACTACCTACTGCTGCTGGGAGGGTCCCTCCCTAGCTCTCCTCCTCTACCTCTATCATCCTCCATCTCCACCAGCTCCATCATCTCCCTCTCCCCATCCTCCTCTACCCCTCCTCTGTCTCCTCCTCCTCTTGCCAGTCCCATCCTCGTCATCTGAATCCTCCTCATCTATGTGAGGAATCAACTCTCTGGGCCCTGAGTACCTCAGAAAAGGATGCACTGCAAACCACTCCTCATAGTCAGGAGTCATCCCTACGTCCATGGTCTCTCTCTGCATAGGCCAAGCCACATAGGGAATCTATAGAAAATTTGCCAAGGCCTCCTCGTATGATGCTACTGGACCCCACCTCAACCTCTCTGCATGTGTCCTCAAGAATTGGGCCTGTCCCTGTGGCATACCTTGCACCCTCCTGAACTATCTCTATACCCTACTCACAATCTACCTCTCTAAAATAAATCGTGTTCTCCCAATGAGCCACCAAGTTTGGAAACATTAAGGTAACTCATCATCCTCATCATCCCACCGCTCACAATCTATGTAGGGGCACCAAATAACTGCATCTACATTATCCAGCGCATGTCTCTAGTACTTGAGCTTTCCCAGCTTATGCTGGGAAATAACTCTTACATAACCATAACTATACGGCTCTCCCCACTACTTGGCAAACACATAAATCAGTCATGTGATGGCTATGTGCTCCCACAACTAAAACTGCAGTAAAGAAACTCCAGCAGACAAGCTCGAAGCCTTGTGGTACACCACCTAATGCATATCCCAATACAAATGTGCAAGCACACACACACCCCATGCAAATCAAGTGTCATCCGTAATCATCCTCTCCATGGTCCTCCCCCAACCAATAGGGAACCCATGTGAACTCTTATCAGGGCATACAACACCCCTGATTAGCCCTGCCACTATACCTAGGAAGTAACAGTCATGTATGTCTTTCCATGAAATCACCTGACCATCAAGCTCCAGATCATCGAACACTCACCTACACTCTGCTAATCCTGCATCCCGCTATGGATCATACTCTACAAGCTCACCCTGAATAGGAAGATACAGAATCCTATATACATCCTCCAAGGTAATGGCCATCTCCCCAGTCGATAGATCGAAAGTCCCGTCCTCGCTGTGGAATCACTCCACCGCTACAGTCAACAAACCAAGATTCATGTGAACCTCGGGCATGAAACAGACATAGTCTAGACCCATAGCACCAAGAGCCTCTCAATCCATCTCAGTAAGCATGTACCACTACAACAATGGCAAAGGGAACTGCTCCCGTGACATGACTATATCATGAATATCCTCCTGCAACCAAGCAAAGCATAGTGTCAAGCAAAATTCATATCTAAGAAAACCTACTCAAAACAATCAAACTATCCTATCATTGACTTAATATATCAAATTGATTAAAATAGCATATCATCTCTTGACTAGATTCCTAAAATCTCAGAGATTGCTTATCAATTGGTGCATTGATCAAGATGCCAATTGAGTCAATTTTGTTAAGTCAGCTAACTATCCTAGTGCAAATGCATCAAAACATATCGTAAATGCACCAACTCATAGCAAATGTGCCACTTCACCATGAATGCACTGGTACTTATGGCATAGCATATGCATAGCTTCTCATGTCACATGTGTCGTTTCATAGTCTATGCGCCACTTCTTATCATGTATGCATGGCTTTATCATATGCACAGCTAGATGACTCATATGCACGATTTCTTAATGTATGCACGGTTTCAGAGTACATATGCGCCGAATTGCCAATCAGCGTATTTATTCTAGCAAAGTTTCCCTATCATTTATTAGCCTAATAATTAACCCTAGGCAAGTTTTTTTGAACTACATACCTGTGGTCCTGCCTCAGGTGGCCGCCTGAACCATCAGACTCGCTCAAAATGGTGCTCTTCGTGTGGAATATCCATATTTCTATCAGCTGCTCTAGCTCCCCTGTTCTCTTAAGCTCTCAAAGACAAATCACCTAAGGACAAGTGTGCAAATGAATAATACTTGTGGACCCAAACCCTATTTATAGAAAGTGAACCATAACTGACTGTGTGGCAACTGTGATTACTTCCCAAGCCTATTTCTTCCCGTTTCCCCGAACCATAAACCTGTCTTCTTCAATCTATCTTGTTTTTCACCTTCGTCATCGTGAGATTGTCCGTCTAATGCCTTCTACCTTCTTTCCGTCTAATCTCCCAAGGGGGCATCATGTCATTAAAATTGTACCAGGGGCAAACCGAGGCATGTATCATTGTCAAAAAAAATCTTATTCTTTGAAACAACGTGATAAAACACATTGCATCAAAGAGGGGCAAAATGTATACACCTAAAAATGACACGACTCTACCTAAATAAATATTCTTAATATTTATTTAAGTCTACATTCCTCTATCAATAAATAAATAAACAAATTTATTTATTCGATTCATATTCCTCTAAGTTAATTAAATATCAAAATATTTAATTACCTCTTCTAAAGTCAAAGTTAAATAAAATCCTTTATTTAATTTAATTCTTCCAAATAATTAAATAATTCTAAATTATTTAATTAAGTCATGTGTTCCTCCAAATTTAAATAAATCAATCAAATTTATTTAAATTCTCTCAATCTTTAAAAATAAAATATAATCAAATATTTTATTTATTCTTCTAAATCTTACACAAACAATTAAATAAATTTATTTATTTAATTTGCTTTCTTATCTTCCAAATTTTCTAAAAATAAATCTTCCTTGTCATGTAAAAGCAAAAAGTTGAGTTAATTGATTTAAAACAATCTTGTTTTTATCAAACAACTCTTAAATTAGAATAAATCATTGTAATTTGTGAAAGCAAATCTTATCTTTGTCATGAAAGTAATTAACTCAAACAAAACAACTTTTCTTTGACAATTGTCTTCTTTCTATTCACACACATTTGCTCAAATCTTCTCCACCATTGATCTTCTTATTTCTTCTACACCATTGATCTTCTCTCTCACAAGTCTATGAATATAGCCTTATTCTTCCATTTCTATCATCCAAGCTTTAAGTAATATTACTCTATCGAATTACCAGCATGCCTTTGGCACCCCCCCATATCCATTTTTCTTGAGATCATCCTCATTGCATTTGAAGCTCATCTTCATTGCAATAAAGTATCGCAGCCATTTCTCCATCGCCATCTTGAAGAATGGAGCAAGGAAGTGTGCTTCCTGAGGGCAACTTTCATCACAAAAAGATTGATCAAGACTAGGCAAACAATGGAAGCAGCGAGATAACAAGGTTTGTGTGAGGTTTGTCCTTTTATTTTCGATCTTGTTATTTGCAATTTCTATTGATGTTCATTGGTTTATTAATGGTTTTATGCTGTTAACAACAATTTCTGATAATAGTTCCCTTAAGAAGTTAGAAATTAGCAAAAGAAAATACTAGGTTGTAGACATTGAAATGGTTCTATTTTATTGGAAAATATATTGGTTCATGAAAAATTGTTTAGTTTAGGTGTTGAAATAGTCATGGTTTATTGATGTGTAGACATAAATTACATGGACCTTTATTAGAGTGCAAGTTTGTAATAATCATGGTTCATTGGTGAAGTTATCAACCTATTAAGTAATTATTAAATTATTAAATTATTAAATTATAGGCTTGAAACAATGGTGGTTCATTGGTGAAGATATTTGTGTCAAAATAGTCAAGTTTCATTTATAAACATATCAAACTAATGAAACATTATCAAGTTGTAGGAATGGAAATGGTCATGGTCCATTGTTAGAATATATTAGGCTCATGATTCAAGGTTCTAGTAACACCTCTTTGCATCTCATAATGTCTCTATTTTGACTCTATCTCTAGGTTTTCCATCTCATGTGGTGGATTTTTGAATTTCACTTTTGATTCTCATGCATTCTATGGTGAACTCTCTTGACTCTTCAACTAGTTGTGAGCTCTTGTGAAGATTTATCTCTCTTGGTGATATAATATAGCTCTTTCTTATGCTTCCTCAAGTCTCCATTGTTGTTGTGCTCTTTTGGTACATGTTTATGTGAGTTCTTGGAGGATTTTGTGCTCTCTTTCATTTCAAAGAATATAGTAGGATTAAATGAAGGGTCATCACTAGACTTAGGTGGGTTAGATGTAGGATTAGAAGTAGGGATGGAAGAAATTAAGCTAATAGGATTGACATAGTTTGTAGGGGAATGGGTTAGTGTAGATTTGAAGATTTTGGTTAGGGGTGACTTGTTTCCCCCATAATTAATACCTAAAACCTAGATGATGTTGGAGTCAATCATATGCTATATAAGATGTCAAAGGCTTGTGCCCCTCTCTGGTGTCATGTCCTGGGGTCTAATTGGTGGTAACTGGATGAGTTTATTAGAGAGAATTTATCGAAGAATAGTGTGGAGGGGATCAACAAAATTTGGTGGACATGTATGGAAAATGTGGTAGCATAGACAAGGCAGTGAGCTATTTGAAAAGATGCCTCAAAGAAATGTGGTATCATGGTGATGTCCTTGTCTATGCATCTTCTTGTCATGGCATTCCATAAGACCACATTTCTTTGAGGCATTTTTTTAAATAACTATATTGTAAATGAAATTTTGTTATCTATCAACATCTAGTTTTTAGTTATGCAATGTCTAGTAATGCTTTGAGTTTGAAAAATGTGCAATGCAATGTAATCAATGATATGAATATAAAGTACAAAAATCTAGTAAGTACAATTCATTAGTTAAACTGTTTATTTTATTACCTAAGTGAAGCTTTGAACTCCACCACCACTGGCAGGTGTTTCTATGAAATCTCCAAGATTAACCTATTCAACATCCAAAATCAGATATTAGAATACCATTCATATAACAATGCTATTCACATGTAATATTTATAATTGTTCACTAGTTACATACCCCGGCAGTAGATGTCATAGTGTAATATGAAGGTGGAGAACCGCTAAAAACTACATCAACGCTATGACCCTAAAATTTTATTAAAATCATCAAACTAAATTAGTTAATCTTGTATTTCAAAAATGAAATTTAATAAATTAAATTCAATGAACTTGCTAACATTTACCTGAGTATCAAGCCCGAAAGTCTTAGTCAAGAGAGCATCTGTCATCACCATTTTCTTAGTTGTAGATGTAGCCTACGTACCTGCATCCTGACTATCTGTGGGTCATAACCACAAGATGACCCGCAAGCCTGACAAGTATGGGGTGGAACCCTACTCCTCAAACTCTCCCCCGGCCCACACTGTGTTGCAAGATTGGCATGCTCTATGATGCTCTGGGTCAAGGCTCTAATGGACTGAAGTGTCTTGACCTCAGTACTCTCCTTCACAGTGGAAGGGATAGACACATGCTCATGGGTTGGTCTAGCAAGTGCTCGTCTTGCTGGCCATTGTGGGTCAACACGTGCCCCTAGTCTATCCTGTGCTGACCCCCCACCTCTACCCTGGAAGTCCTGCATATCAAAATAGTTTAGCAGTTTATTTTTTACAAACTCGCAGTAGAGTTTCCTTAAAAAGTATTACAGAACCTCATTATTGTTGCATGGAGGATGGTCAAAACCCATCCACCACCTCTACCCAAAATTGTCCCTTATCACTTGGTTGTTGCACCAATGGATAGAGAACCTCTTGCATGTAAGGGGTAGAGGTTGATTTATTCGTGGGTTTGTAAAAATCGAACTCATGTCCAATTTTGTAATTTATTCTTTTTTTACTTTTTCATATGACAACTTGTTTGCATAGTACTCTCTAAATTCTCTCCTCTTTTCTGACCAACTATATATTTGCTTTCTAATTGAATCTACATTTGATAACATAGATTCAAGAGATTGAGCAAGCATGGATCTATGCAGGTTGAAGTTGTAGGATCTTTCAACCTTGCAATTATGTCCTCAATTTTTGTTTATTGTTTTCATTTTCCCCCATTAGATTTTCTTGTGTTCTAGAGGCATGTTGAGGAATGAATGGAGGTGTTTGCTGTTGGGGTTATTCTTTAGTAGGTATTTGTGTTGAAATTATGGAAGATAACTAAGAGGGGGTGAATCAGTTGTTACAAAACTTTTATCCTTTGCTGCAACTTAAACTTCTTTACCATTTATTAACAGATGAATGATATAACCATGGAAGCATGAATCAACAACACATGAGTAGAAACAAAATTAACACACATAACACCAAGATTTTTATGTGGAAACCTAGTTAAGGGAAAAACCACAATGGGGGTTAACCCACAAGATTTATTCTCTGTTAAAAGAATAGAAAAAATGGGGAAGGCACTTACCTTTAGGGTGCACTATCCAGAGCTCACTACTCAAAGAGGCTCACTACCTACAAGATAATTGTATGATTAACATAGAAAGATTGAATTGAGAAACAACATCTACTTCATGCAAAGTTCAGTTCCATTGATGTGCACAACACTTCTTCTCTACCCCTCAAACACTTCTTCATTATCTCCTCATCCTTTACTGCTCTTCCTCTTCTATTCTGCCTCTTCTCGGCTCTACCTTTCTTCCTTTCTTAGGATCTTATAATTTTTGCACAAGGATGATTTTCCACAACTCAACTACACTTATTTATATGCTTCATCAACCTTGGAATAAACATCAAGGTCCGCACTACAAACATCTGACTTAATGTGAATCATTATACTATCGGCCAAACATAGCTGGGATCTAAATCTTCCTCAAACTATACGCCACGCTTCATAGAACTCTTCTTAGATCATCCATGACATCCACAAAGCATCTGGTCGGCCAAAACTAGAAAGAACAGCAACACCCAAGGACAAATCTTCAACCACGAGCTCAATCATCTATGCGGACCGCCAACACAACATGAACTCAATCCAAAGACCACCACAAGAATAATGAAATCAATAGGAACAATTGCACCACCTCAGATCACTAGAAACACTTGCACCTTCATCTGATAACTCAAGAACACCAACTATCATGACTGTCACACTAGAAATATTGCTTGCAGACCACTAAACCATGAACCACTTGAGTTGAGGACACACACCATCATCCCAAACACACCTCTAGATCCATAGATCATAATATTCCAATACAAATCAATCCGGACCAGATTTCTGTCACTCTGTCACCTCTGAACAACTACAAAACTTGGTTCTACTCAGATAGCCATAACTTCACCAATTCTCCATGCGGACCTCTCAAATCTTGACTAGAGCAACTTTAGACAATCCTCTACAAACCCTTTAATCCACAGACTCTGATCTTCATCCTGCTAGGAATGAGAAGTAATCTACTTCACTGAACTATACTATCTTCACTATCTTTTACAAAGAGATATGTAACTCACTTGTTTCTTCCGAAGAGGCTAATTTTCTCAATATCCTCAACATACAAGTCTTCTAGAATGGGATATAGTTGACACTAATGACAACAAGGATATGTTGACATGAATGACAACATCGATTAGGAACATATTTGCAACAATCTCCCCCTTTGTCATTGATGGCAACATATGATGTGAAAAACTATTTCAACCATCAAGACAAGAACTTCTCCCCCTTTCTCTTATCACACTTGCAACCATTTTCTTTACTACTCCCCCTTTCATCATCAACTGCTTACTTCCAAGTTTTTCACACAACTTCTCTCCCCCTTTGAGATCAATGGCAAAGGGCACATATTTGTAGTCATCTCTCACCCCTTTCGTTTCTTAGACAAACTCAAACTGAACTCAGAACATACTGACTACTCCCCCTAAGTAGCATTCCCTTAACACTAATCTGGACCACAAGATATGACTATGAGTCTCACCAAAGGGGTAATGACCCCTAGCTTCCCTATGAGATACTCAAAAGTATCCTTAGGTAGAGGCTTAGTAAAGATATATGCAATCTGATCCTTTGAAGAGACAAACTCCAATCTAACTTCATTCTCATTTACCTTCTCTCTCAAAAAGTGAAACTTGATGGCTATATGCTTTATCTTTGAATGCAACACCAGATTCTTTGAAATGTTTATTGCACTTGAATTATCATAGAAGATTGTAACAGGTTCTACAAACACAACTTTGATATCCTTCAACATTCGCTTCATCCACAAAAAATTGAGTATAATTACTTGTTGCTGCTATGTACTCTGCCTCTGTAGTAGACAAAGATATTGCCTCCTGCTTTTTGCTCAACCAAGAAACCAATCTCTTTCCCAAGAAAAATGTACCTCCACTAGTACTCTTCATGTCATCCACATCTCCTGCCCAATCAGCATCAGTATATTCATGAAGAGTGAAATCATCACCCTTAGGATACCATAATCCATAGTTAGATGTTCCCTTCAAATATCTAAAAATTCTTTTGACTACCACAACATGAGATTCTCTAGGATCAGCTTGAAATCTAGCAACAAGGCCAACTGCATTCATAATATCAAGTCCGGTATGAGTCAGATAAAGCAGTCCTCCAATCATTGATCTATACCTTTTCTAATCTACCTTAGGGGAATCATCATCTTTACTCAACTTGCATCGGGTTACCATAGGAGTACTCACTAGTTTTGAATCCTCCATTCCAAACTTTTTCAACAACTCTTTCACATACTTAGACTGAGATATGAAGATGCCTGTTTCTGACTAAATGATTTGTAGACCTAAGAAGAAGTTCATTTCACCAAGCATGGACATCTCAAATTCACTTTACATCTAATAAGCAATTTTTTTACACATACTCTCATTTCCACCAAAGATGATGTCATCAACAAATACCTTAACAATCAAGATGTGTTCATGATCAATTTTGAAATAAAGATTACTATCAGCAATGCCTTTCCTAAAGCCTAAATTTACCATATACTTATCTAATCTTTCATACCAAGCTCTTGGGGCTTGTTTAAGTCCATACAGTGCTTTCTTCAATCTGCAAACCTTATCTTCTTGATCAGACAACTGGAATCCTTTTGGTTGCTCAATGTAGACCTCTTCTTCCAATTCTTCATTCAGGAATACTGACTTGACATCCATCTAGTAAACTTTGAAATCTTTGAAAGCAACAAAGGTAAGAAGTAATTTGACTGCTTCAATTCTTGCCACCGGAGCAAAAGTTTCTTCAAAATCAATTCCCTCTACCTGAGAGTAACCTTTGCACACCAATCTTGCTTTGTTTCTCACAAATTCACCAATCTTCATTCAATTTATTCCAAAAGACCCATTTAGTTCCAATTACATTTTTGTTTTCAATTTGCATTAATTCTTCTTCAATTACTTTTACCCAACTTTCATCATTACAAGCTTCATTCAATGATTTTGGTTCAATCTTTGAAATCAGACAATACTCCTCTTATTTTTCAGCAATTCTTCTTCTAGTTTGAACACCTTTATTTTTATCTCCTATGATTTGATTTTTAGAATGATTCAATCTTACATACTTGGGAGTTTGGGATTTTCTTCAACTTCTGATTATTGAGCTTGTTCCTCAACAAATGCATTAACTTCTTGAGTTACTAGATTCTCTGGAGTAAGATGAACTTGCTTTCCTTCATTTGGACTTTCATTTTGATCATTTGATTCATATCCACAAAACCTTGAAGGTCTCTCCTTGCTTTCATCAACCTTGACATTAGCACTTTCAACTATCTTTTTCAATCTCTTGTTAAAGCACCGGTATGCCTTGCTTTGATTAGAATAACCCAGAAATATTCCTTCATCACATCTTGCATCAAACTTGCCTAGATCTTCATCTCTTTTGATATAGCATTTACTACCAAAAACTCTAAAATATTTCATAGAAGGAGCATTACCAAACCATAGTTCATAAGGTGTTCTACTAGAATTACCTTTGATCTACACTCAGTTAAGAGTGTAGATAGCAGTACTCACAGCCTCTCTCCAATAGACATGTGGAACATTTCCTTCCATCATCATGGTTCTAGTAGCCTCTTGAATAGTCCGGTTCTTTCTTTCCACAACTCCATTTTGCTGAGGAGTCCTAGGAGTAGACAACTATCTTCTTATTCCATACTTTTCACAAAATGTATTAGACTCACCGGAGGTAAATTCTCCACCTCTATCAGATCTCAAACACTTTATCTTCACACCAATCTCATTCTCCACCCTAGCCTTAAACACTTTGAATTTGGTAAGAGCCTCTAATTTCTCTCTTAGAAAGGTGACCCACATCATTCGGGAGTGATCATCAATCAACAACATAAAGTATCTATCTCCTTGCAAACTCCTAACCCTGGCAGGACCACACAAATCAGTGTGCACAAGTTCCAACAATCCACTTGAAGATTGTTCTTTACTCTTGAATGTAGTTCTACTTTGTTTTCCCAACTGACATTCCTTACACATGCTATTAGTAGGTTTTACAAGCTTTGGAAGATCTCTCACAGCCTGAGTAAAACTTATCTTGACAATGTTGTCAAAATTTACATGACACATTCTCCTTTGCCATAACCAACTCTAATCAATCTAGGCAATCAAACAAATTTTACCAGTACCACTTAAATGAAAGATGTTACCTCTATTCTGTGTACCAGATGTAATCTCAGTTTCAGAGCTTTCCAAAATTCTACATTTTCCATCCTTGAATCGGAGATCATATCCCTTGTCAACCATATCCAACACTGAGAAGATTATGCTTCAACCTTTCTACATACAAAACATCATTACTGTTATTCTTACCATCAAGAGAGATGGATCCTCTACCACGGATTCTACCAGCTGAATTGTTTCCAAACTTCACAATTCCACCTTCATACTTTTCCATACTTACAAACTTACTCTTATCACCTTTCATATGATGAGAGCATCCACTGTCAATTACCCATTCATCCTTTTCTTCAACATGAGCAACCAAGGCTCTTTCCACATTCACATAGCTAGCAGATTCAATAGGCACTGGATCTTCTTCTTTGATGGCAATGAACACCCATTCATTTCCTGAGGTACTTCCCTTATCAGATTTGTCATCAGTGACTCCTTCTTCAACAACTTCTTGGACATAGTAGCATTTCTTTTGAAACCTAGGTCTGTTAGGGTTTGGTTTTGAAACCCTCTCCAGACATCTTGAAGCAAAATGACCAATCTTATTGCAAGAAAAAAATTTGAAGGGCAATTTTCTTCATACTTACCAGATCCTCTTGGTAATATTTTGGCAAACAAGGCTTCAAGTTCTTCAAACTCCGATTCATCTTCTTCAAGTTCCTTCCTTGCCTTCTCAAATCTCGTTAGTCTTCTTGAAGAGCTTTCACCTGGATCAAATCTTTGTTTTCCATAAACACTGGCCTTAAATATAGATTCATATTTAGGAAGAGAATTACCAAACTCACTCATTTCAAATTTTGAGAGCTTGCCAACCAACTGATCTCTTGTAACAGTTGTCACAGTCCTGATCTCCTCAACCGGTCAAGCTTCTATTAGAGGAACTGGCTCTGATACCAATTGTTGAAATTATGGCAAACAACTGAGAGGGGGAGGTGAATCAGTTCTCACAAAACTTTTATCCTTTCCTGCAACTTAAACTTCTTTACCACTTATTAATAGATGAATGATATAACCATGGAAGCATGAATCAACAACACATGAGCAAAAATAAAATTAACACACATAACACCAGAATTTTTACGTGGAAACCCGGTTAAGGGAAAAACCACGGTAGGGGTTAACCCACAAGATTTATTCTCTATTAAAAGAATAGAAAAAATGGGGAAGGCACTTTCCTTCAGGGCGCACTTCCCAGAGCTCACTACTCAAAAAGGCTCACTACCTACAAGATAATTGTATGATTAACACAAAAAGATTGAAATGAGAAACAACATCTACTTCATGCAAAGTTCAGTTCCATTGATGCACACAACACTTTTGCTCTGCCCCTCAAACACTATTTCTTTATCTCCTTATCCTTTACTACTCTTCCTCTTCTATTCTTCCTCTTCTCTGCTCTGCCTTTCTTCCTTTCTTAGGATCTTGTCATTTTCACACAAGGATGATTTTCCACAACTTAACTACACTTATTTATATGCTTCATCAACCTTGGAATAAACATCAAAGTCAGCACTAAAAACATCTGACTTAATGCGAATCATTATATTGTTGGCCAAACATAGCTAGGATCTAAATCATCCTCAAACAACATGCCACGCTTCATAGAACTCTTGTTAGATCATCCATGACATCCACAAAGCATCCAGTTGACCAAGACTAGAAAGAACAGCAACACCCAAGGATAAATCTTCAAACACAAGCTCAATCCTCTTTGCGGACCAACAACACAATAGGAACTCGATCCAGAGACCACCATAAGCACAATAAAATCAACAAGAACAACTGCACCACCTCAGATCACCAGAAACACTTGCACCTTCATCCGAGAACTCAAAAACACCAATTGTCATGACTGTCACACTAGAAAGATTGCTTGCAGACCTCCAAACCATGAACCACTTGAGTTGAGGACACACACCATCGTCCCAAACACACCTCTAGATCCACAGATCATAATATTCCAATGCAGATCAATCCATACTAGATTTCTATCACTCTGTCACCTCTAAACAACTGCAAAACCTAGTTCTACTTAGATAGCCATAACTTCACCAATTCTCCATGTGGACCTCTCAAATCCTTACTGGAGCAACTTTAGACAATCCTCTACAAACCCTTTAATCTGTAGACTTTGATCTTCATCCTGCTGGGAATGCGGAGTAATCTACTTCACTGAACTGCACTGTCTTCACTATCTTTGACAGAGATAAATGTAACTTGGTTCTTCTGGAGAGGCTAATTTTCTCAATATCCTCAACATACAAGTCTTCTAGAATGGGGTACAGTTGACACTAATGACAACAAGGATATGTTGACATCAATGACAATACCGATTAGGCACATATTTGCAACAATTTGCTATTTAGGTGATTCAAGATTTTTTGGATTTTTAGGAGGGGGTGCATTATCATTTCCTATAAATTAAAGAAATTTACATCAAAAATCTACTTAAACCTACCTATTTAAAAACAAATTTAGACAAAAAACCAAATATAACTTACTCCTTCGGCCTCCCCAACGCCATGGTGGCATTTTGAGGATGAATCGGCAACGATTTGGTAATGATTTTGACCTCCAATAATGTGAGCATGCTCTCAAGGGTTTGCAGGCTATGGTTAGAAGAAAATGAAATGGGAAAATGAGGAAAAATGCATGTTTTTTTTTTAAATAGGCAAGCATAATGTGCTCACATTATAACACGAGTGAGTTATGGCTTGGTGTTGTCGAGCCTTAGGCTCAACATCACCAAACCATAATGTGAGCGCATTATGGCTTAGAAGTTTTTTTAAAAAGGTTGACCAACTTTTGCCCCCCAACGTTTTGCACCTACCCTTAAAAGAGTTATGATTGGTAATGGATCAGCTCTTAGTGTTTGTAGCATCAATCTATTGCATAAGATTAAAATTGATACATCTTTGATTAAACTAGATAGGATAAGTATCTGTGGCTTTGATAATTTTGGAAGACAATCTGTAGGCACTATAACTTTGCCTGTACAAGTTGGGCCTATAACTCTACCTACCCTAATTCATGTCATGCCTTGTTCTTTATCTTACAACATGATTCTTAGTAGACCATGGATTCATGTGCTAGGGGCAGTTCCTTCTACCCTTCATCATTCAATCAAGTTTGTTCATAAGGATAAACTTCACACTATTGATGTTGATCCTAAACCAGATCTTTGTTTACAAACTGAATCACAAAAGCAAGTTGTCCAACATAAGATCTTAAATAATCTGAAGGTTGATTTATCAACTCCTCCTACTATAGATAATGTTGTGCAAGAATCAAAACAATTGAATGCATTTCTTGGTGACGATTGGGGTTCATTAGATTTTTCATCTACCTCTACATGAGAGTATAAAATTAACAACTCCACTCTTGAGACATCAAGTGTTGCATCGATTTCATCTCATTGTTCAAAGACTAAAGTCTCTTTGCTAACAAATATGAATAATATGTTGCAAGTATGAGGTTAACTATTGTTGTCATTGATGTCAACATACTCATATTGCATTGGTAAGAAGATTTGGATGAGCTGTGTGTTGAGGATATTGAGAAAAGTAGTCTCAATCAGGAATAGTGAAGAACAGTGATAAGAAGAAGGCAAATGTATTCAATAGGTTGAGAATCAAAGGATGTGGATTAAAGGGTTTGTAGATATGAGTCTTGAGATGATCCAGTTAAGATTTCAGAGGTCCGCATGAAGATATGAAAAAGTTGTGATCGGTCAAGTAGAACCGGTTCCAGGAGATGCTCCAGAGGGACAGAGTATTACAAAAAGGTCCGGTGAGATCTGGAGGTACATTATCAGACTCTGCGGATTGGAAGGAATGTTTGGGATGTCCTTGTGATGTGTCATCTCAATTTGTTCATGATTTGGAGGTCCAGAAGCACATGTTTCAGTATGACAGTGGTGGTAGACTATGTTCTTGAAGTTCCAGATAAGGAAGAGAAGAGATTCTGGTAAGCAGAGGAAGTGCGGATGTTCCTGGTCATTCGGGCAAGCTTGTGAAGGTTCTTGGATCATGTTGAGGTTGTGTTGTTGATCTGCATTGGTGGTAGAGCCCAGAATTGAAGATATTCTTCCGGATGAAGTTCTTGTTCAGACTAACCGACCGAATGAAGTTGTTCATCTTGCGAATGTTCTTGTGGTGGCCGACCGGATGTATTAATCATCTTGCGAATGTCCTTATGGTTGATTGCCGACTTAGATGATTGTTCCTAAGTCGATGCCTTGTATAAATAAAGGTTTGTGAGTTCATTTCAAAGTGTGTGTTGACTAGCGGATGAGTGTGGTATAGCGAAAGAGCGAAGGGCAAAGCAGAAGTATCTCAGGATTAAATGGAACTGATCCAGACATGGTAAAGATGTCAATCTCCAGTTCAATTTTGTGATTCTTATCACTTTGCAGACAGTGTGTCTCTTGTAGGCAGTGTACCTCTTTGTGAGCAGTGTGCTCAGGTAGTGAGCCCTAATTGGCATGTGCCATTCATTTTTCTTATTCTTCTAACAGAGAATAATCCTTGGGTTAATCACCCCGTGGTTTTTCCCTTAACCGGGTTTTCCACGTCAAAATCTTGGTGTCCAATGTGTTGATGTTTATCTACTCTTGTGTTTATGCATTATGCTTTCATGGATGGTTAATTGATATGCTATTAACTAACAAAGAAGAATCAAGTGTTTGAAGTAGAAGCAAGTTTTTGTACAACTGATTCACCCCCCCTCTCAGTTGTGTGCCCTAGATCTAACATAATACTCTTACTTACACTACAGATTATGAGACTTATGAAGCCCCATCTTCTTCCAAAGAAATGGATTCACTTTATGGTCAAGGATTTTAGATCCTTTATAAGAATTGTGATTATGTAGATAATGGTTGTAGTATTAATCAACAAGGGATTTGTGTACCTATAGAATCCACTTCACGACATTACTCAAGTGGTATTGGATATAACCCTTTTAGGGAATCTAAAGCTCATATACGTCCTACTCTTAATGTGAATACAATATCGACGCTCAATTTGATCTTCCCTGAGATGATTGACACTAATTGTCCTCTAGGAGAGATCCCCTTAGACATCTTTTCAATAGATGAAGCCATAATTGAATTCTTGGGTGCTTACAACAATATTCCTCGTTACCATCATAAATGTCGATTACCTTATTCTTTAAATAGTGCTGCATATTTTGGAAAGTCTGTAAGCATGATAAATACTACTCTGAAATCTGAAGAAGAATCTTAGGAATTACTACAATCACCTGATCTCCTAGACTATAGTAATCTACTTAATGGAAAGACTGTTGATGTTTTCATGGAGAAAGATAATACTAAAAAAGTTATCCCTATAGGTGATTGCTTAAGTGAAGAAGAAAAAGAAGATATGACAAAATTGTTACATGAATTCTTTGAATTGTTTTCTTGGAACTATTCGGATATGTCTAGTATTGATCCTCAGATTGTAACACATAATATTGTACTAAAACTAGATGCTAAGCTATTTAAACAAAAGATTCATAAAATTAATCCTAAGACCACATTACTTGTTAAGGTTGAAATAGAAAAGTTGTTACAAGCTAGCTTTATTCGCCCTATTGACTATTCACCTTAGATCTCAAATATACTAGTTGTCGTTAAACTCGATGGTCGTATTCACATGTGTACCGATTTTAGAGATTTGAACCTTGCATCCTTGAAAGATGATTTCCCACTTCCTAACATTGATATGATTGTTGATTCAATAGTCGGCCATGAGTTACTTTCCTTCATGGATGGATTTTTAGGATATAATCAAATTTTCATAAACCCTCATGATCAATATAAAACTACTTTTATAATGCCTTTGGGTACATTTTGTTGGGTAGTCATGTCATTTGGACTTAAGAATGTTAGAGCAACTTACCAATGCGCCATGACTCTTATTTGTCATGATTACATGCATACTGTCTTAGAGGACTATGTCGATGACATCTTGGTGAAATCCATTCATTGCCAAGATCACGCCATGACTCTTTGACAGATCTTTGAGCGAATAAATAAAGACAACATGTGATTAAATCCCCTTAAGTGTGTATTTGGTGTCAACAATGGAAAAATGTTGGGACTCATAGTTTTAAATCATGGTATTGAAGTAGATACAAAAAAGATTGACACAATTGTTAACATGCCACCACCTAAAAACATATCTCATCTTCATAGTTGGCAAGGGAAGATATAAGCCTTTTGCTGATTTGTTTCACAACTCGTGGATAGGACTCACCCTTTTACTCAACTTCTGAAGAAGGATTCAAAGTTTCAAATGGAATTCAGAATGTTAGAAGGCTTTTGAGGACTTAAAAAGTTACCTCACAAACCTCATGTTTTACAACCTGTTGTTCTTGATAAATCTTTCATACTTTACACTTCTGCATCTAATAATGCCCTTATAGCTTTATTAGCACAACAAAATACTAAAGGCAAGGAATGTGTTGTATATTACATCAATCAAACATTGCTTGATTATGAAGTGCAGTATACTGTCATTGAGAAACAATGCTTAGCTCTTGTCTTCACAACACAAAAGCTTAGGCATTATCTCCTAAATGACGAGATACATGTACTAGTAAAATTTGACCCTTTGAAACATCTATTTTCTAAAATAGATCTTTCCAGTCGCCTTGCTAAATGGGTTATGTTGTTAACTAAATTCGATCTCAAATTTATATCTTAGAAAGTGATAAAAGGACAACCATTAGCTGACCATTTAGCTGAGGCACCCTCTCCTTTTGCTATACAAAATTAGGAGACATTCCCTGATGATCAGATCTTAGCTATTGATACAGAAGATAAATGGGAATTGTATTTTGATATATCAAGATGTTGAACCGGCTCCAGTGCTGGTGTCATACTAGTACCCCCTGAAGGTAAGTTTATTCCTATGTCTTACCGCCTAAGCTTCTCATGCACAAACAATATTACTAAGTACGAAGCTCTTATTGCAGGACTTCATGATGCCTTTGCTTTAAACATCAAAAACCTCACTATATACAGTGATTCACAACTGATTGTAAGACAAATAAATGGATCATACCAAGCTAAACAAGACAAATTATCTCAATACCATGATTTTGCCTTGTCTTTACTAAAGTAGTTTCAATCCTTTTCAATTGATACTATTCCAAGAAAAGACAATTGACATGCAGATGCAATGGCAAGCACAGCTTCCCTTATATCCCCTGATGATTCTTCTAATGCATTTACTTTTCTTATCCATAATCTTAAAACACCAGTCATAGAAGATGTTATAGTTGCAAGTCTTGACTTATGCTTTGATATAAACTCTAATGAATGGTTCTCCCATATATACAACTATTTATGCAATGGAACAATCACTAATTCAATGTCTAAAAATGCCCGAGTTTGCTTATGCAAACTTGCAGCACACTATATCATATTATCTAATGTCTTATATAGATGAAGTTATAATGGTATCCTTCTTTGATGTCTTAATAATTCAGAGATTCTGATAGCTTTACAAGAAGCTCACTTTGGTGCTTGTGGAGGAAATTTTGGAGGAAAATCATTGGTACAAAAATTAATACGCATGGGATATTATTGGCAACACATGGAACAAGATTCCTTTGCTTATGTCAAGAAGTGTCTGCAATGTCAACAACATTAACATTTAATCCGAGCACCTACTCAAGAACTGTGTGCCTAAGTGTCACCTTGGTTGTTTTCTATCTGGGGCTTGGATATAATTGGTAAAATATCTCCAGCCTCCTCTAAAAGACATACATTTATCATCACTGCTACGGATTACTTCACAAAGTGGGTCGAAGTCATTCCTTTATGTTCCATGATTGCTGATGTAATTTGTCAATTTATACAAGATAACATAATCTCTTTCTTTGGTATACCTTCCTCCTTGGTCTCTGACAATGGCACACCATTCAAGAACAAGGAAGTTAAGAAATTTCTAGAAAAATATCACATTGAACATCGCTTATCTACGCCTTATTATCCTCAATCAAACGGCCAAGTAGAAGCTTCAAACAAGGTTATCAGACAGATTTTATGCAAAACTATTAACAGACATCAGAAAGACTGGCATATTCAATTGTCTTACGCATTATGGGCTTATAGAACAAGTATTTGTATGACTAATGGAACTACCCCATATAATCTTGTTTATGGCGCTAATGCAGTAATGCCTTTGGAACTTAAAATTCCCTCATTAAGAGTCTCCTTGCGAGATGTTATTGACGATGATATGGAAAGAGAAAAGAGATTACAACAACTTGAGATGCTGGATGAACAACGTATCAATTCTCTTGAGCATCTTAAGGCATATCAGAAGAGTATACAATGATCATACAATGAGTGTGTCATAGATCATTCATTCAACATTGGAGACTTGGTACTTTATGAGAATCAACACAATGTGAATGCACCTCCTGGAGAAAAAGAAAAGTTTAGCCCTAATTGGCTTAGACTGTATGTCGTTACTAAAGCCTTTGGATCAAGAGTGTATAAGTTAGCCGACGAACAAGGTACATCACTTAAAGAGCCTATTAATGTTGCACACCTCAAGAAATTTTATGCTTAAGATTATATGTTAGATGACACTTCACAAAGAAAAACTTATTAGTTAGTTTAGCTTCAATTTTGACAAGGTATTTTTATTTTGTCTTAATTCATTTAACATAGAAATCTCTTTTAGTTAATCATTGTGGTATCTTGTTAAACATGCTTATTAAGATCACTTTGGTATAGCATAGAATATTAGTTATGTGTGAAATTTATTAATCATTGTGCTTTTACTATATGTTCTGTAAATAACTGTTTAGTATCACATTTGCATTAATTACATTTCTTCATGTTTAGGGTTAAAAATGAAGAGGATTGATTTTAATGGTTTATGTTGATCCTCCCTTCACCACTCAACATTCAAGGACATTCAACTAAGTAGAGAACTCTACTACAAATCTCCTATCACTTGGAACATAGGGGAACATTGGAATTGTGTGAATTTGTTGTTCAATTAAGCCCAATTATGCTCAAAACCCTAATTTCACAAATTCATAAACAAACAGACAAATTACAGAAAATGATCGCACATAGAGATATTAAATGACAACCAGATACATACCAGATTTTAAAGTTTGATGTGCGGAAAAATTGGGGACTAATGAGCAGGCGCCCTAGTCTAGTGACTCAATTTTTTTGGGATCTAGGAATATTGTTTGCATCCTGTTCCTATTGTTCCAGAGATTTTACAGTTGTGGGATCTGGAGGACTAATGAGCAGGTGCTTGAGTCCAGGTCCCTATTTTCTTCTTTGATCTACAATTTTGACAGTCTGCACTGCTCTCCTACAACTCCAATTCTTTCACTTTCGCAACCTATAACCTACAATCACAAAAAAGTGGGTTGGGGTTGTGGTGTTTAGAGGTTTACCTCAGTCAATCCCTAGAGAGACATTCAAGTCTTATGAATACCATTGTCAGATAAAGATTGTGTATCCTTGCGGGATAGAGGCAAAATCTTAATGATAAATGATAGAAAACACAATTGATATCACATTGTAGTGAAGATCTCATGGAAGGAAGATGCTCTTCATGCCATGAGGAGATGGATGCCAAATCTGCAAATACAAACACAATAACAACACCAAATTTTGCTCTTCCACACAATGAATGCTTTGAATCACCTTAACATAAGCTTGTCAATCAAAATGTCTATCTAGTTTACAAATGAAATACTAATCATGCTTATATATGTAACTACAAACATTCCCACTAAGAATTTCATAATTCAAACTTAGGATATTGGCATAGGACCTAAATAACAGTCATAAACTAACACCGAAAAATAGGTCTTGACCTACAATAGGGCAAGACCAGGGTGTGGGTGCCCAAGTCCTCCCCCTATTTTAGGCAAGGATCATGTCAAGTACATCCTATAAGTCCCATTTGTCATGAAACTTCAGGGTTTTCTCATCAAGAGTCATCAAAATCATGCAAGATGCTCTAAATGTATTCTAAAGGACCCGGAAGCTAAACCTTAAGAGGGAAAAACCCCCAAGGTGACATTTTCTGACGTAACACCTCATCAACATTTAACATTTATCACTAGTTACATTTTACACACAAATCACATGTGATAGATTAAACAACATTAGAATTAGTAATAAGAAAACATCTCATATATATATCAAAATTAGTTTGCATATATATCTGAGTAGACTATCGTGTATATCAAAATGGGATGTTGTAGAAAATCATATACATCACATAGTTGAACCCCTGTCACCTATGCCCTCAAGACCTCGTAGTGCACGTGTGATGGAGGCCTAACCATGTGTGGCTATGAATCATGAATGACCCCTAGAGATGCTCCATGATCGTAATCCCCTAATCTCCCCTCTTAGTCCTAGTACCTCTCCCTGTAGCTCCATATACATCCACTGATACTGGTCTCTCTCTGCCTGAGCCCTGTCTCTATCAGCTCTTGCCTGGCATAACTTAGGAAGTAAGATCTCACTAGCAACAAGATCTCTCTTAGGTGTAGGTATAGCTACTGCCTGATCTTGTAATGTCTAGAGCTTTGCCTTCGCATGCTCATCTCTCTAGATAGCCTAATCTAGAATAGACTCCACTAATAACTGATATCTCACAAAAGGCATAAAGATTTCTGCATGCCACCCTGTGGATGGTTGTGGTATCCTGCTCGCACCCATTGCTCAGCTGCATTGGCTAGAACTATCTTTGCTATGACGTGACTCACCATGTTGTATCAAGTGTCTATCCCAATTGCAAAAAGAAAATAAAATGGATATTAGTACCTCATATAGATAACATAAGAAAATAATCACAAATACCTACATCTAAACATAACAAACATCCGACCTGGATCTCCATCTCACCAAGATGGATTTCAGATAGCTGAAGGTGTGACTAGCTCTATAGCTACCTCTGTAGCTGGGGCCATATGACTACTAGCCTCCCCTCACTTACGCCAGCTCGATCTCCTCACATCCATAGGGGCTAGACCATGAGCTCTCAATTGTGACTGAGACTCAACCTCCTCATCATTGTCTGCCTCCTGCTGATCTCACCTCAATCTCACCCTAAAGATGTACCATGACGGGACCTCCTCCTCACTATCATCATCATCATCCTCATCATCCTCATCCAGATCATAGTATCCTGTGAAGTCACTCATATCATCCTCTATCCCTGTGTCACTCTCATGATCGGCCCAAGGTCATGGATCACCTATAGGGTGACCAAGTGGATAGATAGGAGAAGGTTGCACTGTCTGCCACCAAATCTGATATGCTCAGGTAACTCTGACATCATCTATATTAGATAGTGGCTCTGCATCCTCTGGACCATCCTCATCACTAACTGCCACATCTACTAGTGTCGGTCACCAAGCGTTGTTCACCCTGACTATGTTACGCACAGAGCATGCATAGCTCGAACGCATCATGGGTACATCTTGTCGGCATCTGAATTGTCATGCTACCTGATCAAATTAGAACCATGAAACAATGTGATCAAGGTGATCATCCATCAGTTAATCCCTCTGCATCCTCGCTAACTATCTCTTCTAACCTGGCCATGCTATATAGCCACGATATGGTCTCCAGATGATATCACTGGGCTACAATCTATCAAACAGAATCCTCTAGTATAGTAGATCACCATGTCTCTAGCATCTAATAAGAGGATAGGCATGGACATGTGGATAGGTGAATGTTGGCTCTATAAGAAAGCCTATAGGCTGTGTGCATCTGATGTGCTCAAAGGCCCAGATCTGAAGTAATGTGCAACACAACAAGCCCTATGCCTCATAATGGACATACCATCCCAAGTCACGGTAGAGTACGCAAGCATACTATGCCCCCATGCATAGACGGTCTGATGCTCTTCCATAGCCCTGATGGTATTAACAAGGCCCCCATGAAGGTGAATGTCTCATACATGTGCAGCTGCTAATGCTACCATGACAATCATAATATTCCAAATCAGGGGGATGTCAGTACATCGCTACTCTAGTAGTTGAAGCTGTATGTGCCCTCATTCTGCCTGAGTGACTGTGTGGCCTAGACAGTACATCTAGCTCTCTCATGTATACACCACTGAGTGACACTCTATGACCCTCACTATCTCTCCACGTATAGGTAGACGTAGGATTCGGTAGACATCCTCCAGTGTGATGGTCATCTCCCCTGTAGGTAGATGGTGTAGACACCTAAAATTGGCTTGCTCTGCAAACCAGTTTCCCATACCTCTACACCAATTTATCCCTAACCATCTGTCTATCCCTTGTGATCAAATAATTCATTTAATTTATCACTAAGACCTTACAACACTATCCCTCATTAATCAAATAAATATTTCCAATATTTATTTGGTTCAATTCTCCTTTTCCCTAATCCTCATTAATTAGATACATCATGCTTATCTAATTAATCTAGCCTACTAATTGACCTACCCTAACCTACCCTAGCCTACCTATCCCCTAGACCTAGGTTAATTAAGCTAAACACTCAAGTAACCTTGCTTATCCCCTTCTTCCATGCACCTTTGAATAAAAATCAATCTTTTATTCAAATGGTCAAATCCTCCTTACACCTCATTTATCATTCTCTTACACATGTAAGAGTACCATCTTCACATCTCCACATAAAGGTGAATTAAAAATTCACTTGTCATGTCCCCTCTTCCCAAAATGAATCTTTTATTCATTTTAATCCTCCACACCTTTCCCCATGTGAATTTAAAATTCACTTTTAATGAGAGCCCTCCAATCCCATTGACCAAGATTCAACCATTGATCTCCCTCATCCACTCTCCTTGTGACACTTGTCACAAGGCTATGAACCCAATCCTAACCCTAACTCTCATTGATTCTTAGCCCTTGATCTCACCTTCTAATCCTGACCCTCCATCCTCATTCCCAAAACTCTATAAATGAAACCCTCTCCAAGCCATTTTGGAGAGACTCCTTCATGCACCAAACCTCTGCCAAAATCACTCCACAATCTCCTTCATCCCACTATCACAATGTCAAAATCTTGCCTCAATCCCATCTAATCTATCCATCCACCTTGTCTCTCATCTACATTTGTGTTGAAAAGCTTTGAGCAATCCACATTAGTCACACTGATCATGGGAACAATCTGAGGAGCTCTTGGGTGCATCTCCTTCCCGCATGGATTTGTGAGGTCTTCATGAAGGTATAATCATTTTGTTTATGCATTAGATTAGTTTTATCTTCATTTTGATTTCACTTATCACAGATGGAATGTAGAAATATCTGCATTCCACCTCTCCATCAATGCCATCAACATACTAGAGTGAAACCTAATTGTGGGCATGTTGAATACCTACCAGAGACACGCTACCTATAAGTGATCTCTCTCTGCATTAGTCATGGTGCTGACATGATCATGAAGTAGCAATATTAGGTGACCACATGTATGATCTCACGTCATCAGAATGACTTGCATGATAAACAATGAGAGAATGAATCAGTAAACCACATGAAAATGAAGCTAAGTATCTACCATAATAGTTAGTGCCCTACCCCTGGGGCCCTTGTCCTCTTTAGACTTGTGCACCCTAGGTGGACTAGGGCAACCCAGAAGGACCTGAACACCCTGGGTGGACTTGGGCGCCCTTGTTGGGGACCCTTGTCCATGATGATCCTAATCAAAATAGAAAATGATAAAATCTAACAAAGTAGAATGAATGATAGCATAAGCAAGGATTAAGACCCTACTTCAGCCTTGAAACGTCTCTTTGCCACTCAGGCTCATAGCATCTCTAGTCATAGAAGTTGGTATGGACATCAGGTTGGCATCGTCGATCTCTCTCCTCCTCTTTCTCTCCTCTACACAATGGAAAGTAACAATGAATAATGAGAAGTGAAAACTCCCTTTACATATAGTAAGTGGATGAGAATTCCTACCACTATCTAGGTGCAACATTGAACTATTTCACTCTTAAGCCTCTATCTTGGGCTATCAAACTTGGGTTTTCACGCCATTTGTTGCATTGGAATCTCGATTACACTCTCTATCTTAGCCAATGTGTTGTGCTTGGGCATTATTTCTCCAAATAACCCTCACAACACATTTCTCATCAAGTTCCCTCGAAATTGATATGTGTAGATATCTCCTTGTTTCTCTTTTTCAGACTAAGCAAGCAGAAACAAGGGGGGCATATATCTCCCATGATTTCCTCCCTCATCATGTCTCATCACTCAATCCCCTTAGTGTTTATGAACTAACTTATTGGTGGTAGTTGCAAGTTGATTTAATTTTTGATTTTCTGACAAGTGTTCCTTTGTAGGATTACAAAATTGGGGGCTTCTTCATCTCTTGCGACAACACTTCGACATCCTTTACAGTATCCTTTTGGGTATCCATTTTATGATTAATGTATTTACTTTCCTTTAGTTTCATATGCATGTAGTGTCATATGGCCACTAAAGTGGGGGCTAAATGTTATTTAAGAAATTGTCCTCCTGTATGGAATGGTACAATTTCCCATGGTTTAGCTCCTCTCCTTTGGTGACCTTTCATTCTAGTTTATTTCAGACCTTCCCAAACCCTGACTGACCTAGGTCTTGTTAGACTTAGGGCACACAACTGAGAGGGGGGGTGAATTAGTTGTGCAAAATTTTTCTTACAATTACACACTTTAACTCCTTTTAGCAATTCAGTAGTATAATAATAAATTAACCATGGAAACACAATGCAACAAATCAAGAGTAGAAACACATCAACACATGAGACACCAAGATTTTGACATGGAAAACCTGGTTAAGGGAAAAACCACGGGGTGATTAACCTAAGAATGTATTCTCTATTAGAAAAATAGAAAGAACAAAATGGTACTTGCCAATTAGGGCTCACTACCCAAGCACACTGCTCACAAGAGGCTCATTGCCTACAAGAGACACACTGTCTACAAAGAAATAAATATCACATACATGAACTGGAGAATAGCATCTTCACCATGCTTAAATCAATTCTATTTAAGCCAAATACTTTTGCTCTGCCTTTCACTCTCCTCTTGCTACCACACACTCATCTCAACAAATGAACTTTGAAATGACTTTGCAATCCCTTATTTATACAAGACATCAACTTAGGAATGATCATCTAAGTTGGCAAACATCAACAAGAACATCCGCAGGATGTGTAACTCATCCGGTTGGCCAGTCTTAGAAAAAACACCATCATCCGGAAGTTATTCTTCAATGCGAGCTCCAACTTCAATGCAGACCACCAACATGAACTAGACACGATCCAAAGACCTCCATAAGCTTGCCTGAATCACCAAGAACATCCATACTTCATCTACTTACTAAAATCCATCTCCCCTTCATCTGGAACCTCAAGAACACAGTCTGTCATTACTGTGACAAAGGAATAGATGCTTGCGGACCTTCAAACCACGAACCAATCTAGTTGACACTCCATAAAGACTTCCTTAAGACTCCCTCAAATCCACAGAACAGGACAATGCAATTCTGGATCTCACCGAACCTATCTGTAACACTCTGTCACCACTGAACATCTGCCAGAACCAGTTTTACTTGAGCGGTGACAACTTGTATAGATCTTCATGCGGACCTCTAAATCTCTACTGGACCACTGTAAGACACATATCTACAAACCCTTTAAACTGCATACTTTGATACTCATCCTATCTTGGACTTTTACCTTACTGTTATCACTGATCTTCACTGTTCCTGATTGAGACTAATTTTCTCAATATTCTCAGCACACAGCTCATCCAATCCTTATCATTAATGCAACAAGAATATGTTGACATCAATGACAACACTGATTAGGACCATACTTGCAACAATCTCCCCCTTTGTCATTGATGGCAACATATGATGTGAAAAACTATTTTGACCATCAAGACAAGAACTTCTCCTCACTGTCACAACTCCCCCTATCAGCAAAAACCATTCACATATCTTCTCTCCTTTTACTACTCCCCCTTTGATTAGCAACCACTTGTTTTTCACATGTCTTCTCTCCCCCTTTGATATCAATGGTAAAGGGCACATACTTGCAATTCCAAAACTTTAGAATCATACCTGCTGCTCCCCCTGAGTAGCAGCTTCCCATCATCAATCCGGATCACAAGATATGACTGTGATATCCACCGGACTGATGTACCTTAGTGCACCTTAGTTCATCACCGGAGGGGCAATAACCCCTAACTTCTCCCTAAGATACTCAAAAGAGTCCTTAGGAAGAGGTTTAGTAAAGATGTCTGCAATCTGATCCTTGGAAGGTACAAACTCCAATCTGACTTCATTCTTGTTCACTTGCTCTCTTAAAAAGTGAAACTTGATGGATATATGTTTAGTCTTTGAGTGCAACACCAGATTCTTAGATATGTTTATTGCACTTGAATTATCATAGAAGATTGTGATAGGTTCCTCATACTCCACTTTGATATCTCTTAGCATCTGATTCATCCACAAAACTTGAGTGCAACTACCTACTGCTGCAATATATTTTTCTTCAATTGTAGACAAAGATATTGCCTCTTGTTTCTTGCTTAGCCAAGAAACCAATCTCTTCCCCAAAAAGAATGCTCCACCACTGGTACTCTTCTGGTCATCCACATCTCCTGCCCAATCCACATTTGTATATGCATGAAGAGAGAAATCATGATCTCTAGGATACCAGAAACCATACTCAACTATCCCTTTTAGATATCTAAAAATCCTCTTGATTGCCATGACATGAGATTCTCTAGGATCAGACTAGAATATAGCAACAAGACCAATAGCCTGCATAATGTCTGGTCTAGTTTGAGTGAGATACAACAGTCCTCCCATCATTGACCTATACTTTGTCTGATCAGTCTTAGGGGAATCCTCATCTTTGCTTAATTTACATTCGGTTGTCATGGGAGTATTCATTGGTTTTGAATCTTCCATCCAAATTTTCTTCAACAATTCTTTCACATATTTGGTCTAAGAAATGAAGATTCCTTTCTTTGTTTGAGTGATTTGTAGACCCAAGAAGAAATTCATTTCACCAAGCATGGACATCTCAAACTCACCTTTCATTTGATTTGCAAAATTTTTACACATACTATCTCTTCCTCCAAAAATGATATCATCAACAAACACTTCAACAATTAAGATGTTTTCATTATCAATTTTGAAATATAAATTACTGTCAGCAGTGTCTTTGTTGAAACCAATCTTCAAAAGATGCTTATCCAATCTTTCATACCAGGCTCTTGGGGCTTGCTTCAATCCATACAGTGCTTTCTTCAACTTGCAGACCATATCACCATGATCAGACAATTGAAATCCATCCGGTTGCTCTATGTACACTTCTTCTTCCAAGTCACCATTTAGGAAGGTAGACTTGACATCCATCTGATACACCTTGAAATCCTTGAAGGCAGTAAATGCAAGAAATAATCTGACTGCTTCAATTCTTGCCACCAGAGCAAAAGTTTCTTCAAAGTCAACTCCTTCTATTTGAGAGTAACCCTTACAAACCAATCTGGCTTTATTTCTGATTACTTCACCAACTTCATTCAGTTTGTTCCGGAAGACCCATTTGGTTCCAATCACATTCTTGTTTTCAGGTCTGGGAACAAGATCCCAAGTGTGATTTTTCTCAATTTGCATCAGCTCTTCCTCCATTGCTTTAGTCCAGTTTTCACCATTGCAAGCTTCATTCACTGTTTTAGGTTCAATCTTTGAAATCAGACAATACTCTTTGAATCTTGAGCAATTCTCCTTCTTGTTTGTACTTCTTTTCTTTTATCACCTATGATCTGATCTTCATAGTGGTTCAGTCTTACATATCTGGGAACTTTGGGAATTTCTTACATTTCTGATTCTTGATTAGGTTCATTGAAACTCAACTCTTCTTCCTGATTTACCGGATTAGTTTGGATTTGACTTACAGAGGAGGCTTGGGCTCCTTGAGTCAAAACACCATTCTGATCATCTTCATCATATTCATAAAACCTTGAGGGTTTCTCAATTCCCTCATCAACCTTCACATTCGTACTTTCTATCATCTTTCTCAGTCTCTTGTTATAACACCGGTATGCTTTGTTTTGAGTAAAGTAACCCAAGAATATTCCTTCATCACTTCTAGCATCAAACTTTCCAAGATCTTCATCTCTTTTAATGTAACATTTGCTACCAAAAACTCTGAAATACCTCACAGTAGGAGTGATGCCAAACCAAAGTTCATATGGAGTCTTACCAGTATTGCTTCTGATTTGAACTTGATTAAGAGTATAGACTGCAGTGCTAACAGCTTCTCTCCAATAGATCTGAGGAACATTTGCTTCCATCATCATGGTCCTAGATGCTTCCTGGATGGTTTGGTTCTTTCTCTCCACTACTCCATTCTATTGTGGAGTCCTAGGAGCAAACAGTTGTCTCTTTATTCCATGTTTCTCACAGAACTCTATGAACTCACTGGATGTGAATTCTCCACCTCTATCAGACCTCAGAAAATTCAATTTTAATCCAGTTTCATTCTCTACCATAGCCTTGAATATTTTGAATTTCTGAAGAGCTTCTGATTTCTCTTTTAGAAAGGTTACCCACATCATCTAGGAATAGTCATCAATTAGTAACATGAAGTATCTATCACCTTGCATACTCCTGATTCTTGCCGGACCACAAAGATCAGTATGAACTAAGTCCAATAATCCGGTAGAAGACAGTTCCTTACTTTTGAATGAGATTCTACTTAGCTTACCCAACTGACATTCTTTGCATAAGCTATTAGTAGGTTTCACCAACTTTGGAAGATCTCTTACAGCCTGAGTATTGCTTATCTTGATGATATTATCAAAATTCACATGACACATCCTCCTATGCCATAACCAACTCTGATCAACTTGAACAAATAAGAACCTTTTACCAGTACCAACCAAATGGAAGATATTACCTTTAGTTTGAGTACCGGATGCAATCTCTATTCTGGAGCTTTCAAAGATCTTGCGTTTTCCATTCTTGAACCAGAGATCATAGCCTTTGTCCACCAACTGTCCAATACTAAGAAGATTGTACTTCAATCCTTCAACATACAGTACATTACCAGTTTTGTTTCTTCCATCAAGAGAAATAGTTCCTCTACCTCTGATTCTACCAACAGAATTATCACCAAACTTTACCACTCCTCCTTCATACCTTTCCAAATCTACAAACTTATTTTTGTCACCTGTCATATGGTGAGAGTAGCCACTGTCAATGACCCAATCATCCTTCTCTTCAACTTGGGCAGCCAAATCTCTTTCCACAATCTTATGATTGACAGATACAGAGGACATTGGATCTTCTTCCTTGATGGCAATGAACACCCATTCATTTTCAGATTTGTTTCCTATCTCTGATTCATCATCTGTTACTCCTTCATTATCATCATTTTCATGTACATAGTAACAGTTCTTTTGGAACCTTGGCTTTTTAGGATTTTTCCTTGAAAACCTTTTCGGACACCTTGAGGCAAAATGACCAATCTTATTGCAATTAAAACACTTAAAAGGTAATTTTCCTTCATACTTACTAGATCCTCTTGGCAGCCTCTTTGCAATAAGGGCTTCAAGTTGAGCAATTGCTACTTCTTCTTCCAGATCTTTTCTTTCTTTTTCATACCATGACAGCTTCCTTGATGAATTCTCTCCTAGATCAAACCTTTGTTTACCTTTAACAGAGGCACTGGCTTTGAATGTAGATTCAGTCTTGGGGGGGTCATCTCCGAACTCTGTCATTTCAAATGCAGCCAACTTTCTAGCCAATTGATCTCTTGTGATAGTTGTATGGGCTCTGAATTCTTCAATGGCAGCAGCCTTGATTTTGTAAGAAACAGGTTGGGATCTGAGAATTTTGCCAACAATCTCATTTTCATCCAGGACTCCACTAGCATTTCTAATTCCACAAACAATCTCATTTACTCTTGGCATAAAAGTAGTAATATTTTCATCATCTCTCATCTTCATATTTTCAAATTTCCCTTTCAGACTCTATAACCTTGCACATTTAACATACTTGTCTCCTTCATGCAAAAGTTCCAGTTTTTGCCAAATCTCAAAAGCAGTTGGTAGGTCAATAATATTTGAGAGCTCTGAATCAGATAATGCACTTAGAAGAGCCTCTATAGTTCACAGATTGTTTTCAGCATCTATGATTTCATTTAGGATTTTCAGACCACCCTGTGGAGGTACATACTATGTTGTAGCCATGGTCCAGTACGCCATTCCCATACATTGCAAGTGACATTTCATGCAACCTTTCCAGAGATTAAAATTGGTTCCATCAAACTTTGGACTATCCTTCTTGTAGGACGACATCCTAGATCTCCTCAAGTGGTTAAGCTCCTTTTAGAGGAACTTGGCTCTGATACTAATTGTTAGACTTAGGGCACACAACTGAGAGGGGGGGTGAATCAGTTGTGCAAAACTTTTCTTGCAATTACACACTTTAACTCCTTTTAGCAATTCAGTAGTATAATAATAAATTAACCATGGAAACACAATGCAACAAATCAAGAGCAGAAACACATCAACACATGAGACACCAAGATTTTAACGTGGAAAACCCGGTTAAGGGAAAACCCATAGGGTGATTAACCCAAGAATGTATTCTCTGTTAGAAGAATAGAAAGAACAAAATGGCACTTGCCAATTAGGGCTCACTGCCCGAGCACACTGCTCACAAGAGACTCACTGCCTACAAGAGACACACTGTCTACAAAGAAATAAATATCACATACATGAACTGGAGAATAGCATATTCACCATATTTGAATCAGTTCCATTTAAGCCAAATACTTATGCTCTACCTTTTGCTCTCCTCCTTGCTACCACACACTCATCTCAACAAAGACACTTTGAAATGACTTCGCAATCCCTTATTTATACAAGACATCAACTTAGGAATGATCATCTAAGTTGGTAAACATCAACAAGAACGTCCGTCGGATGTGTAACTCATCCAGTCGACCAGTCTTAGAAAAAACACCATCATCCAGAAGTTATTCTTCAATGCGAGCTCCAAATTCAATGCGAACCACCAACACAAACTGGACATGATCCAAAAACCTCCACAAGCTTGCCTGAATCACCAAGAACATCCATACTTCATCTACTTACTAAAATCCATCTCCCCTTCATCCAGAACCTCAAGAACACAGTCTGTCATTACTATCACAAAGGAATAGATGCTTGTGGACCTTCAAACCATGAACCAATCTAGTTGACACTCCATAAAGACTTCATTAACACTCCCTCAAATCTGTAGAACAGGACAATGCAATTCTAGATCTCACCGGACCTATCTGTAACACTCTGTCACCACTGAACATCTGTCCGAACCAGTTTTACTTAACTTCTTCAGATCTTCATACGGACCTCTGAAATCTCTACTAGACCACCTTAAGACACATATCTACAAACTCTTTAAACCACATACTTTGATACTCATCCTATCTTAGACTTTTACCTTATTATTATCACTAATCTTCACTGTTCCTGATTGAGACTAATTTTCTCAATATCCTCAGCACACAACTCATCCAATCCTTATCATTAATGCAACAGGAGTATGTTGACATCAATGACAACACTGATTAGGCCCATACTTGTAATAGATCTAACCAGAAGAATGTCATATTTTGGAGTAACTAAAGACTGAAGGTGAAAAGTAAACTTGGATTTGGGATCCCCTAACCTCCTTGAGGCAGTCCTGAGTGGGAAATTAGGGCTTAGACTTGGGTGCTAGTGCCCTTGTCCTACCTTATTTCTTGAGGTCCTAAATTTTAGAGGGATGTCAGCTATTGTCGTGGATTCCGGATTCTATTTTCAAATTTTTGTTTTCACGTGATGTCGACATCTTATTTCAAAATTTGAAATTCCTAAGGTTGGACATTTAAAGACATTTGAAAATCATTTTATTACACAAAATTTTTATGCAAGCTTTATGCCAAAACTCTACCAAAATTGCCATTGAAGATCAGTGATTTGTTGAAGCTCTTGAAGTTATTTGAATTTGCTTTCATGGAGACAGTGGATGGAGATTAGGAATCAAGATCTTGAGACTATCTTGCTCTTCCTAGGGTTTGTACACCTTTTGCCTGATCGGGAGAAGCGTTGAAGCCTCTAACATCAAGTTTGGAGATCCTCCATGGACATTGTTGATTCACCTTCTTGTTCATGCAAGTCTTCATTTCTTTCATCTCCTTGAAGTGAAGTTGTGTTTGTTCATTAAGTTAATGCAAGTCATTGATCTTCCCTTGATTGTGACATCTAGGGTTTGATATTTCTACATACACTTTGTTAGGTTTGCACACACTTCTACAAATCTTTATCTCTGGCTATTTTTTCAATAGGAATACCAAAAATGGGGCTTGACTAAGGTAAGCTCCTATATAGCTGCAACCATTTTTCTCCTCCTTTTGCATGTGTAGGTTGCATTTGTTGAGTTCCAATGGAAAGGAACGATAGGAAGACTGATATTGCTAACACAATCATGGAATTTAGATTTTGACATTCTGATAGTTTTGGGACACTAGTACTAGCACCCTAGTCCAATTGGGTGACTTTTTTGGGATTTGGAAGCCTCTGGAGAGTGAAAAGAAGCTAGTGCAAAAAACCCTGACATTTAGAAACTTGCAGAACACTGGCACTAGCGCCCTAGTCCACCTACTCCTCAATTTTTAGGTACACTATCTCTGATCTGTTTGCTCTATGTTTCCTGTAATCATTTCATTTATATCTGCAATAGAAATTGAGCTATTATAGTTTGAGTTACAAATTAAGGTTTTAAGGTTAGAGAGAAACACTAGCTTGTGAAAACTTGATTCAAATAGTCACATTTAAACATAATTAATAGGAAAAGAGAACATTGGAAATTAGTAGTTTATCCCTAAACATGTCATTTGCTTCTCTAATGTTTTAGTGCAAGTGAAAGCGTGGGACCTTGAAACCTACTATCTTGCTTCCACATTTTCACCCTAAACATATACATCTGTAAGAGTGGCCACACATGCAATGAAGTATCAAAATGGCCCACACGGGCCCATCTAACGGCTCTCAAAAGTCTACAATCAGTAAGAGGAATCTCCTTCTGATATGGCCTGATATGCTCAAAGATCCAGGTCATGATCAGAGTGGAGTGGCTAAACACAAGAGCCCCATGGTGAGCAATACGATAGAAGCCTCTATAAACCATCACAAAAATATCAACACCTCATGCAAAAATGGTATCCTGCTCAATGCACTAGATGATGGGTGTCCAACACCATCACAGATGGGCTGAGGCCTTGTCTCTAGACAACTTCAATGTGGTGTAGGAGCACCCCTACAAGACAAGATATAGGTTAATTGTCTGCATGACAGGACATTAGTCTATTTTTAGTATGTTTGACTTCATAATGTAATAAGGTCCATTGGACCAATGCATATGTATTAGATCAGCCTAGGAGAGTGTGCAGGTAGTTAGAGTTCGTGATCAGGTAGTATGCGCTGTCCTCTCCCAGCCGCTGGGAATCGAGTTGGTAGTACTCGTAGGTTATTGCTATAAATAACTCAGATCAGTTAGGGTTTGTGTTCATGTTGAGAGAGTAGTAGTTGTGTTATGTTGTACTGGTGATTGAGTGAAATCCAGAGATCAGTCCAGACATTGTGAAACATTATTCAGGACATTTGTGTTTCATCTAAATAAGATCTCATCAATTGCATTATCTGGTTTATCAGTTGCTTGTGTTTTGATTTCTGTTCTAATTACAAGTTGATGGATTCCTTCAACCCTTCCACCGGTTGATTCTATGAATCGGTGGAATGGTCATGTATGATAGTTTAGTTTGCATTTTAGTTTTCTGTTTATGCATTTCATTGTGTGAGAGATCAGTTAGTAGCATGCTATGAATCAACCTAGCATCCTCATGTGCTAGGGTTTAGGAAGATAAACTGTTAAGTTTTGATCTGAAGGTGATCCAGCCCGATCATCATGTTTTCTTCGTAAAATTGTGCGGTTCTGTGAGTTTGCATGTAGCGGACGGATATACAGGAGTTTGCATGTGCTTTTCCAAACAGAGTGAATCGCATCGTCATCTGCGAGTATATTGCTATCCGGATCAGGTTATGAAGCTAATGAAGTTTGTATGTTTCAAGTGCATCAGGATGATATAAGTCAGATATATACTCAGTGTGTATATCGTCGTCAGGATCATCTTTCGTGTGTATCCATCATCCGCATATCGCTATCGTATGCGGAAGTGAAAGTTCATTTTTTGGCTAAGTACCGGAAAGGTCATCATCAGGATATTGAAAAGGTCATCAGGATATTTCATTATCATGCTGCGGAAGATATAAGGATCTTATATCCGGATGACATCATCATCAGGTGCATTGACATCATCATCAGGTGCATGTGACGTCATCGTCACCAGGATATTGCGAATATCACCCTATGCAAGTTTATCCTGTTGTCGCTAAGTGTTTTGGCATCGGCGTAAGTCATCGGCATAAAGTTTGGTTAACATCATCAGGATGTTTCAATATATCATGATGCTGTTGTTTGTGTAGTCAGATATCGGGGTGACGTAAGCATCAAAGGAAAGGTGCTTGAAGCTGTCGTCATCAGGATATATCGGAGCAACCGGATATTTTATATCCTGCTGATGAAGGTGATGTTGAACCTCGTGATGATGAAGATAGAGTTTGGCGCTAAGTGAATAGTGATCATCAGGAGGATGTTTGCGCTGCCGAATGTGATGATGCTGCTGGTTGTCGAATATCATGATGTGGCTGATAGGCGAAAGGCGATAGGTGATAAGGAAGTGAACAGTAGTCAGCAGGAGGATATTTCGTGTCTCTTCGAAATATGATGATGCTGTCTGTGTTAGCAAGAAATATGATGATGATGCTAAGCTGATAGGATTTTAACATGCCGATTGTATCAATGACTCCTCCTTCCCATTTGTAAGCTCCCGTTGCGTTTTACCTCTGCATCATAGTGGTATCAGAGCAAAGGAAGGATCTTCTGGAAAAGATAAGGATATAGCAGGATGTCAGGTGACGAAGGAACATCTGAGGTTCCGGCAAGGATGACCAACGTTGAGTTGGCAGTTCTGGTGAAGAAACAGATTGCAGAAAGCAAGGCCATGAAGGCTCAGAATCAGGAATTGAAGGATGAGTTAGCGAAGTTGAGGAGCAGAGTAGGTTCTGGTAGAGAAGAAGATAGGGAAGAAGAAGAGATCCCTAGTTGGAGCGAGGAGGTCGTTCTTGCAGACCAGAGACCACTGTTGAACGCCCTCAAGGCCATGGAGAGGAGAACCATGGATGTGAAACTGGATTTGCCAGTGTTTACAGGAAAGATGGAACCTGATTCAGTGATGGAGTGGATAGACTGCTTGAACAATTTCTTTGAAACAGAGGAGATACCAGAACAACAGAGGGTGAAGATAGCCCAGTCAAAAATGAAAGAAGCTGCCTTGACATGGTGGAATTTCGTCCAAGATGATAGAGTACAGGAAGGAAAGCGTAGAGTCGCTACATGGAAGAAGATGATGGCATTAGTAAAGGAAGCTTATGTCCCATTGGATTACAGTATCCAATTACACAAGAGGAAGCAAAACCTGAAGCAGAAGGAGCTAGATGTCAGCTCATATATAGAAGAATTCATGAAACTCTGTATGAAAACAAAGGTAAAGGAAAGTGAAGAAGAGAAGGTAGCCAGATACCTTAATGGATTGAGGTTCAACATTCAGGAAGATTTAAGTCTGCATAATCCAGATACAGTTCAGAAATGCTTTCAGTTGGCATTGAAAGTGGAAGAGAAGTTAAAGAGAAAACAGGAACAAAACAATAGAGGAAGAGGAAGACAACAAAGGGGTGGAAGAGGTCCTTTTAGAGGTAGAGGACATGGACAGGGATATCAAGGAGAATCCAGTCATGACAATAGTAAGGGAAACAATAATCAGAACCAGAGGGAAAATTATAGTCAACAAGGAAACTTCAGAGGTAGAAGACCTTTCAGAGGAAGATCCCAGGGCAGAGGATCCATCAGATGTTATAACTGTAACAAAGAAGGCCATATAGCCAGCAGATGTCCAGAAAAGGCCACAAGCTCAACAAGAGAAAGGAGAACAAATCTGATCCAAGAACCTGATAATCAAAGTATGACAGGCTCTACTTCTTTTCAGAGTGTGAATGCTCCTGATAATTATGGATACCCAGAAAGTGGAGAGTCTCTAATGATGAGAAGAACAATGACTACCAGGAAGGTACCTGACAAGGAATCCCCTCAAAGAAAGTCTCTTTTCAGGACCATTTGCAAAGCAGGAGGTAAGGCATGTAAAGTTTTAATTGATTCTGGTTCTACTGAAAATTTTGTGTCTGAAGAAATGGTGACAAAGCTTAAGCTTAGGAGATTGCCTCACCCATCCCCATATAAAGTCTCATGGCTTACCCAAGGTCAGCAGACAACTGTAGAAGAGCAGGCTTGGGTAGAATTTCAGATTGGAGCATATAAGGATAAGTTGTTGTTTGACATTACCAAGATGGATGCTTGCAATCTTTTATTTGGAAGACCATGGCAGTATGATTTGAAGGCACAACATGATGGTGTTAGAAATACCTATACAATCACTAAAGATGGTAAGGATATAAAGTTACTACCATTAACAGAGAAGGAGGAGAAATCTAAAGGAAAAGAGGTGAAGGTAATGCTGATGGAAGGTAAACAGTTTATGAAAGAAGTAGCAGCAGAAGGTGCAGTTGCATATGCCCTAATCCCATGTATGAGGGTGAATAAAGAACAGCAGCAAGAAGTCAAGGAAGAGAAGAAACAAAGGTTTATAGACCCAGCTATCCAAGAGCTATTGGATAAGTACAAAGGTATCATCTCAGAGGGAATGCCAAGATCCCTACCACCTGTCAGAGATATTAGTCACTGCATAGACTTAATTCCAGGGTCAACACTTCCAAACAAAGCAGCCTATAAGCTAACTCCAAAACAGAATGCAGAAGTAGCCAGACAAATTGAAGAATTATTGGATTCAGGTCTGATTGGGAAAAGTTTAAGTCCATGTGCAGTACCAGCTGTACTAGCACCAAAGAAAGAAGGTACTTGGAGGCTTTGCACAGATTCCAGAGCTATTAATAAGATCACAATCAGGTATAGGTTTCCAATCCCTAGGATAGAGGATTTACTTGACTGTTTGGGAGGTGCTAAGTATTTTACAAAAATAGATTTAAAGAGTGGATATCATCAGATCAGGATTAGACCAGGAGATGAATGGAAAACAGCATTCAAAACTAATGAAGGGTTATATGAGTGGAAGGTTATGCCTTTTGGTTTATCTAATGCACCTAGTACTTTTATGAGGTTGATGAATGAAGTTTTGAAAGAGTTCATTGGTAAGTTTGTCATAGTATATCTAGATGACATTCTGATTTTCAGCAACCCAAAAGAAGAACATCTCAGACACATAGATTTGGTTCTTAAGAGATTACATGAAGAGCAGCTAATGATAAATTTAGACAAGTGTTTGTTTATGCAAGAGGAGATGACATATTTGGGTTTTGTCATTTCACAAGGAAAGTTACAAATGGATAAGGAGAAGGTAAGTGCCATATTGTCTTGGCCAACACCACAGACTATGAATGATGTCAGAAGTTTCCATGGGTTAGCAACCTTCTACAGGAAGTTTATAAGAGGGTTTAGTCATATTTGTGCACCCATGCTTGATACCATCAAAGGAGGACAGAAGTGCAAATTTGTTTGGACTCAAGGAGCAGATGATTCTTTTGAAACATTGAAGAAGAAGGTGGCACAGCAGCCAGTCCTTGCACTTCCAGATTTTAACAAAATCTTTCAGGTAGAATGTGATGCCAGTCACATGGCCATTGGAGCAGTACTCAGCCAATAAGGTAGACCTATTGCATTTTTCAGTGAGAAGCTTAATGATGCTAAAAAGAGGTATTCCTCATATGATTTGGAAATGTATGCTTTAGTCCAGTCACTCAAGAAATGGAGGCATTACTTGATGCCAAAGGAATTCATAGTATTCACAGATAACCAGGCTCTGAGTTTCATAAACAGCCAGGAAAAGTTGAACCACAGACACATGAAATGGGTAGAAACCTTACAAGCTTTTACTTTTACATTGAAGCATAAGAAAGGAGTCAAGAATAAAGTTGCAGATGCTTTGAGCAGGAGAGTTCTAACAGTCAACCAGATTCAGTTAGAAAGTGTTGGCATTGATTCACTAAAGACCATTACGAGACTGATGAAGATTTTGGAGAGATATATCATGTATGTACTTCTTTTGGAGAGAAATATCATGCTGAATTCTCTAAATTTTTGATTCAGGATGGATTGTTGTTCAAAGGTGGACAGTTATGTATTCCAAGGTGTTCTATGAGGTTAAACATCATTAAGGAGAAACATTGTGGAGCTATGGCAGGTCATTTTGATCTAGATAAGACTCTTGATCTTGTCAGAAGGCATTACTTTTGGCCTAAGTTACAATCAGATGTCAGAAAATTTGTGGAGACATGTGTGATATGTTAGAAAGCTAAAGGCAGGTCAACTAATGTAGGTTTATATCAGCCCTTACCCATTCCTTCCAGACCATGGGAAAGCATAAGTATGGATTTTGTCTTGGGTTTACCAAGGACAAGGAAAGGGTTTGACAGTGTTTTTGTTGTAGTGGATAGATTCAGCAAAATGGCACATTTCTTGCCATGCAAAACCACTGCTGATGCTTCATACATTGCAGATTTATTTTTCAGGGAGATTGTTAGAATCCATGGATTGCCATTGAGTATAGTGTCAGATAGGGATGTGAAGTTTATTGGTCACTTCTGGAGAACTCTTTGGAAGAAACTTGGAACAAATTTGTCTTTTTCCTCTGCATATCATCCTCAAACGGATGGACAGACTGAAGTAGGGAACCGTTCCTTAGGAAATTTGCTTAGATGTTTGACAAAACAACATGGAGAAAAGTGGGATAATATTCTATCTCAAGCTGAATTTTCATATAATGATACTGTCAATAGGAGCACAAGGAAATCACCTTTTCAGATAGTTTATGGTATGCATCCAAGAGGAATTTTGGAATTGAGAGATCTACCTACAGTAGACCCTGTTAGTGCAGAAGGAGAAGCTTTTGCAGAAGCCATAAAAGAGGTTCATGATCAAGTCAAGATTCAACTGCAGCAAACCACCTTGAAGTATAAGGAATATGCTGATAAAAAGAAGAAGGATGTACAGTTTGATGTTGGAGATTTGGTATGGGTTCATTTGAAGAAGGACAGACTTCCTAAGGGAAAATATACTAAACTTATGCAAAGAAAAGTTGGACCATGTCAGATTTTGCACAAGCATGGACAGAATGCTTATGAGATACAACTCCCACCTGATCTTGGTTTGTCCCCTATATTCAATGTATGTGATTTAACTCCATACAAGTCTTATCCAGATGTAGATCAGGAACTCCTACAGGATACTGTCAATGATGACATTCCCAAGCATGATCCTCCACAGTTGCAGAAGGTTTTAGACACCAGAGTGGTCAAACAGACCCGGAACAAACAGTACTTGGAGTATCTAGTCTCTTGGAAGGGAAAACCTAATTCTGAAGCAGTATGGATGACTGAAGAGCAGATCCAGAAACATGGTGCAGATCTTCATACTCTCATCTCAAGTGGACTTGAGATTTCTTCTTCTGGGGAGTATGGTGCAGGAGAACCCCTACAAGATAGGATATAGGTTAATTGTCCGCATGACAGGACATTAGTCTATTTTTAGTATGTTTGACTTCATAATGTAATAAGGTCCATTGGACCAATGCATATGTATTAGATCAGCCTAGGAGAGTGTGCAGGCAGTTAGAGTTCGTGATCAGGTAGTATGCGCTGTCCTCTCCTAGCCGCTTGGAAGCTCCCAGCCACTGGGAATCGAGTTGGTAGTACTCGTAGGTTATTGCTATAAATAACTCAGATCAGTTAGGGTTTGTGTTCATGTTGAGAGAGTAGTAGTTGTGTTATGTTGTACTGGTGATTGAGTGAAATCCAGAGATCAGTCCAAACATTGTGAAACATTATTCAGGACATTTGTGTTTCATCTAAATAAGATCTCATCAATTGCATTATCTGGTTTATCAGTTGCTTGTGTTTTGATTTCTGTTCTGATTACAAGTTGATGGATTCCTTCAACCCTTCCACTGGTTGATTCTGTGAATCGGTGGAATGGTCATGTATGATAGTTTAGTTTGCATTTTAGTTTTCTGTTTATGCATTTCATTGTGTGAGAGATCAGTTAGTAGCATGCTATGAATCAACCTAGCATACTCATGTGCTAGGGTTTAGGAAGATAAACTGTTAAGTTTTGATCTGAAGGTGATCCGGCCCGATCATCATGTTTTCTTCGTAAAATTATGCGGTTCTGTGAGTTTGCATGCAGCGGACGGATATACAGGAGTCTGCATGTGCTTTTCCAGACGGAGTGAATCGCATCGTCATCTGTGAGTATATTGCTATCCGGATCGGGTTATGAAGCTAATGAAGTTTGTATGTTTCAAGTGCATCAGGATGATATAAGTCAGATATATACTCAGTGTGTATATCATCGTCAGGATCATCTTTCGTGTGTATCCATCATCCGCATATCGCTATCGTATGCGGAAGTGAAAGTTCATTTTTTGGCTAAGTACCGGAAAGGTCATCATCAAGATATTGAAAAGGTCATCAGGATATTTCATTATCATACTGCGGAAGATATAAGGATCTTATATTCGGATGACATCATCATCAGGTGCATTGACATCATCATCAGGTGCATGTGACGTCATCGTCATTAGGATATTGCGAATATCACCCTATGCAAGTTTATCCTGCTGTCGCTAAGTGTTTTGGCATCGGCGTAAGTCATCGGCATAAAGTTTGGTTAACATCATCAGGATGTTTCAATATATCATGATGCTGTTGTTTGTGTAGTCAGATATCGGGGTGACGTAAGCATCAAAGGAAAGGTGCTTGAAGCTGTCGTCATCAGGATATATCGGAGCAACCGGATATTTTATATCCTGCTGATGAAGGTGATGCTGAACCTCATGATGATGAAGATAGAGTTTGGCGCTAAGTGAATAGTGATCATCAGGAGGATGTTTGCACTGCCAAATGTGATGATGTTGCTGGTCGTCGAATATCATGATGCGGCTGATAGGCGAAAGGCGATAGGTGATAAGGAAGTGAACAGTAGTCAGCAGGAGGATATTTCGTGTCTCTTCGAAATATGATGATGCTGTCTGTGTTAGCAAGAAATATGATGATGATGCTAAGCCGATAGGATTTTAACATGCCGATTGTATCAATGACTCCTCCTTCCCATTTGTAAGCTCCCGTTGCGTTTTACCTCTGCATCACAATGCAACCAATCCAATTAGGAACTTCCTCAAAAGAGGAATACAAAGCTACGGTATGGCAGTCAGATGAACACATGTGTCATCCTCAAGACAACTCACCCCCATAATCAAAGCCCAAGATGCCTTGTCCTCAAGGGACTCGTTGGTAGGTAGAACAAGTGGATACCATCTCATAGGAACTCCAAGAATGTGGTACACATCATATAAGGTAATAGTCCATTCCCCCAAAACCTAGGGAAATAAAAATGTTCCTATTGGCATCCTAATGGGTCAGAATGTCACAACAGATACATGAGATAGGATGAATAATGGGAACATGGCTAATCCTCGCTAAACCTGCCCTCTTCAAAATAACAAGATCATCAAGAGATAGTGAATCATACATCTTAGAGAGCCATAACTACTCAAGATTAGCATTCCAATGAATGTGCATATCTTGTCATCACAAAAGAACATTTAATTAGATCCCATCAAGTTAGAAAATCCCTAAAAATTATATAACTTGTGAAAATTTCATAAAAAAAGCATGTAAAACCTTCAAAATCACAATTAATTAATGAATTTAGTGTTCAAATTAGACCAAAACAGAGTGTAGTAAACATCAGAAAATGTCAAATTTTAGTCAAAATCAGTGTGACTAGGTTGCCCCTTTCATCAAACCAAATCTCCTCTGAGTAACCTAGATGTTCAACAGGATCTCCCCCAGGTGACCCTGTTGCACAGGCAGATCTCCATGGGGCAACCCTATTATTTAGCCAGATCTCCCTCGGGTGACCTTGAATGGAAAAAGGGGTGACCCTGTTTGCCTTCCCTCATGCTAAACAATGCTCTAAAAACCACAAATCTTGACTGAATTCAAAAAATGAAAGACCATTTCTACTCTAAACGATGAGACAAACAATGCAACAGAGAAATCAACAAAAACTGACAATTTCATAAGATTTTTCACAAAAATAAAACTAGGGTTTAGAGAAGGGTTTTTGACTAATTGTGCACCTAACTCTCAGTGACAGAGGAAGAAGCAGTCATCTTTGTGATCTACTCAATGATATCTTTCCATTGACTACTTGCACGATCAATTATGTCAGTGTCTTGCTTCGATCACACTAATTTCTTCACTCTTTTCCTCTCTTAGCGTAGTTTGCATTATGCATTTTAGAGTAGCTTTTGCTTTTATGTATCTCTCATGCTCTCATTTTGTATGCTTTCATCCCTACATGTCTTTTCAACAAAGGCAAACGACTAGGCGAATTCACAAGATCTATGGTATGTTTGTCATTTTAGTCTTCATTGCTTGTTTTGATATATTCAGATGTCAAACTAATACTAGTTATTGTACATACTATTGTGGAAAAATCAACAATAGGTAAGGCCTAGTACCTACCTTTCATATAGACTACCATCCCCGAGGGGGCAAATATGTAAGCACCAAAATCACGCATAGCCTCCACAAGGACCCCAATGATGACTCACAATCCTTGTCACATACATGTAAGCATGGAATAATGCCCTCTCAGTAGTGATTCTCTTAGTAGCATGTGGTTTCTTCTTCCCCTTGTTGTTTCCCCTTTGTCGTGCCAACCCTTTCCTTGCTTTTGATGCTTTTTGACACTTGTCAAATTTCATTTACTATGCTTGTGAATCCATCCCTAAGCCTTGTATTTATCCATTTATTGTGTTTTAACCTTTCCCTAGTGTTTTTCATCCAACCCCACCCCTAGGAGCCCTCTAGAGGACCTCCCAAGCCATCTCCAACTTTTAATTTTTTAGTTTCAGTCAACCAGTACAAATATCCCCCTATTATTTCTAGATCTCTTCTAGGAGATCTATCTTTTGCAAGTGGAGATTTGGTTTTTGACCCCCTTTTGACTAGTTTCTGGAGGCAGTTCACCTCCTTTTCCCCTCCTTGTTCATCTCCAACCCTGACTTTCACCCTAGGACCCTCCCTCTTTGGGTCGCCCCTAGGCAACTATGACTGGTGAAAGGGATGACCAGGTGGTCACCCTGTCATCTTTCCCAGCCGCGAAAGAACTCAAGTTTTTAGCCAAAAAAAGCTCTGTTTTGACATGTTTTACTTTTGTTTGCATGGGATTTTGTCCTAAACTTAGAGTTAACTATTTCATGCATCCAAGCATGCATATTTATCTCCTTTTTAACTTAACTTGTCAACCCATGCATTCTTTTAACTCCATTTCTTCTTCAGTTATAAGCTATATTAGCTTGTTCACTACCTAATTAGCCAAAATCACGCTTATGTCTTCTGAGTTAACTCTCCAATCAAATGGAGTTAACTCTTCATCCTCTCCACCTCTTTTAGCCTCTTCAAAACTATAAATACCCCCTCCCCTAAGCACAAAGGGAGGCAATTTCATTTGTGCATCCAGTCTTTTGTAGGTTTTTTCTCTCCAACTAGCATCCATATGTTCATACAGGATGTTCGAGCCTTTTGCTTTTTATTGTTATCTCATCAAGCTTTGCTAAAAGTTTCATATAGCATTGATACTCTACCCAAATCTCAAGCCATGGTGCTCACAAGCTCACATTGAACTCTCATTCAATCTTTCAAAAGCTTCTTATTGTGCCCCTTTCTTATTGTTGCCAAGAGGATCTCCCCGCTACTACAAGAGGATAAGAGGTTGCCCATACAAGGATTTCTAAGGGTAGTAGAGGCTCACATGTTTCTTATTCTAGGTTCATTCATGTTTTTATTTCATAGTAATTAGAAAATCACAATTTACTCTTGGGAATAGTAAATGCATGTTGCCATTTCCTTGATAGGCTAAGTAGATCTTACATTGTTAAAATAGTTTACTTTCAAAAATTTCATAGATTAGATTTATTTCAAAGCAATTTCCATTTCCTAGAGTAATTGTTCCAAGGATTCAGAAAAACAAAGCAAAAACATAGACCAATTGCATTAGATAACTTCATACTAGATTGCATATATATTTTAATAGCATCTAAAAATTGAAAATCACAAAACATTAATATCATAGAGCATTCACAAACCCTTGATTCCAACACAAGGTCAACTTTGGTCAACTTTAGGCAAAACATTTGGTTTCAACACAAGGTCAACACAAAGTCAAACCTTAGGTCAAGAAAACCCTAAGTCAAACCCTAAGATAAATTGAGGTTAGCTTCAACTATCTCTCTCTTGGTTTGGGCTCATGAATGTGCGCTGGGCTTAGAGGTGAGTGGGTGAGGGCAATCCTTGACAAAATAGAGGAGATCCACCCTAGACCACAACAAGATCAACAAACAATTCAACAACAACACATATTGAGGGTATTTCAAACATAGGTTATCATCCAATAGTTTGAGAAATAGCTCCAATTCAACAGAAACATCAATGAAAACAATCATCAACCTACACAACGTTGGAAACTTAGGAATCCAAACAGAAGAACAGTAACTAGTGACCCTTCAGGTCATATAGTTATTTTAACAATGGTCACAAAACACCAGATTAGATCAACTCACAAGAAAGGCCCCAGACTGGCCAACCACTCTCTATGAACTCTAGCTCTCAAGCAAGCCAAACCACCCCCATGTCTCGCCTCCTCTCGACCGGCTACTTCCATGAGAGCGAGAGTGACATGGAGGTTCGCCCGTGGCAAGGAGAGGGGTCCATCTGCGTACCAAAGCTAACTCGAGTGCCCCAGACCATTGAGTCATGTTTTTGAGTGTATAGTGACCAAAATCAAAGGTTTTATAAATGTGTTCTTGGTGATAAAGGAGGCAGCCGATATCAAAGTAGTAACATACATCAGCATTAATGTAGAAATTACTTAGACTAAAAGATGTGATCCCTACTATTAGCTAATGTCACTTTCAACTCAAGGCATTTTCCATAACATTTTCTTTACCCTTAATGTAATGAATATCAACATTGTTAGAATAATCAAGAAAGATCTATTGAATCTGAAAGAAAGCATTAAACAAAAGAAACTCAAATATGATCAAATAAACTCTATTTGTATCAACTGCATAATAAAGTGTATGAAATAACAAAGAGGCCATTTCTTATATAGAGAAAGGCAAAGTATGAGATAAACCAGGAACTCACACAACACGTGGAGTTTGACTGAAGTCTGCATGCACGAAGAGTGGAGTGGAACTCCATGATAACAAGATAGGTGTCAATCATGTGCTACAATCATGCACATGTTGACTAATAGCTAAGTAAGCTTATCCTATCTGGTACATGATATTAATTAAAGTATTTAACTAATAAACTAATTACATAAGTAATTAGTTGCACCAACATAAATAAATAAATGCAATAAAGCAAATAAATAAATGTACCAATACCCCCCATAAGTGAAACTTAGGTAGGGTTATGCATATAAGGGTCTCAACAATGAGTAGCCATGTTAGGTACCCTGTTACACATATGAAGGAAGGAGAAAACCTATAGGAAAAAACTCCTCCTTAGGAGTAAGGTCTAAGAGAGCCCCCTAAAGAACTATTGTCATGTACCCCCAAAAGAGTATGCAAGTGATGATACTTGCTCTCAGTGAAAGGTTTTGTGAATATGTCTACAATCTACTCCTTTGTAGGACAATATTGAAGATCAATGATCTTAGTCTAAATCAGCTCCCTGATGAAGTGCATATGGATCTCTATGTGTTTGGTCTTCTGATGATTAACCAAATTCTTTGAGATCTGAATGGCACTCTAGTTGTTGCAATAGATGATTGATGATTTCTGAAATGGAACACCAAGCTCAGTGAGGATATTCTGAAGCCAAATAGCTTCAGTAGTGGCATTAACAACTCCACGATACTTAGCATTTGTTGATGAAAGCACAATAACATGTTGCTTTTTACTCTACCAATAAATGGGGTCGGATCCAAAGTGAAAGATGTAACCAGAAGTAGACTTATGATCATCATAATTGTCAACCCAATCAGAATCTGTATATCCAACCAAATATGAGCCTATACCTATTGTGTAGTGAATCCCTAAATGTGAGTGCTTCTGATGTAGTTCAAGATGTGTTTGGTAGCTTTCCAATGAAGCTCATGAGGTTCCTGCATAAAGCATGAAACCATGCCAACTGCATATGAAATGTCAGGTTGAGTATGAGTCAAGTAGATGAGGCTGCCTACAAGTTGGAGATACAAAGTGACATAAACCAATGAAGTGGAACAATGAACCTCAAGTTTGACTCTAGATAGGAACGGAGTCAGGGCAGGTTTACAATCAGCCATGTGAAACTAAGCTAACAAGTTAATGGCATACTTGGGCTATGAAAGTGTAATCCCAGAAGAAGACTGTGATATCTTAATCCCAAGAAAATAGTGCAATAGACCCAAGTCAGTCATAGCAATTTTGTCTTGTAGTGTAGTTTTGAGACTAGATATGATGGATGTGGTGCTCCCTATAACAATGAGATCATCAACATAGAGAACCAAGAACAATAGTGAATCCTTCTGCCTTAGAATATAGACATTTGGATCTAAGTGACATCTCAAGAACCCAACTGAGAGAAGAAAAGTGTCCATCTTGGCATACCAAGCCTGGGGGCTTGTTTTAGACCATAGAGAGACTTCTGCAAGTGGCATACCAATGAAGAATCCTAAATGAACCCCTATAGCTGCTCCATATATATCTCCTCATGAAGATCCCCATGAAGAAATGCACTCTTCACATCCATCTGGTGTACAACCTGATCATGAGCGAGTGGAGTTTATCTTAGCAACTGGCACAAAGGTTTCTATATAGTCAATGCCTTCTACTTGGGAAAAACCTTTAGCTACTAATCTTTCCTTGTATTTATAAATAGTTCCATTCACTGCAAACTTAGTCTGATATATCCATTTACATAGAACTAACTTTCTTCTCTTAGGAAGAGGAACAATTTCCCAAGTTTCATTCCTTAGTAATGAGTTATAGTCTACTTCCATTGATAAATCCCACTCAACTATACCTATTGCTTCCCTAAAGGTATGTGGATCGAAAGTTGTGGCAATGTAAGAATATGGAAGATCTTCATGTTGTGACCATGTTCTCCTTCTATCCAATGGATCCCCAGCAAGAGGTCATACATGTGTGCTCCACAGTCTGCCTAGCCCAATGAGGCATCACTGCTTAAGGAAGTGGAGGTGGAGGAGGAACTAGATTCTCAATTGCCAAACCCAGCAAAGGGGGAGGTAAAACCTCAACATCCCTATGAGTATATGGAGCAAGAGGGTCATCATCACTGTTATTTGAATCTTCTAAGGAAGAAGAATGAGAAATGTTTGAAGACAAGTTTGAAGAACTTTCTTTAAAGTAAACACTTCTTGATATAATTAGCTCATGTGAATTTGGATCAATGAGCCGATATCCTTTAACACCATCAAGATATCCAACAAAGATGTAAGGTTGGCTTTGTGGTTCCAAAGAATGACACTTCTCTGAAGGTATGTGAGCCCATGTTGTACTACCCAAAACTCTGAAATGTTGTATTGTTGGCTTCCTACTATACCAAGCTTCATAAGGTGTAATACCCTTTAAAGCTTTGTGAGAAACTTTGTTTTGTATATATGCAGCACAATTAATAGCTTCCGCCTAGTACTCAGGTACTAATGATTTTGCATGTATCATACAACTTTCCATTTCTTTCAAGAATCTATTCTTCCTTTCTGTAACACCATTCTACTGAGGTGTGTATGCAACTGAGTGCTAAAGATCAATCCCTTCAAGTGTACAGAATTGTTCAAACTTGTTTTTCACACATTCCCTCCCAGTATCTATGCGAAGGATCTTGATCTTCTTTCTAGAGAGTTTCTCTACAATAGTCTTGAAGTCTAGAAATCTATCATATACTTCACTTTTTTGTTTCAAAAAATAAACCCAAGTATATGTGGAATAGTCATCAATAAATGAGAGAACAAATTGGGCTTTGCTAAATGACAAAGATGGAAATGGACCTGCTAAGTCACTATGAACAAGTTCAAGGACTTGAGTAGCCCTCCAAGCCTTCTCTTTATCAAACTTATCTTCTGGATGCTTGCTTAAGGCACAACCTTGACATACACCCTCACAAAACTGAATTTGTGGAAGTCTTGTAACCATATCCTGTTGACTAAGTTGTTATAGATAGCGGTAGTTTAGGTGACCAAATCACTCATGCCATAGCTTGCTCCTTGAATTGGTATGAGTGAACAAAGCTTTTGAGGAAGCTTGAGGCACAAAATGTGAGAATGTATAAAGTTGAGATTGATTATCAACTTGTCCCACTGCAACTAAGGCATTATCCTCCAAATTTATGATTGTGACTGAATCTGGGGTGAATGTCATGCCCACTTTTTCCATGCGGCTATAACACACATTACACATATGTCATGTCCACATGTGCTATGTGGTCATGATACAAACTATCAAAAATTTTCCCTTACTACTCTGAAAACCCCCTCGCACGCATAAGCGTGCTCGGCGGTGCACGCTTAAGGCGAAAGCAATATAGTTGACAGCGGCGTACCAAATACATGTGCACACAACCTAGACAAGGGAACGCGTGGTTCCCTAACTTAGGTTAATCTCACGAATTATATTTGAACAAAGTTGTTTTAAGAGATAGATCATTTTTCAGTAAAGCATGGTCATTTGTTCTTCTTTCCATTTCTAGAATTTAATACTAATTTCTCCTCCTTCAGACTTAGCATTTCCAACCAAGTCCATTCATTTGCCCTCTCTTCCTTTTCTTGGAATTTAATTTTGCTTGTATTTCTATCACGTTCATTTTACCGTTTCTCTGAAATTTAATTTAAATATCATTTTTCAACAAAGCACGATCATCTATTCATTTGCCTTCTCTTCCTTTTCTTATTTCTAAATAGTAAAACTTAATGAACAAGAAAATTACAACTATCAACCCAAGAATAGAGAGGATTTCCTCACAACCCCAAAAATAACAATTTATATAACATTAGGTCACACTGACGATGGATGAAGAGTTAGCAAAGAGTTAGCGATCTTGTTGGTGTGAGTCACTCCGATGAAAGATCATCAAAGTGAGTAGTGTTATCGACGTAGCTGGAAGAAGTCTCCCCATTACTTCATGTTATACCGATGAAGGGTTGGCGTCAGTGTGAGAATCACTATAAGCCAAGCCTTGAGTCCTCTCTCTGATGGACCTCGTTACTCCGATGGAACGGTTATCGGCATGACAATCCTTGTCGAGCTGATGTTTGGAAGTTTCTCCGATGGGCCTTGGTCACCCCGATGGAAGTTGGTGAAGTGTTTGGCATCAGCATGAGAACTTCTATTGGCCCAGCCTTGAATTGTCAATCCGATCGCAGATGTCACTCCAATGAAGAGTTGGCATTGTGTTGGCGTCGATAAGACAAGGAACTGTCAGAGTGAGTGTTGAAGTGTTCGCCAATGGTGTTGGTTACTCCGATGACTTTTAACTTGGCGTCGTCGATGGCAAAAGTACCAACAGTTATCTTACATCGGTTTGAGCATTTAAACCAAGGTGTCCTCTATGAATTGGTGCATGTGGGACTAATCTCATGAATGCGAAATGGTTTGGAAAGTTGGATGTCAGTGATGCTGGGTAGTTGGAATGAACGGTTGTTTGCATGAGAATCGATTAGATTGCTAAAAGCAATTGTGTAATTGAGTAAGAGTAGGGAGAGAATCTATGAGACGGTGAGTTCAATCTGATGGAGCTCTGGTTTTCTCCTTCTGTGAAGTCCTTTGCTGTATGTTGTATGCAGCATGTGAACAACATGTGAAGGGACTGAGAAGAGAATGAAAATAGAGTTCAGGAGAAAGGGAGTTCTGGCTGAGAAGGGTGATATTGTCAGCTATTCTTCAGAAAGAGCAAGATGTAAATCTTCATGAAAGGCTTATTGCCAGTTTTGTATTGTAACTATTTTTTTGTTGCTGAATAATACAATGGTGATCTGGGCTTTTGGAGTGTGGGGTTTTTTACCTGTAAGGGTTTTCCCCACGTAAATCTATGTTCTTGTTCTATCTTTCATGATTAATATCTATACTGTGGAAACTAGTTAATGTTCGCTTGTGCTTTCCTCTAAGGGTCAATGTTGGAAATGTTACTATGTCTGTTTCCGCTTTAAAGGCATAGTTGTGCGTGTTTTTGAAGCTTTTGGAAAGAATTTAAATCTGTCAAAGACACCACTGTTCTTAGAAATACGTTCTGAGATGCCCTCATTTCCTTACAAGTGGTATCAGAGCCTTCTTCTAGGATCTGCTTTGTTGCTCACATATGTACATTTGTGTGTTGCATGTGTTGCATATAAGAGTTCCTGATGTATAAGGTCTAGGTTTTCCTTCTGTGATGATTTCTTAGTGTGACAGACTTGAGGAAATCTGAAGGAAATGTCTGTTTGTTTGATCCTTGTTTGAGTGAAAGTCTAGCAGTTGATCTTGTGTTTCTGTTTTAGCAGTGCTTGAAGGATGGTGAAGAGACTGGAGCTGGTCATGATGTGGCTTGAGGCTCTTAATTGACAGTATTTAATCTTGTTGCATGGGGTTTGCTTTGTGGCTGTGTTGCTGCAGTAACTTTCATATTGGGTGTTTGTGTGAGAGGCTCTCTGATGATATGAAGAAGTTTGTGTTACTGTTCAGCCATGGAGTATTATGCTTATGCTGGGTGTTCTGTTCCTGGTATTGAAAGGCATAATTTTTCTATTACCCTGATTGCATGTAGGCTATGGAGTTGATCATTGGATGGTTTGAAAGCTTCTATAATAGCCTGACTCTCTTGGATGCATGTGCATGTTGGTGGTTGAGGGATTGGTCTACAAGTGGGCCTGAAGCTCTTGAACTGCTATTTCCTTAATTGGATATTTTGTACTTGCATGACTCAGATTCATGTTTATTGGATTTAAGGGTTTTATAGTTTTTCCTTAAAATCTATGGTTATGCATATTCATGATGATCCATTATTCTGGTTTAACTATTATGGAGTTTATATTGCAGACTTTTTGAGTCATCCAGATGTGAAGTGGATATGGATGTGCATGGGTGTTTTTCAAACACAGTGGTTTTGCAAGTTTTACACGGTCAAAAGAAAAACTTGTGGTTTTGTGAAGCTACAGTTAAGCTATTTCTAGACCCTGGCTTTTGGGATGTTGCTGGATGATATAGTTGCAATTTTGCATGCATGCTCTGTGCATGGTGTGAGGAGGTGAAATGCTTGCTCTACATGGGAGTGCTGGTATGTGATTTGTCACTCAGCATTTCTGTGGTAATGTTTCTGGTTTCTTCACTATGGTGCTCAGATTGTGGACATGTTTGGCAAATCAGTGAAAAGTAAGTTTTTCTGAAGCTTGAGTCATGTTGTCTACATTGTTATCTATTCCTTGAGATCTCAGTTTTGCAGTTTCCAGTGTGATAGTGAATTTGCATGGTACATTGGTTGGATCTACGAGTTATGTAGTTTCGTGGGTTGATCACCTATTTTGCTACAGTGAGATGACTCGGATGTGGACTGTCTTTATCCACAAGATTATTTCAGTGTTTATGCAGATTTGTTAGCTGGCCTTGTCTTTGGTCACTTGAACATTGGTGTGACTATTTTGGGATGAGAGGATGAATGTTGTAGAGTATCTGAATAGTTGGTTATGGAGACCTGTAGTATGTGTAACATGATGTCATGTATAACTTGAATACACAGGTTTGTGTAAGCTATTGATAGTGATAGTTTATTTCCTTGGTTTGGAGATCTTGGTGTCACTTGGTTTTATACTCACATGGACATATTAATTTGTGGCCCTGGAAGATTTTCAGATTAGGAAATGTTTGGTCAGGATGCTTGAAAAGCTCTGTTGTTATAGTTCAGTGGGAGCTTTAGCATTGACTGTGTGTTTCATCACTTAGTGGTGAATGATCCTCTTTAGTGTTGCAGATGTTACTAAGACGAGCTCTTTGATCCTGTTGCTACAGAAGGGTTCTTTCGCATTTGTAGGGGCACTATTTGAGGATGACTAACATCTTGAAGTCATGGAGGATTCATGAAATTCTTGGCTAAAGTGTTGGTGGTGCTTGACAGGTGATGTTGGTTTAGAGTTTTGGCATGATACATTGCTCTTGAGACCATGGTTATGTTCACCTGGAGCATGGTATCTCCTAAGGGAGATGGTAAGATCATGATGTCATGATAAGTTTCTAATTCAGATGATTGGAGCTTTGACAGTGGTCTGGTTACTTCTCTATGTTTGGGTACATTTATCATTTGCTTGATTACTTCATAGTGTTGTAGTGATGTAGTTGGAGTTCAGCATGAGGTGATTGTTCGAAGGTACTCATGGATACATGGAGAATAAGGTGAGACTGTATTGGCTATGCTTATTCAGATTTTGCAGCAGGAAGTCTGAGGAGTCTTTACCTTGGTTGGCTGTGAGTTCAACATAGACCAATGAGGAGATTGCTCTTGGAGAAGTCATATAGACTCGGTTACCCTGGAGGAGCATTCTCATTCCCACTCTTGGTCTTCTTAGCAGTTTATAACTTGAGAGATATTGCCCATTGTTTCTCTCAAGTGTTTTATGTTTTCTTTCATAGATATGGATCTTGAACTGCTCATCGATGGTTCTGGTGGATCCATTGTGAGATATGAATAGCATGATTGTCTCCTTGTGCATTTGAGTTTAGAGATTTCATTCATTGATGAGGACTGTTAGGAGATGGTTAATGGGCTGATTTCCTGAAATGGGAAATGAATTAGTTTGATCTTCTTTGGTTTGTGAGGCTTACATCCATGTTAATTGATCTTGGAGATTGAATGTTTGTTTGGATGTTGTTATGTTGTTCTTCTTTGGGGTGTTTTGAAGGAGATCATACTTGACACAGTTGGCATTCAGAGGTGTATGTAGAAGGATTGTCTACAGGTATATGATGTGCAGTGTTTCTCTTGGTCTTAGTTATTTTCTCTGATGGTGTGTTTCACATTACATTGGTTTGAGGTTTTGTTCGGAGCTGATGATCACTAGTTTGTGGTCATGTGTCTTCACTTATGCTTTTGGGTGATGACAAGGAAGTTCTATTATCTCTTTCTTTTGTTGGATGTGGAGAACTTGGGGAGCTCTGGACTGGTTGTGAGGTGTTGATTCTTGTAGGTTATTGATTTGCATATCATGGTGGATGTTTCCTTGGTACTACATGATATTTACACTTTCTATGTAATGCTATTGGTGGATTTTGTATGCCATGATCTTTTTCAGATCTGCATTATCCATGCTGTGGGAGTTCTTGATGTGTTTGGTCTTTTTTGACTAGTTGACACATGGAGCTTGTATTTGCAGTTGAAGGATGTATATGTAGGTGGCATGAGTCTACTGATGTTCATACCTTTAAGGTATGAGTGATTGGATGTTTTAGCACTGGCTGTGTGTGCTATTTTCAGTCATGTGGGGTTTTATTTTTAGTTGGATGGGTACAGTCAACTTACTGATTGTTGTTCTAGCTAATGGTTTATCTTGTTTCTGGAGGATGTTTTTCATGGCTGTGTTCTGGAAGCTTTGAAGTTGTTTTTGTTAAAACTTCTGTGGAGCTTGTGAGCACAGTGGAGTGGTGGCAGTATCAGCTTTGGTTCTGTGATATGGAGCATTGATGGTTTCCTGTAATTCCTTCGTCAAGTGGGAGAATGTTGAGTACTAGTGACTCAAATTACAAGTTCATTGGTTCCTTAGTTATCCTTTGTTATCGGCCTAACAGAATACTATCGGCGTACCCATGTTGGGTTTTACCGATGACTTTTGTTTCACCAAAGGGTAGTGGCCATCGGCCTGACTCCTTGTATCGGCGGGAGTAAGAAGTCTTTGGCCGATCTGCTAGGTTACACGGAGGGCTAGCTATCGGCATGAGGATTACTATCGGCAGGAGTTTGGTGTCTTATGCCGATCTCCAAGGTCTTACCGATGTGTGATGTCCATTGGCATGAGGGTGGTCATCGACGGAGCCTGTGGTAGTGTCTTCGATCTCTTTGGTCTCACCGACGGTAGTGAGACATCGGCATGAGGTTGACCATTGGCAAAGCTAGTGGTAGGAGCTCTGACAGTGTTGGGTCACACCGACGATGGATGAAGAGTTAGCAAAGAGTTAGCGATCTTGTCAGTGTGAGTCACTCTGATGAAAGATCATCGAAGTGAGTAGTGTTATCGGCGTAGCTGGAAGAAGTCTCCCCGTTACTTCATGTTATACCGATGAAGGGTTGGCGTCGGCGTGAGAATCACTGTCGGCCAAGCCTTGAGTCCTCTCTCTGATGGACCTCGTTACTCCGATGGAATGGTTATCGGCATGACAATCCTTGTCAGGCTGACGTTTGGAAGTTTCTCCGATGGGCCTTGGTCACCCTAATGGAAGTTGGTGAAGTGTTTGGCGTCGGCGTGAGAACTTCTATTGGCCCAGCCTTGAATTGTCAATCTAATGGCAGATGTCACTCTAATGAAGAGTTGGTGTTGTGTTGGCATCGATAAGACAAGGAACTGTCGGAGTGAGTGTTGAAGTGTTCACCAATGGTGTTGGTTACTCCGATGACTTTTAACTTGGCGTCATCGGCGGCAAAAGTATCGACAGTTATCTTACATCGGTTCGAGCATTTAAACCAAGGTGTCCTCTGTGAATTGGTGCATGTGGGACTAATCTCACGAATGCGAAACGGTTTGGACAGTTGCATGTCAGTGATGCTAGGCAGTTGGAATGAACAGTCATTTGCATGAGAATCGATTAGATTGCTAAAAGCAATTGTGTAATTGAGTAAGAGTAGGGAGAGAATCTATGAGACAGTGAGTTCAATCTGATGGAGCTCTGGTTTTCTCCTTCTATGAAGTCCTTTGTTGTATGTTGTATGCAGCATGTGAACAACATGTGAAGGGACTAAGAAGAGAATGAAAATAGAGTTCAGGAGAAAGGGAGTTCTGGCTGAGAAGGGTGATATTGTTAGCTATTCTTCAAAAAGAGCAAGATGTAAATCTTCATGAAAGGCTTATTGCCAGTTTTGTATTGTAACTATTTTTCTGTTGCTGAATAATACAATGGTGATCTGGGCTTTTGGAGTGTGGGGTTTTTTACCCGTAAGGGTTTTCCCCACGTAAATCTATGTTCTTGTTCTGTCTTTCATGATTAATGTCTATGCTGTGGAAACTAGTTAATGTTTGCTTGTGCTTTCCTCTAAGGGTCAATGTTGGAAATGTTACTATGTCTGTTTCCACTTTAAAGGAATAGTTGTGCGTGTTTTTGAAGCTTTTGGAAAGAATTTAAATCTGTCGAAGACACCACTGTTCTTAGAAATACGTTCTAAGATGCCCTCATTTCCTTACAATTCTTCCACAAGGCCTCAAGCCTTCCAATGAATCAATTACCAGGGATTTCCCAATAGGCTCTCAAAGCCATAAAGCCCTCTAGGCTCAAAAGTACTAACATGCCCTCAAGGCATTTACAACAAGAACCAAGATGACACCTAAGGAGGGTCACACCTTCCCTTCCCTATACAAGATGAGCATTCCCTTCCAACTGGAAGGAGTTCTTTCTACACCCAACACAAAACCCCAAAACAATAACAGAATACTCATAGAAGACATTTGCAAACTCATTCAACAAGCAAGAAACAAACATACATATAAAACAATAGATACACAAAATGTGAGAATGTATAAAGTTGAGATTGATTATCAACTTGTCCCACTGCAACTAAGGCATTATCCTCCAAATTTATGATTGTGACTAAATCTGGGGTGAACTCAACTTTCCTGCCTTTCTCAAAGTGAGTGATTTGGTAGACTAAGAGAAGTTTAGTTGACAAATCAGGTACACAAATAACATCCTCGAATACACCATTGTCATCATCAACAATGCCTTTCCCTATTACATCTACTAGAGTGTCATCACCTATAAGAATATGGAGCACAAAACATGATTCTAATACTAAAAATTGTTCTTGATTAGAACCCATATGGTGCAAAGCACCTTAGTCAAGTACCCATGAATTTGTAGAATTTTCCAGTGTAACTAGTGCCATAGATTTCCCTTTCCCTGAAGATGAAGGAGTTGGTGACTATGTGGGTTTAGGGGGATTGATGTTGTTCTTTTTTAGAAGATCCTTAAGTTCATTAATCTCTTTGAAATGACATGAATGTTCACCATGACCTTTCCTTTTGCAATACGTGCAAGGAGGGTACTCCTTTTTATGTGAATCCCTTTTCTTGTTAGAGGATTTAAAACCTCCTTGTGAGTTAGATGATTGCCCTTTTTTGTATCTTTCTGTGATTTATTCTTGAATTTCTACTTCTTTTTACTTGTACCTGAACCTAAAAATTGTTTTTCTTGAGGTTGATTTTAAAATAGAGCTTGTGATTTAGAAGACTTGATTAGACCAATTACTATTAACTTTTCCTATTGTTATCCTCAAAATCAGCTACGTTTGATTTTGTAGGATGACCCCTACGAAACTTGTCTATTTCGTAGCCTACAACTCTAAGTATGCAACCTGAGGTGAATGACTTCACCCTCATGTGTAGTCCTCTAGCCCCTAAGAATCTATTTGAATATCTTCCCAAATCAGTTTCTCAAAATTTGCGCAAGTTTTCAAACTTGGGTTTTTTGCAATTTTAAGGAGTTAAAAACTGTTTGCTTCTATATGCAAGGGCAGCAATTTTTGCCGCCATTGCATGTTAGAGGATTTGTCACGTGCAAGGGCGGCAAAAATAGATGCCCATATACATTGTATTTATGTCCTGCATAAGTAGTAAAAAGTGTCACATGTGAACTTTAAGGTGACTTTAAGTCTAACTCATGTGCAATTAATGCACAATGAGTTCAACGTTTTAAAACCTTTTTATGGTTTTAATCATCTTAGATTTCATTTGTATTTGTGTTTAGTCATTTCTATATTCCCTCTAAGCTCTCATTCGATTTCGAATTTCCTGGCAAACGAGTGATATCGATTTCTCAGTGGATCAGAGGTTGTTTGTGTTCTCTCACCTTCGTCGTGTTCCAGGTAGAGTTTCTATTACTATCTATTTCTTTGTTTACTTTTGTATGAATGTGTTAGGGTTTTGAAACATTTTTGTTTTAAGTTTTATTTTTTGATTTTAAAGAACCCTAAGCTCTTCTTCATTACAATGATTTTTCTTGTTTCAAACCTTAGGGTTTCTACCTATGTGTAAGCATTGATAAAGGCCGCCTCATCCTTCTTTCCTTGAATCTTTATTTGTTGTGTTTTTATTGTCTCTTTGTTTGGTGTTGTCAACGATTTTTGCTATGATTTTCTGATACCTTTGTTCAAAGTTAAATGGTTAAAATTTGCTTTGAAAATGTAGACTTCATCATTCCCGTAGAAGTGGTGAAAAATGTCGATGATACATATTTGTGTTATCTACCTAAATGAGCAGTGGATTTCACCATTTGCAACAACATCTATACCCTAAGTGTAGGGGTGGTGAAAAATGCCGCCCATACACACATTTTTGTTTTTGATCTCAATATACATGGGTGGTAAAATTTACCGCCGATGCATATGTATCATACTTAGACAAGAATGCATGGGCGGTAAATTTTACTGCCCATGCTATGACCTTTGTTTAGTCTTTCAATAGTGTAAGTGTGGCAAAAATCACCGCCCATACACAAACACTTGATGTACCCCCAAAAAGTGCAAGGGTGGCAAAAATCACTGCCCAAGCATAAAATATGTTCTACCCTCCAAATGTACAAAAAGGATTTTTCATCGCTTATGCACTTTTTGCAAATACTTACCTCACATGCAGGAGCGGTCAAAATTTCTGCCCTAACATAACAATGCAATTTCTTCTACCTGCAAGGGCAGTGATTTTTGCCACCCGTGCACTCACTCACTGAAATTTTTCTAACACTGGGAAATTTCTACATTTGCTATCTTTAGCCTTCTTTTGTTTATTTTTTTGCCTGGCTCGCTCTTTAGCCCTTTCAAGCTCATCCTTGTGATCATGATCATCAACATACAGTTTCCCAAATTGCCATTTTTCCCCTAACTGCAAGATCATGACTTTTTGTTGCAGTTTCTTTTGCGAACTACCGAGGTCATCATGTCACTCTTCCAAATGACTAACCCCTCACCAAAGAAGGCTAAAGAAATGAAGTACAAGTATCAAGGTGTTTCTCGTATCACTTTAGTCACATCAAATGTGGATGAAATATGAGACACAGAGATTGGTCATGTTAATATGGCCGAATTTTTGGAAAGGACAAAGTCAGATAAACCTAGCCATTACATGGAAAGGATTATCAAGAGCAATATCCATTTGGTTGCTTCATTTCCTTTCATTGCACATATTACTAAATTTGTTCTCCAAGTTGCTCATTTTTATAATAAGGATAATAGGATAGTGGTGGATGCTCATGGCGATGTGATTATGAGACTTGCTACAAAGTTTATGGATAAGGTTTTCATGTGTCCTAGTGTAGAAGATGTTGTAGAGCTAGATTTCTCAATTGCCCAGAGGGAATATGATAAAGATGTTGAAAAGGCCAAAAGGGTTATCAATACTAAATGGCTAAAAACTACTAGGCCAAATTTGTCCGGATGGCCCAGGAGTTTTACCAAAAGTGACTTTGTAGAGGAGGTAAGTGACTTAATAACTCTTCTCAGCAGAGTTAGAGGTTTACCTTCATCTTCTACTTTTCATGAATGGATGTATCCATACATCAAAATCATTCTTTAAGGCAAGCAAAATATTTTCTGGGGAGAACAGATTAGCAATGCCCTTCATGACCAACTAATTAAGGTGTCAACTACCTCCAAATTCTATATGACATCATATCTTGTATATACAGTTGCTTCAATGAGAAGCTTTCCAGGTTTGACATTTGAGGGAGATTGGAGGGTGGTGCTAGTTTATCAATACTATCCTCAGTTAACTCTGAAGTGATCTATACATCATTTCAGAAGAGTGAATGATGCCTTCTTTGCAGTTTTCATGTGTCTTTTTGATCCTCAATTGAAACAGAGAAGGGTTTCAGATGAAGCATGGACAGTTGTCAATGATTTTGTTTGTTTATATCTTCAGTTCCCAACTTTTACCTATTTAAGAGTTGGTTATTATCAAGGTTATCCTTATATGTTGTCAAAATTTCTAACTGATAGGATTATCTTGATGGAATTGTGTAGACAAATGATTGTAGTGCACAATAAACAAATGGAATTGAAGAAGCCTGGATTCAAATTTCCTATTGAAATTGGTAGGTATTCTATTGCAACTGCTTCAAAAGCCAAGGCAATGGAAACTTAGATGCAGATGGTTACCATGAAACAATTCAAGAGAAGACCCAAATTTGACTATCAGGGAGTGAAAGATAAGATCGGGAGAAAAACTCAATTTCATGAGCCGATGGTAGAGGATGTTTGGGTAGATTTGAGAACTGAGGAAGATATCAAGAAACTAGATTACAGCAGGTTGACTTTGAGTCAAATTGAGGAGTTGGGTTTGGTTGATATCCCTAAGGGGATGGTTGATAATGAAGATGTTTTAACTCCCAGGTATGTTAATGAGCAGATTGCAAATTCTTTGTTGCATGCTATGCTATGGTCAAAGAAAGAAGTGACATCACTGAGAAAGAGGTTTGAGCCTATCTTGGCCAATACCAATATATGGATTCAAAGTAAAGGAATTCAGCTAAAAGACTTCATCACTAGCTCTGAGGAAGAGCTTCTTGAACATACCAGGAAAAAGGTTGAGATAAGAACCAAAAATAAGAGTGATGCTCCCAGTACCTCTAAGGTTCCTAGGCCTAGAATAAAATTTGTATCAAAATGGGATAAAGAGAAGGTGACAGAAGAGGAATCTACTGCTAAAGATATGGAAATAAAAGAGCAGAACACTAAGGAACCTGTTGTTGAACAAATGGATACTAAAGAAAGGTCTATAGAGGAAAGAGAGGATGAATGGGAATCAGTGAAAGGAGATGAGCGGGAACATCCACAAGATATGACAATGTTTGCACCAAAAGACATGTCACAAGAAACTCAAGTCTCTTCTTCCCTACCCACTATGTCTATTTTAGATTCTTTACCTATTCTTTCAAAAGATCCTTTGTCTCTCATTATTATTTAGTCTTCTGGCTTGTCGCCATCTTCTTCTAGGATGATTTTTGATAGTCCTAAGGTTGCTTTTGATGCTACCCTTCATTCTTAAGGGTCTATTCTGAGCTTGTCTTCACCCTCCTACGATATTGGTGATTCTACAATTTTTGAACAATTTGTTTTAGGTGCTAAGCAAGTTGCTAATGTGGATGTACCAGGTGTTGTGTTTACAAATACTCCTCCAATTGTCACTACTACAAGTGTGAGTACAATTCCTTCTGCACCGGCAATGGAGTCAGATCCAAATGTTAGTACAATAGTGCTTCCTCCATGGCTTTTAGCCTATACTCCTAAGAGGAAAAAGCAAGCCATCTCCCCAGATGACTTTGACTTTGGAAAGTTAATGCCAGTGAAGGAAAAGACACAAAAGAAGCCCAAGACTCTTTCTCAGCTACTGGAAGACAAAGGCCATAAGTATGTGGAGATTTCTCAGCCACCGCCAGATGCAACTATTGATAATTTCAACAAGAGTGACTATTCTATTTTCAGAATTGAACTTGGGAAGATCACACATGAAAGTGTCAAAGTTGATGTTTAGTCTACGCTCAATTCCTTGATTTAGAAGTTTGATCATGAGAAGGAAATGAAGGATCACTACAAAGCAATAGCGGAGTAGTTGGCAATGGTGGTGAGAAAAATTACTTTGACATCTGAGTCAATAACACCTGAGGCAATCACTGTGGAAGATCATGTTGTTCAGAGAGTGGAGAAGACTCATGTCAAAGGGAAAGTGGTTGAAGAATACCTTGACAAAATGCATTCACAAGGAGTGTATCTTCTTACCAAACAATGGAGAAGACAAGTAGAATGGAAAAGATAGAGCTGAGCTGGATGATTTAGTGGATGTCATTTCTCAAGATATTGAGTATATAGATAATAGTTTTGAGAAGTGGACTGAGATGAAAAAGTTGAAGATAAAAACTCTTATATCAATTGGTATTATTTTGAATCGTGACTCTTATATGGAAACTAAAGAGTCATTGAATTATCGAAGTAATGTTTTGAAGGAGTTGATCAAAGACTTGGAGAGTGCTAGAGAACTTAGTGAAGAAAGTGATGTTGATCTTCTGCATAAATTGGAGGAGCTCCCATGCAAGCTGACATCTGAAGATCATATTTTCTTTCCACTAATGAAATGATTCAAGAGTTTAAGAATATGTTTCAAACAGAGTTTGAAGATGAACCTTTCTCAGTTGCCTCTCTAGACAATATTCTGAATAATCAGTTAACACTTGATAATCTGAAATCCAAGTTGACCAGTCATGATAAAGTGGCCACAACAGTGAAAGATATAGTGATCAGAGCTCGAGTAATCTTTAAAAACATTGTTAGTCCTAATAGCTATGAGATGCAAGCAACATTCACTATGTATGATGCTTATCTGAAGAAGAATGGAGATGCAAGTTGTCATGCCTTAGTTTATTTTTTGTATTTTCATATGTACTTTGTTTATAGTTTTGGACACCTTTATATGTACTTTTTCCATATGTAATTACATGTAAAAACATATGAAGTCCCAAATCAATAAGGACTCCTTTGTTGAATAAGTCAAAGTAGTTAGATTTTCCTAGATTATCTCATGGCCTCTCACTATAAATAAAGAGGACCTCTTGTATTTTTTATCTTTTATCTATTGAAGCAAAACTCTACCACATTTAAGAAGCAATTTTAAGACTTTGAGCTTTTATTGTAAATCAATTTTCAAGCGAAATCAATATAAGAAAAGCAAGTTGGTGCCCAATCTTTGTGTTGGATATGATTTGTCAAGTGTTAGGATTGTTCTTCTGTCTTTCCTATTGCCATATAATTGATAAGTGATTGAAAGGTGAATGTGTGTATCAAGAGATTGAGAGATATTCCAAATTTGATTTTTGAAGACTTTGAGCTGCAAATATCATTTGTGGAAGTTTGGTTATATTTGTGAAGTTTAGACTAAAACTTGAAGACTTTGAGCTGCAAGTGGATTCTTGTGATTATTTTACAATATCTTGGAATACATTGAAGACTTTGTGCTACATTATATTCCAAAATTCTGATTTTCATTCAAGCATAAGGAGAAATGGAAAACTTTGTGTTTTCATGGGTTTCTTTGCGGTTTAAATATATTGGTATTGCTTTAGTTATTCTTTTGTGTAACTAAAATTATACATTGGTTATTATTGTTCTAAGATAGTAAATTGTATTAAGTTTTGTATTGAGCATTGTAAACATTATTTCTGAAAAAAGAGAAATGGATGATATGAAATCACCCCGAAGTTAGTTTTAGTATAAATAAGTTTGAAATAGTTATTAGTTTGTATTTGGCAATAAAAGGGAGCCTCCCCTTGCTGAGAGGAGAGATAATATCTCATCATACTGTGGCTAATATAACCAGTTTGCCTTTAGTTAGTTAAAGATAAAATATTCACCCAACACATGTTCAACCATTAATATCCCAACAAAGGTGTCAAAGGAGGGCATTATGTATGCGTGTCCCATTGTGAGCCTATGATTCTGAAAACTAGAGACAAAGGAAGCATATTCAGGACCTAATTTGTGTAAGGCACTTAATACTAACTGTATATCCTTCTTATCAATCTTACATTCTAAGAGTTGATATCTAAAATCAATGACTTTAGTGATATATTCTTTTATATTAGAAAATTTTTTAGGATCTAAACTTATGAGTTCATTATAAATTTGATAATCTCAAACTTCATCTATCTTACCATACAATGATTGTAATTTTTCCCAAGCTTCCTTTGGAGTTTTACATGCTTCAATGTGAAAATTCAAATCTAGTGACATAAAAGATCTAATACATCCTAGAACCTTTGTGGTTTCAAATATCCAATGTTGCTTATCCTTTACATCAGTGGGTTCAATAGTAAGAGTTGTTATATATGGCGTATAGCCAAGCATCATTAATGTGTTCCATGCATTTTGTTTCCTTGTATTATACATGTATGGTGTTAAGAGAGGAAACTTTGGATTCCTTATGATGCAAGAAAGAAATCAACTCATAGTAGAAATGAAAGAATACAGATACAACATCACAAGATCCATCCCTAAACTAGTGAATGTGATCCCCTCAGCAAGTAATGATTGGGCACTTTATAACTGAGTGTGATTACAAGACTGGATTATAGTTTTCTAGTGGACATAGAAGCTCAAAAAAATCCGTTAGGATGAAATTATAGAAAATATGCAATTTGGTACAAACATTCCTACACCAATGTGTTGTGCTCAAAAAATATTAACTTTAAAAAAAATGGCACCTCAATCCGAGGTTGTATGTGAAAGTTATGGAGTTGTAAAGGTGCAAAAATCAAGAACTGACAAGAGCTGTCTATCAAAAACATTGAATTCTGAAAAAAACCTAGAGGAATCTAAAAAAATTGATTGCACAGTGTTGAAGAGCACAAAATTTTAGCCTATATCAAAAAACATTTGTCAAAAAATACCTCCGTATAGAGAAATGATGAGCTCCCAAAGTTGCCCAATAAAGGCATATTGCTCAATGGTGAAGGCAGGCCATAGTTGGTGCAAGGGCACCTAACAAACCCTTGTTTTGTTTGTAATAAGGTCAAACCGACCAGTTGTTTTACTTTCAATTTTTGTTTTTTGTTCAATTTGTAACCGACCATGTAGACAGTTCAAGAACAAGGCAGTTTGGGGATAGGAAGCGATTGAGCTTCCCCCAACTACTCAGGAATGGTTGAACTCCCTCAACAGTGGGTTAAAAACAAGGTAGATTGAACAAGAGGGGTTCAGTATCTTGTATGTGTGTGTTCGTTGCCTGTGTATGAAGAAAACTAAAGAATAAAGAAACTCTGTTCCATCCCTTGTGTGTCAAAATCTCATAATTGTACATAGCAATTTTCTTTCTGCAGTCATAGTTAATCTCTGTCCTGCAAGTTACTGTACCATGGATCGATGAAGCATTCCACTAGTTTGACTCTTGTTGAGATCGGTGGGATGGCTTCTGTGTATATATTTTTGTTTTTGTTTCTGTTTGTTTTGTCGTTTGGTAGGATGGGGCAGAAGTTTCGAAAGATCTGTTGTTCGCAGTGAGTTGCCTAGCATCACCATGTGCTAGGTTTTGGAAGGAGGTAGTGTGGCCATGAAGTTGCAGAGTCACATAGAAGTTTCATTGGTGAGACAGAGACATATCGGAGGAAATATTGTTCGCCAGGCTGATAAGAAGTGTCTGGCCGAAAGCGCAAAGGTAGGAAGTCATCGGAGTATTAGCCTGAAGTTTGGAGACACCGTCGATGGTAGATGTTACACTGACGGTTGAGTTGGAATGTGTATCGGTATACCAGGAGGATAAACAAAGTGCTCGCTGATGTTATAAGTCTTGCCGACGATAGTTGTATCGACGTATCAGAAGACAAGGTCAAAGTTGAACCGATAGAGGAGAGTCACGCCGACAAGTTTGAAGGAGCCATCGGCATATCAGCGAAGAAGATTCTTACAAGGCTGATGGCAAACGTCTTGCCAACAACAAAGGAGTGATTAGTGTATCGGTGGAAGGTTTTGTTGAGTTGCTGATGGTGTCAAGTCCTACCAATAGGTGTGAAACATAGAGTTCTCCATCAGGGAGACACGTAAGATCAGAGAGCTAAGTTCTAATGTGGCTGACAAGTTATGTTTGGCCAATAATAGTAGGTTGCCAAGACATAGACCACTCTCTCACCGATCAGTTTGTTGATCAAGCCTACGCTTCCATTGTGCACTCTATATCATTTTGGTATTAGAGCTTTAGGCGGTCTGTGTAGTGATGTGTTTTGAACAAGTCTATGTATGTCAGCAGATGAGAGTGAAGAAGAGGCTAGCAACATGCCTCCAAAGGGGATGACAGCAGAAGTGCTTAAGAAGTTCCAAGAGATGGAAGAGATGATCAAGGTTGGAGTCAAGGATACACTCCAAGTTGAGTTGAAGGCACTGAAGATAGGAAAGAAATCAGATGGTGAATCTGATGAAGAAGAAGATGGGGAAGAGGAAACAACCCCAAATAGGTAGATATATCTACAGACCAAAAATAATTTCTAGATGCCATAAGGACACTCGATAAGGAGTCGTCTGCATCAAAAATGGAGATTCTGATGTTCAGCGGAAAGATGGACGCAGATGAAGTCATTGAATGGGTTGAGGCTTTGAACAATTACTTCAAGTACAAGGAGGTACTGGAGAATAAAAGAGTCAAGTTTGCAAAGATGAAATTGAAAGGTGTTGCACTCACGTGGTGGAACTACACCCAGGGAGAAAGGGTGAAGAGTGGTAAGAGCATGATCTCATCCTAGAGTTGGATGGTAGAGAGGATCAAGGCTCAGTTCCTACCAGCGGATTATGAAGTGCAGATATACAGGAAAATGTAGAATCTCAGACATAAGGATATGGATGTATCCACCTATATAGAGGAATTTCACAAATTGTCTCTAAGGTGTGGACTTGTCGAGGATGAGAAAGGAAGAGTTGCCAAGTATATTAATGGCCTGAAATATAGTATACAAGATAAGATTACCATCTTGACACCAGAAACCATGGACAAGTGTTTCCAAGTGGCATTGAGAGTAGAAGAGAAGCAGAAAAGAAAGGGAGAACAATAGAACAGGGGCAGAGGTGGAAGAAATTTCAAGGGCGGAAATAGTTTTGGTGGCAGAAATCAGTTCCAAAAGAATCAAGGGGAGTCCAGTTAGCAAGAACACAGTGGAGAATCTGGTTCCAGAGGGGGTTTCAGAGGAAGGAGACCCAATGGGAGAGGTAGATTTGGTGGACCAGGCAGAGGTCCTAATGTCTTCACAAGAAGATGTTATAACTGTAACCAAATTGGGCACACAGTAGGCACGTGTCCGACGAAAGCCTCAAGCTCTCATGGAGGAGAGACAAGGAGCTAACTGATTCAAGAAGAAGATTGTTAGAGTGTGAACTCACCTATGGGAAGCGCAGCTCCAACACAAGATGGAGAGAATCTCATGATGAGAAGGACGATGTTGAAGGTACCACAGAACAAAGAACCACCGCAGAGGAAGTCACTGTTCAGAACTTTGTGCAAAGTCTCCGGCAAAAGGTGTAAGGTAATTGTTGACTCTGGCTCCACTAAAAATTTAGTTTCTGTAGAAATGGTAAAGAAACTGAATCTAAGAAGATTACCACATGTGAGTCCATACAAAGTGTCCTGGCTGAACAAAGGGCAACAAGTCTTGGTTGATGAACAAGCTTGGGTAGAATTTCAGATAGGGGAATATAGGGACAAACTGTTGTGTAATATAATTCCCATGGATGCATGCCATTTACTATTAGGAAGACCTTGGTAGTATGATGTACAAGGCCATCATGATGGTAAATCTAATTCATTTGTTATCACCAAGAATGGTAGATAGTATAAGATGGATCCTTTACCAGAAGAGGGTGTAGACAAGAATGTAGGCTCAAGTGTCATGTTAGTGAGTGGCAAAGAGTTTCTCCATACTCTGAGAGAAGAGGGAACCCAGGGATATGCTCTGATTTTGAAACCTAAAGACAATTCTAATTTGTCTAAAAATAGCAAGGAAAAAGTCCCTAAGGAAGAGCAGGAATTGTTAGACAAGTATAAGAGTATCATGGTGGAGGATATGCCCAATACACTACCCCCTATGAGAGACATAAGTCATCAGAATGACTTCATCCCAAGATCCACATTGCCAAAAAATCTAGCCTATAAAATGACACCTGCTTAGAATGAGGAAATTGCTAAACAAGTGCAAGAACTGTTGGATAAGGGCTTGGTGAGGAAAAGTCTTAGTCCATGTGTTGTACCCACAGTTTTAGCTCCCAAGAAGGATGGTAAATGGAGGTTGTGCACTGTTTCGAGGGCCATCAATAAGATCACCATCAGATATAGGTTTCCTATGCCCAGAATAGAGGACCTCATGGATTGTTTGGGTGGAGCTCAGTACTTTTATAAAATTGATCTCAAAAGTGGATACCATCAAATCAAGATTAGACAAGGGGATGAATGGAAGACAACCTTTAAGACTAATGAGGGTCTTTATGAGTGGGTGGTGATGCGATTTGGATTGTCCAATGCTCCAAGCACTTTCATGCAACTAATGAATGAGGTATTGAAAGATTTTATTGGCAAATTTGTTGTTGTCTATCTTGACGATATTTTGATTTTCAGCAGGACAAAAGAAGAACATTTGGAACAAGTGTTGAAGAAGTTGCATGAGGAGAAACTAATGATCAATATGGAGAAGAGTGTCTTCATGAAGGAAGAACTCATATACCTTGGATTTGTGATATCCTAGGGCAATTTGAAAATGGATCCGAAAAAGGTAGATGCTATTTTGTCTTGGCCAGCACCTAAAATAGTAAGTGATGTAAGAAGTTTTCATGGATTGGCAACTTTTTATAGAAAATTCATAAGAGGATTCAGTCATATTTGTGCACCCATTCTGGATACCATAAAAGGAGGACAGAAATGCAAGTTTGTTTGGAATAAAGCAATAGATGAATCTTTTGAGATTCTTAAACAAAAGGTAGCGGAGAAACCCATTTTGGTTTTGCCCGATTTTAATAAGTTGTTTACTGTGGAATGTGATGCCAGTAACCTTGCCATTGGTGTTGTCTTGAGTCAGGAAGGCAGACCTATTGCTTTATTTAGTGAAAAGTTGAATGATGCTAAAAGAAAGTATTCCACATATGATCTATAATTGTATGCAATGGTTCAAGCATTAAAAAAATGGAGACATTATCTCTTGCCCAAGGAATTCATTATTTATAATGACAACCATGCTTTGAGTTTTTTGAATTCACAGGAGAAGGTAAATCACAGGCATATGAAGTGGGTCAAACAACTCCAGGTGTGTACTTTTTCCATCAAACATAAGAAGGGACAGGCTAACAAGGTGGCAAAAGCTCTGAGCAGACGAGTGTGCACTATACAGGAAATCCAGTTGCAAAGCATGGGAGTGGATTCTCTCAAGAATATGTACCAGGATGATGAGGACTTCAAGGAGATATATGCAGTTTGTTCACAATTTTTAGATTCCTATCATTCTGATTTTTCTGAATATTTGTTATAGCAAGGGCTACTGTTTAAAGGCAACTAGTTGTGTGTGCCTAGGTGTTCCATGAGGGAGAACATCATAAAAGAGAAACATTGCGGTAGTCTTGGAGGTCATTTTGAACTAGAAAAGACATTGGAGCAAGTGCAAAGGTTTTACTTCTGGCCTAAGATGCAAACAGATGTCAGAAAATTTGTAGACAATTGTCACATTTGCCAGAGAGCCAAAGGGACTTCATCCAATGCAGGTCTCTATCAACCACTTCCAATTCCTCAAAGGCCATGGGAGTGTATAAGTATGGATTTTGTTTTGGGTCTTCCCCGGACTCAAAGGGGTTTTGATAGTGTATTTTTTGTAGTTGATAGATTCAATAAAATGGCTCATTTTGTGTCATGCAAATGTACCAATGATGCTTCACACATTGTTGGTCTATTCTTTAAGGAGATAGTTAGAATTCATGGTTTGCCATTGAATATTGTCACTGACAGAGATCCCAAGTTTGTGGGACATTTTTGGCACACATTGTGGAAGAAATTGGGCACTCAATTATCTTTCACGTCAGCCTATCACCCTCAGACGGATGGATAAACTAAGGTGGTGAATAGATCATTGGGTAATCTTTTGAGGTGTTTGACTAAACAGCATGGAGAAGCATGGGATATGATCATCCCACAAGTAGAATTTGCATATAATGACTCTATCAATCGGAGCACAGGAAAGAGTCCTTTTGAAGTTGTATATGGGATTCATCCTAGGGGAATTTTGGAGTTGAGAGATCTCCAGAACATGGAGAAAAGAAGTGCACAAGTAGAAGATTTTGCAGTCAGCATGAAGGATATCCATGATGCTGTAAGGGAAACTATCTAGAAGAATACAGGGAAATATAAAGAGAGAGTTGATCAGAAGAAAAGGGATGTGCAATACAAAGTTGGGGATCTAGTAATGGCATATCTGAAGAAGGAAAGACTTCTGAAGGGGCAACCCACGAAGCTTCATATGAAGAAGATAGGTCCATGCAAGATTGTACACAAATTTGGGCCTAATGCATACAAAATTGAACTTCCTCTAGGTTTAGCAATATCACCCATTTTCAATGTGTTCAACCTGTTTCCATTCAGAGGAGACAATGTTGCTGGTTCAGATGTGATAGAAGTAGGGGATGCAAAATAGATTTCTGATCTTGTACCAAGTCAGCCAGTTCAGCTGGAATGTATTTTGGACACTAAGGTTCAGAAGAAGACTCGACATAAGACCTACAAGCAGCATCTGGTCAAATGGCGTGGTTTACCTGATGAGGATGCAACCTGGATGAGCAAGGAGGACATCATCAAACATGGGGTTTCCATTTTAGACCTGGTTCCTCAAGGGACTTGAGTTCTATTAACCCCGGGAGTATGGTGTAGGGGCACCTAACAAACCCTTGTTTTGTTTGTAATAAGGTCAAACTGACCAGTTGTTTTACTTTCAATTTTTGTTTTTTGTTTAGTTTGTAACCGACCATGTAGACAGTTTGAGAACAAGGCAGTTTGGGGATAGGAAGCGGTTGAGCTTCCCCTAATTGCTCAGGAACGGTTGAACTCCCTCAACAGTGGGTTAAAAATAAGGTAGATCAAACAGGAGGGGTTCGGTATCTTGTATGTGTGTGTTCGTTGCCTATGTATGAAGAAAACTGAAGAATAAAGAAACTCTGTTCCGTCCCTTGTGTGTCAAAATCTCATAATTGTACATAGCTATTTTCTTTCTGCAGTCGTAGTTAATCTCTGTCCTGCAAGTTGCCGTACCATGGATCGATAAAGCATTCCACTGGTTCGACTCTCGTTGAGATCGGTGGGATGGCTTCTGTGTATATATTTTTGTTTTTGTTTCTGTTTGTTTTGTTGTTTGGTAGGATGGGGCAAAAGTTCTAAAAGATCTGTTGTTCGCATTGAGTTGCCTAGCATCACCATGTGCTAGGTTTTGGAAGGAGGTAGTGTGACCACGAAGTTGTAGAGTCACATAGAAGTTTCATTAGTGAGACAGAGACATATCGGAGGAAATATTGTTCTCCAGGCCAATAAGAAAAAGCACAAAGGTAGGAAGTCATTAGAGTATCGGCCTGAAGTTTGGAGATGCCGCCAATGGTAGATGTTACACTGACGGTTGAGTTAGAATGTGTATCGATATATCAGGAGGATAAACAAAGTGCTCGCCGATGTTATAAGTCTTGATGACGATAGTTGTATTGACGTATCAGAAGACAAGGTCAAAGTTGAACCGATAGAGGAGACTCACGCCAACGAGTTCGAAGGAGCCATCGGCATATCGACAGAGAAGATTCTTATGAGGCCGATGACAAACGTCTTGCCGACAACAAAGGAGTGATCGGTGTATTGGTGGAAGGTTTTGTTGAGTTGCCGACGGTGTCAAGTCCTACTGATAGGTGCGAAACATAGAGTTCTCCATCGAGGAGACTCGTAAGATCAGAGAGCTAAGTTCTAAGGTGGCCGACAGGTTATGTTTGGCCGACAATAGTAGGTCGCCAAGACATAGGCCACTCTCTCACTGATCAGTTTGTTGATCAATCCTACACTTCCATTGTGCACTCTGCATCAATAGTGGGTGGCACTCTAGTGGTGGACAAGCGGCGAACCAATGACCAAGCAGCAGCCTAGTAGTGACCGGGCTGAGAAGGGGTGGTGACCTGGAGGTAGCCACTCTGAGCGGCAAAGCTAAGCGATGGTGGCACTGAGGTGGTTTACAGGTGGAGGGTGCTTGTTCTAGTGGCGACGCAACCACACAGAGGTGGTGGCCTACTGGGATGCCTTGGTCATCTGGGTGGGGCTAGATCGAGGTCCGTCCAAGCCCTTTTTAAGGGTGGCAAGGCTGGATCTCTGTCTGGTGGCCCATCCGTGACTTGGTTTGTGTGTCTGCCAGCTTGTAAAAGGGTTTGTGGGCACAATTTTTTTTTTTTGAAAATTTTTTTTGCCCTTGCCTATGTACGGTCCATATGGTCGTACCAGGCATAAAAATTTTGCCTTTTTTTTCAAATTTTTTCCAAAGTGGACAAATTTTGAATGAAAATGGGGGTTTTCATGTCTTCTCAATGCAACGGTGAGGTTCGTTTGGCACAAAAATGCTCTAATTTTTAGGTACTCGCCTAGATCTAGTGTCAAACTGTTGGATCAAACCCTCTGCCAATCTCACCTCCTTTGTCCAAAATGAATGGATTAATACACATTTTTGACTCTTAGGCACTTTGGACTCACTGGTGAGGTTAGAATTTCTCCATGGAACTCTGTATTGTACCTGCATAAAAAAATCAAATAAGCTAGTATTTTATTTCTTGAATTTCTGATTCTACAGATCATGCATGCATGCAAGAGAAGAGCATACTCTTTGAATATGAAAATAAAAATGAGATTCAATCTTCTCGAATTTATAAACTAACTAAAGACTCAAATAAGCTCTGATACCATGTTAGAATAAACAAGCAAGATCTATTAAATTTGAAAGAAAGCATTAAATAGAAGAAACTTAAATATGATTGAATAAACTCTATTTGTATCAATTGCATAATAAAAGTGTATGAAATAACAAAGAGGCCATTGCTTATATAGAGCAAGGCAAAGCATGAGATAAATTAGGAACTCACACAACACGTGGAGTTTGACTAAAATATAGATGCATGAAGAGTGGAGTGGAACTCCACGATAACAAGATAGGTGTCAATCATGTGCTACAATCATGCACATGTTGACTAATAGCTAAGTAAGCTTATCCTATCTGGTGCATGATATTAATTAAAGTATTTAACTAATAAACTAATTACATAAGTAATTAGTTGCACCAACATAAATAAATAAATGCACCAACAAAAATGATACTCAAAAACACCATACAACATCATTGCTTGGCATTGAGGTTGGGCTAGAAGAATAGATGTTGTATGTTCTTATGATTGGTAAGGAAGGTAGTGGTCCCTACTACTAGATGGTGCTACCTTGGTTCATCATCTAAGTTTCACCATCCATTTATGGGTGATACATAATACTAAAGTTGAGTCAAGTACCCAAGGATGATATCAAGTAAAGTCATCTCTAGAAGCTAGAGGGGAACACATAATCTATCTAAGTTGTAGCTACATTATAGGTGGTCCTGATAAGAAAGAAATGAGCCACCTTCGTCAACTTATCCACCATGTCCATGATTGTGTCATGGTGATAAGATGGCATTACAATGAAATCCATGGAAATGGTGTCCCTTTCCACTCAATAATGTCACAAGGATAAAGAAGCCTTGTAGTTTGTTGATGCTTAGCATTCACCCACTATAGACCCTCTTCACCTTGGGATGTCCTAAATACAATGTACAATATGCCTGTAATGTGATAAATGTGTTCGTAGTGACAACAAAGAAGCCAACCAATATCAAAGTAATAACCCAGATAATTGCCCCTCTAGGGTTCATATCTCGCCTCCGCTACTAACATACACCCAAGTAAATAACTCATCCTTAGGTAGAAGGATCCTAGACTAAAAGGTGTGTTGATGTGGTCCCTACTATTAGCTAATGTCATCTTTGACTTGAGGTATTTTCCATGGCATTCTCATTACCCTCCTAATGTACTGAATGTCAACATGATACTCAAAAACACCATACAACAAATTGTTTCCTCTGGCATTGAGGTTGGGCTAGGAGAATAGATGTTGTAGGTTCTTATGATTGGTCTAAGGTCATGATGAGTAAGGAAGGCAGCGGTCCCTACTAGTAGATAATGCTACCTTTTGACTAAAAGGCGTCTACCATGACATTCTCCTTGCCTTCATTTAATTAGCCGATAGGCTTTATATGTGAGCATTATAGTGCTCAGAATTGTCTCACACCATAAAAAAAATCAGGGTGGAAAAATTTCTAAACTGGTCCTTGTTTTCAGGTATGAGCCAGGAAAATTGTAATTTCTGTTGGAAAACAAGCATAAATGCATATCTCAATAATTAATTGTAAAAATCTGTTACTTTAAATTTATACTGCCAGCACATCTTGCTTTACAATTTTCTACCAACTACATCTCACTACCAAACTCTCACCACCCAAACTCTGTTTAAATAGAGTTCAATTCCCTTATTTTTGTCACAGAAACTGATAGAAAGTGGCCCAATTCATTGCACTGTAATATGTAGCACCTAGGAGGGGTTGAGCAGGGCTGAGAAAATTGTGGAATGGGCTAGGTATAATCTTTTAGTTAGCACCTCATGAAGGGGATCTGGTTCTGCTCTCTTGGCTCTCACTTCACAGTTGAGCATATTTCTCTCTTTCCCATTTATCTTCTCTGTTAAAACATTCTCCCTTTCTCTTTTTTTCTTTCTTTTTTTTTAGGGTTGTTGGGTTGTTCTTTTTTGGTTCCCATTTGCTCTTTCACTAATGAGCTCTCTCTTTCCTTTTAACCCTAACTAATTTATCTCTATATTACATTTTGTATTGCTTTCCTTACAGGACTATACCGAGATCCAAACAACAAGAAGATGTGGGAATTTGGAGTGATAAGGAGAGATTTAGAAGACTAAAAGCATTATATATATACTTAGTGTTTAGGTTTTAAGGTCAATGGCCTCCATGGAGGTTGCATCTCGAAGGGGTCGTAGCCCCATTGGCTATGCCCAAGAAGAATAGAATGGGTAGTAGGGATCTACCCTACTCGCCTTTTGCTTGTCATCCTCTGCTCAACAAGCATGAGTATGTCAATAAATTGTTCATGTTGTTTTACAGAATAAAATCATTGTTTCATATATTAAAGAGAGGATTAATCTTCTATTGACCATGATTGCTCACAGTGTGTTGAGAAATTTTCAAATGTGGATGGTAGTGTCAGATTCCACTTGTGATGAAAGCCATACACCTTCTTTGCCTCTTTAGAAGACATGAAAAAAGAGGGTGATTTAAGTACAAAACAATTATTATAAATTTGGTGAGCTGCATACCCAAACACACGGCCTCGCAACCTCTAAGTATGCCATCTCCTGTTATAGTCCCTGAACAATTACAAAGCCTCAACTCATTCGAAGCAATTTGTTTTTGATTTCACTGGTGCATCATAAATAGCTCAAGTAGAAACAAATGATCTGCCTGATCCAAACAATCGCTCCTTCCACCTCCATACCTAACTGCCTAAATTTAATTCTTATAAAAGACTGATGGACTTAGAAACTTTAGAGTATTTGGCTTAATACCAAAAATAGATGGTAAGAATGCTATTTTGTGCTCCAATAGAACAAGGGGTTATCATGTTGGATTTCTTAGACAAAAAAATGAGACAGTTGATGCGTTTAGTTAGTACGTTTGTTTTTCAAAATAGTGGTGCATTGTTATTGCAAGAGGATGATTTCCATTCCCATTTTGTCATTTGAGCTCACTAAAGCTTCATAGAGACCATAATTATATTTCCTCCCAGCAGGCCTGTAGAGCCTCTTATGTCCATCGTCCTAAACAAACACCTGGTCTTCAACAACCCTCTTCTTTCCATTACAATTCTCAGACAATCCCATATTTATGCTAGCAAACAAAAGGACAATATCATGCACACCCTCAAACAACTCCATGCCACATCTGTCAATAAATATGCTGCATGCTCTTCATTTATTCTACACACAATCCTATTTCACATTTCATGCTTTGTTTTAGTACTTGCTTAATATAATGTAAACCCTCCATTATATTGCAACTGCACACCTCTCTAAAGACATTTAAGTCTGTCTTGTTTTCTTGCAGAGCCTTTTAATGGGTTTCAAATTGACATCATGGAGCCTTTCTATGCAATGCATTGCTTCACATTTTGTTTTGTTTTCGGTAATATAATGTAAACCCTCCATTATATTGCAACTGCACACCTCTCTAAAGACATTTAAGTCTATCTTGTTTTCTTGCAGAACCTTTTAATGGGTTTCAAATTGACATCATGGAGCCTTTCTATGCAATGCATTGCTTCCTTTTGCTTCACATTTTTTTTTCAGTCTATGAGTATGGACATGCCTTTAGCAGCAGGATATGGCATCCAAAATAATTGCAATATGTGGTGGCTCCCTCCAGCTAATCACTAAGTTTAAACCCTAATATTAATTTATTCAAGAATTATTTCACTTGTCTTGTCTTTGAGAGCCCTAAAACCAAATCTGAATATTAAATTTTGAAAAGAACTCAATTCAATTTAAATAAATTTTATCTATAAGACACAAATATCTAAGAAATATATATATTTTGTATTAAAGAGTGTTTTGTTTATAGTGAATTTCGTCTAAAACATATGGCCTAAAGAGGCTCAAATTTCTTGTCAGGGCTATTGTATGCTATGGTGTACATGCACTCCAAGCTCTGTGGAATGAATCTGCACCTTACATGTTTGGTTATTTGAGCACCTTTTAGAGAACACCTTTTCTAATTCCTTCTTCATTTAATATTCTATCAAGGTAAAAACAAAAGCAAAATTTGAAATTATATACTACTATCTTCCTCACTCTTAGCTCAGGAAGAAGTGTACACATATGCACCTGTACATACGGAAGTGTTTGGCCATCTAATGTAAGGTTTAGATTCATTCCTGAGACCTTCAAGTGCATGTTCATCATCCTGCACAATAGTTAATTGAGCTTCCTTAAGGAATTTCTTGAGAAATTAATAATTATTTTTGGTAAAATGGCTTGTCTGGATGTGGCATTTGGTGAGCTTCCTTAAGGAATTTCTTGACAAATTAATATTTTTTTTTGGTAAAATGGCTTGTCTGGTTGTGGCATTTGGTTTGTATGTATAAACAGGTAACAAATACCACTTTGTTTGTGATTCCATTGCTCTTAAATCTCTCTTTGTAGTTTCACCTTGGCATGCTATTATGCAAACATTAGAATCAAAGTACATCAGAAAACTAGTAGTGGACAGGTGCACAACCCTGTGGACATAACCTACATGCCATCACCTTGATATCTTCCAAAAATTAAAAGAAAATTTGATACTTTTCTTACTTCTCCTGAGTCCTTTTGTTTTTCTTCAAAGTCTACTAAAGATCACTTTAGATTACTTTGAATTATTTGAGCCCACAACCCTCCGTCAATCAATTTTCTTATCTAGGCAAAGTTTCTATTGATGCAAGTATGATATCATATTTGTTGTTTACACTTTTCTTCTCCGTGCCATCCACTTCCCTACCCTTCACCCACATAAAAAGATTTCCCTAGGAAATGTCATCAAAATTTGTTGTTTCTATAGCTTGGATCATCATTGTAGAGGTTGATAATAAATCAATGTGTGAATTATTCTATACTTACAAAAGAAAAGATAGAACAAAAGTATTTATGGATGGGATTCCCATATGGGTAGCCAAGGTAAAAGCCCCCATTGAGATTTGTTTGATTTCCATACGGAGGAGGAGTTGGCTTATCACCAAAAAAAGTGTGGGGAATGATATCCAGTTCCCAAATTTGTCAAAGTCTTATACGGAACTAGATAGGAGTACAATATAGTGGGTGTCATTTAATGGTGTGTGGAATGGAGGTTGACATGAAAATGATGATATAGTTACTATTTTTTTTTTAATTTGTAAGGATGCAGAGCATCATAATATATTATATTAAAATAATTAAACCTTTACACAAAAAGGTGGTCCAAAGAACAGATATTACAAATAAGTGAAAACCTACTGGTTCATCCTCATCAGCATTGAGAGATGAGAGAAGCATCATCAGGAACAAAAGGTGCAGAGGGCTGAAAGTGAACTAAAAAAGTCCAAGCATTACATGCATCTTCAATACTTTGCATTCTTCCATTACCAAATTGTTTCTTATGGGCTTGCAGCGAATAGTCAAGAGAGTCACTGTTGTGAGAGTAGTATACAGCAAAAAACAATCAATGTGATAACTTTATTAATGTTTATCATGAGATCATAGAAATAAAAATAAGTTTTTAAAGTTACAATTATGCCTTCCAATCAGATTTCAAGTTTAAAACAACAAGAATTATTACTAGCAATACCTAAATCCCACACGGTCCTATGAAGAGGAAATATCTTTGATTCAACATGCACTTTAGATCTCCCACCTTGTTGCTCTATAATCTGCCTCTTACTAAGTCAAAATGGTGGATCTAACCAAGGGTATTAGTTGGTCCTTTTATGATCCATGATAGAAAAATAATTCAAAATTGTCCCTATGAATAAAAGCCTAAAAATTAAGGTCTCAAAAACTCCACACCATCCTTACATGATAAAATTTAGACTTTAAGCACCTAAGGTATGTATGAAGTCCCTTAATGGTACCCCACATGTGTGGTTCAATTTAATGGAAAATAGGTGTTGAAATTTGGCGTATACATCTATCTTAAGGGCTCTAACAACTAGGAGACAACTTATGAGATCATGACAAGGAAAGGAAGGTTACACAAAAGGGTTAGGCTATCAAGTTTAAGTTGAACCATAATGCGAAAATCAATCATAAATCACCTATAACTAAATGCACATCCTAAGGTGGAGGTTGCAGGATTAAAATCTCAATGCTAGTATTTAAACTTCTCCAACAAATTCACCTTCCCTACACTCAAACTTCAAAGGTTTTGGCACCAAGGACCCTTTTGGGACTTTTTGAGGGTTTTAGAGGGTTTAAAGACTTCTTGCAAGGTTATAAACATTCGTGGTGGTCTTTAGGAGCTTGAAAGGGTTCAAACAACCAAGAGAGGGTTTGAACAACCCTACCTAGGTGGAGATGACTCCTCAACTAAAATTATAGCCAAGGATAAGTCTTACTTAACCCTACAATCACAATATAACCTTACTTAAAGGAGTCCTAAGGCAATAGGATGATACAAAAGTTGAAACAAAGTGTCATACTTGTGTGACATAAACTTACTCCTCATGCCTCAATAAATCAAACCAATGCCAATGACTCAAGGTCCACATCCTCCTCATGCCTCAATGAATCAAACCAATGCCAATGACTCAAGGTTCACAATTTTAACAAGGACCTAACTTTGACCAAAGATGATCATAAATATATTAAACATGACATGCAATTATGAAATCTATATTGAGAAAAGGAGGTGTGGCCAATCATGACATGTACCCAAGACCTCTTAGGGAGTCAAGACACCTAGGATCAAAATAAGGATATTAAACCAAAAAACTAATGAGAAAGCCCCAAAACTCGAAGAACAACAAATAGATTTGGTGAATTAGATGGTATTATCTAACCATCGAAAGAAAAATCCTGTATCCAAAGAAAAATCCTACATCCAAAGAAAAATCCTACATCCAAAGACCAACCAAGACCAAAGACTAAGATCATGCTCACTGAGTAAACCAAGAGACCAAAGGAGACTAAAGACATGATCAAGTTCTCAAATCAAAAGAGAGGGTCCTTATTTTGCTTGGGCAAAATGGGACATGGGTGCAAGGTACAACACCTTGGAACCTAAAAAACCTAGAAATTATGAAAACAAAAAGGATGAGAAGATACCTTGTGGGGATGAAGGTGGATATTGTTGGGCTTGACACAATAATGTGGCTTGATTCATCCAAGAGATCAACAAATGCCATGAGTTCCTCTTAAGAATTTTTCTTTGCTAATGCTATACAGACTTGCAACAACTTCCTATATGAAATGAGTTGGTGGGGGATTTGGTGTAGCATTCTTTTCAAGGCCTCTAAGTGAACTAATCTTGACTAGGGAATATTTGCTCAAGCTACAACCATTCACACTCATTTTTATTCAATTTTTTTGTGCAAATGTTATTTATTATGGTAAAGATGTTTTGAAAGGGGCCCTACCCCTTTACAAAAGAATAACGCTCAAGGCCACGAAATGTTCTCGCAACATATTTTTGTGAAATACCCAAGGATAGAACTATGACTACCTTAACCAAGTTGTGTCGCAACATATTTCAAAGTGCCCAACCATGGCAACATTGCCTTAAACATAGAGGCAGTTTTGGAGCAACATTTGGTATGAATTTATATATTCCACTTTGACTTTGTATTTGCTTTGTAGCATATGTTTTTCAATTGTTGTCATTCCTACACATGAAAATAGAATATCAATTATAAAGACCATAAAAGGAATGTAATTGTTACAAAAGAAATGAAAAATTCAATAGCATTTATTATTACATAACTAATTATATATTATTAAAAAATTAATTCTTACCTTCAATTTCCTATCGGCATATCCCTTGAACCTCCAATGGGTGCAAGTGCTAGTGTACTATATGTCAACATGATACTCAAAAACACCATCCATTGTTGCGTAGCATAGAGGTTAGGCTAAGAGATTAGATGTTGTAGGCTCCTATGATTGATGCAAGGACAAGATCAACAATCATTACATTATTATTGACTCCTATTAATAATAATTAATATTTGTGAGTTTATGTTGCATTGTTGCAATTCCTTTAGATTCTCCATTGTTGAATGTGTATGTAATATGACTCATATATTTAGTGTTGTTGCAAGGACAAGATCAACAATCATTACATTGTTGCAATCCTATATATATCTAGTTAACTTGCAGGTCCAATCCCTCGAAAGATCTGTTAACATGCATGGTGTTAATCTAGAGTTGTGACTTGAAAGATGCTAAGCTTGTGAAATGTGAATAGGTAATTAGCATGGGCAACTTTTTTCGGTTTTCAGTTTTCTAGCCCAATGTAATTTGTAACTTTTCTAACTTTAATATTTCACTCAAACATTTCATTTGAAATTACCAGAACCACTGAAACAGGGATTCTCAGAATTAATATTACGGGGTCAAAAAATTCATAAAAACTGTGCTCCTTTGATTGATGCAAGGACAAGATCAACAATCATAACGGTGTTGTTGCAAGGACAAGATAACATTATTATTATTTATAGGTTTTTGTATGGGCAATCTTGTGTTTTTGAGGACAAGAAATTTCTCAATTAATCTTGTGTTCTCAATTAATTCCTCAAATGCATGGTTAATCTAGAGTTGTGAATGTGGTTTGAAAGATAATATGCTTTCTGAAATGTGAATAGGTTTTGTATGGGCAACTTTTTTCAGTTTTCAGTTTTCTAGCCCAATGTAATTTGTAATGTTCTTCTCAATCCAAAAATCAATTCAAACATTTCATTTGAAATTACCAGAACCACTGAATATTGTCAAATGAAAAAAAGTCCTATTCCTGATTTTATATACCACATATTCTCTATAAAATATTTAACCTTTGTCTGCTTTGTCCTGCCGTGAAGCAGGGATTCTCAGAAAGACACTTTGCTCCTTTTGTTTAGACACAAATTTCAGATAACCATGTAAACAGAACAGATAATACATAAATTATGGGTTCAAAAAATTCATAAAATCACAAGTATGGAAATATAAGTTATTCCATGGTTGCTCCTTTTGTTTAGACAAACAAATTTCAGAGAACCCATGCACCCCAAAAACCACATATTCTCTATAAAATATTTAGCCTTTGTCTACTTTGTTCTTTCCATGAAACTGGGATTCACAGCAAGGAAAAGGTAGATGAGTTAAACATGCAGCGGAAAAGATAATATATTAATAATTATGGGTTCAAAAATTCATAAAAGACACTTCCCAAGTATGGGAATATTATTCAGATATAAGCTATTCCATGGTTGTTCCTTTTGTTTAGACAAACAAATTTCAGAGAAATCATCATGTGCACTAACCAACACTTAATTTGCACATATTAAAATAGTTTCTATGAAAATTGGGCATTTTCAGAAACCCCTAATAGTTACTATGAAAATTGGGCATTTTCAGAAACCGCTGGCTTAAGATCAGAATAAAAATGTCTCAGAATTGAGATTTGTCAAGGTCATCAAAATAAGGATGTTGCATTGCCTTTTTCGCTGAGATTCTCTTCGATGGTTCATAAATCAGCATTTTCTGCAAGAAGACCCCAATCAATTTTTCTTAGTTTACTTGTAAATATGCAAAGCAAAAGAAGAAAAAGAAAGAGGAAGGTAAGAAAAAGAAAGAGGAAGGTTCCAAGATGGAAATGAAATGAAAACAGATGGAAGACACTTACAGACAACAAATCTACACCATTTGGTTCCAAGTCAGGAACAGCGAGGCTTAAATCTTGATGCTTCCATTGAGGATAAGCATGCCAGTCTCTCAACTTAGTCACTCCTGGCCATACATCTTCATTGGGAGTTCCAAGATACCTATTGCACACAACAGCCTTCTCAATGAGATTACCAAGGCCTTGCAAAAAAAAAAACATCAAGAGCTCTTTGAATTCCATGATTAATAGTCAGATGTAGGACATACCTGAAAATGTGAAGAAGTTGTTGCAGTTCTGAATCTCCCTGAAAGAGAGCATGCATTCTGGACATTTCAGCTACAAAACAATGAATTTGATATTGTTAGAGAATTTTAGTATAAGAGGAAATGCAGAACAATGAAAAACAGAGCTGAAACAAATAAGAACCAAAACTTACCAAATATACAGCCAACAGACCACATGTCAACAGGTGTGGAATAGTGAGTAGCCCCCAAGAGCACTTCAGGCGCTCTATACCAAAGAGTCACAATCTGCATAAAGAATTAGCCACCAAGAACATTTTAATAAGCTTCAGCATGAAAAATAAATTGAAAAATTCAGATAACATGCACTTGATTCTAACCACTAAAAAGAACAATCCCCTATCCAACTATTTAGCTTGGTGGAGCACTTTAGAAGCCATGTGCCAAAGAATAGCGAGAACAATCTAATCAATAGTATTTACTAATTAAGAATTGAAGCTGAAACTGTATCAATTGGCAAAAATAATACTGTCTAAAAAATTCAACAAATGTTCATGCAAAACAGAAATATACTGCAGCAATCAACTCAAACTGGTTCTAAATCTCAATATATTTTAAATGAGATCAAATTTTTACCTCATGGGTGTACTTCTTCATAGGAATGGTGAACGCCCTCCCCAATCCAAGATCGGCAACTTTGACCAAACCCTTTTCTTTATCCACCAGCAAATTGTGAGGCTTCAAGTCCCTGGAGACCAAAATCACCAACATCAAATGAAATGCAACAAGGCAAGGAAAACCAACAGTCTGTAAAACCGTCCCAAAAACGGTACAACACAGCTTAGGCAGCTAGAAGTGCACCTGTGCATTACACCACGACTGTGGCAGAAAGCAACTCCCTTGCATACTTGGTACATGAAACTCTGCAACCCAATAATTAAATATAATGAGCACAAAAATTAAAAAAAATTGCATTGAAATGAGATATTAATAAATAAAACAAATCAATTCAATCATTTCATATTTCAAGGCCTAATTCCTGAAACCGGCCATTTCTTCCTTGGCTAGACTTCCTATGCCAGCAAATATAAGGATTTCGATTCATGATAGTTGCTATTTCAACCTAGCATATCGTCATTTACATTCTTCTCATCATATCATCATTTCAAAAAAACCATTGCCCATTGTGAACATTACAAACAAAGAGGAGGGTTTCTCCTCCTTCACATAGTTGCAGGAGATAACCTTTATCAGCTTGGGAGGCATTTTCGTCTGGCTGCGACGAAAAGTATCAACATACTTCTTGAGGTCAGAGTCCATGTACTCAAAAACTAAGTAGAGAAGGGACTTTCCAGTTTTGCTCTCAGTATGCTCCACATCCAGCAGCCTGCACAAAAGTTTTCCAGTTTTGCTCTCAGAATAGACACACAAGGCCACAGACATATCACAGCCATATACACTACACAATGAATTGTCTCTACATTAACATACACACAGACCAGACACATAGGGTGAATATACAAAGAGACCATATCCAAATTACAATATGACAATTAAAAGACAGCATATATGCACTGTCGACCTGCTTCTCACCCTTCATTTCAGACACATAGGGTGAATATGCAAAGAGGGCATATCCTAATTACAATATGACAATTAAAAGGCAGCATATATGCACTATCTACCCTTCATTTCAAAACTCAAAACAAAGCCAGACACATATGATGGTTATACACATTGAATATATCCCCCCTCCTTTAAATAGTGAGGATAACAAAAAAAATAAGCAAAATGCACATCCCACAGACCAGGTCTAGAACCCAAAACAGAGACAGACACACAAGACGAATATACATAGAGGCCAAACATACACAAATTGAATGCACCTCTCCCTTAAAATTAACGCGTGACCATCCAAAGAAAGCATATATGCCACATTCTGTCCATTTTTCACACAGTGCCCTGAGCCCAAACAGAGGAAGGATATACACAGAAGCCACATACAAATCGATTATGCATCATTTATGCCACATTCTACGGAGTGCACACAAAGAAGTGATATACACAGAGACCATATACATATTTATTTAAACCTTTCCCTTATCAAACAACTTGGGTTTCCATAGATCGCACATATGCATACTCTACCCATTTTTCAGACAATACCCTAGAACAACCCAAAAAAGAGCCCATACACATTAGCACACACAAGTAGGTGATATACACATTACCTGACAACATGAAGATCCTGAGAGAGCATCTGCAGAAGGGAGATCTCACGAAGGGCAGTTGGAGGGACACCTTCCTCATCAGACTCGAGCCTGGTCTTCTTGAGGGCGACCAATTGCCCTGTCTTCTTGTCCTTCGCCTTGTACACCTTGCCATATGTGCCTTCTCCCACCTTCTCCAGCTTCTCATACGCATCCATTGCTATCAAATCAATCTAGGAGTCGGAAAATTTTAAAAATGAACAGCCTGCTTTCAGATTCAAGTTTGGGAGAGCGTTACAACCATCAAGCATGCAACGAAGTGGGATTGAGTTTGAATAAAAAAACAGAGGAAATATAGCCGTTTAAGTTGTGCCGCCTCCAACGGTCCAGTTCAAAATTTTGACCGTTTGAATTAGGTCAGGACAGCCCATACATGAGCATATATTATTATTCTCACCCTACAAAAATATTAAACTTATCATCTAAATCCACGTCACCCCACAAAGTATTAAACCTATTAAAAAACTAGGTAAAAGTATCATATTGCCACGTGACATTAGGAGGGAGCCATGCAGTGGGTTCATGTGGTGGGAGAAGATTTCTCTAACCAGTAAAGAGATTACCCAACGTTTATATAGTTTTTAAGTCTCCATAAGGTTTAGGTTTATATTCAATATAGTCCCATTAGAATTGGAAAATTTGTGGAGGATTCCTCAGCTTGTGTTTGTTTTTTTAATTTATTTGAGATTTTTTTTGGATGGTTTTATGTGAAATTTAGAGTGCTTTTTATATTTTTTAAAAATTTTAAATTGTTCTTTTAAAACTATTTAATTTTAGGAAGTTTTTAAAAAAAAAATTCCTATTTTAAAATTTTATTTTCAATTAAAAAATACAATAAGATTATTTTTTTAACAAGTTTGAATTGTATATGTTAAAATGTAAAATATAAATAAAGAATAAATTAAGGTCTAGTTTCACATTTAAATAACTTATCATTTAAGTCCATGTCACTCCACAAAGTATAATTGTATATTAAAAATACCAACCAAAATCTACCAGTTTTTAAATAAGATGTAAATGAGTATTGTTGACATTTTCACAATTTAAACTCAATAGTCATCGGGGTGTGCTAAGGTGTTAAAAGTCGTGAGTTTGGTCCATGGGTCCTTAAAGTTTTAACAGAAGGTTTTACAATGCAATAAAGGGGTAGAATATGTTTTTTTTTTTTGCGACCTTTAGTCATGGTTTTGAGAAGCCATAAGGTTACAAGGATGTTATATTTTAATCTTATGTTGGAAATCAAGCTAAGAAAATTAAACAATCCAAAGGGGTCGTACATCCTTTTGAGGGATTGTATTTTCAAAAGGACGTCAAAGATTTTTAAGACAAACTTAGGTCTAGTTTCAGTTTTGGGCCTTCTCGTACGCATTTTAGGGTTTGGTATAATGTTGCAACTGTCCTTATGCATGGAGGAGGCAGATCAAAGGTGTAACTCCTGAGAGTTATGAAGATAGAATAAAAGCCACGAGTTGCCAAGGCAGAAATGTGATGGAACAGTAATGATAGAGAATTAAAGTCATACCAGAATGTTTTATCTGTATCTCAAGGCAGCATTTCAAAAGGCCAAAGGATCTCTATACACCCTAATGTGGTATCATGCCAAGATCACAGAGGATCTGTCACAGTTCAGGGACTACACGAAGGTTGAAGAGCCTTCTGAGTGTTGGTGTTGCCTAATGGATAGGGGAAGGGAAGTCATCATAAATGATAAAGGTTTGAATCCTTCATAAAGGCCTTGATAAGGTAGAATACAAAGATCTAGACCTACACAGAAGATAGAGCTTCACACAAACACATAGTCATCATGGAGAGCAGGAGACCAAAGAACAGTCAAGAAGACCTTTTGACATATAGTACCAAGCATCTAACATTTTGACAGAGGTAGGAAACATAGAAAGGATATTGAAATATCCATACAAGGCATTTAAGGCACTGAGGTCATGGTTGTAGTACTTGAACATTTTATCAAAAGTATGAAACAGTCCAAGATGACCCTATATCACTCTGTTTTGGAACAGCATGGCCAGGCCTGAAAATTGTTGTAGATATTCTTACGTTCGCCATCATTTGTATAAGATCTTCTTATGCATTTGGAGGCACAGTTGAGGACAGTTTAGGGTCTACATATATATCCTCATGAAGAATCTCATGTAGCCCTACATGTACTCTACAGATCTAGTGCATATTCTTCAAGCTTTGTTAAACTATTTGAAATGCTATCAAAAATCATTTTAGGTCTACAAACAATGTTAGAATAGGTTCATGTGGCTTTAGGGATGTCTGCAGACCTTGTCCAAAACAATTGGAATAGTAAAAAAGGTCAGCAATCATGAAGTACAATCATGTATGAGCAGCAAAACTGTCATAATAGTCTGAGAACAGCCATAAGATTCATAAGCTCTGCAAAGATAGTCATAACAAAGCAGATTGTTAAGGCCTATTAATAGGAAGATCAGTCATAACAATGACTTTCAAAAAGAGCGCAAATCAGTCATAAAATGACTGTCAAAAAGAAGTGAAAAACAGTCATATTGAATGACAGTTATAGCAAAAAAAATTAGTCATATAGATGACTGTTACAGACATACGATTGACTGTTATAGTCATATAACAGTGATATGAGTAGGGACAGTCACTAACAAATGTATAAGGACAATCTAGACAACTTTGAAGGAAGGAGGACAATCAAAAATGACTGTGGATAGTTGAGGAATAGTCAACTGACTATCATACAGTCAAGATGATTGTCTTAGCAGTAATATCAGTCATATTAAATGAATGTCAAAGAAGCAGTCAAAGAACATTCATTGAAGTCAAAAGAAACAAAGGAAACAGGTAGCAAAAGTTTTCTATGCAGACCATCAAGGACTCTCATAATGGTCAAGATGATAGTATGCAGGTTTAAAGGGATCAAAGGGACAACAATTATGAAGAGGCCTGTCATAGGCATAACAATCAGACTGTCTTGAAGCAGAACAGTCATCTTGACTGTCTTGAAGCAGAATAGTCATCTCTATTGTCTTGAAGAAAAACAATCATCTTGACTATCATGAACAGGGTTTAGTAGATGAATCAAAGAAGAAGGCACAGACAGTGGTCTGGACAGCAGGGGATGATGTTAGAGTGAGTTCCATTTCTACTTTTGAGCTTTACACTGATGGGAATTTCATTCTGTTTGATCACTTGGCTGGAACCCCTGCTGCTTGGACTAGCAATACCGGCAATATAGGCGTTGTGGGCGTTTATTTCCATGACAATGACAACTTTGTTTTGACCGATAATGAAGGCAGTGGTATTGCCAAGGAGCGTCAAGGCACAGAGAAGCACAGGTGCATAGGATAGCTTCATCAAGGAAGCGCCTAAACAATCAATGTTCAAGAGCTTTATGCTAGATTAAGACTTCCTGAGAAAATAAGAGAAACATGAGGGATAGTGGTCTTTTAGGCTTTCAAAGTAGTGTTCCACAAGTTGCAAGGTCATTGAGACAATCAAGTGGACTGTGAAGTCTTAAAGAAGGATTGTCAAAGTGTTTTGAAGGATATCCTATATGATTTTAGGGAGAGTACGTGGTTTGAGAAGACCGTTGTGATCAAGGTAAACTTGTATCAATGCTTTCACTGGAGGTCTGCATGTTAGCTAACTATGACAGCATGCAAGGAAACTAAGCAAAGAGCAGTGTTAGCCATGAAGACACAGTCATCTAAATGTGTGAAGAGCAGCCTAACAAGGCATGCAAGACAACATAGAATGATAGTCAGCATATAATCACAGTGACCATGTCATGCAGTCAAGAGGGAATATGTAAAAGAGGACAGTCACTAAATGACTGTAATGCTAAGGGCAGTCATGATCTCAGAGGAAGGTGCAATTCAGGTCAAAAAGGAAGAATACACAGTCATATGCAACTCAAGGTCATCACAAGACTTAACTGCAAGCAACTCCAAATGACACATCATCATGCATGAGTTTTCAAGCTAAGGGGAGTAAAACATCCAATTTAGAGACACGGAAAGTTTAGGCCTACTTAAGAAGCCCATATGGATAAAGTTGGAGTTAAGGTGAGTTTGAAGCCAAAATCATGCAATTTGAGGTCCTAAAATAGAGGCTTTTTTGCTTTGTATGCCCAACAAGTTGAAGACTTCATGCAAAGTGTTTAAGGACAACTTTTCAATCAATCTTCATGCTTTTTAAAGAGGGTCAGTTCAAGTTCAGTTGGGGGTACACTTCAAGGAGCATGCAGAGGTCAAGAGCTTGCAATTCAAGTCAACTCTTCTTCACCAAACTTTTCATGATTCTATTTCTAGTTTGAATAGGGAGTTCCACATTCATGCAAGCTCAACATCTTCTAGAAGATAAAAGCAAGTTTTCAACTCTTACCAAAGTTAGTTCTTTCTATGCTTCATTTTTGCCTTATGCAAGAGAAGAGATTGTAACTTGATTAGAGAGAGTTTTTTCAATAGAGAGCAACAATTTTATGTGTTTTCAAAGCGTTTTTAGATTGGTACAATAGAAAACTCCTTTTAACAATAAAAAAGCAGCATTTTGCCTTCTCAAATTTCTAGTGTTGAATGATCTTATGAATGATTTGATTTAGTTTTTGTGATTTCAATACTGAATCCTTAAATTAGGTCTCATTTAAAATCATCTCTATGCAAGAATATGAAAACTTATACAGGTCGTAGGCTATGTTAACTGTTTTAGAGTTTTTAGTTGTGAAAACACATTGTTTTCCTTCAACAAAACCTGAAACACAACCTTCCTTTGAAACATTTTTGTATGATCTTGTCAAAAAATTGAGTTGTGCATAGAATAGGGCAGTTTTTGAGAGGAATTGTAGGATAAGACAATAAGTACAAGGTCTTTTTATCATTGGTGCATCACCTCCTAGGTTCATTTCATCTTAATTTCAGTTATTCTATCCTTTTTCCTATCAAATCAGTAAGCTTTTAGGAGGTCCATCAAGGGAACCAGCCCTCTCTGGAGGTTCATCTTCACTATAGGCAACCCACAACTTGAAGATGATCCCATGTTTCACAAGATAGTTGAGTTTACACTTAGCTAGGGTGCAATCCTCGTGACAACAAGTAGATTATCCATAATGAATCAAAGTACATGTCTTAAACATCATTTCTTTGAAGAAAATAAACTTCTAAGTTATAATCAAATAAAAGAATCAATTTACACTTATTCAGATAACAATTTCAATGAATATTTCATTCCCAACAGATACAAGAAAAGCATTTGAACATTTTTCTTTCACTATTGATCTTAATCAAAACAACTCTAAACTTCAATCAATTATAAATCAAGATTAGATTACACTATTACAAGTTTCCATATCATACGAAAATCATGTTCAAAATAAACATAATAATACCTTAACATTCTTATAATATGACTTCCAGTCTTTCATTTTCATATAAGTACAATATACAATAATCGGGTTACAAATCACATATCACTGTCTCAATAACCATCTGTGTCTCTGACTAACAATTTTGTGGCGTACTAAGCTATTGCATGGAGGGAGAGCATCATCCGCATGCTTTACCTCCATTTGTAGACTAGCAGTCCCCCGCACACCTTCTTGTTGGAAGTGGCCCTACCCTTCATGAGGGTAGTAGATAAAGGAATTTGTGAACATACCATGTCAACTGAGAACTAAGTGTAAGATATTGACAGCCCATACATAGCATATTATTATTCTCACCCTTCAAAATATTAAACTTATCATTTAAGTCCACGTCACCCCACAAAGTATTAAACTTATTAAAAAACTAAGGTAAAAATATCATATTGCCAACCATTCAGTGGGGTTCATGTGGTGGGAAAATGGAAAATGGAAATGGATCCTTTTATGGAACATTTCTCTAACTAAAAAGAGATTAACCAATGTTTATAAGTTTTTTAAGTCTCCGCTAAGGTTTAGGCTTATACTCAAAATAGTCAAGTGTGTGGAGGAAGAAGATTCCTCAGCTTTTGTGTTTGTTTTTTATTTTGTATGAAATTTTTTTTGGGAGGGTTTTATGTGAAATTTAGATTGTTTTTTATATTTTTCTAAAATTTTAAATTATTATTTTTAAACTATTTAATTTTAGGAAATTTCCAAAAAAGCATTATTTCCATTTTAAAATTTTATTTTTCAATTAAAAAATACAATAAAATTATTTTTTAAACAAGTTTGAATTGTATATGTTAAAATGTGAAATATAAATAAAGAACAAATTAAGATCTAATTTCACATTTAAATAACTCCACAAAATATTAAGCCTGTAATTGTATCTTAAATATATCAACCAAAATCTACCATTTTTTTAAAATAAGATATAAAGGAGTACATTATCCACAATGAATCAAAGTAAATGTCTTAAACATCATTTCTTTGAAGAAAATAAACTTCTAAGTTATAATCAAATTAAAGAACCAATTTACACTTATTGAGATAACAATTTCAATGAACATTTCATTCCCAACAGATACAAGATAAGCATTTGAACATTTTTCTTTCACTATTGATCTTAATCAAAACAACTCTAAACATCAATCAATTATAAATCAAGATTAGATTACACTATTACAAGTTTCCATATCATACGAAAATCATGCTCAAAATAAACATAACAATACCTTAACATTCTTACAATATGACTTCCTAGCCTTTCATTTTCATATAAGTATAATATACAATAATCAAGTTATAAATCACATATCACCAGGTCTCAATAACCATTTGTGTCTCTGACTAACAAGTTTGTGTTGTTCTAAGCTATTGCGTGGAGGGAGAGCATCATCCACATGCTTTACCTCCATCTGTAGATTGGTGGTCCCCTGTACACCTTCCTGCTAGAAGTGGCCCTACCCTTCATGAGGGTAGCAGATAAAGGAATCTGTGAACATACCATGCCAACGAAGAACTAAGTGTAATATATTGACTCTATCACTTGTAACCTGCCACACAACTCTAGATTTCTTTCAACTAAGTATGACATCTAGTTAACATGCAACCTATCAAGTACTGTGGACTAACATTACACGCAACTTATGCATCACTTTGGCCAAAACAATTTATAACATAATCACATTCCTATACAGAACTATGGGTCATTGTCCACCACTCCTATCTCAACTTTATTCAACACTATCAAGACCAAAAATAACTCAATTCATACAAACTCAATATCTTGAGTAATGACATAAACTGGTTTCACAATGTAGATTTAACCACAAGAAGAATTCATAACTTGACAACACACTGATTCATTTTTGACAGAAAATTTAGAAGGTTTTTCTTTGTCAAACACGCTTGTCTGACTTCAAGAATTATCTCAGACATTTTCAAGTCCTTATTCCTACAGACTCAATTGAGAACAAATCACATCTGAGTATTGTTTTATCTTTCTCAAGCCCGTACAAAATAAACATATACTAATATAAATATACCTTTATATAAGAGTGTACCTAAAATTCAATCTGTACATTCTTATATATGTATGTATGTATGTATATATTCAAAATCAATTCAGTCTAAAAATGATTAGTATTAAAACATAGATATGCTTGTGTTGAGTTGTCACACAAAATGTTAATAGAAAAACAATGAATTCTCTTAATAACTTCTAAATTACCTTATTAGGGTTTAATAAACCTACCCTATATTCATTTCAAACCATGTGAGGAATGTGCATTTAATTCCCTTGGGTACAATGAGCATGACTATTGTGCATACCATAGGATCAAAGGCCATAAGACATATGAATGCTCCATATTTATTATAATCATCCACAAGATTTTCAAACATAGAAACCTTAATCTTGCCAAATCATCCCAATCCCATGTGTCACCCCATCACCATGCCAGTCCAATCCATCTAATATCATTATCCCTCCATCAGATCCTAATCATAAATCCAATCCATCCAATACCATTATCCCTCCATCTAATTCTAATCATAAGCCTACAACATTCACCCCTATTATCCATCCACCAAATCCTAATCCCAAGCCTACAACACCATCCACCATTATTATCCATCCATTATATTATCCATCCACCCATATACTTATGAAGGATGTGATCCAATGGCTATTATCAAGGAATCAACTATGTCCATGTCATCAAACACCTATCCTTGAGCCTATCCAAGATCTTTCAAACACCATGCCTATTCCTCCAATCCCATCATGTAGTCCACAACCCATTAAGCCTATTGAAGAGTCTCCAATCATGAGTCCAAGTCAAGATTTATCATATAGCCATGTTGTTGATTATCAAGAGCCTATCAAGCTTATCCAAGATTCTTCCATTCCCATTCAACAAAATGAAGAGCTATGTCAAGAGTATAATCTAAATCATGTGGAAACATCAACCCTTTATCCAAATCAAGATCAAATTACCTTCATTCAGCCCATCCATAACCTATATATTTTCTATGGTCAAGATATTATCCATGAACAAGTTCCTCACCATGATCAAGCAATCCAAGTTTAACCTATCCATAACCTATATCTTATTTATGTTCAAGATATTATCTATGATGAAGAACCTATCCATGGGTAAATTGATCCTATCCATAATCCCACAATCATCTATGATCAAGAAACCTCCACTACTCCTATCCACCATCCTCCACCTAGTCCTATCCATGATTCAACAACATCTACTTCCCTTGATGAGATAGTTGGCTCCCAAGTAAACATAGATGATCAAACAAATAGTTTAGATCTTAATGGGCATAATGATAACCAAGATCCTATTGATTATTCACCATCCACTATCAACCCCCTCTCAAATCCACCATCATATCCCCTTGGTCTTACTACCTTCATCCATGCATGTTCTTCCCTAGAAAAGCAACAACCTCTATCCACCTCACCTTCTCCATCAATTAATGAGCTCGCATCTTGTGTCCAAAACACCCACAATCCCATCGTACACCACATCCTCCAAGCATGAACTGTCAAGGTAAGGGCTTAGGCCTTCATCAACAAGGTATTTTGAAGCCCATCCATGTCAAAGTCCCTGCATGATCACATGGCCTTGGATATATACCCCAAGGAAAACAATCTAAAGATGTTGGTACTTCCTCCATGCCTTGTAAATCCACTTATTTCCATCATAAACCACATCATATCCCCAAAACATATGTTTCGATCCCTCCTCCATCATCCTACAAATTCCAAAATCATGTGAGCATAAACCTCCCACCATACACTCTACCTCCACTCCTTCAAACTCCTAACATCCCTATCCTCCAAACCCCTTTACCTCCACTTCTCCCAATGCCTAATATCCTCATCCTTAAATCCCCTCATCCATTTATCCATAAATCCACTTTTAATCCATCCATCCATAAATCCCCTCACATTCCTAATCATGATCAACAATTGCACACATTGACCAAATGTGAAGCTTCCACCAAGTCCATGGGATTCAAAAATAAAAATTTGGATGCCTCCTCCCATAAAGTGAACAATCCTAAATATCTTCATGCTATAGAGCACAAATACAAAAAATTAAATCCAAATCCATCTAAAAGGCTACCCAAGCCCATACTTTCAAAAGAAAAGTCCAAAACTAAAATGGTTTGGGTCCCTAAGAAAAGAAAATCAAGTCAAATGAAGCATACACATCTAAAAAATCCCAACAATCCCATTCGATCCAAAAATCCCACAAATCCCACTCCATCCAAAAGTCTCAAATTCCTTCATTCCATATGCAGTGCAAAAATCATGAAAAACTTAAGTCTATGTGGGTACCTAAATTCCTACATCAACCATCCCCTAAGAAAACATCTCCATTACTTCCTACACCTCCTCCAAATCAAAAGCCTCAAAATCCAATTCGATGTGTGCAACCGTTGGTCTTGGTTCTATTGGAACCAATTTTGACCCCACAAAACCTAGTTTAAAGTAATTACCTATTTCTCGCCATATTTCCATCCCCACAATGTTATTTCAATTTTCATTCAAAATAATAAATCCAATCGACTAATATCCTAACCCTAACAATCCCATGACATCCCACTGCTACCCCAAAAAAGAATGAAGTAGTTAAAATTGACCCAAAAATCCCTTAAAAGCCATATAAAGAGATATCGCTTGGAGAATACCATGTCGAGAGGACTCAATTTAGTGTAGATTCTGCGATAGCTTGAAGTGGTAAATACAACTTGTCTTTCGTATAGAGCTCACGTCAGAAAATCAAAAGAAATAAAATATTTTGAAGACACTGCAAGACATCGGGATGACTTGACCACATATTTCTTCGATATGCTAATAACACTAAACATATCGAAGGGACGAAGGTATATTAGTTTGACACCTAAATTGGTTCCAATAGTGGCTTTGACTGGGGATGAATGGCTGTGAAGTCATTGCAAGAATCTAGAAAATACTCTCTGGGATGCAGACTAATGGTGGTGGGGGGTGGGAAATAGAAACCCTAATCTATTGTGCATGGAAAAAAATTCTTTTAAGAGAAGAAATGTTTCAGGAACTTTCCAAGCACTGGTAGTTCCTGTTCTTCACCACTCATATTTTGTATGTAATAAGAATTCTCTCCACATTTACCAGTGATGATAAATGTGCCCACCACTCATATTTTGTATGTAATAAGAATCCTCTCCACATTTACCAATGATGATAAATGGACCCAACCATAATGCCTCAAACTTGCCACATGTTCTCCTTTATCCTATCCTCTGGCATTCCACATTAGTACCATATCATCTACTTTGAATTTTCTTTCCTTGCCCCTTTTATCAAACAAGTATTTCATCTGTAACTGCATCTTTTCATTTTGTTCTTGGGCTTGTGCCCTTATTTTGTCTAGTTTAGCCAACTGTTCTATTCTCTCTTCCATGGGCTTAGGAACATCTATGTCTTCTTGGAGAATAACCTTGCATACTGGCAAGAGATTGTGCATTGGTAATTTGGCTTATGCACTATATACTAATTCAAACGGGGATTTTCTTGTGCTTTTCTTTACAGTAACTATGTCTGCCCATAATGCCAATTTTAGTTTTGAGTCCCAGTCTTTTTCAAGTTATTATATAACATTCTTTGGATTATTTTTAGGATGCTTTTGTTGCTAGATTCTGCTTGTCCATTAGCCTGAGGATGATATGGGGAGGCATATGAGATTGTTATGCCATATGATTCATAAAATGTTTTAAACTCTTCTAATCTAAAACACATGCCATTATCTGTAATGAGTCTAACTGGAACTCCAAATCTAGTGATGATATTTTCTAATAGAAATGTAATTGAAAAATTTGGATAAAATGAAAAGGATAAAACAATACAATGTATTACCTAATCCAAATCTTCAATACCTCGAATAGATAGATGTAAGATGAATTGTTTGATTGATTTGATATATTGGTTGCACAATTCAACAACATAACAATAAGATGAAGATGATTGATGAAAGAATGATAGATGATAGATAATAAGATGGAAGATAATGGATGAATGATGCAAAGGCTCTAATGATATTTCGGCAGCATAAAGATACTCAAGACTCAATGCATCTTAAAAATTCGATAGAATAAGGGTACTTGAGGCTCAAAGCATGCTAATGGCTTGGGAGAGGATTGATTTATAGGAAAGGCTTGATTTGAATGGATGGTTGAGATTAAAATGCTAAATGATTGATGCGGATGGCTAGGATTGATTAGTTATTCCCACTCTTCAAAGGAGTTGTAGTCATTTGACAAGTGTACAAATGAGGATAAGGCTCTATGTGACCGTGTACACAAAAAGTACTACATGTGTGATTGTGTATATAAAAATAATATTAAATAAAAAATGTACTACCACACATGATTCAATTAAGAGGTGGACAAGTGTTAGAATGTGGTGAGAAGTGAGGGCTTAATTCAAATATTTTATTTGAATTAGTTGGGATATGTGAGGGAAATTAATTAAATAAATAATTGGGAAGATGATTAGGATATGATTGGGATATGATATGAAAATTAATTAAATAAATAAAATTTATTTAATTAATTGGCTAGGTGGATTAAGGATGGATTAAGATGGGATTAAGACAAAAATATGACAAAATGCTACATGATGTCTAAATAATGTTATTGACTAGGTGTTACAGGACATGGACAAATATGCGACAATTTTGGGTGTCTACATTTTGCTTCTATTTGAGATGATGTTTGAGATGATTTTGGGTGTCTACATTTTGCCCCTCTTTGAGATAATGTTCAAGATAATAAGATTTATAACAAGTAACACCATTTCAAAGAAGCTAATGTATGGATAGAGGAAAAGGATGGTGATGAAAAGATAGGATGATGATGGAAAGATAGGATGAGGATGCCCCCTCGAGAGGATAGGTGGGTTGGACAAACATGGGTAGGCTCTCGAAAGAAAATGAATTGGTCAAGAAGATAAGGGGATGGATAGAAGAAATGAATGATGAGTTATGCTGCAATGAAAGTGAGCAACCATGGTGTTTGATAGAGCACTAGATGTTATGCACCAAGGTATAAGGACCAGGGTGACGATGTGTCTTGTGCCCTAGCATAATACAACCATGTCTAAACATATGAGGAAGTAAACTTAGAGCATTAAAGTCCTAATGCACAAAAGGTATAATATGACCTTAGATGCAAAGGATAATGCAAAAAGCTATTCCAACATACACAAGATATGAATATTAGCTGGAAAGATACCGATGTGATACAAATGCAAGATAAAATGATAACACACACAAGCAAGCAAGCAAGCATGCACAAATGATACAAAAACAAACAAGTTATTGCCCATGTCAAGCTGTAAACCAATGATTAATTGTTTGATTGATGATTGATGATGATATTGTTGATAATGATAATAGTGTTGTCATTGCGGGGAATGATATATCCCTAGATCAACACAAGGATGCGGGAACGATATATCTCATTGATGATGGTGATGATGATGATGATGATGATTGATTGATTGATTTGGTTTATGACAAGATTAGGATCAAGACCATGGATGTAATTGGATAATTTGACTTGATTGATTAACTTGATTGGTATGGATTGATGATGACTTGCATTTGGGTTTATTGCTTGGATTGATTTGATATGATTGGATGATTGATTGGAAGAAGTGATTGAAGAATTGGATTGATTGGAAGAATTGATTAGATTGGAGTGAATTGATTGGATTGATGAATTCAAATTTGATGGATTGATTGGATTTTAGGTGTTTATTGATGATGTAGGAGATAGATAATAGAAGAAGTGTGAGATGGATGAATATGATGATTGGTGAAGATTAGAAGAAGGATGGAAGATGGAAATGGTCTATCTCTTGTGCTTGAATATGTGTACTTCCTTCGTATCCCAAATTGCCTACATACCCTGTATCTATGATAGAGATGAGATGTAGTTCTGATAATGTTTTATTGATGGTGATAATAAAAGTGGATGGATGTATTGGGTTATGGATTGATTGGGATTGATTGGATGTTTGATGATATATGATGTTGATGGGATGTGAGAGATGTGATTCAAATGCAAGATAAAATGATAACACACACAAGCAAGCAAGGAAGTGTGTACAAATGATTCAAAAACAAACAAAGTATTATCCCTTTCAAGTGGTAAACCAATGATTGATTGACGATGATAGATAGTGTTGTCATTGTGGGGAACAATATATCCCTAGATCAACACTAGGATGTGGGAATGGTATATCCCATTAATGATGATGATGGTGGATTGATTTGAATTACAACAAGATTAGGATCAAGACCATTGATGTGATTGGATAATTTGACACAATTGATTAGCTTGATTGGTATGGATTGATATGACTTGCATCTAGATCATTGTTTGGATGACTTTGATGGCTTTGAAGGATGATTAGATGAAGTGATTGATGAATTGATTTGAAGAATTGAGTTCGATGAATTTGATGTGATTTGATTGATTTTATTGCTTGGATTTTCGATGGATATTTTATTTTTTTGGATTTTGGGGAATATTAATTTGTTTGTATTTTGAAATGTTTTGATTTTTTTTTTGGATTTTTGGGAATATTTAATTTGTTTGGATTTTTTGAATGTTTTGATTTTTGAGATGTTTTGGATTTTTTTATTTTATTTTTGAGATGTTTTGGATTTTTTTAGATTTTTTTTAATTTTTGAATGTTTTGGATTTTTTTGGATTTTTTTTGGGTATATGTAAATGTCAATAGATTTACAATTTTGGGTAGCCCTTGTGTTTAATACCAATGACAAGGGAAAAACCAAGTCTAGGTGCAAGAAGGTAGGTGAGATGAATGAATTTTAAAGGATGGGTGATAGTGGATGGGATGAAAGGCTCATGATATATGGATGGATAAGAGGATGGGTCATAGAATAGAAAGCCCATGATATATGGATGGATAAAAAGGATAAGCCATGGAATGGAATGGATGTATGCGTAAGAGAGAAAGGATGTGATCTCTAAAAGGCTATGTCACATAGGAATAACATGCCCCATTCTAGGTACAATACTTAGGATTTTTCATGACAAGGCTTATGACCATAGGATGATTGGATTGTTTGGATAGGATGGAAAAATGGGTAATGGCAAGAGGATAATGATAGGATGGGTTGGATGGGATGAGGTACATCAAGAGATATCTAAAACATGTTTCAACATTTTGCCCCTATGCTTCATCATGATCAAAGGGAGGGAAGGGAGGATGAATGGACTCAATAGGATATGTATATGTATGTAATGGATAAGGATGATAGGATGGTGTGGTAATGGTATGATGGGATAGATAGTGTGGATGAGACAAGGTGCCCCTAAGTGTAAGTGACATAGAAGATCAACCTACACATGACGTCTATTTTCTAGGTTTTCATCATGGTACTTATCCAAGGTGCCTATTTACCAGGTTTTCACTATTGGACGAATGGATTTCTCTTTACTTTTTTTTTCTTTTTTTTGACTTTTTGATGGGATAGCACGACAATTACACATGGCGCCTGTTTGCTAGGTTTTCACCATGGTAATGAATAAGAGGGACTCAAGTGTCTAGTGCTATGAAAGGTGATAGTGTCCCATTAGAGATGAATGTCATCGCATGGACCAGGCCATTATGCTCATCGATTTTGGTAGGGGATTGAATGAGAGAGATGGATTAGGTGGATAGTGGATTATGATGTGGATTATGGAAGGCTTATGCATGCAAGGATAGTGGATTATGATGTGGATTATGTCGGACGTATGTAAAAGGATGGATGAAAGGTTTATGCAAAAGCATGGACCATAGGAAGGTGATGGGGAAGATATGTAGGATAATGGATGAAGGATGGGGAGATGGAGCTATGTGGAAATGTGGGATGGAAGGGAACCATGACCAACAGTTGCACACACCGTGATAAACACTGAAGCTTCTGATGGGAAGGTGGTGTAGGAAGTAATGGGGATGTTTGCTTAAGAGATGGGTGATTGAGTGATTTAGGGACCCACATAGACTTAGTATTTTTATGATTTTTGTTTGAATTGTGGGATTTTTGTAATTTTTGAATGGAATGAGAATTTTGGATGGAAGGAGATATTTGAGATTTTTGAGATGTGGATGCCTCATTTGATTTGCTTTCTTTTTACTTAGGGACCCAAACCATTTTAGTTTTGGACTTTTCTTTTGAAGGTATGGGTTTGGATAACTTTTTAGATGGATTTGGCTTTGATTCTTTGCATTTGTACCCTAAGGCATAAGGATCTTTAGGATTTTTGGTAGGACTTTTGGCTTTATAGGTAGAGGCATCCAAATGTTTATTTTTGAATCCCATGGGTTTGGTGGAATGAGTGGAAGCTTCATGTTTAGACAATGTGTGCATTTGTTGGTCATGATTAGGATTGCAAGGAAATTTGTGGATTAGTGGATAATTAGGCATTGGTAAAAGTGGAGGTAAAGTTGATGGAGGGATATTAGGAGTTGGAAGGAGTGGAGGTAAAGTTGATGGAAGGAAATTAGGAGTTGGAAGTAATGGAGGTAAAGTGGATGGTGGAAGGTATATGGTCACATGCTTTTGACATTTGTAGGTTGATGGAGGTGGAATGGCTACATATGTTTTGGGTATATGATGTGGTTTGTGATGGAAAGGAGTGGACTTAGGAGGTATGGAGGAATTACCAACATATTTAGATTGTTTACCTTGGGGTGTATATCCAAGGCCATATGAGCTTGGAGGGACCTTGACATGGTTTGGCTCCAAAATACCTTGTTCATAAAGGCCTAGGCCTTTACCTTGGTAGTTCATGTTTCAGAGTATGCGATGGACTATAGGATTTGGTGTAGTTTGGACACTAGACTTGAGTTTATTATTGGATGGAGAAGGTGAAGTGGATAAAGGTCATTGTTGTCCTAAAGAAGAACACTCATGTATAAGGGTGGTAAGACCAAATGGATATGATGGTGGACTTGAAGTGAAATCAATGGTGGATGTGGAAGGAGGATCATTAGGATCTTGATTAGCATTGTGTTCACTAAGATCCAAGTTATTTGTTTGATCTTTTATGCCTACTTGGGGGACAAGTGTCTCATCATGACAAGTGGATGTTTGCTCATTATGGATAGGGCTAGATGGTGGATGACTAGGAGCAATTTGGATATCTTACTCATGGATAGATATAGGATTATGGATAGGATCAAGGTGCTCATGGATAGCTTCTTTATAGGTATCATCTTGATCATAAAGAAGGTAAATGTTATGGATAGGTTGAATTTGGATAGCTTGCTCATGAATAGTTGTTGGGAGATGGATAGGACCAAGTGGCTCATGGATAGATTCATCATTATGGATATCATCTTGATCATAAAGAAGGTAAATGTTATGGATAGGTTTCATGAAAATGATTTGATCTTGAGTTGGACTAGGGCTTAATGTTTCCACATGCTTTAGATTAGACTCTTGACACATCTCTTGACTTTCTTGAATGGAAGTGGAAGTGGGAGACTCTTGTATAGGCCCTTGGTCAACAACATGAGAACATGATGACTCTTGACTTGGGTTCATGATAGGAGACTCTTGAATAGGCTTGATGGCTTGTGGGTCACATGATGGGCTTGAAGGGCTAGGCATGTTAATGGAGGGCTCTTGAAGAGGCTCAAGGATGGGTGTTTGACATGGGGGTAGTTTATTCCTTGCTAGTAGCCATTGGATCACATCCTTTGCAAGCATATGGGTGAATGGGCAATATAGTGGATGAACAATAAGGGTAGATAGAGTTGTAGGATTAGGTTTATGATTAGGTTGAGGGCTAATTGGATTAAATGGATTAGGATTTGGATTGGGATTAATCTTACCACAATTTATGAGGTTTTTGATCAATCACTTAAGTTTGGCACAATTGGTTGTTGTATGACCCTTAACCCTATGGTATGCACAATATGCATCATCTTTATACCAAGGGGGTTTAAAGTAGATTGCTTCAAATGATTTTATCAGTGGAAGCTCAATCAAATTTGCTTGGACCAATTGTTGTACGGTTATGTCCAAGGGATCTTATGGTGGAGGATTAATGGAACATGGGGATGAAGGTAATGAAGGTTAATGGACCAATGAACTAAGGGTAGGATCACATGGTGGTGTTGGGATAGGCTCATGGATTGGAATTTGATTGGATGATGGAGACCACTCATATGATGCATTGGCTAGATTGGTATCTCCCTTGTCAAAGGTTATTAGATCTTGCATATGATAACTTGGGCTTGTTTGATTTATGTACAAGGGACCACTTGGACTTGCATGTGCTTCTTGTAGCAAAGGTGGACTTAGGCTCACTTGAGCTTGTTGTGGAGGCCATTGATAGTCTTGGTGGTTAGGTGAAATGGTGGGATATGTAGATAAAAGGTCTTGAGGTTGGTATGAAGTTGAGGGCATTTGAGCTTGATGCCAAGGTGGATTTGGGCTTACATGCTCTTGTTGTGATGTGGGTGGATATGTTGACGTGGCATTGACATGATAGGTGGATGGATTAGGTTGGTATGAAGTTGAGGTGGAATTTGTTGAGGTTGGGATGGTGTTTGGATTTGTTGTTGTGATATTACTTGTCGTTGTTGTTGGTTAATGTGTTGATGTGATGATAATAGAGGGGTTGCATAGGATAATGGTTGTTGTGATATGGATTGTTATGGATAAGGATTGACATTGGGAGGAGTGTGATAGGTTGATGAAGGATTGATGTGACATGTGGATAGATGAGGTTGATATGAAATAGATGGGGATGACATGTAAGGTTGATGTGGTATTGGTTGATGTTGAATGGATAAATGATGATGTGCTTGTTGGGCTTGACAAGTGGCCATGAGGTGTTGTGCATGTGCTATGAGTTGTCGTAGTTGAAGTGATTGGCTTGCTTGAGATTGAAGTTGTTGAATCATGTCATTGGCCTCTTGAATGATTTGTTTGTCTAGAGGTGATTGACTTGCTTGAGCTTTGCAAAGTCAAAAAATGAGTTTTAGTGCTAGGTCTTCTAATTTTGGCATGGTGTCACACAAGTGTTTAAGTCTTAAGACCTTTTTGGCAAGTGCTTGATTATGATTTAATGATGATGTGGATTGTTTGGATGATGATTTGATGATTAGGATGAAGGTGACTAGGATGAAGGTGATTAGGATGAGATTGATTTGGAGATGATTAGGATATGATGACTTGTTTATGTGTTTGTTGTTTATAGCTTGATTTGGCAATGTTCAAACAAATGATTATGCATATACACACATGAATCACTCACGCAAGACACAAGCAATTTTTGACTTTGAAAATGAAATGTGATGATTATTAAGAAAGCACACATGGAAGACACATCAACAAGCCCTATGACTAGTCAAGTGGGTATGGGCAATTAGGTCTTAGGCTAGATTGCACAAGGTTGACTAAGGAATTGAAAGTGAAATCCTACCACACAATCGAGAGAAGGGGGTAACCCACCCTTCACCTTCACTTCCCAAAGGTATAAAGTTCCTTGGGGCTTAGCCAAGAGTGACAAGATTTACAACTCCCAATGAGGGTGTCTTTCAATTCAACCTCGGTTGAGGTCATCCCTTGGAGTGGTGTCTCCAAGTAGGCTTCCTAGATAGGGTAAACAAAAGCAAACCAAGTCGGTTGTCACTTGATTCACACTTGCAGTTGTTAATTGACCCTTTAGAAAATGAGATGTGTGGAAGATAATTCAAGCACTTGTTCTTTTTAGATCCTAAATCCAAATGTGTAGGAAGACAATTGTTTGTTTTAAGCCTAATTTTTTTGATGTGATTGCAAGCAAGTTGTTCATTTTTAAAGCCTAAAATCTAAATGTGTTTGCAAACAATGATTAATAGATGAAAGATTAGAATGAGTGCACCTGGTTATTTTCACTTTCCACTTACTATTGTGACTGATCCAAACGCTACTACAGCTCCTTTGATGCCTGATGTAGAGCCACAGCTGGAAACACTCAATAATGATAGAAGTTGATACTTCTCCTTACATCAGCAAGAGTTGATGAATGTCTTACCGATATACCTCTATCGGCCAGACTAACATCCATCAGCTTCTCCCAACTCTTTCACTTCGACACCCATCTCATACTGACGAGTGTGTCATTTGTAATCACTTATCGGTAAGATATCTCCTATCAATACAGTCTAAACCTTACTGCCCGATGGTACCTTTCCTACCGATAACACTTAAACTACTTTAGATATTGGTTGCCTATCGGCAACATAATAGCTGTCGGCCCAACCTTCTAGTCATTCTCTGATGTCAAATGTCACACCGAAACACTTAACATCAAATTCTCCATTGGTCTGACCTTATCCTTCGGTGGGACTTCCAAGTCTTCTCCCGACGGTGCTTCTTACACCGATATCTTTCATCGGTGACACTTCACAACAGTCACCCCGATCGATGAAACCTTCTACCATCAGCCCACTATCATTACCTCAGCCCGATGTCTATGCTCACACCGATGATCTCTCTATCGGCAAGTCTTTAACTATTGGTGTAACTTTTCCCTTATGCTCCGATAATGCTTCTCATGCCGAAAAGCATAACATCAACTTAGTCGTCGGTAAGACGGCCTCTATCGGCAGTGTCTCCATTTCTCTCGCCGACACGCCGATACACGTTCTCCTCCAACACAGGCACGCAGACTTCCCTACTTCACACTTGTATCCTCCTTCCCGAGGTCTTGACTCTATATTTTGACGGTGATCACCATTGAACTCGCATTCCTATTACACAGTTAGGGTTAGGGTTATATCATACAAGTTATCTGAGACCTACTCCATGAGAACTAGAATCGTACATTCATGGAAAGGTCCAGAAATGCATTGTCACTATCAAAACAAACAAGAACAAAACACATTTCTTTGCACCAATCAGTAGAATTGAAAATGGGACTGTCAAAACTGAAAAGAAATATCAGGAATGTCTTTGTCTATTATGCAATCAGATTCCAATTTACCCTACTACTCTCTCTCTACATACTTTCTCGATCTCACAAGACTGGTTTTATGCTTCATTGTGTGGATGACAGTTGTACCGGTGAGAATGCCAACCGCTTTGCAACTGTCCATGACACGGTTACATACAAGATCTTTTGCCAGTTACAACATCTTTTAACTACCAGACATGACTAATTCGAACACACATATAGCCCTCAGGCCTTACAATTGGTCTCTTGGACCTTATGGACTACAAAAACAGAAACTAACTAAATTAGCTAGGTGCCCCTGCCCCTAGAGACACTATTGGCCCAAATTACATCCTTTTTGGTCCTAGGGTCCTTACTAGGACCCTCAGGACATTTGATCATTATATCACCTTGACCATTACCACTTGTCATAACTAATTTTAAAATGCTCCAATTGATTTGGTTATCTCCATAGGATCTTCTCATGATCATAGGTGTCTTCTGATTCCAAGATGTTTCCTTAGGTGCTCCTACAAACAATGATTAATAGATGAAATATTAGAATGAGTGCACCTGGTTATTTTCACTTTCCACTTACTATTGTGACTGATCCAAACGCTACTACAGCTCCTTTGATGCCCCTACAAGCCACAAAATCAAAAAAGAAACAAGTAAACTTGCACAAAAAGCCATTATGCGAAAAATAAAGAATCTGATAAAAACTAATGAAGATGATCTGATACAGCTGAATAGATTGCAAAAACAAAAAATTCAAGAAATTTTATGCAGATTAAAAAAAAAATTGTTGGAGGATAAAAAATGCAAAAGTTATGCTTATTTGAAGTTTGCAATGAAAGAGTGTTAAGATTGAAAAACAAACCCTGCAAAAAATTAGCAAATAATGTCATCCCACAGTAAAATAGATATGGCCATGAGATCCCTTATGATTTTCTAATCAATATCAATTTTTTTTTGCTCAAATTGGACTCCATATGCAAAAGTTATGTCATAAACTAGGGTTTGAAAAAGAAAAAAAAATTGATAAAAAATCTATTTATACCATAGATCTGAAAAATAATGATATAGAAAAATGAATTTAAATATTTCTAACCACCTGCAAAAAACAGATTGTGATTTGGTTAGCTAGATTAGAAGATATGATTTTTTTTTCTAAAAGTCATGCATCAAAAATTTATGAAAAAATCAGAATCGCAGGGTCAACTTCAAATCATCATAACTTATTCAATACTAAGTCAAATTTTTAATGTAACTACTTTTCGGAAAGCTCTCGAAGTCCTCTTTCCAATGAATCTAAGATCGCTATTTTCCAAGATCTGTGTAAAACAGAGAACCCTCTGCAACAGATCTGGTCCTAAACAAAGAAAATCAGCAATATAAAATATTTTCAACCTACAAATCAAAGTGCACAAACCTACAAAAACTAATGATTAGATCCAATTGGGCATGTTCACGTCAGGTCCCACCGGGCATGCCAAAATGTATAATGAAAATTTTGGATAAAATGAAAAGGATAAAACAATACAATACATTACCTAATCCAAATCTTCAATACCTTGAATAAATCGATGCAAGATGAATTGTTTGATTGATTTGATATGTTGGTTTCTTAATTCAACATCATAACAATAAGATGAAGATGATTGATGAAAGAATGATAGATGATAGATAATCAGATGGAAGATAATGGATGAATGATGCAAAGGCTCTAATGATATTTCAGCAGCATAAAGATACTCAAGACTCAATGCATCTTGAAAATTTGACGGAATAAGGGTACTTGAGGCTCAATGCATGCTAATGGCTTGGGAGAGGGTTGATTTAAAGGAAAGACTTGATTTGAATGGATGGTTGAGATTAAAAGGCTAAATGATTAATGTGGACGACTAGGATTGATTAGTTATTCCCACTCTTTAAGGGAGTTGTAGTCATTTGACAAGTGTACAAAGGAGGATAAGGCTCATATGTGACCGTGTACACAAAAAGTACTACGTGTGTGATTGTGTACATAAAAAGAATATTAAATGAAAAATGTACTACCACACATGATTCAATTAAGAGGTGGACAAGTGTTAGAATGTGGTGAGAGGTGAGGGCTTAATTCAAATATTTTATTTGAATTAGTTGGGATATGTGAGGGAAATTAATTAAATAAATAAAATTTATTTAATTAATTGGGAAGATGATTAGGATAGGATTGGGATATGATGTGGAAAATAATTAAATAAATAAAATTTATTTAATTAATTGGCTAAGTGGGATAAGGATGGGATTAAGATGAAATTTTAATTAAATAAATAAAATTTATTTAAATATTTGGCTAGGTGGATTAAGGATGGATTAAGATGAGATAATTAGGACAAAATGCTACATGATGTCTAAATAATGTTATTGACTAGGTGTTGCAGAACATGGACAAGTTTGGGATAATTTTGGGTGTCTACATTTTGCCCCTCTTTGAGATGATGTTCGAGATGATTTTGGGTGTCTACAAGAAAATTTACCACCACCTTGCTAGTGGCTTGTTTGGTAGGAATTGCCTCTATCCATTTTGTAAAGTAATCTATTGCTACCAAAATCCATTTATGTCCACCACTAGATTTTTCTATGATTTCTCCTATAAAATCAATCTGCCATTGATGAAATGGAGCTTCAACCTACATTGGTCTTAACAGTACATCTCCTTGATAATTCAATTTTCCAAAAAAAATTTGACAGGCTTCACATTTTCTCACATATTTATGGGCGTCCTTAAAAACTTCAAGCTAGTAGTAGCTTGCTCTCATTATTTTATGGGTAGCAGTTCTTGTTGAGAAATGTCCCCCACACACACCTTCGTGCATTTCTTGTAATATCTTCTCAGCTTGAGTCTTGTCTAGGCATAACAATAAAATACCATCTCTATTTTTCCAATACAGATCTCCTTCCATGAAGACATACTTTGATGCAACCAGTTTAGGGTTCTCTTTTGATTGTCATTTAGGCCCTAAGGACATTTCATATTTTTGAGATAATACATTACATTGGTATACCAAGGTGTATTCTCAATTCTTGCAATGAAGTTATCTCCTTCTTGTATGTTGCAAATTTGTGCAGCCTCCAAGTTTGATTCAACCATCAATTTGGCTAGACCCTAGCCTCTAACTATTGATAACTAAGAGGGGGGGTGAATCAGTTATCCTAAACTTTCTTCCAATTCAAACACTTAAATCCACTTTGTTATTTAATAGCATAGCAATTAATCATTCATGGAAGTATAAAGCATAAACACTAGAGCAGATACACATCAACACATGAGACACCAAGATTTTGACATGGAAAACCCGGTCAAGGGAAAAACCACGGGGTGATTAACCCAAGAATTATTCTCTGTTAGAAGAATAAGAAAAATAGATGGCACATGCCAATTAGGGCTCACTGCCCGAGCTCACTGCTCACAAGAGGCACACTACCTACAAGAGACACACTGTCTACAAAGTAACAAGTATCACAAACTTGAACTGGAGATTGACATCTTTACCATGCCTAGATCAGTTCCATTTAAGCCCGAAGACCTCTACTCTGCCCTTCGCTCTTTCGCTATTCTACACTCATCCGCTCCAACACCCACTACAAAATGAATTCACAATCCCTTATTTATACAAGGCATCGACTTAGAAACAATCATCTAAGTTGGCAAACACCTATAAGATCATTCACAAGACATGTAATACATCCGATTGGCCAGTCTCAGGAAGAACACTAACAACCGGTGGTCTTTACATCAAATCCAAACTCTAACTTCAATGCGGACCGCCAATAAGAATTGTGCATGATCCAAGGATCACCAAAACCTTTCTTGAGTCATCAAGAACATCAACATTTTATCAACTTACTAGAATTCTTCTTTTCTTCATCTAGAACTTCAAGAACATAGTCTATCGCCACTGTCACAATGAGAAAGGTGCTTCCGGACCTCCAAACCATGAACAAATCTAGTTGTCACTTCACACTGACTTCTTCAACACTCCCTCCAATCCACAGAATGAGATAATGCAATTCCAGAGCTCACCGGACCAATCTGTGACACTCTATCACCACTGAACATCTGTCGGAACCGGTTCTACTAGAGCGATCATAACTTCTTCATATCTTCATGCAGACCTCTAAAATCTTGAATAGAGCATCTCAAGACTCATATCTAAAAACCCTTTAAACCACATCCTCTGATCTTCATCTTATCTTGGCCTTTTACCTTAAAGTCATCACTGTTCTTCACTGTTCCTGATTGAGACTAATTTTCTCAATATCCTCAACACATAGCTCATCCAATCCTTCTCATTAAAGCAATATGAGTATTTTGACATCAATGACAACACTGGTTATCCTCATACTTGCAACAATCTCCCCCTTTGTCATTGATGGCAATATATGATGTAAAAACCCATCAAGACAAGAACTTCTCCTTTCTATCACAGCTCCCCCTATCAACAACAACTCTTCACATGTCTTCTCTTTCTTTACTACTCCCCCTTTGATCAACAACTTGTTTTTCACATGTCTTTTCTCCCCCTTTGACATCAATGGCAAAGGGCTCATACTTACAATTTTAACATCTCAGAATCATATCAGCTGCTCCCCCTGAGTAGCAGCTCCCCATCACCAATCCAGATCACAAGATATGACTGTGATCTCCACCGGACTGATGCACATCAGTGCATCCTAGTTCATCACCGGAGGGGCAATGACCCCTAACTTCTCCTTGAGATACTCAAAAGAGTCCTTGGGAAGAGGTTTAGTAAAAATATCTACAATCTGATCCTTGGAGGGTACATACTCCAATCTGACTTCATCCTTGTTCACTTGCTCTCTTAGAAAGTGAAACTTGATAGATATGTGCTTGGTCTTAGAATGCAACATCAGATTCTTAGAAATATTTATTGCACTTGAATTATCACAAAAAATTGTGATAGGCTCCTTATATTCTACTTTAATGTCTCTTAGCATCTGCTTCATCCATAAGATTTGAGTGCAACTACCTGCTGCTGCAATGTATTATGCTTCAGTTGCAGACAGAGATATTGCCTCTTGTTTCTTGTTTAGCCAAGAAACTAATCTTTTTCCCAAAAAGAAAGCTCCACCACTAGTGCTCTTCTAGTCATCCACATCTCCTACCCAATCTGCATCTGTATATGCATGAAGAGAGAAATCATGATCTCTAGGGTACCATAGACCATACTCAATTGTCCCCTTTAGATATCTAAAAATCCTCTTGATTGCCATAACATGAGATTCTCTAGGATCAACTTGGAATCTAGCAACAAGACCAACAGCCTGCATAATATCTGGTCTAGTTTGAGTGAGATACAATAGTCCTCCAATCATTGACCTATATTTTGTCTGATCCACCTTGGGAGAGTCATCATCTTTGCTCAACTTGCATCCGGTTGCCATGGGAGTATTCATTGGTTTTGAATTTTCCATCCCAAATTTTCTCAACAATTCTTTCACATATTTGGTCTGAGAAATGAAGATCCCTTTCTTTGTTTGAGTAATTTGCAGACCCAAGAAGAAATTCATTTCACCAAGCATGGACATCTCAAACTCACTTTTCATTTGATTTGAAAAAGTTTTACACATGCTATCTTTTCCTCCAAAGATGATATCATCAACAAATACTTCAACAATCAAGATGTTTTCATGATCAATTTTAAAATATAAGTTACTGTCAGTAGTACCTTTGTTGAAACCAATCTACACAAGATGCTTATCCAACCTTTCATACCAAGCTCTTAGGGCTTGCTTCAATCCATACAGTGCTTTCTTCAACTTGCAGACCATATCACCATGATCAGATAATTGAAATCCATCCGGTTGTTCAATGTATACCTCTTCTTCTAAGTCACCATTCAGGAAAGCAGATTTGACATCCATCTGATATACTTTGAAATCTTTGAAGGTAGCAAATGCAAGAAATAGTCTGATTGCTTCAATTCTTGCCACTGGAGCAAAAGTTTCCTCAAAATCAATCCCTTCTATTTGAGAGTAGCCTTTACAAACTAATCTAGCTTTGTTTCTGATTACTTCACCAACTTCATTTAGTTTGTTCTGGAAGACCCATTTGGTTCCAATCACATTCTTGTTTCTAGGTCTAGAAACAAGATCCCAAGTGTGATTTTTCTCAATTTGCATCAACTCTTCCTCCATTGCTTTAGTCCAATTTTCATCATTGTAGGCTTCATTTATTGTCTTAGGTTCAATCTTTGAAATCAGACAACATTCATCTAAATTTAGATCAATTTTCCTTCTAGTTTGCACACCTTTGCTTTTGTCACCTATGATCTGATCTTCAGAGTGGTTCAGTCTTACATACCTTGGAACTTTAGGAGTTTCTTGCACTTCTGTTTCTTGATTAGACTTATTTAGACCAACCTCTTCTTCTTGATTTACCGGATCAGTTTGAATCTGACTTTCAGAGGAGGATTGAGCTCCTTGAACCAGAGAACCATTCTAATCATCTTCATCATATTCATAAAACCTTGAGGGCTTCTCAATTCCTTCATCAACCTTCACATTTGTACTTTCTATCATCTTTCTCAGTCTCTTATTGTAACACCGGTATGCTTTACTTTGAGTGGAGTAACCCAAGAAAATTCCTTCATCACTTCTAGCATCAAACTTTCCTAGATTTTCATATCTTTTAATGTAACATTTGCTACCAAATACTCTAAAATATCTCATAGTAGGAGTTATACCAAACCAAAGTTCATAAGGAGTCTTACCGATATTGCTTCTGATTTGAACTCGATTGAGAGTATAGACTACAGTGCTGACAGCTTCTCTCCAAAATATCTGGGGAACATTTGCTTCCATCATCATTGTCCTGGATGCTTCCTGGATGGTCTGGTTCTTTCTCTCTACTACTCTATTCTGCTATGGAGTCCTAGGAGCAAATAACTGTCTCTTTATACCATGCTTCTCACAAAAATCTATGAATTCACTGGATGTGAATTCACCACCTCTATCAGACCTCAGACATTTTAGTTTCAGTTCGGTTTGATTTTCTACCATAGCTTTGAAGATTTTGAACTTCTCAAAAGCTTCTGATTTCTCTTTCAGAAAGGTAACCCACATCATCCGGGAATGGTCATCAATCAGTAACATGAAATATCTATCACCTTGCATACTCTTGATTCTTGTCGGACCACATAGATCAGTATGAATTAATTCCAATAATCTGGTAGAGGACTGATCCTTGCTTTTGAATGAGACTCTACTCTGTTTACCCAGCTGACATTCTTTGCACAAGCTATTTGTAGGTTTCATCAATTTTGGAAGATCTCTTACAGCCTGAGTATTGCTTATCTTGATGATGTTATCAAAATTTACATGACACATCCTTCTATGCCATAACCAACTCTGATCAACTTGAACAAACAAACAACTTTTATTAAAACCAACTAGATGGAAGATATTACCTGTTGTTTGAGTACCGGATGCAATCTCAGTTCCAGAGCTTTCAAAGATCCTACATCTTCCATTTTTGAACCGGAGATCATAACCTTTGTCTACCAACTATCCAACACTGAGAAGATTGTGCTTCAATCCTTCAACATATAGTACATTACCAGTTTTGCTCTTTCCATCAAAAGAAATAGTTCCCCTACCTCTGATTCTACCAGCAGAATTATCACCAAATTTTACCATTCCTCCTTCATACCTTTCCAAGTCTAGAAACTTGTTTTTGTCACCTATCATATGGTGAGAGCATCCACTGTCAATAACCCAATCATCCTTTTCTTCAACTTGGGCAGCCAAAGCTCTTTCTACAACCTTATGATTGACAGATTCAAAGGATATTTGATCTTCTTCCTTGATGGCAATAAACACCCATTCATTTCTAGATTTGTTTCCTATTTCTGATTCATCATCTGTTACTCCTTCATTATCATCTTCTTCATGAACATAATAACAATTCTTTTGGAACCTTTGTCTATTAGAATTTGACCTTGCAGATCTTTTTGGACATCTTGAAGTAAAATGACCAATCTTATTGCAGTTGAAACATTTAAAGGGTAATTTTCCTTCATACTTACCGGATCCTCTTGGCGGTCTCTTTGTAATGAGGGCTTCAAGTTGAGTTGTTTCTGCTTCTTCCTCTTCCATGTCTCTTCTTGCTTGATCATACCATGACAGCTTCATTGAAGAGTTTTCTCTTGGATCAAATCTTTGTTTGCCTTTCACAGAGGCACTGGCTTTGAATGTAGATTCAGTCTTAGGGGGATCATCTCCAAACTCGGTCATTTCAAATGCAGCTAGTTTGCCAGCTAATTGGTCCTTTGTGACAGTTGTATGGGCTCTAAATTCATCAATGGCAGTAACCTTGATTTTGTAGACAGTAGGAAGGGATCTGAGAATTTTGCCAACATTCTCATTTTCATCCAAAACTCCACCAGCATTCCTAATTCCACACACCAGCTCATTTACTCTTGGCATAAAGGTAGTAATATTTTCATCATCTCTCATCTTCGGTCTTTCAAATTTCCCTTTGAGACTCTGCAACCTTGCACTCTTAACATACTCATCTCCTTCATGTAGAAGTTCTAGTTTAACCTAGATCTCATGGGTAGTTGGTAGGTCAATAACATTTGAGAGTTCTGAGTCAGTCAATGCACTTAGAAGAGCCTCTTTGGTCCATAGATTGTTTTCAGCATCTGTGATTTCATTTAGAGTTGTCGGACCACCTTGTGGAGGTACATATGCTTTTGTGACCATGGATAAGTACGCCTTTCCCATACACTCCAAGTGACATTTCATGCGACCTTTCCAAAGAGAAGTTGGTTCCATCAAACTTCATACTATCCTTCTTGTATGACGACATCCTGGATCTCCTCAAGTGGTTAAGCTCCTTTTAGAGGAACTTGGCTCTGATACCAATTGTTGATAATTGAGAGGGGGGGGTGAATCAGTTATCCTAAACTTGCTTCCAATTCAAACACTTAAATCCACTTTGTTATTTAATAGCATAGCAATTAATCATTCATGGAAGCATAAAGCATAAACACCAGAGAAGATACACATCAACACATGAGACACCAAGATTTTGACGTGGAAAACCTGGACAAGGGAAAAACCACGAGGTGATTAACCCAAGAATTATTCTCTGTTAGAAGAATAAGAAAAATAGATGGCACATGCCAATTAGGGCTCACTACCTGAGCTCACTGCTCACAAGAGGCACACTGCCTACAAGAGACACACTGTCTACAAAGTAACAAGTATTACAAAATTGAACTAGAGATTGATATCTTTACCATGCCTGGATCAGTTCCATTTAAGCCCGAAGACCTCTGCTCTGCCCTTCGCTCTTTCACTATTCTACACTCATCTGCTCCAACACCCACTACAAAATGAATTCACAATCCCTTATTTATACAAGGCATCAACTTAGGAACAATCATCTAAGTCAGAAAACACCTATAAGATCATTCGCAAGATGTGTAATACATCTAGTCGGCCAGTCTTAGGAAGAACACCAACAACCGATGGTCTTTACATCAAATCCAAACTCTAACTTCAATGCGGACCGCCAATAAGAATTGTGCATGATCCAAGGATCACCAAAACCTTTCCTGAGTCATCAAGAACATCCGCACTTTATCAGCTTACTGGAATTCTTCTCTTCTTCATCTAAAACTTCAAGAACACAGTCTGTCGCCATTGTCACAATGAGAAAGGTGCTTCCGGACCTCCAAACCATGAACAAATTTAGTTGTCACTTCACACTGACTTCTTCAACACTCCCTCCAATCCATAGAATGAGATAATGCAATTCCAGAGCTCATTGGACCAATCTGTGACACTTTGTCACCACTGAACATCTGTCGGAACCAGTTCTACTAGAGTGATCATAACTTCTTCATATCTTCATGCGGACCTCTAAAATCTTGACTGGAGCATCACAAGACTCATATCTGAAAACCCTTTAAACCGCATCCTCTGATCTTCATCTTATCTTGGCCTTTTACCTTAAAGTCATCACTGTTCTTCACTGTTCTTGATTGAGACTAATTTTCTCAATATCCTCAGCACATAGCTCATCCAATCCTTCTCATTAAAGCAATATGAGTATGTTGACATCAATGACAACACTGGTTATCCTCATACTTGCAACACTAACAAGCTTGGTGATTTGAATATCAATGTTAAATTCTTGGATTCTATTAATCCATCTACACCTTCTTCCTATAACTTCATTCTAGACAAAAACATTCTTTACTACAGCATTTGGTACATATGCTATCACATGAGCTCTAACTAAATATGGTCTAAATGATTTTACTACTTTTATTATTTGGTAATATCATACTTCAATTCTGCCCCTTGGAGTGATTTACTAAAAAATGATATAGGTTGTTCATACCCTTCATTGTTTTTCCATAGCATTACAACTGCCACTGTATGAAAAGATGCAAAAGAGAATATTAGGAATGGTTTATCAAACTCTAGGGACTTTAGTATAGGGGCCTCTTTAATAGTTTTCTTGATGGACATAAATGCATCAACAACCTCTTTAGTCCAATCCACCTTTGCACCCTTTTTCAACATTTTTGAAACTGGTTTGACAATTTCTACAAAGTTTGATATAAATCTTCTGACAAAATTTATTTGTCCAAAGAAAGATTGAATGGCTTTCACATTTCTTGGAATAGGAATTTTGTCAATAGCCTCTACCCTTTCAAGATCAATCCTTACACCATACTTTGAGACGATGTGCCCTAGCAGTTTTCCCTCTGTCACAACAAAAGGACACTTTTTTGGATTAAGAGAAATGCCATATTCCAATGCCTTAATGAATATTTTCTCCAAATGTGAGCAATGATATTCATCCCTTTTAGAATATGTTGTAAGGTCATCCTAGTAAACTACTATTATTGTGTTGATCAAATCAGCAAAGGCTACATCCATGGCCCTTTGAAATGTTGCCCCAACATTTGTAAGACCGAATGGCATCTAACATAAACATAGGTACCCCAAGGTGTAGTAAAAGAAGTTTTATATTGTTCAGATTCTTTAACTTTTACTTGGTTATACCTGAAGAAACCATCCATCATAGACAACAATTCACATCTTGTCACTTGTTGCAGCATTGTCTCCATATTTGGAAGAGGGTAATTATCTTTCAGTGATGAGATATTCAAGTTTCTGAAGTCCAAACACAATCTTATGTCACCTTTCTTTTTTCTTATAGGTACCAAGTTTGATATCAAAGTGACATGATTTCAGGTCCTGCTAATACATTGATAACACTTATAAAAGGGCATTTTGAAGGAAGTTAATAAATAAAAGGATCATATAACACATAAAAAAGATATTGAGGGGACATAATGATATTGATATAACACTATCAGAGGTGATCTTGATACCCTGAAGAATGATGAAATGCTATCGAGGAAAGAAAAAAAGTGATCATCCTGATAAATCAGTGACATGACTATTTGACATAATTCAGACGGCTCATGCTCAAAAGAATTAATTATTTCTGCATAAGATATTGAATTTTCCATGGATGTGCCATCAATGAACCAACGATGAAAGAAGTGATCTCTAAATATTTTTGAAACTTTTGAATAGATGGAGAAAATTAAGGAGATGAGAGATTGAAAAACGACAAAGTTGCAAACCAAGGAAGGCTCTTTCAAGTAAGCACTTTGAGCCTAAATTTGAATTTATAGAGTATACCTGAATTGTGGATTCATAAACACATAAAAACCATGGAAAGTAGGAATGAAAACCCTAAGAAAAGATAGAAAACTAAAGATAGGCATTTGAACCAAGATCTGATAGAACAATGCCCCGGGTTTGGACAAAGGTCTAGAAGAAATGCTCAATTAAATCCACTTGCTAAAAAACTGGAAGATACTAATAGACATGTAGGGGATTCATGGACCCCTGTTAGAGGGTATGGCCTGTTCATATACCATTACAAGAAAATGCACAGACACAAACCAATCTCTAATCCATGGAAGTTAAACTTGGGGAAATTAGTAGTACCCAATGTGTTTGTGAATATAGAATTGCTCAAAATGTTGGTAGATAATTACAACCCACAAACCTGTATGATTGAGCTAAAAGATGGGTCTAGCTTCATTCCTATTACCTAGAATTGTATCTCAATGGTCTTTCAATTAGACACGAGCTTTGATATGGTATTTAGGATCAAGGACCTATTGAATGAGTATCAAAATCTGAGTAACACTTATAAAAGGTGGAGGTTGTCATTTCACAGACCTCAGGATGAAAATAATCAACTAAGAGTGTTCTCAGGGGTGGAGGATCCTCCTTATTTTGTTGATTTATTTGAACTATATTTTAGATATACCTATTATTCGATTTGTCAGGTATTAGGTGTGGATGCCCTTAAACTTATGGTTTTAGCTGCAAATATACAAAGCCCTGATGCCAGAATGTCAGATTATGCTAAATATCTCTCTAATTATCTTCATAATGATTTAAAAGTTGTAAAGGATAAAAAGAGAGGTTTTAGATTATGCATTATTCCTTGTTTATGCATCTTGTCCTATATGAAGGGCAAAACATGGGCTTATGGGATAAATCTCTCAGGGTTAGAGATCTAGATAAAAATGGAGATATTAAGACAGTATAGTTGTGGACATTCATATGGGATAGAAGATGTTATAGATCACATTACCTGTATTTTGAAGAGTATTTTATAAAGCCTTTATATGCTTTGTCCAGTCATCCATGCAACTACAATTTGTCACCCGATATACAAAGATTTCTCAGGCCAAAAGATATGGATAAGAACAAGAAAATCAATCACAATTGGGGTGATTGGTATGTATACAGGGACTACATAAAGATTTGAGTTTTTGGGTATGAAGGAGCACCATTTTTGCTCCCAAAAACCTACCCTGATAGGATTGCATATCTGGAGATTGTTAGGCAATTAGCATGCTCTAATTTCATGCATTTAAGGAAACACAATAAACAATCTTTTATGCTTGGTTCCCTATGTTTTGGAGATTTTACTACTTTTTCTGAGAAAGGAAATGAAGAAATTGAAAAGAGATTAGATTATTTTGGGATGCCTAGAGGAAATGCCAGGGAAAAATTTGACGCTGAGCACTTTATAAATCATGTCAGCACAAATCAAAAGTTAAAGAAGTATCAGCATGCACTGTTCATAGATGATGATTTGATTGGAAATGTTGATGAAGCTTCTACAATTGAAAGGAGACAATTATATCATAAAGTAATGTTAGCTAAGGCTTAAAGGGTAGCCCAAAACCCCAATTATAAAGGAGCTTTTCCAAAAATTGATGATCCTATTGATAGATTGAACATGTTAGTCTCAAGGGCAATAGAGTTGATTGTGGGTGTCCCACCTAAGGTCTTTGAAAAGAAAGGCAAAAATATTAGAGAAACACTAGCTAGATACAAGGCTACTCTGAGTCACCTTTCTCCTCAACCTATGCCTGATATTAGTTTTTCTGTGGATACTAGCATTGCAAAAAATGAAGGATTGGAAGGTGAGGATGAAACTGTACAAGGTTTTGAACATGTGATTGATAAATATGAGCCTCCTGTGGATAGAGAAGTAATTAATATAAAATCCCCTGATGAACTATTAGAGGATATGAGACATTTAGCTAGCATGAAATTTGTCTCAGATAAAGATTTTATAAAAACCCCTGAGTTTAAAACATTTCTATATGAGTTCAAAGATAAAAAGGCTAGGGAAAAGATGAAATGTATTTCCCTTGAGATACAAGATGAAGCGTTACATGAACTCCAAAAAGAAATTGATAAAGCAATGGATGACATGACCCTAGAAAAAGTAAGAAAGCTTCTAGAAGAGGTAGGGGTGATGTTAGTCTCAGGCTAGGATATGACATCCGCCATTATTTTTGATACCTTCAAAAGAAATCAAGATAGGAAGATGCAATTAAGCATTGAAGCTATGGATAAGATCAAGACAGGTTTTGGGTATGACCCTGATAAAGCATCTTTGTTGATGTGGGTACTCTACCCTCCACATCAAAGGCCTCAAACCATTGAAGACCCAAACAAAGCATTTAGTTAGCTCATAATACAGAGAGTTGAAGATACTGACCCACTTGATACTGCTGATCTGAATATCAATGTTTCCAAATTTACAAAAGCTCAAATAGAGAAACTGGTCAGGAATAACAATGGATATATTGTAGAAAATGCAAAATTGAAACAAGAGATTGCTATGTGCAAGGATAAATTGTCATCATCTAGTAATCGGTTACCTTATCAAGAACTCGATAAAAAAGTAATGGAATATGTAGCCAATGCAAGCTATTGGAAAGTTAAAGCAGAGAAATTTCAAAATCACAGTGATAAATTAGAGAATCACATAAAGGTTGTCAAATACAATATGGCTACAGAATTAATTAAAAGAAGATTTGAGAAGATAGAAAGGAATGGTGATAAAATATGGGAGTTGCACAAGAGGGTACACTAGGTCTACCAAGAACATAAAAGATTGCATCTTAGGATGCTTGAAAAGAAGGAAGAACTTAAAGCTAAAGAAAATGTTGAAGAAACGGTGTTCAAAGAATATAATGATCTGATCAGTGAGCATGAAAGATTCAATACCTTAATAGCAGAAGACTTGAGTGAATTTGATCAACATTTGGATATGGCATTGCCCAGTTTCTTTGAAATTGAGGGGAACTTGCAAGAAAAGGACATTTGGAAAAGTGAACTAAACTTGTTATTGCCTGCATCCCTTGAAAAGATATAGATGTAGATAGGGTGATAGAAAATATGCACACATGTTTAGAGAAATTTTTTATTTTGGAATCATCTCTGAATGATGTAATCTCTACTAATACATATGCAACTCAGGAGTATATTGGCCACCTTTCTAAGATAAAGGTTTGTTCATTGCCAAGACAACTTGAGCAGGTCAAGTAAAGTGACAATGAAATTTTGATGTATTTCTTTAAGCAATAAGGATGGATAGAGCACATTTGACAGCTATTACAACATGGAGAGGAGCACCTTGCCAGGCCTATGGTCATGCCCATGTTCTACGTTGATTAACAGATCCAAATCTTAGTCAAATTGCTAAGCCCATAATTTATGTTTCTTAATTATGCTCTAGTTATAAAAGGCTGTAGTCTATGGATAGTCGTGTCTCTTCAGGCCTGAAGCTTGTTCACTTCCCACATATATAAGGGAAACCAAGGCATTAGAAAAGGATCATATTCCAAGTTTCAAGACATTACTATGATATTTTTATTATTTTAATGGGCAAGGATGGTTTAACTTGTGGAAATATCTAAGGTGTTTAGATTTTCTATTGAAATTCAAGTTTATAAGCTACTTGAATGTCTCTGTCTTGGCTATTTCCTATTATTTAAATCACTAGATTTATCAAGGCACATTTGTTGTCATTGTGTGGGTGCTTTTGATTGGTTTCTATTAGAAGTTGATTTAATTCCTTTTGATTGATTAATATTTACTGGTCTCTACTTTGAGTTAAATCCTTTAAAATAAATCATATTGATGGGTTTCCTTCAAGTAGAATTAAATCCTTTTAGGCACACATGGTAACTTGAAAAGTCAATTGGATTTTAAAGAAGAGTTTAGCAACTAACAATCCTGCACGTTCACATAAGGTGTGAATGTTTAAAGTGCCAGATAATCAGAGTTAAGCCAATTAGATCTGTAAAACATTTAGACCTTGAAACCATTTACCAAATAGATAAAGCACTGGTCTCTTGAAAACAACACTTCAAAACTTTATTCACATTTTCAAACTGCAAACATTAACCTTAAGAATACTTCCCAATCTTATACCTACTTCATACCCATTTTCCACTGTGAAGGACATATAAGTCTGCACTAATTGTTAAGGTATACCCACCTAGGTCTGGTAGAGCCTGAAGTGAAGGGGGTTTTAGCCATATTTGCCCCATTTCATTAGCCAAAAGTGTCAAGAGAGCTTGGCAACCTCTTAGGGTTTAAAACCTACATTTTTTGAGACCTAACAGGTTCCTCTCCATTCTACAATATTTCCATATACCTCCATCTCCCCATCTTTCATCCACTATCTTACATATCTCCCCCATCACCTTCCTAGGGTCCATGCTTTTGCATAATCCACTATCCATCCATCCATAATCTATTATCCCCCATCCATGTTTCATAATCTACATCACAACCCACTATCTACCTACTCCATCTCCCTCTCATTGTTGGGAATTAAGCTATCTCAACCTTTGCAAATTCCTAGCATATGATATTCATTTATTTGCCTAATTTTGTATTTACTTGCACATCATGTTTTGTCATTTAGTATGAGGTGGCATTTTGACATGTCATCCTACTTGTAATGTGATTTGGATGGTCAAGTCAACACAGGAGAATCTAGGCATCCCATTTGAGGTGGCACTAATATGCCATGTGTCGGTATCTTGTGGTATGACAGAGGAGTTATTTTGTATGATAGAGTCTATGACATGTAAGAGCCAAGTATAGAGATTCTTATGACAAGTGAAGACAAGTGTTGGAGAGCATCTTTGCATGTGAGAAAGGCATCTTTGGGTGCCCAAGTTGAGTTATGACATGTTATAAGAGGAATATGTAATATTTAGTCTTGTATGATGGATTCTCTTACAACATTATGTGTTTTTATGTTGGGTAGATTTTATGACAGCTGTAAGATGCCTAAGAGCATCTTCCATAGCCTATTTTTAGCTTGGAGCACTCCATCTTGGGAAGTCAAATCTGCCATGTATGACAGATGTAAGAGAGGTGTATTCATGTTGGACAAATGTCCTTGGGTGTGAGAAATGGGCCATGTGGCCAAGATGGATGCCCACCTCTAGAAGCTTCTCAATTATGCCTTGTAACTCTATATAATGAGGTTCTTGGAGTTGTATGATGCATAGTATTTTTATAGGTACTATTATGCTACCAAAATTACTCTAGAAACAACTTTTGAAGACTGCTAAAAGAACTTGCATTGCAAGTGTATTGTAAACATCTTAATTTTGATAATACATTGTGCAAGTCTTGGAGTGTGGGGTTTTTCACCTGAAAAGGTTTCCCCATGTACATCTTGTGTCACATGTATTCTGTGTGTGTTGTTTTCTGATTTATCTCTATGTTATATGTTTAATTAAACTATAATTATAAGGATTTGAAAATTTGCACTTCATTCCCCTCATTAGCTTAGTGTTTGGAAGTGTTTATGCATACATTGCTTCCTTTTATTTGGTATCAGAGCTTAATCACCTTTAATCCTAGTTGTTGGGTAGGGGTTTTTTGTACTGATCTTCAATTGAGTGGGAGTTTGCATGCAGAGTATTGTGTGGTCTTGTTACAGGAAGGAGATGGTAGGCACATCTAAAAGGATAGAATTGGAAAAGTTTAATGGTAGTGACTTTGAGTTGTGGAAACTCAAAATAGAATACATGCTTGTTGATAGAGATCTATGGGAAACTATATCTAGCACAAAACCAATGGCAATGGCTCAAGTAGACTAGGATCTCAAAGATCGAAAAGCTAAGGGTCTTGTGAGACTTTATTTAGCTGACTCTATCCTGTTAAATGTTCATGAAGAGAAGACCGCAAAAGAACTATGGAAGAAGCTTGGAAATGTTTATCAAGCTAAATCCTTGGTAAACAAGTTATTCCTAAGGAAGAAGTTGTATTCTCTAAGGATGGATGATGGAGGATCTATTGTAGATCATTGGAATGCCTTTAAGATGCTAGTTGCATAGTTGACTTTTGTTGGTTTAAAGATGGAGGAGGAGGATCATTGTATGACCTTTTTTTGTTCTTTTCCAGACTCATGGGAATGCCTTGTGATGGCCATTGGGAGCACTACTACCACCTTCAATATGGATGAAGTGGTGTCTTCATTGTTATCTAAAGAAATGTAGAGAAAGTCTTTTGAGTTGGCTAAGGAGGCTCTTGTGATTCGTGGTAGACCCAAAGAGAAAGGGAAAAAGGACAAGAAAGATGAAAAGGGAAAATCCAAATCCCATGGGAGATCTAAATCTTTTGGAAAGTCCAAGGCACTGTGTTGAAATTGTGGTAAATCTGGGCACTTCCAAAAGGAGTGTAAGGAGAAGAAAAAAAAAGAAGAAGAATATCTCTAATTCAAATTCTAACAAATCTCAAGATGATGGTGATGCTTTTATTACTACCTTGGCCGCCCATGCATCTGAAGATGTGTGGTTGATAGATTCTAGTGCTTCCTTCCACATGACCTCACACCGATGTTGGTTCTCAAAGTATGAAGAGTTCGATGGTGGGAAGGTGTACCTGGGTGATGACTCTCACCTAAGGATAGTTGGCTATGGAAGAGTCTTGATCTGATTACTTGATGGACAAGTGAAGGGGATCAATGGGGTTATGCACATCCCCGATTTAGCATTTCTGTAAGTAAGTTGAATGATGTAGGTGTGTAGGCCGTCTTTTCGAATGGAGGATGCAAGATGACAAGAGGAGCTATGGTGCTTGCTAAGGGTACTCGGAGAGGTGCTCTATTTCAGCTAGATGCATGCACTGCTTAGTGTAATAGTTCTTCTATTTCAAAGAAAAGAGCTTCAAATTCTTCATCCTCACCATTGGAACCCATAGCAAACAAGTGTATTGCTTCAACTTCCGATGGTAGTGCTTTCTGGGTACTTAAGGGTGCTCATGCTTTAGAAATGAAACTTCCTGTTGAGAAGACAATGTTGTGGCATAAGAGAGTTGGTCACATTAGTGAGAAGGGTCTTAGAGCCCTGAAAAATAAAAACTTCGTTGATGGGTTAAATGATTGTAATCTCAAGTTTGACTTTTGCAAACATTGTGTATATGGAAAGCAAAATCATTTTCAGTTTTACTCGAGTTCTCACAAGTCTTCTGGTGTGTTAGATCTAATTCATTCTAATGTGTATGGTCCTATGAATGTTCCTTCCACTATTAGAAAAATAGAAATAAATGACAAAAAACTACCAAAATTTGGTCATGTGACCATTGATAGTTTATTGCTGGTCATTTATCTCATGACTAAATTTATGACTAAATAAATTTTAGTCATTAATTTGGTAGTATATTTAGTCATTAATTTGGTAGTATATTTAGTCATCAATTTGGTTATATATTTAGTCATCAATTTGGTAGTATATTTGGTAATTTGGTAGTACATTTAGTCATCAATTAGGTAGTATATTTAATCATTAATTTAGTCATTGATTTTTGTTAATTGGTCATTTATTTAGTCATGGTAGTCATTTATTTAGTCATGGTTTAGTCATTTATTTGGGTGAATTAGTGATTCAAGTTACATATCAAATCTAACTTAATCCTCACAAATTTATGCATGTAACCTTCAAGTATCATAGATATTCAAATGTATAAATATAAATTAGATATATAGATCATCATAATCCTATATAGATTTTGATAGTTTGTCCAAAATCTCTCCTTTCATATGATACAATCTGTTTGGTCACTTATTTGGGTGAATCAGTGATTCAAGTTACAAATCAAATCTAACTTAATCCTCATAAATTTATGCATATAAACTTCAAGTATCATAGATATTCAAATGTATAAATATAAATTAAATATATAAATCATCATAATCCTATATAGATTTTGAGAGTTTGTCCAAAATCTCTCCTTTCATATGATACAATCTTTTAAAATTTTGCTTGTCTTTTACAACAAAAATATCTAAATACAGCTATACAACTAACAAACTGTATATGCTCTTCCAAAAAAAACTCTAGTTGAATACCAATGTAATTTAATTACAAAGTAAAATTATTACAAATATATCGGCATGCCCTCTTGAAACTTGCAGGACATGCATCAGAGATTCATAATATGTAATCGTCCCATTCACAGCAACATTGTTAACTTGCCAAAATTTATAAGTGAAGGTTATTCCATGAATTCTTTCTTTGAGCATGTGATTCTGTATAAAAGTAAATTGATAAAATTTAAGCACATCTGAGGTACTATATTTTGAGATCAAATTCTTTTAGGAACTACAGTTGTATTCTTCCCAACTTTAATTAGCAATTAAAAAAACAATTCAATTCAACAAAAGTGGGTGTATTATCACCCAATGTTGATCAATTTAAACAAAAAATTCTTCTTTAATTATTCGAGAACTCCTTAATTGCATTGAAGTGGGTGTGATTTTACTCCAACTTTGATCAATGAAAAAACAATCCTAACCTATTTTGTTAGTGAAACCAATTTAATATATCATGTGGTGGGGGTAATAATAAAAGCATACCTTTCTCTTTTTTCTCATCTGGGTTGCCATGGCTTATCAACAAATTGAAAGCTTAAGCTTACCCACCTGCTGCACTACGATGAAATTTTAAGCACCCTACTCCACTCCAATCATTTAGAGCAAAAAAAGAGAAGTTAGGATTGATAAGAGTAAGAAAATAAAAAGAAGATGAAATAAAATAGGTTAGGGTTTTGAGCCTTTCTGAGTTAGGGTTTACTTGTGTATTTTCCCCACGATCGTCACCATATTCTCTAGCATTTATTGTTGACTGGAGAATTTGTGTTTGAGAGTGATGGAGAGGGTGATGATGGTATTAAAAGACTAGAGGAGCAACCAATCAAATTAGACCTTTCGCCCTCCTTCGAAAATGTTGTCCATACATAGATTTAAAAACATAACAAATTCTGAAAATGAAGAGTTACTTGATTATTACTAGAAAAATTCGTTGCCCCCTCACTACATAGACAAGCCAAGAGTGAATGCCTCTTCGTACACTGCACCGCCTAATGAAGACACCAGAATGCTGAAGTACAAAATATTTTAAGGGTGTAAAAAATTAGGGTTTGAGAGCACTAAATGAGTATATCTATCTTTTAGAATAGTTGTTTTAGAACACAGACATGTTTTTACCATCCTTAGCTCAAAAGAAATTTTCTTGGCATGAATTTTTTTTAGGGTCTATCAGTTAACTAGCACTTGCACCCATAGGAGGTTCAAGGAACTTTTTTTACAGCCTATCAGCTAACTAGCACTTGTTCCCATCGGATTTGATCTTTCTTAGATGAAGAATTAGAAAGATTCAAGATGATAGAGTTGCCGAAGCCAGACTCATTCTCGCAGTTGCAACAAGTTGGTGTAACCCTCAATTATGGGTAAGTTGTGACCTTAAAAAAAATTGGTGTAACCTGCGATGTGTAAAACCTTAAAAAATTCACTATAACCTGTGACGTGTAAAACAAATCAGACCATGTTGAAAAAAAATCATTTAACAATTTGATCTAAAAAATGATAATAAGAAAGAGTCAAATTCCTTGCGGCCACAACAGAAATAAATCAGGAACTTCAATGTGTGAATGAAAAAATGAGAAAAATAACTTGGAGGCAGAGAGAATAGGATTCAACTCCTCCTATGAGCATCATCCCAATCATCTCAAATCAAACTGAAGGTGAAATACTAATAGCTCAGTTGAGAAAATCCTCACATCATCACAAGGGCAAAAGCACGAAGGCAGAAAATGGTAATAAAGAATATAGGTATTGAGGACAAGAACAACAAAAATCAAGAGAACTACTTACCAAGTAAAAGATCCAAAAAAGACTACAATGACTCATTTTTGACAAAGAATGAAGTAAATAAAAACAAATGTGTATTGCAATGCCATCATATGTACCTTATTTGAGCAGTATTTTCTCTAAAATAACTTCAATCGAACTGAAAAATGAGGCAGAGAAAGATGAAATAGTACCTTGTTCAGATCCAATGAATAGAGGGAAGCAATGCTGATGTTAATGTTAATGTCAGCAGGGCAAGCAACTGGAAAGATTCAACTGTACTTGATGTATGAAACAACAAAATGCTATTAAACAAATCTCCACGACATCAATGAGGTGGAAAAGCTATATACCTTAAATTAATCTTTGAATAGGCAAATCCAATGGTGGAGGAGGGTTGTCCACCAGGCTGTACTATGATAAAATTTTAAGTGCCCACCTACTACACTATGATGAAATTTTAAGCGCTCGACTCTACTCCAATCATTCACAGCAAAAAAGGGAAACCAGGGAAAATAAAAAAAGGAGATGAAACAAAATAAGTTAGGGTTTTGAGCATTTCTAAGTTAGGGTTTACCTTTAGGGTTTCAATGAGAAGCAACTAGTGCCAAAAGTTAAATGGAGGTGGGTGCCAACGCCAAAAGTGAAATTTAAATGAAATACAGTAGCCTATGTATAATTTTGGCGCCCATATTATAATATTAATAATATAATATAAATATAATGTAATATTATATTATATTATATTATTATATTATTATATTATAATATTATTAAATATATTATAATAATAATAAAATATAAATATAATATAATATTATATATTATAATATATATTATATTATATATATAATAATAATATAATAATATAATAATATGATATTATATAATATATATTATATTATATTATATTATATAATATCATATTATATTATAATATATTATATTATATTAGTATTATATTATATTATAATACAATCCACTCCCTCAATTCAAAATATTTTTTTTAATTATCCACTTTAATATTATATTGTTTTTTTCCCAATGACCAAATTAGTCATTTATTTAGTCATTTATAACTGTGTTGCAAAAAATTTTAGTCACGTGACTAAAAGTTTTAGTCACTTGGTCATTTATTTGCCATAATTCTGTTTCAAGTATGTGCCTAATCGGTGTTGTTATTGATGTCAACATATCCTTGTTGTCATTAGTGTCAACTGTATCTTATTCTATTACTTGTTTAGAAGACTTGTATGTTGAGGATATTGAGAAAATTAACTTCTTCAGAAGAAACAAGTGAGTTACAGAGAAGTGCAGTACAGACAGTTAGTTGTATGCTGAAGAACAGTCTGATAAACTACTCCGCATTTATTTCTTCTTGAAGATCATAGTCTGTGGATTGGAAGTAAGTTAGAGATATGTCTGAGGATGCTACATTCTGGGTTTCAGCCATCCACATGAAGATCTGAGTGAGTTGTATTCACCAGAGTGAAACTTGCTTTTCTGTAAGTTCAGTCAGGACAGGAAGAAAGTATTTTGCTTTGCATTCCTCTGCAATAAAGTATTTGGCTCTGTAGTTCTATAGGGAAGTCTAGGATGATGATGAGTGCCTACAATGGCAATGGTTCATGGTTTGGTGGTTTGCAAGCTATCTTTCTTTTATGATAGTTGAAGACAGTGAAGTTCATATGTTCCAGTGAGAAGATCCTATGGATAAAGTGATTAAGGTTCGTGTGGTTGCTTTTGATGATTATAGCATGCTTGTGGATGTCTTCTAATCATGTTCCTATCTGAACTTTGGTCCATGTTGAGAAATTGAGATGGTGTGTAAAGATTGTTCCCAGATAATGTAGCGTGTAACTAGTCTTGGCTGACCTGGTTGATCCTAGTGATTGTAGAGATCTCTGGAAAATTATGGAAGCATGTTGTGGCATGGAAGATCATGTTTGAGTCCCAGCTAAGGCATGGCGTGACCCGTATTTCATTCCCTTTGCATGATGTTGCAATAGGTCAGGACCTATTTTGTAAATGTTTGTAATATCGACCTTGGAGATTGTTCCAATGGTTGATGATTGTGATGTCGACCTTGATGATCATTCCAAGGTTGATGTAGTGTATAAATACTTGTAGTTGAGTTGTAGAAAAGGTGTCCTTGAGAGAAAATGAAAAGATATTAAGAAAGGTCCAAAGGCAGAGTAGAGAAGAGGCAGAGGAAAGAAGAGGAAGAGCAAAGCAGAGGAAGAGCAGAGCATAGGAATTGTTATTCACAATATAGAAAGGTGTTGATCATGGTAGTGAGTCTGGCAATAAGCCACCAGTAGGGTTTAACATCCCTTAGGGTTTAACAACCCTTATTGTAATCTTGCTAGGTTTAGGGTTGAGGCAGTGAGCCTGCTAGACCTAGTTGTTCTTCATGGCAGTAAGCTAGTATGTTTAGGCTCGTGGAGTGACCAAGCCTGAACATCATTATTTCAAGATTACAATATATATTGAGAGCTAATCCTCTCTGTGGTTTTTCCCCACCTTGGGGTTTTCCACTGAAATCTAGTGTCTCTTTTGTTTGATGTTGTATATGTGGTTAAGTTTCTAATTTCATGCACTCATTGTTAAACTATAATAATTGTGGATAAGTGATGAATGTTTTAATTACAGAAAGTGTTTAAGTTTTTGTGACAACTGATTCACCCCCCCTCTTAGTTGTCCAGTGCATATCAACAATTGGTATCAGAGCCAATTTCCTCTAAAGAAAGTTTAACAAGTTGAGGAAGATCCAAAATGTCTTACAGGAAGGAAGTGCCGCATTTTGATGGAACAAATTGTGTTCTCTGGAAGGCTCAGATGAAAAGCCATCTTCTTTCTCTTGGTTATAAAGTTTGGAAAGCTGCAGAAATAGAATACACCATACCTCAAAATGGCCTGACGACTGAAGACAAAATCAAAGAATATGAGATAGATATCAAGGCAAAGGATGCTCTGCTAAGCTCATTAACTGACTCAATATTGATGAAAGTGATCGATCTTGAAACTACAAATAAGGTATGGGAAAAGTTGAAAAATCTATATGAAGGAGATGATTCTATGAAGGAAGCCAAGTTACAAAGTTTGAAAGTGAAATATGAAAGCTTGAAGATGAATAATGATAAAAACATATAAGCTTTTATGCAAAGAGTTGATGAACTTGTTACAGGGATAAAAGCCATAGGCAAAACTCTCAAAGAAAAGGAAATTGTTATAAAAATTATCATATCTCTGCCCAAGTCCTACTATCACAAGGTAGCCGCGATTGAAGAATTCATGCAAGTAAAAATTGTTAACATGGATCAATTGCTTGGTAAACTTACTGCTTTTGAAATGAGGGAGTTAGATGATGCTCTACTGAAAGTTGAGACGACCTTCAAAGCTAGTACTCTTGGAAGTACTTCCAGATCAGAAAAGTACAAGGTAGAATCTGATGATGAGTTAGATGAAGCTGAAGCCAACTTTGTGGATAGAATATAAAGAGGATCTAGTAAGTATAAAGGAAAACTACCTTTCAAATGTTTTTCCTATGTTAAAGTAGGTCATTTTACTTCAAGATGTCCTAAAAGAATTGAAAGAAATAGATGAAGATATGAGAATAGGCCTAGGACCCAAAAGAAGTGTTATTATGTTGAAGATTTTGATGATGATGAAGGAGTATCAGATAATGGTGAACCAGATAATGCTAGTTCCTCTGTAAATGAATGCTTGTCCATTGCTATTAAGGAAGATCTCATGTCTACTAATTCTTTAAGCTGTGTGAAGGAAGAAAAACCAGTGGAAAGTGCTTTGGCTACTCAGGTCATTAAGGACAAGGATGAATGGGTTATTGATAGTGGTTTCTCTCACCACATGACTTGTGACAAAAGTAAGTTTGTAAGTTTGGAAATACATGATGGTTGACTAGTTAAGTTTGGAGATGATATAGCTGGTAGGATTTGTGGAAAAGGATCTATTTCTTTTGATGGAAAGCATAAGACTAAAGATGTCTTGTATGTGAAAGGATTAAAGCACAATCTTCTAAGTGTGGGTCAGATGTGTGACAAGGGCTATGACTTATGCTTCAAGGACAATAGATGCAAGATCAGGGAAAGCTTCAGAACAATCATTGCAACTAGTAAGAAGACCAGAGGTAATATCTATCACTTGAAAGGAACCGAGAACTGTGGCTTGTTGACTCAGACTGATGAGGGTTGGTTATGGTATAGAAGGTTGTGTCACATAAATTTTGATAATATTATGAAGATAAGTATTGCATAGATTTTTAGAGATTTTCCTAAGCTTGTGAAGCCTACTAATCCAGTTTGCAAGGAGTGTCAATTTAGGAAATAGACAAGAACAAGTTTCAAAAGAAAGGACCAATCAGTTGGAGGACTACTTGAGCTAGTGCATACAGATTTGTGTTGACCTACCAGAGTAAGAAGTTTGCAAGGAGACAAGTATTTCATGCTGCTCATTGATGATTATTCTAGAATGACTTGGGTCACCTTTTTGAAAGAGAAAGCTGAAGCTCTAGATAAATTCAAGGCATTTAAGACAATAGTTGAAAATGAGATGGATTTGAAAATCAAATGCTTGAGGTCTAATAGAGGAGGAGAGTTCACATCAAATGAATTCAATTTCTTTTATGAAGAATATGGAATAAAGAGACAACTATCTGTGCCTAGAACTCCACAACAAAATGGAGTTGTTGAAAGGAAAAACAAAACAGTTCAAGAAGCTGCTAGAACCATGATGAAGGAAGCTCATCTTTTGGAAGCATATTGGCGAGAGGCAATTCACACTGCAGTATATATCCTAAATAGAGTTCAAGTAAAAGGTAATAGTTCAAAAACTCCCTATAGATTGTGGCATGGTAGAGTTCCTATAGTGAAATATTTCAAAGTTTTTGGTAGCATATGTTATGTCAAAAGAGAAGAAGATTTAGGCAAGTTTTATGCTAGATGTGATGAAGGAATCTTCCTTGGTTACTCCACCAAGAGTAAGGCCTATCGGTGCTATAATAAGAGGCTGAATAAGATCATTGAAAGTGTAAATGTTAAAGTTGATGAATGTAAGGAAAGGTCTTCAGAATCAAGTGGATATGAGTCAGATGATCCATATTATTTAGAAGTAGTGCAACATGAAGACATCACAGATGAAGAAGAATAAGATCTGATAAGTGCTACCAAAACTCTAAGATATGTAAGAATCAGTCATTCTAAAAATCAAATCATAGGAGATAAGCGAAAAGGGATCTTAACGAAAAGAAAAGCTACAGAAGAATAAGTAAATATTTGTTTGATTTCTAAGATTGAACCTAAAACTGTGGATGAGGCTTGCAAAGATGAGAATTGGATAAAGGCTATGGAAGAGGAATTGATGTAGATAGAGAAGAATCAGACTTGGGATCTTGTTCCTAGATCAGCAGACAAGAATGTAATTGGTACAAAGTGGGTCTTCAGAAACAAAATGAATGAGAATGGTGAAGTGGTAAGAAACAAAGCAAGGTTGGTATGCAAAGGATACGCTCAAGTTGAAGAATAGACTTTGAAGAAATTTTGCTCCAGTAGAAAGGATTGAAGCAATAAGGATGTTTCTGGCTTTTACAACATACAAATATTTCAAGGTTTATCAAATGGATGTGAAGTCTGCCTTCTTAAATGGAGAGTTGGAAGAGGAAGTCTATATTGAACAACCGAAAGGATTTCAGTCATCAGAACAAGGGGACATAGTATGCAGATTGAAGAAAGCTTTGTATGGATTAAAACAAGCTCCCAGGGCATGGTATGCATGGCTGGACATGTCCCTGATATAGATAGGGTTCAGTAAAGGTACTACATATAGTAATCTCTACTTCAAGATCAATGATGAACAAACCTTGATTGTTGCAATTTTTGTTGATGATATTATATTTGGAGGCAATGAAGGTATGTGCTTAGTTTTTGCTAGAGAAATGTAAAGTGAATTTGAAATGTCTATGTTTGGAGAGATGAACTTCTTTTTAGGTCTGTAAATAAGTCAATTAGATAAGAGTATCTTCATTTCTCAGTCTAAGTATGTGAAAGAGTTGTTAAAGAAATTTGGGATGGAAGACTCTGAACCAGTATGCACACCTATGATAACTAGTTGTAAGTTGAGAAAAGATGATAACTCACCCATGGCAGACTAGAAAAAGTATAGATCTATGATTGGAGGATTACTTTATCTAACTCAAACCAGACTTGACATAATGCATGCAGTGTGTCTTGTGGCAAGATTTTAGGTAGAAACCAAGGAATCACATGTGATGGCAGTCAAAAGAATTCTGAGATATTTAAAGGGCACAATAGGTTATGGTTTGTGGTACCCTAAGGACTATGACTTTACTCTCAATGCATATACTGATGCAAATTGGGCCAGAGATGTGGATGACAGAAAAAGTACAAGTGGAGGTGCATTCTTCTTGGGAAAAAGATTAGTATCTTGGCTAAGCAAGAAACATGATTCAATATCCCTGTCTACTGCAGAGGCAGAATACATTGTGGCAGCATGCAGTTACACTCAAGTGTTATGGATGAAGAAAACTTTGAAGGACATCAAATTTGTGTATGAATAACCTATTGCAATCTTTTGTGACAACACAAGTGCCATAAACATATCAAAGAACCCAGTGATGCATTCAAGGACTAAGCACATATCCATTAGGTATCATTTCCTAAGAGAAAAAGTGATAGAGAATGAAGTCAAGTTGGAGTATGTTTCTACCAAGGATCAGATTGCAGACATTTTTACCAAGCCTTTGCCTAAGGATACTTTTGAGTATCTCAGAGAAAAGTTAGGGGTCATCACCCCTCTTGCTCTAAACTAAGATGCACAATAGTGAATCAGTCTAGAGGTGTTTAGAGGTCTAGATTGATGCTTTTTAGGGATACTTCTAAGGGGGAGTAGTCAGAGAGTTTAGAAGAGAGATTAGATCAGAGTAGAAGAGTGCAAGTATGTGCCCTTTGCCATTAATGTCAAAGGGGGAGAGAAGTCATGTGAAAAACTTAGAGTGCAGATGTGTAAAAGAAAGGGGGAGAATTTTTGAGAAATAAAGAAGTACAGGTGTGTAAAGAGAAAGGGGGAGAATGTTGTCTTGATGGTTGTTGCAGTTTTTCACATCATATGTTGCCATCAATGACAAAGGGGGAGATTGTTGCAAGTATGTGCCTAATCAGTGTTGTCATTGATGTCAACATATCCTTGTTGTCATTAGTGTCAACTGTATCTTATTCTATTACTTTTTTAGAAGAATTGTATGTTGAGGATATTGAGAAAATTAGCCTCTCTGGAAGAAACAAGTGAGTTACAGAGAAGTGTGGTACATACGATGAGTTGCATGCTAAAGAACAGTCCAGTAAACTACTTCACATTTATTTTTCCTTAAAGATCATGGTTTGCAAATTGGAAGTAAGTTAAAGATACGTCTGAGGATGCTACATTCTAGGTTTGAGCCATCTACATGAAGATCTGAGTGAGTTGTATTCACCAGAGTGAAACCTACTTTTCTGTAAGTTTAGTTGGGATAGGAAGAAAGTATTATGATCCCCATTCCTCCACAATAAAGTATTTGGCTCTATAGTTCTAGAGGGAAGTCTAGGATGATGATGAGTGCCTACAGTGGCAATGGTTCATGGTTTGGTGGTCCACAAGCTATCTTTCTTTTATGACAGTTGAAGACAATGAAGTTCATGTGTTCTAGTGAGAAGATTCCTATGGATAAAGTGGTTGAGGTTTGTGTGCTTGCTCCTAATGATTATAACATGCTTGTGGATGTCTCTTAATCATGTTCCTATCTGGACTTTGGTCTGCATTAGAAAATTGAGATGGTGTGTGAAGATTGTTCCCAGATAATGTAGCGTGTAACCAGTCTTGGCTGACTTGGTTGATCCCAGTGATTACAGAGATCTCTAGAAAATTATGGAAGCATGTTGTGGCATGGAAGATTATGTTTGAGTCCCAGCTAAGGCATGGCATGATCTGCATTTCATTCCCTTTGCATGATGTTGCAATAGGTCAGGACCTATTTTGTAAATGTTTGTAATACCGACCTTGGAGATTGTTCCAATGGTTGATGATTGTGATGCCGACTTTGATGATCTTTCCAAGGTTGATGTAGTGTATAAATATGTGTAGTTGAGTCATGGAAAAGGTGTCCTTTTAGTGAAAATGAAAATATATTAAGAAAGGTCCAAAGGCAGAGCAGAGAAGAGGTAGAGGAAAAAAGAGGAAAAGTAGAGAAGAGGAAGAGCAGAGCAGAGGAATTGTTATTCACAATAAAGAAAGGTGTTGATCATGGCAGTGAGTCTGGAAGTAAGCCACTAGTAGGGTTTAACAACCCTTTTTGTAATCTTGCTAGGTTAAGGTTTGAGGCAGTGAGCCTGCTAGACCTAGTTGTTCTTCATGGCAGTAAGCTAGTATGTTTAGGCCCATGGAGTGGCTAAGCCTAGACATCATTATTTCAAGATTGCAATATATATTGAGAGCTAATCCTCTCCATGGTTTTTCCCCACCTTGGGGTTTTCCACGTAAATCTAGTGTCTCTTGTGTTTGATGTTGTATTTGTGGTTAAGTATCTGATTTCATGCACTCATTGTTAAACTATAATAATTGTGGATAAGTGATGAATGTTTTAATTGTAGAAAGTGTTTAAGTTTTTGTGACAACTGATTCACCCCCCCTCTTAGTTGTCTGACGCATATCAACAATTTCTACTAGTGTTCGATTTCTAAATCATTACATTTTGTATCATTCATTAATGATTACAATAGGTGGACATGGATTTATTTTCTCATAAGCAAATATGAAGTCTTTAGTTAGTTCAAAGAGTTTAAAGCTTTTGTTGAGAATTAGACTAGTAAAAAGATTAATTGTTTGAGAACTGATAACAGTGGTGAGTTTTGTTTCATAGAATTCGATAAGTTCTGTAAAGAACATGGGATTGAAAGACATAAGACAACTCCATACACCCCTTAGCAAAATGGAGTTGCATAGAGGATGAACAAAACATTGATGGAGAGGGCTAGGAGTATGCTTAGTGGAGCTAGCCTTGAATAGAAGTTTTGGGCTAAAGCTGTAGACATTGCTTGCTACCTGGTTAATAGATCTCCTACTTCAGTGCTCGATGATAAGACACTCATGGAGGTGCGGTCTGGTAAGAAGCCCTCATTGAGACATCTTTGTGTTTTTGGTTGTGAGGCATATGCACATGTGCCTAAGGAGAAGAGGTTAAAATTGGAGAATAAGGCAGTTAAGTGTATCTTCATTGGCTATGGTGTCGGTGTGAAAGGGTACAAGCTTTGGAATCTTGTGGCCGAGAAAGTGTTGTACATAGTAGAAGTGTTATTTTTAGAGAGGTATCTCCTCCTGTTATTTTACAACTAGACAAAAAAGAAAAGAAAGAGGATGTGGTTCAGTTTCCTACTACCCCTGAGAAGACTAAACTGAAAAATCCTATTGGACTTGATGATGAGGAGATCTCTAGAAGCTCTAAAATTTTAGAAGAACAACAACAACCTCCACCTCATCTTGCGAGGAAGTCCACATGAATTAGGAAGCAACCTGACAGGTTTGGTTATTCATTACTTGATTCTAGTCATGCTTTTGCCTTGATTTCTAACATTGATGAGTCTAGAACTATGAAAGAAGCTATGGGTATGAAAGATGTAGTTTCCTGGAAGGAGACCATGGAAGAGGAGATTGCTTCTTTAGAAAATAATAAAACTTGGGACTTGGTGCCTTTTCCTGAAGGACGGAAACCTGTTGGATGTAAATGAGTATTCAAGAAGAAATTTGGTGCAGATGATAGTGTTGAGAAGTATAAGGCTAGATTGGTTGCGAAGGGGTATTCTTAGGTGGAGGGAATTGATTATGGTGAGATTTTCTCTCCCAATGCAAATATGACATCTATTCGGTTCCTATTATCTCTTGTAGCATCTTATGACTTAGAAGTGGAACAAATGGATGTGAAGACAACTTTCCTTCATGGTGACTTGGAGGAAGAAATCTACATGTCACAACTAGAGCACTACATGGTGAAAGGTAAATAAAATCTAGTTTACAAGTTAAATAAGTCTTTGTGTAGTTTGAAAGAGTCTCTTAGGATGTGGTACCAAAAGTATGATGCCTTTGTGTTGAGTATTAGATTTTTGAGATCGAAATTAGATCATTGTGTGTATTTTAAATTTGACAATGATCACATTCTCATTATAGCATTGTATGTTGATGATATGTTACTAATCGGGAATGGTAAAGGTTTGATTTCTAATTTGAAGTCTCAGTTGTCAGCATAATTTGAAATGAAAAATTTAGGGGCAGCCAGGTACATTTTGGGGATGGAGATCAGAAGAGATAGAGAAAACAAAAAACTTTGGTTAGGATAGAGTAAGTATATTAACACTATTGGAGAGATTTAGTATGGTGGATTGTAGACCATGGACTATTCCTGTTATGATGGGGACAAAGTTATTTGCTAATGATTGTCCAAAGTCTCCCTCTAAGATGGAGGATATGAGCAGAGTACCTTATGCTAGTGTAGTTGGTAGCTTGATGTTGCTATGGTCTGTACAAGAATAGACATTGCCCAAGTAGTGGGAGTCCTTAGTCAGTTTATAGCTAATCCTGGATGGGTACATTAGGATGTAGTGAAGAGAGTGTTCAAATATTTGAGGGGTACTTTTGAGTATTCCCTATGTTATCATGGTTATCCTATAGGAACTCAACATTCTGTGAGTATTCATGGATTTTGATTGGACAGGTGACATTGATAGCAGGAGATGCATCGGTGCTTATGTGTTTACTATGTTTGGTGGTGCTATTAGTTGGATGAGTAAGCAACAACCTATGGTTGCTTTGTCCATGACAAAAGCAGAGTACATGGCAGAAGCTCATGCTTGTAAGGAAGCCATTTGGCTTAAGAGGTTGTGTTCAAACATTGGTTTTGATGCAGGACATATTACTATCTATTGTGATAGTTAGAGTGTGATTTTCTTAGCAAAGAATCCTACTTTCCATGCCAGAAGAAAGCACATTGATGTTTAGTATCATTTTGTTCATGATATGGTAGAAGATGGGAAGGTGATGTTGGAGAAAGTTGACACTTTGAAGAATGTTGTAGATGCATTGATGAAACCTGTGGGCATAGATAAGTTCAGATGGTGTTCGGAGTCTATGGCCCTCTTGGCCCCTAGCAGTTAAATCTTGTCATTCTATTGGCTCTTGCAAGGTGTTCGACAAGTGGGAGAATGTTGGGAATTAAGGTGTCTCAACCTTTGCAAATTCCTAGCAAATGATATTCATTTATGTATTTATTTATTTGCCTAATTTTATATTACTTGCACACCCTATTTTGTCATTTAGTATGAGGTGGCATTGTGACATGTCATCCTACTTGTAATGTGACTTAGATGGTCAAGTCAACATAGGAGAATCTAGGCATCCCATTTGAGGTGGCACTAATATGCCATTTGTTGGCATCTTCTGGTATGACAGAGTAGTTATTTTGTATGATAGAATCTATGGTGCGTAAGAGCCAAGTATAGAGATTCCTATGACAAGTGAAGACAAGTATTGGATAGCATCTTTGCATGTGAGGAAGGCATCTTTTGGCACCTAAGTTGGGTTATGACATGTTGTAAGAGGAATATGCTATATTTAGTCTTGTATGATGGATTCTCTTACAACATTAAGTGTTGTTATGTTGGGTAGATTTTATAACAGCTGTAAGATATGTAAGAGTATTTGTCATAGCCTATTTTTAGCCTAGAGCATTGCATATTGGGAAGTCAAATCTGCCATGTATGATAGATGTAAGAGAGGTGTATGCATGTTGGACAAGTGTCCTTAGGTGTGAGAAATGGGCCATGTGGCCAAGATGGACACCCACCTTTAGAAGCTTCTTAGTTATGCCTTGTAGCTCTATATAATGAGGTTCTTGGAGTTGTATTATGCATAGTGTTTTTACAAGTACTGTTATGTTGCTAAAACTACTCTAGAAATGACATTTGAAGACTCTTGAAAGAACTTGAATTGCAAGTGTATTATAAACATCTTAGTTTTGATAATACATTATGAAGGTTTTGGAGTGTGGGGTTTTTCACCTGAAAAGTTTTCCACATGTACATCTTGTGTCACCTATATTCTCTATGTTGTTTACTGATTTATCTCTATGTTATATGTTTAACAAAACTGTAATTGTAAGGACCTAAAAATTTACACTTCATTCCCCTCATTAGATTAGTGTTTGGAAGCATTTTCGCATACCTTGCTTCCTTTCACTCATGCAATCCCCTACCAAAATCTATGACCATAATGACACTTGACATGGTCCATGTGCGATGACATCGATCTCTAATGGGACTATTACTTTTCATGGAACCAGAGGCTTGAATCCTACTTGTTCATATCCACTTATCCCATCCAAATATTCAAAAAAAGAAATAAAATACAAATAGAAGAAATAAAATAGAAAGAAAACTAAAAGAAAAATCAAAATAGTTAAGAGAAATCCCTTCGTCTAATGGTGAAAATAACCTTGGTGGCACCTTGGATAAGTACTATGATGAAAACTTGGCAAACATGCATCATGTGTAGGTTTCTTATCTATGTGTCTTACACTTGGGGGCACATTGTCTCATTCAACCTATCATTTCCTTCCTACATATCCCATCCCATCATATCCATCCTACCATCTCCATCCATTATACCCACATACCTATCCTATTGAGTCCATCCATCTTCCCTTCCTCCTTTTGATCTTGATAAAGACATAGGGGCAAAATGTTGAAAAATGCTTTAGACATCTCTTGATATACCTCATCCTTTCTGACCAATCTAATCATCCTATCATCCTAAGCATTACACCTAGAATGGGGCATGTTATTCCTATGCAACATAATCTTTGGAGATCACATCCTGAACCTCTCATCCATCCCATGCTCCATTTCCTATACTTTCATCCATCCATTTATCATGAGTCTTCCATCCCATCCACTATTTCCTATCCTCTTATCTATCCTTTTATCATGAGTCTTCCATCCTATTCACTATTGCCTATTCTCTTATCCATCCATCTCTCATGAGTCTTCCATCATATTTACTATTGCCTATCCTTTTATCCTTCTTCCAATCCCACCTCCATCCATGCATCTAGACTTGGTTTTCCTTTGTCATTGGTATCTAGCACAAAGGCTATCCAAATGTAATTGAATGACATCCAAAAAAATTCAAAATACAAAAAATAAAAAAATTCCAAAAAAATATACAAAAAAAAATTCAAAATATTTAAAAATCCAAGCAATAAATTTCAAATGCAAGTCATCCTTAATCCATACCAATCTAATTAATCAATCTAGCCAAATTATCCAATCACATCCTTTGGGCTTGATCCTAGCCTTGTTGTAAACCAAAACAGTCAATCAAATCAATCGATTGTCAATCAATCATCAATGGTATATGTAGAGTGTCAAAAACTCCACATTTTGTTTTAGTTGTGGCTTAGTCCACGGGTCTTATTATGTTTATGTGCGAGTTTCTAATGTTGCTGCACAGGTTTCAAATATTTTGTTCATATGTTTTGTGTGGAATTCACCAAGTGTCAAAACCAAAGTCAAAGCCACATCAATGTTTCAAATATTAAGTTTTGTGCGGAGCATGCCATGTAGTAGATAGTATCAATAGTTTATTTTGTTGCAATGCTGCAAGTGTCACCATGTGTCACTTGCGGAGGTAGTCTCAAAAGCTTCTACATTTTGTGCAGAGGGCATCGTGTGTCTTTTAAGTTTGTTGTGGATGATGCCGCATGTTTCTTTCCGTATCATGTTGATGCTAGTGTAAAAGATGTTGGGCCACAGTAATGTTTCAAGTTTCAAGCTTGCAGAGGATGCCACGTGGTGGTTGTGGAGAAGGAGTTGCCTTGTTCATGACTCTTTTAGCAAGAAACTTATTGATTTACAGTTTTGAGTGGGTTGCACCAAGTGTCAGCTTTTGCGGGGACTTTTCAAAAGTTTTATTTGTTACAATCTTGCAAAAGTTGCCACGTGTTAGCTAGTGTGCACGCGGGGGCTGCCATCTATCCTAGTTTTCTCCCTTTGAGGGTAGTAAGTGCCAAGGTTGTGGGTCCCATCATTATTGTGTCTCATTTTATAAGTGTGTTACGACAGATGTCATAAGAGGAGATCACTCGAGTATAAAGACAGGTTTTAAAGGCTCTATGGGAGAAGACATGTATCATGTTTTGAAGGCTACAGAATGTGACAACTATCATTTTCCTATTATTTTCTAAAAAAGACAAAGGAGTTTCTGAGGTTGATGCAGACGCTGCCATCTGTCATTTTTATTTTCAGTTATAAGTGCACGGGTCTTGCCATGTGTCTATGTCTCAATACAGAAGGTGTGCCACATAATATTTTGCCCCAGCCAATGAGTGTGCAGGAGGGATGGCTGTTGCAGATTCAGAGGATCTTTACTACTAGGAATTTCTAGTAATCTTCAGTTTCGTTGGCCCATTGAGGATTCAGTTGTTACAGACAATCTGGGGTCAGATTTATGATTATAAATATGCAGTATTTGTAATAGATCGAAAGTCAGGAAATTTGCTATGACTAGTTTGTGTCATTTTGCCTTTATTTTGTTGTTTTTGATAAGAAAGTTAATGTATTTGTGCATGTATCTGTGCCTTTTATGTTGCTGGAAGATTAATAAGAAGAACTCTATTCTGTTCCTTGGTTGATATCATATGTGTCATTGCAAAGTGTCTGCTTATAATCCTTTGGTTATGTTCATTCTATCCGTCTATGTTAATCATGCAGTATTTGCTCTTTAATATAACTATATCTTGAGAATAGCTTCACTGTGCTTGAATCGAAGGGATACTTTTACTTAGGCGCATCGCCATAGTTAGATTTGCTTAATTATATCTGTAATCCTATTAATTTCTTTCCCTTTGCTTAAAACCCAATTAAAATAGAGAAGAGCCAGCTTCTTTAAAATCTAGAGGTTGTTTCAAGTAGCAAGTTCCACATTCTTGAAACTTCCCATTTTGGTGTTAGAACTTGTGCAATTTTATACATCAATAGTTTTTGGCACACCCGGTGGGACCTTTCTTGAAGTTTCTATCAAGATCATATGAGCTAGAGAGTAACAAGGAGCCAGAGCTATGGACCTACAACAAGAGCTTAGTCTACTGCTAATCTGGGCATTCTTTTACCACCATTAGTAGCTACTCCAAGGAGAAGAGTGAATCAGGTTGCAGTAGCACAAAGAATAAATATGGGAGCACCTATACCTCCAAGGAACTATGCAAATTGGAATATTGGTAGTCCTCTCATCTTCCCAGTACCACCAACTACTTGGGATCCTATTCCAGCCAATGCTTTGAAGGCTCTACCTAAGTTCAATGGAGAAGATTTCAATACACTTAGGGAACATCTGCAAGATGTATCTGATGTGTGTGCAATACTTGTTATTACTGAACATAATGTGGCAATAAGACTGTTAGGAACTTCTTTCAAAGGAAGGGCTCTGGACTGGTATAGATCTCTCACCCCAAATACAATATCTACATGGGATCAGCTTGGTGACGCTTTCTTTGCAAGATTTGAAGAGAAAGGTGATAAATCTTCCTTGCTGCAACAATTGATCACTATCAAAAGGGCACCATAAGAAGCCATGACCAATTTCAACTCAAGATTTCAAAAGACCTGGGATAGAATTCATGCTATAGCAAGACCATGATCAGGTATGGCTATTGTGTTCCACCTTAAATCTTTTAACTCTGATATATCAGTAATGATTCAGTCTCTAGGAGGTTAGACACTACCAGAAGCATATGAGTTGGCAGTTAAGGCTAAAAGTAACTTGATAGATGCTAGAAAATTGCCCCCAAGGCCTCCTATGCCCATGTTCCTAGAAATTACCCTGCCTTTGCCACATGAAGCTCCTAATCTTACAGCTCCACCTGTGTCCATGTATTCATTTCTAGTACCTCAACAACCTGCTAGGGCAACCACCTCTACTCAACCATCTGAAATGGATGATGTGAAGAACATTTTAAGGACCTTCTCAAATGAGATAATTAACCTAAAGAGACAACAAAATCCCTATTCAAAGCCCCCTTATCAAGATTTCCAAGGAAATAGACCTCCCTTTCAGTCAAATCAATATCAATGCCCTTAAAGGCAAACTAATCTTCAGCCCTCAAACCAGTTGGTTTCTGTTCCTACACCTCTACAAACTATCCCTCATAATCCCAACAGGGAAATAGTTCTAGGGCAATATAAATTATTAGATGACATAAATGCTTGGTGCTTTCCCTGCAACAATGCCCATATGCCCAAAGACTATCCCATAGGTAATTTGTGGCAAAAGATAACAGAATAGAGAGGGCTAGAAGGATAGTTCTCAACTTCTAATACTTCACCATATCAGTCCTCTGGTGTTCAAAATGTAGTAATGGTGGCCCAAATGCAAGGGATGTCCATACAACAAGAAGAGGAAATAGCCCCTGAACATGCCTTATTTTCATGAATTAAAGAGGAAGATTCAGTGTTCTTGAATGAGGCATCCACCTCAAAGAAATAATTGGTGCAGTCAGAATACTATACTAGATCAAAGAGGAGAATGATGGAGCAACCTGAAGTCACTAATAATGAAATCATTGGAACTCTTCCATTTCAAAATCATCACAATCCAGTCTCTAGGCAAGACATGCTTCAGCCTGTGCAGAATCAAGTAGCCTTGGGATAGGTTCTAGAAAAGACAAGGTACCCTTATTATTCAAAGACCCAAGCATTAGGACCTGTAAATGTGGTGGACCAGCTGAAAAGAACTCCAACACATGTATCAATCTGGGATATGTTAGCTATTCCCGAGAAAAAGACACTGTTATAGGAAGCTCTGCAAGGTCAAGAGGCCTCTAAACACACTAGTGCTAAAGGAGGAGCTATTGATAAAGGGAAACTGCAGCCCAAAGATATTGTACCTCTACAAACAACAGCACTATTGAACAATGCACCTGAAGTATGTAAATCTAAACCAGATCCCTTTTATCTTACTCTAATAGTTGGAAAAAAACTGTTGCATAATGCAATGATAGATTCTGGGGCTAGTACTATAGTAATGCCAAAATAGATAGCAGATGCTTTAAAGATAAAGTATGAACCACTTACAAGAGGGGTCATGCAGTTGGATGGGAAATCTGTTCAAACAATAGGAAAAATCAAACAACTTCCATTACAACTTTATACTTGTCCCAATATAATTGTCAATCAGGATGTGGTAGTCATAGATATTCCCCCTGTATTTGGTTTATGCTTGTCCAGAGAGTTTATAGCCAAAATAGGAGGTTACATGTCACTAGATTGGTCACACCTCATCCTGAGAACCAAATATGGGACAAAGATGAAAATATTGTCTGAGCCATTATCCAAAGACCATAGCACAAATGAATCAGTTCCAAAATTAGAAGCATCCCATGCCATGCTGAATAAAGAGGAGAGAGTCTTTGTTGAAGAACTTATGGAAACTATGACTCTACTGGTCTAGGAACTTATGTCATTTTTCAAGAAGACCAAAAAATCCCTAATATTATAAGGAAAAAAATATCAAGAAGTGGAGAGGCTAAAAGAAACTCAAAAATCTAGACCCTGAATTTTGATGGGGCTAGGAGTAAAAATGGTGCTAGAGAAAAAATTTACCTTACTGCCCCAAATGGTCAAAAAATGCTAAGAGCCATTCGCTTTTAGTTTGCCTGTACCAACAATGATGTTGAATATGAATCTTTGGTGCATGGACTCATGTTCGCAAAGAAAAAGGAAATAAAGAATCTGATAGTAAGAGGAGAATTAGAATTGGTGGTAAAACAAATCAGAGAGAAAGCAATAGCCAAAAATGTAAGAATGAAATCCTATCGGTACAGGATTTGGAACCTAATAGATGGTTTTGAGGCTTTCAATATTGAGGTAGTTCCCAGAGCCCAAAATTCTGAAGTAGATAGAATGGCACAAATTGGTTCACAGTTTGACCCAGCAAGTGATCTATTAGTTAACAATGAGTCAGTTAAGGTTATAGTAAGACCAATAATTCCAGACAATGACCAAAATTGGCAAGTTTTTGATAATGACCTTCAAGTACTTGCATTCTTACAACAATCAGGTGAATTTGCTGATCAATTACATCCCAAAATTGAGGAAGCATATGGTGATCAAATTATCTAGCTAAAATCAAATAAACTCCCTAAAGGGCTGATTACTCTAGAAAATTTGTTTGATCCAGAAGATGCAAGGCTAGAGAAGAGGAGGTTTTAGGCAAATAAGGAAGATTATTATGAGATTCAAGTCATTGAAGGAAGAAAGTTGAAAATTGGTAATTCTACAACCCAAGAGGAAAATGAAAGGTTGATTGCTTTATGTGATAAATATGATAGGGTGATTGCTTGGACCTATGAGGACCTCCATGACTATAATAGAGATATCATCCAACACACCGTAGAGCTTACTGAAGGGTTTAAACCAGCCCGATAGAAGCAAAGGCCAGTGAATCCTAGAATAGAACCTTTAATGGTGGATGAGCTGTAAAAGCTCCTAGAATCAAAGATTATTTTTCCAATTAAGCATTCAACTTGGGTATCAAACCTAGTGCCTGAAAGAAGAATGGTGACATAATACTTTGTGTAGATTTCAGGGATCTGAATAGAGCATCTTTGAAAGATCATTATCCCCTGCCTTCTATGGAACAGATTTTACAGACTGTAGTTGGGTCATAAAGGTTTTCCTTGCTAGATTGTTTCTCAGGATATAATTAGATTTGGTTAGCAGATGAAGATCAACATAAGACTGCATTCACTACAAAGTGGGGAACATTTGCATATGCTAAAATGCCTTTTGGCCTTTCAAATGTTGGGGCTACTTTTTAGCGTGCAATGGATGTAGCATTCGGGGAACTTATAAATAAGATTATTTTGATCTATCTAGATGACATCACTATTTTTTCTAAGAATGTCAGAGATCATTTTGACCATTTAGAGGTTGTTTTTAAGAAATGTCAAGAGTTTGGAATATCTCTGAATCCCAAGAAATGTATCTTTGCTATACCTCAGGGTAAGCTTCTAGGGCATATAGTATCAAAGGTAGGGGTCTCTATTGATCTAGAAAGAGTCACAACCATAATGAACCTATCTCTACCAGTCAACAAGAAAGCAGTTCAATCCTTTCTAGGAAAAATCAACTTTGTTAGCTGATTCATATATGATTTTGCAGGTCTAATTAGACCAATGACACTGTTGCTTAAAAAAGATCTGGTTTTCAAATGGATCATAGAAGGAAGATAGGCATTTGAAGAAGTCAAGAGAGCCATTTCAACAGCCCCAGTACTCAGAAACCTAAATTTTTCTAAAGCTTTTATAATGTATGTGTATGGGGGAGAATTCAATGTCGCTGTTGTTCTAACTCAGAAAGATGATCAACAGGAAGGAGAGCACCCAATAGCCTTTTTCTCCAAAACTCTCAGGGAATATGAGTCTAGATATAATTTTGTGGAGAAGAAAGCACACACCATGGTAAAAGCCCTTAAAAAATTTAGACTTTTGGTAGCAGGAAATAAGATTTTGATATTGGTGGCTCACTCTAGTGTAAGAGAATATATTATGGAGGGTGAGATCACTGAGAAAAGAGCCAATTGGATAACAAAGATTCTAGAATACGATGTAGAAGTAAGACCCACCAAGTTAGTTAGAGGTAAAGGATTGTGCCAATACATGACCCAAGACATGGAAAGAACAATGACAGAAGAAACAAAAAGTGAAAATGTATTGAAACTCCAAGAGGTTGACCAAGATTCTTGGGTCAAAAATAGGATACAGTTTATGAAGTATGGGATTTTCCCAAATGAGCTCTCCCATGATAAGAAAAGGTACTATAGGAAATAAGGGACCCATTTTGTACTAGTTGATCGTATTTTATTTAGAAGGAATGTTGATGGTATACTCTTAAGATGTATAGAGAAGGATGAAGCTCAAAGAATACTACATGAATTACACCATGGAGCTTCAGGTGGACATTTATAGCAAGGACCACTACAATCAAAGTAACACAAGTAGGATATTTTTGGCCGACTCTATTTACAAATTGCCATCAGATGGTTAAGGAATGCTAGGCTTGCCAATTTTATACTGGCAAAAGGAGAAATGTAGCAATGCCTCTAAGTCCCATAGTTGTGGATGAACCCTCTGCTTAATGGGGTATGGATTTTATTGGTATGATCAATCCAATGTCAAATAAGTAACACAAATGGATTCTCACAACAATAGATTATTTTACCAGGTGGAGTGAAGTAGTACCACTCAAAGAGGTAATAGAAAAGTTCATACTAGAATTTTTAGAGGGCATAACTACTTGGTTTGGTCCTCCTCATACCATCATATCAGATAATGCTAAAGCATTTTTGGGAACCAAATTATCTGAGTTTGCATTAAGGAATGGAATTTATTTGAAGACTTCTTCAAATTATTACCCTCAAGGTAATGGTCTGGCAGAGTCCACTAACAAAAACCTTATCAAACTCATAAAAAGAATAGGGACCAATTATCATAGAGAGTGGCATAAGTTACTTAACACAACACTATGGGCTAACAGGATCACGCCAAAGCAAGTGACTAAAATGTCTCCCTATGAGTTGGTTTATGGTAAACCTGTAGTAATGCCACTAAGCTTAGAGATCCCTACTTTGCAATTGTTAAAACAGATAGAAATTGAAGAGAATGGCCCCATGCAAGTCAGACTTGCTGAACTATTGGAAGTCCAAGAGAAAAGAGAAAAGGCACATGAGTCACTAATGAAACATCAGAAAATGGTTAAGGACTATTTGATAAGAAGGCTTCTAATCCTACTTTTGGAGTTGGCTCTCTGGTATTGAAATGGGATGAAAGGGCTGCCAAGCCATGTCAACACAAGAAATTTGAATCATTGTGGATGAGTCCTTATAAAATTTGTTCCTGTAAGCAACAAAATTCATTTGAGCTAGAGACCATGAATGGAGAACCTGAAGAGATTCTAGTAAATGGGATCTTTCTGAAGCATTTCAATTAAGGAGGGGCTCATCATGTATCATAGTTAGTTAGTTTTGTTTCCTTTTCTTGCTTTTCTATTTTCCTGCTTTCCCTTTCAAATAAGTGTTCGATGAACACATGTTAGCAGTGCAAAGCCCCTTCTCTTTTAGTCTAGCATTTATTAAGGTTGTTTGGTAATCCCTAAAATTCCCTAGAAGTACACACTTTTTCAAAAAGATAGCCACTCTCATAACATATCTAACACTCCATTCCATGTGGATTTCAAAAAGATACATTGGCTGTCTCTCAGCATTAATGCCATTAATAAGATGGGATGTGTCATTTATTATCTCCATAAATCCCAATGAGCTAGGTTTTAAGTCCTAAGTGTAACCATCATTTACTTCTATCTTTCTACTCTGAATCACTGTTGCATCCGAACTCTGTCCCTCGCAAGTGCCTTTCAGCTAAGCATCACTCTGACAAAATAGTTTCATTTTTTTTCTGTGTCAAAGTTTCCTGCATTCTTCTCACAAAGATACAGATATGTCTGAGACACAGTCACCACAAGAGGGACTTGGAATTTATGAGTCAATGGACAAACTATTGAACATCAAATCATATGCTTTAGCACCTATGCAACCAAGGAAAACCTATCCAAGAATAAGGGTTCCTAAAGCAGGGTTATCTATCGACCTGAAACAAGTGAAGGACTATGTAGATGGCATACATGACATGCCCCTTCAAAAGAACACCAAGAGTCTCTGGAGGGGCACATCAAAGGTGCATTCTCCGGGTGAACAGTGGGTAGTTCGAGACTTTTGTTATGAGGATATGGACCTCTCAATTGGCACAGTTCCTGGTCCCAAATGTCCACCCTTGTCCTGAGCTAATCAAATTGTGTGCAGAGTTGTTTCATGCACCATCAAATTCTATCCAACAGGGCCCTTTCGTAGTGCATATTATACCCAAGGCCATAAGGGACATGATGGCCCTGTAGTATGATAGAACAACCTGTTAGATTTAGGGCAGACAATTGAGAGGGGGGGTGAATCAGTTATACAAAAATTTCTTCCAAGTTAAACACTTAACTCCACATTGTTATTCAGCAGCATAATAGTAAATCAATCATGGAAACACAATGCAACAAATCAAAAGCAAAAGCACATTAACACATGAGACACCAAGATTTTGACGTGGAAAACCCAGTTAAGGGAAAAACCACAGGGTGATTAACCCAAGATTGTATTCTCTATTAGAAGAATAGAAAGAACAAATGGCACATGCCAATTAGGGCTCACTACCCGAGCACACTACTCACAAGAGGCTTATTGCATACAAGAGACACACTGTCTACAAAGAAATAAGTATCACCTACTTGAACTAGAAAATAGCATCTTCACTATGCTTGAATCAGTTCCATTTAAGCCCAATACTTTTGCTCTGCCTTTCTCTCTCCTCCTCGCTACCACACACTCATCTCCACATGGACACATTTGAAATGACTTCACAATCCCTTATTTATACAAGACATCAACTTAGGAATGATCACCTAAGTCGGCAAACATCAACAAGAACATCCGCAAGATGTGTAACTCATCCAGTCGGCCAATCTTAGGAAGAACACCACCAACCAGAAGTTATTCTTCAATTGTGAGATCCAACTCAAATGTGGACCATCAACACAATCTGGACATGATCCAAAGACTTCCACAAGCTTGCCTAAATCACCAAGAACATCCACACTTCATCTGCTTACTGAAATCCTTCTTTCCTTCATCCGGAACCTCAAGAACACAGTCTGTCATTATTCTCACAAAGGAATAGATGCTTGCAGACCTTCAAACTAGGAACCAATCGAGTTGACACTTCACAAAGACTTACTCAACACTCCCTTGAATCTGTAGAATAGGATAAAGCATTTTTAGATCTCACTGGACCCGTCTGTATCACTCTGTAGCCTTTGGACACCTACCAGAACTGGTTTTACTTAAGTGGCCACAACTTCTTCATATCTTCATGTGGACCTTTGAAATCTCTATTGGACCAACTTCAGACACATATCTGCAAACCCTTTAAACCGCATCCTCTGATCCTCATCCTATCTTGGAATTTTACCTTACTGTCATCACTGTTCTTCACTGTTCCTGATTGAGACTAATTTTCTCAATATCCTCAGCACACAACTCATCCAATCCTTATCATTAATGTAACAGAAGTATGTCAACATCAATGACAACACCAGTTAGGCCCATACTTGCAACAATCTCCCCCTTTGTCATTGATGGCAACATATGATGTGAAAAATTGTTTTGACCATCAAGACAAGAACTTCTCCTTACTGTCACAACTCCCCCTATTAGCAACAACCATTCAAATATCTTCTCTCCCTTTACTGCTCCCCCTTTGATAAGAAACCACTTGTTTTTCACATCTTCTCTCCCCCTTTTGCATCAATGGCAAAGGGCACATACTCCCAATTCCACCACTTCAGAATCATATCTACTGCTCCCCCTGAGTAGCAGCTCCCCATCATCAATCCAGACCACAAGATGTGACTATGATATCCATCGGACTGATGCACATCAGTGCACCTTAGTTCATCACCAGAGGGGAAATAACCCCTAACTTCTCCCTGAGATACTCAAAAGAGTCCTTAGGTAGAGGTTTAGTAAAGATGTCTACAATCTGATCCTTGGAAAACATAAACTCCAATCTAACTTCATTCTTGTTCACTTGCTCTCTCAACAAGTGAAATTTGATGGATATGTGTTTAGTCTTTGAATGCAACATCAGATTCTTAGATATATTTATTACACTTGAATTATCATAGAAGATTGTGATAGGTTCCTCATACTCCACTTCAATATCTCTTAGCATTTGCTTCATCCAAAAAACTTGTGCAACTACCTACTGCTGCAATATATTCTATTTTAGTTATAGATAGAGATATTACCTCTTGTTTCTTGCTTAGCCAAGAAACCAATCTCTTCCCCAAAAAGAATACTCCACCACTGGTACTCTTCTGGTCATCCACATCTCCTGCCCAATCTGCATCTGTATATGCATGAAGAGAGAAATCATGATCTCCAAGATACCATAGACCATACTCAACTGTCCCTTTTAGATATCTAAAAATCCTCTTGATTGCCATGACATGAGATTCTCTAGGATCAGCCTAGAATCTAGCAACAAGACCAACAGCCTGCATAATGTCTGGTCTAGTTTGAGTGAGATACAACAGTCCTCCAATCATTGACCTATACTTTGTCTGATCAGCCTTAGGAGAGTCATCATCTTTGCTCAATTTACATCCGGTTGCCATGGGAGTATTCATTGGTTTGGAGTCTTCCATCCTAAATTTCTTTAACAATTCTTTCACATATTTGGTCTGAGAAATGAAGATTCCTTTCTTTGTTTGAGTGATTTGCAGACCCAAGAAGAAATTTATTTCACCAAGCATGGACATCTCAAACTCACTTTTCATTTGACTTGCAAAAGTTTTACACATACTAACTCTTCCTCCAAAAATGATATCATCCACAAACACTTCAACAATCAAGATGTTTTCATGATAAATTTTGAAATATAAATTACTGTCAATAGTACCTTTATTGAAACCAATCTTCAAAAGATGCTTATCCAATCTTTCATACCAAGCTCTTGGGGCTTGCTTAAGTCCATACAATCCCTTCTTCAACTTGTAGACCATATCACCATGATCAGACAATTGAAATCCATCCGATTGCTCTATGTACACTTCTTCTTCCAAGTCACCATTCAGAAAGGCAGACTTGACATCCATCTGATATACCTTGAAATCCTTGAAGGTAGCAAAGGTAAGAAATAATCTGACTGCTTCAATTCTTGGCACTGGAGCAAAAGTTTCTTCAAAATCAACTCCTTCTATTTGAGAGTAACCCTTGCAGACCAATCTGGCTTTATTTCTGATTACTTCACCAACTTCATTCAGTTTGTTCCAATCACATTCTTGTTTCTAGGTCTAGGAACAAGATCCCAAGTGTGATTTTTTTCAATTTACATCAGTTCTTCCTCCATTGCTTTAGTCCAGTTTTCATAATTGCAAGCTTCATTCACTATCTTAGGTTCAATCTTTGAAATCAGACAATACTCTTCTGAATCTTGAGCAATTCTCCTTCTTATTTGTACTCCTTTTATTTTATCACCTAAGATTTGATCTTCAGAGTGGTTCAGTCTTACATACCTGGGAACTTTGGGAATTTCTTGCACTTCTGATTCTTGATCAGGCTCATTGAAACTCATCTCTTCTTCCTGATTTACCGGATTAGTTTGAATATGACTTTTAGAGGAGGCTTGGGCTCCTTGAATCAGAGCACCATTCTGATCACCTTCATCATATTCATAAAACCTTGAGGGTTTTTCAATTCCTTCATCAACCTTCACATTTGTAATTTCTATTATTTTTCTTAGTCTCTTGTTGTAACACCGGTATGCTTTGCTTTGAGTACAGTAACCTAAGAATATTCCTTCTTCACTTCTAGTATCAAACTTTCCTAGATATTCATCTCTTTTAATGTAACATTTGCTACCAAAAACTCTGAAATACCTCGCAGTACGATTGATGCCAAACCAAAGTTCATAAGGAGTCTTACTGGTATTGCTTCTGATTTGAACTCGATTTAGAGTATAGAATGCAGTGCTGACAGCTTCTCTCCAATAGATCTGAGGAACATTTGTTTCCATCATCATGGTCCTAGATGCTTCCTGGATGGTCCGGTTCTTTCTCTTCACTACTCCATTCTGCTTGGAGTCCTAGGAGCAAACAACTGTCTCTTTATTCCATGTTTCTCATAGAACTCTATGAACTCACTGGATGTGAATTCTCCACCTCTATTAGACCTCAGACATTTCAATTTTAATCTAGTTTCATTCTCTACCATAGCCTTGAATATTTTGAATTTCTAAAGAGCTTCTAATTTCTCTTTTAGAAAGGTTACCCACATCATCTGGGAATATTCATCAATTAGTAACATGAAGTATCTATCACCTTGTACACTCCTAATTCTTGCCGGACCACAAAGGTCAGTATGAACTAAGTCTAATAATCCAGTAGAAGACAGTTCCTTACTTTTGAATGTGACTCTGCTTAGCTTACCCAACTGACATTCTTTGCATAAGCTATTAGTAGGTTTCACCAATTTTGGAAGATCTCGTACAGCCTGAGTGTTGCTTATCTTGATGATATTATCAAAATTCACATGACACATCCTCCTATGCCATAACCAACTCTGATCAACTTGAACAAATAAGCAACTTTTACCAATACCAACCAAGTGGAAGATATTACCTTTAGTTTGAGTACCGGATGTAATCTCTGTTCCAAAACTTTCAAAGATTTTGCATTTTCCATCTTTGAATTAGAGATTATAGCCTTTGTCCACCAACTGTCCAACACTGAGAATATTATGCTTCAATCCTTCAACATATAGTACATTATCAGTTTTGTTCCTTCCATAAAAAGAAATAGTTCCTCTTCCTCTGATTCTACCAGTAGAATTATCACCAAACTTTACCACTCATCCTTCATACCTTTCCAAATCTATGAATTTGTTTTTGTCACCTGTCATATGGTGAGAGCATCCACTGTCAATGACCCAGTCATCCTTTTCTTCAACTTGGGCAGCCAAAGCTCTTTCTACAACTTTATGATTGACAGATACAGAGGATATTGGTTCTTCTTCCTTGATAGCAATAAACACCCATTCACTTCCGAATTTGTTTCTTGTCTCTAATTCATCATCTGTTACTCCTTCATTATCATCTTCTTCATGAACATAGTAACAATTCTTTTGGAACCTTGATCTGTTAGGATTTGGCCTTGAAAATCTTTCCAGACATCTTGAGGCAAAATAACCAATCTTATTGTAGTTGAAACACTTAAAAGGCAATTTTCCTTCATACTTACCGGATACTCTTGGCAGCTTTTTTGCAATAAGGACTTCAAGTTGAGCAGTTTCAACTCCTTCTTCTAGGTCTTTTCTTGCTTTTTCATACCATGAAAGTTTCCTTTATGAGTTCTCTCCTGGATCAAGCCTTTGTTTACCTTTAACAGAGGAACTGACTTTAAATGCAGATTCAGTCTTGGGGGGGTCATCTCCAAACTCAGTCATTTCAAATGCAGCCAATTTGCTAGCCAATTGATCTCTTGTGACAATTGTATGGGCTCTGAATTCTTCAATGGCAACAATCTTGATTTTATAAGAAGCAAGAAGGGATCTGAGAATTTTGCCAACAATCTGATTTTCATCCAAGACTCCATCGACATTTCTAATTCCACAAACAAGCTCATTTACTCTTGGCATAAAAGTAGTGGTATTTTCATCTTCTCTCATCTTTAGATTTTTGAATTTTCCTTTCAGACTTTGTAACCTTGCACATTTGACATACTTGTCTCCTTCATGCAGAAGTTCTAGTTTTTCCCAAATCTCAAAAGTAGTTGGTAGGTCAACAACATTTGAAAGCTCTAAATTAGATAATGCGCTTAGAAGAGCTTCTATGGTCTGCAGATTATTTTTAGCATCTGTGATTTTAGTTGGGGATTTCAGACCACCCTGTGGAGGAGTATACTTCGTTGAAGCCACGTTCCAGTATTGTGTTCCCATACATTTCAAGTGACAGGTCATGCGACTTTTCCAAAGATTAAAATTGGTTCCATTAAACTTCAGACTATCCTTCTTGTAGGATGACATCCTAGATCTCCTCAAGCGGTTAAGGTCTTGTAGAGGAACCTAGCTCTGATACCAATTGTTAGATTTAGGGAAACAACTGAGAGGGGGGGTGAATCAGTTGTAAAAAAATTTCTTCCAAGTTAAACACTTAACTCCACATTGTTATTCAGCAGCATAATTGTAAATCACTTATGGAAACACAATGCAACAAATCAAAAGTAGAAGCACATTAACACATGAGACACCAAGATTTTGACGTGGAAAACCTAGTTAAGGGAAAAACCATGGGGTGATTAACCCAAGATTGTATTCTCTATTAGAAGAATAGAAAGAACAAATGGCACATGCCAATTAAGGCTCACTACCCGAGCACATTGCTCACAAGAGGCTTAGTGCCTACAAGAGACACACTATCTACAAAGAAATAAGTATCACCTACTTGAACTGGAAAATAGCATCTTCACTATGCTTGAATCAGTTCCATTTAAGCCCAATACTTTTTCTCTGCCTTTCGCTCTCCTCCTCGCTACCACACACTCATCTCCAAATGGACACATTTGAAATGACTTTGCAATCCCTTATTTATACAAGACATCAACTTAGGAATGATCATCTAAGTCGGCAAACATCAACAAGAACATCCGCAAGATGTGTAACTCATCCGGTTGGCCAATCTCAGGAAGAACACCACCAACTGGAAGTTATTTTTCAATTATGAGCTCCAACTCCAATGCAAACCATCAACATGATCTAGACATGATCCAAAGACTTCCACAAGCTTGCCTGAATCACCAAGAACATCCACACTTCATCTGCTTACTAAAATCCTTCTTTCCTTCATCTGGAACCTCAAGAGCACAGTTTGTCATTACTGTCACAAAGGAATAGATGCTTGCAAACCTTCAAACTAGGAACCAATCGAGTTGACACTTCACAAAGACTTACTCAACACTCGCTCAAATCCATAGAATAGGATAAAGCATTTCCAGATCTCACCGGACCTGTCTGTATCACTCTGTCACCTCTGGACACCTACCGAAACCGGTTTTACTTGAGCGGCCACAACTTCTTCATATCTTCATGCAGACCTCTGAAATCTCTACTGGACCACCTTAAGACACATATATATAAACCCTTTAAACCGCATCCTCTGATCCTCATCCTATCTTGGAATTTTACCTTACTATCATCACTATTCTTCACTGTTCCTGATTGAGACTAATTTTCTCAATATTCTCAGCACACAGCTCATCCAATCCTTATCATTAATGCAATAGGAGTATGCTGACATCAATAACAACACCATTTAGGCCCATACTTGCAACACAACCACATTTCCAACTATTTCCAAAATGCAAAACACATGGACAAATATACATAACAAATTGAAATTCCTGAATTCAGAGATGCAGTTGGGAGAGGATAATACTCAGATGCCCACACTACCCACTGGGTGGGCACAATTTAATTAGAATGTTCAGGAGGCACTTTCAATGATAGTTTTCATTTTTGAAATGAAGGAGGACAACACAGTCCATGACTGACAATTATCAATCATTTTTAGAATGAAAATTGTGGATAAATCGCAAGGGTATCGGCTAGATTTTTTGGAACAAATTGTTGCTGCCATGATTGATCAGCTCACAAATTTCAAAACAAAGCAAGTATTCAGGTATTCCACTTTCTTGTTCCATCTTATGTTGTATCAGAACTTTGGTCTTTTTGCACAACATATGCATTTAAATATGTATGATCCAGATTTTGGTCATAATAAAACCATCCCTGTGTCCACATGGACACATGTGTTATTTGAAATCTCCGACCCTTATGAGTTTTGGCAACATTTTGTCACCCCCGCTTTTTCCCAGTTAAGCCCTGAGCCTGTAGAACATAGGATGACACAGAGTATAAGGGGTTTTATAACCAATTGCCCAATTCCCTATGACTACTTCTTTGGGGCACATAATACAATAACCAAAGTCTAAGGTTTCAGTGGGGAACCCGTGCTGTTGCCTAAAGTATTGACCCCTAGGGTCATATTCTTAGAGGTTACTTGACAAGTATCTATGGTGGATAATGACTTTGGCTTTAAGAAAAGAAAGAAGAAGATGTATGATGTCCCATGGGCCAGAAAAAACATGACACTTGAAGTTAGAGGTGCTGAGAACCTCTTCTTAAGAAAGTTAGCTTCCCTTGCATTCCTCATCATAGAGGATAAATGGAAATATGACCCAAATAGTTTTCTAGCCTCTTGGATTATAAATAATAAGGTTCGTGCCATGATGGTACATGAGGGTCATCCATTCTGGGAGGACAAGAGGAATCCAAAAGAGGATAACCTAGATCTATATGTGGAATTAACTGATTTGCCCTATAAGGGGCCTAGGCCATGGGAAACCTTCTATGTCAAAGAGAAGGAATATGACCCTAAGTGAAAAATGACTACTGGTCTGAGGAAAACATTAAATGCCCAAGATTGGAGAGAAAAAAAAGATTGAAGCCTATTAGAAATATAGGCAAGAGATTTCAGAGCTTACACATTCATTTAGGAATGTTGAAAGTGATCAAATATGGGAATCAATCTAGGATGAGTGGCATCCCTCCCTAGTCTCAAGTCTAGACACAAGAAAAATTTAGAGGAAGAGTAAGGAGACAGAAGAAGAAACAGAGTCAGCCCAAATAATGTAAGAAATAGGATAGGCATCATCTGCTACTCCTGCATCTTCATGGCCCCAATCCCTCAGCACCTTAGAGAAACAAAAAGGTGTTGTGTCATCACCAATTCTAGGGACTCAAACAACTTCAGCATCTGGGGGTTCCAAAATTATTCCTTTGCAACCACGAGTGGTGGTAAATATCAAAGAGGAAGAAACAGAGGAAACAAGAGAGAGGCTTAAGAAACATAGGAGATTGTACCTGCAAGAGGAAAAGGAAGAAGAAACACAAGCACGACAGAAACAACTGCCAGTCACCTCTTCTGTTGCTCAAGTACTTCTTCTCCCTTCTCTCCTATATCTCTTTCTTCTGCTATAGGAGTGGCAATCCCAAGTAGCCAGGCATTCATAATCCCTACCACTTCTACTATTCTTACATCAACCCTTACGACAACTTCTAGTAATTAGGCCATGTCCTCATAGGCCATTACATTACCATTATTTTCTCCATCTGTGCCTAAACGTACCCCTCCTCAAGTTTCTCCTAGCCAGTAATTATCTGTTATTCCCTATGGCCTGCCTCAAGGCCACCCCTTTGCTAGAGGTTATATTACATCCCCTCCTACATTCCAAGCTCAAGTAGACATAGCAAAAAGGGCTAGAGAGGCTAGGATGGGTAAAAAGAGGAAAAAGGAAAACAAGAGCCCTGCTGTGGCACACATGAGGTCACTTTATGACCCTATTCAACAATCAGTAACAGTTACACATTTGTCGCCAAATGTGGTGAAACCAAATGAACAAATGTAGCCCCAGGATTATGCTATGAATGCTATAGCCATGGATATGTCTCTCTTCAGGCCACAAGATAGGGTTGAGCTATTGAATGAAACTACAACTGCTATAGCAACAGACTATTTGAAAGTATCCAAGAAGTTGCAAAAGGCAGAAAATGATTTGGCTCAAGAGAAACTAAATAACAACAATCTTTTTGGGGAGATTCAATCTAAGAAAAATGAGATTGATAATCTGAACAATTAGTTGCAAAATACTATTTCTTTACAGATACATCAGGTTGTACAGGCTAGATTGCTTCTCTTAAGACTGAGCTGGCACAAGAAAAAGTTGCAGTAACTGTTTTGAGATAGGAAAAGGCCACTTCAAAGAAGAAGTATTAGGATAAATTGCAAGAGGCCACACACTTGCAACATAAGTTATTGAATGAACAAAATGCCAATAGTGCAGTTCAAGCACAACTCATAGTAGAGCAACAAAGAACAAAGTAGCTGACAATTGAGCTGGCTAATAGGCCACAAAATGTTGGAGTTCTTAATTTGGTAAAAGGGATATATGTTTTAGTATGGAAGAGAATCTCTACAAAGATTATCCAGCTAAAGCCATCTTTAACTTTTCTGTTAAATGCTCATTAGCTGTGTGAGAAAGTAGAAACTTCGGTGCATGCCACCTTGTCCACTATTTCATTGAGGGTTTATGACTCTTAACTTTTATTGAAAAAGTTGTATGACACAACAGATGAGACATTATTAGCAATAGGTGTAAATGATAGAATGGTTACTACTAAGAAGGTCAATGAGGTTTTGAGTTGTAATTTTGCGGCCACAAATTGTCAGGAGCTCCTGGATACAGTGAAAGGAGTGAAAAATATGAAGAAACATATAGAGGATTTGGTGCAACTAGGGCTTCCTTCACCATTCCCAGATAGTAACACAGTGTTTATGATTGATGACATCAAGACCCTTCTTTTTGACTAAGCAAAATGATTAGACAATTTTCCAGGGTTTAAGTGATTCATCAACAGTAGAGGAAGTTGAAACTGTGTTGATACCTATGGCCCAGCTAGAATTTCAATTAAAGGCTATGGTACAAATTTTGTGAACTCTTTCTCATAAAGATATAATTAATCTTGATTTTTCTTTTCAAGATTTGTAGAGTAGACAGGGGTTCTCAGATTCAGAATGGTCTGTATATTAGACAGTATTGAAAAATTTATGATTCAAAGTTGTATTTTCAATACGCATCTTTTTGTCAATTTTGGGTTCTTTCAGAGAAGGCTTAGAAGTCCTGATGGTCGCCAAGAACTGTAGAGTGTCAAAAACTCTACATTTTGTTTTAGTTGCGGCTTAGTCCATGGGTCTTATTATGTTTCTATTTGAGTTTCTAATGTTACTACTTGGGTTTCAAATGTTTTGTTCATATGTTTTGTGCAGAATTCACCAAGTGTCAAAACCACGGTCAAAGCCACAACAATGTTTCAAATATTAAGTTTTGTGTGGAGCGTGCCACGTAGTAGATAGTATCAATAGTTTATTTTGTTGCAATGCTGTGGGTGTCACCATGTGTCACTTGCGAGGCAGTCTCAAAAGATTCTATATTTTGTGGGGAGGGTGCCGTGTGTCTTTTATGTTTGCTGTGGATGATGCCACATGTTTCTTTCTGTATCATGTTGATGCCAATATAAAAGATGGTGGGCCACAGTAATGTTTCAAGTTTCAAGCTTGTGGAGGATGCCACATGGTGGTCGTGGAGAAGGAGTTTCTTTGTTCATGACTCTTTTAGCAAGAAACTTTTTGATTCATAGTTTTGAGCGGGTTGCGCCAAGTGTCATCTTCCGTAGGGACCTTTCAAATGTTTTATTTTTTGCAAGCTTGAGGAAGTTGCCACATGTTAGCTAGCATGCGTGCGGGGGTTGCCATCTATCCCAGTTTTCTCCCTTTGAGGGTAGTAAGCGCCAAGGTTGTGGGTCCCATCATTATTGTGTCTCATTTTATAAGTAAAGCAGGTTGCGACAAATGTCATAAAGGCTCTATAGGAGAAGACACGTATCATGTTTTGAAGGCTGCGGAATGCGACAGGTGTTGTTTTCCTATTATTTTCTGAAAAGACAAAGGAGTTTGTAAGGTTGATGTGGACATTGCCATCTGTCATAATTCTTTTCAGTTATAAGCGCGCGTGTCTCGCCATGTGTTTGTGTCTCAAATACAGGATGTGTGCCACATAATATTTTGCCCTAGCCAATGAGCATGCAAGAGGGACAACCGTTGCAGATTCAGAGGATCGCAACTGCCAGGAACTTCCAATAATCTTTAGTTCCATTGGGCTGTTGAGGATTCGGTTGTTACAAACAATCTGGGGTTAGATTTATGATTATAAATATGCAGAATTTGTAATAGATTAGGACATTCAGAGAATAGATTCATTAATCTTTGATAAGTTTTAGTCAGAAAACTAAAAGAGAAGTCAAGAACTTTGCCATGACTAGTTTATGTCATTTTGCCTTTATTTTGTTGTTCTTGATAAGAAAGTCAATGTACCTATGCCTTTATGTTGCTGGAAGATTAATAAGAAGAACTATGTTCTGTGCCTTGGTTGATATCATCTGTGTCATTGCAAAGTGTCTGCTTATAATCCTTTGATTATATTCATTCTATCTATCTATGTTAATCATACAGTATCTGCTCTTTAATATAACTGTATCTTGAGAATAGCTTCACTGTGCTTGAATTGAAGGGATACTTTTACTCAGGTGCATCGCCATAGTTAGATTTTCTTAATTGTATCTGTAATCCTGTTAATTTCTTTCCCTTTGCTTAAAACCCAATTGAAATAGAGAAGAGCCATCTTCTTTAGAATCTGGAGGTCATTTCAAGTAGCAAGTTCCACATTCTTGAAACTTCCCATGTTGGTGTTAGAACCTGTGCAATTTTATACATCAACAATAAATATCATTCCATACATCCTTGTGTTGATCTATGGATATATCATTTCCCACAATTTCAACACTATCATTATCAATCAAATCTATTAAATCAATCAAACATCATTAATCAATCATCAATGGGATATATCATTCCCACATCTTTGTGTTGATCTAGGTATATATCGTTCCCCATAATGTCAACACTATCCTTATCAATCAAATCATGGTGTTGATTTGCATGGCCAACAACACTAGTATTGTCATCATCATCATTATCAAATCAATCAATCAATCAATTAATCATTGGTTTACAAATTGACATGGGCAATACCTTGTTTTTTTTTAATTACTTGTGCATTCTTTCTTGCTTTCTTGTGTGTGTTATCATTTTATCTTGCATTTGTATCGTGTCCTTATCATTCCTACTAATATTCATATCTTATGTATGTTTGAATAGCTTTTTGCATTATCCTTTTCATATAAGGTCATATCATACCTTTTATGCATTAGGACTTTAATGCTCTAAGTTTCCTTCCTCATACATCTAGACAAGGTTGTATTATGTTGGGTGCACAAAACACATCATCACCCTGGTCTTTATACCTTGCTGCATAATGTCTAGTGCTATATCAAACTATATGGTTGCTCACCTTATTGTAGCATAATGTATCATTCATAAACTTATATACATCCTTTTTCTTGCATCCATCTCCTTGACCAATCCCTTTCATTTCATTTTGAGATCCTACCCATGTTGTTCCAACCTGCCTATCCTCTCTAGGGGGCATCATCCCATCCTTATATCATCATCATATCCTTATATCATTATCTTATCCTTACATCACCATCTTATCATTACATCATCATCCTATCCTTCATCCATTCCTCTTTGTCACTCTTTCAAGTGGCTGGGGCATCCTTTTCCTCTATCCATACCTTAGCTTCATTGAAATGATGTTACTTCTCTTAGTTGCAACACCATCTCAAAGAGAGGCAAAATGTAAACACCTTAAATTGACACGTCTTGTGACATCACTTTGTTGACACTTAAGGCATCTTATGATGCATTTTGTCCTAGGACCCTTACATACCCCTTTCATCACCTAATTAGTTAAATAAATCATATTTATTTAACTGGTCACTTCTAATCCCATTTTTTCTCTCATAGCTAATTCATTAAATAAATTATATTTATTTAATTAATTCCCACTTTTCCTCCCTCATCCAAATTAGTTAAATAAATTAAAGATTTATTTAAATAATGTTTTCCACATCATCCCTATCTAAAAATTAAATAATTTTATTAATTAATTTCCCTATTTGTCTCTATCCTCACGTGACTAGGAGCTTCTAGAAATCCTTATTACAAGGAATTCACTTGACTTTATTCCTCTCATTCAACCATCATGAGACACTTGTCACATGAATAAAACTCCTTGTGTCACTTAATCCTAGCCATCCATCACTAATCTAATCCTAACCATACATTCCTATTCCTCACCTCCTATAAATCAAGCCTCAACCAAGACATTTGGAGAGGAGATATTCATACAACATCATGTTACTCAAATCACTCTACATCCTCTTATCCATCATATTCATACTAGTGTTATGCTACAGAAATCATGAGCAATCAACATCTCATTCTATCTATCTCTACCTATGAAATTGAGATTCCAAAGTGGATGCAAATTACCCTAAAATTCACCAAATCTCAAGTCCAAGGGACCTCAAGATTGAGTTAAACGCACTAATTATCTAAATTGCACCCTATCTAAGCACATAAGTAGTGATCTACTCTAGGATATGGTATGCTATGACTAAACTACTTAGAATTGAACTAATTCTAGTTATGTTGAGCACTCAAATTGGCAGAGTTTTCTTGCATATGATGGCTTGTGGAAATGGGAGGTGGAGGCCTCAATTTATAGATTTTTGGGGATGGGATTGAAGGGCTAGGATCAATTTGGAAGATCAATGATTGAGATTGGTTGATGATCCTTAAGCAAGGAGAATTGAACAAATGACATGATTGGATTCGATGAGAATTTTACCCCAAGATTCAAGGGATGATTAAAGGATGAGATTACAAGTTTGAATGGATGGATGGCTAGGATTAGGTAGGTGTATGACATGTAAGGACTCATTTATGAAAAGGTAAGGGTTGGATTTTGTAAGGAATTTTAAATTCCATGGAGAGGACAAATAGAATTTAAAATTAAAAGAATAGTGTTCAAATAGTGCCACATGTAATTTTAAATTAGCATGAATAGTGGCACATGGAGTGGGGTAGAAGAAATAGGACAAATGTACCCATTTTGGAAGATTTGCCCATGCTTCCAAAGTACCACTTGTCATGTACATGTATGTACATTGGATGACAAGTGGACTTCTAGAAGCATGGGGGTTTGTAATGATGAATTATTTAAACTTAATTCATGTGCACATGGATTAGAAGAAGATAATGATGATTACAAAAAGTAATCAAAAGTGAACAAAAAAGGGAATTAAATAAATATGATAATTTATTTAATTTTTGAAATGTGATTTATAAACTATAGTCAAAACATATTTAATTTTTAAACTATAGTAGAGGATTTTAATTTTTAGGGAAAGGGAAAAGGTTCAGAATAAATTAATTAAATAATTACAAATTATTTAATTAATATATGGATCAGATGAAGTGATGCAAGTGAATTAGAGTTGGATTGTGTAGGTGGATGAAAGTGGTTGTGGCCATTTTCAGACATCTACATTTTGCCCCTCTTTGATATGGCGTCATAGCTGTTAGGTTCATGGGATATCAAAGAATATATATTTTTTGATAAATATGCCCCGATAGGTGAGTAGGAGGGAAGTGGGTGACCAGGTGATGCCCCCTCGAGAGATCAGCAGAAAAAATAAGTTTTTCGGTGATCTCTCGAAAAAGGAGAAAGAACAGAGGGGGTGGTGTAGCGGCGTTGGGAGGAAAAACCTAACCCAACGTGAGGGGGGGTGCGGGGGGCCAGACGCGAGCCCTTGCTGACAGGGGTTCGGGGGCATAGCCCCTGACTGTAATTTTTTTTGAAAAAATGGTATTATAAAATTGATGTTTTTGATGGCGAAATTTTACTTTTGGATACAGAGGAAAATGATGCTAAAACAAAGGGAAATTGATGCTGAAAGATGAATAGATGGTGCTAAAGGATGAAGGTTAAGTCAAGATAGGGTTTGGGAAGAAAAATAGGGTTAGGGCGTCATTTGCATTTTTGTTTAATATTTTAATACATGATTATTTTGGTGCATAAAGTTTTGATTTGAGCACATGGAAATTTTGATTTTAGTGGGTGAAATTTAAGAAATGTGCTTTTTGTAGAGAGGCACATTATGTTTTGAGAGGGGGGCAGGGAATGGCACTTGGCTTGGCACATTGGTACTGATCTGGTGTTGATCCACCAGGTTGGGCACTGATGGGAACCCCTTGGTACATTGGTGCCTATTCGGTGGTAATCTATCAGGTTGGGCACCAATGGCCACCCTCTCGGTGCATTGGTGCCTATCCGATGCTGATCCATCAAATTGGGAGCCAATGGGTGCCCTCGATGCATTGGCACCTATCTAGCACTGATTTGCCAAGTTGGATGTTGATTGGTACCCGACCCAGTGCATCGGCACTGGCTTGACACTGATCTACCAGGTTGGGTACTGATGGGCACCCAGTCTGGTGCATTGACACTGGCCCGGTGCCTATCCACTAAGTTGGGTGCCAATGCATGCCCCTCCTTGGTTTTTTTTTTGTGAATGTTTTTGAATTTTGTATTATTTGAATTATTAGTTTGGACATGTCGATGGGGAATGTGATGGCTCAGGGGTGTCAGCTCGGGATAGGGTTAGTAGGATGGGGTTAGGCCTAGGTTCAAGGATAGGAACATGGACAAGGACAGGGAAAGGGAAAGGGACAAGGATAGGGATAGCTCCACCTAGGGGCATGATGAATTTATTATTATATATGATGCAAATATGTGGATATTATGTTATATGATGGCATATAGTGATCATTAGATGCAAATAGGTCCCTAAAAATGGTCACAAGATGGTAAGCGGGATATGGGTTAGTAGATAGTAGGGAGTGGTGGAAATATAGGTGTTGATGAATCTTGAGGCAAAAGTAGAGGGATGGGGTGATGAGTGTAGATGTAAACATGTAGGATAAAGGGATTACATCATATTAAAATATTCTGCTAGTACAAAATTGAGTGCTATTGTTGATATAGAATAGGATGTTATGCACCAGGGTATATGGAACCAAGGTGGTAAGGCATCCATGCATAGGACTTGACACTGCAAACAATAGGATGAACCCATACATGCCCATTATAGTACAATCCTGTCTAGACAAGGGAAGAGGACTCATAGCATAAGTCCTTATTACACAAAAGGTATGAAGAACCTTAGATGCAAAAGGGGATTAATATGCTAGAACCGACCCTTTGATCCACAAGATATGAATACTAAGATGGAGTAATGAGAACCTCCCACAAGCATGACATACGAAAGTAGTGACTATGCCCCATTCTAGATTTTTCTCCACATGTCATGATATAATGGGATCAAGACAACTTCGAAGTAGTCTGAGAATGGTGTACAAAATAAAAATTAAAGACCAAAAGACTGACTGGCCCAAAACACACAGCCATTATATCTCTTGCTAATGGGGTGGATGGAGGATAGATGATTTTGTCCATTGTAGGAAGGATGCATCCTAGTACAAGAATTAATGGTGGATTAAGATAAACTAAGGATTGACAGGGGACACAGGATGCTAATTATGAAAAAGTTAATCTATTGGTGAAATATTTTTTGTGGGATTATAATGCTTTAATAGGATGCCTAGCGAGTGTATCATTTATAGATTAGGTGCAATCAACAAGCTCAGGAAAGTGGGACCATCCAAGTGGGTTGGATGGGTGCATTGTATGTACCTACGTATTAGATACTTCCTTTGTATTCCAAACTACCTACATACCCTATATCCATGAGATCAAGGCACATTACAATGCAGGTGGTGATGATATGTAGTTTTGGGAGACTTGATGTAAGGATGGGGATTGGTTCATGTGAGGTTTGATTTAGAGGGTATGGATGTCAATTTTCTAATTGTACCATGGTATAAGGACCACGATAGGTAGGGGGTAGTGATGAATAGTGTAAGGTAGGTATGCTACTTGATGAAGTGAAATAGCGGTTCGTAGTCATGAGTGTTATGCTACAACTGTCAAAGGGACCAAGGATTGTGGTGGATGAGAGGATTTAGGTGGGTACCATGGTGGTGGAAATATGTGACATGGAGAGGTGGAGATTAAGTGTGGGGAAACAAGAGATATTTTGGGAATGATAAACAATGGAAGCTGAGATGATAGGTTTGTTTTGAAGCTCAGACAAAGGGATAAGTGGATTGGATAGTGTGGGTGAGGATGGGAAGGTAGTTTAAACAATGGATCTAGGTTGAACCTACACATGATGCCTGCAAGCAGGTTTTTATCATGGTACTTGTCCAAAGTGCCACAAGGAGTGGTTTCCACCATAGGATAGATTATTTCTCTTTACTATTTTATTTGAGTTTTTTTGTATTTTTTGATTTTTTGCCATAAGGTATTCAGTGGACTAACTATGGAATCGCTTCAAGTGAATGATGTTCATGGGCTCATCGAGCTCTTCTCCTTCAAGGGCAGAGAGGTTGTATGCTTTAGATCCATACTTTGCAGTGACAATGTAGGGTCCTAACCAATTAGGCTCAAATTTCCCTTTCTTTTCTCGCTCAGACAAATTCCTTTGATTTTCTTTCAAGATCAAGTCCCCTACTGCAAATTCCCTAGCATGGATCTTCTTGTTGTAGGATTTACGAATCCTATTTTGGTATGCTTGGAGGTGATTGAGGGCATTGAGGTGCCATTCATCTAATAGCTCAAGCTCTTGGAGGTGTGCAACCCGGTATTCCTCATTAGTGATAACATTACACAAGGAGATAATGAGTGAAATTTGATCTCTATTGGCAGGATAGCTTTGGCTCTGAAGACTAGGGAATATGGTGTAGCTCCTATATGTGTGTAGATGCTAGTGTGATAAACCCAAAGGGCAAGATGGATATGGAGGTGTGAATCATAGCCAATTTTATTGACAACTTTCTTGAGGATTTTGAGTAGGGTTTTGTTAGTTGCCTTAGCTTGACCATTACCTTGTGGGTAATATGGAGTGGACCAATGATGTTAGATGTGGAATTGTTCACAAAGGCCCCAAACATCATGGTTTTTGAAAGGTTTACCATTGTTGATAACAATGGTGGATGGGATATATAACGGCAGATGATATGGTAAAGGATGAACTTGGTGATTTGGTTTCCAATTGTGAAAGTGAGAGGGATGGATTCAACCCACTAAGTGAAGTATTCAATGGTGATGGTAATGAATTTGTGTCCATCAGAGAAGGATGGGTGGATTTTACCAACGAGATCTAGGCTCCATTGAGAGAAAGGCCATGGTGTGGTTATAGGTTGCAGCACCTAAGAGGGACCATGAATGAGATACCCTGCTACTAATAGGGCTTACACTTCTTCACGTACTCACATGCATCATGCTCCATAGTAGGCCAATAATATCTTCTATGCAAGAGATTCTTGGCTAGGATAATTCCACTTGTGTATGCCTTGGAGATACCTACGTGGACTTTGTGTAAGGCAAGGAAAGCTTCTTTCATGTTTAAGCATCAAAGAAGAGTACCATCATAGATTCAATAATAGAGGGTGTCAGCAAGGATATTATAGCGAGTGGCTTGGTGAATGAGTGATCTTTGTTGTTTGCAAGTGGATTTAGGAGGAAAAGTGTGATGTTGGAGGTAGGTGTAGATGTCATGATACCAAGGATTTTCTGGACCAACAATCTCAAACATAAATTTTGACTCAGTGACACGATATGATGGCATTAGGAGTTGTTCCACAAGAAACTCACATTGATGGCTGTCATGAGGCATATCCAGAAGAGAACTAATAGTAGCCATGGCATTGGCTTCTTTGTTGTGAAGGCAAGGTACTTGTTCAAACTATATGTAGGTGAAGAATAGTTCATATTCATCCAACATTTACTTAGGGCACTAGCTTATCATCCTTTGTGAGAAACACATCATTCACTTGTTTGATGATTAATTGGGAGTCTCCATAGACATGTAGTTGCAAGATATTACATTGTATTGTTGTTTTGAGACTAATGATCAAAGCTTCATATTCGACTACATTGTTTGTACATGGGAAAGCAAGTCTGTAAGGTTTGGGGATGTAATCGCCTTACAGGGTCACCAATAGTATTCCTACTCCTAAACTATGATTGGTGAAGGATCCATCAAAGTATAGTTTCCAGTTTATTGATTCTATCACGGTTAGGATGGACTCATCTAGGAAGTCAATGAATACCAGCTGATAATTTGTGATGGGTGCTTCGGCCAGCTGATCTGCTACAACTTGTCCTTTGATTATGTTTCTATCAACATACTCAATATCAAATTTGCTTAACAACATGACCCATTTTGCCATTCTTCCTGTGCGTGAAGTCTTGGAAAGTAGGTACTTGAGAGGATTGACTTTAGAGATGAGCTTGATAGAGTGACTTAACATGTAGTGTCATAAATTTTGGGAGCAGAAAATAATGACTAGACATGTGTGTTCCATGGGGGTGTATTTAAGCTCATATCTGACTAGAGTCCTGCTAATGTAGTATATAGCCCTTTCGTGGCTGATATCATCTTGTTGTACTAAAAGTGCCCATAGTGCTATTGAAGTTGCTAATATATATAATAACATCGGTTTTCTAGGGATAGGTGCCATTAGGACTGGTGGTGAAGCTAAATACTCCTTGATGCGGTCGAATGCCTATTGATAATTTTGGTCCTATTTAAAGTGTACATCTTTGCAAATAAAATGGGTGAAGGGATGACATTTATTTGTGAGTTGAGCAATGAACCTTCATATAGCTTGTAGTTGTTGTGTGGTTACACAACACGCCCCATTTTGCATTATCAAAACAGGGACCCAACTTTTGGCTTGGCTTGTGTTGTCTGTTTTCTGGCGGTTTGGTAAAAATGAGTCAGGTGCATCATCATCATGAAGGTCAGGATGAGGTAGGTCATCATCATGAGGTCAGTTTGTCAAAGTTCATATTTTGTTTCTATGACCTCATATTTAGAAAGAGCTTGAAATTCCATGCAGGTTTCCCTTTTACATCACTTGAAAATTTGTCCATATGAGGGAGTTATGCACAGTCAAAGTTTTGGTCAAACCTGATAATCGCAAGAGGATCATCATATTTTTATATCCTCAGTCATGTTGTCAAGGTCATCCTGATCTTGGTCTATCACCCGATAAAAAATCATGCAGTCGAAATATCCGGATGTCAATCTTAGGTGATAGTGCCCTTTACCCGTCAAATGACCTTAGGCGCATCGCGAGCATCATGTTTTGAGTGTAACCCGATATTTCATAACAACGAGCATCATGATATTATAACATCACCCGATATTATAATTTCATGCTGATATTATAATATCCCCCTGCTTAGAAAATCCACCATCTGCATAATTTGCATGCGCATGTCAAAGTCCTATCAGAGGGTCATCATCCTGATCTTTCAAGAGAGGGTCATATTTGCTGATATTCGCTAATATGATGATGACGTCATCATATCCTCCTGATTTCCTTTTGCATGATCATGATGATCACCCTATCTTTTAAGGGAGGGTGATATTCCATTCCTCAGCATGATCATATTTTAAATATCACCCCAGCGCTAACCTGATGTTGACCTCAACTCATCCTCATGCTCCGAAGGCGGAATATGATGGTTACGTCATCATGATATTCGATGAGGAGGATCATCATATTTTTATCCTATCATGTTGTCAAGATCATCATGATCTTGTTTGTCTACCCGATATTTTGTAATGTCCTCCTGCCGAGAAATATGACCTTTTGCAAATATCCTAATGACATCATCCCGATCTGATAAACGAAGAAGAAAATATCAGGAGGACATCATCATCACATTTCCCTTCGGCAGGATATTTTCCAAAACATGATCCGGTTCGCGAATATGACGATGACGTCATGTTCTAAGTTTAACAAAAGCCCCGGATATCCTGATGATCATCATCATCCTGATCTTTCGAGAGGGTTACCTTGGCCGCAAAGGGGTCATATTACATTCACCACCTGATCATCTTCCTTAGGTGACCCGATATTACATTTATCCCCTGATCTTAACTAAACATGACGGTGACGTCATCTTTTGCATTTTAATGAAGCCCAGATATGACGATGACGTCACCATCATATTCCTTTCCTCAGCAGCAGGATCATATTTCATATCCTCCTATTTTTCCTTCGACATGATGATGATGATGATGTCATTCTTTTCCCCAATACACAGAAGCGAAACATGACGGTGACGTCATCTGGACATTCGGAAGGGGGAGCATCATATTTCCAAAATATCATGCAGACAAAAGTTTTAAGTCTTGCTATCAGCCTTATCTTGAGTTATCATGCCGATAGAACATGTCTTCTCGATGGATGGACATCATCATGATTTTTGGTGTCGGTATAAGTTTAACCGTCGGCCTAATGTAAAATTGTCATCCCGACAGTGTGTAGTCACGTCGATGCATACATGCATCATATACAGAGCCAGATTCGAAGGAAGGTTAAAGGTAGTTTTTTCCTTGTATATGTTGCGATGCATGATCATAATTTGAACCTGATATACAAGGAAATGGGCGGGAAAATGAAGCGATGGAAATTTGAAGACCCGATTGCATTTTCCAGTCAACGATGGTTGACCTGAGTTTTTTAACGCTGTTTATGCATTTAGTGCATATTTTCCACTGATTTGGAGCCCGATTGCCTGTAGCTGCACATTTTGAGGCATGTTTAATAAAATGTTTAAATTCCTGTTGTTTATCCACATGATGATGAACTTAATGTTTGTCTGTTTACTTGCAGGAAGTCATGATGCTGTTAGAGCTATTGCTGAGCATTGTATGGTTGCACATGGAGGCAACATGAACCAGAAGTGAGGAGGATATTGTCAAATATGCTGTTTGCCAGCTGGAGACCGAATCAAATCAAAGATGCTGGAATATTCTGTGCCAGCTGTACATTTGCCAACTGGCGAAGCATGTGCTTTTCATCTGGACCGTTGATTATTATGAGAGGATCTTGATCCTTGGATCATTGTAACTGTTTTCTGGCATTTGTTCTATATAAGAGCCAGATCCTGAGCTGTAAAAAGGGGAACAAAAAAAGAAAAAATATCTGGCACATTAAGGCCGATTACTGTAGAATCAATTAGGAGATTGGATTACTGAGACTAATGAGGATAGAATTGTTGAAATGTCAAGGTTCTTTCTTCAGATCACTGTAAATGTACCTGTTCTTGAGCATACTAAATGGATATGAAGTTTCAGATTACATCCTGATTGTAAATTTTACGTAATCTTCATGTTGATTTCTGGATATGTACTGGTGAATGCTGTGTTCAACTGGAAGCGCTTTCATTTCATTACATGTTGTTGTCAACTTTTCCTTTGAAGATTTGTACTAGATCATGCGGATTTGTGGAATGTCCTGGTGAAGTATGATTCTAGTTTCCTTCTTTTCATTGCATGTATGGGAGCTTGTATGTGGATCAGTGATCTCAGTCAAGTAGTTTTGGGAATCTCATTCTTTAACCCTTTTCCTTTATTTTAATTTCATAAATTCATCACCATAACTGCAAGTCATGATAAATAATAAGCAGAAACAGAGAAATATGCTGAAATCCCGTAGGTAACTGAAAATCCTTAGCATATTTGAGTCAAATGCATGCAGTATTGAAAATATCATGCAAAGAATCATAAATAATGGTAGAAATCATGCAAATATCAGTCTGTAGGCACATTATTTGAGTGAATCCATAAGTGCAGAGGTAGAATTGTTGGAGATTTATGCAGAGCAGACATACAGAGCAGGATATTTGGAGGAATGATGATGAACTTTGCAGAAATACGTAAGGCCCCTGAATGGAAAACAGCAACACACATCAACCACTGAGTAACGTTAGTAGATTAAGACCTAATCAACGGAGACTTGGGATCATGAATTCTCTGAATTCATCGTATCTTTCAAGATGAGTAAAGGTTGTTGTGTAACTTTTATTCTATGTTTGTGAATGACTAACATCATGATGAACATAAATTGGCGCTAGAAGGAGGGCCGGTGATATGTTTGTATATGATCAACATCATGATCAACAGTAGTTTACCTTGGAGACTTTGGAGCTGTTTGAGCATCTTTGGAGGATGCATTTCTATTATAGCCATGACTTTAGTAGGATCCAGCTCAATGCCTCTACGGGAAACAATGAACCTTAAGAGTTTTCCTGATGTTATGCTGAAGACACATTTCTTAGGGTTGAGGTGAAATTATACTCTTTGAGCCATGCAAAGATTTGTCACAAGACCTTAGGATGTTCTTCCCTTGTTCTTGACTACCTTAGGAGATTGTCCACATAATCTTCCATTATCTTGTGTATCATGTCATGGAAGATGGTAGTCATTGCATGTTGATAAGTTGCCCCCACATTCTTTAGGCCAAAGGCCATGACTTGTCAGCAATATGTGCCCCAAGGATAAGTAAAAGTGGTTTTGTGTTGATCTTCAAGGGTGATCTTGATTTTATTGTATCTAGAGAAGCCATCCATGAGGGAAAGCATCTCATGCCCTGCTATGAGATCTACAATCATGTCAATGTTGGGGAGTGAAAAATCATCTTTCAGACATGCCTTGTTAAGATTTTAGAAGTCTGTACAACAAGGGATGCCCCTAGGTTTCTTAGCAACTGGAACAATGTTGGAGACCCATTCTAGATAGTCAATCAGATGGATAAATCTGACATCTAATAGCTTCTACAACTCTTCTTTGATGAGTAAGGCAACTTGTAGGTGCATCTTATGGAGCTTCTACTTAACCAGTTTTGCAATAGGATGTACCACAAGGTGATGAACAACTAAGGATGGATCCAATCCTGGCATGTCAGCATAGGACCAAGTGAACATATTAGGTGCTTCATGAAGCACTATGGAGATATTGGATTGTTCTTCAATGTTGAGACTTTCTACTAGATGTGTGAGCTTAGACAATTCTTACGTGTCAAGGTTGATTTCTTGGGTGCCTTCAATCAGAACATGTGGGAACGCTCTTACCAGTAGGATGGTATAGGGGAAAGATGGAGATCCTCATCTTCTAGTGCGTCGAAGAGGTTTTCACTAGAAGATACATCTTTATTTTTGTCTTTTATGTCTGAAAGTGCCTCAGAGAGATTTTCACTAAGGGACGATTTTCTATTTTTTGATTTTTGCTTTTTGGACTAAGGTCCTCTTCCCCAAAATAGGTGTCAATGTGCAACCATATGTCATATTGTGAGGTGTTGCAGAGTTCTAGGAATGCAGAGAGAGCCTCATCATGAGGAAATATGTCGAAAGGTGGGGGTCCTTGATAATCCCAAGCAATGAGTTTAGGATGGATGAGAGGGAGGTCAATAACAAAGATGGTGTTGTCAGGGAAGATGCATGAAAGATCAAGATCTTCGCATGAAGCTATGATGACACTCAGAGTGATGTTTTCAACACTAGACGAGGATTCCATTACCTGTACCAAGGTTTTAGCGGGTCCACAAATTGTCACAGTTGGTAGAGCATATCCTAAACCAAAGTATTGAGCATATTTCTTGGGAGATGTAAGATCAACCAGAAGTGGTTCTATAACACCTTGTTTATCAGCACCAAGTCTTGCTCCATGGTAAGGCATTTTGGTACAAATTTGGAATGGTATAGGATATTTTTCTTTAAAGTATTCCATATTTATAGGTGTTGGGGTGGTTTCATCATGGTATAGCCAATCACTTAGAGCTATTTCTTTGGCTTCTTCTTCTCTAGAGACCTATGTTGGTACAAAGGGAATTTTATCATTGATCTTGCGCTGCTATTCTTAATCCTTCTTCTGAAGATAATGACCATGGGAGCAGGGGACAATCGTAACTGTCCCACATGGAAGGCATTGTGAAGCTCATATTCACCACACCCTTTGTCTACAATCTTGACCTTTTGAGGTGTATGGGTGCCTGATGAAGTAGAAGCTTGTGATTGTTTGATGGTGACTTCCAAAGTGGATGATGATGTGGATTGAGTGGATGAAGGATCCTTGACATGATCCCCATAGGTACTTGGACAATGGAATTGTCTATCATAAACAACCTCTAAAGCCTTGCAGTATTCAAAAGGTTGTTGATCAGTGGAAATCGTGACTTCCACACCATTATGAGGGAACTTGAGGCATTGATGGTAGGTGGACAGAATGGCTTGCATGGCATGCAACCATGGTCGGCCTAGAAGGAGATTATATGGAAGGTCAAGATCAATCATGTGACATAGAGTTGGCATGGTGAGTGGGCCCACCTTGATAGGGAGGCATATAGTGCCTGCAGATTCTCTCTCCATGTTGTCATATGCCTTGATGGAGATAACCAAAGATTCCAAGTTAGCTATTGAATACCCCATGAGTTTTATGAATTTTAATGTACATATGTTCAAACTGGATCCATTATCCAAGATGACCCTCTTGATCTTATGGTTGGCGATTTGGACTTTGATGTGGAGTGCTTTGTTATGTGTGGGATTGATGGGTGGCATGTTGACATGGCTAAAAGTGAGGTGGTAGGATGAATATAGTTGAGCGATAAAGTTTTGGAATTGAACGGGTGGTATGTCAGTGGGAACATGAGATTCTTGGAGGGCCTTGTCAAGAATTTCATGGTGGATATCTTGAGGAGTTCCAAGATGGAGATTTGCACGAGGGTTTTCCCAAGATGATCAAGGAGGTTGTATTCGAAAGTGGTAGTAGAGGAGGATGGGGATGGTCCCTTTATGGTTACACGCCCATGGTAGGTGGTAACGAGACATTTGGGGGTGGTATTTTTGAGTTTGATGGTGGTGACACGAGTAGAATCAAAGTTGATTCGACCTACTACAATGTCGTAAGGGGGTGGAATGTTGTTGGCTTGGTTGCTAGGGCTGGTGTTGGAAGATGATGGTTTGGATGTGGTTGGGTTATTGTTATGGTGGGAAGAGGGTATTGGTAGATGCCTAAGCCATCATTGGGTGATGGGTTGGTGTTTCCTTCTATTTGGATGTCATCGCGATCGATGAGGTCTTGGATATAGTTCTTTAATTTCATGTATTTGCTTGTGGTATGGCCCTTTATGTGATGATAGTCAAAATATTCATTTTATTTGTACCATGCAGGTTTAGGTTGGTTTTTGTCAAATGGTTTCATCGTGGGGAACTCAATCATGTTTGCTTGGACAAGTTTTTGGAACACAACCTCAAGTGGTTCACCTAAGGGTGTATACTTGCATTTTGGATTGTTAGGGGGATTCCGCTTTCAAGGAATGGATAGAAATGAGACATTGTTTAAAACATTTTGGACTACATTTGTCTCTTTTGGTTTAGGAGCGGCGATTTGGATATACTTGGAATTGGTAGCACCATCTCCTACGGTGTTTTTGTTTTTAGCCCAAAATTTCGGTTTGTCATTGGAGGTTTTGTCATTGTCATTCTTATTGTAGATTTTGACTAGACCCTTTGCAATAAGGACCTTTTCAATAGTGACCCCCTTTTCTATGATCTCATCAAACAGGTGTGTCCCATTATATTGTCTTCCTAAGAGAGGATGGATAGGGGCCTTTTGTACTGGAAGGATGATGCAACCACCCTTTCCTCAGAAAGCTACATATAGGTTATGCTAAGCCAAGGATTTCCATCTCATCTCAAGGGACCCATATGGTGAGAATCTTGGGGGAAAAACTAGCTATGCCCTTGTCTTGAATAAGATGCCAAAAGGCCAAAAAAGGGTAGGCTTCTAACCAAAGGTGTTTAGTGGGGGAACATTTGGGGGATCAACACGTTACGAGCATCCAGCGAACCACTTAATGTTCTAACTAGTCCTACTAGGAGTATCATATACACAAGGCATGCCTCCTTTCAAACTAGTACTGTATGGTAGGTGCTATTACTGATTGGGACTTGGCTTTCACCATATCCTATTTTGTATAGTGGACTGAATGAAAGTACTACTTGGGGTCACCAATGAGTTCTCCTTACAGATGTATCTCAAAGGCAAGCCCACTCTAAGAAAATGAAAAAGAAGAGTGTAGAACTGTTTCTCTTCACCCAAGATCCTTATAAAAGGCGAGGGGAGAGGATATTCGATTCTATCCCTTGGGTTCTACTAACACAAGCATGCAAGTGTACAAGACACACCAAATAAGATCTACATTCTTTTTAGAGCCCAAATCGAAATGTTCCTAGATTTGTTTGTTGTAAACACGGTTCATTTTAGTGTACCAAAAGTAAATGTTTGCTATACTAACACACAAGGTTCATTTTAGTGCACCAAAAATAAGTGTTTCTATGCTATCAAAACCCTGCAAGAAACATTAGTAGTTGGATTTTTTAGGTCTTGGATGGTCGAATGTGGCTACAAGACAAATATTAGTCCAAAAAATCAAATTTTTAGGCTAAGCGCTAATTCAGAAGACTAAGCACTAATTCAGAAGACTAAGCACTAAAATAGAAAAATAGGCACTAATACTATAACTGAGGCTAAGCACTGATCCTGAGACTGAGTGCTAATCTGCTGGGACAAGTGTTGATGTAGTTCTGGTAGAGTTTCCCCTTGTGAAATACCCTTTTTCTACAAAAAAGAGAGTTACACTTGCACAAAATTATAGTTAGAAGCCCAAAAACCACTATTAACACCAAAGGTAACAAAGAAGACACACAAAATATTAGTTTTATGCTAGTTATAGATGGGCATTGTGTTACAAGTATGTGCCTAATCAGTGTTGTCATTGATGTCAACATATTAGTGTTGTCATTAGTGTCAATTGTGCTCTTGTTTTGATGCTTGATTGTAATGAGTTAGATGCTTTGATTTGCCTATGTAAGTATTGGAGATCCAGATATTGAGAAAATTTTCTCCTTTGGTGGAAACAATGTGTTGCAGAGTTTCTTGAGTATTGTAGAAGAACAATCCAATAGATTGCTTTGCATTTCTTGAAATATGAATATCTTTATCTGCAGATTGGAAGTTATTTAGAGGCATGTTTGAAGATGATATGTTCCAAGTTTTAACCTCTGGTATGAAGAATTGAGTGAGTTATGTTCACCAGAGTGAACAAATTTTTTTGTATGTTTGGTAGTGACAAGGAGAAAGTATTATGCTCCAAATTCCTCCGCATTAAAGTATTTTTGTCTACAATTCTAGAGTTAATTCTAAGATGATGTTATGTGCCTTCAACTACAATTGTTCATGATTTTGTGGTTTGCAAGCTATCCTTTCCTTATGATAGTGGCTAGCAATGTTGTTCTTGTGTTCCGGTTTGAAGAATCTTCTTGACAGAGTGGTTAGAGATCATGAGGTTGTTCCTGGTTGTTACAATGTGCTTGTGGATGTCTCCTAATCATGTTCCTACCTTTGGACTGGTCTACAAAGAAAACTTTAGATCATGAAAGAAGAATGCTCTTAGAAGACCTAGTGTTAACTCTAGTCTTGGCTAACTTGGTTGTTTTCACTATTTGTGGAGATGCATTCAAGATTGTAGACGTGTGTTGTGGCATGGACAATTGCATTTTAGTCCCAGCTAAGGTGTGGCATGTTCTTTGGCAAGAGACACTATATGGATTCATGATTGTTGTCATTAATGGCAACAAAGTTCATCCCACACATCCGCAGGACATGGTGTGTCTCTACCGGAAGTCAAAATGAAGAATGTGGTGGTCTGGTAAACAAGAACAGAGCATGTGGCAAGGTTTGATAGATAGGTCCAGATCTCTCAGAGGAAGTATCTTGGTGAAGTATGGATTTGGGGAAGTCAAGAGGACTACCTTGAGTGATAGATTCCAAGGTTTTAGCCTCCGATGATAGATGAGGTAAAAGATATGAATACTTGAGTACCAAGTTCCTAAGTGACAGTGTGAACAGAGGAAGAACTGACTGACAGAACATCAGACTATTTTCTGGATGTGTTACTGATGATGGAAAAGGTTCTTAAGGCATAAGTTATGTTTGGCCGACATGATTGATGACTTATACAAGTATATGCTTGATCTGCATTACTTGGTGTGCAAGGATTCAGCCGACAGATCAGAGTTTGTGAAAAGAATTGACTATTTCAAGTGCTGAATTGAAAGGTGATGAAATCACTTTTGCGGATATATATACACAATGGATTTAGTTGTGAGGTGTGTTGTTGTTGTTAGTTATGTGTGAATAAAAGCAAAAGAGCAGAGCAGAAGCAGTAAGGAAGGTCCAGTATGTGAAAGAAAGCAACTTAAGAGAAGAGGAAAGATGAAGTGTAACAGATCAGTGTACTGAGCCTAATCAGAACTGAACTCTAGCATTTGTAGATGCTACCAATCAGTTCAAGTATTGTATAACACTCTTTTTGTAGACATTGATTCTCTTGTAGGCAGTGTGCCTCTTGTGAGCAGTGTGCTCGGGCAGTGAGCCCTAATTGGCAAGTGCCATTTTGTATTTTCTTATTCTTCTAACAGAGAATAATCTTTGGGTTAATCACCCCGTGGTTTTCTCCCTTAACAGGGTTTCCACGTCAAAAATATTGTGTCATGTGTATCTCCATTTCATGGTTATGCTTGCTTGTTTGAATTAATGATGCATTGATTAATAAGAAAGTTCAGAAAGAAGAAATAATTAGGATAACTAATTCACCCCCCCTCTCAGTTATCAACAATTGGTATCAGAGCTAAGTTCCTCCTAACAGAGTCTAACAGCTTGAGGAAGATCTGGGAATCCAAATGGATGCATATGGTTTAAGGGAGCAACTCAAGACTGCCCTTGAGGATCTTGAATAATCAAAATCTGAAGTCAATGAATTAAAGGAAAGACTCAAACAGGCCAATGATTTCATGAGAGAACTAAAAGACAAATTAAGTCTCTCTATGAAAAAGAGAAAGGAGTTGCTTCAGCAATTGGCAAGACAAGGTTGAGCAAATGATGCAAATGAAGAGTTGACTGAGAAAACCAAGTTATGTGAAAAGTTATCAAAAGAAATCATTATGGTAAGACATGAAATGGAATCAGGAGTTATGAAGTTTACCCAAGAAGTTGAAGAGAAGAAAAACTGAAGATAATCTAAGACAATCTCTCAAGGAGAAATCAGAAGATTGCCACCAAATGGATAGAATTATCAGACATCTTGAATCTGATCTTGAAGATGCTAAAGAAAATGAAGAAAAACTTAAGGATCAAATTGTCTCTCTCAAAAGGGATCTTCAAACAACAAATGAATATAAAGAAAAATTCAAGATAAGTTTTGCTCAACTTGAAGTTCTTCTTGGAAGTCGTAGATGACAAGTGTGGTTTGGGATATGAGAAAGGAGAAAGCTTCGGATCCGGTCAGAAGAATTTTGGACTAAAAAATCCAAGGAACAGGCCTAGAAGACCTCCGATAAGACAACCCAATGCTCAAAGATATCCATCCTTCAATGGATACTGCCACAGCTACAATCACTTTGGTCATAAAGCTAATCAGTGCAGAAAGAGAATGAATCAGACTAATTCATCCTTCTCCGGATAGTGTTTTAACTACAAAAGGTATGGTCATAAATCTCATGAATGCATAAATATGCAAATGAACAAATCATTCAATGGTAGATGCTTTGCATGCAATAGAATAGGTCATATGGCTAATCAATGCAGATCAAGAGGATATTAATCAAATATGCAGAGAAATATTGTTTGCCAAATTTGCAATAGATCCGGTCATATTGCAAAATTCTGTAGAAGCAAGAATTAGGACAAAAGAGGTCCAGTATATCATAATCAGAATCAAGATAAGGGGAAACAAAAAGTGAATGCAGATGAAGTTAAAAGTGAGATGAACAAGATTTGGGTAAAGAAAAGTATAGAGAATGTAGAGGTTGGATCCGCACCAGACTCTAGTGCTGATATTCCTTCCAGAAATTAAACGGTGAGCTTTGGTTCAGGGGAAGACACAAATAAAACCTTGTTCCCCCAGCCAGTCAATTGGTGCCGAAACTGGCACAAGAAGAGTTGCGGATTGAAGGGTTCATAAGGGCAACATCCAAACAAACTGTGGTTAAGATTTGGAAGATCTGCAAGATGTTTAAAGATCAAGATTGATCCGGTTCTTCAAGTCATCTGAATAAGGCAAACTTGAATAACTTAGGTCGAGCATTTATTGCAACCTGACATTAGGGTTTGTGGAGCAATATAAGGATTTTTCTCATTAATCACTTATTCATTCTGCATTCAAGAAGAAATGAAAAGTGGAGCTCTACAACAAAATTTCTCAAGTTCACCGAAGATCATTTGTAGAAGTCAATTCATCTAGAAATTAATCCAGCCATCTCTGTGAAACTGAAAGGCACAAAAGGTATTTTATATTTTTCAATATCTCACTGCAAATCTTTTGAAAGATGGATACTCCAAATATATTAAAGATCTCTGATAGGCTCTGACCTGAATTTAAGAAACATCCATACAAATCATTGGAGGTAGATCCCTTAGGAGCATTCTCTAGTGTTCCGCATGGCATTTTGCACACAGAAGACATTAGGGTTTACATACATGCAAATATTGAGGAGTTTGGGGAATTCAAACTAAGAGATATCTATCACAAACAACTGATAGACGATGCTTTTGAGCTTAAACCAGAATATAAGGGTATCCAGGAGAAACATTTTGATCAATTCATTTATTTCCCCTGCTTTGAAGAAGATGAATGGGTCCGGTACGTATTGAGTAGGGTGCATGATAACTTTCTATGGCTAAACAGACCTTGCAAGATCACAAAGGAGGCAATTAGGGTAGTAACTAGTCTATACTCTTTCGGAGGGATACCTATCCTCAAATCTGTCAAAAATAACATTGTAACTGAGGCCACTGGATCAAAATTTGATAAGAGGGCAATGACCATTGAAGACATTACTGACCCAGATATCAAGTTTGCATCTATGATAATAGGATACAAGATATATCACTCCAGTAGGGAGAATTTAGTATCCGAAACTGCAGTATATACTACCTATGAGATGCTGAGAAAGAATGCAAAATATGATCTCTGTGAACTTCTTTTAAGACAATTAATGGAAAACATACAAAAGATCAAAAAAAGACAAGAAGAACTCTTTCAAATATGGTGCACTAATATTATGTCTATTTTTCTACTTCATGAATGAGCTGTCCGGATCAAATGGATGGGTATGGCAGAATGACAAACTGGTAGCAGTCCAGATCAGAGATTACTTGCATGAACTTAAGGATGCTAAGGCAAGGAATACAGCTCTGTGGGGTTACTTCAAACACTTTCAAAATATAATGCAAATCAGAGAAAGAATCCCCAAATTAGTAGTTGAGAAATACAAGGATACAGTGTGCTTCATGGTAGACACTGATCAATGCCTAATGGAGGTAGTAGAGCCAAGGATAGTCTGGATCATGCCTATGGGGTATGAAGTTGATGAACAAATTGTAGAGCTGCATGTTCAACACATGCTCAGTCAACTAAAGGACCCAAAAGCAGAAAGATTTGGAACCTTTGATGAACTAAGTGTGAAAATTCACACTGAGCTAAGGTAGCTAGAAATCAAAAGAAAGGTAAGAAAAGAAGTTGAGGAAGTTGCAAAAAGTTTTGGCATCTCAAAGGAGGCACTTGATGCCAACAGGGAAAAGAGGCAAAAGGCCGAGGAAGAGAAGAAAGAGGCAGAAAAGAAAAGCAAGGAAAGTGCTCTGGTAGAAACATCCACCTGGACTAGATCATCAAAGAGATCTACACCTGTCACAGCCACAAGCTCAAAAACATCAAAACTAGAAGTCCAGGCATCTGGCAAAGGAGAGAAAAGATCAAAGACAAAAGCCACAAGGGCTTATACAAGTCAAAGAGATGAAGAGGAAACTGAATCAGATGAGGGGATAAAGGAAATAAAGAAGAAGAAGAAGAAATCATTCGGTGAACACTCTACTGGTCAAGGAGAAGAAGAGAAGGAAGAAGAATTTACTGAAAAACCCACTCTATCCTTAGATGTTGTAGTGAAAGCAGTCACTGTGGATGGAAACTTGCAACCCTTAATAGAATTCTATGATGAATATAATGAAGCAGATAAAAAGATTCTGGAGGAAGCCACAATTCAGTTTTTGAACACCTACAACAAAGCCTTTATTGAAATTATCTCTCTAATTCCCAAAAGCTTAGAGAAAAGGCTTGAAATGAGGAAGAACAATGCTCGAGCAAAAGATCTCGAGATCCAAGAATAGGTCACCATTCAGCTCTTCCCTTCAATCACTCCGCAGCAAATGAATATGATCTTTAAAGAGTGCAAGGCTAAGTTCCGGAGCAAAGCCAGGATGAATCAGCTCATGCTGGGTGAAACTGACAAAGTGGCAAAAGAGACTGAAGAGATCCTTCGAAATGCTTTTAAAAAGTTCAACATTCCCATCTTAGAGGACTCTGGTAAAGACAAGAGCTCAGAATCCCCTATTCCAGAAGAGGTGACTCATGAACAAACAACTATCTCTCCTCTGGTTTCCCCTACAGCCTCTGGATCTAAAGGAGAAGACAAAATACAGGAGAAAGAAGCTGAAGTGAAGGAAAAAGAAGTTGACAGTACCAAGGTGGTAGAGGGAGAGAAGACCTCAACAGACAAGACCACAACTGCTAGTGGTATGAATGAAGAAGGAGAAAAAGCTCCAAGGGACAGCTCAAAAATTGCAGAAGAGAAGAAACATCTGTCTCCGGCAAGAGACACTGCACAAACTGTCCAAGAATTCCTGAACAAAGAAACAATGGAGATTGATGAACTGGAGCTTCTACAAGGTCCATTCAATTTTGACTCTCTTTCTCCGGTACAGACAATGAAGATAGCTTCATTTGCTAGCGCAAAGGCTAAAGAAAAACTCCTTAAGTCTCATATGGAAGACTGTGAGTTGATAGAAGCTACTTCTAGAGTGCTAGAAAAGATTATGCCATCATTTCAGAAGGATCCCATAGCCTCCTCATCCGGTAATCTCAAAACTCTAGTCAGCAGTGTTAATACACATTTTGATTCTCTAGAGAAGTCAGCTGAAGAAAAGGTCCAGAAGGAGTTTTTAGATAAGAGATTCTCAGAGGTACAAGTGTTGATCACTAATGATAGGAGAAATATGAATATTGGGATAAAGAGCTTAGAAAATGCTCTTAAAGATGGTGGTGAAGTATACAAATTTTGTATTTCCTGGTCCAAAGCAATAGTGGAGATTGAGAAGAAAATGAAAGAATAGGAGGATAAACTGTTAAAACTTTCTCAAAATTTTGATCCACTTTCTACATCAATAATAAATCAAGAATGTCAAATGGTTGCAGTTTTGAATGAGATTAAGAAGCTTGAAAAAGAGAAGAAAAACATAATAAGTAGGTTAAGTGAGCTCAGAGGGATAATTGTCCCTAAGTTAGAGGCCATGCATGAGGCCATAAAAGAAGCTCAAATCACAGCTCAGACAAATGATCCAACTGATCTAAAAAGGGCAGATGTGTTTGCTTTTCTATTGAGCGGTCATATATCAATTTTAGACAGAATGAAGCAAAGTTGGGCTACTAAATTCATTCAACTGAAAACAACTTTTGAAGACATACTACAGTATATATAAGTATTCCATATATATATACTTATGCGGCTAAGTATAGTAAAATTTTTTGAAAATTTTGGTGTGCGGACCCTACTCTTTGCCATTGATGTCAAAGGGGGAGTGAGGAGCAGTGAAAAATGAGGAATCCAACTAAGGGGGAGCTCCAGAAAATGTATATAAAAATAGAGCATTAGCCAAGGGGGCGCATATTGTAAACACTTAGCCATTTTTCACTAAGTGTTGCCATCAATGCCAAAGGGGGAGATTGTTGGCAAGAGACACTATATGGATTCATGATTGTTGTCATTGATGGCAACAAAGTTCATCCCACACATCCGCAGGACATGGTGTGTCTCTACCGGAAGTCAGAATGAAGAATGTGGTGGTCCGGTAAACAAGAACAAAGCATGTGGCAAGGTCCGATAGACAGGTCCGGATCTCTCAGAGGAAGTATCTTGGTGAAGTGTGGATTTGGGGAAGTCAAGAGGATTACCTTGAGTGATAGATTCCAAGGTTTTAGCCTCCGGTGATAGATGAGGTAAAAGATATGAATACTTGAGTACCGGGTTCCTAAGTGACAGTGTGAATAGAGGAAGAACTGACTGACAAAGCATCAGACTATTTTCTGGATGTGTTACTGATGATGGAAAAGGTTCTTAAGGCATAAGTTATGTTTGGCCAACATGATTGATGACTTCTACAAGTATATGCTTGATCTGCATTTCTTGGTGTGCAAGGATTCAGCTGACAGATCAGAGTTTGTGAAAAGAATTGACTATTCCGGGTGCCAACTTGAAAGGTGAAGAAATCACTTTTGCAGATATATATACACGATGGATTTAGTTGTGAGGTGTGTTGTTGTTGTTAGTTATGTGTGAATAAAAGCAGAAGAGCAGAGCAGAAGCAGTAAGGAAGGTCTGGTATGTGAAAGAAAGCAGCTTAAGAGAAGAGGAAAGATGAATGTAGCAGATCAGTGTACTGCACCTAACCAGAACTGAACTCCAGCATTTGCAGATGCTACCAATCAGTTCAAGTATTGTATAACACTCTTTTTGTACACAGTGAGTCTCTTGTAGGCAGTGTGCCTCTTGTGAGCAGTGTGCTCAGGCAGTGAGCCCTAATTGGCAAGTGCTATTTTGTATTTTCTTATTCTTCTAACAGAGAATAATCTTTGGGTTAATCACCCCGTGGTTTTCTCTCTTAATAGGGTTTCCACGTCAAAAATATTGTGTCATGTGTATCTCCATTTCATGGTTGTGTTTTCTTGTTTGAATTAATGCTACATTGATTAATAAGAAAGTTCAGAAAGAAGAAATAATTAGGATAACTGATTCACCCCCCCTCTTAGTTATCAACATGTTCATCATACTTCTCTACATCTTTCCTTAGCTAAATTTTGTAATAGGTCTAGACCTATTTCTGTGTATGTTTTGTAATGCTGACCTTGGAGAATGTTCCAATGGTTGATGAATGTAATGCTGACCTTGATGTACATTCCAAGGTTGATGAATTATATAAAAGCATTTAATAGAGTTGTGAAAAAGTGTGTGTAGTGAAGATGAAGAGATAAGTGTGAAGGTGTAAAAGAGCAGAGTGGAGATGCTATTTTGTGCTTTAATGGAATTGAACCTAGACATGGAGTAGATGCTACTTAATCAGTTCACCACTTTGGCAGTGAGTCATTCTTTGCAGTGAGCCCTGTAGACAATGAGCCTCTAATTTTTGGTATTTTTATAACTTATATATTTCTATGGGCTAACACCCACCGTGGTTTTTCCCTTATAGAATTTTCCACGTAAAAAAATTGATGTCTTATGTGTTGAATATGCAATTGTGATTAAGTTCATGTTTTCATGCTTTCATGGTTGAATCTGATTATCAGTAGTTAATAGTTTGATGGTTTAACAGTAACAAAGAGTTAAGATTTTGTGACAACTAATTCACCCCCCTCTTAGTTGTCTTATAATTGGTATCAGAGCTAAGTTCCTTAGTGGAAAGCTTAACAACTTGAGGTAGATCCGAGATGTCTTACAAGAAGGAGGCTCCGCAATTTGATGGGACAAATTATGCAACTTGGAAGATTCTCATGAACATCCATCTACTTTGTATTGGTTATAAAATATTGCAAGCAACACAGACTGAATATACCATGCCCCAGAATGGTCTGACAGTTGAAGATGAAATAAAAAATATGAGGTAAACATAAAAACCAGAGATGCTCTGTTGAGTGCATTGACTAACTCTGATTTGATAAAGGTCGTGGATTATGAGATTGCTAAAGAAGTCTAGGATAAGTTGAGTAATCTATATGAAGGAGATGAATCTATAAAGAGTGTCAAATTGCTAGGACTAAAAGCCAAATATGAAGGTCTCAAGATGGGAGAAGATGAAAACATAACATCCTTCATGCAAAAGGTTGATGAACTTGTTACTAGAATCAAAGGTTATGATCTGAGATTCAAGGACAATGGGTGTAAAATCATGGAAAGCTCCAGAACAATAATTGATATTGATAAGAAGACCAGAGCTAATGTCTATCATTTGAAAGGAACTAATGATTATTGTTTGTTGGCTCAGACTGATGAGAGTTGGTTGTGGCAGAGAAGGATGTGTCATATCAATTTTGACAACTTAGTGAAGATAATTTCTACACAGACTATAATAGATCTATCCAAACTTGTGAAGCTTGCCAATATCATTTGCAAGGAATGTCAATTTAGAAAACAAACAAGAACAAGTTTCAAAAGCAAAGAATAGTTCTCTGTTGGATTACTGGAGCTAGTGCACATAGATCTGTGTGGTCCCACAAGAACAAGAAGTCTACAAGGAGATAAGTATTTTATGTTTCTTATTGATTATTACTCCAGAATGATTTGGGTCACTTTTCTAAAAGATAAATTAGAAGCCATAGAGAAGTTCAAAGCCTTCAAGGCAATGGTTGAGAATGAGTTGGATTTGAGAATCAAATGCTTAAGTTCTAATAGAGGAGGTGAATTCACATCAAATGAATTCAATATTTTTTGTGAAGAACAAGGGATAAAGAGACAATACAAGTCTGCACCTAGGACTCCTCAGCAGAATGGAGTTGTTGAAAGAAAGAACAAAATAGTTCAAGAGGCTGCTAGGATAATGTTGAAGGAAGTTGACTTACAGGAAGTGTATTGGAGAGAAGCCATACACGCTACTGTGTACATCCTAAACAGGGTTCAAGTAAAAGGTAACAGTGCTAAAACTCCCAATGAATTGTGGTATGGAAGAGCCCCTATAGTGAGGTATTTCAAAGTTTTTGGTAGTAAGTGTTATATCAGAAGAGAAGAATATCTAGGCAAGTTTGATGCTGGGTGTGATGAAGGAATTTTCCTTGGATACTCTACCAAGAGCAAGGCCTACTAGTGCTACAATAAGAGATTGAAGAAGATCATTGAAAATGCTAATGTGAAGGTTGATGAAGATAAGGGTAGAATATTAGATCTGAGGGGCTATGAATCAGATGAACCTGCTGCCATAACAAATGAAGAGAAAGTTGACCAAGAAGATAGTCAAGATGAAGAAGAGAGGGCTTTGAAAAATACTACTAAGACCCCTAGGTATGTAAGAATTAATCATTTTGAAGATCAGATTATAGGGGACAGAAGAAAATGAGTACTGACAAGAAAAATAGCTGTAGAAGAATAGGTGAATCTTTGTTTTCTCTCAAAACTTGAACCTAAAAATGCGAATGAAGCCTGCACTGATGAGAATTGGGTAAAAGCTATGAAAGAGGAGCTGACTCAAATAGAAAAAAATCAAACATAGGAATTGGTTCCTAGACCTGGTGACAAGAATGTGATTGGCACCAAATGGGTTTTCAGAAACAAGATGAATGAGAATGGAGAAGTAGTAAGGAACAAGGCAAGATTAGTATGCAAAGGATATTCTTTGGTTGAAGGGATAGATTTTGTGGAGACATATGCTCCTGTGGAAAGAATTGAAGCAATCAAAATGTTGTTTGAATTTGAAGCATTCAAAGATTTCAAAGTATATTAGATGGATGTAAAGTCTGCATTCTTGAATGGTGAGCTAGAAGAAGAGGCCTACATTGAGCAACCAAAAGGATTTCAACTATCTAAACAAGGTGATATGGTGTGCAAATTAAAGAAGGCCTTATATAGACTAAAGCAAGCTCCAAGAGCCCGGTATGCACGGTTGGACAAATATTTTTTGCAATTAGGGTTCAATAAAGGCACTGCTGACAACAATCTATATTTCAAAATCAATGATGACTAGATCCTGATTATTGTAGTCTTTGTTGATGACATTATCTTTGGAGGAAATGAAGGTATATGCATGAAGTTTGCAGGTGAAATGCAAAATGAGTTTGAGATGTCTATGTTTGGTGAAATGAATTTCTTTTTGGGTCTACAAATTAATCAATCAGATAAAGGAATCTTCATATCTCAGTCTAAGTATGTGAAGGAATTGTTGAAAAAGTTTGGGATGGAAGAATCTAAACTGGTAGGTACTCCTATGGTGACTGGTTGCAAGTTGAGAAAAACTGATGAATCACCTAAGGCTAATCAGAAAAGGTACAGATCTATGATTGGAGGGTTACTTTATCTAACACAAACTAGACTTGACATAATGCATGTATTTTGCCTTGTGGCAAGATTTCAGGTAGATCTAAGAGAGTCTCATGTGATGGCAGTAAAGAGAATCTTGAGGCATTTAAAAGGTACACTAGATCATGAGCTATGGTATCCAAAGGATAATGATTTCACTCTCAGTGCTTATACATATGTTAAATGGGAAGGAGATGTTGATGACAAAAAAAGTACTAGTGGAGGTGCTTTCTTCTTAGGATATAGATTGGTTTCATGGCTAAGCAAGAAGGAAGATTCAATCTCTTTATCAATAGTAGAAGTAGACTATATTATAGCAACATGTTTTTGTACACAAGTGTTATGGATGAAGCATACTTTGAAAGACATAAGAGTTGTGTATGAAGATGTAGTTGCAATTTTATGTGATAATACAAGTGCTATAAACATTTCAAAGAATCCAGTGATGCACTCAAGAACAAAGCATATATCTATAAGGTATCACTTTTTGAGGGAAAAGGTGACATAGAATGAAGTAAAGTTGGAATATGTGTCCACAAAGAATCATATTGCAGATATTTTCACTAAGCCTTTGCCTAAGGATACTTTTGACTATCTTAGGGAAAAATTAGGGGTCATTACCCCTCTAGTAGTGAACTAAGATGCAAAGGATTGCATCAATCTAGTGGTGCCCAAAGATTCATTCTTTGATCTAGTTTCATGTTCTAAGAGCTACCTTTGAAGGGGAGTAGGTAAATGATGACAAAATAATTGGTTGTAGAAGTTTGATTTGATCAGAGCAGTAGAGTGCAAGTATGTGCCCTTTGCCATTAATGTCAAAGGGGGAGAGAAATCATGTGAAAAACTCAAAAAAGAAAAAAATGCAGATGTGTAAAGAGAAAGGGGTAGAATCTTGTCTTGATGGTCTTTACAATTTTTCACATCATATGTTGCCATCAATGACAAAGGGGGAGATTGTTGCAAGTATGTGCCTAATCGGTGTTGCCATTGATATCAATATATCAGTGTTGTCATTAGTGTCAACTGTGCTCTTGTTTTGATACTTGATTGTAATGAGTTAGATGATTTGTATTTGCCTATGTAAGTATTGGAGATCTAGATATTGAGGATAATGAGAAAACTTGCTCCTCCAGTGGAAACAGTGTGTTGCATAGTTTCTTGAGTATTACAGAAGAATAATCCAATAGATTGCTCTGCATTTCCTGAAAGATAAATATCTTTGTCTATGGATTGGCAGTTATTTAGAGGCATGTCTAAAGATGAGATTTTCCAAGTTTCATCCTCTGGTATGAAGAATTGAGTGAGTTATGTTCACCAATGTGAAAACAACTTTTTATGTATGTTTGGCAGTAACAGAGAGAAAGTATTATGTTCCACATTCCTCCGCATTGAAGTATTTTTGTCTACAGTTCTAGAGTTAAGTCTAAGGTGATGTTATGTGCCTTCAACTACAATGGTTTGTGATTTGGTGGTCCGCAAACTACCCTTTCCTTATGGAAGTGGCTAATAGTGTTGTTCTTGTGCTCTGATTTGAAGAATCTTCTTGACAGAGTGGTTAGAGAACGTGCGGTTGTTCCTGGTGATTACAATGTGCTTGTGGATGTTTCCTGATTGTGTTCCTACCTTTGGATTGGTCCACAAAGAGAAATTTGGATTGTGAAAGAAGAATGCTCTTAGAAGACCTAGTGTTAACTCCAGTCTTGGCCGACTTGGTTGTTTTCACTATTTGTGGAGATGCATTGAAGATTGTAGAAGCATGTTGTGGCATGGAGAATTGTGTTTGAGTCCCTGCTAAGGCATGATGTGTTCATCATACTTCTATACATATTTCCTTAGCTAAATTTTGTAATAGGTTAGACCTATTTCTGTGTATGTTTTGTAATGCCGACCTTGGAGAATGTTCCAATGGTTGATGAATGTAATGCTGACCTTGATGTACATTCCAAGGTTGATAAATTGTATAAAAGCATGTAATAGAGTTGCAAAAAAGTGTGTGTAATGAAGATGAAGAGATAAGTGCAAAGGTGTGAAAGAGCAGAGCAGAGATGTTATTTTGTGCTTCAATGGAACTAAACCTAGGCATGGAGAAGATGCTACTTAATCAGTTCACCACTTTGGCAGTGAGCCATTCTTTGCAATGAGCAATTTGGGTAGTGAGCCTTATAGGTAGTGAGCCTCTGATTTTTATTATTGTTATAACTTATATATTTATGTGGGCTAACACGCACCATGGGTTTTCCCTTATAGGGTTTTCCATGTAAAAAATTTGGTGTCTCATGTGTTGAATATGCAATTGTGATTAAGTTTATGCTTTCATGCTTTCATCGTTGAATCTAATTATCAATAGTTAATAGTTTGCTAGTTTAACAGTAACAAAGAATTAAGATTTTGTGACAACTGATTCACCCCCCTCTTAGTTGTCTTACATGCTGATGTGCAAGGCTAGGTGCTGAATTGCTATGATAGGCACCGATCTGAGTCAGGCAGCACCTCCCCTTTGTAAAATAAGTTTTTCCTACACAACAGAGAGCTAAAATGTCCCAAAAGTTAGTAAGAGATGATTTAAGACCACATAGAACATGTATAGCCCAAATATTTGGCCAAGAGCATCAAAATAAATAATCTTTTTACCTTCACAGGACAAGTACTGATCTACCAGGCTAGGCATTGATGTGCTTACTAGGCACTACTCTACAGAATTTAGGTGTTGATTCGACCTGTCACAAGAAAAAGCCTACAAAACATGCAAATTTTGTTAGCTAAAAGGTGGTGGGTCCCATCAGGTGTGCCAAAAATATCTACCTATGAAATTGAGATTCCAAAGTGGATGCAAATTACCCTAAAATGCACCCAATCTTATGTCCAAGGGACCTCAAGGTTGAGTTAAACTACTAATGCAATAATTATCTAAATTGCACCCTATCCAAGCACATAAGTAGTGATCTACTCTAAGATATGGTATTCTATGACTAAACTACTTAGAATTGAACTAATTCTAGTTATGTTGAGCACTCAAATTGGCAGATTTTTCTTACATATGATGGCTTGTGGAAATGGAAGGTGGAGGCCTCAATTTATAGATTTTTGGGTACGAGATTGAAGGGCTAGGATCAATTTGGAAGATCAATGGTTGAGATTGCTTGAGGATCCTTAAGAAAGAAGAATTGGACAGATGGTATGATTGGATTGGATGAGAATTTTACCCCAAGATTCAAGGGATGATCAATGGATGAGATTGCAAGTTTGAATGGATGGATGGCCAGGATTGGGTAGGTGTATGACATGTAAGGACTCATTTATGAAAAGGTAAGGGTTAGATTTTGTGAGGAATTTTAAATTCCATGGAGAGGACAAGTAGAATTTAAAATTAGAAGAATAGTGTTCAAATAGTGCCACATGTAATTTTAAATTACCATGAATAGTGACACATGGAGTGGGGTGGAAGAAATAGGACAAATGTACCCATTTTGGAAGATATGTCCATGCTTCCAAAGTACCACTTGCCATGTACACGTGTGTACATTGGGTGACAAGTGGACTTGTAGAAGCATGGGGGTTTGTAATGATGAATTAATTAAAATTAATTCATGTGCACATGGATTAGAAGAAGATAATGATGATTACAAAAAGTAATCAAAAGTGAACAAAATAGGGAATTAAATAAATATGATAATTTATTTAATTTTTGAAATGTGATTTATGAACTATAGTAAAAAAATATTTAATTTTTAAACTATAGTAGATGAATTTGATTTTTAGTGAAAGGGAAAAGGTTTGGAATAAATTAATTAAATAATTAAAAATTATTTAATTAATATATGGATCAGATGAAGTGATGCAGGTGAATTAGAGTTGGATTGCATAGGTGGATGAAAGTGGTTGTGGCCATTTTTAGACGTATACACTATCATCTATCATAGAGAACACAGCTAGTAGATTTGGGTGCATCTACTCCATTCTATCAAGTGTGGAGGAATTAGTTTGAAGGTGAAGGTATTGGGTATTTGTCATTTATCTTCCATTGTCCTTTGATCCATTTTTTACATACACTATTATCTTCATAAAAATATTTTCCATATCTCTATTGGCTACTTCCACTTGTCCATTAACTAAAGGATGGTAGGGAGATGCTTTTTTGTGGCTAATTTGGTATTTCTCCATGAATACTTAGATTTTTTTGACATGAACTAAGGTCCTTGGTTTGAAACAAGAGACCTTAGGGCTCCAAATCACTATAAAATGTCCTTATACAAAAAATTAGCTACCTTTTCTTCATGATCAACTAAGATATAGTGGTTACCTTTTGATGGTGTAGCAATTGTCCCAACAAAATTTAATACCCACTTCTCAAATGGCTCTAGAGATGACTGAGGGTGAAGAGGCATTTCATTGGAAAGTATGGGGCAACCCATCCATTGACATTGATCACAGTGCTTGGCATACTAATGTATGCCTCTACTCATGGTGAGCCAATAATATTTAGCTCCAATAATTTTGTGACTAGTTAGCAAGGCTGAAAAGTGTCCACATGATGGTTCATCATGACACACATAGATTATGTCATATACTTCCATTTCTCAAACACACTTTCATAAAATATGGTCAATACTATTGGCAAGAGACACTATATGGCTTCATAAGTGTTGTCATTGATGGCAACAAAGTTAATCCCACCCATTCACAGAACATGGTGTGTCTATACTAGAAGTCAGATTGAAGAAGTGTTGTGGTCTGGTAAGCAAGAACAGAGCATGCAGCAAGGTCTGACAGTTAGGTCTGGATCTGTCAAAGGAAGTATCTCAGTAAAGTGTAGATTTGGGGAAGTCAATAGGAGTATATTGACTGGTAGATTCTAGGGATTGAGCCTCCGGTGATAGAAGAGTGAAGAGACATGAGCACTTGAGTGTTGGGTTTCTATTTGGCAGAGTAGACAGAGGAAGAACCAACTGATAGAGCATCAGACCTAAATCTGGATGAGATATTGATGTGATCAAGCTTCCTAAGGTATCATTCATGACTGGCCGACATGATTGATGACTTCTATAAGCATCTCTTTGATCCGCATTACTTGGTAGGCAAAGATTCAGCTGACAGATCAAAGTTTGGAAAAATATTAAGTATTCCGGATGCCAACTAGAAAGTGGATGAAATCCTTGGTGTGGATATATATACCTGATGGATTTATATATGAGTGTGTGTGTGTGTGGTGTATTGTATTATGTAAAGAAAAGTAGAAGATTAGTGTGAAGGTAGTAAGACAAGTCTGGAATGTAATAGGACAACAACACTTAAGGAGAGTAAGAATGAAGTGCAACAGATCAGTATATTAGGCTTAACCAGAACTGAACCTTAGCATGTGTGGATGCTTCTCATTAGTTCAAGTATCTAGTTTCCTTGTATTAACTATTGTAGGCAGTGAGGCTCTTGTGAGCAGTGTGCTTGGGCAGTGAGCCCTAATTGGCAAGTGCCATTTTGTACTATCTTATTCTTCTAACAGAGAATACAATATTGGGTTAATCACCCCGTGGTTTTTCCCTTAACAAAGTTTTCCACATCAAAATCATTGTGTCATGTGTATTGATGTTATTTCCATTTCATGGTTATGTTTGCTTATTTAATTTAATGCTACACTAATTGATAAGGAAGTTCAGAAAGCTAAAATAATTAAGATAACTGATTCACCCCCCCTCTCAGTTATCAACAAATACAACATTCAAATAAAAAATCATTTATCCATTTATAATGGGAACTATTTCTAACTAGCTATCTTACTTCTATTCTATTGAAATGCATTGGACATTTCTCTAAGAATAAATAATTAGCCATGTCTATAAACCATGGTGACTACATTGAGATAGAAAATAGGTGTTCATCCAAGAAAGCATCATCCACTAGTTATTTGTTTCCCTGCAAGGCAATATTGATAAGAATTCTGCAACCACATTATCCTTTCTAATTTTGTCAACAATAGTTATGTCAAATTCCTACAAAAGTAACAACTATTGAATAATTGATCCTCCTATTGTGGCTTTGTTCATTATGTATCTGATTGATGAATGGTCTATGTGCACAAACACTTTATACTTGATGATATAATGAAAAGAATTGTTGATGGCATAAACTACGACAAGGAACTCTTTCTTCGTAGTTGTGTAGTTCTTTTTAGTTAGATTTAGGTTCTTACAGATGCAATAGATTCCACGCATCCCTCTAGAATCTTTATTTTGTCCTAAGACTAGACCTATTGCATGATTAGAAGCATCAATGTGGTGTGAAAAGGTTCTTCCCAATTAGGTCCCTTGATGATAGGTACTATGATTAATGAGTTCTTGATCAATTCAAAATATTATTGGCATTATTCAGTCTATTTGAATTTATAGCCTTTTTTCAAAAGAACAAACAATGAATTAGTTATCTTACTAAAAATTTCAATTAATCTCCTATAATACCTAGCATTTCCTAAAAAACTTCTCACCTCAATTTGTGTCTTGGGGGAAGGTATTTGCACTATGGTCTCTATCTTCTTGGGGTCCACTATGATTCCTTCTTGGGAGACATGATGTCCCAATACTATATCCTCATTCATCATTAAGTGAAACTTTTCTTGATTCAAGGATAGATAATGTTCTTCACACCTTGTAAGAACCTTGTTGAGACCTTCCAAAGATTCTTCAAATGTTTTCCTATGAACTATGAATTTATCCAATGAAGATTACCAAGACTACATGTTGAAAATTTGTTGGAGCATTGCATAATCCAAAAGGCAAGAATCTATATGCATATTTACCCTAAGTGCAAGTAAATGTGGTTTTTTCCTGGTCTTCTAGGGCTACTTGGATTTTATTTTACCCACTAAAACTTTCCAAAAATGAGAAATAACTACAGCTAGCTAAGTTGTCTAAGACCTGATCAATAAATGGAAGAGGAAATTAATCCTTCTTGGTGGCCTTATTAAGTTATCTATAATTAATGCGTACATACTACTTTTCATTTTTCTTAGGCACAATCACAAGTGGTGAGACCTACTAGCCATCTGAAATAGGATAAATGACTCCAACTTGTAAGAGTTTTTCAATCTCTCCTTAACTATGTCTCTAAGTGTAGGATTAATTCTCTATTGAGGTTGTTTAATAGGTTTAACATCCTTTGTGTAAATGTGGTGGTTGCAAACACTTGGATTTATTCCTTTCATGTCTATGTATTCCCAAGAAAAGGCATGTGTATAATCTTGTAACAATTCCATGACCTAGGCTTCTTCTTCATTCGTTAACCAACTATTTATGGTTAATTTTTTTCTTGTTTAAATTGTGACTTGCTTTATCCCCAGATGAATAGAATTAAATTCATGGTAGGGAATTTTCAATGTGTTCAGGTGGAAAGTATGAGGAAGTAGTCTATATAATGTGTCTATACATTGGTAATTTACTCTTGTTGGTATTACTTCTAAAAAAGGATAATTGAGCACTCTCAAAGCCCCCAGGGCGCACGTCGCAATCGACCAAATAATGTGGTTATTATCATGTAAGGGAATGTAGAGGATTTAGGAACCATGGCTAGAATAAGAACGAGATAAGAGGGATAGGTGATAGTATGTTCCCGGAGCTGGATGGGGATCGAAAGTTAGGCATTTAAGATCGAGAGCTAGATAGGCCTATATACCCTATCTGTGGGATTATTACTTAAATAGGACTAGAATATTTCTACTCAATAGGCCTAGTTGGCTGGTCCTTGACCTGGGGGGGTGGGGGGGGATTTCTAAGAAGTTGTCCCTTTCTAAAAACCATCTATTGTTCGATTTGAGTCTCTTCGAGAAGATGTTTGCTTTGCAATCGATCGAGTGGAAACAGTAGTTTCTCCAGTCACATAGAAAGTCGCATAGCTGGTTAGAGATCGAGCATCCCATCCACCGGTTGCAAATCCACTAGCTCAAGAAGCAGTTGATCTTATTGATTATGCTACTAACACGGGTATTGGATGATGCTACGACTGGGGAATATTAACAGAACGAGACCAGAGCGGGCACATGCACTACTGGGAGGGATAGTAGTTGGTTCAACCCCTTAGCTAGAAGTGCCTGAGGGTACCTGAGCTGCACGGTTCGGTGGTTTCTGTGGTTTTCATTGCTTTCGTTGCTGGTTCCTGTGTTTCAGTGATGGGAGAAAGATCGATGAGTGCTGATCAATAGCTGCTGATCAATACTGATTGAAGAGTGTCTGAACGATGTTCTTTCGGTTTGTGCTCCTCCTGAGGGAGCTGTTCCTCCCTTTGTCTAGTCACCAGTTGGAGTTTGAGATCTAGTAGCTGTTAGGGTTTAAGATCTACACTCCATAGATTGAGTTGACCGAGAAACAACAACCGTCGATTCAGCTGACCTAGTTTCATAACTATACCCTACAAGAATGGTTTCACGCCCCTCCCCCTCCACTTAAGATTGTTAAGGAGAGATGATACTACACTAGAGGTGGTTCAGTGTACAATAGTCAAACTAATCTAATTTCTCACTTTTGGGTTCCCCCACACCCATCCCCAGCCTTTTCTCTTGTTCACTACTTATACGCAGAGTATCTAAAGTAAAAGTAAAGAATAGGTAGTCCCGCTACTAGGTATGGCCCACCACTGTTTCGGCAATAGCAGCCTAGTACATAGCAGTTTAGTATACTAGTAAGCTGGCAACGAAACACATTATGTTGGAGCGGGCACAGTTACCTTCGAACGAACCAAGCACCCGGTAAGCGGGGAGACACCTGGTCAGCACGCATAGGAAGATAAATACGGTTACTCATTGAACGAAGTGCAGATAGGTAGATAGGGCTGAAGCACCCACCCCCAGCGGCAATTCAGTGGTAAGACTAACTACTACTTCCTGCCCACCCCCGCTTCTGCTAGTTGTTGTGTTTCTATCAGCTGTTCCACTATTAGTGTCAGTATTAGTGATAGAGACCAACCTGGGTGGTGGGAACTATAGCCCTACCGATTCGACATTTGAGACTCCCCCGTTACTCTTCTGTTTGGCCATCCATTCATTCACTGTTGGTCAAGGGCTTGCTCCCTGCTGGAGGCATTAACCCCGGCGCCTTCTGTCCATTAAGAAAGAAACTATCCTTCTCGTGCCCCGGGGACCCACTTATGAGTGATTATATAGATTATAATGATGTCCACACCCTTCATTAATGATGCCTGCTAGAATAAGCGAAAAACCTTTTCCTTTCCGTCCATAAAAAATCTTTGTCCCTCTAGTGACCCGGGGACCCGCTACTGAGTGATTATATAGATTATAATGATGTCCACACCCTTCATTAATGATGCCTGCTAGAATAAGCGAATTGCCGTCTTCCGTCTAGAAAGAAAGAACTCTCTTCGTGCCCGGGTGATCGGCGCCAACTAGAATTCCCACCCTGGGGTGGGTGGGAGGATATAGATTAGGTGGGTGGTTATGTTGGTGCTTAACCCCGATCCCTACCAGCACCAATAGATATGCAGCAGCAAGAGATCGATTAGTAGAACTTATAGATCGATGAGCAGCCTATGCGGGATGTAGGGTGGGAAGCAATAGAAAAACCAGGTGGGAGGACAAAGGATGTTAGATATCTTGTTGTATTATGTTGGGAGGCCCTTCCTATTATCTTCCTTATGCATATGGTATTCCTCAAAGTGTTTTTTCATTTTTTTTAGTGTAAATAGTGTCTTTATCTAACTAGTTGGTTTCTAGTCTACATAGTCAAAGTCCTATTCACACATAAGCTTAAGTTTACTTAGATTTTTAGAAATTTGTCTCACCTCATGTGGTGAAGATAGGTGTCCTCATAAATATGAGACACCTCTTTAATTTTATCTTGTCACTTTCCCTCACACATGTCACGTGAGTTAGACAAGTGTTGCATACTTGTAGGGGTAGTCAATAGTTGATTCTTGCCTTCCTACCTCCTTCTCCTTGCCTATTTATGTGAGGCTTCTCATTGTACTTTTACACTCTCATTTGTATATGATAGATATGTTATTGTGCTCTATTTTTTACTTATGGAAGGTTGTACTCTTTATGCTTGTTGATCTTGGTTGCTCCAACATGGTATTAGAGCCATGATTGCACATTCCTTCCTAAATCAGTGACTCCAGCGCTTAGCCCTATCATTAGAGTGTCGTGGATCCAAATGACCTATGTCATTGAGTTTGAAGGCCCAAGACAATCAAGGTGACCCTTTGAATAGTGTTTTTTGGTAAAGTCATTCTTTTGGAAAAACAAATACCTCCTAGCATTTGTATGACATCCAAATCCGTACTTGTATGGAATTTTTCACAAATTTTGTAAAAACAAATTTGCAAAGGGAAAATTTGTCCCTTGCAAATTTTGTTGATATTGGGTCTATTTCTCCATTCTGTGTAGGTTTCTTAGGAAGATTTGTGGCCTATTCATCCTCTACCCTATTCCAGGTCAATCTATTGGTTTTATGGTGTATGCAAGTTTTTTAAAAGGTTGTTTTGGCCTATCTAGCCTAGTTTTTTGGCCCTCCCTTTTGGGTTCTGTAAGGTTGATTCAACCTTGTGGCCCCTACTACAACCTATTAATATGTTTCACACACTTTGTGTGCTCTATTTGGTGATTGGTTTAAGGCATTCACTGGGGCATTGGTTGTCCAAGACCACAGTCTATACATGCCTTGCAACCTCCATTGTGCCTATTTAGGCATTCATGGCCAGATTGGCCCCTTCAATCATAATTTTTAGGTTTGATATTTCGGGCTTCACAGGCCACTCCACCTTGGCCACCAACAGTCACCTTGGAGATCTAGTTTTTTTGAGGTCTCATTTTCTACAAAAGCCTTTTGTCGCCATTATTCAAATTTTTGAAGCATTAAATTACCATTCAGGAAGGTCACAATTTTGGGTGTATTTTTTCTTTTTTCTTGGCTCAGCATCTCATTCAAGGTCCTCTGTGCACTGATCTTGGCCAACTCTGACTTCTTTTAACCCATTTAGTCTCTTCAATAGTGTCAGTCGATATTGCATCTTCAACAACCATTTCTCTACCATTTCGTAGCCATTTGCACATATGACAATGCTATATCTATCATGATCTATCACGAATTGTCAATGTCTTCCACAACCCAACTGCCATCAGTCACCATTTCCTCTGTGAAGGTTGAAGCTCTTTTATTTTAATTGTAGATGGATCTCACACAATTACCACATCTGGTCACTATGTATCCTACAGATCTCAACTTTTGAGTGATTTTGGAGACTTCTGCGGGTCTCCAATGGTCAAAATCTCAACTACTATTTCAAAGCTTTGTCAAAGATCTATGTTTGTGGCATTTAAAATAAAAACATTTTTCTAGGAAATGTTGTTCATTTGAAGCTTTGGATGCTTCATATATTTGATTTCCAAGTGGTCATTGTTTCCATCTTTAACAGCTTGCATTGATCTTTTAGGTCATGGAACTTGAGGTCAACAATATCCATTCAATGACCTACAGTAGCCTAAGGACATTCTATGCCTAAAAAGGGTCTTAAGTGGCCATTTTTTTCTGAAATTAGGAAATACTAACCTTGGATGAGAAATTGAGCATAGTTACACTTAAAATTTTAAGATGCAACAAAAACAATCTTTGGAGTTCTATAAATCTACTTTCTAAACTACTATTTTTTTAAAATGGTATAGATTAAAGGATTCAAAAAAGGAAGCCACAGAAATTGGTGTTATTTTTGTCAAAAAAACATAACATAGCGTGTTTTGTGGCTCCCTCAAAAGGTTAATTTTGTTTGGTATTTTTAAAATCGCTTCAGTGAGAAATTAGCTAATAGCATGTAGTTTATGCCTGATTTTTCTAATAATTTTATAATGAATATTTATTTTTTACTAATTTTCAAAGTGAACACATGCTAAAAAATAGAATTTTGGTCATGCTACCCTTATAAATTTTGAAAACTAATTGAAAATCATTTTTTAAAAATGTGTAGAATGGAGTCTAGTTTATAAAAATGTAATTTATTTGAAATTTCAATGAACAATTAATTTATAAAGAAAAAAATACCAAACACTAGTTTTTGCCAAAAAACATACACACAAACAAAATAAATTAAAGATGAAAGGCTTAACATTGTCAAAATGTGAAAAAAATTACATCGTTAAATAGCTAAGAGAAAGCCTAACATTACCCATATGTTCTATTTGTTTGACCTTGAAACACGTGCAAATGTGATGGTTAACACAAACGAGATTATGTGAAATCCTATAGAATATGCAAAAACATGTATTTGGATGTTGGGAAGTGCTGCAGAGACATTTGGGATGCAAGAGGAAGGATAGACTTAACAAGGTTCAATCACAACCTACAGGTACAAAAACCAAGTCCTTCATGGAAAAGTGGGAACAACAGAAGGGAATCTTTGTTTGCTCATGGAAAAGTTGGTTTGGGGTACCAACTAACTCATCCCGCCCATTGGTTAAGGCAGATCACTCTCGGAACATGCACTTGCTTCACAAATCCTCTAAATGGCTTGTAGCCCTAGAAAAAGAGAACACTCCTCTTATCTTTTTGTACAGACCTTCAAATGCCAACCTAATACATGCATTAGATACCCATTATGCCTCCCCATAGTATACTCCAAGATGGGTATAGGTTACTTTGGAAAATGTGCCTCAACCAATAACCCTCCTAGTGTCTTTTAGCCCTAGATAGGCCTATTCTGTGAAGCAAATACCCTCAGATGGCAACTTGACCCCCTCCTGACCATTTGAACATGTCAATGGACTTCCAAAAACCTAAGATCCAACTTTCTTTTGCTGTTTTGATTGGTTGTTTCAAAAGACACCACTGTGGTAACTCATGACAGTCACTTGGCACATGGACTTGCTAAGTGAACTCACCAAAAACACAACAAACATAGTCTCCTACCCCAAATAATCTTACAAAGCATTAAAATAGACTCTACTTGACTCGTTCCACTGATTACAAGACAATGTTCTTCAGTGGAATGAGTAAAACATCCTGAATTGCTAACAGAACCCTAATTCAGGGTTAGTAGACCACTTTCAGACAAAGAGGGAATGCAGTGCTATAGAAGAATGTCAAGGATTTAAATAACATGCAAAGTAAAGACAACTCACCCCTCTAATCATCCAACATGGATACCAACCACCTCCAGGCTGTACATGTATGGATTGCATAGGAAAACAACGAATTTCTTTAGAGGACATCAATTTCAGAGGGCAATTTGATGTCCCACAGTCACAATGTGCTTTCTCATTAACATCAAGGATCCAAACTCACTTCAATGACAGTCAAACCATCAAACTTCACTCCCAAGTATTCAACATTCCACAACAAGATCGTATTGTACAGTAGTATAGTTTCAAATGCATAAGAATTCAGGAAAAATATAGAAAAAGGCAGAAAACTTGTGTTTATTGCATAAACCTCTTCACACATCTCATCCTCCTCATGTCTAAGGCATTAAAAAGCCTTCACCAATCTCCTCATGGTGGTTAACAAATAGTTTGGTCGATGGGCTTGGCATAACCATCGAATACCTACTGCAACTACTTTTGTTATGACAACAAAATACCTTATTTGGTTGTGTTTAACCACTTACAACTTCCTCATCGGTGGTTTGAGGATTTATTTATGTTTTGTTTGAGACATAACAATATCTCCAAGGCTTTTTCATGCCTTAACTTCATAACCATTCCTTGACAAGGCTTTACAAAACAAGAAACTTATATGACTGTCCCTTAGGTACAAGACCTAAAACATGACAGTAGTTTTTAGATATTTGGACATAGTCCCTTACATTTATGGCATTCAAGCCTTATTACATCATGGAGATGGTCTCAAGGACCTTATTGAACCAAAACAAACTACTTGAAGATCAAGAAAAACCTAGATATCTTGGTGCTCCTGCACCATACTCCCTAGCATGATGAAAACTCTTGTCCCAAGAGTTATGTGATCTACTCCAAACATTCTTCAATCTTTTTGTAATGTTCCTCTGACTTGTGACAGGGAACATGAACTCTCCAAGGGCTATCCTTCTCCTTCTCCAACCTACATGATGCTTACCAAAAGTGTTAGTATTTTAAAACATATTCTGATGTCCTTGCCTAGGACCCTGTTGCTGCAATGATTCTGCTCTTCCCATCTTGAGGTTCTAATTTATTCCTCCTTGAACTATCTAATGTTTGCCTTCCTTCTTTTGCCTCCTTATAGGGCAGTCAATGTCCCCAATCTTGATATAACTCAAGTCCCAAACCTACTGTTCTTTAGGACCTGTCATCCACCTTCCCCTGCTGCAACTGTTCCTGTTGTTTCCCATCATCCTTAACCTGCACATTCGACTGTAATTCTCTCTAAAACAGATAGTAACATGTTCCTTCTTGTCTTCACAAGGTAAAGGTACTTGTTTAAACTTTTTCCCATCTTTATGCACTAAATAGTTATTAGTATAACCATCATGAATTGTCCTCCTCAAGTGTTGCCATGGTCTACCCAAAATTATATGCCCACATGTCATTGAAATGACATCACACAAAACATAATCCTGATATGGACCAATGGAAAAATCAACATATGCATTCTTACTAACCCTTACTTGCTATTCTTGACTTACCCAAGTGACATTGTAAGGACTAGGATGATCAAATGTTTTCAATCCCAACTTGTGCACCATTTCCCAAGAGACTAAATTATCATGTGAACCTAAATCTATAATCAACTTGCATATTTTTCCATGGCTTAAACAATTAGTTTTAAAAATGGATACCTGTGGTGTTTGCTGCATTTTGACTTTTTCTACCATGAGCATTTCTCCAACCATTACTGGAGAGGCTAATGACATTTCTTGGTCTTCTTGCTTCTCCTCCTCTTGTGTCAAGTGAACTCTTCTATCCTTGCTCTTATCAACATCATCCTTCTTAGGACATTTGAAAGATGTGTGTCCCACTTCATTATAATGATAACATCTACTTGTGAATACTCCTCTACCTGATCCAAACCTACCTCCACCTCTATATCCACCTCTCTGATTTGTAGGAAATTCCTTACCTTTCTCATTGTTGCTCTGTCCTTCATTAGTAGGTCTACCCCTACCTCTATATCCTCTTCCACTACCTCCTTGTCTTTCTTGCTTCCTCTTCACCCTCTCTTCAGCCCTGATGGCTAATTGAAACCATTCTCCAAGTGATTTTGGTACTGTCAAACCAATCTCATCTTGCAAGTTATACCTAAGCCCATTAAGGTATCTTGCCACTTTCTCTTCTTCATCTTCTAATCCTCCTCTAATACTAAGCTTATGAAATTGCTCAGTATAGGAAATAACATCCATGTCCTTTTGTTTCAAATTCTACCTCATCCTCTTTGTTTGTATGGAGTAATCGGATGGAAGAAATTGATCCTTCATCATATCCTTCATCCTACACCAAGAAGTGATTCTTGTTCCACCTCTAGCCACTCTTTCTGTTTATACACTACTCCACCATGTAAGTGTTGTCCCTCTCAGTTTTGTTCTTACAAATTTAATCTTCTTCTCATCACTCATTTCCTCATACTCAAAGAAATTTTCAAGGGCATCTATCCACCCTAATACCTCTTCACTATCCATCTTCCCTTGATAGATAGGTAACTCTATGTTTGCCTTTGTTCCACTACCTTGAACTGCCTTCAGCAATCTCACAAATTTCTTTTCTTCAGGATCCAATTCATCCTCAGGAGGATTCTCATCTACCTCCTCATCTCCTTCTGCATCATTGTGTTCATCCCCTCTAGGATTCTTCTCCAATGCTTCCAATCTTGCCAAGATTGATGCATTCTCTCTTCTTACTTGTCTTAACTCTCTTTCCCTTTCAGCATCATGTTCTTTTCTCTCCCTCAACTCTTTTTCTCTTGCCTCTAAGGCTTCTCTCAATTCATTGTTCTCCCTAGCCATTTGATTTTTAGGAGCCATCTTCACACTTTCACAAACCCTTACTATTTCACAAGATTCTACTACTCCCTCAAGGACCTACTTGCTTGCTCTGATACCACTATGATGCAGAGACATTTGGGATGCAAGAGGAAGGATAGACTTAACAAGGTTCAATCACAACCTACAGGTACAAAAACCAAGTCCTTCATGGAAAAGTGGGAACAGCAGAAGGGAATCTTTGTTTTCTCATGGAAAAGTTGGTTTGGGGTACCAACTAACTCATCTCGCCCATTGGTTAAGGCAGATCACTCTCGGAACATGCACTTGCTTCACAAATCCTCTAAATGGCTTATAGCCCTAGAAAAAGAGAACAGTCCTCTTATCCTTTTGCATAGACCTTCAAATGCCAACCTAATACATGCATTAGATACCCATTATGCCTCCCCATAGCATACTCCAAGATGGGTATAGGTTACTTTGGAAAATGTGCCTCAACCAATAACCCTCCTAGTGTCTTTTTGCCATAAATAGGCCTATTCTGTGAAGCAAATGCCCTCAAATGGAAACTTGACCCCCTCCTAACGATTTGAACATGTCAATGGACTTACAAAAACCTAAGATCCAACTTTCTTTTGTTGTTTTGATTGGCTATTTCAAAAGACACTACTGTGGTAACTCATGACAGTCACTTGGCACATGGACTTGCTAAGTGAACTCACCAAAAACACAACAAACATAGTCTCCTACCCCAAATAATCTTACAAAGCATTAAAATAGACTCTACTTGACTCATTCCACTGATTACAAGACAAGGTGTTTCAGTGGAATGAGTAAAACATCCTAAATTGCTGACATAACCCTAATTCAGGGTTAGTAGACCACTTTCAGACAAAGAGGGAATGCAATGCTATAGAAAAATGTCAAGGCTTCAAATAACCTCCAAAGTAAAGACAACTCACCCCTCTAATCGTCCAATATGGATACCAAACACCTCCAGGCCGTACAGGTATGGATTGCACAGGAAAACAACGAATTTCTTTAGAGGACATCAATTTCAGAGGGCAGTTTGATGTCCCACAGTCACAATGTGCTTTCTCATTAACATCAAGGATCCAAACTCGCTTCAATGACAATCAAACCATCAACCTTCACTCCCAAGTATTCAACATTCCACAACAAGATCGTACTGTACAATAGTATGGTTTCAAATGCATAAGAATTCAGGAAAAATATAGAAAAAGGCAGAAAACTTGTGTTTATTGCATAAACCTCTTCACACATCTCATCCTCCTCATGTCTAAGGCATTAAAAAGCCTTCACCAATCTCCTCATGGTGGTTAACAAATAGTTTGGTCGATGGGCTTGGCATAACCATCGAATACTTGCTGCAACTACTTTTGTTATGACAGCAAAATGCCTTATTTGGTTGTGTTTAACCACTTACAACTTCCTCATCGGTGGTTTGAGGATTTATTTATGTTTTGTTTGAGACATAACAATATCTCCAAGGCTTTTTCATGCCTTAACTTCATAACCATGCCTTGACAAGGCTTTACAAAACAAGAAACTTATATGACTGTCCCTTAGGTACAAGACCTACAACATGATAGTAGTTTTTAGATATTTGGACATAGTCCCTTACATTTATGGCATTCAAGCCTTATTACATCATGGAGATGGTCTCAAGGACCTTATTGAACCAAAACAAACTACTTGAAGATCAAGCAAAACCTAGATATCTTGGTGCTCCTGCACCAGGAAGGCACTCCAAGCCTTTGGGTTGGAAATCCAAAGCAAATCCTGAGCCTAAGGCTTGGGATTCCCAAAGCAACATATAATGCGAGTGAGTTATAACACGCTTGCGTTATGTTTTTCTTTGCATTTTTTTCTTTTTTTAAAAAGTTTGCCTAATGTTTATCAAGATTGACATAACATGAGTGTGTTATAATGTGCCCATGTTATGTCTCACTTGGAATGTTTTATGTTCAGGTTTTTTAAGTATGTTTGATGTATGTATGTTTGTATATATATTTGTATTTATGTATGTATGCCAAATTGTATGTATGTATGTATGTATGTATGCATGCTTGTATGTATGTATGCATGCATGCTTGTATGTATGTATGTATGCATGTATGTATGTATGTATGCCTGTATGTATGTATGTATGCTTATGGTGCAATCACGGTTAGGAGGGTTCTCAAAGAGAACAGTCCACACTGTACAACTAGAATAAACACAATAGAAAAAACTCAAAGATATAAAGCAAATGTAGATTTAGTCACTCAATATATCATAGAATTCAAATACAAATTGGTTAGCAACATGCAAGCTTGCAATTAGGGCTCATAGGTTTGATTACAGAATTACAGAATATGCACAAGATATGGCTTTGAAGTTCCTTCACAAAGAATTCAAACTATCAACTATCTTTATGAATTTCACTTTCTTTCCTAGGCATTTATTACATCAATATATATCATCTCTAGAACCTTAGATTCCTCCGCGTCAGCCAAGGAAGATCACAAACTCCAATGAAGAGCTATATCATGTGTACACAAATAGGTCAGACCTAATTGATTAGAACTCCTTCACAAATGAATAGAATTACATGTGGATCTCAGGGAAAGTCGGCCATGAACCAAAAAATATTGAATGATGTGTAATTTAGATTCTCTAGTTGTGAAATGCTCTACAAGTCTTCTCCTTTAGTTGATTAACTGAGACTGTCAGGATGCTCTGCTATGAGAAAACAATCAATCTTTTGATAGTGGTATCTTACCGGTACTTGATCCAAATGCTCTGAAAATAGAATATGATGTAGATGAATGAATCTAGATGCTAAATCTAGCTCTATGAGATTTGAGATGCAACTGTGGTAGACTGTGGACCAAAATATAGAAGCTGCTATTGATTGAACTACCTGAAATGAATGAAAAATTAAATGAAACAAACTGACATGCAAATATTTTTTGGTTGATGCAAGATTGCTCTTGAACCAGGGATGCTCCTACATCAAACATCTGGGGTTATTGAAAAAGTGAGTCCCTCACTTTGCTGGGGTTAGAGGAAAACCAAGACAGTCCACCTTATATTGAGAAATCCATGATGTATCTTCTATCGGTCTGCCTTTCCATTTCACAAGATATTCTTTATATTTCCTTCCTCTAGTGTTGTGCCCAACTTTGCTACCCAAAATGTCTTCAATCTACTCTAGTGCTTGTTGTGGTAACTACATCTTCAAGTCTTTGTCCATGCTGTCACTAAACTCTACTTCATGATACTGATATAGGTCTACAATGTTGAAAATAGGTGATATACCCAATGTCTTTGGTAACTCCACTTCATATGCATTTCCTGAATCAAATTTTCTCAGTATCCCAGAAGGTATAAACTTTTTCATCTTCAACTTGTTATATGTCCCAACTAGAAATCTCTCTTTTCTGAAGTACACCATCACTTCATCTACAACTACAAATTCCTTGTGTCTTCTCTTCTCATCTACTTGTTCTTTATACTACTATTCATCTCCTCCAAATGCTTCTTCACTTGATTATGCTCTGTCTCCATATGTCCTACAAATTCTTTTGCTTCTACACTCCTTTTGTCCTCCATGTTGACATCTCTCAATTCTGCAACTCCACTAAGGTTAGTTCTTGTCACAATCTCAAATGGTGTTCTTTCGGTACTCCTATTCTTCTTGTGAAAGAATCAAATCCCAACTTCCTACCTTCTCTCCAACCAAACATCTCAACAAGTTTTCCAAACTCCTATTTGTTAGACTTAGGGCCCATAACTGAGAGGGGGGGTGAATTAGTTGTACAAAAATTTCTTTCTATTAAACACTTAATTCCACTTTGCAATTCAGTAGCTTAACAATAAATCAATCATGGAAACATAATGCAACAAATCAAGAGCAAAAACACATCAATGCATGAGACACCAAGATTTTGATGTGGAAAACCCAGTTAAGGGAAAAACCATGGGGTGATTAACCCAAGAATGTATTCTCTGTTAGAAGAATATAAAGAATAAAATGGCACATGCCAATTAGGGCTCATTGCCTAAGCACATTGCTCACAAGAGGCTCACTGCCTACAAGAGACACACTGTCTATAAAGAAATAAGTATCACCTACTTGAACTGGAAAATAACATCTTCACTCTGCTTGAATCAGTTCCATTAAGCTCAATACTTCTGCTCTGCCTTTTGCTCTCCTCCTTGCTACCACACACTCATCTCCACAAGGACAACTTCAAAATGACTTCGCAATCCCTTATATATACAAAGCATCAACTTAGGAATGATCAACTAAGTCGGCAAACATCCACAATAATATCCGCAAGATGTATAACTCATCCAGTTGGCCTGTTTTAGGAAGAACACCATCATCTGGAAGTTGTTCTTCAAAAGTGAACTCCAACTTCAATGCGGACCACCAACATGAACTGGACATGATCCAAAGACCACCACAAGCTTGCCTAAATCACCAAGAACATCCATACTTCATCTGCTTACTTGAATCCTTCTCTCCTTTCATCTGAAACCTCAAGAACACAGTCTGTCATCATTGTCACAAAGGAATAGATGCTTGTGGACCTTCACACCATGAACCAATCTATTTGACACTCCACAAAGAATTCCTCAGCACTCCATCAAATCCGTAGAACATTATAATGCAATTTCGAATCTCACCGAACCTATCTGTCTCACTCTATCATCACTGAACACCTGTTGAAACCAATTTTACTTGAATAGCCATGACGTCTTCAAATCTTCATGTGGACCTCTGAAATCTCTACTGGACTACCTTAAGACACATATCTACAAACCCTTTAAAGTGCATCCTCTGATCCTCATCCTATCATGGACTTTTATCTTACCATCTTCCCTATTCTTCTCTGTTCCTGATTAAGACTAATTTTCTTAATATCCTCAGCACACAGCTCATCCAATCCTTATTATTAATGCAACAAGATTATGTTGACATCAATGACAACACTAGTTAGGCCCATACTTGCAACAATCTCCCCCTTTGTCATTGATGGCAACATATGATGTGAAAAACTGTTTTAACCATCAAGACAAGAACTTCTCCTTACTATCACAACTCCCCCTATCAGCAACAACCATTCACATATCTTCTCTCCCTTAACTACTCCCCCTTTGATCAGAAACCACTTGTTTTTCACATGTCTTCTCTCCCTTAACTGCTCCCCCTTCGATCAACAACCGCTTATTTTTCACATGTCTTCTCTCCTCCTTTGACATCAATGGCAAAGGGCACATACTTGCAATTCTAACACTTCAAAATCATTCTTGCTGCCCCCCCTGAGTAGCAGCTCGCCATCATCAATTCGGATCACAAGATATGATTGTGATAACCACCAGACTGATGCACCTCAGTGCACCTTAGTTCATCACCAGAGGGGCAATGACCCCTAGCTTCTCCCTAAGATACTCAAAAGAGTCCTTAGGTAGAGGTTTAGTAAAGATGTCTACAATCTGATCCTTGGAAGGCACAAACTCTAATCTAACTTCGTTCTTGTTCACTTGCTCTCTCAAAAAGTAAAACTTGATGGATATATACTTAGTCTTTGAATGCAACACAAGATTCTTAGATATATTTATTGCACTTGAATTATCACAGAAGATTGTGATAGGTTCCTCATACTCTACTTTGATATCTCTTAGCATCTGTTCATCCACAAAACTTGAGTGAAACTACCTACTGCTGCAATATATTCTACTTCAGTTATAGATAGAGATATTGCCTCTTGTTTCTTGCTTAGCCAAGAAACCAATCTCTTCCCCAAAAAGAATGCTCCACCACTGGTACTCTTCCGGTCATCCACATCTCTTGCCCAATCTATATCTGTATATGCATGAAGAGAGAAATCATGATCTCTAGGATACCACAAACCATACTCAACTGTCCGTTTTAGATATCTAAAAATCCTCTTGATTGCCATGACATGCGATTCTCTAGGATCAGCCTAGAATCTAGCAACAAGACCAACAACCTGCATAATGTCTAGTCTAATTTGAGTGAGATACAATAGTCCTCCAATCATTGACCTATACTTTGTTTGATCAGCCTTAGGAGAAGCATCACCTTTGCTCAATTTACATCTGGTTGCCATGGGAGTATTCATTGGTTTTGAGTCTTCCATCCCAAATTTCTTTAACAATTATTTCACATATTTGGTTTGAGAAATGAAGATTCCTTTCTTTGTTTGTGTGATTTACAGACCCAAGAAGAAATTGATTTCACCAAGCATGGACATCTCAAACTCACTTTTCATTTGATTTCCAAAAGTTTTACACATACTATCTCTTCCTCCAAAAATGATATCATCAACAAACACTTCAACAATCAAGATATTTTCATGATCAATTTTGAAATACAAATTACTGTCAACAGTACCTTTGTTGAAACCAATCTTTAAAAGATGCTTATCCAATCTTTCATACCAGGCTCTTGGGGCCTGCTTCAATCCATCCTGTGCCTTCTTCAACTTGCAGACCATATCACCATGATCAGATAATTGAAATCCATCCAGTTGCTCAATGTACACTTCTTCTTCCAAGTCACCATTCAGAAAGGCAGACTTGACATCCATCTGATACACTTTGAAATATTTGAATGCAACAAATGCAAGAAATAGTTTGACTGCTTCAATTCTTGCCACCAGAGCAAATGTTTCTTCAAAATCAATTCCTTCTATTTGAGAGTAACCCTTGCAAACTAATCTGGCTTTATTTTTTATTACTTCACCAACTTCATTTAGTTTGTTTCAGAAGACCCATTTTGTTCCAATCACATTCTTGTTTCTAGGTCTGGGAACAAGATCCCAAGTGTGATTTTTCTCTATTTGCACCAGCTCTTCCCCCATTGCTTTAGTCTAGTTTTCATCGTTGCAAGCTTCATTCACTATCTTAGGTTCAATCTTTGAAATCAGACAATACTCTTCTGAATCTCGACCAATTCTCCTTCTTGTTTGTACTCCTTTACTTTTATTACTTATGATTTGATCTTCAGAGTGATTCAGTCTTACATACCTAGGAACTTTGGGAATTTCTTGCACTTCTGATTCTTGATCAAGCTCATTGAAACTCATTTCTTCTTCCTAGTTTACCAGATTAGTTTGAATCTAACTAACAGATGAGGCTTGAGTTTCTTGAGTCAGAACACCATTCATATCACCTTCATCATATTCATAAAACTTTGAAGGCTTCTCAATTCCTTCATCAACCTTCACATTTGTACTTTCTATCATCTTTCTCAGTCTTTTGTTATAACACTGGTATGCTTTGCTTTGAGTAGAGTAACCCAAGAATATTCCTTCATCACTTCTAGCATCAAAATTTCCTAGATCTTCATCTCTTTGTTGGCAAGAGACATCGTGTGGCTTCATTGGTGTTGTCATTGATGGCAATAAAGACTATTCCACACATCCGCATGACATGGTGCATCTTTACCAGAAGTCAGATTGAAGGATACTTTGGTCCGGTAAGCAAGAACAAAGCAGGTAACAAGGTCTGATAGTTAGGTCCAGATCTCTTAGAGGAGGTAGCTTAGTAAAGTGTGGATTTGGTGAAGTCAAGAGGTATACCTTGACTGATAGATTCCAGGCTTTGAGCCTCCGATGATGAAAGAGTGAAGAGATATGAGCATCTAAGTATTGAGATCTGGATTGGCAGAGTAGATAGAGGAAGAACTGATCAACAGAGTGTCAGAATTATTTCGGATGAAATATTGATGGTGATCAAGGTTCTTAAGGTATCATCCATGTTTGGTCGACATGTTAGATGACTTATGTAAGTATCTCCTTGATTCGCATTACTTGATATGCTAAGATTCAGCCAACAGATCAGAGTTTGGGTAAATATTAAGTAATCTAGATGCTGACTAGAAAATGGATGAAATCCTTGGTGCGGATATATATACCAGATGGATTTAGATATGAGGGGAGGTGTGTGTGTGTGTAAAAGTGCGAAGAAAAGTAGAAGAGTAGCATAAAGGCAGTAAGATAGGTCCAGAATGTGACAGGATAACAGCACTTAAGGAGAGTAAGAATGAAGTGTAGTAGATCAGTTTATTAAGCTTAACCAGAACTGAACTTCAACATGTGTGGATGCTTCTCATTAGCTCAAGTATTGTGTTACCTTCTTTTCTTGTAGACAATAAGTCTTTGTAGGTAGTGAGCCACTGTAAGCCCTAATTGGCAAGTGCCATTTTGTTCTATCTATTCTTCTAACAGAGAATAATATCTTGGGTTAATCACCCTGTGGTTTTTTCCCTTAACAGGGTTTTCCATGTCAAAATCATTGTGTCATGTGCATTGGTGTTATTTCCATTTCATGGTTATGTTTGCTTATTTGATTTAATGTTCCATGAACTGTTAAAGAAGTTCAGAAAGTTAAAATAATTAGGATAACTGATTCACCCCCCTCTCAGTTATCAACAATTGGTATCAGAGCCAAGTTCCTCTAAACAGTACCTAACAGCTTGAGGAAGATCTGGGAATTCAAAATGGATATGTATGGTATGAGGGAACAACTTTAGTCTGCCCTAGATGATCTTGAACAATCTAACTCTAAAATCAATGAATTGAAGGAAAGACTTAAATAGGCTGATGATTTCATAAATAAATTAAAAGGGAAACTAAGTATCTCTATGAAAAAGAGAAAGGAATTACTTCAGAAATTAGCAAGTCAAGGTGAAACCAATGATACAAATGAAGACCTTAGAGAGAAAACCAAGCTATGTGAAAAGTTATCAAAAGAGGTCATTATGGTGAGACATGAAATGGAATCAGGAGTTATGAAATTCACCCAAGAAATTGAAGAGAAAAGAAAAACTAAAGATGACCTAAGACAATCTCTCAAGGAAAAATCAGAAGACTGCCATAAAATGGATAGGATAATCAGACATCTGGAATATGACCTTGAAGATGCTAGAGATAATGAAGAAAAACTTGAAGATCAAATAGACACCCTTAAAAAGGATCTTCAAATAGCAAATGAATACAAAGAAAAATTTAAGATAAGCTCTGCTCAACTTGAAGTTCTTCTTGAAAGTCAAAAGAGGATAGATGACAAGCATGGCTTGGGATATGAGAAAGGTGAAAGCTCTGGATCCGGTCAAAAGAACTCTAGATCAGAGAATCCAAGAAACAGGCCTAGAAGACCTCCGGTAAGGCAACCGAATGCTCAAAGATATCCATCTTTCAATGGATACTACCACAATTGCAACAACTTTGACCATAAAGCAAATCAGTGTAGAAGAAGAATGAATCAGACTAATACATCCGTCTCCAGACAGTGCTTCAATTGCAAAAGGTATGGTCACAAATCCCATGAATGTAGAAACACACAAATGAACAATTCATTCAACGGTAGATGCTTTGCATGCAATAGAGTGGGACATATGGCTAATCAGTGTAGATCAAGAGGATATCAGTCAAATATGCAAAGAAATGTTGTTTGCTACAATTGCAATAGATTTGGTCATTTTGCCAAATTCTGTAGAAGTAGGAATCAAGACAAAAGGGGTCCAGAACAACATAATCATAACCAAGACAAAAGAAAAGGAAAAGTGAACACGGATGAAATTCAAAGGGAGATGAATAAGATTTGGGTGAAGAGAAGCACAAAGAATGTTGTGGATGGATCCATACCAGAATATGGTGCTGGTAATCCTTCCGGAAATTAAATAGATGAGCTCTGGCTCAGGGGGAGTCACTAAGAAAAACAAATTCCCCCAGCCAGTCATTAGGTTACGGATTAGAGGTTCTCATAGAAACATCAAAAGAGGGCTTGGTTAAGATTTGGAAGGTCTGCAAGAAAATTTGAAGAATCTAATCCTTCCAGATTGATCCTGTTTAATAGTCTTCCGGTAAAGACATGTTTTTCACAGTATTGGTCCGGTGTGATTTTAAATTGAAACATCTTGATCTGCAGACATATGGGATGATCTGAAGATAAGGTGGTCATTATGATTCATCTTTAACATCAATCCTAAGTACATCACAATGATCTAGATAAGTTTTTCCCTCTCTGAACAAGGAGAACAGAGCAACATGAATAACTTAAGTTGTGCATTTATTGCAATATGGAATTAGGGTTTGCTTAAGATAAAAGGGTTCAATTGATCGTCATTTACACATTCGCATTCGAGAAGAAAAGAAAAGGAGCTCTGCAACAAATTGCTTCAAATTTCTCAAAGATCAATTGCTAAAGTCAAATCTTCTAGCAAATCAATCTGACTCACTCTACGAACCTTAGAAGCACAAAAGGTATTTTCCGTTATTAAATATTTCTCTATAAATCCTTTGAAGATGACTACACTGAATGTTGTAAAGATCACTGATAGGCCACGTCCTAAATTCAAGAAACATCCATGTAAATCCCTAGAAGTTGATCCCGTAGGCGCCTTTTCAAACATTCCACATGGGGTTCTACATGTAGAAGATGTTAGGGCATATATTCATGCTAATATTGAAGATCTTGGGGAATCTAAGCTAGCTGATATCTATCACAAGAATTTGATAGATGATTCATTTGAACTCAAAACTCAGTATAAAGCCATCCAGGACAAGCATTTTGCACAATGGATTCATTTCCCCTATTTTATATAAGAAGAATGGGTCTGATATATTTTGAGCAGAGTGCATGACAACTTCATGTGGTTAAATGGACCATTTAAGATAACCAAGGATGTCATTAAGGCTGTAACTGAATTACACTCATTAGGTGGGATTCATGTTCTTAAATCCGTTAAGAATCATACTGTTAGTGAGGCTACTGGATCAAAGTTTGATAAAAGAGCAATGACCATAGAAGACATAACTGATCCGGATATGAAGTTTGCCTCCATGATCATCGGTTATAAGATATATCACTCCAACAGGGAAAATTCAGTACCTAGAATTACAATTTACACTGCTTATGAGATGCTGAGAAAGAATATAGATTATGATCTCTGTGAACTCCTTCTAAGCCAACTAATGGAAAATTTACAGAAGATAAAAAGGGACAAAAAGAACTCCTTTAAATATGGTGGACTGATATTGTGTTTGTTTTTCTATTTTATGAATGAGCTGCCCGGATCTAGTGGTTGGGTGTGACAGAATGATAGACCAAGAGCCATCCAAATTAGAGATTATATACATGGGCTTGGTGATGCCAAGGCACAAAATACAACACTCTGGGGCTATTTCAAGAATTTTTAGAGCATGATGCAAGCAAGAGAGAGAATCCACCAATCCTTAGTTGAAAAGTATAAGGATACAATTTGCTTTAAGGTAGAAATTGATCAGTGCCTAATGGAGGCAGTGGAGCCTAGGGTAGTATGGATCATGCCAATGGGGTATGAAGTTAATGAGAAAATTGTAGAGCTGCATGTTCAACACATGCTAAGTCAGCCCAAAGATCCTAAGGCAGAAAGGTTTAGAACCTTTGAAGAATTAAGTGTGAAAATCCATGTAGAACTTAGACAACTGGAGATAAAGAGAAAAGTGAGAAAAGAGGTAGAAGAAGTTGCCAAGAGGTATGGAATTTCAAAAGAGACACTAGATGCCAACAAAGAGAAAATGGAAAGGGTAGAGAAAGAAAACCAAGAAACTGAAAAGGAAAGTGTTCTGGTAGAAGCCCCCTCCCGGACCAGATCTTCTAAGAGATCTCCACCTGCAACTGCTAAAAGCTCAAAGACATCCAAACCGAAAGCAAAATCATCTGATAAAGCAGAGAAAAGAACTAAGACAAAGGCCACAAGGTCTTACATCAGTTAGAAGGACGATGAAGAGACAGAATCTGATGAAGAGATCAAGAAGATGATGAAGAAGAAGAAAGTATCTAGTGAAACCAAGGAGGTAGAGGCAGAAGAGTTTGTTGAAAGGCCCACACTGTTCTTAGATGATGTAGTTAAAGCAGTTACTATGGATGGGAACCTGCAACCAATAACAGAATTCTATGATGCATACAATGACGTAGATAGAAAGATCTTGGAGGATGCCATAGTTAAGTACTTGAACATATATAATAAAGCATCTATTGAAATAATTTCTCTAATTCTTAAAAGTTTAGAGAAAGAACTTGAAATGAGAAAAGAAAATGCCAAGGCTAAGGACTTAGAGATTAGAGAACAGATAGCTATTCAACTCTATCCTTCAATTACTCTGAAACAAATGAATATGATCTTCAAAGATTGCAAGGATGAGTTCCGGAGTAAGGCTAGAATGAATCAGCTCATGCTTGGAGCAACTGATAAAGTGGCAAAAGAAATAGAAGAAATCCTCTGGAATGCTTTCAAAAGATTCAATATTCTTGTTGTAGAGGATTTAGGTGATGATCCCTTAGCTACAAATATTGAAAAAGAATCTACTGAGACAACGGGATAAGGGGTAAAGGAGATAGGTGAAAGGAAAGGTATGAACTTAGATTCCTCTACTCCAGAAGAGGTAGCACATGATCAAGCAAACATCTCTCCTCCGGTTTCCCCTGCAGACTCCGGATCTAAAGGAGAAGAACAAATAAAGGAGAAAACTAGTCAAGGAGAAGAAGTACAAGAAAAGAAGAAAGGTCAAACAAAAAAGCCTCAGATGATAGTGCTAAGACTGCAGAAGGGGAGAAAACCCTGTCACCGGAAAGAGACACAATAGAAGTAGTCAAAGAATTCCTAACCAAGGAGATGATAGAATTTGATGAACTAGAACTTCTTCAAGGACCATTCAATTTTGACTCCCTCTCCCCAGTTCAGACCATGAAGCTAGCATCCTTTACTTTAGCAAAGGCAAAAGAAAAACTTCTAAAGTCTCACATGGAGGACTGCAAGCTCATAGAAGTTGCATCCAGTGTACTGGAAAAGATCATGCCATCTTTTCAGAAAGATCCCTCAGCCTCCTCATCCGGTAATCTCAAGTCTCTTGTTAGTTCTGTTAGCACTCATTTTGAATCTTTAGAGAAATCAACTGAGGAGAAGGTCTGGAAAGAGTTTATGGATAAGAGATTCTCTGAGTTACAAGGCTTTATAACCAATGATAGGAAAAATATGGATATTCGGATAAAGAGCTTAGAAAATGCTCTTAAGGATGGAGGAGAAGTATACAAATTTTGTATATCCTAGACTAAAGTAACAAAGGAAATTGAGAAGAAAGTGAAAGAACAAGAGGATAAACTGTCAAGCCTCTCTCAGAATTTTGATCCTCTCACTGTATCCATAATAAACCAGGAATGTCAAACTATTATAGTCATGAATGAGATTAAGAAGCTTGAGAAGGAGAGGAAGAACATATTAAACAGGATGGGTGAACTTAGAGGAATGATTATCCCTAAATTAGAGGCCATGTATGAGGCCCTAACTGATGCCCAGACTATAGCTCGAACCAGTGATCTGACAGATCTTAAGAGGGCAGAAGCTTTTGCATTCCTGTTGAGTGGCCACATCTCAATTTTGGATAGGATGAAGTAGAGTTGAGCAACAAAATTTGCCCAGTTGAAGACATCTTTTGCAGATATACTTCAATATATGTAAGTATAGCATGTATATATACTTATGCGGCTAAGTATAGATTATTTTCGAGAAATTTTTGTGTATGGACCCTACCCTTTGCCATTGATGTCAAAGGGGGAGTGAGGAGCAATGAAAAATGTGGACTCCAGCTAAGGGGGAGCTCTGGTAAAGTGTACAATAGAATAGAGCATCAACCAAGGGGGAGTATAGTATAACACTTAGTCATTTTTCACTAAGTGTTGCCATCAATGCCAAAGGGGGAGATTGTTGGAAAGAGACACTATATGGCTTCATTGGTGTTGTCATTGATGGCAACAAAGACTATTCCACACATCCGCAGGACATGGTGCATCTTTACCGGAAGTCAGATTGAAGGATACTTTGGTTCGGTAAGCAAGAACAGAGCAGGCAGCAAGGTCCGACAGTTAGGTCCGGATCTCTCAGAGGAGGTATCTCAGTAAAGTGTGGATTTGGTGAAGTCAAGAGGTATACCTTGACTGATAGATTCCAGGGTTTGAGTCTCCAGTGATGAAAGAGTGAAGAGATATGAGCATCTAAGTATTGAGATCTGGATTGGCAGAGTAGACAGAGGAAGAATTGATCAACAGAGTATCAGAATTATTCCGGATGAAATATTGATGGTGATCAAGGTTCTTAAGGTATAATCCATGTTTGGCTGACATGTTAGATGACTTCTGTAAGTATCTCCTTGATTCACATTACTTGATATGCTAAGATTCAACTGACAAATCAGAGTTTGGGTAAATATTAAGTAATCCGGATGCTGACTAGAAAATGGATGAAATCCTTGGTGTGGATATATATACCAGATGGATTTATATATGAGGGGAGGTGTGTGTGTGTGTAAAAGTGTGAAGAAAAGAAGAAGAGTAGCATAAAGGCAGTAAGACAGGTCCAGAATGTGACAGGATAGCAGCACTTAAGGAGAGTAAGAATGAAGTGTAGCAGATTAGTTTATTAAGCTTAACTGGAACTGAACTTCAACATGTGTGGATACTTCTCATTAGTTCAAATATTGTGTTACCTTCTTTTCTTGTAGACAGTAAGTCTTTGTAGGCAGTGAGCCTCTTGTGGGTAGTGTGCTCGGGCAGTGAGCCCTAATTGGCAAGTGCCATTTTGTTCTATCTATTCTTCTAACAAAGAATAATATCTTGGGTTAATCACCCCATGGTTTTTTCCCTTAACAGGGTTTTCCACGTTAAATCATTGTGTCATGTGCATTGGTGTTATTTCCATTTCATGGTTATGTTTGCTTATTTGATTTAATGTTCCATGAACTGTTAAAGAAGTTCAGAAAGTTGAAATAATTAGGATAACTGATTCACCCCCCCTCTCAGTTATCAACACTCTTTTAATGTAACATTTGCTACCAAAAACTCTGAAATATCTCATAGTAGGGGCGATGCCAAACCAAAGTTCATAAGGAGTCTTACTAGTATTGCTTTTGATTTGAACTCAATTGAGAGTATAGACTGCAGTGATGACAACTTCTCTCCAATAGATGTGAGGAACATTTTCTTCCATCATCATGGTCCTAGAAGCTTCCTGGATGGTCTAGTTCTTTCTCTCCACTACTCCATTCTGCTGTGGAGTCCTAGGAGAAGACAACTATCTCTTTATTCCATGTTTCTCACAGAGCTCTAAGAATTCACCGGATGTGAATTCTCCACCTCTATCAGACCTCAGACATTTCAATTTTAATCCAGTTTCATTCTCTACCATAGCCTTGAATATTTTGAATTTCTCAAAGGCTTCTAATTTCTCTTTCAGAAAAGTCACCCACATCATCCAGGAGTAGTCATCAATTAGTAACATGAAGTATCTATCACCTTGCATACTCTTGATTCTTGCCAGACCACAAAGATCAGTATGAACTAAGTCGAATAATCTGGTAGAAGATAATTCCTTACTCTTGAATGTGACTCTACTCAGCTTACCCAACTGACATTCTTTGCACAAGCTATTAGTTGGTTTCACCAATTTTGGAAGATCTCTTACAACCTGAGTATTTCTTATCTTGATGATATTATCAAAATTCACATGACACATTCTCCTATGCCATAACCAACTCTGATCAACTTGAACAACTAAATAACTTTTACCAGTACCAATCAAGTGGAAGATATTACCTTTAGTTTGGGTACCAGATGCAATCTCTGTTCTGGAGCTTTCAAAGATCTTGCATTTTCCATCTTTGAACCAGAGATCATAGCCTTTGTCCACCAACTATCCAACATTGAGAAAATTGTGCTTCAATCCTTCAACATACAGTACATTACCAGTTTTGTTTCTTCCATCAAAAGAAATAGTTCCTCTACCTCTTATTCTACCAGCAGAATTATCACCAAACTTTACTACTCCTCCTTCATACCTTTCCAAATCTACAAACTTATTTTTGTCACCTGTCATATGGTTAGAGCATCCACTATCAATGACCCAATCATCCTTTTCTTCAACTTGGGCAGCCATAGCTCTTTCTACAACTTTATGATTGATAGATTCAGAGGATATTGGTTCTTCTTCCTTGATGGCAATAAACACCCATTCATTTCTAGATTTGTTTCCTGTCTCTAATTCATCATCTGTTACTCCTTCATTGTCATCTTCTTCATGAACATAGTAATAATTCTTGTGGAACCTTGATCTGTTAGGATTTGGCCTTGAAAATCTTTCTAGACATCTCGAGGCAAAATGACCAATCTTATTGCAGTTAAAACACTTAAAAGGCAATTTCCCTTCATACTTACCGGATCCTCTTGGCAGTCTCTTTACAATAAGGGCTTCAAGTTGAGCAGTTTCTACTTCTTCTTCTTCTTCTTCTAGCTCTTTTCTTGCTTTTTCATACCATGATAGTTTCCTTGAAGAGTTCTCTCCCAGATCAAACCTTTGTTTACCTTTTACAGAGGCACTGGCTTTGAATGCAGATTCAGTCTTGGGAGGATCATCTCCAAACTCGGTCATTTCAAATGTAGCCAATTTGCCAGCCAATTGATCTCTTGTGACAGTTGTATGGGCTCTGAATTCATCAATGGCAGCAACCTTGATTTTGTAAGAGGTAGGAAGGGATCTGAGAATTTTTCCAACAATCTCATTTGCATCCAAGACTCTACCTACATTTCTAATTCCACAAACAAGCTCATTTACTCTTGGCATAAAGGTAGTAATATTTTTATCATCTCTCATCTTCAGGTTTTCAAATTTCCCTTTCAGACTCTGTAACCTTGTACATTTAACATACTAGTCTCCTTCATGCAAAAGTTCCAATTTTTTCAAATCTCATAAGCAGTTGGTAGGTCAATAACATTTGAGAGATCTAAATTAGATAAAGTGCTTAGAAGAGCTTCTATAGTCCGCAGATTGTTTTCAGCATTTGTGATTTCATTTGGAGCTTTCAGACCACCCTGTGGAGGTGTATACTGTGTTGTAGCCATGGTCCAGTAAACCCTTCCCATACATTGCAAGTGACATTTCATCCAACCTCTCCACAAACTAAAATTGGTTCCATCAAACTTCAGACTATCCTTCTTGTAGGATGAAATCCTAGATCTCCTCAAGCGGTTAAGCTCTTTTTAGAGGAACTTGGCTCTGATACCAATTGTTAGACTTAGGGCCCACAACTAAGAGGGGGGTGAATCAATTGTACAAAACTTTCTTTCTATTAAACACTTAATTCCACTTTATAATTAAGCAGCTTAACAATAAATCAATCATGGAAACATAATACAACAAATCAAGAGCAGAAACACATCAACGCATGAGACACCAAGATTTTGACGTGGAAAACCCAATTAAGGGAAAAACCACGGGGTGATTAACCCAAGAATGTATTCTCTGTTAGAAGAATAGAAAGAACAAAATGGCACATGCCAATTAGGGCTCACTACCTAAGCACACTGATCACAAGAGGCTCACTGCCTACAAGAGATACACTGTCTGCAAAGAAATAAGTATCACCTACTTGAACTGGAAAATAGCATCTTCACTATGCTTGAATCAGTTCCATTAAGCTCAATACTTCTGCTCTACCTTTCACTTTCCTCCTCACTACCACACACTCATCTCCACAAGGACAACTTCAAAATAACTTCGTAATCCCTTATATATACAAGGCATCAACTTAGGAATGATCATCTAAGTCAGAAAACATCCACAATAACATCGACAAGATGTATAACTCATCCGGTTGGCCTGTTTTAGGAAGAACACCATCATCCAGAAGTTGTTCTTCAAAAGCGAACTCCAACTTCAATGTAGACCACCAACATGAACTGGACATGATCCAAAGACCACCACAAGCTTGCCTGAATCACCAAAAACATCCATACTTCATCTGCTTACTTCAATCCTTCTCTCCTTTCATCCGAAACCTCAAGAACACAGTCTGTCATCACTATCACAAAGGAATGGATGCTTGCGGACCTTCAAACCATGAACCAATCTATTTAACACTCCACAAAGACTTCTTCAGCACTCCCTCAAATCCATAGAACATTATAATGCAATTTCGGATCTCACCGGACCTATTTATCTCACTTTGTCATCACTGAACACCTGTTGGAACTAGTTTTACTTGAATAGCCAGAACTTCTTTAGATCTTCATGTGGACCTCTGAAATTGCTACTGGACTACCTTAGGACACATATCTACAAACCCTTTAAACTGTATCATCTGATCCTCATCCTATCATAGACTTTTATCTTACTATCTTCCCTGTTCTTCTCTATTCCTTATTGAGCCTAATTTTCTCAATATCCTCAGCACATAGCTCATCCAATCCTTATTATTAATGCAACAGAGTATGTTGACATCAATGACAACACCGGTTAGGCCCATACTTGCAGCACTATTTATTATCTCTGTTTGTCCATCAGTCTATGGATGAAATGCTAAACTGAACTCCAAATATGTCATCATCTTCTTCCAAAGTGTCTTCCAAAAATATCCAAGAAATCTTGTGTCTTTGTCTGAAATTATGCTCTTAGGTAATCCATGCAATCTCATAATCTCCTTGAAAAATAGGTTAGCTACATTCACTGCATCAATTGTCTTCTTACAAGGTATGAAATGTGCCATCTTTGAAAATCTGTCCACCACTACAAATATTGAATCATGTCCTCTTTGTGTCTTCAACAATCCCATTACAAAATCCATACTTATGTCTTCCCAGGGTCTTTTTGGTACTGTCAAAGGTTTATGCAATCCAGTATTTTGACTACTCCCTTTTGCAACTTGACCAACTCTACAACTTCACAAATTTCCTAACATCCTTATGTATCTAAGGCTAAAAGTAATTTTCATTCACCAAAGTCACTGTCTTATCAATGTCAAAATATCCTGCCAATCCACCACCATGCTTCTCTTTGAACAAATTATCTCTCATGGAACTTCTAGGTATGCATAACTGGTTTCCCTTGAACAACTTATCTTCCTGAATGAAATAATCCAACCACTTACTCCTATCTATCACAACAATTTCCTTACATGCTTTCCAAGGTTCTACAAAATCAAGATCATCCTCATACATGTTCTTCAATTCATCAAATCCCAACACTTCAACTCTCATCTCTGTCAACAAGTTCCTTCTCCTACTCAATGCATCTGCAACTTTGTTTGATTTTCTATTGCTATGCCTTAGTACAAAAGTATAACTTTGCATGAACTCTACCCATCTCATATTCTCTGATTCAACTTTCCTTGACTATTCAAATATTGCAAAGCTTGATGATTTGTATACAACACAAACTCCTTAGGCAACAAGTAATATCTCCACTTCTTCAAGGCTTGAATTATGGCGGAACTCTTGATCATAGACTAAATATCTCCTCCTTGCATCATTCAACTTCTCATTGAAATATGTTATAGGTCTACCTTCTTGACTTAGCATTATTTCTATTACATTCCCACTTGCATCACAATCTACTTGAAATACCTTATTGAAATCCGGTAATGCCAACACAGGTTGCTCTGTCACTTTCTACTTCAACAACTCAAAACTTTTATCTTCTCCTGATGTCCACTTGAAATCTTTTCTATCACCTCTCATTGTCTCTGTCATAGGGCTACAGACTGAACTAAAATTTTTGATTAACTTCTGATAGAAACTAGCCAATCCATCAAATGATCTGACTTCTCTAATGCTCTCTAGTGTAGACCATTCAATAATTGCTCTTACTTTCTCAGGGTCCATCTTCAATCCTTCCATAGAAATCACAAATCCCAAGTACACCAATTCCTCCATTAAACTACACTTCTTGATGTTTATCAGAAATTTCTCTTCTCTTAGTCTCTACAATACTTGTCTAAGGTGCTGCAAATGTTCCTCTTTTGTCTTACTGAAAATTAGAATGCCATCCAAATATACAATAACAAACTTACCCAAAATTTTCTTCAAAACTTCCTTCATCAATCTCATGAAAGTACTCAGTGCATTTGTCAATCCAAAAGGTATCACTACCCACTCATAAAATCCCTCATTTGTCTTAAAAGAAGTCTTCCATTCATCTCCTTATCTGATTCAATAGTACAAAAATAACAATATGTTACTAAAAAAACTACTAAAAACTTCTTATAAATGACCAAACATGGTCACGTGACCATTAGTGGTTTACTATCAGTCATTTATAACGTGACCAAATTGATGACTAAACCATTTTTAGTCATTTATTGGTTGTTTTGATTGATCAATTTGGTAGTATATTTAGTCGTTGATTTAGTCATTGATTGTTGTAATCTGGTCACTTATTTAGTCATTTTTTATTCACTGGTATATTTTGTCATTAATGTAGTCACTGATTGTTGTTAACTAGTCACTTATTTAGTAATTCTTATTCACTGATTTCTGTCAATTGGTAGTTTATTTAGTCATTAATTTTAATCATCATTTTGATCAATTTGGTAGTATATTTAGTCATTTTTATTCATTGATTTAACACTAGTCATATATTTAGTCATATTTATTCACTGTTCACTAATTTTTGTCAATTGGTAGTATATTTAGTCAATTTAATTATTAATTGATGTCAATTAGTAGTATATTTAGTCATTTTGAAGCTTGTAATCTAGGTAGATTTCCATCTAGCATTAATTGTTCACTTTGCACATGTCTCTTTGATTATATTCATTGAATGCTCTATAAGAGGAGTGTTGGGAGCTGAGCAATATAATCCACATTTGGATCTCATCTGCCTTGGTTTTATTTCCCCACCAACTTGAATGACTTCAATTCATTATGTTGGCTCATGTGATCCTCTTTTTATACAAGAGACCATGGTATCTATGTCATTATTTCATTCTTGCCTCTTCATTTTTCTCTTGTTGTGTATCTGCAATGTCTATCTATCCCCAAAATTGTCAACTTCATTTGCCTATTCAACCATGGGAACAACCAATGCATGGAAGCATCAAATCATATTTCATGGATAGGGCCTTCAAACTGCTTGATGAAGAGCCGGTGGAGGATGCTTTGATAGATGTATGTGATAGAGATTTTCTTTTGCAATCCAGGGTATGTTATGCTTCGCATCCGGTATCTCATTTCTCTCAAATGCGATAGACTTATTTCATCAGGTTGATAAGGTTAAAAGGATATCATCAATGTTTGTTCATGACTATCTAATCCCTAATGTCAAGCCATTTGAAGCTTTTGCCACTTATAATCTCCATGATGGCTTAGCCTTGGTAGGGGGACTCTTCCTCCATGAAGATATCATTAATAAACCTAGTTTTAACTATGTTTATCAAACGATGATTTCAAGTTTGCAATTAGGTAACAGAGAGCTCTTTGATAATTCAATTAGGTTCACAATTTTGCATTTGGAAGGTCCAAGAGGGAAAGGATAGAGGAAGTATTCAATGCATGGAGTTTCTTGTCAAATTTCCAACCACTGGTAGTTCCCTTCACCAATGATGACATAGTCCTTTCAAAGAGAATCCAACTGGGGGTTCATGGCTTTAGGGCTGTAGATTTAAATATGGACAACATGTGAACCACTCTAATGAGTGCCAATTAGCACCCATAAAATACATCTTTTTACCTCTCTTTTTCCCCTTTCTGATCCCAACTTCTTGATGTCTACACCCGAATAGGCTAGCAAGGTTGTTCTAAATAATGATTAACTAAAGATAAATTACTTAGGATCATGATTTCTGATTTAAGGACTAATGTGCATGGAATTGATGGAAATATGCAGAAACACTTCCCTTTTTGAATCAATAGGTGTAGATGCTCAGGATGGCAATTTTGTACATCTCCGGAGGTAGTCCTAAATATCTCTAGAGACTATACCAGAATCTCACAACAGTAGAAGTTTTGAAGCAAGAGGAAGAGCATCTCCGGAGCTGAGCAAGAAGCCCACAATTATATCTCTAGAGCAACAGACATATCTCTGGAGCTGCAGACAGAGACATACATCTCCGGCACCTCCTCAGAATAGGGCAAATTTCAAGCATAGCTATCGGTCAGGCACTTTCAGTGGCGATCGTGATACCTCCTTTTTATTACTCAAATCATCACCTGAGTAATTAAGGGCCATCTTTAGTTATCTGCTAAGAGTTTTTGTCTCTTTTAAGTTTTTGCATGAGTTACTGATGAGACTAATTTAATATCCATATTTCTAGGGCCTCGCTACCCAAATGTATTAAAACTCAAACTTAGAATTCAGAGTGGACTTCTATTCCACTCATTCTATTCTTATTGCATGATTATTTTTCATAGTTAGACAACCAGTATAATAAAGAGATGGATTTCATCTCATAGAAGAACTAGTAGATAAGATGAGTGATATGTCATCACTCATTATATATATATATATATATATATATATATATATTTAATGAAGCAGCAGAAAAAGGACAGATTATTATTGTATAATTTCAATTAAGATATCAATATTTTTGATTAATGCAAAGTGAATGGAATTGGTGCAGGAACACCTTCTCTATGGTGCAGGTGTCATGTTTTGTTTTTGTTTTCAATAAGGCTTTTTAAACCCCATCATGTTTGTAATAAGGTTTTTTGTCAATTTGGTCACTAGACCTATGTACACCATGTTTTGGTTTGATGTAATAACACAAGGAAAACATGCAGTTTTCTTGTGAGAGGAGAAATCCAATGGCTAACTGTCTTTCAAAGCAGTTTGTATAGTTGGGAGGAATGATAACTGATATTTCAAGCCTTCAATAGGCAAAGAAGCATGATGTAATGATAGAGAAGCATGCATGAATGAAGATTTGGATTCTTGATGTGTTGAAACATTGTTCTTTCTAAGTAATTCTCTGTATCAGTCTTTCTATACAGTCTGTACAGTTAGTTGATCATCTGAAACTAATTAGAGATGTTCAGGCATTGAAGTAGTTTCCATTTGATATTGGTCTGTTGTCTTAAAGTGTTGTAGTTTGTGAGATCTTGTTCCTTTTACAAAGACTGGTCTGAAAACCTAGAAACTAGGGTTCTGTGAATAAATGGATTGTATCTCCTATGTCCACTGAAATCAAGATTCTCATGTTTAGTATGATGGAGGAATACAGTGTATATTTTGTGTTTTCTATAGTTCTAGATCAAGCACTCAAGGATCCAAGGAGTTTGGCATGAGTTGACTAGGCATCTCTATGTGACTAGTCATCAAAATGATAGGAGAAGTGCTATTGTGGAGTGGCCAAGTTGAGGGGTGATCAAGTGTTTACAGAGGAGTATAGACCCCCTTTTTGTTCTGTCGAGTCTTTGTTTCTATATAGTAGTTTGGTGTCTATGCAGTTGCAAAGTAACCGAAGTCGCTATCAGCATAACATAGCCCTTAGGGAAGTTTTGGGAAGTTACACCGATCGAGGTGTTGGACTAATAGAAGGTACATTGGTGGAGAGTGGCTTAAGTCTCACCGAAGATAATATCTATTGGCATATCAGGAGAACCAACAAGGAGTTCACCAACGTTTGGAGTTTCACCGACGATGGGTTGAAGTCCATCAGCACATTAGCCTAAGGTTACAAGTTATTGCCGATGATAATGGGCATGCTAAAGACAACACACATCGGCATATTGGAAGAAGAGAATAAGGTTCCATCGATGATCTAAGTCTGGCTGACAAGGTCACAACTAACTACCAAAGTTAAGGTAAGTGGGAACATAACCGCCATTAGGGTATCGGTAGGAGGTTTGGAGATGCTGCTGATAGAGGAAGTCTCTCCGAAGACTAAGTGGAGTTGATTGTTGGGGAGAGTTGAGGGATCAGGCAGAGAAGTTGCAAGGTGGCCAACAGGATATGTTTGGTTGACAAGAGTAGGTTGCTAAGACATAAGACACCCTCTCATCGATTAAGTTTGTTTTTTTGTTCCCACTTCCACTTTATGCTCTGCATCATATTGGTATTAAAGCCAATATTTGAATTGGAGCAGTATATGTCAGATGAGGAGAAAGAAACTGAGGCTAGCACAATGCCTCCCAAGTCTATGAGCCAGGGAGCCATCAAGAAGATGGTAGAGGAGATGCTTGAAGCAAGATTGAAAGAAGAGAGGTCCAAGGGTAAGAGTAAAGAGGATGGAAATGCTTCTGATATAGAAGAAGAAGAAGTGGTAGAGGAGAGCCCTCAAGAACAAGGTATGTCTGCAAACCAAAAGGCATTCTTGAATGCACTCAAAGGTGCTCATGGAGATACTGGCGATCCAGAGATGGATATCCCTACATTCAATGGGAAACTAGATGGAGATGCCCTCATGGATTAGATTGAAGCCATGTGCAACTATTTTGACTTCAAGGAGTATAGTGACAACAAGAAAGTCAAGTTTTCTAAGACAAGATTAAGAGGTTCTGCCCTAGTTTGGTGGAACTATATGCAATGTGAAAGAGAGAAGGTTAGAAAGAACCCTATCACCAAATGGAGTAGAATGGTAACCATGCTAAGAGACAAGTTCATGCCATCTGATTATGAGTTGCAGACCATTAGGAAGTTTAATCATTTTAGACAAAAGGATATGGATGTGGCTACATATATTGAAGAATTTCATAGATTGAGTATGAGAGCCAATCACAAGGAGGAGAAAGAGATGGTGGCTAGATATCGCGATGTCTTGAGGTATAACATACAAGATGAATTTAGTATGGTGGTTCCTAAAATAATGGATGAGTGTTTTCAATTAGCCTCTAGGGTAGAAGAGAAGTTGAAAAGAAAGAGTGATCAAAACACCAGAGGAAGAGGTGGCAGAAATAATAGGGAAAGAGATAGTTTTAGTAGAGGACAGTCAAGTAGAAATGAAAATCCAAGTCAACAAGAGTCTCATTTTGATGTAGATCATAGAGGTGGTGGTTTTAGAGGTTGGAGAAGACCAAATGGCAGAGGTAGAGGTGGTGGTGTAGGCAGAGGACCCAGAGTTTTCAATGGTAGATGCTATGGCTGCAATCAAGTAGGCCATACCATGAGCAAATGCCTTGAGAAGGCAACTAGTTCCTATGATGGTGGAAGAAGGAATCAATTGTTGAAAGGTGATGATTGCCAAAGTGTGAATTCACTCATTAGTAGTGTTGCACTAGTCCTTGAAGGAGAGAGCATGATGATCAAGAGAACCTTGATGAAGATGCCATTGAAACAAGAGCCCCCACAAAGGAAGACTCTCTTCAGAACTCAAGGTATAGCATATGGTAAACTTTGTAAAATCATTGTTGATTCAGGTTCTATTGAGAATGTAGTGTCTACTAAAATGGTAGAGAAGTGTAAGTTGAAAAGGCTGCCCCATGTTAGTCCTCATAAGATCTCTTGGTTGAATAAGAGTAAAAATTACATGGTAGAAGAACAAACCTGGGTCGCGTTTGAGATAGGTGATTATAAGGACAAGGTACTATGTGAGATTATTCCCATGGATGCTTGTCACCTTCTTCTTGGACATCCATGGTAGTATGATGTGAATGCAGAACATGATGGAGAGAAGAACACATACCTCATCACCAAGAATGGAAGGAAGTTTAGGATGGATCCTATGCAAGACCAGATTGGAGAAAAGAGTAATGACACCAATGTCATGATGGTTAGTGGAAAAGAGTTATTACACCTCATGAAGGAGAAGGATACCCAAGGGTATGTTAGCTGCCATTGCACCAAAAGATCAACCTTTTAATGCCTGATACAACAACTTGACTTAACAAGCATGGGAGGTGGTTAAGCCCTTGTCACAAACCACCGCAGCGCAGCGATGAACAAGGAGACCATGGGCCAAACCTTGTAAAAATCCCCCCAGCACAAGAGCAGGGTTCGAACCTGTGACCTCAGCTCTAATACCAATTGTTAACTGTCGTTGCACCAAAAGATTGACCTTTTAATGCCTGATACAACCACTTGACTTAACAAGCACAGGAGGTGGTTAAGCCCTTGTCACAAACCACTGCAGCACAGCACTGAACAAGGAGACCAAGGGCCACACCTTGCAATAGGGTATGCCTTGGTCATGAAGCCTAAAGATGAATCAGGTCAGCAAGACAAAAAGTAGAAAGAGATTCCACCAGAAGTGCAGCAATTGTTGGATCAGTACCAAGATCTTGTGGTAGAGGATACTCCTAACTCCTTACCACCCATGAGAGATATAATTCATCAAATTGACTTGATTCTAGGTGCCACATTGCCCAATAAGGCTGCCTATAAATTGACACCACAACAAAATGAAGAGGTGAGTAGACAAATTCAAGAACTCTTAGAGAAAGGACTGATTAGAAAGAGTCTTAGTCTGTGTGCAATCCCTAGTGTACTTGCTCCACAAAAAGATGGGAAGTGGAGACTATGTATGTACTCAAGGGCCATAAATAAGATCAAAATAAGGTATAGATTCCCTATGCCAAGGATTGAGGATCTTTTGGACTATCTTGGAGGGTCATGTTATTATTCAAAGATTGATTTGAAATCTGGTTATCATCAGATCAAAATTAGGCAGGGAGATGAAGGGAAGACTACCTTCAAGATGAATGAAGGTCTCTATGAGTGGCTTGTCATGCCATTTGGCCTTAGCAATGCCCCAATCACATTCATGCATTTGATGAATGAGGTACTTGTTGAATTCATTGGCAAATTTGTAATTGTTTATCTTGATGACATACTTGTTTTCAATAGGACAAAAGAACATGTGAAGCATCTTGGACAAGTGATGCAGAAGTTGTATGAGAAAAAGTTTATGATCAACTTGGATAAGTGTGAGTTCATGAAAACTGAACTTGTGTACCTAGGTTTTGTGATTTCTAATGGTTGTTTGAAGATGGACCCCACAAAGGTTGAGGCCATTCTCAATTGGCCTATTCCTAGGACAGTGGGAGATGTTAGAAGCTTCCATGGCTTGGCAACTTTTTATAGGAAGTTCATTAGAGGATTCGGTCACATAAGTGCTCCTATTCTCAACACCATCAAGGGTGGAATAAAGTGCAAATCTCAATGGACAAAGAAAGAAGATGATAGCTTTGAGTTGTTAAAGAAGAAAGTGGCCGAATTACCTACATTGGTACTCCCAGATTTTGACAAAGTTTTTGTAGTGTAATGTGATGCAAGTTAGCAAGAAATAGGTGTTGTTCTTAGTCAAGATGGACATCCAGTGGCCTTTTTTTCAGAGAATTTGAATGAGGCTAAACAAAGGTACTCTACCTATGACCTAGAGCTTTATGCAATGGTGCAAGCTCTCAAAAAGTTGAGACACTATTTACTGCCCAAAGAGTTCATTGTTTTTACTGATAACCATGCTCTTAGCTTCCTAAATAGTCAAGAAAAGTTGAATCATAGGCATGTTAAGTGGATGGAACAATTGTAGGCCTATACCTTCACTATTAAGCATAAAAAGGGTGTTGCCAACAAAGTGGCTGATGCTTTAAGTAGAAGGATGCTGGTCATATAGGAAGTATAGATGGAAAGCATGGGGATAGATTGTTTGAAGGAGTTATACAAGGAAGATGCAGATTTCAAGGCTTCTTATGAAGTTTGTGCTAATTTGGCTAACACTTTTCATGGTGAATATTCAGATTTTGTGTTGTAGGAGGGTCTCCTATTCAAAGGCAGTTTGCTATGTGTTCCTAAATGTTCAATGAGGGATAAAATCATCAAAGAGAAGCACAATGGAACCTTAGGACACTTTGGAACAAGTTACTAGATTCTACTATTGGCCAAAAGTACAATCGGATGTCAGGAGATATGTTGCAAGTTGTACCATATGTCAAAAGGCCAAAGGTATGTCTTCAAATGCTAGTTTGTACCAACCCCTTCCTATTCCCAACAGGCCTTGGGAGAGCATTAGTATGGATTTTGTACTCAGTCTTCCTAAGATAGCAAGGGGTGTGGATAGTGTTTTTGTCATTGTGGATAGATTTAGTAAGATGGCTCATTTTGTGCCATGTAAATACACAAATGATGCATCTCACATTGCTAGTCTCTTTTTCAGAGAAGTGGTTAGAATCCATGGTTTTCCCCTTTCAATTGTCACTGATAGAGACTCCAAGTTTGTGGGTTATTTTTGGAGGACCTTATGGAGAAAATTGGGAACACAATTGTCTTTCTCATCAGCCTACCATCCCCAAACTGATGGTCAGACTAAGGTTGTTAACAGGTCCTTTGGAAACCTTCTAAGATGCCTTACCAAGTAGCATGGGTTGGCTGGGACTTGGTGATCAGTCAAGCTAAGTATGCTTACAATGATTCAGTGAATAGAAGTACTGGGAGGAGTCCATTTGAAATTGTTTATGGTTTCCATCCAAGAGGACCACTTGAACTCAAAAGATCTACAAGGTTGGGATAAGAGGAGTGCTCTAGAAGAAGATTTTGCTGCCACCATGAAGGCAGTTCATGATCAAGTCAAAGTTCAGTTGGAAAAGATAGTCATAAATACAAGGATAGGGCAGATCTCAAAAGGAGAGATGTATAGTTCAAAGTGGGAGATTTGGTGATGGCCTATCTAAGGAAGGAAAGACTACCTAAAGGACATCCAACCAAGCTTCTGATGAAGAAAATAGGACCATGCAAGGTAGTGCATAAGTTTGGTCCAAATGCTTATGAAATAGAATTGTCATCCAGTCTTGGTATTTCTCCCATGTTTAATGTTTTAGATCTATTTCCATTCAAACCTCCATTGAATGTTGAAGATGGATCAGATGTTGTGATTGAAGATGAAGATTGGGTCAGAGATCTACCTCCAAGTAAACTTTATAGTTGGAATGTATCTTAGATTCCAAGATTGTCAAAAAGACAAGGAAGGGTGTGTACAAGGAGTACTTGGTCAAGTGGCAGGATCTTCCTGATTCAGAAGCTACATGGATGAGTGAGGCAGATATTTTGAAGCATGGGAAGACACTCCAACAGTTAGTAACTCAAGGGACTTGAGTTTTTCCTGCAGGGGGAGTATGGCACAGGAGCACATTCTCTATGGTGCATGAGTCATGTTTTGTTTTTGTTTTCAATAAGGCTTTTTAAGCCCCATCATGTTTGTAATAAGGTTTTTTGTCAATTTGGTCACTAGACCTATGTAGACCATGTTTTGGTTTGATGTAATAACACAAGGAAAACATGTAGTTTTCTTGTGAGAGGAGAAATCCAATGGCTAACTATCTTTCAAAGTAGTTTGTATGGTTGAGAGGAATGATAACTGATGTTTCAAGCCTTCTATAGATGAAGAAATAGGATGTAATGACAGAGAAGCATGCATGAATGAAGATTTGGATTCTTGATGTGTTGAAACATTGTTCTTTCTATGTAATTCTTTGTATCAGTCTTTCTGTACAGTCTGTACGGTTAGTTGATCATCTAAAACTGATTGGAGATGTTCAAGCATTAAAGTAGTTTCCATTTGATAGTAGTCTAGTGTGTTAAAGTGTTGTAGTTTGTAAGATCTTGTTCCTTTTACAAAGACCGGTCTGAAAACCTAGAAACTAGGGTTTTTTAAATAAATGGACTGTATCTCCTCTGTCCACTGAAATCAAGATTCTCATGTTCAGTGTGATGGAGGAATACAGTGTATATTTTATGTTTTATGTAGTTCTGGATCAAGCACTCAAGGATCCAAGGATTTTGGCATGAGTTGACTAGGCATCTCTATGTGACTAGTCATCAAAACAATAGGAGAAGTGCTATTGTGGAGTGGCCAAGTTGACGGGTGATCAAGTGTTTATAGAGGAGTATAGACCCCCTTTCCGTGTTGTCAAGTCTTTGTTTCTATATACTAGTTTGGTGTCTGCATAGTTGCAAAGTAACCAAAGTCACCATCGGTGTAACATAGCCCTTGGGGAAGTTTTGGGAAGTTACACTGATCGAGGTGTTGGACCGATAGAAGGTACATCGGTGGAGAGTGGCTTAAATCTCACTGAAGATAATATCTATTAGCATATTGAGAGAACCAACAAGGAGTTTTCCGACGTTTGGAGTCTTGTCGATGACAGGATGAAGTCCATCGGTGCATCGGCCTAAGGTTACAAGTACTTGCCAATGATAATGGTCACGCCGAAGACAACACACATTGACATATCAGAAGAAGAGAATAAGGTTCCACCAATGATCTCAGTTTGGCTGAAAAGGTCACAACTAACTACCATGGTTAAGGTAAGTGGGAACGTAACCACCATTGGGGTATCAGCAGGAGGTTTGGAGACACCGCTGATAGAGGAAGTCTCTCCGAAGACTAAGTGGAGTTGACTGTCAGGGAGAGTTCAGGGATCAAGTAGAGAAGTTGCAAGGTGGCCGATGGGATATGTTTGGCTGACAAGATTAGGTCGCCAAGACATAAGTCACCCTCTCACCAATCAAGTTTGTTGTTCTGTTCCCTCTTCCACTTTGCGCTCTGCATCAGGAATTGAACCGAATCTAGTTGTGATCTTATTATCTAGTATTGATTCTTTATTGTAGCCTTTGGCCCTAAGGGTGTGGAGAAAGGGCTCACTCTCACCACCAAGGTGAAAGGCTAGTACCACTATTTTGTTGTTTCAAATTTTGCTTTATAGGATACTTATTGATTTTGACAGACAGATGCATGTTGCAATTATAGATTTGCTTTGAGTAATTTACTGTTCAATTCTATTTCCAGCATTCTTTGAATTCATTTCATAAGCAGATAGATCAATCTCTTTAAATTAGTGAAAGCCATTAGAATTAGTTAGAGGAAACTAGTAACTATAGAATCCCTATTTGTAGACAGCCGAGGACACAACCCTAGATTTTGACATATAAAATATGATTAAATGATGAGGTACAATGACACCTTGTCACACTCTTTCTATTTTTAGTTTTTTGCTTCACTGTAACTTTGGTTCCTTTTTGGCTAGAAAGAGCTTTTTAGATCTATAGCTCTATTTAGGTCTCTTAGTTAAAATGCTCTATTATGTTATATTTTTGGCCAAGAAGGGCCTTTTTTGTAATCTATAAAAATATTTTCATTAATACTAATATATTATGATGCTCTAAGCATCCTTATTGACTCAAAAAAAATGTCAACCTTGGTTCATGTTGTCTCAGTAAAGACCTGCACACCATGAAAGAATCCATTAATTGTACATAAATTCCAAATTAAGTTGATGAGAAAAGATCTTTGATATCCAACTGGTAAGCTTTAACATCCAAAAATTACTAACCTGATGTTTCACAACAAGTTTCCCAATTGTGACATCATCTTTACTTAAGAAACTAGATATTGATCCACTGCCATATTGGATCTCACGGGATTCTCCTTCATAAACAACAAATGATATATATTAATTGTTTAGCAACTTCCTTAATATCCCCATGTAAGCATACTAAACTAAGTGAGGTTGAGGGTTTGAAGTAGAGTACCATCTTCTTGGTATGTGCTTGACTTTGATGACTTGTATCTTGAATGAAAATAGCAAGCTAGATGCACTATAAAATCATTGTTAATCATTATTACAAAAATAACCACAAAATCCTCTTTAATTAAAATAATCCTTCTAGATATTTCAAGACAAGATATTTTAGTTAATTTCTAAGAAAGCTAATAATTTCACTATCCAAACAACCATCAATCTATTTACCGTATATAATTTCCCAGAATTCAGAATTTCAATGTAGACTGAGTATTCCAGCAACATTACTTTTTTAGTTGGATCCTAAAAATGTTGCAACTTATGTTCTCTAAAACATCTATGTAGAAGTGGGCAGGTGTGGTGAGGTTCAAATAGTAAGGAGATTGATGAAAGATAGAGGAATTAAAAAGATACTTGCATGTAGTTGGATTGAAGGGAATAAAATGGTACATACTTTTTTGTGTAGGAGATAGATCACATCCACAAACATGGGAAGGCTATGCAAAATTGGAGAAATTGGCTTAGAAAATGTAGTAGGGTATTTCGAGATTCAAGACTTTTACTTAATGTTGTGGAATAGAAGAAAAACAAATCGTTATCTGCCACCATAGTGAAAAGTTAGCAATTGCATTTGGTTTGTTAAACATGGCCCCTGGTACAACCATTAGAGTTGTTAAGAACCTTTGAGTATGTTCTAATTTTCACACTGCATCTAAATTCATCTCCAATATTGTTACAAGACAAATTGTTCTGAGAGATGTGAACCATTTCTATCATTTTAAACAGAGACAATGTTCTTGTAGAGAATATTGGTGATGCTAAATGAAACAATCTAAAAAATAGGCTTGCACTATAATAATGTGCACTACATCAGATATCCCTTAATAACGAAGGGGCATCCATCAAAGAATAATAGCGGGGATTTTTTTGTCATATGTTGTAGTTACAAGTGCCCTGCTAGACATACATGAAAATGTGGAAGCATAGACAAGGCAAGCAAACTATTTTAAAAAATGCCTTAAAGAAATGTGATATCATGGAATGTCATGATTAAAGGATATGTTTAAAATGGGTTTTTTTGAAAAGTCCTTAGAAAATTTTAAGAAAATACAACTAGTTGGTGTAAAGGCCAACTCCTCAACCTTTGAAAGCATCCTTCTTGCCTATGTATGAATTAGAGCTTTGGATGAGGATATGAACATCCATCAAAAGCATATTTGGAAGTAGATTTTTATTAGATATTGTAGTTGCAAGTTCCACTTTGGATCACCAAATCCTTCACAAAAAATTTTGGACAAAATTCAATAATGAAGAATTTATGCACAAATTCTCTTTTGAATGATGCACAAAGCCTCCACCGCAACACCACACGGTTTGTTGCTGGACCTTGCAGTGATGCGAGAATCACCCACATCACCACAAGGCCTAGCAATAGTGTAGTGTTGTGGTGGAGGCTTTGTGCATCATTCAAAAGAGAATTTATGCATAAATTCTTTATTATTAAATTTTGTGCAGATATTTTTGTGAAGGCTTTGGTGATCTGAAGTAGAACTTGCAATATTTCTACTTGAATAAATAGGTAGATAAGGTACACCCACGATTCCACCAACTTTGCTACCTCTAATTGGACCTGTGACAAGTGATTGAAGGAATAAAATACAAAAAATATCATCCTATCTATTTATGATGTTTTTCTAAGCATAAAAAAATTAAACAAACAAACTACAAAGCACACAAGTACATCTCTTAGTCGTATAGACCAGGATAGTTCAACCACCATTATACCACTCAATGAATACTAACCAGCTCCTAATTCATGATCTAGATGATTCCTTTGGTGCCTTGTAGGTGGTCCTGCATATGAAAGCTCTGGGTCCTAACAAAAAACCACAAAATCAAGGAGTTCAAACCAAGAATAAATAATATAGGGAAAATAAACTACAATAAAAATACCTTCATACATTTGATAAAAGAACACTTGTTAAATCCATAAATCCATTCAAATTTTCTTCCATAAATCCATCTTAGGGATCCATATTTCTTTTAAAATTATTCTAGGAGTCATTCATAAGCGCCCCATACCAAGTCCATGTGAAAGATATTTGTATTTTTTGACCATTGATGTGTTTTTGTCTCTCACCGCAATCCCGTAGGTCACTCAAAAGGTCTTGGTGGGCATGTAGGAACCAAGGATAACAAGGGAGTAGTTATTTCTATCACACAACATGAAGAGATTACACTTGCACCATTGCAGTATGTAGAGATCAATTACTGTAGCCCTGTAGTAGTCTCAAAATGAAGTGGCGGGATGGAAATATAAATTTAAGTGTCATATGATACTTCATCATGGTCTTATGGTAGTCAAGAGAATAACCAGTGGTAATGCGATAAGGAGCAGAGGAAAATAGTACACCGCACCTCCACTGTGGTCTCAAGTGAGGCTTGCAATATGGCGATATAAGGCATTTAAGTTATGTAAGTGTTGAATATCACAACCCCGTGACAATTTCAATGAAGGAGTGTGGTAGTGCAGTGAAAGGCTTCAAGTGATGTTTAGTATACCACGGTCTCGCGATGGTCAAAGAAACAGTTTGCAGTACTGCGATAGGGAACAAGTCATGGTGATATAGTTGAATTTTTTAGACAATATTTCTGAAATGGAGATAGAACAAACTATGAACTTTCTTAGACACAACTAAGCCATGAGTTATACCATCTACATGTTCCATAGAGTTGTCTTTATGGTAGAGACAAGTCAAGGGATAGTAGCTTACAATCATTAAATTTCAGGAAGGAGTGGGATTCTAAATAATTTTTTATGTTGAGATACCCTTACTACCAAGATAAGAATCATGTGAGAATCTACCTTAAGATAATAAAGAGATATAGAGCTATTGCATGACTTACACCTCCTTGACAGCTGAACAAATATAATTAGAAGCAACAAAATTAAAGATCATTAACCATGCTTAGACATTCACTTTAATTTTGCATCTATTGCCCATTGGCTCCAATAGTTGCCATCCTATCTTGTTTCTATTGTTGATTCTATGTGTTCCTTGGAGTCATAAAAGAAGACATGACATGCAACTCCATCACAACAAATCGATAAAATTATGAACCCCCAAAGCCAAAGCATTGGATGGCCTCATTTGGTTCAAAATTGATAGTCATGACTTAGAAAATGATAGTCAATAGAATTGTAATAAAATCCTTGGTTGACACTTCACATTGGAAACTCATTTGTTAAAATAAGTCAAAACAATAGACAATCACTACTAATCTCATTTTTTCAATGCCTATTGGTATCCTAGATGATATCGCCATTGATAGCATTTTGTGGATTGTGTCTAGATGTATGATTTGTTTTAGCTTTTGGTATTATCCCATCTCCGGGGTCATATGCCTGTCTTAGTAAGATATATCATTTTTCTTTGTCAAGCTATCTTATTGAAGCCTCAAATCAGTTTTTATTTTTGCCCATAATGCTCTTCATTGTGTAATAATGTTGGCCAAGGTATTGGTAATGAAGTTGCCAAAGGCATGGTGATATAGTTGAATTTTTGAGACAATTTTTCTCATTGGCCTGATAAAATCAAAGAACACTTTTTCTACCTTTTCTCCACTATTCTTTTATGAGTTGAGTAATTTCAAATCTGATTGTTGTCATTTGCAATGCATTTCTATTGCATTTCAATTTGAAACGTTTCATTCATCATTGGATTGTTGTCACCTTTACAGACATAAAAATGTACCTATTCTAATATTTTGAACTTATGACAAGTCAAAGTGGGTTGTGCTCATTTAGTAGTTGGTTGAAATTTAATTTGAATGTACTGCTTCTTGATGTTCCCCTTGACTCATTATCATTTTTGTTTATCATCTTGCTTTTTGGCTAGCAACAAACATGTGATGAATCTGTTGTGATGTCTTATAGATGGTGGCTTTTTCCAAATTATTTTCAAACTATTTTGAGTTCTAGGTGCACACCTTGTGGAGACTTATGGCATATTTCTATGCTTAATTTTTTTTCCAAGATTATAGTGAGCTGATAAATGCAATTATTCCAAAGGTAGTGGAAATAATTTTGGAACAATTATCTAAGTTCTCTCTTAATGTTCAAATTTGTGTAATTTTTTATTTTATAGATTTTTAATAGCCTTGTTTGACGAGTCTTGGAAATTGGTTTCAATTTATAGGGTAAAATTTCCATCTGGAGCTAAGAAGATTGTGCCAAGTAGTTGCAGAGCCATGATTGGTTAGGTTACTGGTGGTGGAAGGATAGAAAAGTCAATGCTCAAAGTTGGCAATGCATATCACAAATATAGGGTCAAAAGAAACTATTGGCCCAAGGTTTGTGGTGTGGCAATGAATCCTATTGAGCATCCTCATGGTGGTGGTAATCATCAACACATTGGGCATGCCAGTACTATGCATCATATAGAGAAGGTTTAGCATGTAGACGTACTCAATGATAATTAAACAATTATAGAGCTCTGATTATTTACAAATGTCATCTTTTAGTTTCTATGAGGCCTACTATTTCACTCCCTTATTTTTTCTCATTTCATATTATTGTTGGAGACATTTTAAACTTTTGGGGACTGTTGATCCTGATATGCAGATTTTCTAGACTATACTTCTTTATTTTGGTTAGTTATGCTTAGTATGTTGTGATGAGAGTAGATCCTAATTTTGATTCACTAATGATGATTAGACATGTGATATGCATTCTGATTCTATTAGAGATACTAGTTGTGAGATCACATTATGGATTTACTATGCGATTTTTATCTTGAGATGGTTTATAGAAATGCAAATTATGAATCTAATTATGATGTGATTTTTATGATATTTTAAATGATTATGTGATGGTGTGAATGTATGATTTTCCTTTCTTCAGCTATGATGTACATGTTGGATTAATCTATTGTTTAAGTGCACAGGTGATTTTCCCCAAGCCATGGAAAATTGGAGATCATCCCACACTTTTTGTGAATTCCGTGTTGAACCGATCTAATTCCAAGAGGAACCAAGACCAATTGTGTTTTGCATGATGAATTTTCATAATGTTTACGTATGGTGTCTTTTGGGCTAGTTCTATCAATTTTCAGTTGATTGTATATTGGTGTTGTAAATGTGTAATGTTTATTTGATTTAATTTTTGGGTTTTAATTTTTGTGACCTCTTTTCATGTGATTTTCTACATCCTAAGGTGCTCAAATTGGGTTAAAAGTGACCCTGGGTTGTACCCCCAAGGTCTAGGGCCCATTTGATCATGTCTAACCCTAGGATAACTCCCATAGTGTCACTTAAACTTCACCCTAAAGTGAAGTGATGAAAATGGAAGTTTGAGGAGTGGAAGGTTCTGTCAAACCTTCAACCTCATCCACACCTCATTCCAAGGCATTGGGGTACCTTGCATTGAAGGCTTGGGGAGTCTTCAAGACCCCTAATTATGGAGGACCCAACTCCAAGGCTCTCACACATTGGTGAGAGTACCTTGGGGTTTTGTGGGCTTTCATGGGAGGATAGGATTTGGGCTCCACCTTGCTCTCACACATGTGAGAGAGCACAAGTGGAGGGGGCAAAGCTTGGTGGAATGGGAGGGTGACATGTGTCACCTCCACATTCAATGGAGCTTGCAAGTGGATGTGAGGAGGAAGGAGAAGGTGACATGCGTCACCTTCCCATTCCTCAAGGCTCATGAAGAGAGCCTATTTTACTCCCTCCTGAGGAGAGGGAGAGGGTTCTTGATTTTACTACATTTTTCATTTTATTGGAGTTTTGGAAGAGTTAGAGATTTTTTGGGAGGCACATTTGGAGGAAGGACTTGGAGGTAGAGTTGGAAGGCTCTACTTTAGCTACCTACCATTGTTGGGCTTTTCGAGGTAGGATTCAAGGCTTAAAGCCTAAATCCTTATGCATTTATCTTTTTGTTGTATGCTTGTATTGTGTGTGTTTTGTATTTTGATGTTGTGGGGTTTTGAGGGAGTTTGTAAGAGACTCTCCATTTGGAGAAGATGTTCAAAATGTGTGGGTGGGGGAGGAGTAAACCTCCTTGAGGTCACCCTCCTGGTGTTAGTATTTTTATGGCCTTGAGCGAAAGATATTGAGTTTGTGGCATTTTATTTGGCATGAGTGCCATGGCGAAATCTATGTATACTTGGATTTATCATTTTGGGATTGAGACCTTGCTTGTGTTGAGACTTTGAGAGTTTTGGAGTGGTCCTCTTGAGTTGAGTGATGTCCACTCCTCTACCCCTTCAAACTCATTTCTATGAGTTTTGTGTTGTGAAAATCTATGGGTGTTCTTCCTATTTTGTTGGCTTACTTATTGTTGTGTTGTGGAGTGTTAAACCTTGTGTGTGGATGACCTCCAAGCTCGGGGGTGACCCATCTATGGGTCTATGGTAGGGAGGAGAGTAGTTTTGTGGCTTGGTTTTCCCTCCCTTGTTATATTTTCTTGCAGGTGTTATTGTTGGCAATGGAGCTTGGAGGAAGTGTTTTTAGTTTCATGTTCATGGTAGTTTTAGGCTAATTGAGAGGCTTGGACAAGATTGGCCTTTGTATAGTTTGTCAAAAAGGAAAGAGAGAAAATACTCTCTTATTATGTAATGTTTAATGATTTTCATTTTATGTTTTACTCTATTTTCGAAGTTGCAAAATTATATATAGTTTGCTGTTTTTTTTATCATGGCTGTGAGAAAATCTTGTAAATGGATGATGTGTTATATTGTTGTTTTCAAATAAATGTTGCACAAAAAAAAAAGGGAAGAAGATTGTAATAGTTGTTGTTTTGTATTTAAGTTTGAAAAAGAAATATTTAGAGTTTCTATTTTAAGTTTTACAAAACAAAATTTAGTTTTGAAATCTTTATATCATTGTCAGAAAAAAGGAATACTTAGATGGGAATGTCATTTTCATGTTCAAATTTGAAATACAAACATATCTTATATTGGTGAATGTGTACACACACAGACACATATATTTATTGGCTGGAGATTAAGAATAAACAGATCGAGTTCTGTGTATATATCACAACACACACACACACATACATAATGTTAATATACATATATCCTTGTTTGTTTACCACTGAACTGTACATTAAATATATAATATAAAAAAAAGAGGGCACGTTTTTAATGATGGCTAGCCGTGAGTTCTGTTGAAGTAGGTTGGGGGTGGTGGGGGTTTTGAACCCCACTGCAGTCGCTCCTTTGTGGTATGTGCAGTAAGTATGGAGGCTTAGAGGAACAAACTCCCCCCCACACCCCCATACTCCCCCAAACATCTGTTAATACCTACAAATGGAGATTTTTGCCGCCGTTCGGCAGCGCCACTTTAACGCCTCCACGCCCTTCTCTGTATCAGTCGTTCGGCCCAGCAATACTTGCAATATATTAACCTTTCAATATATATATACACACAGTGTGTATTCTGTTGAAACACAATAGTTTTAAACCTATCTACTTTTTTTGATATCTAGTTTTTAGTAGTATATATATATACCAAAAAAAAAACTTAGAGAGGGTTTATTCTTTTTCAAAAATATTTTCATTGTGTATACCTCATTTTTTTTTGTGACGGCCATGGCTGCCCCTGTGCATGGACCTGCAAATCCAAAGAGAAAACAAAATGGGATGAGAAGAAAAAAATGAGAGAGGAGAGAATAAGATAGGGTTAGGGTTTTTTTCTCCCATAAGGATATTATTTTTTTATGTGAGGATTTTTAGGGCTTTAGAGAATTTTTTCTTTTATTATTTTATTTGGGAGATGGGTTTGATTGAAATTTTAAATTAGTGGGAAAGGGATGCATGTGACCCCATGTCCTTTTCTTTTTGTTGTTTCCATTATTTGTGTTAGATTTATTTCTTGTGAAATTAAACTATGGGTAGGAGTTTAATTGGGGTGAAATTTATCCCTCTTTTACCTTTTTTTTAAAATCTTTTAACCTTTTGTTGGGGAAAATTAATTTATCTTGTTTTAAACTTTATTTTTGGCTTAGGGAATTATTGTTATTATGACCTTTGCGATGAAATTATTTAAATAGGTTAGGAATGATTATTCATTGTTTAGTGAATTATTGAACTTTTATTAATTTAAGTTAGTCTAGTTATCAACTTAGAAAACCTCAGTGTGGTGAGTTATTCTTCCTAGTGTGGTTATTTTATTTGTTAATTTTAATCTATTTTAATGAGATTAGTGAACTCTTGGACGTAAATTTTTAATTAGAACAATTCCTATACATGCCCTAGAGGCGTTATGTTGCCAGATTTTTTCAGGAATTAGGGTTAATTTCTTAGGTGTTTTAAGCCTATTGTTGATTAACACTTTAATGTTCTCGTAGATTAAGGTTGTATTGTTATGTGATTATTTATTCTGTTAATGCTCTAGAATTAGGGTTTTGATTTCAACTCATGTCAAAATCTCGTCACTCACATAGGAAAACTTAGGGTTTTGATCATTCAATCCTAACCCTAATGGTGACGCTCATCATGTCACATAACCCCCTAGTCAGCTATCATTATGCAGGGGATTGCACATGTGATCAGACTACTCCAAGATTTCATTGACATGTTTACGCCTTATGTGTATTGCCACCAAGCACGTTGATGCATGCGAGGGGGTTTCTAGGGATGCATGGAAAATTTTTGGTATTTCATGTCATGACCACATGACAAATGTTGACATGACATGTGTATTGCATGTCATGACCGCATGGGAAATGTGGGCATGACATTTGGTATTAGAGCTAAGTTTAAACACTGGGCTTGTTTGGGCACATTATTATTCTGCAAATTCATCCGATTCGTGAATACCTTGTTCTTGTAGGATGCCATCCAGAATGAGGCAAGCACATTCACATGCCACTACATTTGTGGAGATACATAGCAACTCATCAGCTGAGGGTCAGGGACCGCCAGCACCATAGACACAACTCGCACCTAATATAGGGCCACATATTTTATAGGCCTTGCAAGTAGTATTAGAGAGGTTACAACTAGCCACAATAGATCCATTTATCGAGCCACATGTCGAGCCCTGCATTGATCCACGAGAGGAGCCATGTGAGAAGCTGCGTGTTGAGTCACATGCAAAGACACGTGTTGAGGCCCGTGTTGAGCTGTGAGTGGCACCACGTGTAGAGCCTTATGTAGAGATACCTATCACCATAGTAGAGGAGTTTGGTTCAGCTTACAGAGCTCATAGCAGGAGCCCTCCGCATCATGCAAGGTGAGAGGAGGTTGTGAGGATAGAGAAGGTTTATCATGGACCTTATGACTATGGATGGAGAGAGGGTGTGGATGAGCCTATCAGATGACACAGAGACTGAAGGGACCCCATCAAAGACTTACTTAGATTGAATCCACCCACCTTCCCAGGGACCATAGAGGGAGCCAAGGTTGAGGCTTGGCTTATTAGTTTGGACAGGTGCTTTGTGTTGCGTCCTTATGGGAGAAACACAAAGGCATGCGTGGTAGTTCACCTTTTGAGAGACGCAATGGCGACATGGTGGTGCACTAAGGAGTGCAAGCGTTGCCTATCACTGGACACTCTTATATGGGACACCTTCATTGAGCTCTTTAATGCGCTTTATCTATCCAATCACTACAGACAACGTCAAATCGACAAGTTCCATGACTTTTAGCAGCGAGGTTCTACTGTAGCATAGTACGAGAGCAGGTTCATTGAGCTATCACAATATGCAGAGTATCTCCATGATGAGAAACTTCTGGTTCACAAATTTATCAGAGGTTTGAATCATGGGATATCAAGACCAGTGCACATGGCAGACCCCCAGACCATGAGTGAGGCTACCAAGAAGGCATATATCATAGAGGAGATTCAGGGGTGAGGTCAAAGTTCATGTCCCCAGTTTTAGGATCGTAGCCAGCAGCAGCAGCAGGGTTTCCACCAACCACCATCACCACCATAGAGAGGAGGATTTAGTTATGCACCATTACCTCCTAGACCTCCATAGTAGTAGCAGTATCAATAGAGGTCTAGGCCCTAGTAGAGGGCACAGGGGGGTCATAATCACGGTTGGTAGCAGCAGGGCCCGCCTAGAGATCAGCGACAACAGGGACCACCTACAGGGCTTGCTAGATCACAACAGTGATATAGAGGTTCTCAGGGGTCCACGGGTCTGACTGGATAGTAGCAGAGTAGTAGGACATAGTCTGGATAGGTACAGGCTTGGGGGCCATGCTATGTTTGTGGTGGGGTAGGACATTTAGCTAGAGAGTGCCCATAAGGTTTTACGGTAGGGGGATAGCCTTGTGCAGGAGGATCAGAGAAAATAGTTGGAGATGTGGTTAGATCCCACCATATGTTTGCAATGGCTGATAACTGTTAGGCTGACTTCCAGGCCTTAGTGATCAAGACCGCATGTATGATTGGGGATGTCCCCACTACTATTTTATTTGACTCTAGCGCTATTGATTCATTTATATCTCCATCATTTGTGGAGCATTAAAGGCTAGTGACCTCTAGGTAGGGTGATAGGTGGGAGGTTGAGTTGGCCACAAGGGCCAAGATGGTAGTAGATGCCTTGGTTTAAGATTATGAGTTATCTTTGAGGTCCTTCACTACAGTATGCGACCTTAGGGTTGTGTCCTTAGGATCCTATTGTGTATTTTTAGGCATGGATTGGCTTGTGGCTCATAGAGCCAAGCTAGATTGTCACCAACAGGTGATTAGTTTCTTAGATGATCATGGCACATTAGTCAAGATAGTGGGTGTTTAGAAGCCCATGATAGTTAGTATGTTATCTACTCAGCAGCTTAAGAACTGCATACAGAAGGGATGTTAGATGTTTGCCATCACTGTTAGCGATAGATCAGAGGATGAGCCAGAGGCATCATTAGATGACCATCCCATCTTGAGGGAGTTTTTTTATGTCTTTCCACCTGAGTTACCAGGTATGCCACCTCATAGAGAGGTAGACTTCCACATTGATCTAGTGCCAGGTGTCAAGCTAGTGTCTCTTGCACCCTAAAGGATGACCACTCATGAGCTCATGGAGCTCAAGTTGTAGTTAGAGAAGTTGATCAAGAAGGGGCACATCTAACCTAGAATTTCACCTTGGCGCAAACTGGTTATCTTCATGAAGAAGAAGGATGGGTCTCTTCATTTGTGCATGGATTATAGGCAGCTTAATAAGGTGACAGTGAAGAACTGTTATCCTCTGCCTAGGATTGATGATCTTTTTCACTAGATGCAGGGAGCTAGAGTGTTCTCTAAGATAGACCTGAAGTCTGGTTATCATTAGTTGCACATCACAGAGGTGGACATCCATAAGACCATCTTTTGGACTCGTTATGGCCACTATGAGTTCCCTGTGGTACCCTTCAGCTTGACGAACACCCCTGTAGTGTTCATGAGTCTCATGAACGGGGTGTTCCATACTTATTTGGATTGGTTTGTGATCATTTTCATTGATGATATCTTGATCTACTTGAGGACTGAGGAGGAGCATGAGGAGCACTTACGTTAGGTTTTGCAGTGCTTGTGAGAGTAGCATCTTTATGGAAACTTGGTGAAGTGTGCCTTTTTTAGATCTGAGGTGTAGTATTTGGGGCACATCCTATCTGATGATGGTATCTCCATAGATCCATTGAAGATTAGGGCTATCAGGGATTGGCCAGTACCCACAAGTGTGATAGAGGTCAAGAGTTTCATGGGGTTAGCCAGCTATTACCATAGATTCGTAGAGGGCTTCTCTAGGATAGCACACCCCATCACTTCTGTTCAACAGAAAGGAAAGAGCTTTACTTGGATTGAGCAGTGTGAGAGGGACTTTGGGGTCCTCAAGGAGTGTCTTACCAGTGCTCCCATCTTAGCAGTTCCTGATCCAGTAGTGGATTTTATGGTTTGTATTGATGCATCACTAGAGGGTTTGGGAGCCGTGCTTATGTAGGGTGGTAGAGTGATTGCATATGAGTCACAAAAGCTCAAGACCCATGAACTGAACTACCCCACTCATGATTTAGAGTTTGCAGTAGTGGTTCATGCTCTAGTTCATTGGAGACATTTTCTACTGGGTCATCGCTTTGACCTTCATTTAGATCATCACAGTCTTCAATACATATTCACGTAGCCTAATCTAAACACCTGCCAGCAATGTTGGATGGAGTTTCTTTGTGAGTATGACTTTGATGTCCAAAACATCAAAGGGAAGGAGAACATGGTTGTTGATGCTTTGAGTTAGAGGTTCCATGAGATCCTGACCTTGACTCTAAGTGTGGACTTGAGAGGGCACATCATACAGCATCTGCCTAAGGATGAGTGGTTTCTTGAGGTGCAATAGGAGATCTAGTCAGAGCAGGCCCTTGTGGGCAAGTTTGTAGGATATTCCCTTGAGGCAGATGGGCTACTTAGACATCAATAGCACATCTATGTACCCCATGTAGGTGACCTACATGCAATAGTTCTTTCAGAGGCTCACAGAGCACCTTATGCAGCACATTTGGGGGTGAAGAAGATGCATGCCGAATTGTGACAGTTGTACCATTGGGTGGGTATGAGACGAGATATTACAGAGTTTGTTGCTCGTTGCCTTGAGTGTCAGAGGGTCAAGGCTGAGCATCAGCATCCAATAGGTATTTTATACTCTCACGAGATATCTAAGTGGAAATGGGACACCATTTCCATAGATTTCATTGTTGGTCTTCCTATGTCATCTCACTGCCATGATGCCATCATGGTGATGGTTGACATGTTGACCAAGGTGGCACAATTCTCTCCTGTATGCATGACATACAATGTGTCATCAATGGCCAGGGTATTCTTGGATGAGATTGTTAGATTACATGGGGTACCTCACTGCATCATTTCTGACAGAGACTTAGTGTTCACATTAGCCTTTTAGAGGGCATTACAACATGCATTGGGCACACAACTTAACTTCAATTCAACGCATCACCTTGAGACAGATGGTCAGACAGAGAGGGTGAATCAAGTATTGGAGGATATGCTCCGCATGTACATTATGGATCACTAATCTAGATGGGAGGAGTACCTATATCTAGTTGAGTTTGCCTACAATAATGGGCATCACAGCTCATTAGGTATGCTTCCTTATCATGCCTTGTACGATAGACCTTGTAGGACACCATTGAGTTGGGACCGTATTGAGGATAGGGTTACTATTGGGAAAGAGTTAGTGTAGGATATGGAGCAGCAGGTGACCTTGATTAGATAGAGACTTTAGGAGGCATAGGATCGATAGAAGAAGAATGCCGATGCTAAGAGATTAGATTGGAGCTTCTAAGTTGGTAATAGAGTATTCTTTAGAGTGAAGCCACACAAGAGTCCAATCCATTATGGAATGGGCTCTAACCTTACACCGCAGTTTGTTGGGCCTTTTGAGATCTTGGAGCAGATATGGCCCATAGCCTACTGTCTAGCCTTACCACCTAGCCTGTCGCACATCCATAATGTGTTTCATGTATCTATATTGCAATGTTACATATCTAATTTATCTCATGTATTGAACTAGAGTGCTCTACAGGTAGACGTGGATATGCAACAGGCTTTGGAACAAATTCACATATTGGCTCATCAAATGATAGGCCTTCGAGGTTGAGAACTGGACTATGTACGATGAGGTCACGGTGACATGGGAGGATGCAGCTAGATTGAGAACACTTTATCCTCACATCTTTGATGACTTCTAGGAGGAAGTTTAGTCTTAGGGGGGAGAATGTAAGGCCTACTATTTAAGTCCCTTATTTTTTCTCATTTCATATTACTGTTGGAGACATTTTACACTTTGGGGACTGTTGATCCTGATATGTAGATTTTCTAGACTATACTTCTTTATTTTGGTTAGTTATGCTTAGTATGTTGTGATGAGACTAGATCCTGATTTTGATTCACTGATGATGATTAGACATGTGATATGCATTTTGATTCTATTAGAGATACTAGTTGTGAGATGTTGATTATGGTGTTAGTCATAAACAAACATAGAATAAAAGTTACACAACAACCTTTACTCATCTTGAAAGATACGATGAATTCACAGAATCCATGATCCCAAGTCTCCATGGATTAGTTCTTAATCTACTGACATTACTCAGTGGTTGATGTGTGTTGCTGTTTCCATTCGGGGGCCTTACATTTGCTTATCAATAGGATTCTGTTCCTATAAAGATGCTACATAGAAAGGTGATTCTACATAGGATATTTCTACAAATAGTGTGTCTATACTTAGATCTTTGCATGATATTTGTCAATTGTACATGCTTTAACTTCAAATATGCTATAAATTTTAGTTATCTATGAGATATCTACATATTTCATGTAATTTGCTTCTGATTACCTATTGTTTGCAATTGTGATGGTGAATTTATGAAATTAAAAGAATACTTCAAATTATGATGAATCTTCAGCTATTGAGCCACATACACACTTGATACTATCATTAGGAGAAGAAATCAAACTATATTTTCACCAGGATGTTCCATAGCTAGATACAGATGATGCTAACTTCAAAGGATGATGAATGAAGACAATACATGCAGACTGATGAGCACTCCAAGGGACATAGCAAATCAAAGCATGTATCAAGAATTCAAACACAGACTGCTCAAGATTTACGATGATTTGTCATTGAAATGGTCTTCTCTTTCATTAAGTATGCAAAAACATGTAGTTTTACAATAACTTTGAAATAGGCCCTGATATTTCAGCAAACAAATTTCAATTAAGCTTCGAATGTTTAAAACAAGGCATCCCTGCACTTTTTATAGAATAAGGTGAGGGAACGGTTACAAATGATCTATGATCAAGGTTTATCAATTAAGATCCACGGTGCATATTCCTTTTGACTTGGTCAACTATTTCTCATGGCACAGGTTGCCAGTTGGCAACCATCTAGGTAACTTATTTTCTTCTAAGTACCTGATGCAGATGTTTCCCTTGTAGCGCATCTTCATCTACTCCTCAGGTTCTTCTTCTTCATCATCATGATCATCATGATCATCACTTTTTGTGTCTTCATCATCCTGATGGATATCACCTTGTATATGGACCGACATTATTGTCCTAATATTTTCATATGCTTATACTATTCTTTCAACTTCCCCACCATCTTGATTTTTTACTTTGCTGATGGCGTGCTTGTGCGATTGAAATTTATCTCTGAGGGTCTCCAATTTACCCTTCTCGTTGCTCAATGTTTCATTATAATTCTCCACCCTGACTTTGATCCTCATGATCTTGTTCATTGCTTCTTCTGTCAGGTGGGTGAGAGGGTCATCAGCCATCGGCTGGAAGTTATTATGCAAAGATTTTATAACAGAGTCCGCATCTTGGTTTTCAAATTTCCCCTCTACTTTTCCCTCTAAGGCCTCCAGGACTTCTGCTTCATAGGACATCATACTGTGCAGTTTTTCACTGATATCTCTTAAATTATTACTGCACTTCTTCAGTACATCACATTCAAACCTGATGTCTTTATACCAAATATCTACTAGCTTGGCAGTGTTATTATCTAGCACCTAATTATTTATTAGGATTTGAGGATTAATCCTCTTTATTTCACTCAAAGCACCCAAGGCTTTCTCTAACTAGAATGACCTTCTTCTGATCTTAGTTTGTAATTTATCAACTTTCTTCTTGGAGATACTCAAATAATTCCACCTCTGCAAAGAGGATCTCACTACTTCCTCAGCTCCTGTTAGTGTTGGTGACATCCATTTCCTCATAATTACTTACTCATGCTTCATAAGGTCTAATTTATTAACCTCCTCTTAAGAAATTGTAGTCAATGGGACTGCATGATCTAATAATGTATTGTCAGGGTTAATCAACCCTTTTATGTATGAATGTAGCTGAGCAATGTGCTCTTTATGCTACTTATTCTTCTCTTTTTCTTTCTTCACCCTTTGGGTTAAAGAATCTATTATATCCTTCCCTTCTTGACCCTCTTGGTCTTCATTGGCAAACCCCAAGTCAACTATGGTGATCTGGAATTCTTCTAGGGTGATTTTGCCTTTCTCTTTCTTAACGATGGGAAGTGCTACCTGGGTGGTCCTTCTGCCTGTAGCAGGATCCCTTCTAATTGGAGATGTTAATCTAGCTTTCCTCTTATGCTTCATGATGGTTTCTAAAAACAATGTTGAAACATCAAATTCTTGAATCTCAAAACCTGATTCTGTACCTATTTCTTTCTCAAGCCATTTAGGTATTTGATCTTTGGATCCTTGGTGTCCGTCATCATCATCATGTCCACCCTGATCTCCAGCATTTGTCTTGGATCTCAGTGGAGAGGGTCATTTACTTATTTCTTCCTCATTATATTCATCATGAGGGGGATCTTGTTGTATTTCTTCTTCTTGAAGAACTTCTTGTGGGGGAGGATCATCCTGTGTATCTACATGCTGGTCATGCACTTGATCTTTTACTCCCTCCTTTTGTGTTTCATCCACTTTAGGAATTTCTTCATCCTGAGGTATATTTGCATTTGTGGATATCATTGTGTTCGTACTAGGTGCATCTACCTGATCCTAGATCACATTCTGATCCGCACCTGATGTATCTACCTCCTGAGTCTGTAGGTCATCATGACCTGATGTATCCTTATCACCTAAGGTTTCTTGAGTCTGGGGGGCATCATCACCTGATGTGTCTTTATCCTTCCCACCCTTTTTTTGGACTTCTACTATTTTGGGCTCAACTGGTATTTCTTGTTGTTGCGGACCCATATCTAGAATGTTGCTTTCTATTTCTGTCTGCTTGACTTCTTCAACATTTTCTACTTTATCAGGTGTACCTGCTTGATGTTCAGGATGTGTCACATCCTCCCTATATGTTAAGTGTATCACCTTAGGGCTAGTTACCTGATCAACTAACTTATCAAGCCCTATTTGTTGGGCTGCCCTCTTTGGGCTACTTTCTCTCTCTTGTCATGTTTGCTTCAACTCTTCGAATACCATCATCTATGCTAATGGGGTTCCATGTGGGGTCATGCGAGTGTTAGAAGCAAGGGTATCCATCTATTGAGAGGCTACGTTCTGTACCACCTCATCATCTGATAGGTCCATAGTTTAATCTAATGAGAAAGGACCACCTTGAACTGCTTTAGTGGCTTCTTTTGCTTACTCTTTAGCATTCTTAGTCTTAAACTGAATGATGGTAGGAAGTGGCACATCATGTTACAATTCTTTCCTGAACACTTCACTACCAGCTCCTCTTAATACTATGGGGTCATGTCTTATTTCACCCCTCATAGTTGTTTTCTATCTTTTAGATGGTGATGCGACCAGGGGTGCCTTCCTCTTTCTTGTGACCATCATGGGGTCATCTCCTACAGGCTCTTTATTCATTGGCTCCTCCTCAAGAATGATATCTTCTTCCACATTCTACTGTGAGGTTTGGCCCCTATCTGGTACTCCTGTAGTCTCCACAGCTGACCTTAGGATTCCTTTTGTTCTTGGTTCATCTACCAAAGGCTGTACAGATGAGGTTGATGCCTATCCTGATGCAGATGAACCTTCAACTGATGTATCAACTCTTTTCAACTATCACCCCCTTAGGTTCACTATCAGTCTTCTTTCCTCTGGGGGGTCCTTTGCTTTGTTTCTAAGGTGGCATCCTTTCTCCATTAGATTTTCTCTTCTCAACAAGAAAGTCATCATATTCCTCATCAAGAATCTCTTTCCTTTTCCTCTTGTTATCTACTGTGAGGGCTACACCCCTCTTCTTCAATGTATTGATTTTTTCATTTACCCATGCTTGGGTCAACTGCAACACCCCCCTTGTAAACTGATCTAATGAAATGTCTTCAGGTTGCGTTAGGTCAGGGGCTAAAATGGTGTCATTGTACACCTTTTATCTTCATACTCATTGGACATAGTCTTGCCATCATCTTTCTTTAATTGTGCAAGCACTGGAATGCAATCAAATGTCTTAACCTATTTGAGGGGAAGTCTCTGATATTTTCTTCTTTTGAATTCAGCCTCATCCTCACAGTCAGTCCAGAAATCCTCTAAGTGCTTCTGATGAATGGGCTTCCCTATGATCTTTTGCATTCTCCCATAGGGTCATATGATCTGGCCAATGGAAATGGCTGTAATTTCATCAGGTTCAAACCCACTACGGCCTTCTTTATGTTTTCTAAATCAGGGCATATATACCACTCTATAGTTACTGGAAACAAAACTGGAGGAATCTTATTATTTTCTTTATATGCATCTAGTATAGTTGATACATGTCTCAAAAACTCCATTAGGACTACCCCATCAGTAGGGTACCTGGGTAGCATTAATGGCTGTCCTTCAAAACCTTGTATTCTGAGGTAATAAAATGTGGCAAACTGGATGAACCAGGCACCATGCTTGTATATAAATTCCTGAGCTTCCATGCTCAGACTTTTGGTCCTATCCTCCTCCATTGTTCTGACCAGATGCATAGAAAATGCATCATTCACTAATTTGTAGTCAGGGAGATAGTATTTTCTCTGCAATTGAGGGTAATGGTCCCATATATGGGCATCATTAATACTACCACCAATCTTTCCAACTTTGGTAAGTGCATCAAACGTACCCTTGTAAGCACATGAATATACAACATATGAAGTCATGTAAAATAAACACTCCAGGCCTCCTAGGTTCATCATCTGCATATCTAGGGCATCACTGATGATTTTAGCCCATAATGGCTTATTATCTATATAAATGCACATCATGATGACCCCATACATCCAATCCTTGAAACTTCCAGCAATAGGCTGGCCCGTCACTCTACTGAGTAGGGAAATCATATACTAATATTCATCATCAAAGTCAAATTTGTACAGGTGCACTAGTAATTTGGTAGAGGTAGTGTAAGTGTTGTTCTATGACCTCCACTGGTATATCCTCTTTCTTGCAGTCTTTTTGTTATTTATATATTCAATCTCTAGTTTTTTCAAATCCATACTAACTACCTTCTTTCCAACTGGGAGGCTAAAAGTAGATGCAATCCCTTTTATTGACAAATCTGCATAAACCCTACCATATTTTTCCACCCTCCTTGTTTGAGGATTGTAATTCCTGGCACATTCTATTATCAACTCTGGAGTTTCCATGGAATAGGGAAACCCAACCACATGCCACATTCCTGATGTAAAAACGACGTCCAATAGGGTACTTTCTTTATCGTTATGCATCTTAGATGACCATGCCACTAAATTTGTGTTTCCCTAATGAGTATCTCTGATGACACCATACTTGAACTGCACTCCTTCAGGTTGAGCAAACATAGGCTTAAGAAATTCAGACTCAGACTTGTTCGTCCTGATGTCCACCATGGATTCCTGCAATGAACACGACTGGTCAAACCATAATATTTATATCCGTTCATAGACAACATTATACATTTACGGCATCATGCATATTATACTTATTAATCTCCATTTCATCATGATATGCATACTTATAGTCTCAAACCACTAGAAAAGCATCCTACCTAGACATGTAGAAAATGACAACAGGAGGGTTTTTAATTACTTACCTGACAACGCTTATCTCTTGGATTAGGCTGATGATTATGGAAAGGGGCTCAGATACTGGTGATAATCATGTGTTTTGTTCTACTGTAAGCTAGATGTGTCTGCAGGAAGGTTGTATGAGGGTTTGAATGTTTGCTCTGTAAATTCTCATTTCTTCGCAAGGTAAATGCAAAATGACCTTGGAAATTCACTTTTATCCTTAGTAGTAGGGAAAATTAGGGCAAAATCAGGTTAAATTGATCAAAACCATTGATCTTCTATATGAAATTCACATATGTTGCCAAGTGTGTGTATCTCATTCACAATTGGCGGGGATCCACCTACTGCATTTATGTGCATTAAATGTTACGAGGCAAGAGGAGGGGGTGGTCTTTAGAAGATCGGGTGATATTCAAAATATGACCCCCTCTGTGTATTATGAGCTTCCGCCTTTAAGCGGGAAAACCAATGTCAATGGATCGGGTGATGTTGAGAATATCGAGTGATATTCGGAACATCAGGTGATATTGAGAATATCGGGTCATGTTTTTAAGATCAGGTGATATTAGAAATGTGAACCCTCAAAACTAAAGTGACCCCCTTTTTGAAAGATCGAGATGATATCACCGTCATGTTATTGTAAAAGCGTGATCGTTAGAAATATACCTCTGTGAGGTAAAAAGATGATGACGTCACTGTTAGGGTGATTCTCTTTGTTCATCGGGATTGGATGATGTCATCAGCATATTGGCTCTAGGGTGATATTTTGCGGCAGGGTGATATTTGAAAGATTGGGTGATATTTGTAACATCAGGTGATATTCAAAATATGATCCTCACAAAATAATGAAGTTGTTTGATGGGTAAATATCGCTACCATGTAAAATTGATGTCCGGAGTTTCAGACCAAATGATTATCGGGTGATAAAATTAGATCGGAGTGATCTTACATGAGATGACTGATGTTAAAAAATATGACCCCCCCTCAATATATCAGGTTTGACCAGGACTTTGACTTGTCATGACTTTCGTTCCCTAAGGAATATCAAGGTGATCCAAAAGGCAAACCTGCATGAAATGTTTTACTCTTTCCAACCATGAGGTTATTGATATGAAATATTAACTCTGACTAACTGACCTAATCATGATTACTTACCTAGCTCCCTTATGTAGGGTCACCTGCATGACTTACTTTTACTAGTCCACTGAAAAGTAGACAAACCAAGAACAAGCCAAGAAAAAAGTTGGGTCCCTGTTTTGTCAAATCAAAATGGGGCGTGTTGTGTAACCACACAACAGCTTGCCACCAAAAAAACAACAAAATTCCAATGATTCAAGTGAGGTGATCACATTCATATATAGTATTCTAACTCGTTCTAAGTATAAGCATCATAATCTTTCTGTATGACAAAGTTTTTATCATGGCAACAATGCTAACAAAGGATCAGGTGTGTGCAAATGATTAATTATCCTCATCTTGAAAGCAAGTTGAAAACATGAGTAACTGATGTTAAGCTACATAGTTTGGGAGCATCCCTCATAGCCAACCTGGATAGAGCCTTGCTGCCAACAGGTGTCCATAGCCTTGGCAAGGTTATCTATACAATCCCCCTAAGTAGAGCCCCACTGCCAGCAGGCGTCTATAGCCCCGGTAGAGTTACTTAGATGGCCTAATTTTATTTCTTTTTCTAATTTTTTAGTATTTTATATTCTATAAATATGATGTCATCATGTAAGCTCAGTGTGCAAGGTATGGTCACTTGCTGATTTAGGTTGGAGATTGTATTGGTAGCAAGGGAGTCCCTTTAGATTTTTCACTTAACACCTATACTTTTGTGTTCAACAAACCAAAGGCTGTTAGGTGAGTCATTATGAAAGAACCACTTTGGTCAAGAAAAGGCACCCTGATGAAAAGATATCACAGACCTGATCATAAGTACTTCTCAGAATGAGTCATAACCTATATATGAATTTGTTGTCATCACTTGAATCCTAACAATTTAGTTATTTTCTAGGGTGATGAGCTGCATCATCTTGACTAACCAAAACAAAAAAATGCAACAAGCAGACAAAATAAAATAAAACAAAACTATACAAACAACTATACAAATATACACACTATGATACACATGACTGTCATGAAGCTAACTTAGGCTTGGAAATAATGTTTAAGGAACTATCCATTAACTGGTAATGGAACATCCTCACCTATCAAGTTTTTAAGCTTGTAAGTGTTGTCTCCCAATATTTCAAAAATTTGGAAGGGACCTATCCAGAGTTTATCAAACTTACCATGATGTCCCTTCCTCTCATGTGCTTTGTCCCACACCAGGACTAAATTTGAGATCCTAAAGGCCTTAACCCTGGCTCTTTTGTCAAACCAGTGTTTGACAACAGCCTAATGTTTGGCAAATTGATCAATTGCCTGACTTCTTTTCTCTTCTAGGTGCATCAACTGAAGCAACCTGACTTCTTGCTTATTGTCTATGCCCAAGTACTCTTGTACAAACTGCAGTGTAGGAATCTTTAGGTTAACAGGGAGGATGGGATCCACCCTATATACTAAGTGAAAAGGTGAGTTTCCTAATGCAACCTTATTCCTAGTTCTGTCTACCCACAAGGCATACTTCAGAAGGGTGTTCCACTCCCTAGGTTTCTTTTCTATTAACTTTTTTATGATATTCAACAAATTTTTATTGGTGGATTCTGCTGATCTGTTCCCTTGGGGATAGTATTTTGAGAACTTCAATATGATCCCATAATCAAAAGCCCAGCTTGATAATTTGGTTGAAGCAAAAGAAGACCCATTATCACTTACCAGAGCATATGGAACTCCATACTTGGTGACTATATTACTTTCCAGAAATCTGATGACATCTTTAGCATTGTAGGTCTTGTTGCTGATAGCTTCAGTCTACCTGGTACAGTAGTCAGTAATAGTTAAAACATACATATGGCTTGAGGATGATGGAGGATTAATTGGCCCTACGAAGTCCATTCCCCATTGTGCAAATGGGCGCATCTCCATCACTGGCTACAAAGGTTGAGTAGCATATCTTTCTCTATTAGCAGCAAACTAACATACATGATAGCATTTAATATGTTCAGCAGTATCCTTGAAAATGGTGGGCCAGTAGTATCCTACCCTGAGGATAGCGTGAGTAGTGGCCAAGGATGACCCATGTGCTATTCCAAACTTGTCATGTAACTCTGATAACACCTTGTCTACTTCTGGCCTCTCTAGGCATCTTAGGTATATCACTTCATTTTTTATTTTTTTTGAAAAGGATTCCCTCTTTCATCATATACTTCTGTGACCTTATTTTTAGGGCTCTCCTTTGTGAGGCTTGCAATCTTGGAGGACATCTTCCAATAATCAGGATGTGCCTGATGTCTAAGTACCACTCTCCATTGTCTTTTGCATTAATAACATACTGCTAACTCATGATATTGGGGTCAATCTCTGATATCATTTGGCTTAAAGCCTGTCCTCTCACTAGCTTCATGGGTGTAATATCCATGTTGTATTCTTGTAAGATAGTGATCCATTTGGCCCTTTTCTCACCTGGCTCACTCTGCATTAATAGCATTTTCAATGCTGCATTAGGTACCACAACAATCACTTTACTTCTCAGTATATAGTGCCTGAATTTCTTTACTGCTCAAACCAGAGTAAGTGCTTGACTTTCAATGTCCATGTATCTCAGTTCAACATCTTTGAAAGGGCAGCTCATGAAGGCTATGGGCTTTTCTTCATTTTCTTCATTTCTCTGTGTCAGTACTACTACAGAGGTATGGTCTAAAGCAAATGAATAAATATAAAAGTCCCTGGTGTAGTCTGGACTGATCAGAACTAGAGCATCAGATATAGCTTTTTTAATGTCTTCAAAAGCTACTCTAGCCTCTGGTGTCCACTCAATTTTAGCATCCTTCTTGAGCATGGCATTTAAAGGTCTAACAATTTCTGCAAAGCCAGTGATAAACTTCCTAACAAAATTAATCTTACCAAAGTAAGATTTGAGCTCCTTTTTGCTTCCAGGAAGCTGTATTTTCATGATGGATTCCACCCTATCAAGATCAATAATGATCCCATTTTCAGTTATCAGGTGGCCTAGTAATTTTCCTGTTGTTACCCCAAATATGCATTTCTTGGGGTTCAGGTATATCCCATATTGTTCACATTTTTTAAGCACATTTCTGAGATCTTCTACATGGTTTCCTCTATCTTTAGAGAACACTGTTAAGTCATCCATGTATATGACTATGCATTTTCCTATTAATCCTCTGAAGGCTATGTCCATTACTCCTTGGAATGTTTCTCCAGCATTGATTAATCCAAACAGCATGCGCCTGTAAGCAAATATTCCCCACTTTGTGGTGAAGGCAGTTTTCAATCTGTCGATTTTGTCCACCATTACCTAGTTATAGCCTAAGAAACCATCTAGAAATGACTTCACTTTAGCACCATTCACAATTTGCAGGACTTCATCCAGGGAAGGTAAAGGGTAATTATCCTTCTCAGATGCTCTGTTCAAGTTCCTAAAGTCCACACATAGTCTGATGTCTCCATTTTTCTTCCTCACGGGGACCAGATTTGCTACCCAGGCAGAGTGCCTCATAGGAAATATGATCCTAGCATTTAACAGTTTCTTAACCCCCTCAAAAATAATGGGTTCCAGAAAAGCATTGACAGGCCTTTGCTTCATTCTGAAAGGCTTGGCATCTGGCTTGAGGGGTATGGTGTGAGTGATGACTGATGTGTCATACATTTTTATCTCATCATAAGTCCAGGCAATTACATGGATGTAATCTTTGAGAGCTTGGGTTATTCCTTGCAACTCTTCTTCTGTGCAAACTTTTCCTATCAAGACATTTTTCTTTTCATCATTCTGTCCAATATTAACTTATGAATATTGTCCTCCATTAGCTTTTGGAAGATCCTTCTGTTTCAGCATATTTTCCAGATCAAATGCTCTCTCTAGCTCTATCATTCCCTTAGGAATCTTATTGCTGGGTAACTCTGAGATTTCTTCTTCCTCCCAAACATGATCCTCTACATTATTCTCATCTATGATCTACGCATCAAATGTATCCCTATTGGAAATGAAATCTAGGATATGCTGATCATCGTCGAATACTTGGAGGTTGGTTACATTGTCAGGCACAAAAGGTACTGATACCAACTCTACTGAAAATATTTTTAGACCAAAAATAGACAGTGGCTCGAATGTACTGGCAACCTGGGCTAAAGCAGCTACCCTATGATTCTGTTCTCTGGGTATGTGGGTGATGTTGAATGCATCAAAAGATTCTATCAGGTCCCACACCCTATGTCTGTAATTAGATAGTTTTTTATAATTACAGGAGTATATTCTTCTTACCTGTCTCACGACTAATTCTGAGTCTCCATAGACATGTAGAATTTTCACTTTCTTCTTAAGGGCAAACAGTATCCCATGAATTAGAGCTTCATACTCTGTTACATTGTTGGTGCAGGGGAACTGTAGTCTATATGCTACCAAGTAGGATTTTTTAGATGGATCAACAAGATCTATCCCTACTCCAGCTCCTTGTTTTGACTTGGATCCATCAAATCTAAGGATTCATGCTTGTCTTCAGCCATAGGCTTATCTGTGCCTTCTTTTTTCTTTGCAGCTCTGGCAACTGCACCACTTGATATCCACTTTAACTTTGGTATCTCAGCTTTTGCAAACTTCATCTTTCCTTTCTTCTATGAAGCTGATGCCTCTTCTTTCTTTCTATCACCAGAAGGTAAATCTTCTGGACTAGGCAATGTTTGTCTTTTCAAAATATGTAGACATAGTGAACATGTAGTTTCTGAGTGAGGTGCTTCATGTAACCTACACTAGCCTTCAAACAAGACATCCTGTGGAGATCTCTGCTACTGTGTCATCTTCTAAATATCTTTTGACAGGAACTCTTCAAATTTAGACAAATTGTTGCCTCTGTCCTCATCAGATAACTCGTAATCTGATTCAACTAAACAATCACTCCCTGGGGTGATTTTCTTTTTCCTTTTAACATTACTCTGGTTGCATACTAGCATCTCTTCTGTCATCTGAACATGACCTTCATCCTGCAGTATAACTTCCTCTGTTCCTACAGAAGATAGATAAAATTTAGTGTCACTATCACTGTCTGTAGAACTTACCTATGATGATGATGACAATAGTGATTCATCACTGTACGCTTGTTCCAGCTCGATCATATCTATGCATGTTTCACAAGTTTTCTCCAAATGTGATTCATTATGCAACCTGCACCATCCATCAATTAGAGTATCATTAATAGGTATCTTTAATAATTGACATCGTTTCACATGTTTAGATAAGTGCATCTCGAAATTCCTGAAGTGATCTACCTTATTTTCATTCTCAGGGTTACAATTAGGTTCTACAATTATTTTGTCATCCTAAGGGTCATCATCATGATGATGAACATCATACATTAGGATTTCTTCTATCCTGACAGTCTGGGGTCTGATGGAGTAAACTCTGGGTTCCACATCCACATACATGATCTCGTTAGTTTTGTTATATTCAGTGATCATGTGCTTCATGTGAGGCTCAATATCTATCCTTATCTAGTTTGGTATCGCTTTCCAAGGCAACCACATATGACTGAAATCTATGAACATGTATCCATTCAGCGTTTTAGACCAGTCCCTTCTGAGTAACATCCCATAGGTATCAGGTATATCAACTACTTGAATATTGATGTAATACTGGATTCTGGGATCCGATGCTAGCTGCATGCGAATGTGAGTTAATTCTCCTACCACGCTCACTTCTATTTTGTCCAATTGTGTCACTTTCTTTAATGATTTAGCAGGATACAGGCCTAAAGCATTGCATATAGACAGGGGCATAACATTGGTAGATGCTCCTGAGTCTACTAAACAGTTGTGCAAGTTTTTGCTAAACATTCTTATGGTAAGGAGGAAAGGAGGTGACTCACTTTTGTCTCTATATAAGGTCATGTGGGAGGTCTCTGCAGCTTGAATAGTAGCTGGTACCTTGTGTTTAACATTAGTGTCTCTAGAAGCATGATCTTTACTACCAGACTGGCCTAAGGGATGACTATCCTTTTTCGAAGCAAGATCATCTAGTGATTTCATAAATGCCTTCTTGATGGTAGGAGTTTTAAGCAACTCTGACAAGGATAAGCTGATTTTAACCTTTTTCATCTCATCAGCAAGATAAGTGACCAACTTGTCAGATTCATGAGGCAGATTAGCAACCTTTGGTGCATTATTTGGTGATGCTAAATATTGAGCATTCACCTTGGGAAAACTAGGGTTATTACTTGCCTTGGGATCAGGAGGTGTATTGAAATTGTTCGGAGGCAAAGAAGAGGTCAGAGGACCAGTAGGTCTGTTGGCGTTATTTCTCAAGTTGTAGTTATGCTTACCCTGATATTACTGTTGGTAGGAATGTACCTCCTCATGTTCATTTGAGGTCTCATTTTCATCCTCAAAGGGGAAAACGTAATTTGACTCAAAAGCCATGGCTGATTCCTCACATGCCAAGGTGTAATCTTGGTGAGCATGCACTGTCTACTAATAAGGATGCTGCATGTAGCTCTCTAGCACTAAGGCAGAATCATATCCACAAGGAACAAGTTCATTTCCTTCTACATGAGGTTGATTTCCTGAAGTATTAGACACTTCAGTATGGAAAATGCTAGCAGCAATTCTGAATTGAGGACAGTCTAACTCTGCATGTGCATTGGTGTTACATATTCTGCACTAGTTAGTAAGGGCTACCTCTGCAAGGTTGACTCTAGTAGTTTGTTTGGGTTCACCAGGAGGCAGATTGTCTAGGGGTGATGGCAAAGAACCATTGTTTGGCCTAGTGTTCCACACTCTAGGCTATTTAGGAGGATTATTATTGCCATTATTGTTATAGTTATTGTTGTACCCCCTATCAGGATAATTTGGTTTGTCATTGGTATAGCCTCTATTCTGATTAGGCTAGGAATAGAAATTTTGACTCCTCAAGTGAGTAATCTCAGTTGTAAGTTTCCTTAACTGAGCTGATATTTCCTTAATCTCTTCTTTCTCTTCCTGAACCTTGGCCACTACATTTTCTGTCAAGGGCCTAAAAAAGGAAGATCCATTGTTCTGATTATTGGCAAACTGATCTACAACCTAAGGTGCTTGTATTTGTCCTGGATACTGCAGCATCTAGCCATTTCCATTTGGAGGTGGCATAATACTTAGTGGAGGTATTTGCAAAGGTGTTGGCATCACTGCTAGAGGCATCATGGCTCCATTAGGCTATTGCTAGGAAAAATATGTTGGATAACTAGGAAGTGTGGGAAATGCTATGTTTGGCATGGGAGTAGGAACTAGCTGTTGGCTGACCTTGATAGCTTCTTGGAAAGCTAGTGTCAAAGTTGTGACATTAGGATGTGCTCTCCTAATAAAAATGGAAGTTAAAGGATCCAGAGTTGAATAATATATGCTCCTCACAGCTTCATCAGTTACAGTATAAGGGGTAACTAACTTAGATAGCATTTTTTGGAACCTAGCATTGAAGTTGGCAATAGGTTCTCCTTCAAATCATTTGATTGTGGCAAAGTTCATTGAAGGATCCATAGGTATTTTGAACCTATCAATGAAAGCTTTTTCTAGGATGGCCCATGATCTGACTGAACCCTAACCAAGACTAATATACCAGTTATAGGCCTCTTCCCCTAAGGAAAACAGAAATAACCGACATACAATGTCTTGATGCTCAATTCTAGCCCTACAGCAGGCTTCCTTGAAAGTTTTGATATGATCATCCGCATCCTGATATGGATGATACTTTGAACAAATTTTATCCAGATTCTTTGGTAGAGCATGATATGCATTGAAAGTCAAAGGTGATTTTGCTGCAAAGAATGACATTGCAACCGGTGGAGGTTGAACTTCAGGTATGACTGCTTGAGGTTGAACCTGAGGTGTGATAGGTGATCCTGTAGGTATTTGTAAACCAAAAGGAGTTATAGGAGGATGTTCTGGTGAAGCTCCTGACGCACTAGAACCAAGAGTGTGATGGATGTCCACAGTTCTAGGTCTAAATCCTCTGACAGGTAATTCTTCAAAAAGTCCGGTGGATCTAGACCTGGTATTTGGCCTGAAAGCTAGGATTTCTCAAATTTAAGGAAAATCAACTGGTCGACTATAAAGATCGGTTGGAATTTACCAGCACAGACTATATTTATGGTCAAAAAGTGAGATTGATTGGATATTTATGAGATATTTGCATGAACAATGCAAATATGAGGTGATATTGAGGTCTAGTGACACTTGCAACTGGATATCAGGTTTATAAGGTAGATTACCTCAAATCTTTGACAAATTTACCTAAAATTGGTTGATCTTTGCAAATTCACAATGATTTACCACAAAGCTTGCAATATTTATGGTCGATTTTGAAAACTTCACAAATGATTAGCATGTACAAGCTTAAAAGAGCAAATCTTTGCGTATGACTTGAAATTCAGAGGTATTTCAGTGTTACCTTACTGTTAGCATCATCAAATCTGATAAAACTTACTGATGATGAGATTCTAGCTTCTGGCCCTCCTTCTAGCACCAATTTATGTTGATCATGATGTTAGTCATAAACAAACATAGAATAAAAGTTACACAACAACCTTTACTCATCTTGAAAGATACGATGAATTCATAGAATCCATGATCCCAAGTCTCTATGGATTAGTTCTTAATCTACTGACGTTACTCAGTGGTTGCTGTGTGTTGCTGTTTCCATTCGGGGGCCTTACATTTGATTATCAGTTGGATTATGTTCCTGTAAAGATACTACATAGAAAGGTTATTCTACACAGGATATTTTGACAAATAGTGTGTCTATACTTAGATCTTTGCATGATATTTGTCAATTGTACATGCTTTAACTTCAAATATGCTATAAATTTTTAGTTATCTACGAGATGTCTGCATATTTCATGTAATTTGCTTCTGATTACCTATTGTTTGCAATTGTGATAGTGAATTTATGAAATTAAAAGAATACTTCAAATTATGATGAATCTTCAGCTATTGAGCCACATTCACATTTTATACTATCATTAGGAGAAGAAATCAAACCATATTTTCTCCAGGATGTTCCACAGCTAGATACAGATGATTCTAACTTCAAAGGATGATGAATGAAGACAATACAAGCAAACTGATGAGCACTCCAAGGGACGCAACAAATCAAAGCATGTATCAAGAATTCAAACACAGATTGCTCAAGATTTACAAAGATTTGTAATCAAAATGGTCTTCTCTTTCATTAAGTATGCAAAAACATGTAGGTTTACAATAACTTTGAAATAGGCCCTGATATTTCAGCAAACAAATTTCAATTAAGCTTCGAATGTTTAAAACAAGGCATCCCTACACCTTTTATAGAATAAGGTGAGGGAGGGGTTACAAATGATCTATGATCAAGATTTATCGATTAAGATCCATGGTGCATATTCCTTTTGACTTGGTCAACTATTTCTTGTGGCACAGGTTGCCAGCTAGCAACCATCTAGGTAACTTATTTTCTTCTAAGTACATGATGTAGATGTTTCCCTTGTAGTGCATCTTCATCATCATCATGATCATCATGATCATCACTTTCTGTGTCTTCATCATCTTGATGGATATCACCTTTTATATGGACCTGCATTATTGTCCTGATATTTTCATATGCTTCTACTATTATTTCAACTTCCCCGCCATCCTAAGTTTTTACTTTGCTGATGGTGTGCTTGTGGGCTTGAAATTTGTCTCTGAGGGTCTCCAATTTACCCTTCTTATTGGTCAATGTTTCATTATAGTTCTCCACCCTGACTTTGATCCTCATGATCTTGTTCATTGCTTCTTCTGTTAGGTGGGTGAGAGGGTCATCAACCATTGGCTGGAAGTTATTATGCAAAGATTTTATAGCAAAGTTTGCATCTTGGTTTTCAATTTTCCCCTCTACTTTTCCCTCTAAGGCCTCCAGGACTTCTGCTTCATAGGACATCATGTTGTGTAGTTTTTCACTGATATCTCTTAACTTACTACTACACTTCTTCAGTACATCACATTCAAACATGATGTCTTTATACCAAATATCTACTAGCATGGCAGTGTTATTATCTAGCACCTGATTGTTTATTAGGATCTGAGGATTAATCCTCTTTATTTCACTTAAAGCACCCAAGGCTTTCTCTAACTGGAATGACCTTCTTCCGGTCTTAGTCTGTAATTTATCAACTTTCTTCCTAGAGATACTCAAAGAATTCCACCTCTGCAAAGAGGCTCTCACTACTTCCTCAGCTCTTGTTAGTGTTGATGACATCCATTTCCTCATAATTACTGACTCATGCTGCATAAGGTCTAATTTATTAACCTCCTCTTCAGAAATTGCAGTCAATGGGACTGCCTGATCTGATGAGGTATTGTCAGGGTTAATCAACCCTTTTATATATGAGTGCAGCTGAGCAATGTGCTCTTTATGCTACTTATTCTTCTCTTTTTCTTTCTTCACCCTTTGCGTTAAAGAATCTATTATATCCTTCCCTTCCTGACCTTCTTGGTCTTCATTGGCAAACCCCAAGTCAACTGTGGTGATCTGGAATTCTTCTAGGGTGACTTTGTATTTCTCTTTCTGAATGATGGGAAGTGCTACCTGGGCGGTCCTTCTTCCTGTAGTAGGATCCCTTCTAATTGCAGATGTTAATCTAGTTTTCCTCTTAGGCTTCATGATGGTTTCTAAAAATAATGTTGAAACATCAGATTCTTGAATCTCAAAACCTGATTCCGTACCTATTTCTTTCTTAAGCCATTTAGGTATTTGATCTCTGGATCCTTGGTGTCTATCATCATCATCATCATGTCCACCTTGATCTCCAACATTTGTCTCATTTCTCGATGGAGAGGGTGATTTACTTATTTCTTCCTCATGATATTCATCATGAGGGGGATCTTGTTGTATTTCTTCTTCTTGAAGAACTTCTTCTAGCGGGGGAGGATCATGTTGTGTATCTATATGCTGGTCATGGACCTGATCTTTTACTCCCTCCTTTTGTGTCTCATCCACTTTAGGAATTTCCTCATCCTGAGGTATATTTGCATCTGTGGATATCATTGTGTTCATACTAGGTGTATCTACCTGATCCTGGATCACATTCTGATCCACACCTAATGTATCTACCTCCTGAGTCTTTAGGTCATCATGACCTGATGTATCCTTATCACCTGAGGTTTCTTGAATCCAGGGGGCATCATCACCTAATGTGTCTTTATCCTTCCCGCCCTTTTGCTGGACTTCTACTAATTTGGGCTTAACTGGTATTTCTTGTTGTTGCGGACCCATATCTAGAATGCTACTTTATGTTTCCATCTACTTGACTTCTTCAACATTTTCTACTTTATTAGGTGCACCTTCTTGATGTTCAGGATGTGTCACACCCTCCCTGTATGTTAAGTCTATCAGCTTAGGGCTAGTTACCTGATCAAATAACTTATCAAGCCCTATTTGTTGGGCTGCCCTCTCTGGGCTACTTTCTCTCTCTTGTCCTATTTGTTTCAACTCTTCTAATACCGCCATCTATGCTGATGGTGTTCCATGTGGGGTCATGCGAGTGTTAGAAGCAAGGGTCTCCATCTACTAAGAGGCTACGTTCTATACCACCTCATCATCCAATAGGTCCACAGTTTCCTCTAATGAGAAAGGACCACCTTGAACTGCTCTAGTGGCTTCTTTTGCTTGCTCTTCAGCCTTCTCAGTCTTAAACTAAATGATGGTAGGAAGTGGCACATCATGTTGCAATTCTTTCCTGAACGCTTCACTACCAGCTCCCCTTAATACTATGGGGTCATGTCTTATTTCACCCCTTATAGATGTTCTCTATCTTTTAGGTGGTGATGCCACTAGGGGTGCCTTCCTCTTTCTTATGACCATCATGAGGTCATCTCCTGGAGGCTCTTTGTTCATTGGCTCCTCCTCAAGAATGATATCTTCTTCCACATTCTACTATGAGGTTTGGCCCCTATCTGGTACTCCTGCAGTCTCCACAACTGGCCTTATGATTCCTTTTGTTCTTGGTTCATCTACCAAAGGTTGTGCAGATGAGGCTGATGCCTGTCCTGATGCAGATGCACCTTTAATTGATGTATCAACTCTTTCAACTATCACCCCCTTAGGTTCACTATCAGTCTTCTTTCTTCTGGGGGGTCCTTTGCTTTGTTTCTGACGTGGCAGCCTTTCTCCATTAGATTTTCTCTTCTCAACAAGAAAGTCATCATATTCCTCATCAGGAATCTCCTTCCTTTTCCTCTTGTTATCTACTGTGAGGGCTACACCCCTCTTCTTCAGTGTATTAATTTGTTCATTTACCCATGCTTGGGTCAACTGCAGCACCCCCTTGTAAACTGATCTAATGAAATGTCTTCAAGTTGCGTTAGGTCAGGGGCTAAAATGGTGTCATTGTACACCTTTTTATCTTCATACTTATTGGACATAGTCTTGCCATCATCTTTCTTTAATTGTGCAAGCACTGGAATGAAATCAAATGTCTTAACCTAATTGAGGGTGAGTCTCTGATATTTTCTTCTTCTGATTTCAGCCTCATCCTCACAGTCAGTCTAGAAATCCTCTAAGTGCTTTTGATGAATGGGCTTCCCTACGATCTTTTGCATTCTCCCATAGGGGTCATATGATCTGGCCAATGGAAATGGCTGTAATTTCATCAGGTTCAAACCTGCTACGGACTTCTTTATGTTTTCTAAATCAGGGCATATATACCACCCTATAGTTACTGGAAACAAAACTGGATGAATCTTATTGTTTTCTTTATATTCATCCAGTATAATTGATACCTATCTCAAAAACTACATCAGGACTACCCCATCATTAGGGTACCTGGGTAGCATTAATGGTTGTCCTTCAAAACCTTCTATTCTGATGTAAGAAAATGTGGCAAATTGGATGAACTAGGCACCATGCTTGTATATAACTTCCTAAGCTTTCATGCTCAGTCTTTTGGTCCTATCTTCCATTATTCTAACTAGATGCGTAGAAAATGCATCATTCACTAATTTGTAGTCAGGGAGATAGTCTTGTCTCTACAACTGAGGGTAATGGTCCCATATATGGGCATCATTAATACTGCCACCAATCTTTCCAACTGTGGTAAGTGCATCAAATGTACTCTTGTAAGCACATGAATATACAACATATGAAGTCATGTAAAATGAACACTCCACGCCTCCTAGGTTCATCATCTGCATATCTAGGGCATCACTGATGATTTTAGCCCATAATGGCTTATTATCTGTATAAATGCACATCATGATGACCCCATACATCCAATCCTTGAAACTTCCAGCAGTAGGCTGGCTCGTCACTCTGCTAAGTAGGGAAATCATATACTGATATTCGTCATCAAAGTCAAATTTGTATAGGTGCACTAGTAATTTGGTAGAGGCAGTGTAAGTATTCTTTGACCTCCACTGGTATATCCTCTTTCTTGCAGTCTCTTTGTTATTTATATATTCAATCTCCAATTTTTTTAGGTCCATACTGACCAGGGCTTAAATTTGATAGTTGACTTTGCCTATCAAGCAATTTTTTTATGACAATTATCTATTCAATGGTGCATTTCAAATACTATGGCATGCTTTAATATAAGTAAATCATATAAAAATCAAATATATAAATTATCATAATCCTATATAAATTTTGACAGTTTGTCCAAAATCTCTCCTTTCATATGATACAGTCTGTTTAAAATTTTGATTGTATTTTACAGCAAAAATGTCTAAATACAGTTATACTGACTACCTTCTTTCCAATTAGGAGGCTGAAAGTAGATGCAATCCCTTTTATTGACAAATCTGCATAAACCCTTCCATGTTTTTCCACCCTCCTTATTTGAGGATTGTAATTCCTGGTACATTCTATTATCAACTATGGAGTTTCCATGGAATAGGGAAACCTAGCTACATGCCACATTCCTGATGTAAAAACAGCGTCCAGTAGGGTACTTTCTTTATCGTTGTGCATCTTAGACAACCATGCCACTAAATATGTGTTTCCCTAATGAGTATCTCTGATGACACCATACTTGAACTACACTCCTTCAGGTTGAGCAAACATAGGCTTAAGAAATTCAGACTCAGACTTGTTCCTCCTGATGTCTGCCATGGATTCCTGCAATGAACACGACTTGTCTTACCATAATAGTTATATCCATTCATATACAACATTATACGTTTATGGCATCATGCATATTATACTTATTAATCTCCATTTCATCATGATATGCATACTTACAGTCTCAAACCACTGGAAAAGCATCCTACCTAGACATGTAGAAAACGACAACAGGAGGGTTTTTAATTACTTACCTGACAATGCTTATCTCCTGGATTAGGCTGATGATTATGGAAAAGGGGCTCAGATACCGGTGATAATCACGTGTTCTATTCTGCTGTAAGCTATATGCATCCGCAGGTAGGTTGTTTGAATGTTTGCTCTATAAATTCTCATTTCTTTGCAAGGTAAATACAAAATGACCTTGGAAATTCACTTTTATCCTCATTAGTAGGGCAAATTAGGGCAAAACTGGGTTAAATTGATCAAAACCATTGATCTTCTATATGAAATTCATGGATGTTGCCAGGTGTGTGTATCACATTCGCAATCAATAGGGATCCACCTACTGCATTTATGTGCATTAAATGTTACGAGGCAAGAGGAAGGGGGTGATCTTCAGAAGATCGAGTGATATTCGAAATATGACCCCCTCTATGTAATATGACCTTCTGCCTTTAAGCGAGAAGACCGATGTTAATGGATCAGGTGATGTTGAGAATATTAGGTGATATTCAGAACATTGGGTGATATTGAGAATATCGGGTCATGTTTTTAAGATTGGATGATATTAGAAATGTGACCCCTCAAAACTAAAGTGACACCCTTTTCGAAAGATCAGGATGATGTCACCGTCATGTTATTGTAAAAGGGTGATCATTGGAAATATACCTCCGCGAGGTAAAAAGATGATGACGTCACCATCAGGATGATTCTCTTTGTTCATCAGGATTGGATGACGTCATCAACATATTGGCTTTAGGGTGATATTTGTTGACAGGGTGATATTCAAAAGATCAGGTGATATTCTAAATATGATCCCTGCAAAATAATGAAGTTGTTTGATGGGTAAATATCGCTACCATGTAAAATTGACATCCAAAGTTTTGGACCAAATGATTATCGAGTGATAAAATTGGATCAGGGTGATCTTACATGAGATGACTGATGTTAAAAAACATGACCCCCCTTAGAATATCAGGTTTTACCAAGACTTTGACTTGTCATAACTTTCATTCCCTAAGAAATGTCAAGGTGATCCAAAAGGCAAACCTGCATGAAATTTTGTACTCTTTCCAACCATGAGGTTATTGATATGAAATATTAACTTTGACTAACTAGCCTCATCATGATGACTTACCCAGCTCCCTTATGCAGGGTCACCTGCATGACTTACTTTTACCAGACTGCCAAAAAGTAGACAAACCAAGAACAAGCCAAGAAAAAAGTTGGGTCCCTGTTTTGTCAAGTCAAAATGGGGTATGTTGTGTAACCACACAACATGAGATTATATTATGGATTTACTATGCAATTTTTTTCTTGAGATGGTTTATATAAATGCAAATTATGAATCGAATTATGATGTGATTTTTATGCTATTTTAAATGATTATGCGATGGTGTGAGTGTATACTTTTGCTTGCTTTAGCTATGATATACATGTTGGATTAATTTGTTCTTTAAATGCATAGGTGATTTTCCCAAGCCACAGAAAATCAGAGATCATCCCACACTTTTTGTGAATTCTGTGTTGAACTAATCTAATTCCAAGAGGAACCAAGACCAATTGTGTTTTGCATGATGAATTTTCGCAATGTTTGCGTATGGAGTCTTTTGGGCTAGGTCTACCCATTTTTAGTTTATTGTACATTGGTGTTGTAAATGTGTAATGTTTATTTGATTTAATTTTTGTGACCCCTTTTCATGTGATTTTCTACATCCTAAGGTGTTCAAATTGGGTTAAAAGTGACCCTGGGTTGTACCCCTAAGGTCTAGGGCCCATTTGAGCATGTCTAACTCTAGGATAACTCCCATATGGTCACTTAAACTTCACCTTGAAGTGAAGTGATGAAAATGGAAGTTTGGGGAGGAGTGGAAGGTTAGGTCAAACCTTCAACCTCATCCACACCTCATTCCAAGGCATTGGGGTACCTTGCATTGAAGGCTTGGGGAGTCTTCAAGACCCCTAATTGTGGAGGACCCAACTCCAAGGCTCTCACACATTGGTGAGAGTACCTTGGGGTTTTGTGGGCTTTCATGGGAGGATAGGATTTGGACACTTGTCGTACCCTCATCCTTTTTGGGCTCCACCTTGTTCTCACACATGTGTGAGAGAGCACAAGTGGAGGGGCCAAAGCTTGGTGGAATCAGAGGGTGACATGTGTCACCTCCACATTCAATGGATCTTGCAAGTGGATGTGAGGAGGACGGAGAAGGTGACATGTGTCACCTTCCCATTCCTCAAGGCTCATGAAGAGAGCCTATTTTACTCCGTCTTGAGGAGAGAGAGAGGGTTCTTGATTTTACTACATTTTTCATTTTATTGGAGTTTTGGGGAGAGTTAGAGAGTTTTTGGGAGACACATTTGGAGGAAAGACTTGGAGATGGAGTTGGAAGGCTCTACTTCAACTACCTACCATTGTTGGGCTTTTCAAGGTAGGATTCAAGGCTTAAAGCCTTTCCTTATGCATTTATCTTTTTTCTGTATGCTTGTATTGTGTGTGTTTTGTATTTTGATGTTGTGGGGTTTTGAGGGAGTTTGTAAGAGAATCTCCATTTGGAGAATATGTTCAACATGTGTGGGGTGGGGGAGGAGTGAACCTCCTCGAGGTCACCCTCTTAGTGTTAGTATTTTTATGGCCTTGAGGGCAAGATATTGAGTTTGTGGCATTTTGTTTGGCATGAGTGCTATAGAGAAATCTATGTATACTGGATTTATCATTTTGGGATTGAGGCCTTGCTTGTGTTGAGACTTTAAGAGTTTTGGAGTGGTCCTCTTGAGTTGAGTGATGTCCACTCCCCTACCCCTTCAAACTCATTTCTATGAGTTTTATGTTGTGAAAATCTATGGGTGTTCTTCCTGTTTTGTTGTCTTGCTTATTGTTGTGTTGTGGAGTGTTAAACCTTGTGTGTGGATGACCTCCAAGCTCGAGGGTGAACCATCTATGGGTCTATGGTAGGGAGGAGTGTAATTTTTGTGGCTTGATTTTCCCTCCCTTGTTATATTTTCTTGTAGGTGTTATTGTTGGCAATGGAGCTTGGAGGAAGTGTTTTTAGTTTCATGTTCATGGTAGTTTTAGGCCACTTGAGAGGCTTGGCCAAGATTGACCTTTGTATAGTTTGTCAAAAAGGAAAGAGAGAAAATACTCTCTTATTATGTAATGTTGAATGATTTTCATTTTGTGTTTTACTCTATTTTTGAAGTTGCAAAAATACATATAGTTTGCTGGTTTTGCTATCATGGCTATGAGAAAATATTGTAAATGGATGATGTGTTATATTGTTGTTCTCAAATAAATGTTGCACAAAAAAAAGGGAAGAAGATTGTAATAGTTGTTGTTTTGTATTTAAGTTTCAAAAAGAAATATTTAGAGTTGTTGTTTTAATTTTTACAAAACAAAATTTAGTTTTGAAATCTTTATATCATTGCCAGAAAAAGGAATACTTAGATGGGAATGTTATTTTCATGTTCAAATTTGAAATACAAACATATCTTATATTGGTGAATTTGTACACACACACACACATTTATATAATACCTTTTATATATATTTTTATTGGCTGGAGATTAAGAATAAATGGACTGAATTATGTGTATATGTCACAAGACATATATATATAATGTTAATATACATATATCCTTGTTTGTTTACCACTGAACTGTACATTAAATATATATTATAAAAAAAAGAGGGCACATTTTCAATGATGGTTGGCCGTGAGTTCTGTTGAAGTAGGTTGGGGGTGGTGGGGGTTTTGAACCCCACCGTGGCCGCTCCTTTGTGGTCTATGTAGTAAGTATGGGGACGGGGGGGAATGAACTCCCCCCCATACCTCCATACTCCCCCAAACATCCGTTAATACCTGCAAATGGAGATTTTGCCGCTGGTCTGCGGCGCCACTTTAACGCCTCCACGCCCTTCTATGTATTAGCCATTCAGCTTGGCAATACCTACAATATATTAACCTTTCAATATATATATACACACACACACACACAGTGTGTATTCTGTTGAAACACAGCAGTGTTAAACCTATCTACTTCTTTTGATATATGGTTTTTATTAGTAAATATATATATATATATATATATATATATACAAAAAAAAACTTAGAGAGGGTTTATTCTTTTTTAGAAATATTTTCATTGTGTATACCTCATTTTTTTTTAGTGACGACCATGGCTGCCCCTGTGCATGGACCTGCAAATCCAAAGAGAAAACAAAATGGGATGAGAAGAAGAAAATGAGAGAGGAGAGAATAAGATAGGGTTAGGGTTTTTTTTCTCCCATAAGGATATTATTTTTTTTATGTGAGGATTTTTAGGGCTTTAGAGAATTTTTTCTTTTATTATTTTATTTGGGAGATGGGTTTGGTTTATATTTTAAATTAGTGGGAAAGGGATGCACGTGACCCTGTGTCCTTTTCTTTTTGTTGTTTCCATCTTTTGTGTTAGATTTATTTCTTGTGAAATCAAACTATGGGTGGGAGTTTAATTGGGGTGAAATTTATCCCTCTCTTTTATCTATTTTTTTTTATTTTTTAACCTTTTGTTGGGGAAAATTAATTTATCTTGTTTTGAACTTTATTTTTGCCTTAGGGAATTATTGTTATTATGACCTTTGTGGGGAAATTATTTAAATAGGTTAGGAACGATTATTCATTGTTTAGTAAAATAATAATAAGGGGTTATTCTAATTCTAACCTTCCTTTTAATAATATTTAATATTGAGCACCTTTGGGTTGAGGTTAATTATTTTATTAATTTAAGTTAGCCTAGTTATCAACTTAGAAAACCTCAGTGTGGCGAGTTATTCTTCCTAGCGTGGTTATTTTATTTGTTTATTTTAATCTATTTTAATGAGATTAGTGAACTCTTGATTGTGAATTTTTAATTAGAACAATTCCTATACACACCCTAGAGGTGTTATGCTACCAGATTTTTCTAGGAATTAGGGTTAATTTCTTAGGTGTTTTAAGCCTATCGTTGATTAACACTTTAATGTTCTCATAGATTAAGGTTGTATTGTTATGTGGTTATTTATTTTGTTAATGCTCTAGAATTAGGGTTTTGATTTTGACTAATGTCGAAATCTTGTCACTCACTTAGGAAAGCTTAGGGTTTTGATCAATTGATCCTAACCCTAATGGTGATGCTCATTGTGTTGCATAACCCCCTACTCGGTAATCATCACACAGGGGATTGTGCATGTGATTGCAGTACCCTGATATTTGATTGACATATTTATGCATTATGCATATTGCCACCGATTACACTAACACATGTGAGGGGGTTTCTTGGGATGCATGGAAATTTTTTGATATTTCATGTCATTACCACACGATAAATGTGGACATGACACATGTATTACGTGTCGTGACTACATAGGAAATGTGGGCATGACAATTTCTTTTTTCTTTAGGTTGCTTCGTGTCAACAATTTATGGGGACCAGGTTGTAAACCATGTTTCCTATTATTGTTTCTTATCATTAGTGGTTTACTCTTGATTCAAAATTTTGGGAAAGACTTCAAACCAGGTTGTAACCCTTGTTTCCTTATATTATTTGAGGCTTATTTTAGGCTGCCATATTAATTGACATTGTTATTTTTTATTCTTTCTTGAGTTCTTGTTATTTGGTTTCAAATCATAGAAATGGAAAAAAGATTGATGATTTCTTAGTATTATAAACTATGAACTTTCTATTTTTAAAAAAGTAATAATTTGGAGGAGTCATTTGATGTATCAAAGAATTTGACATTTGAAAACATTTGGGATGTTCTCAACTATACAAAAAATGAGAAGATAATGTGCCAATTTGTCATCACTTTTACTGAGTATGTTTCTTACTTTGTTGTTTTTTTTAACTATTTGGCTTTATATGAGATGCATTAAGGATTCCATGCTATTGTGTTAGAGATCTTATGACATGATAATTCAAGTATGTGATGAAGTAGAAAGATAAAGACCTGAGAAGTCAATAACCATATGATTGTAAATGAAAGGAAGTAGAAAGATAAAGACTTGAGAACCCAAAGAATTGTTATCTTGCATAGTAAATTGATAGATTTTAGAGTTGAAATTTGAGAGGTCATATTGTTGAAGTGTTAAGATTGATAATTTTGAGGGTAAATTAATTGGATAATAAAGCTAAAATCTGAGGGGTAATTTTGCTAAATTATATGTTGGCTTTTGCAGTTAAATTTGAAGGGAAACCTTGCTATCAAGTGCCATTTATTTTCTATTTAATTTTTTAGATGTGTTGAATGCAAGTAAACATGTGGCAATGAGTGCTAGGAAGCACGAGTATCATTTGTATGGTGCACAAAAGCATATAATTTTATAGTGTTGATATTGATGATTAAAATTGGTTGTGCCGTCTAGCTACTAACAACTGCATAGGTTGTAAGGCAATTGTTATGATGCACTATGCAACTTGTGACTAGCACTGGTCTAGAGGTGTAGATCTTTGCAAGAAACTAAACTATCTTCACTGTTCTACAAACTAGAGGGAAGTTGTAGAAGTGGGATCCAAAAAGGAACCTTTGAAAAAGAGATGATCTAGGTCTAAAAATAGTTACCAGAGGACATAAAAACAACCCAGATTTGCTAAAAATATCACGACCCTTGTTTGAGATTGTTGGTAGGAGACACTACTAGGCATGATAGGTGTTGTCATTGATGGCAACTAAGATCATCCCAATCATCCACATAACACAATTTGTTCACACTAGAAGTCATAATTAGAATTTGTCTAAGTCCGGGCAGTTAGGAACAGAGCAGGTGATAGGGTCTGGTATCTTGGTCTGGATCTATCTAATGGAAAGGCATGGTTTTTTGTAGATCTGAGGTAGTTGTAAGAATTGTCAAGACACTCTAAATCTAGAGTTTTGTCCTCCAGAGATGGACTCAAAAGATATTAACTTCTGATTATCGAGTTTTAGTTTGACAGAACAAACAGAAAAAGAACTAGCGGACCTTGTGAATGATCCTATTTCTGGATGTATAGAAGTTGTCTATTGGGCAATTGGTGATGATAAGTAGTGATAGCTAACATGATTGATGATTCACAAGTGCAAGTTTTAATACGCATCTCATATTATGTATGGATCGAGCCGACAGAGCATAGTACTCTACAAAGTTCTAAATGTTCTTGAAGTCAGTTGGTAAAATGATTGTAGATCATGTTGCAGATATATATCTGATGGAATTGGATGATTTTTGTGTGTGTGTGTGTTGTAACTATGGAGTAATTGTGAAAAGAAGTAGAGATCAAAGTCCAGATGCTAACAGAACAGTAAGAGGAGGAGAGTAAGGATGAAGTGTATCAAGTTAGTTTTCTATGCTTAACTAGAACTGAACTCTAGCATTGATAGATGCCAAATATCAATTCAAATATTTTGTAACTTTTCTTTCTTGTAGGCAGTGAGCCTTCTTTTGAGCAATGAGCTCTGGACAGTGAGCGTGATTGCATGTGCATTCCCCATTGTAATACTTTTAACAAAGTATAATCTTGGTGGGTTAACCCCCACCATGGTTTTTCCCTTAATTGGGTTTCCACGTCAAAAATCTTAGTGTTAAGTGTACTATTTTTATTTCTTCTCATGTGTTATTGATAAATGCTGAAATGTTTACATCATTGATTTGATTATAAGTTGTAAAAGAAGATTAAGAGAAAGAAATTGTTAAATTGTGTGACAAGTGATTCACCCCCCTCTCAGTTGTTTGGACCTAATTCAACAATTGGTATCAGAGAAAGGTTCCTTAAAAGAAGCTTAACAACTTGAGCAAAGATCTTGGAAGGAGTTTTCAATGGGTTTGCTCAAAGATCAACTTCAACTAGCCCTAAAAGATCTTGATTAGTCCAAAGCAGAAATATCTAATCTAAAAGATGAAATTAAGGATGCTGTGATACCTTTGAAATGTTAAAAGATAAATTAAAGAAGTCTTTGGGAAGGAATAAGGAGCTACTTCTGCAATTATCTAGTTTAACTGAAGAAAATGGCATCAATGAAGCCTTGGAAGAATAAACAAATTAGTGTGAGAAGATATCAAAATAAGTTGTTCTAAAAGTTAAGATGGAATCGGGGGCAATGAGGTTTACCAAAGAAATTGAGCAAAGGAAGAAGACTGAAGAAGATTTAAATCAAACTCTAAGAGAAAGAATTGATGAATGCTACAGATTAGACAGTATTGCTGGTCATCTAAAATCTAATCTACAAGAAAGCAAAGACAATGAAAGAGATCTTGAAAGACAAATTGTCATTCTCAGACATGATCTAGAAGTTGTAAATGAATACAAGGAGAAGTTCAAGATAAGTTCAGCTAAACTTGAAGCAATACTTGAGGGTCAGAAAAGGGTTGAAGATAAGCATGGTCTTGGATATGAGAAAGGTGAAAGCTCTAGATCTAGACAAAGAAACTTTCAACCAAGGAATGAGAGAAACATACCTAGAAGACCTCTGATAAGACAACCTAATGCTCAAAGGTATCCATCTTTCAATGGAAATTGTTTCAAGTGCAATAAAATTGGTCATAAAGCTACTTAATGCAGAAGCAGAGTAAATCAAAATAATCCATCCTTCTCTGGACAATGCTTCAATTGTAAGAGGTATGGTCATAAATCTAATGAATGTAGAGGTATGACAATGAATGACTCATCAAATAGAGGAAATAGGAATTCTTTCAATGGCAAATGCTTTGCATGCAATAGATTTGGACATATGGCCAATCAGTGCAGATCAAGAGGAAATTAATCAAATGGGCAAAGAAATGTTGTGTGCTTTCATTATAACTAATCTGGTCATTTTGCAAGATTTTGTAGAAGTAGGACCCATGAAGGAAGAGGTCCGGTGAACAGAAAAATAGATGAGCAAAGACAAGACAAATGCAAAAGAAAAATTGAAGAGAATGAGATCTAGAATGAAACAAGTGAGACATGGGTCAAGAAAGCAATTATGAACCATAGTGATGGGTCTGCACCGGAATCCAGTGTAGATAATTCCTTAGGGAATTAAATTAGGAGCTCTAGCTCAGGGGGAACTACAATAAAAATCAAAATCCCCCAGCCAGTAAGTAAGTACCTAAATCTGGCACGGTGAGAAAAGAGATCTTGGATTGTTTCAGATTATTTGGAAGGATTTCTTGAAGAAAAAAGGTGGATATGACAAATTGCAGAATAATTCATGAGAGATTGTTCAACAATAGAGTAACCAGATGTACTAGGGCAAAGCATTTATTACAAAGAAAAATTAAGTGTTGCGGAGGATAAAAGGATCATTCATTCCCTAGTCAAATCACTTTGTATCAAAATAAATCAAGAAGTGAAGGAGTGAACGAGCTCTAAGCTGAGAATTCTCAAGAATTGAAGCACAAAGAAGATCCTCAAGCAAAACCCTAACCTACAGAACAAGGTATTTCTATTTTCTGTGAAATCTCTTGAATTCTCAATCTCTACAAATGGCTACACATTTAGTTGTTGATGTCACTGAAAGGCTCCGTCTTGAATTTAAGAAGCATCCTTAAAAATCTGTTGAAGTCAAACTGCTAGGTGCCTTTTTGGGTGTTCCATATGGGGTTTTACATGTTGAAGACATCAGGGCATACATCCACTGTAACATGGATGAATTTGGAAACCTAAAACTCTTGGATTTGCTCAACAACTACTTAACTGATGATAGCCATAAATTTAAACCAGAATACAAAGCCCTAGAAAGTAAACATTTTCTACAAGTCATTAGGTTTCTAATATTTAATGAAAATGAATGGGTTTGGTATGTATTGATCTGAATACACAATGAGTTCATCTAACTTTTGAAACCATTTAAGATTACAAAGGATATTATCAAGACTGTAACTGGGTTAAATTCCTCCAGCGGATTACTCATGTTGAAAGCCATGAAAAACTAGACAGTGACTAAAGCTACGGATGCCAAGTTTGACAAAAGGGCAATGACCATCAATGATATCATAGAACTTGGTGTCAAATTTGCCTCCATGGTGATTGGGTACAAGATTTACCATTCCAATAGGGAAAATTCTATCTCCAGAACTACAATATATGTAGCCTATCAAATAGTAAAGGAAAATACTGAATATGATCTTTGCAAACTACTACAGAATCAGTTGATTGAGAATCTAAGCAAAATAAAGAAAGATAGGAAAAATACCTTCAAATATGGTTCCTTGATTATATGTTTGTTCTTCTATTTTATGAATGAAGTACCTGGAATTCAAGGTGTGCATTGGACAACTGATAGGCCTATAGCATGGCAAATAAGAGATCACCTTCTCAGTCTTGGTGACTCCCAAGCCTAAAAGAATGTCATTTGGGGCTACTTCAAAAACTTCCAAAGTTTAATCCAAGCAAGGGAGAGAATCCCTAAAACAATTGTGGAGAAGTATGAAAATGATATATGTTTCATGGTTGACACAATCAGTGCTTGATGGAAGCTGTAGAACCAAAGATAGTTTGGATAATGCATATGGGTTATGAGGTGGATGAAAGGGTTTTGGATATGTATGCTCAACATCTTCTGAGTACACCTAAAGATACCTCTGTGGAAAGGTTTGGAACTTACAAGGAATTGAGTCTAAAATTGCATGTGGAACTTAGATAGCTAGAGACCAAGAGGAAAGTGCAGAGGCAAGTTGAAAAGTATGCTGAGAGCATTGGCCTAACCAAGGAAGCAATGAAACAGAATAGAGAAAGAATTGAGAAGGTTGAAAAAGAAAAATAGGACAAGAAATAAGAAGATACTCCAAGGACTACTAGAAGCTCTACTACTGCTTCTATTTCTTTTAAAACTGTAAAACCAGATTTTAGACCATCCAGTGAAGCAAGTAAGAGAAAGAAAACAAAAGCCATAAGAATGAGTGTGGGCACAAAAGATGATGAGGAAATAGAGATAGATGAAGAAGTCAAAGAAATAAAATTCAAGAATGCCAAAACTTTGAAGACTTCTGAAGACCAGCCTTCCAGAAGCATTAAGACTGGCAAAAAGCAAGTACCTAGTAAGGTCACTATGACTATTGATGAAATTGTAAAAACAATCACTGTTCATGGAAACTTAAATCCTATCAGAGTTTACTATGATAATTTTGATCAAGCAAATAAGAAAATTTTGGAGGATGCCATTATCATATATTTGAACAAATTTAATAGAGCCCTATTGGAAATTTTACAAGAACTTCCTAAGGGTTTAAGGAAGGTACTAGAAATGAGGAAAGAAACAGCCAAGGCTAAGGATCTAGAACTCAGAGAGTATGTCCTTTCTACTTTATGACCTGTAATAAGTAGAAAAGAAGCAAATAAAATCCTCAGAGAAGTTAAAGGAAAATTTAGAATCAAGGTTTGGATGAACAAGCTGATGCTTGGCAAAACTAAGGAAATTCCAAAAGAAATAGAGGAAATTTTGAGAAAGGCTATAGACAAGGATAAATATTATATTATTTTAGAGAAACAAGTTGAAGAAGACAATTCTCTAGTTTCAGAATTGGAAGCTCTAGAAGAAGAGATTAACAAGAGAATTGATGACCAAGGTGTTAATTTAGATCCTCCGGAGTTAATCTATGAAGAGACTAATTTTGGATTGGATTCATCAAATCTAAATGTTGGAGAAGTTCAGGAAAAGAACATCACTAAGCAGAAATCTAAGTTTGGAAAAGCCTCTGTTCTAAAAAAGGAACAAGTTAGTCAGGAGGACATAGAAATGATAGACAAAATAATTGATACAAAAGAAACTCCTCCACCTGATCTTTCCAGAAAAGAAGAGGATATTGTTGCTATACAGACCCTTTTGGATCAGGCAGTGAGTGGTGAAGACAAAGAAAATATTTTACTTGCAAGCGATACAAGAAATGATAAAGCAGAGGAAGAGAAGGAAGAAAACCAACAAGACAAAGCAAACAAAGATGGTGCAAATGTTGAAGCACCTAAAACAAATGCTAACAATTTTGATGAACAAATGAATGATTCAAAAAATGTTGCAAGAGACACTACTGATGCAGTGAAAAGTCTTCTTGAAAAAGAGATGATTGAGCTTGATGAGCCTAAACTACTCCAAAGTCTAACCAATCCAGATGCTCTCTCTCCCATTCAATTGATGAAAATAGAATCATTCTCCCAAGTAAAAGATAGGGAAAAATTGTTAAAGTCCCATATGGAGGATAATGAACTACTGGGGCTTGCAATTGGGATTTTGGAGAAGTTAATGCCCTCCTACCAAAAGAGTCCATTTGTTTCCCCTTCTAGACATCTAAAAAGTCTGGTAAGTTCTGTAAATACTCATTTTGAATCCTTTGAAAAATCTACGGAGGCAAAGGTCCGGAAAGAATTTCTAGATAAGAAATTTAGTGAAGTACATAATCTAATAGGAAATGATAGGATGATACTTGGCATTAGCATAAGGAGTATTCAAAATGCTTTAAATGATGGAAGAGATATGTACAAATTCTGTCTATCATGGCCTAAAATTAGTGAGGATATTGAGAAGATAAAGAAGCAAGAACATAAATTGTCAAATCTTTCTCAAATTTTTGATCCTCTAACAATTTCACCTTTAATTTAGGAATGTCAAGTAATTAGCTTGATAGATGAGATAAAGAGGCTCGATAAAGAAAAAAGTAACATTATGAAGAGAATGTGTGAGCTCCAGGAATTGATTGCCCCCAAGTTAGAAATCATGTTTAATGCCTTATCAAAAGCTCAGACTGCACTTCAGACAAGTAATCCTTTGGGTCTGACAAAGGTAGAAGGATATGCATTTTTGTCGAGTGAACACATCTCAATTTTAGATGGAATAAAGGGAACTTGGGTCTCTGAAGTTGTGTAATTGAAAATCAATTTTGCAGATATCCTCAAGTTCATGCGTATAGAAATTAATGATTAGTTGTACATATGCTATCCTATATGCAAATTTTTGAAAATTTTGGCTTGCGGACCCCACCCTTTGCCATTGATGTCAAAGGGGGAGTGAAGATCAGTGAAAAATAAGGAATCTAGCTAAAGGGGAGTACCAGAAAGTAGTGTGAACAATAGTATGGAGCACAAGCTAAGGAGGAGCTATTCCAACACTTAGTCATTTTTCACTACGTGTTGCCATCAATGCCAAAGGGGGAGATTGTTGGTAAGAGACACTGCTAGGCATGATAGGTGTTGCCATTGATGGTAACTAAGATCATCCCAATCATCCAAATAACATAATTTGTTCACACCAGAAGTCAGAATTAGAATTTGTCTAAGTCTGGGCAGTCATGGACAAATCAGGTGACAGGGTCATGTATCTTGGTCTAGATCTATCTAGTGGAAAGGCATGGTTTGCTATAGATCTAATGTAGTTGTAAGCATTGTCAAGACACTCTAAATTTAGAGTTTCATCCTCTAGAGATGAACGACTCAAAAGATATTAGCTTCTAAGTATCATGTTTTAGTTTGACAGAACAAATAGAAAAAGAACTGGCCGACCTTGTGAATGATCCTATTTATGGATGTATAGAAGTTGTCTATTGGGCAATTGGTGATGATAAGTAGTGATAGCCGACATGATTGATGATTCACAAGTGCAAGTTTTAATCTGCATATCATATTATGTTTGGATCTAGCCGACAGAGTAGAGTACTCTACGAAGTTCTAAATGTTCTTGAAGTCGACTAGTAAAATTATTGTAGATCATATTGCAGATATATATCCGATGGAATTGGATGATTTTGGTGTGTGTGTGTGTGTTATGACTATGGAGTAATTGTACAAAGAAGCAGAGATCAAAGTTTAGATGCTAGCAGAATGGTAAGAGGAGGAAAGTAAGGATGAAGTGTATCAAGTCAGTTTTCTATGCTTAACTGGAACTAAACTCCAGCATTGATAGATGCCAAATATCAGTTCAAATATTTTGTAACTTTTCTTTCTTGTAGGTAATGAGCCTTCTTTTGAGCAGTAAGCTTTGGGCAGTGAGCTCGAATGCATGTACATTCCCCATTGTAATACTTTTAAGAGAGTATAATCTTTGTGGGTTAACCCCCACCATGGTTTTTCCCTTAACCAGGTTTCCACGTCAAAAATCTTGGTGTCAAGTGTACTATTTTTATTTCTACTTGTGTGTTATTGATAAATGTTGAAATGTTTATATCATTGATTTGATTATAAGTTGTAAAAGAAGATTAAGAGAAAGAAATTGTTAAATTGTGTGACAACTGATTCACCCCCCCTCTCATTTGTCCTAACCTAATTCAACAGAGAAAACTCTCTATCCTCGGCATACTTGAAGAAGAAAAAAATCCTTAAAAAGAAGAATTTAACTCTGTATCTAGCCTTGTACATTCCATATCCATCCATAAAGTTTTACGTCATCTAGTCTTCTTCCCATGAATTTTCCCATGAGAGGAAAATCATCATGCTAAAAGGACATTTTAGTTAGATGATCATCAAGGAGAGGAACATCCAAAAGGGTGACTTCCATATCACAAAAAAAAGTTAGAAACCCTAGATTGATCTGCAAGCTTGTCACTTGGGCATTTTAAGCCAAGCTAAACCACCTAAGATGACCCCAGTTAAGAAAAATCAAACCCCATTTTAACAATAGAGCATATTGAATATTTTTTAGAACACACCAACACTAGTATTAATAACCAATACTTCAACATAATAATGACTATTTAGGGGACTAAACTGTGATAGCGCTAGCAGAAACTGAAATGGGTATTAAGCAATATAATATTATTTTCTATTTTCTTTTAAAAAAGTTTGCAAGGTTGAGGTAGTTCTTCTACAATTAGGTGAAATCCTGCTCCTTCACAAATGAGCTTTGAACTTTGTACATCCCTAATAAGAGAGGGGTATTGTTTGAGTATTAACAGTCAACAGATTGAATTAGATTTTGATGTCTATATTTATAGCATTTGGCAAATGGGCATAACTGAAACAAAGTACCAAACACAAAAAAAAAATTATAGGTTAAAAAATACATGAATACCAAACCTACTAGTAAGGTTCCTTGATGATTGAATACAATGCATCTGGCCATGCCCTTCTCCAAAAACTCTTCTGACTTCTAGGAAATCCCCCTAAAATGGGTCTGCCCAAAACAGAATTTAACAAAATACAATAAAATTAACATCTTCGAGTGATTGTGTTCTGATTCATCAATGCAAAAAGAGGGACATCAATGAGCCTTACCTATTTTTGAGTGCTAATTCAACCCCTATATAGTGCGTCCAATGCATGAACAATGTCTTGAGCGTAGAGGCAATCAGGTTTCTTTTGTTTGAATTATTTTTCATGGAAAAAATTTCCCTCTTTCTAATTCGAAATATTTTTTAATTTCCCTCTCTTTCTAATTTTTATTTGTGTGACTAATTATTTAGTCATTTATAGCTGTGTTTTTTATCTACCATTAAATTAGTCATTTATTTAGTCATTTATAACTGTGTTGCAAAAAATAACTAGAATTTAATCATTTTTAGTTGTCATGACTAAAAGTTTTAGTCATGTAGTCATTTATTTGCCAAAATTCTACTAGTGATTATGATCTGATGGTATCCACTCTTCAAGTCTATCTTTGTGAAAGATTTTTCTCCACTCAAACAATCCATGATATCATCCATCCTAGGTAAAGGAAAGCTATAAACTGTGATCTTGTTTATTGCTCTAGGGTCTATACACATTCTCCATTCTCCATCTTTCTTCAGTGCTAACACTATAAGTACTACACAAGGACACAAGCTTTCTCTAATCAAACCTTTCCTCGACAACTCTTGTATCTATCTATTCAATTCTTCATTCTCTGCCGGTGTCATTCTATGTGTTGCTTTGTTAGGCAAACTAGCTCTGGTTATAAGATCCGTGTGATGATTGATACTCCTAATTGGTGGCAATCCTTTAGCTATATTTCCTGATATGATGTCTTCATACTCTATCAACAACTCAGTTACCTCCTCTGGTTGTGATTCTTCAGTCTCCTTAAACATTTCAGGCTTCTTAGGAATCAAAGCATAACACATGTTCTCATGTCTCAAACCATCCAAAAATTTTCATCTACCAAACAGATTCTACCATTCCCACATACTTTACTCTTAGGATCATCTTCCAAAGGAATCAGAGTAATTCTCTTTCCATTTGATGTTATAATGTATGTATTATTTCTCCCATCATGTATAGCTTTCCTATCATACTGCCAAGGTCTACCCAACAAAATATGACATACATCCATAGGCATAATACCACACAATACTTCATCATGATAAGATCTAATATAGAATTTAACCAAACATTTATCACTCACCAGTACCTTATGATCATCCTGAATCCAAGCTATTTGATAGGGCTTAGGGTGTTTCAATATTTCCAACTTCAATTTAGTCACCATGTCCTCTGAAACTAGGATATTAGAACTACCACTATCAATTACAACTTTACAACATTTACCTCCAGATTTACATCTAGTTTTGAACAAACTCTTCCTCTACAGTGGTTCCTCATTTGTCTCTACTTCAAATAGTGCCCTCCTCACCACAAGTGATTATCCTTTCTTAGGTTTGCCAATTAAACTCAATGATCCAACAAGTTCTTCTTTCACATAGGTTGTTCTTTCACTGTTCTCTGTCTTCTTTCTTGTACTCCCTTGATTACATTCAAATGCTCTATGTCCACCTCCACACTTAAAAAATTTCCTCTGAATGTTCTCCTATCAGGTCCTCTTCCTTTTCTTTTGTATCCTTTACTCCGGTATGGGCTAGGGTTTCCTCTGCAGTAGAAATTTCTGGCATCTCTCTGGTATGCATTGTTATCTTTGTCCTCCTTCTTGAATGTGTTATCTTGTCTGTTTTGCTTTGCATATGATCTTTCTCCTCTGGAAAATGTTCTACCTCTTTGAAATTTACCTCCTCTGCCTCTAAGTTTTTTATCATGCCTTTTCGTCAACTTTTCTTCAACTTTTAGGGAAAACTAATATGCTTCTTCCAGTGTTGTCATCCTTACCGAACTTAGTTCTTCTTGAATGTTCAATCTCAGTCCATTGATGTATCTAGCCACTTACTCCTTTCTTGCTTCACTATGTCTTTTCCTTATGATCATTTTATGAAATTCTTCAGTATGCTCCTTTACAAATTTCTCCTTTTGTGTCAAGTTTTGCAATCTCTTCAATAGTTTCAACACATAGTCAGCAGGTATAAACCAATTCTTCAATTTTGTCACCATCCTATCTCATTTTGTAATCCTTTATTTTCCTCTTTTGTTTCTATCCAACTAAACTTATTTCCACCATATAGCAACATGTCCTCTCAACTTTGTCTTTACGAATTTCACCTTCTCCAGATCTTCAACTTCTTCATATTCAAAGTATTCTTCCATGTCATTTATCCAGTCAATTAACTCTTTAGGATTTAAATTGCCAGTGTAATTAGGTACATCAACTCTAGGTCTTTTCCTAATCTTTGAAATAGCTCACAACATCTTGACTTGATCTGATTCTTCTTCTTCTTCACCTCCTAAGGTTTCACCATTTTGATTAGCAGATTGAAATTCTTCATCATCATCACTTTCAATATTAGGTCTAGGTGTAAGACCTCTTCTTCGATCTTCTTCAACAACATCCAAGTGAACTCACATGGTTTTCATCATTTCTATCAACTCATCCATTCTACCAGCTATTGTTCCAATAGTAGGGATTCTCCTCAGTAGCATTCTTCCTCAGATCAAGTGCAAACTACCTCAAATTCAGCTATGGGGCTACAAGGTGACAACTGCCTTACAATCGGTGATCGATTGCAACACAAGTAACCTGCCTTGGATTTGGAAATCTATTCACAACAAGATCTTATGGAATTCATTCATCAACTTCGCTTAATTCACTCCTAAAGATTCAAACTTTCACTCTGATACCACTTGGTGCAGTCACGGTTAGGAGGGTCCTCAAATAGAACAGTCCATACCATGCAGCTAGAGTAAACACAATGGAAACAACTCAAGTATATAAAGCAAATGTAGATTCAATCACTTAGTATATCATAGAATTCAAATACAAACTAGCCAGCAACATGCGGGCTTACAATTAGGGCTCATAGGCCTAATTATAGAATTACAGAATATGCAGAAGATATGGCTTTGAAGATCCTTTGCAAAGAATTCAAAATATCAACTATCTTTATGAATTTCACTTGCTTTCCTAGACATTTATTACATCAATATATATCATTTCTGGAACCTTAGATTCCTCCACATTAGCCATGGAAGATCACAAACTCCAATGAAGAGCTATAACATGTGTACACATATAGGTTAGACCTAATTGATTAGAACTCCTTCATGAATGAATAGAATTGCATGTAGATCTCAGGGAAGTTTGGCCATGAACCAAAAAACATTGGATGATGTGTAATTTAGCTGCATGAATTTTGAAATTCTCTGCAAGTCTTCTCCTTTAGCTAATTAACAGAGACTATCAAGATGCTCTGCTCTGAGAAAATAGTCAATCTTCTCATAGCGATATCTTACCGATACTTGATCCAAATGATTTGAAAATGGGATATGGTGTAGATGAATGAATCTAGATACTAAATCTAGCTCTACAAGATCTAAAATGTAACTACGGTAGAATGTGGACCAAAATAGAGAAACTGCTACTGACTAAATTGCCTAAACTAAATTGGGAAATGAAAAGAAACAAACTAAAATGCAAATGTTTTTTGGTTGATGAAAGATTGCTCTTGAAATAGGGATGCTCCTACATCATCTTATATGTATGTATGTATATATGTATGCTTGTATGTATGTATGTATGGTTGTATGTATGTACGCATGCTTGTATGTATGTATATATGTATGCATGTTTGTATGTATGTATGTATGTATGTATAGTTGTATTTATGTATGTATGCTTGTATGTATGTATGTAAGGGTTTTGGGTTTAGGGTATATAAAGACCTGAGCCCGTATAGTTTTTAGGGTTGAGGGTTGAGGGATTAGGGCTTAAACAATAGGTTAATGGTAGAGGATAGAGGGTTGAGGGTTGAGGTTTAAAGTTGAGGGATAATATTCAACTTGTTAAGTGTATAAGATTAAGTGCATAAGGTATGGAGATTAGGATTTAGGATATTGGGTTTAGGGTTTATGATATGGATTGAGGGTAAATAAGGCATAGGGTGACTTGGGTTGAGAGTGTATGGTTTAGGTTTTAAGTATAGGGTTGAGGCACAATATTTAGGGTTTAGGGTATAAGAGTGAGGTTTTAGGGTATATGGATGAGGGTTTGTGGGTGTAGGTTTTAGGGTTTAAGGTATAGGGTTGAGGATTGAGGGATTAGGTCTTACGTATATGGTGTAGGGTATAGGGTAGAGGGTTGAGAGTTTACAGTTGAGGGATAATGTTTAAGGTTGAGTGTCTAAGATATAGGGTTTAGGGTTTAAGGTTGAGGGTGTAAGTCATATGGATGAGGGTTGAGGGTTTAGGGCATAAGTATACAGTTGAGGATATAGGGTATAGGGTAGAGGTTTGAAGGTTAAGGGATAATGTTCAAGGTTAAATGTATAGGGTATAGGGTTTAAGGGTATCTAGGGGTTGAGAGTTTAAGGTTTAAGGCTTTAAGTTTTGAGGGAATAAGGGTTTAAGGGTTGATGGATTATGGTTTAAGGCATAGTGTCAAGGGTAGAGGGTTTAGGGATAGGGTTTAAGGTTGAAGGTTTAAGGGTTGAGGATTGAGGCTTTAGGGCTGATGGTTAAGGGATTAGGGTTTAAGGTATAGTGTCAAGGGTAGAGGGTTTAGGGATAGGGTTTAGGGTTAAAGGTTTAAGGTTTGAGGGTTGAAGCTTTAGAGATAGGGTTTAGGGTTAAGGGTCAAGGGATTAGGGTTTAAGGTATAGTGTTGAGGGTTGAGGGTTTAGGGATAACATTTAGGATTTAAGGTTTAAGGGTTGAGAGTTGAGGCTTTAGAGATAGGGTTTAGGGTTTAGGATTAAGTTAGAGACCTAGATGGCTAAGGACAGATGGAGAGGTAGACAAGGATTCATTGAGAGACCTAGAGAGGGGAGAGGTAGAGATGTGAGGGGAGATAGAGGTTAGAGATAGAGAGGTGAGGGGAGAGATAGAATAAAATGAGAGAGTGAAGTTGACAACTTGAGGGAAAGATGGGTGAGGAGGGAGAGAGGTGGAGAGTAAGGGAAATATCTAGAGAGACCTGAGAGATATATAAGTGAGAAACCTACAACCTTGGGAGAGAGGGGTTAGAGAGATGGGGAGAGATGGGGGTGAGGCAGATAGGGGAGGAGAGGGGTGGACAAGGGTTGAAGATTTAAGTTTTTAGAGTTTAAGGGTCAAGGGTTTAGGGTTTAAGGGTTGAGAGTTTAAAGGTTGAGGGATTAACATTTAAGGTATAGTATCAAGGGTTGAGGGTTTAATATTTAAGGTTTAAGGGTTGAGAGTTAAGGCTTTAGGGATAGGGTTTAGGGTTTAGGGTTAAGTGAGAGACCAAGAGAGGGGAGGGGGAGAGAGGGGAGGGGGAGATAGAGGTGAGAGATAGAGAGGTTAGGAGAAAGATAGAGTAAAATGAGAGAGTGAAGTTGACAACTTGAGGGAAAGATGGGTAATGAGGAGGGAGAGAGGTGGAGAGGAAGCAAAATATCTAGAGAGCCCTGAGAGATATACAAGTGAGAGACCTATAACCTATGGAGAGAGGGGTGAGAGAGATAGGGGAGAGATGGGGTGAGGCAGATAGGGGAAGAGAGGGATGGATAAGGGTTGAGGGTTTAAGGCTTTAGGGTTTAAGGGTCAAGGGTTTAGTGTTTAAAGGTTAACAATTTAAGGGTTGAGGTATTAAGGGTTTAAGGGTTCAGGGATTAGGGTTTAGGGTTGAAGGATTAGGGTTTAAGGTATAGTGTCAAGGGTTGCAGATTTAGGGATAGGGTTTAGGATTTAAGGTTTAAGGGTTGAGGGTTGAGAGTTGAGGCTTTAGGGATAGGGTTTAGGGTTTAAGGTATAGTGTTGAGGGTTGATGATTTAGGGATAGGGTTAAGGATTTAATGTTTAAGGGTTGAGGGTTGAGGCTTTATGGATAGGGTTTAGGGTTTAGGGTTAAGTGAGAGACCTAGATGGATAAGGATGAATGGAGAGGCAAACAAGGAGTGACTGAGAGACCTAGAGAGGGGAGAGGTAGAGAGGTGTTGGGAGATACAGGTGAGAGATATAGAGGTGAGGGGAGAGATAGAAGAAAATGAGAGTGAAGTTGACAACTTGAGGGAAAGATGGGTAAGGAGGAGGGATAGAGGTGGAGAGGTAAGGAATTTTGTATAGCAAGATAAAATGTCCTCACATTATAATGTGAGTGCATTTTGGCTTGCTATACAAAGGGTAAAATAGCTAGGACACCTATGATCTACACCCACATGCTCTATTATTCTCTTGGTTATGCACGTGTTCTGATAAAAAAAGCTTTTTGATGCTGTTGGGACGTGCACATGCAAATTTCTCACATTCTACCACCTTTGCATGAACTTTCACCACCTTTTTCTGGTTTTCCAATTAGGAAGGAGGAAATAACATAGTTTTCACATCAAATTTGATATATATCAATTCAAGTTTCAATTTTTATAGCATTGCAATAATTGTGATTGAATTGTAGGAATTTAACATTATACATTAGTTAATTGTATTGTTGTTAGTAATTCTATTTGAGTGATATAGAATTGAATGTTGAAAAGGAAGCAAATTTGTGAAAAATTCAAATTGTTGAGGAGTTTGATGCAAGAAGAAAAAAAGACTACGTAATTGGGTAGTCTCTCCATTCAAATCTCTAGTTTTTAGATTTGTCAAGTCTTTACACATTTTCTTTACATTTTCCTTAATTCTATTATGTTTCTTTATCATCCCTTATCATACATGCTTAATTCAATGCTTTGATTATGCTATTATGCATATTCCATGCTCATCATTGTTTGTTTCTCATCATAAACTTAGCCCCTCTTGGCACATTTTAAACTACACAATTCTTTACAATTGCCAATTACATTTGCTTGGAAGTTTCAAAAGATTTTTCATGGTGATAGACATGAGACCACATTTCTTTGTGGCATTTTTTCAAAAAACTCATTGTCTTGTCTATGTTGTTTGATAAAATGCTTTGGTAGACATGCATGTAAAATGTGGTAGCATAGACAAGGCAATGAGTTGTTTGAAAAAATGCCTCAAAGAAATGTCATCTGAATTATAAAATTTATACATGAAAATTAGAGAAGAGAAGAGAATCTAGTGATTGGACACCTTATGTTAGATTGGGTTGCTTTTACACACTAGCATTTTTTTCTCAATGGATTTTAAAGCTTTATCATTTTTTTTTTTTTAAAAATTTTGTTGTTCTTTGATGGATATTTGCATATATTTTGTGTTTATATCAATTGTAAGTTTTATATGTATATTAGTATTCATTTATTTGATGTGTATATGTCACCAGATCTAGTGGTGGAAAGAGCTTTGCAAGGGATGGCTTAGAATCAATCCATGCATTGTTGTAGTATGCAGCAATTTGTTGGCCATGTTGTGAAAATGTTATTTTTATAGTATTGTTGTAGTTTGTAGTAATTTGCAACTATAACATTTGACAAAAATCCTCCTTCCATTATGCTTTGAGGGATGCCCATACCTTGTTTGAAATAGCCCATTTTGGAAAATGTAGAGGGATGCTATCAAAGGTTGTTGATTTTGGCTTTACACTTTCTAATTACATTAGCTTGAAAGATTCTAAATTTTTTTTAACAAATCCATTTTGTGCATATTCGACAATCATTATGCTCAATGAGACCATATCTCTTTGAGGCATTTTTCCAAACAATCCACCTATCTTGTCTATGCTTCCACATTTTTTTACACATCTACTAGGGTAAGCTATAACTATAAATTTAAAAAATGCCTCTATCCTTAATGGTTTGATGGATGCCCATATCCTATTACAAAGATCCTTTCTTGGCATGGGTAGGGAGGATCTTGAAAAATGTTGTAGAATTTGGCTTCACACCCACTGATTGCATTTGTTGGGAAGTTTTCAAAACCTTTTCAACAAATCCATTTTGTGCATATCACACAATCATTGCAATCCATGTCATATCTCTTTGATGCATTTTGTCAAACAATTCACATGCCTTATCCATGCTTCCACATTTCTCATACATTATTGTGAAGGGAGTTACAATTATAACATTTGACAAAAATCCCCCTTTCTTTCAATGATTTTATTGATGCCCATACCTTGTTCCAAAGGTAAGATGTTGACAAAAGTTGTGGAATTTGGATTTATACTCAAGCCAATTGTATTTTCTTGAAAGTTGGTAATGTCTTTTAACAAATCCATTTTGTATTTATCTTGCAATCATGGAATTCCATCCAAAAATTCATGTGCTTTGTCTATGCTACCACATTTTGTGTACATGTCTATTTCTAGACATTATAGTGGTAGTTCATTCGTTAGAAAATGGCTAGAGCAAAGTCACATGATAAATTCTTGCAAGGTAGAAACACATCAAAAAAAAATTATTTTCCATTTTCCTTGTGTTCTTAGTGCACTTGTTTATTCATCATGGTTGAGTGACATTTACTCTTCTACATGATGATTGTATGTACATTTTGTATGAAGGGTTGAATGACATATATTTCATTTATTTGTATGTGTTATTAGAAAATGTGGTTGATATCAGTATATCAATATAATCTAAATAACTTAATGAAATTGAAATAAATAAGATCAAACACAAAGAGAAGAATACCTTGCGAACCTTTCTATTCCATCACTTCCATTGCTTTCCTATCTCGAATTGATCTCGTGTATGAATAGAGCCCTCAGAAGGTGCACTTCCTTGTTTTTTTCCAAGATGACAATGGAGAATGGTCATTGATAGGTTTTGCAAATGAAGAGGATCTTCACAATACCATGATAATGGTGTGACAATTGATCTCAATCTATGGAGTGATTTGTGCCAAAGGCGCTCTGTGATTCCTGTAGAGTAAGTTTATAAAAAGCTTGGATACTTCAAATGGAGGAATAGGGGTTGTATTTATAGATTTGTGAGAAATAAGATCAATGGTGTAGCATGAATAAGAAGATCAATGATTGAGAAAATTTGAGAGGATGTGTGCGAATAGGGAGAGGGAAAGTGTCCTGCTCTATCATGCATCAGGGGAGTTAACAGAATAGATTGAGGAGTTAACTGAGATGACTAACCAGTTAATAGAATAGACTAATAAGTTAAGTGAATAGACAATCAGTTAAGTGAATTGATTGAAGAGTTAATTGATTTGACTGGAGGAGAAATAGGACATGTGGGTGAGAGAATATTAGCTAATTAAATATTTAAAATATTTAATTACATGTGCATGTTGATTAATTGAATTATTTTTTGTATTAATCCAATTTTGGAGGAAATAGACAATTTAAATAAATATTTAGATTTATTTAAATATAGAAAATGATTTGATATTTATGGATTTGAAGACTTTGGAATTTAGAAGAACTAATTAAATAATTTAGTATTATTTAATTTAGAATGACTTTAGAAGAATTTGGCTGATTTAATTAAATAAATGATTTTATTTTATTTTTTGGAGAAACATGAATCAAATAAATAAATTGATTTATTTATTTATTGATAGGGGAATTTAAAATGAAATAAATATTTAAAATATTTATTTAGCTAGAGTTGTGTCATTTTTAGGTGTATACTATATGGATTCATTTTTTAGGAACTAATATTTATCTCCTTATCATACACTACAAATAAATTCTCTGTCATGACAAGGAAATGATCAAAGATTAAACCAACACAGGAAGAGAAAGAAGCTAAGAATGCAAAGAAAGCAATAGGTATGAGGGAACTTCATGAGAAGAGGAAATTGGACATGATTGTCGAAGACATGCAAATTGAAGAGGAACCTCAACCATCAACAAGATATATGGTATTGGTAGCACAAAGGGAATGAATGCAAAAACTTTGTTCTATGAGAGATTTGAATACCATAGTTGGAGACACCTCCTCTACCACAAGTCAAGATGGAGGAACACCATGATGCGCATCTCAAGTTGAGAGTACATCATCACTCACTTGTGAGGAAGGAGGTACGTCATCATTCCCACCTCAACCTCAAGGTAGATCATCTATCCATCTCTGATTGAAGGTATGTCATCTAGCCCATCTCATTTAAATATTGATGAAATTCCTAATGTTGAGATGAATTTGTATACGCCTAAAAATGACACGACTCGGTCTAAATAAATATTCTTAATATTTATTCCATTCTAATTCTTCTATCAATAAATAAATAAACAAATTTATTTATTTGATTCATATTCCTCTAAATTAATTAAATATCTAAATATTTAATTGCCTCTTCTAAAGTCAAAATTAAATAAAATCCTTTATTTAGTTATTGGCTTATTTTATTTGTATGTTATTTTGGTTCCCCGACACATTTAGATGCATTTTTATGTTTTATTTATTAGCTATTATCTACCCCCCCCTCATTTTTCTCTTGGTGTTTTTTTGTCTCTCTCACATGTTTTTCCTATATTTCACCTATGTTTCTACTTACCTTACTATTCCTATTTATTTTCTATTGTCTTACTCTCTATAAATAAGGTTACTTCTATATTTATATTCTTATCGTTCTATATATCTATAACTATTGATCTATTTTTCTTGTATTTTCATCTATTAAATATGATCAAGATGGCAAATCAATTTATGTGTTTATAATTTTTAGCTATGTTATTTTAATTCTTGTAATCTTATAGCTATATCCATTCTTAAATATATTGAGTTCTTTCTTTTTTCTTTCTTCTCTAATTCTACTATCCATCCTACTCTCTCTTTCTATGTTTCACCCACTTTTATTTTATCTCTCTATTTTATTTGCTTTTGTGTCTACTTACATTTAGATCCAAGGTATTTTCTTATACTTCTTCTTACCTTACTTATCTTTCTTTTTTGTTTCTATCTAATTACTTTCCATAAATTTATATTGTTAGACATCTCTATTTTGACATATCCATGGTATTACTTTTTATAGTTTTTGGTTCCTCTCGCATCTCTTTCTTCGAATTTAGTAGGTATATTCCTTTCTTTGGTCACTTTCATATAATCATAGATTTACTCACTCCTATAGAAATGGCACTCTCCTTAATTGACATATTTCCTTATCTACTTCTTGTCTTATCTGCATACTTATTTCCTATCTAATTGATATACTTACATTTAGTTTTTCTATCTAATTTATCTCTTGTATCTAGTTATAATGCTTCTCACCTTATTTCTACACATTTTAGGTTTAATCTATTTATTTATACTCACATCATTTCTCATCTAATTACCATGGCAAACCAGCTTTCCTCATCTCACTTATTTATTATTTATTATTTTTTACTTCTTCATTTTTTCTTTCTTCTTTCTGTTTCTTCTCCCTACATTGGTCTATCTCCCCTCATCTTAAAATCCGTGCCCACACTCCCCTCTCTTCATCCTGATGATGGATCACGGAGTGTGATCCGAAACGTTGATATAAAAAAGCTACACACAGTCGAATCCAGAAGCACACATTCTCACTATTATGGACTGTGGAAATATAATGTCTTTAATTCTTCCAAACAATTAATAATTCTTAATTATTTAATTAAATCAAATCATTCTTCCAAATTTAAATAAATCAAATATTTATTTAAGTTGTCTATTTCTTCTAAATTGAGTTATCTCTAAATATATTTCAAATCCTTGTGCACATACAATTGAATATTCTAAATATTTAATTGAGTTAAAATATCTTCTCATCCTCATGCAATTCCCATTCTCTAGTTCCATTCTTTTAACCGTTTGATCTATTCTTTTAATTGATTTATCTCTTCAGTTAACTCATTCTTCTATTTATTTAATTCCTCTCATGCAAAATAGAGCAAGACACTTGTCTTTTTCCTATTCGTGCACGTTCCTCAACCATTCTCAACCATTGATCTTCATTCTCTCAAGTCTATAAATTCAACCCAATTCTTCCATTTCAATCATCCAATCTTTAAGTATTATTACTCTATAGGAATTACAGCATGCCTTTGGCACCAATTCCTTCATTGCTTGTGATCACACTCGTTACCATACTACTATCATTGTTGTGAAGCTCATCTTCATGGCGAAACTATCATTGCCATTCTCCAATTAAAATCTTGGAATCATAGCAAAGAAGTGCACTCTCTGAGGGCCTTATTCATACATGCAAGATTGATTGAGATAGGCAACCAACGGAAGCTATGAAGCTTTGAGTTTTGTAAAAGGTTTTTGAAGTTCTTTTGTTTGATTGATCTCTTTGTTTCTATATTTAGTTGAGTTTTGGGCATTTTGATATTGATTTTATTGATTATTCATGTTTACTCCAATTTTCCCTTAATATTTTTGGTGCCCACCGTGGGGCCTAGCCCCAAGTTTAACCCAAAAACTAAGTTTTTGTGTTTTAGAAAGCTGTACACATAAGGAAATAGCGCATCTGATACATCCTAACATGCATCTGATATCAGTTACAATGCATACGTTCCTTCGATACATATAGTCTCTGATCTGACGCATATACTATCTGTTCCAACACATACATCCTTTTAGCTCATATAGACTCTGTTACAGTACATTACCCTCTGATATGGCGCATCTGTCAGTTCGACACATATACATTATTTTCCCGTGCTTTTGACATCTGTCTTAGCGCATATGTACTGTGGCACTTCTGATATCTGTTTCTACGCATTTAATCTCTGAAGCTGTGCATCTAATCTAGGTAGTGATTTTTAGGGTTTCCTTAAAGTTTTTTCTAACGTTGACATCTCTTTTGTAGGAACACTCTTTGATCTATTTTGCAGGCTACGTGCTAGTTTAGAATCATATAGTTGTACTTGTTAACTCACACTTTGATTTCTAACAGGAAAGTAAAAGGATGCTCATGTAAATCTCACATAGTTTTAACTAGGAAGGCAATAATTGAATCATTGCTATATTGCTATCTTTCAAAGTTAACAACTCATTGCTATCTGGATAAAATTGAACACATCATTGCTATCTAGGTAAAAACTGAACCATTACTATCTTGATTATCACTTCAAAGTTAACAACTCATGTTATCTGGATAAAATTGAACACATCATTGATATCTGGGTAAAAACTGAACCATTGCTATCTTGATTATCACTTCAAAGTTAACAACTCATGCTATCTAGATAAAATTGAACACATCATTGCTATCTTGGAAAAAATGGACCATTGCTATCTTATTATCACTTTAAAGTTAACAAATTTATGTGTTTGCCCAAGTAGATAGCTCATCTAGTTTTTTCTCATTTTAACTAGGGGAAAAGAACCATTGTATTCTATGTTTTGGGAATGATACCAGGCCTATGCTCTCCCCTATCTTGGGTAACCAAAATACTAGACATATCATTTTCACATGTTTTTCCTTTAGAGGGGCCTGCTCTTGAATATCATTCATCCAAGTAGGAACGACCCTAAGTAGTAACAAGCTAGACGCCAAGCCCTTCCAAGCCACTATAAATAAATTGTGTTTGGAGTGAAATCTTCAAAGAACAAGTGTAGTTGTGTTATACTGGCAACCAACCTCTCCCAAAACCCTCCAAGGCGCAACCCTTGTAGGCTAGGAGACTCCATAATGGAGAATAGTGTTGTCACATGTGTAACCAATTGAATGGTTGCCTTTATTACTCATCCTTTGTTTTAGTAGACCAAAAACCCCTATAATCTAGTGCAAGGAAGGGTGATTATCAGCTCCCAAAGATGCTTCACTAGAGATAGTGAGAATTCAGTTTTATACTATCCTTTGAAACCTAGGTTTGTACTTGCTTTCTTTTAGTCCAAAAAGAGTCAAAAAAATCACAAAAAAATAAAAAACCATAAAAATATTCTTTGTGTTTGTTGTGTCTTCTTGCCATAATTTTGTAAAATCAGATCAAAAAGACCTTCTTGCAACCAAAGTACCAAAAACATCAGAAAATTGCTAAAAACTTGCAAAAATACTAAAAAAACTAGAGTGGCACATTCGTCATCTTCTGCTGCGCATTTGTGCTGACCTATGGTGCATCTGTACTAACTTGTAGTGCTTTTACTACTTGTTACGGTGCATCTACAATTTACCAGTGTGGCACTTCTATGCCGACTTGTGGCACATTTACCAGTTTTCGCGGCGCATCTGTTTCGCGCATGCGTGACAGTGAGCACTTCCACAATCTTTGAGAGAAATTTTTTGTCATTTTTGGGTACCCATTTTAGTCTAGTTCCAAGTTCTGAGATCATATTTTACCTTGCAGTCACTTTTTCATCCATTCCATTGCATACTCCCTCTTTTGTTGGTCATCTCATTCACCTTCTATCAAGTCTCCCTAGTCCAAAGTTAAAGTATCCCATATCAGATCAGAATAGGCCCCTTTTTTGTATCATTGTTGATTCAAGTAACCCTAGTAAGTCATAGAACTTCTCTAGTAGTCTTGGTACACGACTAGTCCCTACACAGTAAGACAGGTATCAAGTACCCTTACTAGTGGCTATCATCTTGTATCGATTGCCTTACTTGGAATCATTTATCGAAAGAGTTGCTTGTCCAAGTCTTGTCATAAGTATCCTATTCTCAATAGTCTCCATCGGCACCTTGCCAAAATCTCTAGTTTCATCCCACCTCATCTCATGTCACCTTGTATGGTTCTTACTAGATCTCAATACAAAAAGCAACTTGAAATGGCCAGATCATCCAACCACATTATCACCCCTCATGATAGTGATGAGGAAATCTCTCATGAAGAGTATCAAGGAACCCTCTAGGATCAAAAATTCCAATGCTTTCTAGAGAAAGTGCTCCATGAGGACCCTCACAAGTATTTTTATCATCTTGCAAATCTTGGCATAAAACTCCTCGCTGATTTTGATCTAAGAAAAATCCAAGAAACCGTAGAAGATAATCATGAAAAAGGAAAGAAAGCCATAGACCCAAGCACTCCTATGGAAGAAATGAGGAAACAAATCAAGGGTCTAACACAACAAATGATAGATCTCGAGATGGGTACAAACACTAAAACCTACTCCTTGGAAGATATTGCAGCATACCCCTTTGATAAAAGTTTGAACATGACACCATTTCCCTTTCAATTCAAAGTTCCCAAATTTGACAAATACAAAGGGAAAGGGGACCCTAGAGATCACATTAGGGAATTTAATGCAGCATGCATGGAAGTAGCTCACAATGAGACTTACTTAATGAGACTATTCCCTAGATCTCTAGGTAGTCAAGCCATGGAGTAGTTCTCATGGCTTCCACCAGGCATTAAAACTTTTGATGAGTTAGTCAACAAATTCATCACGCACTTCTCATACAATATTGAACATGAAGTCTCCATGCTTGACCTATGCAACACCAAGCAAAAGAGTGGTGAATCATTCACCTCCTTCCTACAAAGGTGGAGACAACTAGCAAGCAAATGCCCATATGATGTACCAGAGAAGCAATTAATGGAGATGTTTGTTAATAACCTCAACTCCAATCTTAGCTATCAAATAAAAATCCAATGCCCTACTTCATTCTCAAAGGTCATTGAAATGGGATTGTTCATCGAGAAAGCTATGATCGCCAAAGGGAAAATCAAGTTATACAAGGACACAGAACTACACGATTGACAAATCCAAGTTTTGGACTAAGAATAAAAATGTCGTCAATGATGGAGTTGTTGATGCCAAGGTGGCGGCTCCCAAACAACAACTGATATTCACTCTCAAAGGAGAGGCAAGCAATGCTACACCCAAAAAAACATTCTCTCAGGAGCCAAGACCATGGTTCAACTCAAATCTAAGGTGAAAGTTCACACTGCTAGGTGAGTCCCAAGAATCCGCATTAAGGAAGCTATTGGCCAACAATAAAATTTCTCTACCACCAACAGTGATTATGAGCCTCAAATTAAACCTCACTATTAGAAAGACACCGACTATTGTGAGTATCATAGAGGAAGAGGACATACAACCAACAATTGTATCCATCTCAAACATGTTATTCAAGATGTGATTGATCAAAATTAAGGAGGAACTCAACAACATACTTCAAATGAGACACATGTGGCTTACAAAGATCTACTTCTCAATCATGATAGGCCATATGACAACAATAGCAATAGTGGAAGCAACAACAACAACAACCACAACATGTAAAATCAAAATAGTGGGAATAGTAATGCCAACTATGCAAGTGTACCATTCGACTATACCATCAATTGCATAATAGAGCACATACCACAAATCAATATGGTTACACCCAACCAACAATCAGAGCCTAATAGAACTAAATGTAGTATCATTACCCATAGTGGTAAGGTCACGTTGAATACCATTCCTCCAAGGTCATCACCTTCTCAGTCCAATTTCCATCAGTATAGTGTCATAGACCAACTACGGAAGACTCCGGCCCACATTTCTATCTTAGAGTTGTTGTGTCTATCTCCTTCCCACAAGGTGATTTTTGATCAAGCCTTAGTGGAAACAATAGTCCCCACTAACTTGGCCCAAGAGAAGTTTCAGGCCATGGTAGGTAATGTGACCTCCTCAAGTACCATATCATTTACTGAACAAGATGACCTCTCAGTGTCTCAACCCCATAACACCCCTTTACATATCATCACCTGCATCCACAAGCACTGCATCAAGAGGGTTCTCATTGATGGGAGAGATGGTTTAAATATTTGCATGTTGAAGCTAGTCCTTACATTGGGGTTCTCTAAAAATACAGTCGATCCAAGGAAGAAGATTACTATCAAAGCCTATGATGAAGAGGAGAGAACTACCAAGGGAACAGTGGTATTACCCATATAAGTGGGACCGGTGATAAAAGACATTGTGTGCCAAGTCCTAGATAGGGAGCTCACCTATAATATTCTACTAGGTAGACCATGGATTCATGCCATGAAAGTTGCGCCTTCTACCTATCACCAATACATAAAATTCCCTCATAACGGCAAGCAAGTCACCATCCAAGGTGACCCTGACCCCTTTTAGCATTGCAACTCTGTCCTTTCAAAACCTAATTGTATCATACCAAACAATAGAGCATCTACATCCCCTAGCCCATAGCATGATTCTACCTCTGAAGCTTCCTCATCCAAGCCCAAAGAGCAGAAAATTACCATCAAAGAAACAGGAGTAGGAAAATACTCCATTGAGCACAGCCTCAATCTAGCCAAGATGCCTTTATCTCCTAGATCCTATGGTCAACCCAAGCATTTGCCAAAGCCATCTGCTCCTCCTACAGCTCCCACAACTCCCTTTGTAAAATGGGGGACCCTATCAGATGAGACAGAGGAAAGAGATATCCTACAATGGCTTTATACTGAAGAAGAAGAGAGCATACAACAAGAACCACCTAAGCTCCCAACAGAAATCTATGGGCAAGGTGAATCTATCCTACATAGAATGGATTACAAAGGACAAGGCCCCATCAGCCTAAGAAAAGAAGGAATTATAGAACCCATTCAACCTTCTTCATCCTCATTGGCTAGAAATACAAAAGGCCTAGGATATAAGGATAAGGGCAAAGCTAAAGCAAATGCTTGTCTTGTGGAAATGATCCATACCCTTCAAGAGGATAGTGACACAGATTCTAAAGAATATGAGTGGGATGAGATGATAGAGCATTCCTATGATGAGAAAGAGGTTGATACCATTCAAACTTTTAGCCCCTATCGTGAGGGACAAACACTACCGCATATGTCCCTGAGAATACAACTTTCAAGAAAGGTTTGAGTTCTATCGTGATAAATAATTTGGAGGAAAGTACCATCTTGAACACTCTTCCTACCAATACTCCTAGAATATCCATTCAAACTATTAATGAATCAGATCTATCCTTCGACTCCCTCCCCCTTGTGCATCCTGAGCTTATTGACTGGGATCTACGAGGAACCCCACAACTAGATATGTTCCAAAACGATGATGCCTATATTGACTATATGGAACTTAGAGACCACCTACCCATAGGAGATCATAAATCTAGCTTCACTATTGAACTTAACACCATGGCTTATTTTGGAGAGGGTGTCAAGCCTTCCAGTCACAAAAATATCAAAATGAAAACTAGATCTGATGGTGTAAACCGCTTCATGGAAGTGTCAGATCCCAAAATAGTAAAAAAAAGGACTCATCTAATGGTGAAAACCCAACTGTGGCACCTGATGATGGAAGGCTTGACACTCTCCTCGATGACATGCACCAGGAGAAGTCTTAGATTGTTGTAGAACCCATTGAGCCAGTTAACATTGGAATAGAGGAACAGTCTAAGATCATTCACTTTGCTAAGTCTCTAACCCCACCAAAGAAGACTAAGTTTGTACCATTCTTCAAGAGAAAGCAAGTCATTTTTTCTTGGTCATACACAGATATGCTAGGGTTAGATCCAGATTTGATTCTACATCATCTTCCATTAGATCCAGGAGTGAAACCAATGAAACATAAGCTTAGAAAGACGCATCCACACATAGCACTGCTTGTAAAAGAGGAACTCAAGAAACTACTGGATGTGGGGTTCATCAAAGCTATAGACTATCCAGAATGGGTCTCCAACATAGTACCAGTGTCCAAACCTAATGGCCGAGTCAGACTATGTAATGATTTTAGAGATCTAAACAAAGCTTACCGCAAGGATGATTTTTTGTTGCCAAATATAGATATCATAGTGAACTTAACAGTAGGGCATACCATGTTATCTCTCATGGATGGCTTCTCGGGATATAATCAGATCAGGATAGCACCAGAAGACCAGCATAAGACAACTTTTAGTTGTCCATGGGGCACTTTTTGCTAGAATCTCATGCCATTTGGGCTAAAGAACGCAGGAGCCACATATCAACGTGCTATGACCACCATATTTCATGATATGATGCATGTCACAATGGAAGATTATGTAGATGATATCCTTGCAAGGTCACTCACAAGAGAATCACACCTAGATGTGTTAGAGAAAGTCTTTCAGAGATTAGAACAATTCAAAGTCAAGTTGACCCCAAATAAATGTGTGTTTGGAGTCATCTTGGGAAAACACTTAGGTTTTATTGTATCAAAAAATGGAATAGAGGTGGACCCTGCCAAAGTCAAGGCTATTATGGACATGCCACCACCCAAGAATCTTACTCAACTAAGATCTCTATAGGGGAAGCTACAAGCAATCCATAGATTCATATCACAATTGGCAGACAAGTGTCAACCCTTTAATCATCTCCTACATAAGAACATTCTATTCAGATGGGATGAGAAATGTGAAGAGGCATTCGACAAACTGAAAGAGTATCTTATGAATCCTCCTATTCTCATGCCTCCTATCCAAGGAAAACCATTGGTACTATACATATCTTCTACACCAACATCTCTTGGGGATCTTCTAGCACAACAAGATTATGAAAATAAAGAAAGAATTGTCTACTACATCAGTCGCACATTAGTGGGCTATGAGTTGCAATACTCTCAGATAGAAAGATCATGTCTTGTAGTAGTTTTTGCTTCCCAAAAACTATGAAATTATATGATTGCAAATCCAATCAAACTTATTGCAAAAATAGATCCACTGAAGTACCTACTAAGCAAAGCAGCTCTAACAGGTTGCCTAGCCAAATGGGTAATGCTCCTAAGTGAATACGACATTGAGTATGTAGATAGAAAGGCTATCAAAGGGAGGTCATCACTAATCATTTAGTAGATGCACCACTACAGGACACCACACCAATGCAATTTGAGTTCCCAGATGAATCCTTATTCAATATATCAACACATTCCTGGAAACTTTACTTTGATGGGTCCTACACAAACCATGGATCAAGAGTAGGAATCTTGTTTGTAACTCCTCATGGCGACACCATACCAAAATCTTATCATCTGTTATTCCCATGCACCAACAACATAGCAGAATATGAAGCCTTGGTCATTGGCCTCAAGATGGCAATAGAATGGAAAGCCAAAGAGTTACATGTCTATGGTGATTCTCAACTAGTGATCAATCAGGTCAATGACAATTACCAAACCAAAGATGAGAAGCTTGTCCCATACAAGCAGATGGTCGAGGACTTTAAGGAATACTTTGTGATCATCTCTTTTGAGTAGATACCTCACATTGAGAACAAAGTAGCATCATGGTACGAGTTCTTAGTGGAATCAATTCAGCAACCAACTTATGATCTTCCTGAAACCCATTCCATATGCCTATTAGTTGGATCTAATTCACCTTGGTATGGTAAGGTTTACACTTACCTCAAGAACAACACCCTCCCTCCTGACTTATCTTCAAACCAACGATGAACGTTTATATGCCAAACCTCTCATTATACCATTATTGCTAGCACCTTATACCAACGTGTTCTTGATGGTACTTTACTCCATTGTTTAGAAAGAGAAGAATCCCAAACCACCTTACAAGACGTGAACGAAGGAATCTACAGAACACACTCTAGCAGTCCTTCCTTAGATAAGAAACTCATGCATTTGGGTTATTACTGACCGAACATGGAAATATATTCATATCAATTTGTGAAGAAGTGCAAGCAGTGCCAAATACACGGGAACCTGATACATGCACTAGCTCAGGAGTTGAGACCTTTAATGACACCTTGGCCCTTTTGTCAATGGGGACTTGACCTTGTGGGAAAAATTCATCCACCCTCATCCAATAGCCACAAATTCATAATAACCACCACTGAGTACTTTACCAAGTGGATTGAAGTAGTTCCCCTCACCATCGTCATAGGTAAACAAATCTCCTCATTCATCCTTAATTACCTCATCTACAAATATGGAATTCCCTCATCCATTATCATAGATAATGGAAGATCTTTCAAATACTAGGATGTCTAAGAACTTTGTGATTGATTCAAAATCCAACACCATTTCTCCACACCCTATTACCCCCAAGGCAACGATCAAGCTGAAGCATCAAACAAGACCATCTTGAAACTCCTCAAGAAGATAGTCAATGATGATGGCTGTGATTGGCACATCCAACTCAATCTTGCTTTGTGGGCCTACAGAACCAATATATGCACTCCCACAAGTGATACCCCTTACGCCCTTGTCTATGTCTCAGAAGATATCCTCCCCATTGAGGTCGAGTTACCATCTCTCAGGGTGTCATTAAAAGGTTTCATAACAGATGAAGAGTACAAAGTTTCTAGATTGCAAGAACTAGAGTTGCTAGAAGAAAGGAGATAGAAAGCCTTTGATCATCTCAAGGCATATCAACAAATGATTTCACGAAGCTATAACCACAGAGTTCACCCAAGAGTCTTTAAAGTTGGAGATCTAGTACTTAAGGAGAACCCCCACAATCAACAGGATTGGGAAAAGAAAGGAAAGTTCAAACCCAACTAGCTTGGGCCTTATGTGATTGTAGCTAGTTTTAGATTGGGAGCATATCAGTTAGCAACATCAGAAGGTGAGCTGTTCGATGAGCCAATCAATAGCATGCATCTTCACCAATTCTATACCTAAGAGAACCCCAATGTAAGGAGGGCGTAAAAATATTTAAAAAATCAAAAAATTAGAAAAATACAAAAAAATCAAAAAATTAGAAAAATACAAAAAAAATCATCCTTTGGTGAAAACCTAGGAAACAGGTGCCTTAGATAGGTATCATGATGAAAACCTAGAAAATAGGCATCATGCATACTTTCTAGCTTTCATGCAAATAAAAGCAAGTGGCGAAAAACCTGGTAAATAGGCATTACTTGTGATAAACTGCTTCCTCCATCTTTGGGAAACCAATCACCTTTTGTCCATTCTTCCTTCACTCGTGCCCCATTTGATCCATATCTATTCCATAATAAAATCCTAATGATAACCTATCATGGCTTGATACTCTATCTCTTTGTGGCCTTGTCAACCAAGGTTTTATCCCATATCCTATCCACAGTGTTAGCCTAGCATAGTGTCTCTTGTTAGTATCCATGGTCCATTAGGGTTTACCCCATGAACTACATTGCCTCTACATTGTCACGTAGGCAAGGCCATATTTCTATGCACCCCCAAGGCTCCACTATCCCATCCATCGTAGGTCTAGCCCTTCTATCTATCTGAGTCTGCACCACTTTCTACTGCCTAGGTCTTAGGTCTGTTAGGGCAAACTACGTTGCCTCTGCATCATCACGTAGACAAGGTCATTTAGCAATGAGCCCTTGAAGCACTAGGTCAGTCCCTTAGGGTCCATCTCACCAATAAAGATTCTGGAATCTTCTCACCAAGCAAGTAGACACAAACAAAACCCGCTCTTTGCAAGCAAAAATCCTAACGCAAGACATTAACCTATCCAAAGAAAAGAAAACAAACAACTAAGACATTCTAAATGATTTTACCTAAATTATGGCAAGAAACAAACACATCTAAATGCAAATATGTTTTGTGGATTGGAATCATGGTTAAAATACAAGAGTCTTGGTTTCTACTATCATGCCTTTCTATGCTACTCGAGGATGCCAAAAGCTAGAGATGCTATGATGGGGGCATGATTATTTTCTTTGTTTGCTACTTGTGGATTAAACTTTAGGAATGTGACGCCTTGTCTAAAGACATGATCGGCAAAAGATCATCGAGGACATCAAAGGCCTAACATGAACGGGGGCAATCCTTGTATGTTGAAATGTAAGAAATACTCAGGTCATCTTGGTTCAATTATACCTCAATGCTTGTATTAACTTGCTAAAGCAAATTCCATGTAAGCAATGCTTAGGTCATCTCAGTTCATTTATACCTAGATGCTTGTATTAACTTACAACATTCAGAAAAAGTACCAAAAAAAATCACCCAATGATGAAATAAGAACTTCAAAATAATTGCACCATCAAGATGTCAAAATCAAAGCATCCATTATACATCCATACATCTGTATCCCATGCAATAAAAGATCCAAACAATGCAGAGTAACAATACAAAGTGAATCTTGTGAATCTTTCTATCGAATCATTCTTTCAATCAATCTTCCATCTACCTATATCATCTCTGTGTCGATAGAGTACATTTGGACATCACAAAAACATGGCATATAGTTGCATATCATATCACATGAGATAGTCATTTACATGATTAAATTAGTTACATATATAATAAAGTGCATTACGTCATCCATGTACATTTTTTGCAAACATCATATAGTGTCAACATAAAAAAAATTAAAAACATAGATAAGTGCATCACATAAATTGCATAATCATATAGATACCATTTGCATTCACACACATTAGAGGCATATCAAGTAAAACATCAAAGTCTACATTAGGTCATTTAGCATTACATAGCATCATATGAAAATTTGCATTAGATAATATCGCATAGTATCAAGTAAACATCTAGGTCTGCATTAGATAAATATATTCATCACATCATACAATAGAAATGCATCATAACTCATAAATATAGAGAGCATCAAAGAAACTGCATCATCATATAAATATCATAAATATGTCCAAATGTACAATATCAAGTGGTCCACCTCTGAGTCAATGTCATATACAATAAATACATCTCAAGGATGGTGATACGTGTCTCAAAATACAAAAGTGGTACATATATGTATCTGGCTATCTGAGCCATCAAAAAGTGTACGTAGGAGCCAAAATCAGCACAAGTATCTATTATCCCTATTGCTGTGAACCGCTGATACCGGCAGTGTCTCCTGAATCCCCTCCTCTGCTAGCCCTAGACTATTGTGGGCCCATGACAGAAGCTCTTGAACTCAATCCACCTACTCTATGGGAGGCCATTGATTGTCTCCTGTAGCTTGGAGCCCTCTAACTAACTGGCACAACACCATGGTATAAACCTCAGTAATATTGTGTCTGAGCCTGCGCTCTGGCAAGCTCACCCTGCACCTATACTAACTACCCCTGTACTTGTACCAACTGTGTCTATGCCTATGCAAGCTGTGTCTGTGCCTGTGCTAGCTGTGCCTGTGCTTGGTGCACCTATCCAACCAAAAAGCTACTCGTGGCATCTATCCCAAGGGTTGACACTGTTGTATCATGCTCTACTCAAATAACTCATATCCACACCTCTGCCATATCTCGCTCTCTCGTGAGCCTCGAGATAACCTCTGTATCTATCTCTCGCTAGGCCTTAGCCATCCTAAGTTGTGTCTGCAGCTGCCTAACCTATCCTCTCAGCATAGCTATAGCTCTCTCATGGACATCTGGCTATGCTGGACCCTGAGATACATGTGCCTATCCCTACCCCTGTGGCTGGGGTACCTGCTACTCTACCACTTACTGAGGTGGTGGCATCTGTGCCTGCTATGTAGCCTATGGTGGCACTACCTTCTGAGCATGGGAAGATCCCTCCCCAACTCTCCTCTGTCTAGGTCTAGCTCTGTCTCCATCACCTCCCCCTCCTCCATCATCCCCACCACCTACCCCTCCTCCACCATCTCCACCATCTCTCCATCCTCTTCTCCTCCTCCTCCTACCAACCTGGCCCTCATCATCTAAATCTACCTCATCTATATGAGGCACCATCTCTTCAGACCCTGAGTATCTCAGAAATGGATGAGCAACGAACCACTCCTCAAAGTCTTGAGTCATCCCAGCATCTACATTCTCTCTCCTCATATCCTAGGCAACATAGGGAGTCTGTCAAAACTCTGCCACCGCCTCCTCATAGGACACCACTAGCCCCCATCTGAATCTCTCAGTGTGAGTCCATGCAAATAGAGCCTACTCCTATGGCATGCCCTATCTCCTCCCAAACTGTCTCTGAACTTGGTTAACAATTTGTCTCTCTAGGATGAACCGCATTCAGCCTATCAACCATTGAGTCTGATAGCAGTATGGCAACTCGTCTACCTCATCCTCCCAAGGCTCACAGTCTAGATATGGTCACCAGATGACCACATCTACTCCATCCAAGGCATGCCTCCAATACTCAAGCTTCCCCAGCCTATGCTAGGAAATCACTCTTGCGTATCCATAGCTGTATGACTCTCCTCTTTATCTGTCAAAAACACAAATCGGTATAGTGATCGCTAAGTGCTCCCATAGCCAAAACTGCAATAGTGAGACACTTGCTGATAGGCCCGCACCCCTGTGGTATACAACCTGATGCATGTCATGGTATAAGTGTGCTAGCATGCAAACACCCCAAGCATAATGGGTGCCCTCTATAACCATCTACTCCATGATTCATCCCCATCCAATAGGGAACCTGTGTGATCTCTTATCGAGGCATACAACACCTCCAATTAGTCCTGCTACTATCCTTGGGAAGTAGTCATAGTAGTCATGAATGTCCTGCCAAGAGATGACCTATCTGACCAACTCGGGATTGTCGAATACTCGTTTGTACTCGGTAAGTCCCGTGTCCCTCTATGGATCATACTCCACGAGCTCTCCCTGAATAGGCAAGTGGAGTATCATGTATACATCCTCCAAAGTAACTGTCATCTCACCAATAGGAAGTGGAAGGTCTCATCCTCGCTATGGAACCTCTCTACTGCTACAGTCAGCAACCTGTGGTTTGCTCAAACCTTGAGCATAAAGCATATATATTCCAAACCCATTGCACCAAGTGCCTCTCAATCCGTCTCTGTCAGTATATGTCGCTGCAACATAGGCATGGGAAACTGCTCCCACATCATTAGTGTATCTCGTATGTCCTCCTACAAGTACACAAAGCAAGGCATCAACCTAAAGCTGCAAGTACTATGCTCAACATATCTATAGAAACATATCAAATTGATCAAAATAGCACACTACATCTCTTGACTAGATTCCTGCAATCTCAGAGATAGTTTATCGATTGACACGTCAAATAGGATGCCAATAGAATCAATTTGTTAAGACAACTACCTATCTATATCATATGCACCATAAAAGATGGTACATGTGCCATTTCTTATCGAATGCGCCACTTCTGATACATGCACCGCAAGATTCCATGCATGCACCGACTTATACCATAAATGTGCCACCCAATTGCATGTGCCACTTCATACCATAAGGGCATCACAGAATTATGCATGCACTGACTTAACTCATTTATGCACAGCTTGAGTGAATGTGTCGTTTCATATCCTAAATGCACCAAAGCTTGATAGATGCGTAGTTTCGCATGCCAGATGTGCCAAACTGTGATCTGGCACATTTGTCAATCCTATTTTCTCCTAGCATTTATTTCACTAAAAATTGACTCTAGGGAAAACTTTTCGAGATACATACCAAGGGTCCTGCCTCTACTGGCCAGTCAAATCATCAGACTCTCTTAAGGCGAAGCTCCTCGCATGGAATGTCCATCCTCGTGCTAACTGCTCTATGCTCTATGCTCTCCTAAGATCTCAAAAGCAAATCAAACAAAGCCAAGTGTGCAAATGATTATCTGGTGGACACAACTCCTATATATAGCATGCAAACCCTAAACTGGCTATGTGGTGACTATGACTACTTCCTGCACCTATTTCTCAGAAATGCATCCTATTTTCTTCAATCCTAACCTAGTTTTCGCTTCATCTTCATGAGATTGTCTGTCTCACATCCTTCTGCCTTCTTCCTATCCAATCTCCCGAGGGGGCATTCTATCATCATAACTTGTACCAGGGGCAAATTGGGGCATGTATCATTATTCAACAATCGATTTCTTTGAAGCAACGCCGTAAACTACATTGCATCAAAGAGGGGCAAAATGTATACACCTAAAAATGACACGACTCGGTCTAAATAAATATTCTTAATATTTATTCCATTCTAATTCTTCTATCAATAAATAAATAAACAAATTTATTTATTTGATTCATATTCCTCTAAATTAATTAATTATCGAAATATTTAATTGCCTCTTCTAAAGTTAAAATTAAATAAAATCCTTTATTTAATTAAATTCTTCCAAACAATTAAATAATTCTTAATTATTTAATTAAATCAAATCATTCTTCCAAATTTAAATAAATCAAATCAAATTTATTTAAATCCTTTCAATCTCTAAAACTAAAATATAATCAAATATTTTATTTATTCTTCCTAAATCATTCTAAATGAAATAATACCAATTATTTAATTGTTTCTTCCAATAATATCTTCTCTAAATTTAAATAAATCAAATATTTATTTAAGTTGTCCATTTCTTCTAAATTGAGTTATCTTTAAATATAATTCAAATCCTTGTACACATGCAATTGAATATTCTAAATATTTAATTGAGTTAAAATATTTTCTCATCCTCATGCAATTCCCATTCTCTAGTTCTATTCTCTTAATTGATTGATCTATGCTTTTAACTAATTTATCTCTTCAGTTAACTCATTCTTCTATTTCTTTAATTCCTCTCATGCAAAATGGGGCAAGACACTTGTCTTCTTCCTATTCGTGCACGTTCCTCAATCATTCTCAACCGTTGATCTTCTTGTTCTTTCTATACCATTGATCTTCATTCTCTCAAGTCTATAAATTCAACCCAATTCTTCCATTTCAATCATCCAAGCTTTAAGTATCGTTACTCTGCATGAATTATAGCGCACCTTTGGCACCAATTCCTTCATTGCTTGTGATCACAATTGTTACCATACTACTATCATTGTTGTGAAGCTCATCTCCATGGTGAAACTATCATAGCCATTCTCCATTGACAATCTTGGAATCATAGCAAGGAAGTGCACTCTCTAAGGGCCTTATTCATACATGCAAGATTGATTGAGATAGGCAACCAATGGAAGCTATGAAGCTTTGAGGTTTGCAAAAGGTTTTTGAAGTTCTTTTGTTTGATTGATGTCTTTGTTTCTATATTTCATTGAGTTTTGGGTATTTTGATATTGATTATATTGATTATTCATGTTTACTCCAATTTTCCCTTAACAGAATTTACTTTTCACAACACCACCTAGAATTTTGCATAGAAAGCCAAAGTATTTGATCAATATTGATGAGAATATTTTGTAGCCAATGGAAGGTAAGATTCCAAAACACACTTGTAGAAGATATGCTCATAAGATTTGGAGAGTGTACTTTGAAAAGTTAAATGAGACCGCAAGATGTCAACTATTCATTGAAATGATGTGAAGTATAAAGTATAGGTCCATCATGAAGATTCTTGGGTTGAGAACTGTAAGCACAAAAATCACGCACAGCCTCCATTAGGGCCCCTATGATGATTTTAATCCTTGTCACATACATGTAGGCATGAAATAATGTCCTATAAGCAGAAAACCTCTTGATGACGTGTCTTCTTTCTTATCTTGTGTTGATTCCTCTTTGTCCATTTCTCTCTCTCCTTGTTTGCGATGTTTTTCGACACTTGTTGTGACACTTGTTGACTTGCATTTTCTAAGCTTTCAACCTTGCTCCTAAGCCTTGTAAGCATCTTGTGGGTGATTTTCCATCTTTCCCCTATGTTTTTCATCCTCTGCACCCCCTAGAAGCCTTCTAGAGGTCCCTCCTATCCATCTCCCACTTTCAATTTTAAGGTCCGCTCAACCAATCCAAATCTCCCCCTATTATTTCTAGATCTCCCCTAGGAGATCCTATAGGTGCAAGAGGAGATTTGGATTCTTGCACATGACTGACCTATTTTCGGAGGCAAAACACCTACTTTTCTTCTCTTCTTTCATTTCACCCTGCAGTTCTTCAAAAAACCCTGTCTAGCCCGGATCTCCCCTGAGTGACCCTACTGGCAAAAGAGGTGACCCTGCCGTGTTTACATTCATGGAAAAATTTGAGTTTCTCACTCATTTTAACTTTGTTTTCACCTATTTTTCTTCCAATTTGCATGATTTTTGATGCCTAATATGGAGTTGACTATTTCATGCACCCACACATGCATAATTAACTCCATTTGATCTAAAATTAACTCTTTAATAAATCTCATGCACTCTCTCATCTCTAATTCCTCTTCAGTGATAAGCTATAATTGATTTATCACTCCATAGTTGAGTTCACTGGGTAATCAACCTTGTTAAGTCCCCTATCAATCCTTGTTAACTCATCAATTAAATGAGTTAACTTATCAATCAATTCCATTCCTCAAACCTATAAATACCCCCTCCCTTAAGCACAAAGGGAGGCAAATTCATTGTGCATACAACTCTTGCCAGTTTTTGCTCTCCAACTTAGCATTCAAATGTTCTCATAGGATGAAGGTTCCTTTTGCTTTATTCATTGTTCAACCAAGCATCATTACGCTGTTTCATTCAACACCATCGTGCTCAACCAAAGATCTCATTAATCTTCTTCAAGCTTCAACAAGCTTCAACAAGCTTCTTTTTGCTTCTTTGTATTGCTTTATAGTCAAGAGCTCTTCTCACTACTACAAAATGACTTGAGGTTGCCAATATTCTGAGGGTGGTGGAGTTACACAAATCTTCATTTCTTCCAGGTTCCTTCAATGTTTTATTCAATTCATAGTAATTAGAAAACCAAATTTTCTCTTGGGAATAGTGAATCTTTTCTTTTTCCTTGATAATTAGATCTTGCATGTTAGATTAATTGTTTTCATGTTTCTAGATCTAGATTATTAGAAGAAGCAATTTCCCTTTTTAGATTAGATTACTTCAAGACAATCAAAAACCCAAAATCATAGATTAATATTACATTAGGAAAAGTCATATTAGATTGCATTCATATTTTCCTTTCATAGATTAAAGAGCACTTTTATATTTCCAAAATACTAAAAAAGCACAAAAAAACATTTGCATATCATTTAGCTTTGCATGCATATAGAAACCCTAGAAAAGACAAAATTGCAAACCCTCAATACCATCGCGAGCTAACCATAGTTAAATGATTCAATCAAACCCTTGATCACATCACAAGGTAAAAATAAGTCAAAGCATAGTCAAACCCTAGGTCAAAACCCTAAATCTAGTTAAGGTTAGTCATCACACATCCACCTCTATCTTGCCTCACAAATGTGCCTAGGAGTGAGAGGAGAGTGGGTGAGGGCTATCCATGATGAGATCGAGGAGATCCATCCACAACCACAACAAGAAACATTTGTTCTACCACAAGGAGACCCATTTGTCCTCTTATTGTTAGAAGAAACTAGACAATTGTAGATACAATGAGAACTCATTTAACGTATAGAGAGACAAGAGGACATAAATGAATGAAACTGCTTACCCACATAAAGGTGGAATCTAAGAAACCCCAATAGGAGAAGAGAAACTAGTGACCCTTTGAGTCATAGGGTTATCTCAACTACAACTACAATCAAACTAAACATCCAACTTATCACACAACAACAAAGGCCACAAGACTTGCTGACCCCTCTCCGTGAAGTCCAACTCTCCAACGAACCAGACCCCCATTATGTCTCGCCTCCTCTCGACTAGCTACTTCCATGTGAGTGAGAGTGATGTGGTGGATTGCCCCATGGCAAGGAGGGAAGGGTCCGTGTGTGTGACAAAATTTGACCCGACAACCCCAAGCAACTGGTGTCACGATTTTGAGTGTACATATTTTGGTGAACCCAACATGAACTTGCAAATCCTTCTAGGATAAGTAAGTTTATGTTCCCATCTCAAAATGTTTCAAAAACTTTAAAAAAAATCTTTGAAACATTCTTTCACTACTCTTCATAGCCGCTTCAGCTTCTATCACTACGCTGTCATCCATTCCATTTGTTTTGTGGTGTCTATGGTACCCCTAAACATGACAGAGCTTAACTTAAACTAGGGGAATATTCCCTCAAGAGAACTAGAAATTCCTTCCTTCGATAGGTATGTGCCACTACATCCTGATGTACCAGTCACCAACTATTATGACTTCAAAGATTTTGATTATGAACAAGATCAAAGAGAATCTAAGCATTCTCTATCATTCAACAACCTAGCTTGGGAGAACAACCTGGAGATACTGAATATGCCACATAAAGCTAGAAGGATAAGTTCAGAGATACATCAACCTGAACAACCTTCCATTAGCACATCAAATACTCATCTTTATGAGAAAGTTAAACGATTAGAAAAATACCTACAAGAAGCCAAAGACACTCAAGAGGCATTAAGGATTGCCTTGCAAGAAGAGCAAAAATAAAATGCTACACACAAAGAAGCATATCACCATGAAAATACTTGAAGAGAACATCCTAGAAATGAAAAAACACCTAGAGCTGCAACTCCTACAAATTTGATCACAACTCTAGTACAAAGAATTAGAATCTTGGAAGCAGAGCAAGCTGCTCCTAAAAGAAGGTAGAAATCTCATGAATAGGACCAGGGGACATCTCAAAATCCGCCTACCTCAACTACTATTCATGAAACACCAGCAACAACACATGTATGAATGGTAACCCTCATGTTCAAAATAATCCAACGAATCCAAAAATGGATTATCAAAACCCACCTATAGGGTTATTACTATCAACCCCACAATCTCAAAGTGCCTTTCTAGGAACATATCTCAAAAATTTGAAGGAACCTTTGGATCAAAACATAAGAAGCGTGCAACTACCTTGGCCATTGCTAGATCTCCCAAAGTTCAAAGGATAAGGAGATCCAAACTCCCACATTAAAGCCTACACCACGGCCATAAGAGAACTCCTCCCTTGGGGTGGGGTTGTAGCAAAAATATTTCCAAAAACCCTTGAAGGCATCACTCTGGATTGGTATTATCGCTTACCAAAAGCTTCAATCCATTCATTCAAATAACTAATCAGAGAGTTTGTCATGGCATTTGACATGAACAAACTCGTTAAAATAGGGATCAAAGAATTCCTTAGAATGAAACAAGAGCCAAACAAATCTACAGCCCACTTTGTCACTTGATGGAGGCAAGTCCTTTACTCTTCGACTAGTGCTCTGAACATGTATCATCGAGAACTATGTGACCTCTTCTTGCATGCCCTTAACAAATACATGAGAGAAGATGTTCAAAAATTACCATACAAATCCTATGAAGAGGCATTAGAAAGTGCTTTGAGGATCAACCAAGCCACCATTGATAGTGGTCGAAAAGTCTATGGGTCAAATGGAAAGCTAATAAAGGGAGACACAGGAAACAATGCATCTATCATTAAGATCCTTAAAAATAATAGGAGTACAACCATAGACGAGATGACAGATCAACCCCCAGTCAAGAAGATAAGAGATGATTACAATGGGAGAGATTATTATCCTCCTAACATAAATGTCATAGATCAACCTAGGAACAACGGGTACTACCTTCGAGACAAAGTTGGAACTACAATGTAAATGGGAATGAAAATGATGGAAGATATGAAAGACCCCCATATGAATTCAATCAATTTTGTTCTTTTTATAGAACAAGGGGGCACAACATAGAATCTTGTAGAGAGTACAACAGATTCATAGCAAGGCTACCGTAAGACCAACAATGTTTGTTCATAGAGATGTTCTTAAACCCACAGGAGGTTAGATAACAAAGATACAAGACAAAATCAAGCTCCAATAGCTCCACAAAATGTAAATATGAAAATATATCAGGACCTGTTCCCCACACATAAAGACACAGAAATGACAAACTAAAATAAGGCGGCTCAAAGTAGTAACCCTGTAGTCCCACCGCAATTGGGACAAAAAGGAGAAGCTAGGATGATGGGATTAGTTGAGATTATGCACAACAAAGAAGAAGAGGAAGATCACAAGGATGAAAATCAGAAAATAGGAGCCTATGAAGGAATCATCTCAGTAGCAAAACCTACACCAACTCCAATTGGACCTTATGAGCTCATAGAAGATTTAAAGAAAACATATGCTCACATTTCAGTCATTGACTTACTCAGGAACTCCCCTTCACATCACTCAACGTTACTAAAAGCAATAGGTTTAAAATACCTCAACCAAATTATGCCACCACCTAGTGATCAAATCAATCATGTGGACTACGACATAAGTCCACCAAACTCAAAACTCAAAGATCTAGGGTTATTCTTGGACTTACAACAAATGCCTTCTAAGGCAGAGTTAACAAAAAAAGGAGACCCTGCACTATATCTTGAAGTATGGATCTACGATACATGCATCAAGAAGACCTTAATCGATGATGGGGCAGTAGTCAATATAGTTTCCTTCTCCCTATTAGAGAGGATGGGCTATGGACACACTAATATCACCACCTCACGAGATACTCTAAGTGGATATGATAATCTAAAAGCTGCCACCATAGGTAAGATTCTCCTTCTAGTGACCTTGGGACCTAAAACCATTCCTACCACATTCTACATCATAGACAAAGACACGGGATATAACTTGATCTATGGAAGATCATGGATACATATAATGAAAGCTATGCCATCCACATTATTCCAGGAAGCTTGATTCTTACACTTAGGGAAAGTGTACATCGCAAAGAGAGATCCAAAACCTTTTAGCATGTTAAAATCAAACATGCCAAGCAAATGTATAGGTATCCATATAGACTACAAACTCCCTACCAACAAATTAACCATCCCTAATCCTACACCTCAGTCTATATGCATCAAATGAATAGAAATTCTAGAAAAGACCATAAACACTATAGAGATCAAAACTTTAGAGAATGAGGCATTACCAAAACAAAAGGAAATGATTCCCAAAGATAAGACAATTGATATCATGGAATTGATTGAGTGAGATGGACCACTCCAATATCCCCTAGAGATACTCATGATCAACATCCAAGAAGCTTACAAACTCTTCCCTTGCATAGGAGAAAAACCACACAAAATTGAAGGTCCAATGTTTGAGACAACCACATTAGATCTAAGAAATGCAGACCCACATGCTTTCTAAGATGTCGAGGAAGACACAATAGAAAGTTACACTCCACTATCACTGCTAAGTGAATCACATGTTCCTAAGACACCAGAAGAAACATAATCTTATGAGCTTCTCGCACTGATAGAGGATTCACATCGACTAGTGAAACCCATGGAGGAGGTGCATTCTATTGATAATGAATCAACTAATGCTATAGGAATGCTACCTAGCATGTTCATGTTGTCCAAACCGCAAGAGAAGCCAACCACTTCTACCTCCATTCAATCAAATGAACTCGACGAGTGGGAAGCACCTCTAGTACAAATAGAAATGGTTGAAAGACTTCCTGATGAAGATGAAGAAAGTGAAGGTATTTTTCATAGAGAATGGAAGATGAAAGTGACAGTCGGCGTCTATTACCCTATCATTTTTGAACTGCCAAAAAGTTACATCAGATATGCCATGGACTTAAGACCAAAACCAATTGGGAGGACAAGTATAAGCTTTGTCCCTCCTGATGAGCAAAGGGAGCCACAAACTCCCCTTGAGTTGTTTCAATTCTTGCAAAGAATCCAAGAGAGACTAGATGTGAAGATCTACATGCAAGAACAATTTGACCTATTAGCAGAGCTATTGAATTGTGATGGAGTCTTGTATTGGACTCCTTCCCATCAATAAGCCTTTCAAGACTTACTTTGTCTCACAATGCCAAGGGAAACCACTGAGTTGGTAGTGATAAATTCAAATAACCAACCATATAGAATAGAACTTGTCATGAGAAGAAGTAGCATGAAGAATAAGAAAAGAAGACAAAAAAGAGCTTTTTTAGAAGATTGGAAAGGTCCTTACATGGTCAAAGAAGATGTTGGAAATGGTGCCTATCTCTTGTGCACAATGGAGGGAGAGAAATTTGGTGAAACAGTCAATGCCTTTCACCTCAAGAAATATTATGTCTAAAAACTAAAAAATCATAAAATGTAAAAATATAAAAAAATCAAAAAAATAAAAATGTCAAAAATAATTTGTTTCTTGCATTTTAGCATCAATATGTTCAATATGTTCATCTTGCATTACAATTAGTGACTTTCTCTTGTACTATTTTCTTTTTAGTAGGGAGTCTAATGTTGCCCAGATATATGCCATCCTTTCAAGACCTAGAGAATCCCTCATTTTCACAATCACCATTATCCCCCTTCATTCCTAGTGATTCTAATCAAAACCTAGCTCTTAGCTTTACACTAATCCTAGTCTTATGAGTCAAAATGTTAGGTCTAAACAAAGTTAGTATTCAAACCTATAGTGTTCAAAGGAAGCTTGCAAGTAGACCTCCCCAACTCTTCCCTACTATTAGAGAAATCCAACCAGATTACAAAAACTTTAGGTGGAGCTCAACCTCTTATCTTTCTTGGCCAAAAACATCAGGAAGATCAAAACTCTGAAGGAAGCAATCTAAAATATGAGTGAATAAAAAAATGAGTGATCAAAATAAAACTATTGAAAAGCATATCCAAAAGTTCCAAAAGCATTCATTTCTTGAAAAGCCAAAATCCAAAAAAAAATGAGAAAAGTCAAGTGAAGAAAATACAAAAAAAAGTGAAAAGCAAGAAAAAAAGAGAGATACAAAAAAAGAGTGAAAGAGAGAAGATTGCTGAATGTTTGTGCCCTTGGGTGGAGATTAGTCTAAGCTTGAAGCCTCAAGGATGACATTCTAATAGAGAAAGTAAAGAGAAAGGTACAAAGCACACACACACACTAGCTAAGCAAAACCAAAGAGTCTAGTAGTCTCTAGGGTCATCTTTTACCTAGGGACCCTTGTTCTTTCCTATATTATCCTTTACCCTGGGTCTACCTTGCTTGCCACCTTTGATCTAAGTCTAGCGAACACCTATGAAATTTGCTACTTGTCTAAAGTTGAAAGCTTATCAATTTGTCTTATCTAGATAAGAATTAGTGTTTATCCTTCAACGAAGTCTAGAAATTAGAAACACTCCATATTCATTCTTGCTCCCCACTTGAGTTTTTCTAAATCCTATCTCACAGCCTTGAATAGGTCTCTTATATCAAGACATCTCACAATCTCCTGAATCAAAAATCGTATTTAAGAGAAGTCACATTGTTTGTTCTACATTGCATTCATGCCAAAAATTAGAAAAAGAGTCTCAAAGCAATAAAATCAAATGTCATATCTCATGACATCTAGTAGAAGTAAATGTTTCATTTCATCATTTCTTGTGTTCCCGCATTATCATATCGTGAACTACATCTCATACATATGCCACCACAAATTTACAAAAATATGTCATTGTTATCATACCTGCATTATTAAAAGAGTTGAAAAGGTCAAACACAATCAAAAAATTCCCAAACCTCCAAACATGCATAAGATATGAGTACAAATCCAATAAGGCAAAAACCATAAAAGGATAAACTTTCATAGATACATCTAAAGTTTACATATACAAGGGTATTAAAGAGCTAGGACAAAACACTCTCAAAAGAAGTAGTGGCTCCCCATCCAAGGGGGCATGATTTCAAGAAAGGAAGTCAAGGTTGGTTCCCCCAATGAAACCCTTAGGACTTCAGCTCCTCTATCTATGAATACCACTCATCACTCCATGAGACCTATGAGAATGAGGTGCTCTACTGTGAGCATGTGACTATGAAGACCCCATCATACTAGCATCACATCATCCAAAATTGAGGTGAGCCATCTCTCAGAGTACCTGATTCTCACCCTTAAGGGTGTCAACCTAGGTCTTCAGCTCTGCATTCATCTAGCATCCATGATAGATAGGAGCAAAAATCTTAGTGTGTTGCCTAGCAGTAGGGGGCACACTAGGGTCATCTAATAGATGGTCATGAGTCATCCTAGTGAAGGGCAAGGCCAATCCAACATTAATTTTGCGAATAAAGTCCCTCCACTCTCTGACATTACCTAAAAGAGCAAATTGAAAGAAAAACAAGTCAGTTCCCTAGGAAAAGAGAAAGGACAAAAGTACAAAAAATAAATAGATGAAACTTGTGTGGATCACCAACTGCCAATCAGGGTCAAATTATTGCATCACCTCATCTGAATGAGGAGGTCAAGGAACAACAGAGAGACCCTCGAGGATATCAAGAACATCATCTGCATCATCAGTGTCATCAAAATCCTCATCCTTTGGAAGGCCCTTGTCTAACAAATCATCATCATCTGGAACGTAGTCCTCGTCAGTGGACTCTAAATCCAAAGCCACAACGAGAGATCAAGGAGTCCCTCTCCCTCCCCTCTATCCTCCTCTTGAAACTCTAGTAATGGAGACTCCAAGAGTCAAGGGAGTCCAAATGACTGACCACTATTCAATCTCACCCATCTCCTGGATAGTCCTATAGAAAGTGGACACTGGGGACAAGTCCTCAGGAATATCCTCACCAAACTACTGTGAGATGTGATCAACCCAGTGGGCCTCAACTAGACCATTATGGTCTGAAATCTCAGATACCCCATGACAATGCTCCCTAATCTTGCCATCTCAGGGCCATGAATCCTCCATGTCACGATAAGGATCAAAGATCATGTCCTCATTAGTAAGATTAGCAACAGTGGATGAAGAAGCATCAAAGTGACCAACATGCATCCACCTCACTACTCTTGGTAAGCATCTATTTGGAAGTGAAATGAGCTTTTGATGGGGCTTCATGTGCTCAACTATCCATGTCATAATCAAAGAAGAGTGGCTAAAAACTAGAGCCCCTCACCATGAAATCCGATAAAAATCTTTGTAAACCATGGCCAAGATGTCTGGTCCCCAAGAATAAACTGTGTCCTCCTCAATACCATGAATGATGGGTGCCCAACACCATCTCAGATGAGCTGAGGCCTTGTCTTTCGACAACCTTGATGCAATCAAACCAATCAAGAATCTCCTCAAAAGTGGGATGTGAAGTATTGGTACAGATGTGAGATGAACTCCTATATGATCCCTAGGGTGACTAACCCCCATGAATTCTACCCAAGAAGCCTTGTCCTTGAAGGACTCGCTAACTGGAAGAACTAAAGGCTATCCTCTCATAGGAACCCCAAGTATACGATACACATCATACAGAGTGATAGTCCACTCTCTAGAGATCTATGGGATTTAGAATGTGTTTCTGTCCGCATCCCAGTAGGTCAGAATATCATAGCATATACAGGATACAAGATGAATCACAGGCACATGACAAACTCTAGCTAGACCTACCCTCTTCATAATAGCATGATCCTCATTACTCAACAAAGAAAACATCCTTGAGAGCCATCCCTACTCTTGGTAGGCATTCCATTGGATACACGTTCTACAAAATTAGAAGAGAACTTTAAATTAGATCTCATAAACTTATAAAAATCCCTAAAAATCATAAAATTGCAGAAAATCCTACCAAAAAAATCGTATAACTCCTTAAAAATTGAAATAAACATGCAAATACAGTAGCCAAAACATGTCAAATTAGAGTGAAACAAGTGCTAAACAACATGAAATTTTAGTCAAAATCAACACAACAGGGTCGCCCCCAAGTGACCCAAGTGTTCTGCAAGATCTCCCCCAGGTGACCTTATTATTTTGCAAGATCTCCCTTGGGCGATCCTGCTGTCAGACAGGCTCTCCCTTAGGTGACCTGCCTGACAAAAGGGGTGACCCTAGAGGAAGATCCCTCAATCAAAAATTGCTCTAAAAGCTTCATTTTTTAGCTGACTTCAGAAAATGAAAAAACCTATCTTGCTTTAAATGACGAAACAGAGACAATGCAACAAGAAAAATTGACAAAAATAAACAATTTCAAGAGATTTTTCATTAAATTCAAACTAGGGTTTAGAGAATGGTTGTTCACTGATTGCATACCCAATTCTCCACAACTGAAGAAGAGGCAGCCATCTTTGTGATCTCCTCGATGATACCTTTCCAACAACTACTCACATAAACGATTCCATCACTGTTTCACTCCGATCTCACAATTTGGCTTGCTTTGTTTACCCTTAGCTTAGTTTCATTTATGTATTTTAGATTAGTTCCTTGCTTTTATGCATCCTTTTCATGCATCATTTTGTGTGATTTCATTCCTATAGGTCCAAACTGACAAAGGCAAACAACTAGTCGAACTCAACCGATCAATGGTAAGTTCATCATTTCAGTTTTCATTATTTGTTTAATATATTTAAATGCCATACTAATAGTAGTTATTGTAGGTACAATTGTGGGAAAATCAACAACAGGTAAGACCTAGTTTAGGAAATGTTACCTACCTTTCATGTAGACTATCGTCCTTGAGGGGGCAAATATGTAAGAACAAAAATCACACATAGCCTCCAAGAGGACCCCTATGATGATTTTAATCCTTGTCACATACATGTAAGCATGAAATAATGTCCTATAAGCAACAAACCTCTTTATGATGTGTCTTCTTTCTTGTCTTGTGTTGATTTCTCTGTCCCCCTATTTGTGATGCTTTTCAACACTTGTTGTGACACTTGTTGACTTGCATTTTCTGAGCTTTCAACCTTGCTCCTAAGCCTTGTAAGCATCTTGTAGGTGATTTTTCACCTTTCCCCTATGTTTTTCATCCTCTACACCCCCTAGAATCCTTCTAGAGGTCCCCTTATCCATCTCACTTTCAGTTTTCAGTTCTACTCAACCAATCCAAATCTTCCCCTATTATTTTTAGATCTCCCCCTAGAGATCCTATAGGTGCAAGTGGAGATTTGGATTCTTGCACATGATTGACTTATTTCTAGAGGTAGAACCCCTCCTTTTCTTCTCTTCTTTCATTTAACCCCTATAGTTTTTCAGAAAACCCTCTCCAGCCCGGATCTCCCCCGGGTGACCCTACTAGAAAAAGGGGTTGTTGAAATGAACTAGACAACTAAGAGGAGGGGTGAATTAGTTGTCTCAAATCTTTAATTAATTATACACCTTAAAACATTAAACACTTGTCCACTATTGTTCTAATTAAATCATGAAAACATAAACTCAGAAACGTAAACACAATTGCAAGATCATACACAAGAGACACTAGATTTTTATGTGGAAAACCATGTTAAGGGAAAAACCATGGTGGACGTTAGTCCACAAGATATATAAGTTATAACAATACCAAAAATCAAAGGTTCACTACCATTAGGGCTCACTACCTGGAAAAAGGTTCACTTCCAAGGGGTGGCTCACTACCAAAGGTTTTGAACTAAGATAATAGCATCTACTCCATGCCTAAATTTAGTTCCATTGAAGCACAATATTCTTCCTCTATTCTACTCTACCTTCTACACTTCTTCACTTAACTTAGTATCTTCACACAAGGACACATTTTCCACTACCAAATTACAAGTATATTTATCATTCATCAACCTTGGAATGTACATCAAGGTCGGCATTACATTCATCAACCATTGGAATAATCTCCAAGGTCAGCATTACAAACATTTACAAAATAGGTCTTGACCTAATACAAAATTATGCTAAGGAAATGTATTAAAGATGTATGTGGATCATGCCACACCTTAGCTAGGAATCAAACACAATCTTCCACACCATGACATGATTCTACAATCTTCAATAGATCTCCGCAATCACTGAAATTAACCAAGTCAGCTAAGACTGGTTATCTGGGAACAATAATCAATTTCAATCCAAAATACTACTCACGGACCAATGCAAAAGTAGGAACACAATCAGGAGACATCCACAAGCACAATTTAGTCATCAAGAACATCTGCACAATATCTAACCACTCAAATCATGAGATTTCTCCAACCGGAGCATAAGAACTCAACTGTCATCAACTGTCACTAAATAAAGATTGCTTGTGGACCACCAAATCATGAACCATTGCAATTATAGGTGCATATCATCATCCTAGACATCACTCTAGAACTGCAGACCGAAATACATAACTGCCGAGGAATGCAGAGAAAAATACTCTCTCGGATACCAGTGAATGAACATAAAAAGTAGGTTTTACTCTGGTGAACACAACTTCCTCAATTATTCATACCAGAAGCTCAAACTCAGAATGTAGCATCTTTAGACATGCCTCTAAATATCTTCCAATCTATAGACCAAGATATTCAATCAACAAGAAATGCAGAGAAATCTTCTGCATTGTTCTTTTGTCAACAACACATTGTCTTCTCTCCAATTTACTGCAATTCACTGTTTCTTCTAGAGGGCCAAATTTTCTCAATATCCTCAAAAAATAAAGCTTCTAAATAAATAACAAAATATGATACAGTTGACACCAATGACAATAAAGAAATGTTGACATCAATGACAACACCGATTAGGCACATACTTGCAACAATCTCCCCCTTTGTCATTGATGGCAACATATGATGTGAAAAACTATAATAGTCATCAAGACAAGATTCTCCCCTATCTCTTGACACATCTGTATTCCTTCTTATTTGAGTTTTTCACATGATTTCTCTCCCCCTTTGACATCAATAGCAAAGGGCACATACTTTTACTCTGTTGTTCTGAACCAAACTCTCTTCTGAACTCTCTCCATCTGACTAGTCCCCCTAAGAAGTAGCCCTTACAAGAATTAATCTAGATCTGGAGGTAGAGCTCTAAGCACCACCAAACTTATGCACTCTTGTGCAACTTAGTTTAGAGTAGGGGGTGATAACCCATAACTTTTCTCTGAGATACTCAAAAGTATCATTAGACAGAGGCTTGGTGAAAATGTCTGTACTCTGATCTTTTGTAGATACATACTCCAACTTGACTTCATTCTCTATCACCTTTTCTCTTAGAAAGTGATATCTTATGGATCTATGATTTGTCCTTGAATGCATTATTAGATTCTTTGATATGTTTATGGCACTTGTATTGTCACAAAAGATTGCAATTGGATCTTCATACACAACTCTGATATCCTTCAATGTTTGCTTCATCCATAACACTTGAGTGCAACTGTATGCTGTTGTAATGTATTATGCTTCTACAGTAGACAAAGATATTGAGTCTTGTTTCTTGCTTAGCCAAGATACCAACCTTTTTCCTAAGAAAAATGCACCGCCACTTGTACTTTTCCTATCATCCATATCTTCAGCCCAATCTACATCAGTGTATACACTAAGAGTGAAATCATTGTCTCTTGTATACCACAAACCATAATCCATTGTGCCTTTAAAATATCTCAGTATTCTCTTGACTTCCATCACATGTGACTCTTTAGGTTATGCTTGAAATCTTGCCACAAGACAAACTGCATGCATTATGCTAGGTCTAGTTTGGGTTAGATAAAGTAATCCTCCAATCATAGATCTATACCTTTTCTGATCTTCCATAGGTGAGTCATCATTTTTTCTCAGCTTACAACTAGTTACCATGGGAGTGCTTACCAGTTTAGAGTCCTCCATCCCAAACTTCTTTAACATCTCTTTCACATACTTAGATTAAGAAATGAAGATACCTTTATCTGATTAATTAATTTGTAGACCTAAAAAGAAATTCATCTCACCAAACATGGACATTTCAAATTTATTTTGCATTTCCCTAGACAAAACCATGCACATACCTTCATTGCCTCCAAAGATAATGTCATCAACAAAGACTGCAACAATTAGGATTTGTTCATCATTGATCTTGAAATAGAGATTGTTGTTGGCAGTACCCTTACTGAACCCTAACTGTATCAGATAATTATCCAATCTTGCATACCAGGCCCTTGGGGCTTGTTTTAGTCCATACAATGCTTTCTTCAATCTACACGCTATTATCAGAAATTTGGAATGATTATCAATAGTATCAGAGTAATCCAATAAACTCAATGAAATAAGAAACAAAGAAGATCAAACAAACAAAGAACAAAAACCTTGCAAACCTCTTTACTTCATGACTTCCATTGGTCGCCTATCTAAAATGATCTTGTGTATGAATATGGCCCTCAGAAGTTGCACTTCCTTGCTATTTTCCAAGATGTCAATTGGGAATGGCTATGATAGGTTTGCAATGAAGAGATTCTTCAACACAATTGCAATGATAAAAGGGTGATCGCAAGCTATGGAATGATTTGGTGCCAAAGGCGCGCTATAATTCTTACAGAGTAAGTTTACTAAAAGCTTGGATGATTGAAATGAAGGAAAAGGGGTTGTATTTATAGACTTGTGAGAGAGAAGATCAATGGTATAGAATGAATAAGAAGATCAACGATATAGAATACTTGAGAGGATGTGCGCAAATAGAAAGAAGACAAGTGTCACACAAAGAATTGTTTTTGTTTGAGTTAACTACTTTCTTGATAAAGATAAGATTCGATTTCATAAATTAGAATGTTTTTTTTCTAATCCAAGAGTTGTTGATAAAAACAAGATTGATTAAATCAATTAACTCAACTTGTAATTTGCTTTTTGCATGATTTTAGAGAAATTAAATAATAAATTATTTAATTTTATGTACATGAAGAAGAAGATTTATTTTTAGAAGATTTGGAAGATTTTTTTGAGGAATTAGAAGATAAGAAAGCAAATTAAATAAATAAATTTATTTAATTTTGTGCATGCTTTGGAAGAATAAATAAAATATTTGATTATATTTTATTTTTAGAGATTGAGAGAATTTAAATAAATTTGAATAATTCATTTAAATTTGGAGGAATAAGTGATTTAATTAAATAATTAAGAATTATTTAATTGTAGATAAGAGGATTTGAAAGAATTTGATGAAACTAATTAAATAAGTGGTTTTATTTAATTTTTGGGAGGGATATGAACCAAATAAATAAATTGATTTATTTATTTATTGATAGAGGAATATTAAGATGAAATAAATATTAAGCATATTTATTTAGATAGAGTTGTGTCATTTTTAGGTGTATACACACATCATGTCACCCTAATCTGATGACCAGAATCCTTCTGGTTGTTCAATATAGACTTCTTTTTCTAATTCTCCATTCAAGAGTGTAGATTTCACATCTATTTGTTATATCTTGAAATATTTGTAGGCTGCAAATGCTAAAAACATTCTTATTGCTTCAATCCTTGCCACTGGTACAAATGTTTCCTCAAAATCTATTCCTTCAACTTGAGAGTATCCTTTGCATACCAACCTTGCTTTGTTTCTTATCACTTCACCATTCTCATTCATCTTGTTCCTAAAGACCCATTTGTTGCAATTACATTTTTATCTGCTGGTCTAGGAACAAGATCACAAGTTTGATTCTTCTCTATTTGCATCAGTTCTTCTTTCATAGCCTTTACCTAATTTTCATCATTGCAAGCTTCATTCATAGTCTTAGGTTCAATCTTGGAGATCAGACAGAAATTTACTTGTTCTTCTGCAGCTCTTCTTTTGGTTAGAATTCCTTTGCTCTTATCTCCTATGATTTGATCTTTAGAGTGATTTAACTTCACATACCTGGGTGTCTTAGTAATGATTTCCATAGCTTGTTCTTCTTCTTCCTCTAAGTTTTCTTCTTGATCCACTACTACTTGGCTTGCAGGGACATTCAGTTCATCATATTTATATCCACTTGACACCTTTTCCTTGCTTTCATCAACTTTGACATTTGTACTCTAAATGATCTTCTTCAACCTATTATTGTAACACTAGTAGGCCTTGCTCTTGGTGGAGTATCCAAGGAAGATACCTTCATCACATCTTGCATCAAACTTACCTAGATCTTCATCTCTTCTGATATAACACTTACTGCCAAAAACCTTGAAATATTTCACAGTAGGAACTTTACCATAACATAATTCATAAGGAGTCTTAGAACTATTACCTTTGACTTGGACTCTGTTTAGGATATATACAGTAGTGTGAATTGCCTCTCTCCAATATACTTCTAGTAGGTTAGCCTCCTTCATCATTGTTCTGGAAGCCTCTTGAATTGTCCTATTTTTCCTTTCAACTACTCCATTTTGTTGTGGAGTCCTAGGTGTAGATAATTGTCTCTTTATCCCTTGTTCCTCATAGAAAAAGTTAAAATCATTTGATGTAAACTCTCCACCTCTATCAGACCTCAAGTATTTTATCTTCAAATCTAACTCATTCTCAACCATTGCCTTGAATGCTTTGAACTTTTCTAGGGCTTCTTCCTTTTCTTTCAAGAAGGTAACCCAAGTCATTCTAGAATAATCATCAATCAACAACATGAAATACATGTCTCCCTATAGACTTCTTACTTTGGTAAGTCCACATAGATCTGTATGTACTAATTTCAGTAGTCCATCAACAGATTGGTCCTTACTCTTAAAACCTGTTTTTGTCTGTTTTCCAAATTGGCACTCTTTGCACAAAGTATCAGTAGGCTTCACAAGCTTGGGCAAATCTCTTACAGCATGAGAGGAACATATCTTCACAATGTTGTCAAAATTGATATGACACAACCTTCTATGCCACAACCAACTTTCATCATTTTGAGTCAATAAACAATATTCATTAGTCCCTTTCAATTGATAAATGTTACATCTTGTCTTCTTACTAGTTGCAATCACTATTCTGGAGCTTTCTAAGATCTTGCATCCATTGTCCTTGAATATGAGATCATAACCTTTGCCACACATAGATTGTGCTTTAATCCCTTCACATATAAGACATCATAAGTGTACATAGATTGTGCTTTAATCCCTTCACATATAAGACATCATAAGTGTACATAGATTGTGCTTTAATCCCTTCACATATAAGACATCATAAGTGTTATGCTTGCCATAAAAAGAAATAGATCCTTTTCCACAAATCTTACCAGCTGTATCATCACCAAACATAACCAGTCCTCCATCATATCTTTCCAAATTTATGAACTTACATTTATCACCAGTCATGTGATAAGAGCATCCACTATCAATAACCCATTCATCTTTATCTTGCACAACCTGAACATCCAAGGAACTGTCCTCCACTGGTTTTTCTTCCTTCACACAACTAGCAGGATTAGTAGATAGGTTCTTCTTTAATAGCAATAAACAAGCATTCATTACCAGAAGTACTAGCATTATCTGGTTCTATATCTGATACTCCATCATCATCAAGATATTCAACATAGTAACATTTCTTTGGAATCCTAGGTCTATCAGATCTTGGATTAGGAACTCTTGTGGGACATCTAGAAGCATAATGACCAAATTTACCACAACTGAAACATTTAAAAGGTAGTTTTCCCTTGAACTTACTAGTAACTTTGGGTAGACTGTTAGCAAAGTTGGCTTCAAGTCCTTCAAGATCATAATCTGGTTCCACCTTGTACTTGTCAGATTTGGGGGTTCTTTTTGAAGTGCTAGCCTTGAAAGCAATCTCTGTCTTTGGAAATGAATCATCAAGTTCTCTCATTTCAAAGGCTGTCAGCTTCCCGAGTAGGTGATCTTTTGTAATCTTTGTCACTGTCATTATTTCTTCAATTGTGACCACCTTATGACTATATGATTTAGGTAGTGATCTAAGAATTTTGTTCACAACTTCAATATCCTCAATTTTTCCTCCCACACTTCTGATGCTACTCACAAGTTCGTTGATCATTTGCATAAAGGATGTTATGTTGTCATCTTAGCTCATATTCAGACATTCATATTTTGCCTTCAAACTCTGCAACTTGGCACTCTTCACAGATTCATCTCCTTCATATAGATTCTTTAAGTTATCCCAGATTGCATAAGTAGTTTCTAGCTCTATGATCTTTGTTACTTTAGTGTCAGATAAGGCGCTTAGCAAGGCATCTTTGGATTTTATGTTCAACTCAAATTGGTTGATCTGATCTTTAGTTTGTGGATCATTCTTTGGTATTTCATAGTTATCTTCATCTATTTTCCAAACACTATAACCCAAGCAGAGGAGATGGGTTTTCATGTGGATCTTCCAAATGGAATAGTTCATTCCATCAAACTACAGATTTTCCTTCTTACATGACATCCTGGATCAACCTCAAGTGGTCAAGCTTTCTTCTAAGGAAATTAGCTCTTATACCAATTTATGAAATGAACCGGATAACTGAGAGGGGGGGTGAATAAGTTGTCTCAAATCTTTAATTAATTCTACACCTTAAAACATTAAACACTTGTCCACTATTTGTTCTAATTAAATCATGAAAGCATAAACTCAAAAATGTAAACACAGTTGTAAGATCATACACAAGAGACACTAGATTTTTACATGGAAAACCCTATTAAGGGAAAAACCACGGTGGATGTTAGTCCACAAGATATATAAGTTTTAACAATACCAAAAATTAGAGGCTCACTACCATTAGGGCTCATTGCCTAGAAAAGGGCTCAATGCCAAGGGGTGGCTCACTACCAAAGGTTTTGAAATGAGATAATAGCATCTACTCCATGCCTGAATTTAGTTCCATTGAAGTGCAATATTCTTCCTCTATTCTGCTCTGCCTTCTACACTTCTTCACTTAACTTCACATCTTCACACAAGGACACATTTTCCATGATCAAATTACAAGTATATATATCATTCATCAACCTTGGAATGTACATCAAGGTTAGCATTACATTCATCAACCGTTGGAATAATCTCTAAGGTCGGCATTACAAACAGTTACAAAATAGGTCTTTACCTAATACAAAATTATGCTAAGGAAATGTAGTAAAGATGTATGCAGATCACCTCATGCCTTAGTTGGGACTCAAACACAATATTCCACACCACGACATGCTTCTACAATCTTCAATAGATCTCTGCAATCACTAGAATTAACTAAGTCAGCTAAGACTGGTTATCTAGGAATAATCTTCAATTTCAATCTAAAATAGTCCTTGCAAACCAATGCAAAAGTAGGAACATGATCAAGAAATATCCATAAGCATGTTTTAGTCACTAGGAACATCCATACAACATCTAACCAATCAAATCATGAGATTTCTCCAATTGGAGCATAAGAACTCAATTATCATCAATTGCCACTAAAGAAAGATCACTTGCGAACCACCAAATCATGAACCATTGCAATTATAGGTGCATATAATCATCCTAGACATCAATCTAAAACCACAGACTGAAATACATAACTATAGAGGAATGCAGAGCAAAATACTTTCTCCCGGACACTAGTGAATGAACAAAAAAAGAAGGTTTTACTTTGGTGAACACAAGTTCCTCAATTCCTCATACCGGAGGCTCAAACTTAGAATGTAGCATCTTCAAACATGCCTCCAAATATCTTCCAATCCACATACCAAGATATTCAATCAACAAGAAATGTGGAGCAATCTCCTGCACTATTTGTTTGTCAACAACACATTGTCTTCCCTACAATTTACTGCAATTCACTGTTTCTTCTGGAGGCACAAATTTTCTCAATATCCTCAACAAATAAAGCTTCTTTAAAGAAATAACAAAATAGGATACAATTGACACCAATAACAAAAAAGATATGTTTTGACATCAATGACAACACCGATTAGGCACATACTTGCAATAGGGGCAACCTTGCCATGTTTATAGTTGCGGAAAAACTCAAGTTTCTCACTCGTTTGAGCTCCATTTTCACCTATTTTTTTCCAGTTTGCCTAATTTTTGACACCTAATATAGAGTTGACTATTTCATGCACCCACACATGCATAATTAACTCCATTTGATATAAAACTAACTCTTTAATCAATCTCATGCATTCTCTCATCTATAATTCCTCTTCAGTGATAAGCTATAATTGATTTATCACTCCATAGTTAGCTGAGTTCACTCGGTAGCCAACCTTGTTAACTCCCCAATCAATCCTTGTTAACTCATCAATCAAATGAGTTAACTTCTCAGTTAATCCCATTCCTCAAACCTATAAATACCCCCTCCCTCAAGCACAAAGGGAGGCAAATTCATTATGCACACAACTCTTGCCAGGTTTTGCTCTCCAACTTAGCATTCGAATGCTCTCACAGGATGAAAGTGCCTTTTTCTTTATTCATTGTTTAACCAAGCACCATTATGCTACTTCATTCAATGCCATTGTGCTCAACCAAATCTCTCATTAAGCTTATTCAAGCTTCAACAAGTTTCTTTTTTCTTCTTTGTATTGTTTTGTCCTCAAGAGGTCTTCTCGCTACTACAAAAGGACTCGAGGTTGCCAATATCAAGGATTTTTTAGGGTAGTGGAGTCAGAAAAATATTCATTTCTTCTAGGTTCCTTCATTGTTTTATTCAATTCATAGTAATTAGAAAACCAAATTTACTCTTGGGAATAGTAAATCTTTGCTTTTTCCTTAATAATTAGATCTTGAATGTTAGATTAATTGTTTTCATATTTCTAGATCTAGATTAATAGAAGAAGCAATTTCCCTTTTTAGATTAGATGACTTCAAGACAATTGAAAACCCAAAAATACAGATTAAGATTGCATTAGGAAAAGTTATATTAGATTGCATTCATATTTTCCTTTCATAGATTAAAGAGCACTTTTTCATTTCCAAAATACTAAAAAAGCACAAAAAAATGTTTGCATATCATTTAGCTTTGTATGCATATAGAAACCCCAGAAAAGAAAAAATTGCAAACCCTTGATACCATCACAAGATAACTACAGTTAAATGATTCAATCAAACTCTTGATCATATCACAAGGTAAAAACAAGTCAAAGCGTAGTCAAACCCTAGGTCAACTAAACCCTAGGTCAAAACCCTATATCTAGTTAAAGTTAGTCATCACACATCCACCTCTTTCTTAGCTCATGAATGTGCCTAGGAGTGAGAGGAGAGTGGGTGAGGGCTATCTGTGATGAGATCGAGGAGATCCATCCACAACCACAACAATAAACATTTGTTCTACCACAAGGAGACCCATTTGTCCTCTTATTGTTAGAAGAAACTAGACAACTCCAGATACAATGAGAACACATTCAACATATAGAGAGACAAGAGGACATAAATGAATGAAACTGCTTACCCACACAGAGGTGGAATCTAAGAAACCCCAATAGGAGAAGAGAAAATAGTGACCCTTTGGGTCATAGGGTTATCTCAACTACAACTACAATCGAACAAAACATCCAACTTAGCACACAACAACAAAGGCCACAAGACTTACCAACCCCTCTCTGCAAAGTACAGCTCTCCAATGAGCCAAACCCCTGCCATGTCTCACCTCCTCTCGACTGGCTACTTCCATGTGAGCGAAGTGATGTGGTAGATCACCCCGTGGCAAGGAGGGAAGGGTCCATGTGCATGATGAAATCCAATCCGATAGCCCTAGGCAACCAAAGTCATGATTTTGAGCATATAAGAACATCGGAGGCTTCAAATGAAAAATCTATTGTCAAGAATCTAATGAGTGCATATGAGAGTGTAGGTAACACCTCATGTACAAAAGATAGTAATGTCACATGACGTGTCATTACATCGACAATAGTAAGTAATCAAATCAGGAAATCTCATCTCATTAGAAAGACGAGTCAAGCATTGGGAATTAATAAAAAAACTTTATCAAGAGCCATTGGAAGGCACCAAAGAATCAAGAACACCGATGCCAATGAATTATGGGCATTCTTGGGGAGACTACCACAAAAGGATAAACCAATTGTTGAAGCATTGAGATCACTAATTGAAGACTTTTGGAAGAATTACACAAGGGTATCTCCAAATCAAAGGGATGTGGTAAGAAGGAGAATTAGTAGTTGAAACCATGAGTCACATCCAAAGCATTTTTTGGATATGACTCAAACACAATTTTTTGGTAAATTTCTAGAGATGTATCCTCAAATTAAAATTTGTCAAAGATATTTTGAAATTCTAAAACCTTTCTATGTCAAAATAAATCACACATACACTACTTGTTGTTGTAGATTACATATTGAATTTTCTAACCATTTTGATGTTTATCAGCCTATATGTTTATATTTGCATACTAGCAACATGTGTTTGCAGGATTGTGGCATACATGCCCCACCAAAATCTTCAAGAGACTTCATGTCAACAATTTTATGTGAAAGAGAGGAAGGTCAAATATTCTATAGGAAATTATGCTTGGATAGCACATGTTAGCATTGTGGTGGCTTGCAATGTATGCCAATATGTAAAGATATGGAAAGAACACATGTGGTTGGAAACAAACTAGTAGAGTTCGATAGGTATAAAACAATGGCCTACAATACAAAAGATGGTAAAAAAGAAAAGAGGTGTGATTTGGTTATTCAAAAGATTCCAGTGTATCAGTTTATGTCTACATTTTTTGATAGTATAGTGTATGAGTATGCAAGGCATACCCATAGAGCTTGATGGTTAGACTTATAATTCAAGTCAATCAAGGACACATTTCCACTTGGTAGCATTATTTCAATGACTTTGCAGAGAACTATAGTATACAGCCACAACATGAGGTGCAATCACAATATTACAACTCCACACAAGTTTCTATATTTGTGCACATCGCATTCATTCATGTGAATGATATTACAAAGGATGACAAAAAGATCATAGGGGAGTATCATTTTTATATTAGTGATGATCACATGCATTCTACGGAGTTCATGCAAGGTTGCTTTAAGGTGTTCTACAATGATTTAGCTAGAAGGGGTATATCATTTAGTCAGCATATCATATGGTCAGATAACTGCTCATCACAATTCAAGAACTCACAAATGTTTTATTGGTTCAGTAGGATGCATAATATTACAGGTGTTCAACATATGTGGAACTTTTATGAAGCTAGGCATGGAAAGGGGGAGCATGATGGTGCAGGAACATGTATCAAAAGAGCCATAGCACAAGATAAGTTAAAGTATAAAGACAATGTAAAGTTGACAGATGCAAAATCAATCATCGAGTGGTGTAATGTTTCGATGGGTCCAGGTAATAAAGGTAAGTCTTCAGTTCATAGATTTTTTTGGTTGTTAGATGATAATAACATTCCACCATATGAGGATTGTTGTACACTGACAGGATCAAGTGAGTTACACTAGGTTCATGGAGTATCCATATGCAGAAGATGCCATGCTTTTGTTCTTCATGTACAATTCAAGCCTAGGATGAGTGTAAGTCAAATGAGTGGGTTAAAAAATGGTGGTTAAGTTATCTTAGCCCACTTCACATGTATCAACCCTCAACGGCACTGGAACTGACATGAATGGAATCATTTGTTGACTTTGACCACATATAAGATCTAGTTCAACTAGGTAATATATCTACTTACATAGTTTTTGAAATTCCTAATGTTAACTTACTTTCTAGTGTTTTTGTAATGTTGACTAATTTCATCTAATTTACTGCACATATCAATGTAGGGCATGTTTATATAGTTATTGTAGATGAAGACAATGAAGAGGGAACTTATTACTTGTGTTGTTGTGTTGAGGCCAAAAAGAAATTGGAGGCCCTAGTTACTGTACGCTGGAAATTGTGACTTCGGTTGCCTAAGGCTATCAGGTCAGATTTTAGCACGCATATGGACCCTTTCCCTCCTTGCCACGGGGTGATCCACCATGTCACTCTAACTTACGTGGAAGTAGCTAGTCAAGAGAAGGCAAGACATAGCGGGGGTCTGGCTCGTTGGAGAGCTAGACTTCGCAAGGGGGGTCGGCAAGTTTTGTGGCCTTTGTTGTTGTGCATTTTGTTGAATGTTTTGCTCAATTGTTGTGGTAGTTGAAACAACCCTATGACCCAAAGGGTCACTAGTTTCTCTTCATCTATTTGGCTTCCTTGAATTCCACCTTTGTGTGGGCAAACAATTATTTTCATTGATGGCTTCTACTGTTTCTATGTCACTAAGAAATGCTATGTGTAGTCATAATAGCCTAATTTATTCAATCAACAAGAGAACAAATGGATCTTATTGTGTGGGAATGTGTGTTTGTTGTTGTGAGTGTTGATGCAACTCTTCAATCTCATCGTGGATAGCCCTTACCCAGTCTCCTGTTATTCCTAAATACATTCATGAATCAGGATAGAGGAAATAATATAATTGCTAACTTTAACCAGATCTAGTGTTTTGACCTAGGGTTTTTCTTGACCTAGGTTTTGACTTTGTTCAAATGTGTTTGCCTTGTGATGGAATTGAGGGTTTGCAATGTTGTCTATTTTAATAGATCTATATGAATTCAAACTAAATGATAACATGCAAAACATCTTTTTGGTATTTTTAGAGTATTTTGGAAAGGAAAATGCTTCTAATCTATGAAAGAAATATGTATGCAATTCTATATGTCTTTTTAGATGCAAAGTTTAATCTATGTTTTTGTGGGTTTTTGGTTTTTTCAATGCAATCTAATTTAATGGAAAGTGAAGATGCTTTTTCTAACAAAGTAGATCTAGGAATGTAAAAATAATTAATCTAGCATGCAAGATCTAATCTATCAAGGAAAAAGAAAATGTTACTATTCCCAAGAGCAAAGTGATTATCTAATTACCATGAAAACAATGAAAGAAACTAAAAGAGATGAAGATTTGTTGACTCCACTACCCTCAGTATCCTTGTGTAGGCAACCTTGAATCCTTCTGTGGCAATAAGTGATCCTCTTGACAAAAAAATGACCCAAAGAAGCAAAGAGAAGCTTTTGTGAAGCTTGTATGACCTCAATGTGAGCTTTGAATTGAGAAGAATGGCTAAGAATTGACAAACATAGCATTGCTTGATTGAAACAAAGAAAGTAAAAGGCACTTACATCTTGTATGAGCATATGAATGCTAGGTTGGAGAGAAAACTTGGCAAGAGCTGGTGCACAATGAATTTGCCTCCCTTTGTGCTTAAGGGAGGGGGTATTTATAGGTTTGAAGAAGGGATTGGATTGAAGAGTTAACTCATTTGATTGATGAGTTAACAAGAATAGATTGGGGAGTTAACAAGGTTGATTACCCAGTGAAATCAACTGATTAGGGAGTGATGAAGCAATGACAGATTATCACTGAAGAAGAAATGGAGCTGACGAAATGCATGAAATTGATTAGAGAATTAATTAAAGATCAAATAGAGATAATTATGCATGTGTGGGTGCATGAAATAGTTAACTCCATATCAAGGATCAAAAAACATGCAAACAAAAAGAAAAACGGGCAAAAACAGAGCAAAAACAAGAGAGAAACTAGAGTTTTTTTGCGGGTCAAAAGATGTAGGGTCACCACCTTCATCAGACAAGTTCACCCAAGGAGATCATGGGTCACCCCAGGGGGCAACCCTAGGTCACCCAGGGAGATCCAGGATCAAAAGTGCATAATGCAAAAATTTAGGCTAGTAGAAGGTACAGGGGAGGAAAAGGAGGATTTCTACATCAAGAAATAGGTTAGTCATGTGGAAGAATCCAAATCTCCAATTGAATCTTCAAGATCCCTAGTGGGGTTCTTGAAATAATAGGGGGAGATTTGGATGGGTTGGTCGAAATAAAAAATGGAAAGCGGGAGATGGATCGGGGGACCTCTAGAAGGTTTCTATGAGGTGCACTAGATGAAATACAAAGGGGAGAGGTGAAAAATCACCTACAAGACACTCACAAGGCTTAGGATCAAGGTCAAAAGCTAGAAAATGGAAGTTGACAAGTGTCACAACAAGTGTCAAAAAGTGTCACAAATGGAGAAGAAGGAGAATTGACAAAGTAGAAACAACACAAAACAAGAAGAGAGGAGATGTCATCAAGAGGCCTACTACCGAAAGGATTTATTTTCACACTTACATGTATGTGACAAGGATTTGAATCATCATAGGGATCCTCATGGAGGTAGTGTGTGATTTTTGTGCTTACATATTTGCCCCCTTAGGGATGGTAGTCTACATGAAAGGTAGGTACCGTTCTCGAACTAGGCCTTACCTGTTGTCAATTTTCCTATAATTTGTACTTGCAATAACTAGTATCAGTCTAACATTTAAATATATCAAAATGAATAATGAAAACTGAAATGACAAACTTACCATGGATCGTTTGAGTTCGACTAGTCACTTGCTTTTGTCGGTTTGGACCTGTAGGTATGAGAGCACACAAAACGATGCACAAAACAAATGCATAAAAGAAAAAAGAAAACATGCTAATCTAGAGAGGAGGAGAATAGATTCTCCTTTTATTGCAAAATTTTTGAAGAACATATTTGAATTTTAAGTATTTTGATGTTTTTTTCAATTTTTTTAGTTTTTTCCGATTTTTCCAATTTTTATGTTTTTTTGTGAAGATTTTGCAAAGGTTTAATTTGACACTCCTTGAGGTGTTTGAGAGACCTACACTTAAAATATTTATACCCTTTCCCCCTTGCATGGGGAGACTCGTGTACTTGATTACATAGTTTTGCTCCTTTGACTTGTTGGAGGAGTGACTTGTGCTCAGACATTGTTTTACACTTTATTGTTACAAGACTTGATTCTATTAGATCCATACATAGCTTTAGTTGACATCTTGTACTTCACTTTCCCTTTTGTGCATATGGTTTGTTAGAGATTTTATTTTTCTTATGAGAATGCATACCTAAGATGATCACATATGGATGATGAAATATATATATATATATGAATGCAGGTGACGATATGCAAATGCAATAACACATGAAATGTTGAAATGAAACATTTACTCTTACTGAAAGTCATGGGATATGACATTTGAATTTATTTCTTTGAGACTCTTTTTTCTGATTTTGGCATGAATGCAATGTGGAACAAACAATGTGACTTCTCTTAAATATGATTTTCAATACAAGGGGATTGCAAGTTGTCCTGATATAACAGACCTATTCAAGGCTATGAGATAGGATTTTAAAAACTCAAGTGGGGAGTGGGAATGAAAATGGAGCGTTTCTAATTTTTGTCTTCGCTAAAGGCTAAACACTGATTGTTATCTAGATAAGGCAAATCTGACAAGTTTTTAACTTTAGACAAGTAACACATTTTACTGGTGTTCACTAGACTCAGATCATAGATGGCAAGCAAGGTAGACCTGGGGTAAAGGATAAATATGAAAGAACAAGGGTCCCTTGGTAGAAGATGATCCTATAGACTACTAGACTCTGAGTTTTGCTCAACTAGTGTGTGTGTGTGTTCTTTATACCTTTCTTTCTCTATTAGAATGTCACCCTTGAGGCTTCAAGCTTAGACTGATCTCCACCCAAGAGTACGGACATTCAACAATCTTCTCTCTTTCACTCTTTTTTTTGTATCTCTCTTTTTTGTATTTTCCTCACTTGTCTTTTCTCAAATTTTTTTTTTTTTTGGATTTTGACTTTTCAAGAAATGAATGCTTTTGGAATTTTGGCATATGATGCTTTGATTTCTCAATTCTCACTTTTCAACTCTTATTTTGATCACTCATTTTCTTTATTCACTCAGATTTTAGATTGCTTCCTTCAGAGTTTTGATCTTCTTGACATTTTCGGCCAAGAAAGATAAGGGGCTAAGCGCCACCTAAAGTTTTTGTAATCTGGTTGGACTTCTCTTCTACTAAGGAAGAATTTGGAAGGTCTACTTTGCAAGCTTCTTTTGAACACTGTAGGTTTGAATACTGACTTTGTGTAGACCTAACAACTTGACTCATTAAGATTGGGATTAGTGTAAAGCTAAGAGCTAGGCTTTGATTTAGAATCACTAGGAATGAAGGGGGATAATGGCAATTTGTGAAAATGGGGAATCTCTAGGTCCTAAAAGGATGACATATATCTAGGCAACATTAGACTCCTTACTGAAGAGAAAATAGCACAAGAGCAAGTCACTGACTATAATGCAGGATGAATAGAATGATACCAAAATGCAAGAAACAAATCTTTTTGACATTTTTGAATTTTATAAATTTTTTTGTATTTTTATGTTTTTATGATTTTTTATGAGATGCTAAGGTCTTTTCCTTCCATAATGCACAAGAGGTAGCTTCATTTTTTATGTCTTAACCATTTCTGGACCTATCCAATTTGGTTTGAACTTCACTTGAAAGTCTTAGGAAGACCACTCGAAGACTTGGTGTGAAAATGTCTTTGTATTTAGTGAGGAATTTTGTGTACTCACATGTTTCATTGTTTTATGATTTGCCCCCTAGCTTTGTCATTTTTTGTTCTTGTTGAGTTCCCGTGTTTGTTTTAAAATTGTTAAGGGTAATTGGAGTTGGTGTTGACTCTCCTAGTTTCTGTGTGGATTCTAGTTCTTCTTCTGTAGTCATGATTTCAACCATAGGGATGTTTATGTCTGGTTCGATTGGAATGGCCACTAAGTTGAATGGAGTGTAAGACTTTGTTAAGTTGGGATCCAAGGGGAATTCTCTTGTTGCCCCCTTTCCTAAAGATTTTGAGGTCTTGTTTATGTTTGCAATTTGTTTTGATGTCTCTCCTTTTTCAAAAGTGTTGATTTTTGGGTCACTCGTGGTTTCTATGGACTTTCCCTTCTTTTTGACTTGTTCAACTCTATAGAGGCTACAAGGATCAGGATCTCCTTTGATGACGTAGGTTTGTCCCATGTATGAGAAGTGTAATTCTTGAAATAATGTGGAGGGAATAGCCCTCATCCTATGGATCCAAGGTCTTCCTAGGATCATGTTGTAAGTGGTTTCTACATTGATGACATAAAATTTAGTTGAGAGAGTTTTGGGACCCAATGTGATTTGAAGATTGACCTTACCCATGGTTTGAGTGTTTGGGTTATCATGAATCTTAAGGATGGAAGTTTGTTTTATGATTTGAGTTTCATCATAACCCATTCTTTCAAGAAGCCAAAAGGAGAGTATGTTTATTACAGACCCATCATCGATCATTACATGTTTAATGGAACAATCTTGAACTTGGACTATCAGATGGAGGGGGAGATCACCCTGTTTAGCTATGTCTTTGTCCAAGGGTAACTTTTCAAAATCAAATGTTGAAGAAGAATACTTTTCACTTGGAGTGTTTTGAACTATATGGCCTAGATCTAGGGCTTTGAGGAGAGCATTCTTGTGTGTAGGAGAACTCTTGATAAGCTCTAGCATGTGAGAAAAATTTGAATTGTTGGTGTCATTTAGTTGTTCTAGTCCTTGGGTGACACAAATTTCTTGATATTTATCCAATTCCACAAGGCCTAAGGTGTTTTGATCAAAGGTTTTGGGACTAAGTTCTTCATCTTGTGAGAATGTGTCCATGAATGCTTTTTGTTGACATTTTGGAAGGTTTGATATGAAGCGATGGTACCCTTGACATGACTTGATCTCATGCCTCCTTCTATTGTGAAATGAGCAATATTTATCATGATTGTGATCTTGAGGTTTATGACGATTGTTGTAAGACTTTTTGTTGATTCTCGAGGGATAGTTGGTATTTTCATTTCCCAAAATTTTATGACTATTGTAGTCATAATTGTTGTTCCCTAATGGTGAAGTGTTTGTTGACCCATCTATGTCTTGATCATTTGTCCAAGATTTGTTATTTGTATCATGGTTTATCAACCTTCCATTAGAATTATACTCCCTTCTTCCACTATCAATAGCGGCTTGCTCAATTCTAAGGGCACTTTTAAGTGCTTCTTCATATGATTTGTAAGGGAGTTTTTGGACTTGTTCTCGTATGTCATTATTGAGAACATGTAAGAAGAGATCACAAAGTTCTCTATGATCTATGTTTGGTGTGCTAGTTGAAGAATAGAGAACTTTCCTCCATCATGTGATAAAATCTGTAACCAACTCATTGGATTCTTGTTTCATTGTTAAAATTTCTTGTATTCCTATCCTGACCAATTTGTTTATGTCGAAGGCAGCCAAAAATTGATCGATGAGTTGTCTAAAAGAATGGATTGATGCTTCTAGAAGTCAATAGTACCAATCCAAAGTGATACCCTCTAAATTTTTTGGAAAAATCTTTGCTAGAACCCCATCCCAAGGAAGGAGTTCTTGCACTACCATGATGTAAGCCTTGATATGAGAGTTGGGATCATCCTCTCCTTTAAATTTTGGAAGCTCATGGAGAGGCCATGGTAGTATAACCAGATGGATGCTGTAGTCAAGAGGCTCCTTTAAATACTTGAGGTATGTTCCTAGGAGGGAGTTATGTGTAGAGGATTTTGTTCCTCCAAACATTGACCCTTCAAGTGGAGCTTGTTGTGTTTGTTGAAAGGGTATGCTAGATTGTTGATATCTTGAAAAAGTTTGATGACTAGATGGTGTCATGTGTATGTTTTGAAGATAGGGTGGGATCATTTGTCGTTGATATTATGTCATGGGAATCCCACCTATTTTATTGAGACTTGTCATGTTGGATTGTGAGGACAAGGGAGGCCTAAATGCTTTGTTATGTGTGTCATACAAAGGAGAGTTTAGATAAGGGGTATTTTGTGTTTCCCCCTGGTTTGATTTGATGTCATTAATGAAATGATTTCCCTGTGCCCTAGGTTTTTCTTGAATTTTGCTTTGACAACCATTTCTAGCTTTGACGGTCCTGATTCGTTGGACCAATTTTTGTATAGGGCCCGTGAGCGAGGTTTCTTCCATTATTTGAGTTTTATAACCTTTAGATGAATTACTTTGTGTTGGGGTTTGACTGACCCTACTTGTTCCTTTTGATGACACTTCACATGTCATGGGCTTTTTATCTTGATGTACTATGTGGAGGGGTTTTTGTGCCCCCCAAGCTTCTTGTAAGCTTTTCTTTTGATGGCTCACCTTAGCGGCCATTTTCATATTATTGGTTATGAGTTGGCCTTGTTGATGGATCTTAGACCGAAAACTCACTTGGCATATTTTGATTTGGTCAATGTTGTGGGGATCTTGTTGGATCCCCTTTGAGTCTTTGGAGCTTGATTGATTCGAGTTTGAAGCTATTGGATCTGAACATGTGCTACATTCATTGGAGGGGTGATTCCCCTGAGCTTCTTGTAAGTTCTTCTCTTGACAACATACTTCATTGTCCATTTTAGTGGTCATTTTTTATGGCTTATTATGGGTTGATCCTCTTGATGGCTCTCAGATTGAATGCTCATTGGTTGTGTTTTAATTTGGTCAAGTTGAATGACCATGTTTTCATTTGTTTGAGGCTTCTATTAGATGCCCTTTAAGTTTGATTATTTAAAATCTAATTGATCTGAGATCGAATCCATTAGATTTGAAGGTGTGTTTATTTTACTTGAGGGGACATTCCCTTCGACATTTTGTGATTTTGTCCTAGATATTTTTTGCATAAAGTATTGTGACATGTGCAAAAATTTGAAAGAACCCATCCCAAAAAGATTTTCTCTTCACATCGAGTTCACCAAAATATGTACGCTTGAAATCATGACTCTAATTGCTTGGGGCTATCAGGTTAGATTTCGGCATGCACATGAACCCTTTCCCTCATTGCCACAGGGTGATCTTGTTGGATTCCGAACAGACAACTGAGAGGGGGGGTGAATCAGTTGTCTAAAACTTGCTTCTAATTTTAACACTTAAATCCTCTTTGTTATGTAATAGCATATCAATTAATCATTCATGAAAGCATAAAGCATAAACACCAGAGCAGATACACATCAACACATGAGACACCAAGATTTTGATGTGGAAAACCTGGTCAAGGGAAAAACCATGGGGTGATTAACCTAAGGATTATTCTCTATTAGAAGAATAAGAAAAATAGATGGCACATGCCAATTAGGGCTCACTGCCCAAGCACACTGCTCACAAGAGGCACACTGCTTACAAGAGACACACTATCTACAAAGTAACAAGTATTACAAACTTGAACTGGAGATTGACATCTTTACCATGCCTGGATCAGTTCCATTTAAGCCCAAAAACTCTTGCTCTACCTTTCACACTTCTCTTCACTACACCACACTTATCCGCACCAAGACACACTTCAAAATGAATTCACAATCCCTTATTTATACAAGGCATCGACTTAGGAACAATCATCTAAGTCGGCAAATACCTACAAGATCATTCGCAAGACGTGTAACACATTCGGTCGCCCAGTCTCAAGAAGAACACCAATACCTGGTGGTAATTCTTTAAATCCAAACTCCAACTTCAATGCAGACTGCCGATAAGAATTGTACATGATCCAAAGATCACCAAAACCTTTCTTGAGTCACCAAGAACATCTGCACTTTATCAGCTTACTGGAATTCTTTTCTTCTTCATCTAGAACTTCAAGAACACAGTCTATCACCACTGTCATACTGAAAAAGGTGCTTCTGAACCTCCAAACCATGAACAAATCTAGTTGTCACTTCACACGGCTTTCTGCAACACTCCCTCCAATCTGTAGAATGAGATAATGCAATTCCAGAGCTCACCGGACCAATCTATGACACTCTGTCACCACTAAACATCTACCAAAATTGGTTCTACTAGAGCGACCATAACTTCTTCATATCTTCATGCGGACCTCTAAAATCTTGACTGGAGCATCTCAAGACTCACATCTGAAAACCCTTTAAACACTTTAAACCACATCTTATCTTGGACTTTTACCTTAATGTCATCACTGTTCTTCACTATTCCTGATTGAGGATAATTTTCTCAATATCCTCAACACACAGCTCATCCAATCTTTCTCATTAATGCAATATGAGTATGTTGACATCAATGACAACACTGGTTATCCTCATACTTGCAACAATCTCCCCCTTTCTCATTGATGGCAACATATGATGTGAAAAACCATCAAGACAAGAACTTCTCCTTTCTGTCACAGCTCCCCCTATCAGCAACAACTCTTCACATGTCTTCTCTTTCTTTACTGCTCCCCTTTGATCAACCACTTATTTTTCACATGTTTTCTCTCCCCCTTTGACATCAATGGCAAAGGGCTCATACTTGCAACTTTAACACATCAGAATCATACTAGCTGCTCCCCCTGAGTAGCAGCTCCCCATCACCAATCTGGATCACAAGATATGACTGTGATATCCACCAGACTGATGCACATCAGTGCATCCTAGTTCATCACCAGAGGGGCAATGACCCCTAACTTCTCCCTGAGATACTCAAAAGAGTCCTTGGGAAGAGGTTTAGTAAAAATATCTGCAATCTGATCCTTGGAGGGCACATACTCCAATCTGACTTCATCCGTGTTCACTTGCTCTCTCAAAAAGTGAAACTTGATAGATATGTGCTTGGTCTTAGAATGCAACACTAGATTCTTAGAAATATTTATTGCACTTGAATTATCACAGAAAATTGTGATAGGCTCCTCATATTCTACTTTAATGTCTCTTAGTATCTGCTTCATCCATAAGATTTGAGTGCAACTACCTGTTGCTACAATGTATTCTGCTTCAGTTGTAGATAGAGATATTGCCTCTTGTTTCTTGCTTAGCCAAGAAACCAATCTTTTTCCCAAAAAAGAAAGCTCCACCACTAGTGCTCTTCTGGCCATCCACATCTCCTGCCCAATCTGCATCTGTATATGTATGAAGAGAGAAATCATGATCTCTAGGGTACCATAGACCACACTCAAATGTCCCCTTTAGATATCTAAAAATCCTATTGATTGCCATAACATGAGATTCTCTAGGATCAGCTTGGAATCTAGCAACAAGACCAACAGCCTGCATAATATCTAGTCTAGTTTGAGTGAGATACAAGAGTCCTCCAATCATTGACATATATTTTGTCTCATCCACCTTGGGAGAGTCATCATCTTTGCTCAAATTGCATCTGGTTGCCATGGGAGTATTCATTGGCTTTGAATCTTCCATCCCAAATTTCCTCAACAATTCTTTCACATATTTGGTCTGAGAAATGAAGATCCCTTTTTTTGTTTGAGTAATTTGCAGACCCAAGAAGAAATTCATTTCACCAAGCATGGACATCTCAAACTCACTTTTCATTTGATTTGAAAAAGTTTTACACATGCTATCTTTTCCTCCAAAGATGATATTATCAACAAATACTTCAACAATCAAGATGTTTTCATGATCAATTTTAAAATATAAGTTACTGTCAGCAGTACCTTTGTTGAAACCAATCTGCACAAGATGCTTATCCAACCTTTCATACCAAGCCCTTGGGGCTTGCTTCAATCCATACAATGCTTTCTTCAACTTGCAGACCATATCACTATGATCAGACAATTGAAATCCATCTGGTTGCTCAATGTATACTTCTTCTTCCAAATCACCATTTAGGAAGGCAGACTTGACATCCATCTGATATACCTTGAAGTCTTTGAAGGCAACAAATGCAATATGTAATCTGACTACTTCAATTCTTGCCACCGGAGCAAAGGTTTCTTCAAAATCAATTCCTTCTATTTGAGAGTAGCCTTTGCAGACCAATCTGGCTTTGTTTTTTATTACTTCACCAACTTCATTTAGTTTGTTCCAGAAGACCCATTTGGTTCCAATCACATTCTTGTTTCTAGGTCTGGGAACAAGATCCCAAGTGTGATTTTTTTCAATTTGCATCAACTCTTCCTCCATTGCTTTGGTCCAGTTTTCATTATTGCAGGCTTCATTTATTGTCTTAGGTTCAATCTTTGAAATCAGATAGTATTCATCTGAATTTTGAGCAATTCTCCTCCTTGTTTGTACCCCTTTGCTTTTGTCACCTATGATCTGATCTTCAGAGTGATTTAGAGTTACACAACTTGGAACTTTCAGAGTTTCTTGTACTATTATTTCTTGATCAGGCTCATTCAAACAAACCTCTTCTTCCTGATTTACCAGATCAGTCTGAATCTGACTTTTAGAGGAGGATTGAGCTCCTTGAACTAGAGAACCATTATGATCATCTTCATCATATTCATAAAACCTTGAGGGCTTCTCAATTCCTTCATCAACCTTTACATTTGTACTTTCTATTACCTTTCCCAGTGTCTTATTATAACACTGGTATGCTTTGCTTTGAGTGGAGTAACCCAAGAAAATTCCTTCATCACTTCTAGCATCAAACTTTCCTAGATCTTCATCTTTTTTAATGTAACATTTGTTACCAAATACTCTGAAATATCTCACAATAGGAGTGATACCAAACCAAAGTTCATAAGGAGTCTTATCGATATTGCTTCTGATTTGAACTCGATTGAGAGTATAGACTGCAGTGCTGACAGCTTCTCTCCAAAACATCTGGGGAACATTTGCTTCCATCATCATTGTCCCGGATGCTTCCTGGATGGTTCGGTTCTTTCTCTCTACTACTCCATTCTACTGTAGAGTCCTAGGAGCAAATAACTGTCTCTTTATACCATACTTCTCACAAAAATCTATGAATTCACCAGATGTGAATTCACCACCTCTATCAGACCTCAGACATTTCAGTTTTAGTCTGGTTTGATTTTCTACCATAGCCTTGAAGATTTTGAACTTCTCAAAAGCTTCTAATTTCTCTTTCAGAAAGATAACCCACATCATCCGGGAATGGTTATCAATCAGTAACATGAAATATCTATCACCTTGCATACTCTTGATTCTTGTCGGACCACATAGGTCAGTATGAATTAATTCCAATAATCTGGTAGAGGATTGATCCTTGCTTTTGAATGAGCCTTTGCTCTATTTACCCAGCTGACATTCTTTGCACAAGCTATTTGTAGGTTTCACCAATTTTGGAAGATCTCTTACAGCCTAAGTATTGCTTATCTTGATGATGTTATCAAAATTTACATGACACATCCTTCTATGCCATAACCAACTTTGATCAACTTGAACAAACAAACAACTTTTATTAGGACCAACTAGATGGAATATATTACCTTTTGTTTGAGTACCGGATGCAATCTCAGTTCCAGAGCTTTCAAAGATCCTGCATCTTCCATTCTTGAACCGGAGATCATAACCTTTGTCTACCAACTGTCCAACACTAAGAAGATTGTGCTTCAATCCTTCAACATACAGTACATTACTAGTTTTGCTCTTTCCATCAAAAAAAATAGTTCCCCTACCTCTGATTCTACCAGCAGAATTATCACCAAACTTTACCATTCCTTCTTCATACCTTTCCAAGTCTAGGAACTTGTTTTTGTCACCTGTCATATGGTGAGAACATCCACTGTCAATAACCCAATCATCCTTTTCTTCAACTTGGGCAGCCAAAGCTCTTTCTACAACCTTATGATTGACAGATTTAGAGGATATTAGATCTTCTTCCTTGATGGAAATAAACACCCGTTCATTTCCGGATTTGTTTCCTATTTCTGATTCATCATCTATTACTCCATTTTCATCTTCTTCATGAACATAATAATAGTTCTTTTGGAACCTTTGTCTGTTAAAATTTGACCTTGCAGATCTTTCCAGACATCTTGAAGTAAAATGACCAATCTTATTGTAGTTGAAGCACTTAAAGGGTAATTTTCCTTCATACTTACTGAATCCTCTTGGCAGTCTCTTTGCAATGAGGACTTCAAGTTGAGCTGTTTCTGCTTCTTCCTCTTCCATGTCTCTTCTTGCTTGATCATACCATGATAGCTTCATTGAAGAGTTTTCTCCTAGATCAAATCTTTGTTTGCCTTTCACAGAGGCACTGGCTTTAAATGCAGATTCAGTCTTGGGGGGATCATCCCCAAACTCGGTCATTTCAAATGCAGCCAGTTTGCCAGCTAATTGGTCTCTTGTGACAGTTGTATGGGCTTTGAATTCATCAATGGCAGCAACCTTGATTTTGTAGACAGCAAGAAGGGATTTGAGAATTTTGCCAACAATCTCATTTTCATCCAAAACTCCACCAGCATTCCTAATTCCACACACCAGCTCATTTACTCTTGGCATAAAGGTAGTAATATTTTCATCATCTCTCATCTTCAGTCTTCCAAATTTCTCTTTGAGACTCTATAGCCTTGCACTCTTAACATACTCATCTCCATCATATAGAAGTTCCAGTTTAACCCAGATCTCATAGGCAGTTGATAGGTCAATAACATTTGAGAGTTCTGTGTTAGTCAATGCACTTAGAAGAGCCTCTTTAGTCCACAGATTATTTTCAGCATCTGTGATTTTATTTAGAGTTGTCGGACCACCCTGTGGAGGTACACATGCTTTTGTGACCATGGATAAGTACGTCTTTCCCATACACTCCAAGTGACATTTCATGCGACCTTTCCAAAGAGAGAAGTTGGTTCCATCAAACTTCAGACTATCCTTCTTGTATGACAACATCCTGGATCTCCTCAAGCAGTTAAGCTCTTTTTAGAGGAACTTGGCTCTGATACCAATTGTTGGATTTCGAACAGACAACTGAGAGGGGGGGGTGAATCAGTTGTCCAAAACTTGCTTCTAATTTAAACACTTAAATCCTCTCTGTTATGTAATAGCATATCAACTAATCATTCATGAAAGCATAAAGCATAAACACCAGAGCAGATACACATCAACACATGAGACACCAAGATTTTGACATGGAAAACCTGGTCAAGGGAAAAACCAAGGGGTGATTAACCCAAGGATTATTCTCTGTTAGAAGAATAAGAAAAATAGATGGCACATGCCAATTAGGGCTCACTACCCGAGCACACTACTCACAAGAGGCACACTGCCTACAAGAGACACACTGTCTACAAAGTAACAAGTATTACAAACTTGAACTGGAGATTGACATCTTTACCATGCCTGAATCAGTTCCATTTAAGCCCAAAAACTCCTGCTCTGCCTTTCGCACTTCTCTTCACTACACCACACTTGTCCGCACCAAGACACACTTCAAAATGAATTCACAATCCCTTATTTATACAAGGCATCAACTTAGGAACAATCATCTGAGTTGGCAAATACCTACAAGATCATTCGCAAGACGTGTAACACATCTGGTCGCCCAGTCTCAAGAAGAACACCAATACCCAGTGGTAATTCTTCAAACGCAAACTCCAACTTCAATGTGGACTGCCAATAAGAATTGTACATGATCCAAAGATCACCAAAAACTTTCCAGAGTCACCAAGAACATCCGCACTTTATCAGCTTACTGGAATTCTATTCTTCTTCATCCAGAACTTCAAGAACACAGTCTATCGCCACTGTCATACTGACAAAGGTGCTTCCAGACCTCCAAACCATGAACAAATCTAGTTGTCACTTCACATGGCTTTCTGCAACACTCCCTCCAATCCACAGAATGAGATAATACAATTCTGGAGCTCACCGGACCAATCTGTGACACTCTGTCACCACTAAACATCTGCCAGAACCAGTTCTACTAGAGCGACCATAACTTCTTCATATCTTCATGTGGACACCTAAAATCTTGACTAGAGCATCTCAAGACTCACATCTGAAAACCCTTTAAACTACATCCTCTGATATTCAACTTATCTTGGACTTTTACCTTAATGTCATCACTGTTCTTCACTGTTCCTGATTGAGGCTAATTTTCTCAATATCCTCAGCACATAGCTCATGCCATCTTTCTCATTAATGCAATATGAGTATGTTGACATCAATGACAACACTGGTTATCCTCATACTCGCAACAGATCCACCATGTCACTCTCGCTCACGTGGAAGTAGCCAATCGAGAGGAGGTGAGACACAGCGAGGGTCTAGCTCGTTGGAGAGCTAGACTTCATGAAGGGGGGTCGACAAGTTGTGTGGACTTTGTTGTTGTGTGTTTTGTTGAATGTTTCACTTAATTGTTGTGGTAGTTGAAATAACCCTATGACCCAAAGGGTCACTAGTTTCTCTTTGTCTATTTGGATTCCTTGAATTCTACCTTTGTGTGCGCAAATGGTTGTTTTCATTGACGGCTTCTACTGTTTCTATGTCCCTGAGAAATGCTCTGTGTAGTCGTAATTGCCTAATTTCTTCAATCAACAAGAGAACAAATGGATCTTCTTGTGGTGGAATGTGTGTTTGTTGTTATAGTTGTGGATGCAACTCCTTGATCTCGTCGTGGATAGCCCTTACCTAGTCTCCTCTTATTCCTAAATACATTCATGAATCAAGATAGAGGAAATCGTATAATTGCTAACTTTAAGCAGATCTAGGGTTTTGACCTAGGGTTTTGTTTGACCTAGGTTTTGACTTTGTTCAACTGTGCTTACCTCGTGATGGAATTGAGAGTTTGCAATGTTGTCTATTTTAATAGATCTTTATGAATGCAAACTAAATGATAACATGCAAAATGTCTTTTAGGTATTTTTTAGAGTATTTTGGAATGGAAAATGCTTCTAATCTATGAAATAAATATGTATGTAATTCTATATGTCTTTTTAGATGCAAAGTTTAATCTATGTTTTTGTGGGTTTTTGGTGTTTTCAATGCAATCTAATTTAATGAAAAGGGAAGATGCTTCTTCTAACAAAGTAGATCTATGAATGTAAAAATAATTAATCTAGCATGCAATATCTAATCTATCAAGGAAAAAGCAAAATGTTACTATTCCCAAGAGTAAAGTGATTATCTAATTACTATGAAAGAAATGAAAGAACCTCAAAGAGATGAAGATTTGTTGACTCCACTACCCTCAGTATCCTTGTGTAGGCAACCTCGAATCCTTCTGTGGCAACAGGTGATCCTTTTGACCAAAAAAATGACTCGAAGAAGCAAAGAGAAGCTTTTGTGAAGCTTGTATGAGCTCGATGTGAGATTTGAATTGAGCACAATGGCTAAGAATTGAGAAACGTAGCATTTCTTGATTGAAACAAAGAAAGTAAAAGGCACTTACATCCTGTATGAGCATATGAATGCTAGGTTGGAGAGTAAACTTGGCAAGAGCTGGTACACAATGAATTTGCCTCCCTTTATGCTTAAGGGAGGGGGGTATTTATAGGTTTGAAGAAGGGATTGGATTGAAGAGTTAACTCATTTGATTGATGAGTTAACAAGAATAAATTGGGGAGTTAACAAGGTTGATTACCCAGTGAACTCAGCTGATTAGGGAGTGATGAAGCAATGATAGCTTATCATTGAAGAAGAAATGGAGGTGAGGGAATGCATGAGATTGATTAGAGAGTTAATTAAAGATCAAATAGAGATAATTATGCATGTGTGGGTGCATGAAATAATTAACTCCGTATCAAGGATAAAATATCATGCAAACAAAAAGAAAAATAGGCAAAAACAGAGCAAAAAGGAGAGAGAAACTCAATTTTTTTTGCGGTTCAAAAGATGTAGGGTCACCACCTTCATCAGAAAGGGTCACCTAGGGAGATCATGGGTCACCTTAGGGGTGACCCTAGGTTGCCCAGGGAGATCTAGGATCAAAAGTGCAGAATGCAGAAATTCAGGCCCGTAGAAGGTATAGGGGAGGAAAAGGAGGATTTTTGCATCAAGAAATAGGTCAGTCATGTGGAAGAATCCAAATCTCCACTTGCATCTTTAGGATCCCCAGTAGGGATCTAGAAATAATAGGGGGAGATTTGGATGGGTTGGTTGAAATTGAAAACAAAAAGTGGGAGATGGATCGGGGGACCTCTAGAAGGCTTCTATGAGGTGCACTAGACAAAATACAAAGAGGAGAGGTGAAAACTCACCTACAAGACACTCACAAGGCTTAGGATCAAGGTCAAAAGAAAGAAAATGCAAGTCAACAAGTGTCACAACAAGTGTTGAAAAGTGTCACAAATGGGGAACAAGGAGAATAGACAAAGTAGAAACGACACAAAAAAAGAAGAGAGGACACATCATCAAGAGGCCTACATCCCAAAGGATTTATTTTCACACTTACATGTACATGACAAGGATTTGAATCATCATAGGGGTCCTCATGGAGGCAATGCCTGATTTTTGTGCTTATAGTTACAGATGGAGAAAACATCGAATACGCTACATGCTATGTGGTTGTTAGTGGAACATGGCTTAGAAGGTACCCACATAAGAGTTTTAATGTTTGGTTGTTTTAGGACTTTGATATGCATTGGAAGATTATTCATTACTCAAACTTTGTCATGGCATCAAATGTTCATTTGATACAATATCAGGGTAGACCTTTGAACAAGACCTTATGGAAGGTATGTGAGTCTGACCATGAGGCAGTAATTGATACAATAAAGAGTACAACAGACCCAGATGGTTTGTTGGATTAATTTTTAAGTATGCACATTGATTTTGTAAATTCATGTTATTAATATTAATGTATTGTAGTTGATAGTTAGAACTTTCATTTCTATATTTCAAGTTTACATATGTTTTGGTTGTTGCAAGTATGAGGATAACCAGTGTTGTCATTGATGTCAACATACTAATATTGTATTAATGAGAAAGATTGGATGAGCTGTGTGCTAAGGATATTGAGAAAATTAGCCTCAATCAGGAACAGTAAAGAACAGTGATGACATTAAGGTAAAAGTCTAAGATAAGATGAATATCAGAGGATGCGGTTTAAAGGGTTTTCAGATGTGAGTCTTGAAATGCTCCAGTCAAGATTTCAAAGGTCCGCATGAAGATATGAAGAAGTTATGGTCGCTCTAGCAGAACTGGTTCCAACAGATGTTCAGTGGTGACAGAGTGTCACAGATTGGTCCGGTGAGCTCCAGAATTGCATTATCTCATTCTATGGATTGGAGGGAGTGTTACAGAAAGAAGTGTGAAGTGACAAATAGATTTGTTCATGGTTTGGAGGTTTGGAAGCACCTTTTTCAGTATGCCAGTGGTGATAGACTGTGTTCTTGAAGTTCTGGATGAAGAAGAGAAGAATTCCAGTAAGCTGATAAAGTGCGGATGTTCTTGGTGACTCAGGAAAGGTTTTGGTGATCTTTAGATCATGTACAATTCTTATTGGTGGTATGAATTGAAGTTGAAGTTTGTATTTGAAGAATTACCACCGGGTATTGGTGTTCTTCTTGAGACTGGCCGACTGGATGTGTTACACGTCTTACGAATGATCTTATAGGTGTTTACTGACTTAGATGATTGTTCCTAAGTTGATGCCTTGTATAAATAAGGGATTGTGAATTTATTTTGAAGTGTGTCTTAGATCGGATAAGTGTGGTGTAGCGAAGAGAAGTGCGAAAGGCAAAGTAGGAGTTTCTGGGCTTAAATGGAATTGATCCAGGCATGGTAAAGATGTCAATCTCTAGTTCAAGTTTGTAATTCTTATTACTTTGTAGATAGTGTGTCTCTTGTAGGCAGTGTGCCTCTTGTGAGCAGTGCGCTTGGGCAGTGAGCCCTAATTGGCATGTGCCATCTATTTTTCTTATTCTTCTAACAGAGAATAATCCTTGGGTTAATCACCCCGTGGTTTTTCCCTTGACCAGGTTTTCCACGTCAAAATCTTGGTGTCTCATGTGTTGATGTGTATTTGCTCTGGTGTTTATGCTTTATGCTTTCATGAATGATTAATTGATATGCTATTACATAACAAAGAGGATTTAAGTGTTTAAATTAGAAGCAAGTTTTGGACAATTGATTCACCCCCCCTCTTAGTTGTCTGTCCAGAATCCAACAATTGGTATCAAAGCCAAGTTCCTCTAAAAGGAGCTTAACCGCTTGAGGAGATCCAGGATGTCGTCATACAAGAAGGATAGTCTGAAGTTTGATGGAACCAACTTCTCCCTTTGGAAAGGTCACATGAAATGTCACTTGGAGTGTATGGGAAAGGCATACTTATCCATGGTCACAAAAGCATATGTACCTCCACAGGGTGGTTCGACAACTCTAAATGAAATCACAGATGCTGAAAACAATCTGCGGACTAAAGAGGCTCTTCTAAGCGCATTGACTGACTCAGAACTCTCAAATGTTATTGACCTACCAACTGCCTATGAGATCTGGGTTAAACTAGAACTTTTGCATGAAGGAGATGAGTATGTTAAGAGTGCAAGGCTGCAAAGTCTCAAAGGGAAATTTGAAAGACTGAAGATGAGAGATGATGAAAATATTACTACCTTTATACCAAGAGTAAATGAGCTGGTGTGTGGAATTAGGAATGCTAGTGGAGTTTTGGATGAAAATGAGATTGTTGGAAAAATTCTCAGATTCCATCCTGCTGTCTACAAAATCAAGGTTGTTGCCATTGATGAATTCAGAGCCCATACAACTATCACAAGAGACCAATTGGCTGGCAAACTAGCTGCATTTGAAATGACCGATTTTAGAGATGATCCCCCCAAGACTGAATCTGCATTCAAAGCTAGTGCCTCTGTGAAAGGCAAACAAAGATTTGATCTGGGAGAAAACTCTTCAATGAAGCTGTCATGGTATGATCAAGCAAGAAGAGACATGGAAGAGGAAGAAGCAAAAACAGCTCAACTTGAAGCCCTCATTGCAAAGAGACTGCCAAGAGGATCTGGTAAGTATGAAGGACAATTACCCTTTAAGTGCTTCAACTGCAATAAGATTGGTCATTTTGCTTCAAGATGTCCGGAAAGATCTGCAAGGTCAAATTCTAACAGACAAAGGTTCCAAAAGGAATGTTATTATGTTCATGAAGAAGATGACAATGAAGGAGTAATAGATGATGAATCAGAAATAGGAAACAAATCCAGAAATGAATGGGTGTTTATTGCCATCAAGGAAGAAGATCCAATATCCTCTGAATCTATCAATCATAAGGTTGTAGAAAGAGCTTTGGCTTCCCAAGTTGAAGAAAAGGATGATTGGGTTTTTGACAATGGATGCTCTCACCATATGACAGGTGACAAAAACAAGTTCCTAGACTTGGAAAAGTATGAAGGAGGAATGGTAAAGTTTGGTGATAATTCTGCTGGTAGAATCAGAGGTAGGGGAACTATTTCTTTTAATGGAAAGGGAAAAACTAGTAATGTACTGTATGTTGAAGGATTGAAGCACAATCTTCTCAGTGTTGGACAGTTGGTAGATAAAGGTTATGATCTCCGGTTCAAAAATGGAAGATGCAGGATCTTTGAAAGCTCCAGAACTAAGATTGCATCTAGTACTCAAACAAAAAGTAATATCTTCCATCTAGTTGGTTCTAATAAATGTTGTTTGTTTGTTCAAGTTGATTAGAGTTGGTTATGGCATAGAAGGATGTGTCATGTAAATTTTGATATCATCAAGATAAGCAATACTCAGGCTGTAAGAGATCTTCCAAAATTGGTGAAACCTACAAATAGCTTGTGCAAAGAATGTTAGCTAGGTAAATAGAGCAGTCTCATTCAAAAGCAAGGATCAGTCCTCTACCGGATTATTGGAATTAATTCATACTGATCTATGTGGTCCGACAAGAATCAAGAGTATGCAAGGTGATAGATATTTCATGTTACTGATTGATGACCATTCCCGGATGATGTGGGTTACCTTTCTGAAAGAGAAATCAGAAGCTTTTGAGAAGTTCAAAATCTTCAAGGCTATGGTAGAAAATCAAACCGGACTAAAACTGAAATGTCTGAGATCTGATAGAGGTGGTGAATTCACATCCGGTGAATTCATAGATTTTTGTGAGAAGCATGGTATAAAGAGACAATTATCTACTCCTAGGACTCCACAGCAGAATGGAGTAGTAGAGAGAAAGAACCGAACCATCCAAGAAGCATCTAGGACAATGATGATGGAAGCAAATGCTCCCCAGATGTTTTGGAGAGAAGTTGTCAGCACTGCAGTCTATACTCTTAATCGAGTTCAAATCAGAAGAAATACGGGTAAGACTCCTTATGAACTTTGGTTTGGTATCACTCCTACTATGAGATATTTCAGAGTATTTGGTAGCAAATGTTACATTAAAAGAGATGAAGATATAGGAAAGTTTGATGCTAGAAGTGATGAAGGAATTTTCTCGGGTTACTCCACTCAAAGCAAAGCATACTGGTGTTACAATAAGAGACTGAGAAAGATAATAGAAAGTAGAAATGTGAAGGTTGATGAAGGAATTGAGAATCCCTCAAGGTTTTATGAATATGATGAAGATGATCAGAATGGTTCTCTGGTTCAAGGAGCTCAATTCTCCTCTGAAAGTCACATTCAGACTGATCTAGTAAATCAGGAAGAAGAGGTTTGTCTGAATGAGCCCGATCAAGAAATAATAGTGCAAGAAACCCCCAAAGTTCCAAGGTATGTAGCTCTAAACCACTCTAAAGATCAGATCATAGGTGACAAAAGCAAAGGGGTACAAACAAGGAGGAGAATTGCTCAAAATTTAGATGAATACTATTTGATTTCAAAAATTGAACCTAAGACAATAAATGAAGCCTGCAATGATGAAAACTGGACCAAAGCAATGGAGGAAGAGTTGATGCAAATTGAGAAAAATCACACTTGGGATCTTGTTCCCAGACCTAGAAACAAGAATGTGATTGGAACCAAATGGGTCTTTCGGAACAAACTAAATGAAGTTGGTGAAGTAATCAGAAACAAAGCCAGATTGGTCTGCAAAGGCTACTCTCAAATAGAAGGAATTGATTTTGAAGAAACCTTTGCTCTGGTGGCAAGAATTGAAGTAGTTAGATTATTTGTTGCATTTGCTGCCTTTAAAGACTTCAAGGTATATCAGATGGATGTCAAGTCTGCCTTCCTAAATGGTGATTTGGAAGAAGTATACATTGAGCAATCAGATGGATTTCAATTGTCTGATCATAGTGATATGGTTTGCAAGTTAAAGAAAACACTATATGGATTGAAGCAAGCCCCAAGGGCTTGATATGAAAGGTTGGATAAGCATCTTGTGCAGATTGGTTTCAACAAAGGTACTGCTGACAGTAACTTATATTTCAAAATTGATCATGAAAACATCTTGATTGTTGAAGTATTTGTTGATGATATCATCTTTGGATGAAAAGATAGCATGTGTAAAACTTTTTCAAATCAAATGAAAAGTGAGTTTGAGATGTCCATGCTTGGTGAAATGAATTTCTTCTTGAGTCTGCAAATTACTCAAACAAAGAAACGGATCTTCATTTCTGAGACCAAATATGTGAAAGAATTGTTGAGGAAATTTGGAATGGAAGATTCAAAGCCAATGAATACTCCCATGGCAACTGGATGCAAGTTGAGCAAAGATGATGACTCTCCCAAGGTGGATCAGACAAAATATAGGTCAATGATTGGAGGACTATTGTATCTCACTCAAACTAGACCAGATATTATGCAAGCTGTTGGTCTTGTTGCTAGATTCCAAGCTGATCCTAGAGAATCTCATGTTATGGCAATCAAGAGGATTTTTAGATATCTAAAGGGGACAGTTGAGTATGGTCTATGGTACCTGTAGACACCTAAAAATGTCTCAACCACCAAACTGACTCCCGACATCCCTAAACATATCAATTTCCCTTCTAATCAATTAATTAAATTTTATTTAATTAATTTCCCCTTTCATTTTCCAAATTCACACTTCATCCCCCAAAATTGAGTTAATTTCATTAATTCAATAGTCCAAACCTTAGCCCATTAATTTAATAAATATGAAATATTTATTAAATCAATTTCCCCTTTTCCACTAAATCCACATAATTAGTTAAAAATATATTAACTAATTAATCCAGCCTACTAATTAACCTATTCCTACCCTAGACAATTAAATAGCTATTATTTAATTATCTACTCTAGCCTACCTCATCATAGCCCTAGGATTTAATTAAATAAAAACTATGTTTAATTAATCCTAAAACCCTCATTTGGGTGGTCAAACCTTGTTTAACACCCTTTCCCACATCTTCCAAATAAAAAATTGAAATATATCCCTCATAAATCAATTTTTTATACACGTGTCATAATCCTCATTTAATGCCTCTTACACCCCTTACACATGTCATAACTCATTAATATCCACTCTTCCCCAAATGAATTTTTAATTCATTTTACCCTTCCCCATGTGAATTTTTAATTCACAAATAATCCATCTCACTCAACCTCATTAATTCACCCCTTTCCCAAAAATGAATAAAAGATTCACTTTTATTCCTAGCCCTCCATCTTCCAAGATCAAATCTAGGCCCTCCACATCACTTTTATCCTCCACCATTGATCTTTCCAATCAATCTCCACCCTTGGATCAAAATCCCTTCCAAAAATCTATAAATAGAAGCTCTCCCAAGTCATTTTCATGATCCAAGTCTATGCAAAGTTATAATGCCAAAATCACTCTTGAGCTAGGATAGTGAGTTGCACAATTTGAGTAAGCATTTCACATTGGAATCCATTGTCTAGGGATCATCTTGGTCTTAGGAGCTTGTTTTGGGTGCAAAGGCTCCTTCCTCCCTTGATGGGATTAGATTTGTATTGTGAGGTATAATCCTGTGTTTATTACATTTGATTTAATATTTTAGCCTTATTTGCATTATCTAATCTACAGTACCCTAGAGATCATGATTTCTCTCTTCATGCATATACAGATGCAGATTGGGCAGGAGATGTGGATGACTAGAAGAGCACCAGTGGTGGAGCTTTCTTTTTGGGAAAAAGATTGGTTTCTTGGCTAAGCAAGAAACAAAAGGCAATATCTATATCTACAACTGAAGCAGAATACATTGCAGCAGCAGGTAGTTGCACTCAAATCTTATGGATGAAGCAGATGCTAAGAGACATTAAAGTAGAATATGAGGAGCCTATAACAATTTTCTGTGATAATTCAAGTGCAATAAATATTTCTAAGAATCCGGTGTTGCATTCTAAGACTAAGCACATATCTATCAAGTTTCACTTTTTGAGAGAGCAAGTGAACAAGGATGAAGTTAGATTGGAGTATGTGCCCTCCAAGGATCAGATTGCAGATATTTTTACTAAACCTCTTCCCAAGGACTCTTTTGAGTATCTCAGGGAGAAGTTAGGGGTCATTACCCCTCTGGTGATGAACTAGGATGCACTGATGTGCATCAGTCTGGTGGATATCACAGTCATATCTTGTGATCCAGATTGGTGATGGGGAGCTGCTACTCAGGGGGAGCAGCTGGTATGATTCTGATGTGTTATAGTTGCAAGTATGAGCCCTTTGCCGTTGATGTCAAAGGGGGAGAGATGACATTTGAAAAACAAGTGGTTGATCAAAGGGGAGTAGTAAAGAAAGAGAAGACATGTGAAGAGTTGTTGCTGATAGGGGGAGCTGTGACAGAAAGGAGAAGTTCTTGTCTTGATGGTTTTTCACATCATATGTTGCCATCAATGATAAAGGGGGAGATTGTTGCAAGTATGAGGATAACCAGTGTTGTCATTGATGTCAACATACTCATATTTCATTAATGAGAAAGATTGGATGAGCTGAGTGCTAAGGATATTGAGAAAATTAGCCTCAATCAGGAACAGTAAAGAACAGTGATGACATTAAGGTAAAAGTCCAAGATAAGATGAATATCAAAGGATGTAGTTTAAAGGGTTTTCAGATGTGAGTCTTGAGATGCTCCAGTCAAGATTTTAGAGGTCCGCATGAAGATATGAAGAAGTTATGGTCACTCTAGCAGAACCGGTTTCGGCAGATGTTCAGTGGTGATAGAGTGTCACAGATTGGTCCGGTGAGCTCCGGAATTGCATTATCTCATTCTGCAGATTGGAGGGAGTGTTGCAGAAAGAAGTGTGAAGTGACAAATAGATTTTTTCATGGTTTGGAGGTCTGGAAGCACCTTTTTCAGTATGCCAGTGGCGATAGACTATGTTCTTGAAGTTCTGGATGAAGAAGAGAAGAATTCCAGTAAGCTAATAAAGTGTAGATGTTTTTGGTGACTCAAGAAAGGTTTTGGTGATCTTTGGATTGTGTACAATTCTTATTGGCGGTCTGCATTGAAGTTGGAGTTTGCATTTGAAGAATTACCACCGGGTATTGGTGTTCTTCTTGAGACTGGCCGACCGGATGTGTTACACATCTTGTAAATGATCTTATAGGTGTTTGTTGACTTAGATGATTGTTCCTAAGTCGATGCCTTGTATAAATAAGGGATTGTGAATTCATTTTGAAGTGTGTCTTGGAGCGAATAAGTGTGGTGTAGCGAAGAGAAGTACAAAAGGCAGAGCAAGAGTTTCTGGGCTTAAATGGAATTGATCCAAGCATGGTAAAGATGTCAATCTCCAGTTCAAGTTTGTAATACTTGTTACTTTATAGATAGTGTGTCTCTTGTAGGTAGTGTGCCTCTTGTGAGCAGTGTGCTCAGGTAGTGAGCCCTAATTGGCATGTGCCATCTATTTTTCTTATTCTTCTAACAGAGAATAATCCTTGGGTTAATCACCCTGTGGTTTTTCCCTTGACTAGGTTTTCCACGTCAAAATCTTGGTGTCTCATGTGTTGATGTGTATCTATTCTAGTGTTTATGCTTTATGCTTTCATGAATGATTAATTGATATGCTATTACATAACAAAGAGGATTTAAGTGTTTAAATTAGAAGCGAGTTTTGGACAACTGATTCACTCCCCCTCTCAGTTGTCTGTTTGGAATCCAACATTGGTTCCAAGTTTACATATATTTGTCTTTTTTTGTTGTATTTTTACACATACAATGAATATTGGGTAGATTTTATGCATTTTATGGTTTCACTATTTGACCACCTAGAGACCTCAATTTGAAAACTTGACCTTTGCATCCCTAGATCAGACTTGGGAGACCCTTCCTCAACCATCATCTCACCTAAAACATCAACCATTTCCATCATATCCATCCAAAGTATATCATATTTCCCTCATCTTAGTATTTTCATCCATTATCATAAGCTAGTCATCACAACCATCATCCTTAGACCTTGGTCCTTCCAAATGTTAGCCTACCCTTGTCATCTTATCATTGTCATCATCATTGGATTTGAGCAAATGAAGTCAAAGATTCTTGAACTTAAGACTTCCATGGAGCAAATACAACTAGAAATAGATGATAAGGAATATGTCATGCCCACATTTCCCATGCAGTCACAACACGCATCACACATGTCATGTCCACATTTGACATGTGGTCATGACACGAAATATCAAAAAAAATTTCCACACTTCCCTAGAAACTCCCTCGCATGCATAAGCATGCTCGGTGGCGTACGCTTAAGGCGTAAACAATACAGTTGTCAGCGGGGTAATACGCACACGTACACATACCCAAACACAAGAAGGCCAACAAGGGGGTCATCATGATGCGGTTAACATCGCTACAAGGGTTATACTGACTCATCTTCTAAACCCTAAATTCTGGGAAAATTCGGTAGCATAACGCTTCATAGGCGTGAGTGGGGTTAATTGTACTAACACTATTCTGATCAAGGGGTTTTCTGTTTTGGGTTAATAAATATCCTACAACTCACTAATTACATTGGGATATAGTTGATTATGTTAATGGCACATTTTTCAACAAAGTCCGATCATCTATTCTCCTTCACGTTTTCTAAAATTTAATATTAATTTCTCCTCCTTCTAGTTTTAGCATTTTCAACAAAGCCTGCACATTTGTTCTTCTTCCCATTTCTCTGAAATTTAATTTTTAATTTGCTCTCTTTCACGTTCTCTATCAATCAAAGTTATCACTGCATCCTTTACATTATTCCTAATTTCTTGGTAGATTAGTTCTCTATCAATCAGAGTTATCACTGCATCCTTTACATTATTCCTAATTTCTTGGTAAACCAGATCACTTAAATAGGACTTATTAACTTCGCTTGAAGAAATTCCCTAGGTTTCTGCTCTGGTTTAATTTCAACATTTGAATTAATTTTGATAATTAATTTTCCCCTAATCAGGATTAACGGAGAGTTAAATCTTACTTAGTTCTCTTAGCCTATTTCAAAAATTCCACGCATTTTCTCCTCTTTGTTTTCGCTTTTATATTTCTTTCTCTTTTTCTCTCATTTTTCTCAATTGGATGTTTTCTCAATCTATAGGATGAGTTTACAATGGCCACATATGAAATGCATATGATGGCTTAATTGCATTTATAAAGATACGCATATCTATATAAATGCAAATAAGCATATATATATATATATATATATATATATATATATATATATATATATATATATATATATATATATATATATATATATATATATATATATATATATATATACGCACACATGCTTATTTGCATTTATATTTCTAAGTTTTCTTTTTAATAGAAAAATAAGAATATTTTTCTTTTCATTTTCTTGGTATTTTAATTGTGAAAATTGTTAAACCCCAAACTCATTTTTCCTATAGTTAAAATTAATATATATATATATATATATATATTATTGTCAAAATAGAAACCCTATTCTTCCTTTTTTTTTTTAAATAGCTTCATTTTTTACAAAATTATCAATAAATTATATATATATATATTATATTTAATGGGGTTACAAATTTCTTTATCAAATAATTTATATATATATATATATATTAATAATTTATTTTATTATTATATATTATATTTTACTTTATATAACAATGAATATTGTATATTGCCATATATATTTTTTTTATTCTCATTGGAGAAATCCTAACACATTCTTTTTTGTTTGATTTGTATTGGCTGTGTAGGTCCCATGGAGGCGGCAGCGGCAATGGAGGAGGCCACAGTGCTGGTGGCGCTGAGTGATGGGGCCACGGGTAGAGGGGAGGTAGGGTGGAGGTATCCACAGAGGATGGAAAGGGTGATGGAAGGGCGGTGGAAGGTGTCAGTGGTGGTTGCAGGGAGCGGTGAAGGCAAATCGCGGGGTCACGGGTGGCAATAAGGCGGAGGCCACGACGGAGGGCGGGGGTTTAAATGACTGGTGGGGAGTGTGGGGAGGGGGTAGAGTGTTGGGAATTAAGGTGTCTCAACCTTTGCAAATTCCTAATGTTGTATTTATTTAACCCATGTTGAGTTAGCAAAGTCAGCACCTTGTGTATATGCAATAGGGTAAATTTTTGGTGACTTTGGCAGCCGCAATTTCCCCCTTGAATAATTATCGGGGGCTTGGGGGCAGCGCCCCCAAGATAGGGTCAAGGGGTGCAGCCCCTTGCGGGGTCCAGGGAGGTTATGATATGTAAGAGGAATATGATCTTTTTAGTCAGTGTATGACAGATTCTATGACAGATGTAAGGTGTGTAAGAGCATCTGTCGTAACATATCTTGGGACCAGGTGCCCACTTCGGGATGGGATGTTGGACAAGTGTCATTAGGCATGGGTTTTGGGGCATGAGTCCAAGATGGATGCCCATCTCTAGAAGGTTCCATATTTGCCTTGTAAACTCTATATAAACAGGTGCTTGGATGGGAGATAGATAACTTTAGTACAAGTACTGTTATGCTATTAGAATATCTCCATATTTGACATTCAAAGACTCCTAAAAGAGCATTGGCTCTGAAACTATATTGTAATCTGTTATTGTTTACTGTAATACATTTGAGCTATGTTTTGGAGTGTGGGGTTTTTCACCCGTAAGAGTTTTCCCCATGTATATCTTGTCTCTCTTCTTCTGTCTTTTTTCTGGTTCTTATGTTTTGCTACAATATCTCATGTTAATGGTTTAACATTGTTGTAATAGTTAGGATAAAGTTGAATTTGCATAGCCCTCTCCTCATTAGATTAGTGTAAGAAGCATTTTCTGCACACCTAGCTTCCTTTCACGGAGCCCCCACCCACATCCCATGATGTGGGGTGTGGGTGGGGGCTTTGCCCCCTCCCCACACCTATTGTAAAAAGTGATGGTGGTAGGGGGTTCGAACCCCCCCACCACCACTCTGCCATTTTTTTTTCTACTGTAATTCAATTCCTAAAACCTGCGAAATGCAATTTCATTTCTCCTTTGTATTTTTTATTTATTTATTAAAATATAAGGTGTATATATATGTGTGTGTGTGTGTATTTTTTATATACACAGCGACTTCTCAACAACACAATTCATAGTCTCATTAAATAAACCTGCAACTGTATATTTTAGAATATATATTACTGTCAAAAATTTTGAAAGATAGAGCAGAATAAATCAGTATAAATTTAATTTCCATGTAAATTTATATTTTCAATTGACCTCAAAATTAAAATTTTAATTTCTCTTTTATACCATTTCACATGAATAAAGGAACCTATATTTTTTTTTTGTTTAACTCAAATCTATTTGCAAGATAATAACTTATTTTAAAATAGTTTCATTGGAATGTTATAAATTTTTGTATATTTTTCTTCATAGAACTAAATTGCAATTTTCTTATTTAACTATAAATTTAACCCACAACTTTACTAATTGGCAAATTTAGAAATTAACAAATAATAAAATTGGCTTATAACACAAATTTCTTCATTCCTCTTAACTTAATGGTAAAATTTCAAGCAACAATTTTAACTATCTTTATTTACCACAACAACTAAATCAAAATTTGCTAATAGAAATATTAGGAAATAAACAAAATTAATACCTTTTTTAAAACAAAATTTCCTTCCTTCCTAATTCCATAAATAGTAAAATTTACTTACAAACTAAAACTATCATTTCAATGAAAGAGAATTTCCCACAACTCAAGAAGACCAAATTTTACAACAAGAGAGAGAGAAGTTCTCTTAAAATCAACAAGGATGTAGTCATTAATAAGTTCAAGCTCTTCTATAGAGCCTTAAGAGTAAAGGAAAATAAAATATTTTCCAAGACAAGTAAATTCTTCAATCTTCACACTAAGCTCCATGAAACCTGCATATCACACAAGGGAAGAAAACACCACACATCTTGCTCTCCTCCCTACTATAGACCCGCAAGAGGGTCACCCCTGAGCTAGGGAGGTCGTCCACACACCTAGGGATCTCAAATCCACTTCACAACAAGATAAACAAGCAATATCCCCAAAACACAAAACACACCCATGGATATTTACACAAACAAAAACTCAACCAAAGTGAGTCAAAAAGGGGTAGGAGAGTGGACACACTCAACTTAAGAGTGCCACCCTTCAAAATATTTCAACACAAATTTCTCATGGCCTCAAGCTAACTTGATAACAAAATTTCCAAAGGATTTCATATTTTGGCTCTCAAGCCATATAACAAATTACTCAAAGTCACACAAATGCCCTCAATGCTTTCAACATCCCAAAACAAGGAAATGAACTTGAGGACGATCACTCCTCCACTACCCCACACTTGATGAGAATTTCTCCCAAATGGGAGAAGCTCTTTCAACACCCTACTAAACATTTCCCACAATAATAAGATATAACACAAGCAAAACACATCTCACACATTCATCATGCAACAAATTGAAAATACAAGGGAAATGCCTTAGCCTTGAAAACCAACCTTTAAAGCCCTAATAATGGAAGAAGTTTATGTAGAGCTCCTCTAAATTATCCTCAAACCTAAGCAACCAAACTCCCTCTATCCTTTTTCTCCAAAAATAATTTCCAATAATTAAAATTCTAAAAAATTCAACAACTTTTCTTCCTATCCCAAGTGGGATTAAAATAACCCAATCCATGAGCTTAGAGGAATGGGGAGGTGACACTTGTCACCTCCTCACTCTTCCTCCCCACTACTATTGTGTCCCAAGGGATGGGTGTTGACACATGTCACCCATCCCCAAAGTTTTCCTTACCCCTTACCACATGTCCTCTCTCCAACACATGGGAGAGAAAGGGGGAGTTGAAGAGGGAAAGGGTAACACATGTCTCCCCTTCCTTCCCTCTCATGAAGGACCACACAACTCCATGGGGACTCTCACCAATTGTGAGGGAGACTTGAAGTTAATTCCTCCACAATTGGTGGGTCTTGGAGTCATCTCTAGCCTTGGGAATTGAAAAGGAATGGGCTTGAGTGTTGATACCACTCATCCTATCCCTCTCATGCCTCCAATTCGTCACTTAACTTCAGTGTGAAGTTAAGGTGACCATACGGAGGTTTACCAAGGGTTACCCAAGTCAAAAGGGACCCTAGACCCATGGGGTATAACCTAGGGTCAACTTAAACCTAGTTAGGACACCCAGGGTCAAGTTAAAACACAAGAAAAAGGTCTCCAAAAATTAAAATTTAAAAATAAAATTCTAAGACAATTCTTAAAACACATATCATAATTCAAATTAAAAGAGGGTAGACCTAACCCATTCAACCTCATGCAAATAACATTACAACATTACATCATACACATAGTTGATCTTGGTTCCTCGTGGAACCAGATCGGCTTCACAAGGGATTACAACATAAGGTGTAGGATGATCTCCAGTATCTGTGGTTTGTTAGCAAAACCTACGCATTCAAATGCAAAGTTAATTCCACATATAAATATCATAGCCGAAGCAATTTAAAGCTTGCACTCACATAAGATATCACAAGTCCTCTTAAGCATAAAGGAAATCACATTACAATTGTCTATCTGACATCACCCAATTAGTTTCCCTGTAATGTAAACATTAATCAAACATCACCCAATTAGTTTTCCTATAATATAAACATCTATTTAACATCACCCAATTAGTTTTCCCATAAAATAAACATCTATCTAACATCACCCAATTTGTTTTCTCTTAATACAAGCATCTATCTATCATCACCCAATTAGTTTTCCTTTACCATAATAAGGTCTAAAAGTTTGGGAATCCGGGATCAACAGTCCCACAAATATAAAAGTATCAACAATAGTAAGGTAAATAGTCACATGAACAGAATCCAAAGTGCAAAAAGGAAGCAATCTTTGATGAGTTGTTACTCAAAAAATGTGTCACTTAGACACATTCCATCTAAGACTATGCGATCATGTAGGGCCCCTATACAATAACCTCTTTTAAGTTTTGATATCTCTGTAGACACCCAAATTTGTCCCAACTTTGTCCATGTCTAGCAACACCTTGTCAAAAACATCACTTAGACATCATGTAGCATTTTGTCCTAAATCCCACTCTTAATCCCACTTATCCCATTAAGCCAATTAATTAAATAAATTTTATTTATTTAATTAAAATCCCGTTTAATCCCATCCTTATCCCACTTAGCCAATTAATTAAATAAATTTTATTTATTTAATTAATTTCCACATCATATCTTAATCCCACTATCCAATTAATTAAATAAATTTTATTTATTTAATTAATATCCAACTCATATCCCAACTAATTCAAATATTTTATTTGAATTAAGTTCTCATCATAAGCCGACTTTCCAATTAATTAAATAAATTTTATTTATTTAATTAATTTATCTTATCATTTAGCCGACATGTGTGCTTCTTTCATTTAAAAAGATAAGTGGTACTATAGCCTTTTATTTAATATCTTTTATATGTAGTACTTTTTATGTACACAAGCACACATGAGCCCTATCCTCCTTGACACTTGTCACATGACTACAACTCCCTTGAAGAGTGGGAATACCTAATCAATCCTAGCCATCCACATCAATCATTTAGCTTTTTAATCTCAACCATCCAATTGAACCAAGCCTTTCCTATAAATCAAACCCCTCATAAGCCATTAGCATGCATTGAGCTTCAAGTACCATTATTCTGCCAAATTTTCTAGAATGCATTGAGCTTCAAGTAACATTATTCTACCAAATTATCATTAGCATGCATTGATCCTCAAGTATCCACATGCTGTTGAAATATTATTAGAGCCTTTGCATCCTTCAACTATCATCCTCATATCATCTTCATCTTAATGTTATGCTGCAGAAGTGAGCACCCAACATTCCTCCAACAATAATCCTTCAAAATCTTGCATGCTCATGCGAGGTGGAGAAGAGCAATGGAGATAAATCGAGCATAGCATGGAGATTGGTTTGCATTTACATTTGTTATTTTAATTTTCATGTTGTCTTGTGCTTCATTGTGCATTGCTAGGGTTTTTATCATTGCTGTTTATTCATTTGCCCTATTTGCAATTTTACCCTAACATACAATCTCTAAGGCATTTGTCTATGGTGTGAAGTTTTCAATTGATTGAAAAAGAGTCAGATGCATGTAGTGTAAAGTTGCAAATGGGTGCAACTTTTTTTCTGTTCCTCATGTGACTAAACTGATAGTTCCAACACATTTGGATTGGTTGGTTTATTCTAGGCATGGTCCTATTTCACACCCAAACATGCCAAAATAGTCTGAGCTACATTGTACCGGCAATATCCCTTAAGAGTCCAAAGTGTAAAAAAGTAGTAATCTTTGATGAGATATTACTCAGAAAGTGTGTCAATTAGAAACAATCTATTTAAGGCTATGGGATCATGTAGGGCCCCTCTACAATAACCTCTCTCATTTTTTGATATCTCTGAGGCATTTTCTCATGGTGTCCAATTTTCAATTGATGGAAAAAGTGTCAAATGCATGCAGTGTAAAGTTGCAAAGGGGTGTGAAAACCAATTATTCCAACATGTCCGGATGGGTATCTTTAGGCTAGGAATGGTCTTGTTTTGCACCCAAACATGTCGAAACAGTCTGAGCTACATTGTACCGACGATATCCCTTAAGAGTCCAATGTGCAAAAAGGTAGCAATCTTTGATGAGATGTTACTCAAAAATCATGTCACTTAGAAACAATCCATCTATGGCTACAAGATCATGTAGGGATGCTCTACAATAACCTCTCTTAGTTTTTATATCTCTAAGGCATTATTCTATGGTGTCAAGTTTTCAATTTGAAGTCAGTTGAAAACATTGTTAAAGCCCTGTAAATTGTATTTTCAAACCCTAACTACCCAATGGAGCCCTAAAAACCTAGAATCAAGCAAGAAAAGAAAGTAAACATGAAACCCTAGGCTAATAGTGCAAATCCTCCATTATTCCTATGATGCTATGACTAACTAATGCACTCAGATTTTATAGGTCTACAAATGTTATGGAGAGCTCAAGAATTGACAATGGCAAAAGTTAATTTCTGCAAGTGGTGAGATGTGAAAATGAGAGTGAGAGGGTGGTTTTATAGACAAGAGAATTTGAATGGATAGCTAAGATGAAGAGTTGACTTCGAGCCAAGATCAAGGACTGAGAATGATTAGGGTTTCTAGCCACTAGAGGACAAAAGACAATTTTTTATTAGAAGAAATGATGAGGTGGGAAGTGATTTTAAAATTAAATAAATTGTATGCATTTATTTAATTTTTTAGAGGCTGATAAGGGCGTGGTTCAGTGGTTAAGTTGCTCAGTTGTAGTGACAGCCACCAGAGTTCAAACCCCCATTGGGCCAACGAGCTTGTAGGCTTTATGCCTTCGCTGGGCCAACGAGCTCACGGGTTTGAAGTGTTCTTTCTTGGGGATGAGGTCCCTTGTGTTTTGGCCTCACTAGTTCATAGCTTTGGGAAAAAAACATTACTGTGGAGCTGGAGGGTGTGTCGCACCAGTGTCACCGGTCACGTTAAAAAGTTTATCAAGTGCATTTAAAAAAATAGAGGAAAGGGGAATGTAATGTGGTTTTAATTAAATAAGTGTAGACTTCTTTAATCAAGGTAAGGTTGATAATTTAAATAAATAGGTATTTATTTAAATTTGAAGGGGAATACAGATGTTAGACTAATGAATAATTAAATTATTTAGTTATAGAGGAAACTAGAAGGAAATTGCTTAAATAATTAAATAAATAAAATTTATTTAATTAAAAGCGTAAGAGGGAATGAATTAATTAAATAATTAAAAAATATTTAATTAATAGTAGAATATGAGATTGAGATGAATTATGTGTGAAAATGTTGTTCATAGGCCCAGGACATTTTTAAGTGTCTACATTTTGCCCCTATTTGATATAGTGTAGAATCCGGCGTTGTATCAATGAAAAATTTGAGACATGTGCTCTAAACATGCCCCAGTGTATTTTAGGTTAAGTGTGATGGCCTTATGGCCCCTTGGGAAATTTTTCAAATTTTCTAAAAAAATTTCAAAAAATTTGGAAAATATTCCAAAAAGTTGTGTGGGATGCCCAAAGTGATCTGGAAGTGAGAAAATAACCATAAAAGGTGCTCAACATGTGAAAGAAAGCTGCTAGTTGGTCAATTTTGTGAAAAGGGATCCCACCTAGGTCAAAAAGGTCTTATAAATAACCCTTAGGGGGTCCATAATCCTCATTTGTGCAATTTGAGTTTAGAATCTTCAGAGAGAGTAGAGGTGATTTTTAATGTTCTTGAGGAGCTCCTGCCGAAATGTCACCTGTACCGCTCCATCAACACCGTGGGTCAAGGATCTAGACATATGGTCGGCTCCCTGGGACAGGCATGCCGGTATGTATCTAACCATATCTTGTCAATTTTTGTATTTTTGGGTAGATTCTAGGGCCCGAAAAGAGGGCACACATACAGTGCACTTTTGTGCACTGCCTACATTATCATGTGCAACATGCACGCTTAACAGCATAAAGCATGTGATCTGGTGCGACGCATGCAGTTTTTGGGACTGCATGTGTTCACCAGTGCACTGCCTACGCTTAGGCCAAATGCATCTACTAGGTGTGACGCCTGTGCCAAAGTGTGATGCATAAGTTTAGCAGTGTGACGCATGGGCTAGAGTGTGATGCATGCGTTTGGTAGCATGACACCTGCACTTAGCCACCACAAATGGGAACAATAATGTCATGCATGTGTTGATTTAGCCACTAAAAATGAATTTTTCCCTAATTTTTGCCCCTGTTTGGTTGTGAATGCTGCATTTAGGGTTTGTAAATTGATGTGGTGTGTTGTCTATGTGAATACAAGAGAGGTTACCACCTATTTACACATGGGAGAGCCACCTGAACGAGTATCAATTGCAAGACTCTCTGTTGATTGTAGAGTGAGATACTCGCGACGTTCTAGGACTGTATGATGTTGCATTCATGCCCATGATTCAGGCTAACTGGGGTCTATTGACTATAGTGACTGAGAGATGGCATTCTGAGATGAGTTCATTTCATTTCCTGATAGGGGAGGCTACCGTGACATTTCTTGATGTTTGGCAGATTCTTTGGCTGCCTATTCATGGAGATTGAGTGATATACAGTATAGAGATCGTGTTGGCTACACTTTGTCAATTGCTTGATACTGATGATGATGCAACCTTGGGATTTGAGGAGCATGAGATTCCCTGGGATGCTTTGATAGATTAGTATGATCAGTTAATTGTGCTCTTATGCACTTGTATCGGAGGCCTCATAAGTCCAAATCAGTGTGGCCATGGATTTCCATTGGTTGGGGGGAGATGTTAGAGGACATGATGGTGGATGCCACAATTTATGCATGGGAACCCTACCTCCTAGTGCAGTTGTATCACTAGTTGCATGAAATTGTTTATCATGGTGAGTAGTCGATTAGCTGCGGGCTGACCTTATTGATGATATGGGCTTGGGAGCATATTCCCGTATGTAGGCCACCAGTAGAGGAGATTTTTATGAGTTACGTTATGTCTTCTACTACACTAGAGCAATTTTATAGGTATGCATGGGAAATGTCAGATATTGGAGACATGCTATTGATCACATGGATACCTTTATTTGTAGGCCATACAGGGGGTGTCCTAGGTGGACAGATGATGCCAAGCATTTACTTTACTGCAGACACACCAGATATTTGATTGGTCGTACCGTGCAGGCACAACATGTTATAGAGTGCCATTTTCTAGAGAGGCTGCTCAAATAGTTTGGGAGTGGTAGGATGAGTTAAATGACATTATAGAGTTTGCTTGGGTCATGTGAGAGGTTCTAGTGTGGGGGTGATGATTGCAGTTTAGACAACCATTGATGAGATCAATGGGCTACAATGAGTGCAGTGGGGTGCGGATGATGTTGCCAATGCAGGTACCACTCTTGCATATGATGCTTGGTAGGCCACTCATAGGCCAGTTCCTTATTTGCATCTCGATGTGCTAGCAGTAGTGGATAGGTTGGGGTGAGGGCCGAGAGGCTGACTTAGAGGATGGGGCCAAGGTAGAGGCAGAGATAGAGGAGATGGTGGTAGAGGGAGAGATGCACGAGGTAGGGGTGCTGGACTTGCCTCGATTCAGGAGGAGGGAGAGGGGGCAGTAGGATAGGTAGCCGCTGTTGTGGGGGAGATGCAGGTGGGGGTGGAAAGGAGGATGTAGTGATGGAGGATGTTGATAGGGGAGGTGTTGGTGGAGAGGAGATGGAGGAGAGTGAGGAGGAGGGAAATGAGGAGGCTAACAAGGAGGAGGAGTGGATCAAGGATCAGGCATTATAGGATGTATCGATTATGGAGGTTGGGGGTGACGAGGAGGAGGAGGATGCTGGAGATCAAGGAAGGGATTTGGCTACCTAAGTAGTAGCTATGCAGGCCCAGATGGTGACTATGCAGGCCCAGATGTAGGGTATGCAATAGTGGATCCAGGAGATAGAGGGTCATCTTGCCCAGAGGATGGCTGAGAGGGATATGGTTGTGATCAAAGCTCAGAGGGTGTAGTAGCAGAGTATTAATTTTGTGGCTATAGTCAGTGGGCCCACTATAGATCTAGCATAGACATTATATCAAGCTAGGTTGGAGACTGGTTATTATAGGACCTTATATGAGGGTGTGGTGCTAGCAGATCAGAGGGAATCTAGCTTCCAGAGCTATAGTGCTAGCAGGTCTCACTCTCAACGATCACATAGCAGTGTGGGGGCTACACACTCCCAGAGGAGGGCTTCACCCTATGATAGGTCATCTAGTTCCAAAGTATGATTAGAGAACATAGGTCCTCCCATAGGGCCAGCAGGATCAGGAGGCCATGACAATGTTATCTAGGCCATTTGGATAGTTCTGATGTATTTTAATCGAGCCTGCGTGCTCTTCTTTTATGATTGAGCCTGCGAACTCCATTTTTGACACATTATTTAGATTGTACTGTGACACATGTTTATATATGTGTGTGTGTGTGAGATGGGCCATTCCGATCAATCTTGTTATGCACATGATGTGATGGATGTTTTATGCTTATGGTGATATGTGTTATGATTTAAGATTCATGATGATGCAGTACTAGATACCATGTTGTTTATATAATGTTTATGATGTGATTTATGATGTTGTTTCTAGATGCATATGTTGATGTGATAGATGTTATGCAATGGTACTTTATTTCTATGTGGTGCTCATGTATGGATGCAAATGTGTATGTGATAAATGCCTATATGCTAGATGTAGGGTTTTATGTAGATGATGATGATTTTATATGATTTAATGCAATGTTTATGATTATGAAAAATGATGATTTATTATGAGGATGATGATTATGAAATGATGTTATTGATGGGCTAACATGTGTGCGTGTAGGTGATGTGATCTAATGCAAATTTTTGGTGTGTCATAGTAGGATGAAAAAGGTTTAGAAGAAAGGGAGATGAAAAAATGGAGATGAAGAATGTACAAGGATGAAGATCAGCTTAGAAGAATAGGTTCAGACTTTGTCGTGATAGATTTTGAGCTTTCTTTATGTAGTTACTGCTTATCATCATAGTGCTTATTGTATCAAAGGATGACCAATGCCATGGCATGTCAAAGGCCAAGACGCAAAGTGTGGTCCCTTGTGAAATAGGTACAAAATAGACAAGGATTGTTAGGCTCAAACTAAGTAACTAAGGCACTTTGTTGGATCATGTGATGAGAAAAAACCCTAGGTGTACAAGTTCTGATGCATGAAAGTACCTAGCTATTCTAATTCATAGGATGTTTTGATTCACACCCAATAGTTTCCCAATCACACACAAGGAACTTAGTTTCCCCAGTCCTCTTGCCAAGACAAACTACAAATAGCAATAAAAAAAGAGTTCTCACTCTATCCTCACTTCTCTTCATCTCTTAGGGACTGCCTTGATAAGCATAAGAATGAGACCGAAGAAAACAATCTAAATGAAAGATAAAATAGAGTCAATATCTTTTAGATCACTTGTTGAGTGTATATGTGTTTGTCTGATTGATGATGATTGATTGGATAATGCCTAGTTTCAGGATAGGAAGCATGTCGTATAAGATGTTTGGTTCGGTTTTGACAATGCGACCACCTGTATAAGGTAGATGATAGGCTTAGGACATCTCGTATAAGATGTGTGGTCTAGTTTTGAGATTGTCTTATGCTGGGAAATGGTTGATTTGTGATTATTTATAATGTCCAAAAGATGAGACGTGTCGTCTAAGGTGTAAAGCCTAGTTTCAACCATGTCCCATTCTCACTGTTAGACATGTGATTAGGATTATTAGTTGGTCATAGTGATGTTTGATCATCACCATGGGAATGATGAGTGACCATGCTTTGGTGATATTGTCAAACTGTCTTGTTTGATTGTTTGGATGTTGTTGTCTTGTGAAAGATTGATTGTTTTGTCTGCTCAAAGTGTCCATCTTGTTAAAGGACAACTTATTATAACGGTTTGATGCAACAGGCCCTAAGGGACTGACCTACTGCCTCGAGGGCTCATCAAAGATGGCCTTGCCTATGTGAAATCTCAAAGGCAATGTAGTTCGACAAGGGTGGACTTGGTTTGACCTAGGACCCAAGGGGAATGCCTCGGTGGCACATCAAAGATGGCCTTGCCTACGTGAAAGCTCAGAGGTGTTGTAGTTCAACCATGTGGGTGGATGACGTGACCTAAAACCTAGGGGGAGTGCCTTAGGGGCACATTGAAGATGGCCTTGCCTACGTGAAAGCTCAGAGGCATAGTAGTTTAGTTTCCTGGTTTGACATTGTTTATTGCTTGGGATTTTTTTGTTGACTATTTGATTTTTTGTGACTTTTTAACATTTTGTGATGTTTTTTGGGAATATTCGGATGTTTTTGTATTTTTGATAATTTTTGAATGTTTTTTTATTTTTGAGGATATAGGTATCCTCTAATATCAATTTTAGGATTAGGAATTGCCCCCAGTCAGGTGCATGATAACATTATGATGAAGGCAAAGCAAGGGAAAATGTGAAGACAATAAATGTTAATTTATTTCCAAACCATGGGAGGAACAGTGTGATTCATTGCAGATTTGGGATGTGGATCATGATATGGAGTAGGTAGGGCTTATTGTGGAAGATGGGAGGTGAAATTGAGTGACGGTAGACAATGGAGCAAAGATCAACTACACATGGCCCCTGTTTGCTAGGTTTTCACCATGGTGCTTTTCCAAAGCACCACCGAAGTGGTTTTCACTTTTGGATGGATTATTTCTCTTTACTATTTTTTTGTTGTCTAATAGCACCACCAAAGTGGTTTTCACTATTGGATGATTTTTTTCTTTTTTTTTTTCTTTTTTTCTTTTTTAAATTTTTTTTGAATTTTTAGGTGTAATATCGTAGGTGCATGTTGTTGATGGGTTCTAGTAATGGTTCATCTTTAGGAATGACCAATTGATATGAACCAAACCCATAGGATGCAGTGATGACATAAGGCCCTAGCTAATTTGGCTCAAATTTTCCTAGCTTCTCCCATCCCATCTAATTTTTAGGGTTTTCATTTTGGACTAGGTCTCCAATGTTAAAGTGTCAGACTTGAACCCTTTTGTTGTAGCTATGGCGGAGATGATTCTGATATGCCTGTAAATGGTTTAAGGCATTTTGTCTCCTTTCATCTAGCAACTCTATTTCATGTAGCTGAGATGCTATGTATTCTTCATCATCAACCAATTGTTGTAGTGACACTCTCAGGGAGGGCAACTCGACCTCAATGGGTAGGATAACTTTGGAGCTATAAACAAGGGAATATGGGGTGGCTCCAGTGGGTGTGTGGATACTAGTGTGGTAAGCCTAGAGGGCGGGGTTAAGCTAGATATGCTAGTCATGGCCAGCATCATTGATAGTCTATTTAAGGATTTTTATGATGGTTTTGTTCAACACCTCGGCTTGACTGTTGCCTTGTGGGTAGTATGGAGTGGTGAAGTGGTGTTGAATGTGGAATTTTTCACAAAGTTCTCAGACATCCTAGTTTTTGAATGGGCAGCCATTATCCATTATAATGGATTGTGGGAGACCACACTAGCATATGATGTAGTTAAGGATAAACTTGGTGATTTGTTTACTAGTAATGTATGTCATAGGAATTGCTTCAATCCACTTTGTGAAATATTCAGTGGCGGTGATAATGAATTTATGGCCATTAGCAGAAGTCGCGTGGATTTTACCCACGAGGTCAAGTTCCCATTGAGAGAATGTCCATGGAGATGTGAGTGGCTACAAGTCCTGAGTTGGTGCATGTACAAGATCCCCATGTATCTGGTACTATCTGCATTTCTTTATGAAATGGTAGGCATCCTTTTCCATGATAGTCTAGTAATAACCAGCTCTGATGATCTTTTTGGCAAGGGTAGGACCACTCGAGTGAGCTCTGCATATACCCTCGTGTACTTCATGTAGGGTTGTTTGTGCTTCCTCAGTGTCAAGACATCTTAGGAGGGTATTATCAAAGCCACATCAATAGAGGGTGTCATTGATGATGACGTATTTGACAGCTTGGTGAATGAAGGAGTTTTGTTGGTTAGATGAGAGGTCAGCAGGTAAGGTTTGGTCATGCAAATAGGTGTAGATGTCATTATACCAAGGTGACATGGGACCAACAATTTCACAAACTAACTCAGATTCTTAGATATCGAAGGTGGGGACTAAGAGTTGTTCCACCAACAACTCAAACTGAGTTGTGTTACTTGGAATTTCTAGGAGAGATCCAATTGTTGCCATTGCGTCCGCTTCTCAGTTCTGAACCCTGGGAATTTGATCAAAGAGAACTATGTCAAAATAGAGCCTGAAACTATCCACCATTCTCTTGTATGGCATAAGTTTTTCATCCTTGGTGTCATATTGTTTGTTGACCTATTTGATGATCAATTGAGAATCACCAAAGACTTGTAGTTTCTTTATTTTCCAATTGATGGCCATACATAAGCCTGTAAGTAGAGCCTTATATTCAACAATATTATTTGTACATGGGAAGGCAATACAAAATGCCTTAAGAATGGCATCACCTTGAGGTGTAATGAACAAGATACCTACTCCTAATCCATGATTGGTACAAGAACCGTCAAAGAATAGTGTCCATGTACTAGGCACCTCGAGGGTAAAAATAAACTCATCAGGGAAATCTACAATTAGAGGATGATTGGCTATTGTAGGTGCTTCTACTAACTAATCTATGATAACCTATCCTTTTATTGCTTTTTGGTCCACATACTCTATATCAAATTCACTCAGTATCATTACCCATTTGGCTCAACGTCCTGTGAGGGCTGCCTTCTTGAGTAAGTATTTTAGAGGGTCAATCTTTGTGATTAGATTTGTTTTGTGATTCAACATTTAGTGGCACAATTTCTGAGTGGTGAATACTACCGCAAGACATGAGCATTCAATAGAGGTGTAGTTGAGTTCGTAGCCCACTAGTGTTCTATTGATATAATAGATGGCTCTTTCCTTTCCTTGGTCATCATTTTGTACCAATAATGCCCCCAGAGTTGAAGGTGGTGTTGATATGTATAATAGCAAAGATTGTCCCAGAATTAGGGGCATGAGAACTGGTGGTGACATTAGATAATCCTTGATCTTTTGAAAAGCATCTTGACAGCTTTTAATCCATACAAAAGGGACCCCTTTGCAGAGCAAGTGTTGGAATGGCTGACATTTATCAACAAGTTGAGCGATGAATCTCCTTATTAACTGTAATTTTCCCTATAGGCTGCACAATTGCTTTAAAGTTTTTGGTGGAGGCATGTCCATGATGGCTTTGACTTTAGCGGGGTCAAACTTAATGCCTCAATCTGAGAGACTATATATCCAAGTAGTTTTCCTGAAGTGACTCCAAAGATGCATTTCGTAGGATTTAGTCTAACTTTATATTCCTCTAGTCGCACAAAGACTTTATCTAGAGCTTCTAGGTGAGTTCTTCTTGTCACTACTTTAAACAAGAAGTCATCTATGTAATCTTCCATGAAGGTGTGCATATAATCATGAAAGATTGTGGTCATATCCCTTTGATATGTTGCTCCTATGTTTCTAAGTCCGACATGCATGACATTCCAACAATATGTTCCCCAGGGGCAGGTGAAAGTCATCTTGTGCTGATCTTTAGGGGCTATTCTTATTTAATTATACCCTAAGAAACCATCCATTAATGAGAGAATTTCAAAGCTAGCAGTGAGGTCCACTATGATATCAATATTCGGCAATGGGAAATCATCCTTTAGACATGCCTTGTTTAAGTCTCTAAAGTCTTCGCAAATTTAGATTTGTCCATTGGGTTTCATAACTAGCACAAGGTTGGATATGCACTCCGATTAATCAATGAGACGAATGAATCCAACATCAAGTAGCTTCTTCAACTCTGCTTTCACCAAAAGGGCTATCTGTGGATGCATTTTTCTCAACTTTTACTTGACTAGTATTGCATTGGACAGTAATGGTAAGTGATGTAGAACAAGTTGTGGATCAAGGCCTGGAATGTTAGTGTATGACCAGGAAAAATTTAATCTGGCATGCAAAGAAGAAATCTATAAACTCTAGCTTTTTTTGGTCAATGAGTGATGTGGCAAAGTGAACAATCTTGGAAGCATCTTCTATACCAACATTGGCTTCAATAGTTTGTTCCACAAGCAATGGTGATCTCTTAGGTACAATGGGAAGTACATCTAGCCCTCCATCCTTGGACGCCTCAAAGAGGTTTTCACCCTCAGATACATCCTTTATTTTTACTTTTGTATGGTCTAAGGGTGCCTTTCAGTTTTCACCCAGAGACCTATTTTCTTTTTCTTTTTCATTTTCACTTTTACGACTGGAGGGCGGAGTAGACTCTCCAAAGTATGCTGATTTATCCAAGTCCATGATGTAGCCAACCTTATGATCCCCTAGTGGTATGCCCTCATGAAGTCCCATGAACTCAATGATAGCTTCTTCGTTATCAAATAAATCTAAGTTAGGTGTTGTTTGTTGGTCCCAGTCTATAAGCTCAGGATGGACAAGAGGCAAGCCATCATCGATGTCAAAAAAGCTCATGGAGATGGGGGTAAGAGTGCATATGGAGGTGTTATCTAGATCCCAAAAGATGTTGATCTAGGCGGCGCCATCAGGTGATTCAGGGTGGGATGATTGTGGTTTAGGTTTAGGAGGATCCCTCAATGTCTCAACATCCTTAGAGATACTCACATCCCCTCCTAGAAGTAATTTAGTACATGGAGTATTTTCTCTTTGTGAGCTATATCCTAACCCTTTATTGCATGGCCGCATAGTTTGTTGAAGAGGTTTCGTTTGTCCATTTCCATTGGGTCCAAGCCCACTATGTCCATCATATCCTTTTCTTTTGACAAATTCATACCCTTTACCATATTTCTCTATGGGCAATTTGATATGTTCAACCTCTTCTTCTTCTTTATAGAGGCATGAAGAGATATCTTCGCTAATGTCCTCTTTACTTAATTCACCCAATTTTGTGAATGTGGTTAGAGCAACATAAATAGTTTGCTTCGATGGAATGGGGCTAGGATTTCCTTGAGACTTGGGTGATGTAGGCAATTTTATGATGTAGTATGATCTTTCCATCTTGTATTCACCACATCCTTTGTCTTGGATCTAAATTTTAGGGTTGATAGGTAGAGTGAAAGTGGTGGTTGATTTGGATAACATGGATGGGTCAACATAATTGGATGAAGTGGATCATATGATTCCCCTATTGATAGGTACTTGATGTGGGGGTACCTCTCTTAGGTGGCTGTAGTATTGAAAGGCATCGGGATCACCTGGGATGGTGATTTCCATGCCATTATAAGGGAATTTGATACATTGATGGTATGTGGAGGGGACAGCCTTCATGGCATGGATCCATGGTCAGCTAAGGATGAGGTTATGTGGAAGCTCAATATCCAAGACATAGAATATGGTATCTTCTATGGATGGTCGAACTCTTACGAGTAAGGTGATTACTCCTTTAGAAGAGCGTTCAGCATCGTCATATGCCTTGATAACAATTTGCTTGGTTGGATAAACACAAGTCTTATAGTAGCCTAGTATTATTACCAACTTTAAAGGATAGATGTTTAATCCTGCTCCACCATCTACTAGGACTCGTTAGATTTTATGCTTATTGATGAAAACTTCAAGGTGTAGGGGATCGGTGTGGTTAGATCGGTGTGGCAAGTCGTGTTCCATAAATGTCACATTGTTAATGGTAGCTAGGTGTTCCACCATAGCCTAAAATTGGTTTAGATTTAGGTCTATGGGGATGGAGGATTCCAGCAGTGCTTTGTCCAAAATAACCTTGTGTTTTGGTAAAAGACTAATTTGAAGATGGATAATTTGGGTTGGACTCTTTTTTAAGTGATCCAAAAGGTTATATTGGCTTTTTTCTTGTGGAATGGGTGTATTGGAAGGATTGGAGGGAGCACTTTGCAGCGTTATCTTGGATTTGCAGGTAGTGATGGTGCATTTTCGACGAGCCTTGATGGTAATCATGGAGATGTTATTATCAGATGCATTAATGCTATTAATGGTGTAGTCATAGGTAACGTTGTTGTAGTTAACACTATCATGTGGTTTGGTTCCTAATGAGGAGGCTTTTTTTGATCCGTGATTTTGCAATGGGTTTGTGAAGATGGTATGATCAGTGTTGGAGGAACTAGATGGTTGATCTTCAAGTATATCACCCGTGTTAATGAAGTCCTTAATGATATTTTTCAATTTGTAGTAGTTTTATGTCTTGTGACCTTTGATTCGATGATAATCACAGAAGTCATTGTCATTCCATGAAGGAGGTTTAAAGGTTGGGTCATATTGTCTAATTTCTAGTAGTTGAATGAGGTTTTTTTGCAATAAATTCTTCAAGATTGATTCAATTGGTTTTGTCAAAGGTGTGTAATTGTGTCAAGGGGTATTATTCCTAGGAGGTGGTCTCTTTTGATTATTTTAGATCGCATTAGCTAATTGTTGTTGTGGTTGTGGTTGTTGTTGTTTTTGTTATTGGACATGCGGCTGATTGTTTGTTGTGGGACCATCCTAAATGCCTTATCATCCACCACCCCATCATTGGTAACATTTTTTTTTCAATCCCAAGTTTTGTTCTTGTCATAGGGCGTACTTTGGGTGGTTTAATTTTTGTTGAAAATTTTGATCATGCCCTTGGCAATGATAGCTTTTTCAATGGTAGTCCCCTTCTCGACAACTTCTTTGAAGGAGATACAATAATGGATTTACAATTTATACATAAGCTCTTTGTTAAGATTTTCTATGAAGATGGGCACTAGTTGATTTTTGGGAATGTGATAGGGGCATTTACTCACTAGGCCCCTCCATCTTTAGAAGAAAAAAAACAAAGGTTTCTCTATCCTCTTGTTTTGTTTGGAACAAGGTGGCAATGTTCACGTCCATTTATATGTTGTAGGAAAAGTGTGATATGAACTTATCCGTGAGCTCAGTCTATGTTCATATTCCTGTGGGAAGATGTGTGAACCATTCAAGAGCTTGACCAGAAAGGCTCCTTGGGAATAGTCTCATTAAGTATGTGTGATCATAAGCAAGCTTGAGACAAGTAGTATGGAACTCGCATACATGTTCAACGGGACTCTCCTTTCCCCTACATTTGTTAAAATTTGGTGCGGTGAAATTTGGGTGCAAAGGAGGCATGTAAATGCTTTTGTCAAATGGATATGGGTATAAGTCCTCCATAGAGTATGGTTTCTTAGTTCCCAAAACTTGTAAGCTAGAGAATTGTTTCTTTAGTTTGTCCAACTCTTGAGCGAGGACTTTAATGGGTGTGTTGACAGTGTTTGCAATCGTGTGTTGATGCAAGTTACCTATGCTTAGTGCCAATGTGTTTTGCGGTCCCAAGTTTGTGACAATTGGGTTGGTGTTTGCATTGAAAGGGATGTGTGATGAAGACATGTTTAGGTCTTGGTTGATAGGTACATATGTGGCATGAGGATTGAAGTTTTGATAATGGGATGAAGTGTTAGTGGTATGTTGGTTTTGGATGTTATGAGGGTTTGTTTGAATGATGTGTTGAGTGTTTTGGACATGGTGTGTGTTTTGATGTGAGGCACTCTAGCATTTTGGGTAATGTGTTGATGATTTTGGGAGATGGTGAAAGTAGCACCAATGTTTATATGAGTGTTGGCCATAACATTTCTATTTTGACCATTTGGGTCTACATATTATCGATGCATGGTATGGTTGTGAGTGGCATTGACATTTGTGTGGGCATGGGATATGAATATATTGTTTCAATTTTGTGGATCTATGTATTGATAGTTCAAGGTATTTCCATGTGTAGATCCAAAGTTCATGTTTTGGCCACTAGAATCAACATATTGTTTATTCAAGGCATTGTTATGGGTGGGATTGGTGTTCATGAAAATGTTGTTTTGATTTTGTGGGTCTATGTATTGATGGTTCAAGACAATACTGTGTGTAGACCCAAATGTTGCATTCCAATTTGACATGGTGTTGGTTTTTTGACCATTATGATCAACATATTGTTGATTCAAGATATTCATGTTGTTTTGACCAAGGGGATCTATACTTGGATTGCCTAGATTGTTTTGAGGTCCAAGATTCAAGTTTGCATTTGATGTGGTGTTTTGTCCCCTAGAAGTCACTATGTGCATCCTTCGTGTCCTTTTGTTTTGGTTCATTTTCATTGAGGCAAAAGAATTTGGGAAGGTCAATGGTTGGGACACAACATTCATATTGTTGGTATCAAACGTCGCATGGGATATCATGGAATCTTGTGATGTTTGTCCCATGGAGATAGTGACAACTTCTTGTGTTGAATTGGTATGGCTAGAAGAAGGTGTAATTTTTCCTTGGCTTTGAGTGGCATTATGCAATGGTGACCCTACAATCATGTTGATGTCTACCCCGGGGGAAAGCCTAGTACCATTTTGCAAGAGTTTAATGAGGAAACTTTAGGCATTTGTGTGAATCATCTCATCTAATATTTGCAACATCCTAGGGTCTTGGGAAGCGTCCTTGATTTCTTGTTGCATTATTTCTTGGTCTTGTTCTTGTAAAAGGATGTTCTCAAAGGGATTACCCATGTTGGATGAAAATCTAATGGTGTTTGCAAGGTGTTCTAAGGATTCTCCTTTCCTTTTCTTTTGCAACCTTGTCTCGACCATATAAGACCTACTAGTTTATAAGGGATAGGAAAATGATCTTACCCTAAGGATGAAAATGCAAGGTTTATACTATGTTTTTGGTTATTTTTGGGACGATATGGTGATGGAAAGTGAAAAAAGCACTATGCAATATTTTTGGTCCTTTTGAGGTATAAGTATACCTAGTGGTGCTAAAGATGAAAATGCAAGGATATTTTTGATATACACTTATGTAAATGGGGATGCAACTAATGATGGGTAATGGTCTATGCAACTAAGGGAATATGCCCAAGACTATAGCAGAGGCTAAGGATTTTAATCTCTCACAAAGTTTAGCTCCAATAGGATACTATTGTCTACTAATGACCTTCAAAGTACTAATTGGTTTTGGCAAGACCTTGGAATTTTAATGCAAGAGGACTGGTTGATTAAAGTGAGCTCGTGAGTATGGGAGTTCACTTTGGAAGGTGGACCTAGACTAGTCAAGTGAGTATTAGGCCCACGTTATGATCAATTGGGTGGAAGTGATGACAAGGTATTTTAGTCCAATTTTGCACTTATGAAGTAGTCACACTTTGACAGTTTTGCCTTATGTTTCAACTTTAGGAAGATTAATGTTTGGAATCCTCTATTGATGTCTAAGGTTGAAATCCTAATGTTCTAAGGTTGACTAATTGATATGGTAAATGTGGGAGTACAATCTAATTCTAAATGGGGTTTGTGTATGCAACCTAATCCTAAGAGGATGAAATGATTTTGCAAATGGATCCTAAACGGATGGAAAACTAGTAGGTCTGAAATGTCTTTGAGACGGTTGCAGTTGAGTTTGATTGGGAGAATAATGTTTCAAAGGTTCCCCTAAGGTTTTCAATTTGTTTGTAGGCGCATGCATTCAATAAGCCTGTAGAGGCATTGCAGAACCTGACAGAGGCATTTCACTATTGCTTATGCATTGAAAGAAGCCTCTTATGCATTTCACTAAGTTCTAGATGTGTTGTACAATTTATGTGGAGCCTAAAGTCAGTTTTCTAAGTTTGTTTGACATTTTGTCAGGAAAATTAGAAAACACATCAATCATAAAAACACTCAGCATTTAGTTTTGGCTATGAATCTTGTTGTTTTGTAGTTTTGATAAGTTTTGAAAACATGCACAACCCTAGGCTAGTCAAAGATACTACCTATTGAGTCTCCACTCAGATTTCTCCAAATACTGAGACAATTTGGTGACACTGGCTCCCCCTTACATGGCACGGGCACACCAACTTCTCTTACCCTTCAATCCTAAGGACTGAGGGAATTCCTATCTCCACAATGAATGGTACATGTGGGGTGGCTCCAAAGGTCCAACCTCTTGTGTCAATAGGCAATGGGATTTTGGCCACTAGCACAAAAGGTTCATAGTGAATATTCGGGGGACTGGCACATTACAAGCATCTAGCAATCTACTTAAATGTTTAACTAACTCTAATAGGAGTCTCATATATGCAAAGGTATGCCTCCTTTTGAGCTAGCGTTGTATGGTAAGTGTTGATACTAGTTTGGACTTGGCTTTCGCCTTATCCTATTTTGTATAGTGGACCAGATGAAAGTACCGCTTGAGGTTGCAAATGGGTTCTCCTTGCAGATGTGTCTCAATAGCAGGCCCACTCTAAAGGGTTACACAAAAGCAAGATAAGTACATGTTTTTGATCGCTAAGCTCGTACTAAGATGCAAGGAGAGAGCATATACATGTACTTGTTCACACTTGCATGGGGTTCATTTTTAGTCTTTTTTTAAGAGTGGTGTGATTTATGCAAGTGGGGTGGAGGACTTTTGATTCTGAAGATCACCAATGGTGCGAGGGAAGAGCATACACTTCTCCACTTCACAAACAAAAATCACAAAACATGGCAAACAATGATACAATTTGTTTTTATCTTTTTAGATGAGTGACAATGCAAGTTCTTTTTAAACTGAATGAGTGTGATATGCAGATTTGTTGTTCTTTTTAACCAAATATGTGAAAGATGCAAGATTGTTGTTCCTTTTAACCAATGAGTGAAAAGATGCAAGGTTGTGGTTCTTTTTAGCCCAAATGAGTGTGGTTTATTTTAATCCAAATGAGTGAAATATACAGGTTGCAAATAGATTGTAGTTGTATTTTAAACCCAAATCAAAATGTTTCTAAAGTAACCACACACATACATAAAATAAAACCCTACAAAAATAGTTAGTGATTTGAATCAAAGTTTCCCTCCAACATCACAAGCTACAAACCAAAGATCAATAATAGAGAATAAACCCTAACCCTACTATGAAAAAATAGAAAAAAACTTGAATGGAAGTAACTTGAAATTTTTTGTTGTTTTACCAGTTGCATGCGGTGCAGTAATGCTCATAGGCATCACACAGAGTCATGTAGGCTATGCAGCAAAGGTGTCGCATAGAATGGTGATAGTGTCACACAAAAAAGGTGACTGCATCACATAGAGACACGCAGGCATTGCAGTAGAAGCATCACATGAACCTTCAAAAGTGTCGCACAGGCCTACACAAGCACATTGTATTCTGTAAACAAAAAATTGATAGAAAAATCCTAACAACGAATAAAAAATGTGTTCCAATGATAAATTTTGAACCCTAGGGTTGTAAGGTTGTTTCCTGAATGCCAGAAAGATGGTAAACTTTCAGACATTAATAGGATATACCCAAATGTTTAAACAAGTTAGCAATAAACCCTTGAAATATCAAACCCTAATGCTCTTATAAAACCCTAATGAGATAACCGACATAAACCAAAGAGTTAACAAAACACACAAAGCATCAAAAATAGGTTAGAATCCTACAAAAACCAACTAGGTTAGGCTCATAATAACAAAATAATAGAGTTTTGCCCTAAAAACAATCATAGGCATCATAGAATCCTTTTAGTTCATTGCAGACTCCACAGAAGCGTCACGCCGTACAACTCAAGCATCACACAAAGTAGTACAAGCATTGCGTGAACCATCTTATGCATTGCACTATTCCTGCAAATTCAAAACCACAAAATTCATGGAATGTAGGTTGTTCACGTCGAGTTCACCAAATGAAGTTGGGTAAAAACGTTGCTAAAGCCCTGTAAACAATATTTTCAAACCCTAACTACCTAATGGAGCCCTAAAAACCTAGAATCAAGCAAGAAATGCAAGTAAACATGAAACCCTAGGATAATAGTGCAAATCCTCCATTGTTCCTATGATCCTATGACTAACTAATGCACTTAGATTTTGTAGGTCTACAAATGCTATGGAGATCTCAAGAGTTGACAATGGCAAAAGTCAATTTCTGCAAGTGGTGAGATGTGAAAATGAGAGGGAGAGGGTAGTTTTATAGAGGAGATAATTTGAATGGATGGCTGAGATGAAGAGTTGACTTGGAGCCAAGATCAAGGGCTAAGAATGATTAGGGTTTCTAACAACCAGAGGACAAAAGAATTTTTCTTATTACAAGAAATGGTGAGATGGGAAGTGATTTTAAAATTAAATAAATTGTATCCATTTATTTAATTTTTTAGAGGAAACAGGAATGTAATGTGGTTTTAATTAAATAAGTGTAGACTTATTTAATCAAGGTAAGGTTGATAATTTAAATAAATAGGTATTTATTTAAATTAGAAGGGGAATATGGATGTTAGTAATGAATAATTAAATAATAATTAAATTATTTAATTATAGTGGAAACTAGAAGGAAATTGCTTAAATAATTAAATAAAAAAAAATTATTTAATTAAATGTGTAAGAGGGAATGAATTAATTAAATAATTAAAAATTATTTAATTAATAGCAAAATATGAGATTGAGATGAATTATGTGTGAAAATGTCATTCGTACGCCCGGGGCATTTTTAAGTGTCTACACAATTGATGGAAAAAGGGTTAGATGCATGCAGTGTAAAGTTGCAAAGGGGTGTAACTTTTGGTCTGCTCTTAATGTGACCAAACCAATAGTTCCAACACATCCAAATTAGTGGTTTTGTGCTAGGCATGATCTTGTTTCGCACCGAAACATGCCAAAACAGTCTGAGCTACATTGTACCGACGATATCCCTTAAGAGTCCAAAGTGTAAAAAGGCAACAATCTTTGATGAGCTATTACTCAGAAAGTGTGTCAATTAGAAACAACCTATATAATGCTACAGGATCATGTAGGACCCCTCTACAATAACCTCTCTCATTTTTTGATATCTCTAAGGCATTTTCCCGTGGTGTCTAGTTTTTAATTAATGGAAAAAGTGTCAAATGCATGCAGTGTAAAGTTGAAAAGGGGTGTAACTTTTGATCTACTCCTTGTGCAATTAAATTGATAGTTCCAACATGTTTGTATGGGTAGGTTTAGGCTAGGAATGGTCCTATTTCACACCCAAACATGTTGAAACAATCCGAGCTACATTATACTGGCGATATCCCTTAAGAGTCCAAAGTGCAAAAAGGCAACAATCTTCGATGAGATGTACTTAGAAATTGTGTTACTTCGAAACAATTCATCTAAGGCTATGAGATCATGTAGGGCCCCTCTACAATAACCTCTCTTAGTTTTTGATATCTCTAAGGCATTTTCCCGTGGTGAAAGTTTTTCTAATGCTCTAAAAATTGTCAAATGCATGTAGTGTAAAGTTGCAAGGTAGGCTACTTTTTGTTTTGTTCTTCGTGGGGCCAAACCATTAGTGCCAACACATACAGTTGGGCACATCTACACTAGGCATGGTCACCACCGTTCATTATAAAGGGGTCATAGTCTTTCCTATTCAAAGGGTCACAACTTTTCTCCTTTGAAATGCCAGAACCTAAATCATATCATCACTATTCGTGAGAACCTAAATTCATTTATTTGCAATATTGCCTAAGGTTGTATTCTTCAAGGATGTTATGGATGTATTTCTCAATGATAAATTTTTCTCCCTTTTATGTTAGTGCTTATCAACTTAATACACAAAGTATGAGGCATACACATGAATACACGTACTATGTGAAGTATACACAAGAAGCATGAATCATACATATGAATACACGTAATACATGAAGTCTACACATGAAGCATGAAGCATACACATGAAAACATGAAGTATACATAAGAAGCATGAATCATACACATGACCATGTGAAGTATACAAGAATCATGAAGCATACACGTGAATAGTAGCATGAAGCATACACATGGAATGGTATATGTCTTCCATGAATTATATGACAAACTTCTAGAGGTATGAGGTCACATGTAATAATGTCTTGCTCATTTTTAGTTGCATACTTCAAAGTGCATTGTATAATTAAATGAATCTCCTTACCATGCTACAATGATCCTACAGAGTATGGGCTTAGATGTGTAGTGGTTGAGAGACCTAGGTGTTATATTGCATCATGTATTATTATATTCTTATAGTTGATTTAATGTTCAATAATCTTAGAGGAGAATAATGTTCAAACTTTATATATTTACAATTATATAAAGGAAGAGTGCATGTAATACAATTGCACTTTAAATATTTGAAGTAAACCATCTACAAATATCCATTAAAGTGTGGATTTATAATGCAAATATGGACACCATCAACAAAAACGATGTGTATTAAACAAATAGCCATATAGGCATACATCAATATCTGTCGATATAAGTATAACATATATACAAATAGCCATATAGGCTTACAAGAATACCATATAGGCATACAATGTCAACTATATACAATACAAAATATGTGTCCACAAATTCTATATAGGCATACAACAAAGGAACCCAATAAAAAGTCATTCCCCTATGGGTGAAGAAAATAGATCACGGGCAGCCTTTGATTTTCGAGGGAATGGAGACACATATGAGATTAGTCTACTTTGAACCCCAAGGGTTGCTCCTCCTATTTAATCACCATGGAGCTTTAGTTGTTATAATAAAAAGTATAGACATTAGTATATAGAAATTACATTATAAAAAATAAAATATTTAATAAAATAATCACTTACCATTAGCAAATAATCTCTCTTCTCATTTGCCACAGTAGTAGGATCAGGCTATGGCATTGTAATGTCCTATAGAAACCATCCAAATAAAAATTAAACTTCAAATCAATAATCATTTGATTTTTCAATAATAAACAACTATAACAACAAATGTAATTGAAAACTACTAATCTGCCTCATACCCCCATCAAAGGCATGAAGCTATCAATTGCAGAAGACACATAATGCTCCATTGCCATATGAACATCATGAGATGTCTCCACCTACATCATCTAAAAAATAAAACAACATTATTCAATTACGAAAACTAGAATAGTGATGTAGGTCATGGCTCCTAACATACACATGCGTTCACCTAAACATGGAAGTACACATAATAAAGCACACAAGTCACATGCATATATATAAATTAGATAAAGATACAATGCCTACTCATTGAACTCCTCATCCAATAAGTCATCCTTATCCCAATCACTGTCATATGAGGATTCATGAATATTGTGTGGTATAAGGGTCAACAAAGGAGGGACCATAGTAGAATCAAGAGAAGTAGAACGGGGACATTTTTTAGATGCAATGAGATCAATGCCCTCCTAAATGTCTAGAGAAGGAATGATGATCACTGAACAAGTGAATATTACTTATAACATGTGAAAATAAACAATTAAGCCAAAGAGACACCCACCAACTACATGGGTTGATGGATCAAGTAGAGAATATTCCACTAATCTTTGATCCTCTATGATTCCAGTGGACATGAGCATTTTAGGATAATGAGGCTTTAGAAGAGGAGCCACCTCCATTAGAGAGATAGTATATGTAGAAGAAGTTAGAGAGGGATGAAGGTGTTAGTTTAGGTTTAGGTTGGTGGTAGGGTGGGGTAGGGTAGTGCTCAAATTTTTGTTTGTTTGGTAGTGATGGAGGTAGGACAATGCCTAAGATAGAGGGTTTTAAGATGTCAAGAAAAGATTGGTGATGGGAATGAGGGGCAAAATAAGGGATACAAGAATGACACTAGAAATCACATAGACATTAGGTAAGTTTATGGGTTTACAGGAAGGAGGAATATCAAGAGTTTGTGGGATAATAGGAGGGAGGAAAGATAGGACAAGAAAAACCTTATTTTAAAAATTTCTTATCATTTTCTTTGCCTTGAGATTTGTCAAGGGGTGGGTTAGAAGAAAACTAGGTCTAGGACGTCTGGTAGGGGTAGATTAGGAAATAGGTAGGGTAGATATGGGTTGGTTAGTAGGTTAGGTGTAGTGTTGGGGAAGTTTCTTAGGCCTACTTTTAGAAGTGGATGGGGAAAGGTCCTATAATTTTTCTTTTAATAGTTTCTCTTACCAAAAATCTAGTTTGCTATTGTTGTATGGCTATTTCCTCTTGGAATATAGGAAATAGAAAACAAGATTTTGCCTATTTAAATATATGATACATGCATCAAGCGAAACTTAATCAATGATGGGGCAACAGTCAATATAGTTCATTTCTCCCTATTAGAGAGGATGGGCTATGGACACACTAATATCACCTCCTCACGAGCTACTCTAAGCGGGTATGATAATCTAAAAGCTACCACCATAGGTTAGATTACCCTTCTAGTGACATTGGGACCTAAAACCATTCCTTATTTCTAAGACCTAAAATGGCCTTTGATTTTCTTGTATGCCTATATTACTAATACTAAATAGTTGACATTGTATGCCTAGTTTTGGACCTTAATTGATACTCTAAGAGGACCTACTTCTAAAAGGTCCTAATGTATGCCTATTTGTGGACCTTAATTGATACTCTAAGTGGACCTTAAGGTTATCATATACTTGAAAATATATGATACATACATCAAGCGAACCTTAATCAATGATGGGGCAATAGTCAATATAGTTCCTTTCTCCCTATTAGAGAGGATGGGCTATGGACACACTATTATCACTGCCTCACGAGATACTCTAAGAAGGTATAATAATCTAAAAGGTGCCACCATAGGTAAGGCTACCCTTCCAGTGACCTTGGGACCTAAAACCATTCCTTATTTCGAAGACCTAAAGAGGCCTTTGATTTTCTTGTATGCCTATATTACTAATACTAAATAGTTGACATTGTATGCCTATTTGTATATTATATATCCATGAACTCAAACATTGAATATATAATAAAATGTGTACCAAATTTTGAAGTTCAAAAAATGGAAAAATCAGGGACTAATGAGCGGGTGTCATAAACTAGTGCCACCATTTCTGTCGGGATCTAGGAATCAATTTCATTTACCACAGGCTACGAGTTCAACAAGTCAGAGTAACTTTTTTGCCTATTTTTTGGCAAATCTATTTTTATATTTTCATTTTCAAAATAGGTTAATGTGGGCCTAACTTCCTATTTCAATTTCTCGACAATACTTCACCACTTGGCTCAAGGGACTTCATTGCACACCTAGGTTAATCATCTTTGATCATAGACCTATACTTTTTCTGATCAGTCTATTAAGGAGAGATGATCAAAATATTTAGAAATGATGGGTGTGCAATGAAGTCCCTTGAGCAAAGTTCCTATATACACATATGACAAAATGTGGACTATATATCTATTACTTGAAAACATATTATTTTCTCAATGGATATATAATCATAAGGCTTAAGTGTTATTACGCAGATGGTTACATTGCAGTGGTTATATTTATGGACTTCATTGTAATACTTACTTTACTAGACTATTTGAACATAGAGCACTAACCATCCAATCACTTTACCTTCAATAAGAAGCTAAGACTGGTTATAAGAGTTGTGTATGAAATATTCAATTACAATACTTGGCTCAAGGGACTTCATTGCACAACTCTATATATTTTACATATATACATCCTTATTTCATTATTTCCATATTTGTATCACACTGAAAGGTGCAAAATAAAATGCTAACATTACCCTTATGTTATCTACTTTGATAGCATCTGGCATAGAGAGTTGTATCTTTCAATTCCCAAACAATGTAGCATGTAACTAGTCTTATCTGATTTGGTTAATTCCACTTAACACTTGTGTTTGGGTGGATGATTTTTGGGTCCCAAACATGTAACTAGTCTTAAGTTAGTACTTCATAATTCTTTAATTGCATATACAATGTTTAAGGTGGATAGTTAGTAGGAATCGAGCTTCCTGGAATAATGTGGATGGCATAGCTTTCATTCTATGTATCCACAATCTTCCACAGATCAGGTTATATCTCGTGTCTTTATCTATGATGTAGTATGTGGTAGGAATGGTTTTAGGTCCCAAGGTCATTAGACGACATCAATGATTTCATGGGATACTACAATCTAGAGGATGAGGATGAGGATGAGTATGAGGAGATCCCATCATAGTACGTCTTCAGAGCAAGATCGTGACAAAGTCAGTAGGAGGCAGACACTGACGAGGAGACTGAGTCGAGACCGCAGTCAAAGGCTCATGGTCCTACATCTGCAGATGATGTGAGGCCTAGTCAGATAGAGTGCGGGGAGAGTAATAGGTCTATGCCCCCAGCTACAGATCAGATAGCAGAGATCATCACACCATCAGCAATTTGAGATCCATCCTGACAAGATGGAGATCTAGGTTAGGTTTGATTTATTAGTTTATGTTCCATATAGTTTATTATTTGTGATATTTATATGGGAGTATAGTATCTATCTCATCCTCCATTTTGTAGTTGGGACTGATGAATGGCAAGACTTTGTGAGTCCCATCATAGGAGACATAGTACCGACAGATGCCTTAGAGTAGCGAGTGTGGGCAGGTTATTTGCCACTATCATCTGCTAGACGACATGCTGAGATATTTATGCCTATTGTCAGATACAGGACTGCTACAGAGGCCATACTAGAGCAGTCTGTATGAGAGAGAGAGAGGAGTTTCGATAGAGAGATGAGCACGCCGAGGCTAAGATTAGGGCATAGTGAGAGAAAATGATAGCAGTTCCTACATCAGAGGGAGGGCCAGCTATCAGTGAGTTCTTACTGCAGGAGGTCCAGTAGACTAGAGCTGACAGAGACAAGGCTCAGGATGAGAGAGATCAATACCAGAGGATGTACCAGGAGGCACATGAGAAGATGATAGAGATGAGAGGTGAGATCAGGGGGTTATGATCATGAAGCATTTCTAAGAGTCATTCACGATTTGTAGCCACACATGGTCATGCTTCTGTCACTTGCACACCACGAGGGCCTGAGGGTACTAGTGATCGAGGCTCAACTATGTGATATATAGATTTTAGGCACTACGACATTCCATTTTGTCTTGAGGGATAGTCGACTCGGATGTTTACATGAAATTGAGAAATATATATATTTCTTTTGATCTATGTGTAATGGATTTTGATCTATCACATGTGATTTTTGAAAAAATGCAACTAGTGATGATGTCTAAATGCTATAATTAATGTTATTGTGATATACTAACAATTTTAAAAAGAACATGTAGTAACAAACACAATGATTAATTATTTTACACATAACTTTAATTTCCATGCTACATTTAGTTAATAGAAAAGTGATCTATGCAATTACTACTTAGACACGATACAACAATGATCAACTGAACAAAGATATAATGCCAAATGAATTAAGACAAAATAGTAATAGCTTGTCAAAATTGAAGCTAATCTATGTGCTAAATTAGATTAGGAACATTTAACATTAGATCTTAAGCATAATTTTTTTTGAGGTGCACTGCATTTATAGGTTCTTTAAGCGGTGTACCTTGCTCATCAACTAATTTATACACTCCAAATCCAAAGGTTCCAGTGATTATATATGGTCCAAGCCAATTAGGGCTGAACTCACCCTTTTCACCAGGTGGTACATTTACATTGTGTTGATTTTCATAAAGAACCAAGTCCCCAATGTTAAATGAACATTGTATGACTTTGGCATTATAGGCTTGTTGTATTCATTTTTTATAAGACTTGAGATGTTCAAGAGCATTAATACATCTTTCATCAAGCATCTCAAGTTCCTGTGATCTTTTCTCTCATTCTATGTCATCATCCATTATGTCGCGTAGGGAAATTTACAAAGAAGGAATTTCTAACTCCAAGGGCATTATTGCATTTGTGACATAGACAAGATTATATGGTGTGTTACCCGTAGTTGTTCGAATACTTGTTCTGTAAGCCCATAGGGCATATAATAATTGTGTATACCAATCTTTTTTATGTTTATTAACAGTTTTTCATAAAATCTATCCAATAACCTTGTTTGAAGCTTTTGCTTGGCCATTTGATTTAGGGTAATAAGGCATAGAGAAGTGATGTTGTATATGATATTTTTCAAGGAACTTTTTCACATCCTTGTTCTTAAATGGAGTACCATTATCTGAAACTAAGGAGGAAGGTATTCCAAATTGAGAAATTATTTTATCTTGTATGAATCAATAGATTACATTGGCGGTCATGGATTGTAAAGGGACCGCTTCGACCCATTTTGTAAAATAATTAGTAGCATTAATGATAAACATATGTCCTTGAGAGGAGGGTGGGGAAATTTTTCCAATTAGATCCAAGCCCCAGATAGAGAATGGCCATGGTGACACTTGGGCACGAAGCTCTTGGGCAAGAGTATGGATTAAATGTTTATGTTGTTGACATTACAGGCATCTCTTGATGTAAGCAAAGGAATCTTGTTCCATATGCTACCAATAATACCCCATACGTAACAATTTTTGCACCAACAATTTCCCACCAAAATGCCCTCCACAAGAACCAGAGTGAGCTTCTTCTAAAGCTATCAGAATCTCTGAATTACTTAAACATCAAAGTAAAACACCATTATAACTTCATCAATACAAGACATTCGATAATATAATGTATCGCGCTGCTAGTTTGCGTAAATGAAGTCGGGTATTCTTAGATGTCGAATTAGGGATGGTTCCATCACGTAGATAATTGAATATGTAGGAGAACCATTCATTCATGTATGTATTACCACAGAGTTCTGAATTTACAACTATAGGGTCATCAATTATTGGTGTCTTAAGATTATGAACAACAAAGGTAAATTCCTCAAGAGAGCCATTAGGGGACATAAGGGAAGCTGCACTTGCCATTGCATTCGCATGCCAATTATCTTTCCTAGGAATGGTATCGATTGAGTATGATTTGAATTGTTTTAAGAGAGATAATGCAAACTCATGATACTGAGATAGTTTATCGTGCTTAGTCTGATACGATCCTGTTATTTGTTTAACAATTAACTGAGAATCACCATATATTGTAATGTTTTTGATATTCAGAGCCAAGGCTGCACGAAGTCTAACAATAAGAGCTTCGTATTCAACTATATTGTTTGTGCATAAGAAATCTAAGTGGTAAGATAAGGGAATCAGCTTACCAATGGGAGGTATTAATATAACACAGCTCCGGACCCAGTTCGACATTTTGATCCATCAAAGTATAACTCCCATTTTTCATCTGAAGAGATTGTTAAGATCTGTTCATCAAGGAATGCATTGAAATTTTGTATAGAAAAAGGTGAGGAAGCATCAGCTAACTGATCAGCTATCACTTGGCCTTTAATTACTTTTTGTGAAATAAATTTGAGATCAAATTCTATTAACAATATAACCCATTTAGCAAGACAACCTAATAAATCTGTTCTTGCGAAGAGATGTTTCAAAGGGTCAAATTTTACCATTACATGCACTTTAGCATTTAAGAGATAGTGTCTAAGCTTTTGAGTGGTAAACACTAAAGCTAAACAACGCTTCTCTATAGTTGTGTATCGCACTTCATAATTGAGAAAAGTATGACTGATGTAATAGACATCACATTATTTACCTTCAGCGTTATGTTGTGGTAACAAAGCTGCTAGGGCACTATTAGATGCTGAAATGTATAACAAGAATGGCTTATCAGAAATAGTAGGTTGCAAAACAGGTGGATTAGCTAAGTAATCCTTTAAGTCATTGAAAGCTTTTTGACATTCACAATTCCATTGAAAGTGAGAATATTTCTTCAGTAGTTGCGTAAAGGGGTGAGTCTTATCCGCGAGTTGTGAAACAAATCGGCAGATGGCCTATATCTTTCCCTGCAAACTACAAATTTGAGATATGTTCTTAGGTATTGGCATATAAACAATTGCATCTATCTTTTTTGTATCGACTTCTATACCTTGATTCGAAACAATAAACCCAAGTAACTTTCTACTATCCACGCCAAAAACACACTTACAAGGATTCAATAGCATATTATATTTTTGTATGCGCTCGAATATTTGTCAAAGATTTGTAACGTGATCCTTACGATGGATAAACTTCACTAGGATATTGTCAACATAATCTTCTAGAATATTATGCATATAATCATGGAATATAAGAGTCATTGCATGTTGGTAAGTAGCTCCTGCATTCTTAAGTCCAAATGACATGACTACCCAACAAAATGTACCCCAAGGTGTTATAAAGGCTATTTTATATTGATCAAGAGGATTTATAAGGATTTGATTATATCCTGAAAATCCATCCATAAACGATAGCAACTCATGTCCAGCTATGGAATCAACAATCATATCAATATTAGGGAGCGAAAAATCATCTTTCAAAGATGCCAAATTTAAATCTCAAAAATCTATTCACATTCTTATACGACCATTAGGTTTAGTGATGGAAACAATATTTAAGATCCACGGAGAGTAATCAATAGGTCAAATAAAACTAGCTTGTAAAAGTTTTTCTATTTCAATTTTAACAAGCAAAGCAATCTTAGGATTCATCTTACGAATCTTTTGTTTGAATAGCTTAACATCTGGTTTCAACATGATCTTATGCGTTACAATATGAGGATCTATATCAGGCATGTCTAAATAATTCCAAGCAAATAATTCTGAGAACTCATTCAACAGTTTAGTCATTTCTTTGTTTTCTTCCGTATTTAAACAATCACCAATAGGGATAAATTTTTAGGGTTATCCTTATCCATAACAACATCAATAGTCTTTCTATTAAGGACAGTACTATGGTCTGGGGGATTTTAGGATTGTAATTGTTCTTTAAGTTCTTTACTATGCTCTATTGTAGCAGTTATTGTACTAGTAGTCTTTCCAAAATATGCATCATTGTTTAAACAATAAGGTAGGCCACGTTTATGGTGATAATGAGGAATACCATCATAAGCACCTAAGAAGTCCATTATCACTTCATCTGCCATAAACATATCCAATAGAAGTGATCCTGGAAGACAATTGATGTCAATCATCTCAGGGAATATCAGACTAAGTGTTGATATTATATTCACATTTAGAGTAGGGTGTTTGCGGGCTTTGGATTCCTTAATAGGATTATATCCAATGCCACTTGAGTAATGTTGCAAAGTAGATTCTATAGGGACTTTGATTCCTTGTTGATTTATGCCACAACTGTTACCTACATAGTCACAATTTTTGTAAAGGATTGGGAATCCTCTGCCATAGAGAGAGACCATTTCTTTAGATGAAGGCAGAGCTTCATAAGTCTCATAATCAGTAGTATAACTTAGAGTATTATCTTTATTTGTCATCAAAGAAGTCTTATGTTTATCATTCGAAGCATGCGACGTAATCGATGCAATATTTGATGTTTTGGGGACAAAGTTTTTAAGTTTATACTCTCATATGGAGGAAGATGCAAAATCTAATGAACCCCAGTCATCACCAACAAATGCATTTGCTTTCTTGGACTCTTGCATAACAGTTTTAAAGGTAAGAGGAGCTGACAACTTAGCTTTCAAATTGTTCAAACTCTTAGGAAAAATAGCATGCTTATGCACTTCCATTTGCAAACAATTATCAGGTTCAGTATTTGAATGGATAGTATGCAATTTACCTTTAAATATAAACTTAATCAAATGGTGCAAAGTAGAAGGAACTGCTCCTAGTGCATGTATCCAAGGTCTACCAAGAATCATGTTATAAGATAGAGAACAAGGCATGACATGAATCAAGGTAGGCACCATCATAGGTCCAACTTGTATAGGTAGAGTTATAGTGCCCACGGATTGTCATTCGACATTATCAAATCCACAAATACTTAATGATTCCAGTTTGATGGCAGATATATCAACTTTAAACTTATGAAATAAATCAATGCCACAAACATAAAGTGATGATCCATTATCAATAATAACTCTCTTAACCAATGTTTTGTTGATTGTAATAAAGATAACGAAAGGATCATACTGATTCTGAACCTCAAGAGATGGTAATTCATGTTGTTGAAACAGAATGTATGTTTTTGTTGCATGCATACAATCTAGTAAAGTGATGACATCATTTGGTTTAACAACAGGAGGAACAATGACCTTTTGTAAATCTTCTTGTAGCATTCCATGGTAAGTAGGTGAAGTTTGTATAAGCTCCCAAAGATATATGTTTGCAAGAGTAGTGCGAAGCTGCTCTACAAGATCATATTTTTTACCACCTTTATATGTTAAATGAGGTGCTTGAGGAAGCATAGGTTGAGAAGCTGGTAAAGATATCAGAACATTCATTTGTTGTGTACTTTGTTTATTTTTTTGAGTGTTATATGCATGAGAAACCACATTATGATTGGTTTGTTGTAAGTTTTGTTTTACTATTTGTTTTGCACAATCATAAATGTGATCAGGAGATTGAAAAGAGGATGAAAGACCTTTAACAACAAGAACAAGTTTAGAGGATGGTTGAACCACATTTGTACATAGAATAACCACAATTTTTGGTTTTTTGATCTCTTCTTTAGATTTAGGAACATAAATTGCATTTACAAATCTTTGAAATAGTGACGACTTAGAGGCCGTAGTGGAATTTTCAATTGAGATAAAGTCCTCAAGGGCTTCATCTAACATATCAAAGTCATCACAACTAAACGACTCATCATAAGCATGAAAATCTTGCAAAAAGTAATCTGACATTTTAACATGCTCTAATTAAACCAAGATTTAAATGCACAATGATAGCCTTTGCAAATGAAATACAACTTCCAACAATAAATGATAATTTCCAACTCTTTTAGTGAAAAGATAAAGAATGTAATCCACAATTTAACATATGCAATTTCACTAAAGAGGTTTTTTAATGCAATTTTTCTCTAAAATAGAAAATTATTTCAAATTTGAAGTTTTACAAGGATGCAAATTCTTTAAAGCTCAGGTTCACCAAAATGTTTAGGAGAAAATTTGGATAGTTTGTTTAAGCTAGGTTAAATACCACCATTTTCCTACTAAGCATTGGGAGGACAAGGACTGAACTTGTGAATAAGCTTCTAATCACTTTGTCTAGCCCTTACACTCATGTGGTTATGAAACCTAAGGCCCTAATCAAGATTTTATCAAGTGTTTCCCTTTCAACCAAGTAAAACCCTAATTATACCTTAAATCAGAAATATACAGAAACTGGTGAAGCAACTGGCAAAACTAATCATAGGAGTGCAGAGATAGTGTACCCAGATTTTGAGGGCTACATGGACTAGGGCACCCTTTTCAGTGTCCTAAAAGTTTCTGAATAGGAAAATCCTCTACACAGGGTGTCTGAGACTGCTAAAAGGCTTCCAAATCCTAGAATAAACCCTTGGTCAGACTAGGGCACCTATCCCAATGTCCCGCAAGTCTTGAATCTAAAAATTTAAAAGTCCATCATGACTATATCCGCAATATCCTCCTTTTTGTAGCTTCTTTCTTCCAGATCCTGCAAAACATGATCTGCACCTACAAAAGAAGGAGAATGTTGCAGCTATATAGGAGCTTGTCAGTCAAGCCCCGTCTTTGGTATTTCTACCTCAATAATAGCCAGAGATAAAGATTTACAGAAGTGTGTACAAACCTAACAATGTGTGTATACATAAAATCAAACCCTAGATGTCTCAATCAAGGGAATATCAACAACTTGCTTTGCATCAATAAACACATACAACTTCACCTCAAGGAGATGAAATAAATGAAGACTTACATGAACAAGAAGGTGAATCAGTAATGTCCACGGAGGATCTCCAAGCTTGTTGTTGGAGGCTTCAACCCTTCTTCCAATCATGCAAAGGGTGTACAAACCCTAAGAAGAGCAAGATAAACTCAAGATCTTGATTCCTAATCTTCATCCATTATCTCCAAGATAGAAAATAAAGAATACTTCAAAGAGATTCAACAAGTCATTGATCTTCAATAGCAATTGCAGTAGAGTTTTGGCATCAAGCTTGCATAAGAATTATGTGTGATAAAATGATTTACAAATGTCTTTTTATATCTAGCTTTAGGGAATTCAAATTTTGAAATAACATCTCGATATCACGTGAAAATTGAGAATTTGAAAATGGAATCCTGAGGCACTCGATAGGAACTAACACCCCACCAAAATTTAAAATCCCATGAAATAGGGGAGGACTAGGGTGTAGGCGCCCAAGTCCTAGCCCCCAATTTCAGCTCAGATCTACATTTTTGGGGGTCCTAGGGACCTAAATCTCAAATCCCCTTTCTGGGTTCTATCAACAAGTTACCTCAAAAGTTGAATAAACTACTCCTAGACTTAGTCAATCAGGGTTCCAAGAGTGAGGAGCTAAACCGAGGGAAATTGTACCATTCCTTATAAGAGGATAATTTCTGACATTATAGATACATATAATGAAAGCTATATGCAATGTCAACTATATGCAATACAAAATATATGTCCGCAAATTCCATATGGTCATACAACAAAGGAACCCAATAAAAAGTCATTCCCCTATGGGCGAAGAAAATAGATCATGGGCAGCCTTTGATTTTTGAGGGGATGGAGATGCATATGAGATTGGTCTACTTTGAACCCAAGGGTTGCTCCTCCTATTTAGTCATCATGGAGCTTTAGTTGTTACAATAAAAAGTATAGACATTAATATATAGAAATTACATTATAAAAAATGAAATATTTAACAAAATAATCACTTACCATTGCCAGATAATCTCTCTCCTCATTTTCCACAGTAGTAGGATCAAACTATGGCATTGTAATTTCCTATAGAAACCATCTAGATAGAAATTAAACTTCAAATCAATAATCATTTGATTTCTCAATAATAAACAACTATAACAACAAATGTAATTGAAATCTACTAATCTGCCACATACCCTTGTCAAAGGAATGGAGCTATCAATTGCAGAAGACACATAATGCTCCATTACCATATGAACATCATGAGGTGTCTTCACCTACATCATCTGAAAAATAAAACAACATTATTCAATTACGAAAACTAGAATAGTGATGCAGGTCATGGCTCCTAACATATACACACATTCACCTAAACATGGAAGTACACACAATAAAGCACACAAGCCACATGCATATATACAAATTAGACAAAGATACAATGCCTACTCATTAAACTCCTCATCCAATAATTCATCCTTATCCCAATCATGGTCATATGAGGATTCATGAATATTGTGTGGTATAAGGGTCAACAAAGGAGGGACCATAGTAAAATCAAGAGAAGTAGAAAGGGGACATTTTATAGATGCAACAAGATTAGTGCCCTTCTAAATGTCTAGAGAAGGAATGATGGTCACTAAACAAGTGAATATTACTGATAACATGTGAAAATAAAATAATTAAGTCAAAGAGACACCCACCAACTACATGGGTTGATGGCTCAAGTAGAGAATATTCCACTAATCTTTGATCCTCTATGATTCTAGTAGACATGAGCATACTAGGATAATGAGGAGCCACCTCAATTGAGAGATAGTATATGTAGAAGAAGTCAGAGAGGAAGTGAAGGTGTTAGCTTAGGTTTAGGTTGTTGGTAGGGTAGGGTATGGTAGTTCTCAAATTTTTGTTTGTTTAGAAGTGATGGAGGTAGGACAATGCCTAATCTAGAGGGTTTTAAGATGTCAGGAAAAGATTGGTTATGAGAATGAGGGGCATAACAAGGGATACAAGAATGACACTAGAAATCACATAGACATTAGGTAAGTTTATGGGTTTATGGGAAGGAGGAATATCAAGAGTTTGTGGGATAATAGGAGGGAGGAAAGATAGGACAAGAAAAACCTTATTTTAAAAATTTCTTATCATTTTATTTGTCTTGAGGTTTGTCAAGGGGTGGGTTAGAAGCAAACTGCGTCTAGGATGTCTGGTAGGGGTAGATTAGGAAATAGGTAGTGTAGATATGGGTTGGTTAGTAGGTTAGGTGTAGTGTTGGGGAAGTTTATTAGGCCTACTTTTAGAAGTGGATGGGGAAAGGCCCTACAATTTTTCTTTTACTTTGTCTTGGAGGGGTGTTAAAGGTGAGATAGAAGACAATGAGGAAGGTGAAGTAGTAATGGTTGGTATATATGGTGGGGAAGATAGGGGCATAGCTAGTGGAGTAGGTGAAGTAATAGAAAGAGGTAGTGGGGTGCGGGGAGCAATACGTTTAGAGGCATAAGATAGGTAAAGGTGAAAAAGGGTATTGGCATGAGGTTGAGGTGGACCAAAAGGGGTTGACAAAAAATAATCTAAGGAGAAGTGTCTTATGGTAACAACTAGTTGGTATGGTCTATGAGCAATGGTGAAGACATGACCATCCTGGGGAATTTAAGGCACTAGTTGATGATAGTTTAGGGAAAACCCACATTGCAATGAGCCAAGGATGACTCAAGAGAATAGATAGTGGTCTAAGGTGGAGATGATATGACATGAGACATCTAGGCATTCAGGTCCTACCTAAACTAATAGGGTGAGAGAGCCAAAAGTAGGCATAGAAGTGTCATTATGTGTACACTAGGCGATATCTTAGGGGGATAAGAATCTCTTTGCAACCTAGTGATGTATAAGTGTTCCTCTATAATTACATTAATAAGGTTCAAAAGATCCACCTTGATTCAACAATCATTTTATAGTGTACTTGTGCCTCAATCTACAGAGGATCGTTATAATCATCAGTAGGCACATTGTCAAGCAAGAAGGTGATGACATGTGTAGGAGTGGGTTCAACAATGAAATTATAAGGTTGAATGTCTAATGTGCCTATCATCTCAAAGAATATAGTATTATTAAAGGAAGGGTCCTCATTAGACTTAGGTGGGTTAGATGTAGGATCAAAAGTAGGGATGGAAGAAATTAAGGCAATAGGATTGACATAGTTTGTAGGGGAATGGGTTAGTGTAGATTTAAAGATTTTAGTTAGGGGTGACTTTTTGCCCCCATAATTAATACCTAAAACCTAGAGATGATACTAGAGTCAATCATATGCTATATAAGATGTCATAGGCTCGTGCACCTCTCCAATGTCATATCCTGAGGCATGGTGATACTAGAAAAAACATTTGGGATCGTATGTATTTAAAAGGGGAAGATTTGTTTCAAGGGGTCTAATTGGTGGTAATTGGATGGTTTTATTAGAGAGAATTTGTCGAAGAATAGTGTGGAGGGGATCAGAAAGATTTGGTAGACATGTATGGAAATTGTAGTAGCATAGACAAGGTAGTGAGTTGTTTGAAAAATGCCTCAAAGAAATGCGGTCTCATGGTGATTTCCTTGTCTATGCATTTGCTTATCATGGCATTCCATGAGACCACATTTCTTTGAGTCATTTTTTTAAATAGCTCATTTCCTTATCTATGGTATAGCTTACTATTATGCTTTGATAGATTTTTTCCAAGCATCCATAGCATAGACAAGGAAGTGAACTATTTGAAAAAATGCCTCAATAAAATGTGGTCTCATGGAATGTCATGACAAGCAAATGCAATTGGCAACTGCTCCTAGTTATTAGTTATGCAATGTGAAGTAATTGCATAACTTCTTATGTTGACTTTCTAAAAAACTATATTGTAATTGAAATTTTGTCATCTATCAACATCTACTTATTAGTTATGCAATGTGTAGTAATGCTTTGAGTTTGAAAGATGTGCAATGCAATGTAATCAACGATATGAATATAAACTACAAAAATTAGTAAGTACAATTCATTAGTTAAACTCTTTATTTCATTACTTGAGTGAAGCTTTGAACTCCACCTCCATTGGGAGGTGTTGCCATGAAATCTCCAAGATTAACCTATTTAACATCCAAAATCAGATATTAGAATACCATTCGTATAACAATGCTATTCACATATAATATTTATAATTGTTTACTAGTTACATACCTCGACATTACTTGTCATAGTGTAATACAGAGGTGGAGAACCACTGAAAATTGAATGAATGCTATGACCCTAAAATTTCATTACAATCATTAAACTAAATTAGTTAATCTTGCATTTCAAAAATGAAATTTAATAAATTAAATTCAATGAACTTGCTAACATTTACCTGAGTATCAAGATCGAAAGTGTCATTCAGGAGGGCATCTGTCGTCACCATCTGCTCAGCTCTAGATGTAGCATGTGCACCTACATCTTGCCTATCCATGGGGTCATAACCATAGGTTGACCCACAAGCCTAACAAGTATGGAGTGGAACCCTACTCCTCAAAGTCTCCCCTAGCTCATGCTATGCTATAGGACTAGCATGTTCTATGATGCTCTGGGTCAAAGAACTAATAGACTGTATTGTCTCAACCTCAACACTCTCCTTCACAATGGAAGGGATAGACACATACTCATGAGCCGGTCTAGAGAGTGCTCATCTAGCTAGCCATTGTGGGTCAAGGCATACCCCTGGTCTATCATGTGCTGACTCCTCACCTCTACCCTAGAAGTCTCGCATATCAAAATAATTTAGCACTTTATTAAGGACAAACTCATAGTAGAGTTTCCTCAAAAAATATTGTGGGACCTCATTATTGTTGCATGAAGGATGGTCAAAAACTATCCACAACCTCTGCTCAAATGGTCCTTTATCACTTGGTTGTTGCGCCAATGGATAGGGAACCTCTTGCATGTAAGGGGTAGAGGTTGATTTGTTCGTGGGTCTATGAAAAGGGAACACAAGTCAAATTTTGTAATTTTTCCATTTTTGACTTGTTCATATGATAACTTATCTACATAGAATTGTCTAAACTCTCTCCTCTTATCTGACCAACTAGAAATTTGTTTGCTAACTTAATCTACATTTGATAACATAGATTCATGAGATTGAGCAAGCATGGCTCTATGTGGGGTTGAGGTTGCAGGATCTTTCAACCTTGCAATTATGTCCTCAATTTATTTTTTATTTTTTCAATTTGCCCCATTAAATTTTCTTGTGTTCCAGGGGCATATTGAGGAATTATTGGAGCTGTTTGTTGTTGGGGTTGTTCTTCATCAAGTATTTGGTGTTCAAGTGATTGAGGATTTTTACGAGGAGGAGGTGCATTATCAATTCCTATAAATTACAGAAATTTACATCAAAAAGCCACTTAAAATCTACCTATTTAGTAACAAATTCACACAAAAAACAAACAAAACTTACTCCTTTGGCCTCCCCGATGTTGTGGCGGCATTTTGATGAAGAATCAACAACAATTTGGTGAAGAATCTAGCCTCCAATAATGCAATTGCACTCTCAAGGGTTTGCAGGCTGCAAGTTTGCAAGAAAATGTAGATGAAAAATGAGAAAAATGTTGCTTTTTTAGTTATAGGCAGCTATAACGCGCTCATGTTATGTCTTTTTTTAAAAAATTCAAATTGTGGCCACTTTTTGGGCCCCCATCTTTTTATGCCCACCCATCATATCGCGTTGGTCTTACTACCTTCATCCATGAATGTTCTTCCCTAGGAAAGAAACAACCTCTATCCACCTCACCTTTTCCATTAAATAATGAGCTCACATATTGTGTCCAAAACACCCACAATCCTGTCATACATTGTATCCTCCAAAACATGAAATATCAAGGTAAGGGCTTAAGACTTCATGAACAAGGTATTTTGGAGCCCATCCATGTCAAAGTCCTTTCATGATCACATGGCCTTGGATATATACCCCAAGGAAAATAATCTAAAGATGTTGGGACTTCCAACATGCCTTCTAAGTCCACCTTTTTCCATCATAAACCACATTATATCCCCAAAACATATGTTTACATCCCTCCTCCATCATCCTACAAATCCCAAAAGCATGTGATCATACACCTACCACCATCCACAATACCTCCACTCCTTCTAACTCCTAACATCCCCATCCATCCATCCACTCTACCTCCACTCCTTCCAACTCCTAATATCCCTATCCTCCAAATCCCTTTACCTCCACTTCTCCCAATGCCTAATATCTCCATCCTTAAATCCTCTCATCCATTTATCCATAAGTCCACTTTTAATCCATCCATAAATCACCTCGCATTCCTAATCATGATAAACAACTGCACACATCAACTAAACATGAAGCTTCCACCAAGACCATGGGATTCAAAAATAAAATTTTGGATACCTCCTATAAAGTGAACAATCCTAAATATCTTCATACTATAGAGCACAAATGCAAAGAATTAAATCCAAATCCATCTAAAAGGCTACCCAAGCCCATACTTTCAAAAGAAAAGTCCAAAACTAAAATGGTATGGGTCCCTAAGAAAAAATAAATCAAGTCAAATGAAGCACACACATTTCAAAAATTCCAACAATCTCATTCCATCCAAAAATCCCACAAATCCCACTCAATACAAAAATCTCAAATTCCTTCATCCCACAAGCAATGCAAAAATCATAATAAATTTACGTATATGTGGGTACCTAAATTCCTACATTGACAATCCCCTAAGAAAACATCTCCATTACTTCCTACACCTCCTCCAAATCAAAAGCTTCAAAGTCCAATTCGGTGTGTGCAATTGTTGATCTTGGTTCCTCTCCAATCCGTAACATTTCCATATACCTCCATCTCCCCATCTTTCATCCACTATCCTACATATCTCCCCCATCACTTTCCTATGGTCCATGCTTTTGCATAATCCACTATCTATCCATCCATAATCCATTATCCCCCATCCATGTTTCATAATCCACATCATAATACACTATCTACCTACTCCAACTCCCTCTCATTGTTAGGGTTAGCTAGTAGAAGATATCAATTAAATGAAAATAAAGATTAAACAGAGCAATGAAAATACATAGAAATAATAATAGCGAGAGACAATTTTAATGTGGTTCACCCAAACTCGGGTTACATCCACCAATAAAGAGTCCAATATTATTATCCAATAAATTAAACCAATTACAATCAGCAATCCCTGCAACTCAATACCACTGCAAATGCTACAATATAATATCAACAGAAACCCTAACCCTTAGTTGTTTTATCAAGATTTATGACAGTTACAAAATAGGATTTTTTATGTCAGCCCATAGAAAAATAACTCCTGACGCCTTTATAAAATAATAAAAAAACTGTTTGAGGTTTTAGGGGTGCTGCACCTCCACCCCACCCTGTATCACGACAGAGAGCATGGTAGGGGTGCTGCCCTTAGACCCTGCAAGGGATGCTGCCCCTTGACCCCATCTTGGGGGTGCTGCCCCCAAACCCCCGTTAAATAATTTGGGGGGAAACCGCACTGATAAAAGTGGGGAAAATATAACCTCTGAATCTGATTAAGCTCCATATAACAACAATCTCCCACTTGGAGACTGATCAGACTCCACAACATATCATCTCCCACTTGGAGACTGATCATAACACTACTGACCCTGTAGCTCCCACTAAAAATAAGCACCCTAGATGCTACTATTCTGATTTTATTGGTTTCATTCTTGAAGACCAACTGAAGCTAAGAGGAGCTCAAATTCTCCATTGTCACTGCCTTCATAAACATATCCACTAGATTTTCATCTGTATGTATCTTTTCCAGCCATAATTGTCCATCATCCAACACTGACTAGATGAAGTGATACCTTAGCTATATGTATTTGGTCTTTGAATGCAAGGCAAAATTCTTTGCAAGATGCATGGCACTCTGACTATCTGTAAACAAATAGTTGTTAGCCTATTGTTTTCCCAATTCTTCCATGAAAGATTGCAGCCATATCATGTCCTTGCTTGCCTCTATTGCAGCTACATACTCTGCCTCCGTGGTGGATAAAGCAACCACCTTTTGCAACCTAGAGATCCAACTCACCATTGTCCCACCTACAGTAAAGACATAACCTGTAGTACTCCAGTTGGTATCAATATCCCCTGCCAAATTTGAGTCCACATAGCCTACTAAATTAGTATTAGAGCCCCTAAAACATAAATGTTTATTGGATGTACCTCTCAAATATCTAAGAATCTATTTTACTGCATTCTAATGCTCCAATCCGGGATTACTCATATACCTACTTACGACTCCTACAGCATGTGCAATATCTAGTATTGTGCATACCATGGCATACATTAAACTTCCTACAACTAAAGCATATGGTACTTTGGACGTGTTTTCTTCCTCCTCTTGTGTCTTAGGACACATCTCCTTAGTCAATTTCAAATGACTAGGCAAAGGTGTGTTGACAACTTTTACATTCTCCATATGGAACCTTTGCAACACCTTTTCAACATAATCATCCTGAAATAGAGTCAATTTTTTGTTTTTCCTATCTCTGTAAATTTTCATACCAAGGATTTATTTTGCTACCCCCAAATCCTTCATAGCAAATGATTGTGCTAACTGTTGTTTTAATTCTCTTATGTGATCCATGTTAGACCCTGATACAAGCATGTCATCAACATATAAACATAAAATAATGTAGTTGTCATGATCCAACCTCTTAAAATAAACACAATAGTCTGAATTACACTAGTTGTAGCCTTGCTCAGCCATAAAACTATCAAATTTCAAATACCATTGTCGAAGTGCTTGTTTCAAGCCATCTAAACTCTTCTTCAATCTACACACCAATTTCTCCTTACCTTTGTCCTCAAATCCCTATGGTTGTTCCATATATATCTCCTCCTCCAAATCACCATGGAGAAAAATAGTTTTCACATCTAGTTGTTCCAAATGCAAATCTTCAGTAGCCACAATACTTAAAATAGTATGAATAGAAGTCATCTTAACAACTGGAGAAAAAATCTCATCAAAATCAATACCTTTTTTTCTATATAAATCATTTTACAACTAATCTATCTTTAAATCATTTCTTACCTCCATCTTCCTCTTTTAGCCTATAAAACCATTTGTTTGGTAAAGCCTTTTTACCTACAGGTAATTTCATAATTCCCAAGTCCAATTTTTTAGCAAGGAGTCCATTTCTTCTTTCATTGCAAGCTCCCACTGAACCTTTGTATCCACCTACATAGCTTCATCATACCCTTCCATTTCACTAGCATATGTTAATAAAATAGAATACAAAGAGGGAGAAAACCTTTCAGGAGATCTACTTAGCCTTGTTGACTGTCTAACATTCATTGGAGTTTGTGGTATTTCTTGTTGTTGTTGCGGAGCATGAGGAACCATTGGAACATCACTATTTGGAGTATCATCCAAAACCACATAATCTTTTTCTTTCTTCTCATGTTGTTGCAACTGATCTTTGTACAACACCTTCTGATTGAATACAACATCCTTGCTTCTGACAATTTTTAGATTTTCAACATCCCAAAGCCTATAACCAAATTCATCAATGTCGTATCCAATGAAGATACATTTTTTTGATTTTACATCCATCTTGGTTCTATTTTCATAATCTACATGTGTAAATGCTTCACATCCAAAGGTTTTGAGAAAAGAATAACTCACCTTCTTACCTATCCATGCTTCCTCTGGAATACCACAGCCCAAAGGAACTAAAGGACCTCTATTAATTAAATATACATCGATATTGATAGTATCTGCCGACATGTTTAAAGGTAGCCCATCATGCAATCTCATGCTCCTTACACACTATATTATTGTTCTATTCATGAGCTTAGCCACTCCATTCTCCTGTGGAGTCTTTGGAACCATTTTCTACCTACGAATTCTATTAAAGGAACAATAATCCTCAAATTCTTTGTTGCAATACTCACCACCATTATCAGATCTAAGACATTTTAATCTTTTACCTATCTCATTCTCAACCAAGCTTCTCTATTTCTTAAATGTTTCAAATACATCAGATTTATGCCTAAGGAAATAAATCTAAACCTTCCTAGTTGCATCATCTATGAATGTAACATAATATTGAGAGCCATTGAGAGAAGATACATGAGCCAGTCCCCATACATCTGTATGCACAAGCTCCAACTTTTCATCTTTCTTTTACTTCCCATCCTTGAGAAAACTAACTCTCTTTTGTTTTCCATACACACAACTTTCACATAAATCTATATTAATACATTTTAGACCTGGTAAAACTTTTTTAGAATAAAGTACCTTCATACCTTTTTCACTCATATGCCCAAGTCTATTATACCATAGTATTGTCTCAGAACCTGCAACAACTGTTTCAGTCTCTTCCTACAAACTCGCAGGAACTATTCCTGAACCTATTTGTTTTTTCTCTGCAATAACTGAAGTAGAAGGAACAATATGACCTGTACAAAGATATAAGGTTCCTACTTTCACACCTTTTTCTACTATTAAGGTGCCTCTTGAAACCTTCCAATTTTTATCATTAAAAGTAACTATGCAACCTTCATCACCTAGCTGCCCTACTAAAATTAAATTCCTACTTAGCCTTGGAATGTGCCTTACCTCTTGTAGTAGCCAATGATTCCCATTCTGCAACTTAATCTTAATTCTTCCCTTTCTAACAATCTGACAAGGTTTGTTATCTCCTAAATAAACCAGCCCAAAATTCCCTTGGACATAACCAAGAAAATAACTTCTACGGGGCGTAGCATGAAATGAGACCCCTGAATCTAAAACCCATGAATCATCAGCATTATCTAGGGAAAGAATCAAAGCATCATCTTCAGATTTATTACTTACCACATTTGCCTCCTTATTGCCTTCTTGTTTGTCTCCTTTATTCTTCTGTGACCAACAATCTTTCTTTAGATGACCTAGTTTCCCACAGTACTAGCAAGCCTTTTGTCTTCTAGATTAGGACCTCTTGTCCTTTGATTTGCCTCATGACTTCCCACGACCTCTAGAACCTTTTCCTCTCTCCTTTGATCTACCCCTACTTTCTCCATTCAAAACACTACTTGATGTGGACCCTCTTGAGATTTTCTGTCGCATTTCCAAGTTAAGGATAACACCAACAACATCATCAAATTTCAAAGTATTTGAACTAGAGACAGATTTACTTACAACCATAACCAAGCTATTCCATCTTTCTGGTAAAGAACATAAAACTAAGAGAGCCCTTAACTCTTCATCAAATTTCACTTTTACAAAAGTTAACTGACTAGTAATTATATTAAACTCATTTAAATGATCTATCATAGATCCACCTTCAATCATTTTCAAATTAAACAAATGCTTCATGAGAAATACCTTATTTGAGGCTGAGGGTTTTTCATACAATTTAGCCAAAGCTTTCTTTAGTTCATTTGTTGTCTTTGCTTCTATTATATTGAATGCCACAGATGGTGCTAGGCACAACTGAATGGTTCCCAGTGCCTTTCTCTCTAGAAGTTCCCAATCCTCATTAGTCATTGATGCCATTTTCTTGGCTATTCCCTCCAACGACCTCCATAAATCCTTCTAATAGAGATAACTTTCCATCTGTATTTTCCATAACTGATAGTTCTGCCCATTGAAATTATCTACCTTCAATTTATTCTCATCCGCCATTACTCCCACTTAATCGTGAGACTCCCACTCAACCATGAGACCTTCCTGCAGACGATAATCAAACACAACCTGCTCTGATACCACTTTTTAGGGTTATCTGGCATAAGATATCAATTAAATGCAAATAAAGATTAAATAGAGGAATGAAAATACATAGAAATAATAATAGTGAGAGACAATTTTAACATGGTTCACCCAAACTCGGGCTACATCCACCAACAGAGAGTCCAATATTATTATCCAATAAATCAAACTGATTACAATCAACAATCCCTACAACTCAATACTGCTGCAAATGCTACAATATAATATCAACAGAAACCCTAACCCTTAGCCATTTTATCAAGACTTATGATAGTTACAAAATAGGGTTTTTATGTTGGCCAATAGAAAAATAACTCGCGACGCCTTTAGGAATTAATGCACTACCCCTTGACCCCGTCTTGGGGGTGCTGCCCCTAAACCCTCGCTAAATAATTTGGGGGGAAACTGCAATGATAAAAGTGGGGAAAATATAACCTCTGAGTCTGATTAGGCTCCATATAACAACACTGATGCAATCCCCTACCAACATCTATGAGCATATTGACACTTGACATGGTCCATGTGCGATGACATCCATCTCTAATGGCACTATTACCTTTCATGGAACTAGACACTTGAATCCTGCTTGCCCATATCCACTTATCCCAATTAAAATAGAAATAGAAGAAATAAAATAGAAAGAAAAATCAAAATAGTCAAGAGAAATCCCTTCGTCCTATGGTGAAAATGACCTTGGTGGTGCCTTGGATAAGTACCATGATAAAAACCTAGCAAATAGGTGTCGTGTGTAGGTTTCTTATCTATGTGTCTTACACTTGGGGGCATGTTGTGTCATCCAACCTATCATTTCCTTCCTACATATCCCATCCCATCATATCCATGCTACCTTCTCCATCCATTATACCCACATACCTATCCTATTGAGTCCATCCATCTTCCCTTCCTCCTTTTGATCTTGATAGACATAGGGGCAAAATGTTGAAAAATACTTTAGTAGAGAAGAATTATACCACAACTGAAAGAGAATCCCTAGCAATGGTGTATGCATTATAGAAGTTCCAACTTTACCTCTTGTCAACACCTTTTGTATTCTACACTAATCATGAACCATTGAAATACCTACTGAACAAACCAATCATCCAAGGATGAATTTGCTGATGGTTACTCTTGTTTTAGAAGTTTGAATTCTCAATCATGGTGAAGCCAAGAAAGCACAATCAGGGACCATACTACTTGTCCAGAATTAAGACCAAAGGAAGATCTAAAGGTACATGCAGATGAACTACCTAGCATAAATCTGTTCAGAGTAAATGTAATACCAGAAGAACTGACAGATAGCATATTTGTTGACCATGGGTGTACCTCCAATAGAGATTTCAGTATAAGAAATATAGAACCTAATATATAAGTCTTTTCCATATACACTAATTGAAGGAGAATTGCACATCAGAGGGAAGGATGATATCATCAAAAGGGTAGTATATGAACATGAAAGAGAAGACATTCTAAGAGAGACATGAAGGGATAGTAGGAGGACACAATACCAAAGACATGACAGCAAGAAAGATCAAACTAGTTGGGTTATGTTGGCCTACACTTTTCAAAGATGAAAAAATATATTTAAAGAATTGTGACATATGTCAAAGAACATGAATACCTACTGTAAGAGATGAAATTCTACTGAGACTAGTTCCAACACAATTACCTTTTCTAGAAATGGGCTTTTGACTTTAGTGGACCTATAGACCCTTAGGCAAAGCAGTCAAAGGCTACATTCATCATTATCGAAGTAGAATACCTAACTAAGTGGTCTGAAGCATAACCAACTAGAGACTGCACAACAAAGACTGCCACCAAATTTTTCTATGAGAACATAATTACCAAGTTTGGTTGTCCATTGAGCATCACCAATGACCAAGGCAAACATTTTGTAAACAAAATGATTTAAGAACTATTGAACAACTTCATGATAACACACAATAGGAGTTCATCATACCATCCACAAGAAAATGGAGCAAGCGAAGCCTTGAATAAGATCATTGGAGTAGCATTGATAAAGATGTGCAATGGGAACAAGATAGATTGGGTTTTAAAAATACATGTCCTACTATGGGCATACAGAACAACCTTCAAAAGAACCACTATGTTTACTCCCTACAAACTGGTGTATGGAATAGATTCTACAATACTAGTACACTTTATATTGTCAAATTTCTAGACAACAAGGACTCTCAAGCTTAGTGAAGAAGACTCTCACATAGAGGGTTGAAGAAATGGAAAAGATGGATGAGGATAGATTGATGGTGGCATACAATATGAACTTGGAAAGGAAAAGATAGAAAGCTTGGCATTGTAGAAACTTGAAGAACAAGACACTCAAGGAAGGTGACTCAGTACACCTATATGATAGTAAGCTTAAGAGCAAGGAAAATTCAAGACAAGGTGGTTGGGACCTTTCTACATTGAAGAAATTGCAGATTTTGGAGCAGTCAAACTAAAGAATATGGAGGGCCAGATATCAATAAGCTATGTCAATGGGGCAAGACTCAAGAAATATTTTTAACCAAAGCAAAACATGTCTTGAGGACAAGACATAATTTTGAGGGGGCACGATGTTAGAAAGGTGTAGAGCATAAAGGAGAGTTGATCAGAAGCTACCACACAATATGTAGAGGCCAGAACTGACAAGAAACACATCCCTATATGTAATAGATATAGTATATATATAGATATAGGATATGATGATAAGATATCGTAATATAGGAGTATGATAGAGGATATATTCTAGTGTAAGAATGACATAGGAGTCATGACTTAGACTTGTCTGAGGATGGCTAGATGATGTATGCATTTGATGATTGTTAATATATATATATATGTATGGTGATGATCTGTCGCTACCAAGAATTCTGTGTTGTTTTACTTTGATGTGTATGTGATGCTCTGTTTGGTTATAAACTGAATACAAAGACTTGGGTGAGGACTGGATCTCCAAACTAGTATCTCCTCTACATATCTTGCTAACAATGTGTATGTAATATGATTCATATCACTTTTGTTGCAAGGACAAGATAACTAATCATTACATTATTGACTCTTGGTAATAATAAATATTTGTGACTTCTATGTTGCATTATTGCAATTCCTATAGAGTTTATTATTGAATGTGTATGTAATAGATTTATATTAGTTTTATTACAAGGACAAGACTAATCATTATTTTTGTCACACGAAATTGCACCCTTCTTGAAGCCTACTCAAGCATTCCAATGACACAATGGGAGTGATCTCAAGGTGTGGGACCTTGCAAATAAGATCAAACCTCAAAAGAAGGTTGATTCCTCTTTCTAAGCTTAAGGCTCAGATAAATAGACTAAACCTACACTAATGATCGCCAGGGAAAAGGGGGAGAGGGAAAATAAAATTAAAAAGGGAGGTGATACACCAAGATTTAGGGTGTTTAGTTGCAACTGACCTAACACAACAATAATCTCAAATACTGATAGAAACTCACACAGACTTACAACTTTACAGAGGTTCAGATTAGAAATTTATAACTACAAGAGGGACCATTTTATCCACAGAATAATCTTACAGGTTTTAAGTAAACAAAGAACAAAAGCATAAGAGAGGCAAAATATTAGTGATTGTATTGAGCATGAAGGCTAAATATCAATTACAACATAAAAATAATTTGTTATAGGTAAGTGGACACAAAATAACCATTTACATTCATTGGTGAACCACTATCAGAGACACAAAGGTTTAGCTTCAAGCACAATGCATCAGATCTGACTGGCTCTTGCAAATGCACTACAAGGCCTATGACAACAAATTGTCTAACCATCATAATAGCCTAGAAGAACCACTAACCAACAAAAATACATCTTTTACACATGCATATATAGCTTTTACAAATCTCACTATAGTAGTCATGGATGAGAGAAGAGTGTTCAACAAGAAAGAACCATCGCCCATGCTATAATAACTCCATTCTATGTCCTTGGAGCATGTCCACTGACAAGGGTTGTTATACCTTAGCATTTAATCATGTTTTCATGTGTCAAATCTAGGGCTGTGTCCTAGGTTGTTTGCAATAAGGAACTTGATAATCAATATTCCTCAAACTAATCCTACTTATTTTACTTTTTTAGGAATTAATGCTACTTATTTATTTGTTATGAAATGAAATTCTAAAAACACAAATGCTAAAGCAGTAGATTACTAGAAAATAGTCTATTTTAATATAAAGTTGGAAGCATGCATTTGCTAAAAACAAACTATTAGCAGAAATGAATCTATCTACTGAAAGTAATGAAACTACACTTTTAATGAAATCTATAAACAAACTAAAGCAATAGATACTAGCCTCCTATCTTGATGGTGGGAGTGGGTCCTTGCTCCACACCTTTGGGACTAAAGACTAAAGCAATAACTCAGTACAAAAATGTAATAACGCAATCTTTCCTTTAGTCTAATTTCATCGGTATGCTTGTATTCAAAAATTATATCTATCTAAAAATGGATATTACAATAATCTAATAGAAAAAATATGTGTTCTACTGTTCCTATCTAAACATATATTAGTACAAGCGATGAGATATATTTTGAACTAATTGTTCTATCCATTAATTTATCTATGAGATACAATTAATCTCTTATTCTAACTGAAACATATAACTATTTAACTGAAGAGTATAATCATTCAACTGGAAAAAGGATTTAGTGGAATAGAAGTCCCACTAAATTTGGAGTCTTAACTTAAATAACAATGGGTAGCGAGGCCCTGAAATATAGGTCTTAAGAAGTCTTTTAGAACTCATACAAAATCAAATAAAAAGGGGAATTAGATCACTGACAGTCAACAGGAGTCTTTGCCAGATCATTTTGGTGCTGGTTGAGTAGACTCCGGAGCACTGTTGTTGCCTCCTAAGATGCAGATAGACAGAGGCACCAAAGACTCTACACTATTACCAGCAACTTTGAAGACTTGTGTTATTGCTAGCAGCTCCAGAGACACATCCTTGATTCCTATATGTTTTCAGAGATGATTCATCCCTTGCTTTCTTGCTCCCTCTTCTCTAGAATACCTCCAACACTTTGGTAAAACATTGGAGTCTGGTATAGTATCCTCCATATCAGCTCCAGAGATTATTAGGACAAACTCTAGAGATCTTCAAAATTACCTTCGCCCATACAACTGCACCTGTAGATGCAAAAAGAGACTTTTTCTGCACATTTTCATTAGTTTGTTGCACATAATTAGTCATTTCATAAAAAATAATGATCTTAAGTAATTCAACTCTTATTAGTGTAATTAAGACAAGTCTTATCAATCTCTATGGTGTAATTACCAAGACAACAGAATGAAAGGATGGGAAAAAGGAAAGTAAAAAGGTGTATTATTCTAGGTGCTACCTGGCATTCATTATTCCCTCTGAACTTAAAGGTTGGTAGGTCCTCCTGCACTTCACAACTTGGACTTGTTGAGGTGGTATATCCTTTCAGTCAGATTATATTCCTTCTCATGAGTTGACCAAGTAGTGAGGTTTATATTGCCATTTCCTTTGAACTGCTCGACCTGTTTTAGCCATTCCTGAAATTTGGCATCCTCCATCTATTTAGCCCATATGGGTAGTGGCTCAATAATGAGGGGTGGTCTAAAATGATCACCTATCTAATCCTATTTATATTTGTCTATCAATCTAAAGATGCTCTTATTTTCTTCATAAATAATTGAAGTTTGGTTGGGGACACTACTTCCTTCATCTTTTGCTCTAGAGATAGGGTGTTCCACCTTTTCTTCCCAATTGTGATCATCTGACTAGATGATCTATGCATGAAGAGACCAAACTCAATAGCACACTCTTGCAGGTGTTTCTAATACAAGGGCAAGATTTTTGTTCTACCTTCTGGGGAATAAATTTTTACCCTAAAATGAATTTCAAATCCCATAGGGTTTGGACATTCTTTCTTGAAGACTAGGCTTATTTCTATATCCTTTTTGGTGTAAGTCTCCATCTGTTCATTTTGTCACTGATGATTTCTCATCAGTGACATAAATGCTCTGAGCTGGTATTCCCCCACAAAGTAGTTGATGAAGCAAGTGTGATCTTTAATGAAGAAATCATGCAAATATAGTTCACATAGAAAATTCTTGTCTTGATCATAACTCTTCATGTATACCTCCATGAAATCATTCTTAGTTTGTATATTTTTAGGTAAATCAGAGAGACCCAGTGATATTTTCCTTTGGAGGATTTTCTCTTGTTAAAATAGAGCATAACTTCCACTAGGAGGTTAGTAGGATATTATCTTAGTAGAGAGAGTGGTCACCTTGATGACCTTCTCCTCTAGGGCCTATACTTTTTTTGACATGGCAGTTACTGACCTTTGCAGTTACAGCATTGGCTTGGATTCTTCTAACTCCCAACATCTCCTTTCCTAGTGAAATAGGGCATTAGAGATGTCTATTGGGAGCACCTCCAAATATGGATCTGTTTGAGTCTCTTATTCAATAGTAGAATCTAGATTATTCAGCTCATGAGCAACTTTTCCTGATCATCTATATTATTGTTAGCCAATGTTAGTTGCTTAGCCTGATCCTACATTTTCTCTATTAATACTAAAATCAAAGTGATGTTGTTGTCTCTAGAATTTATAATGTCAGAGGTATTCGTTGTTGCTTCGTCATCCTTTACCCTAATTTTGGCCTTTTTCTTTTGAATGATCCCCTATTTTTCTTTGAGCTCATCTTTGAGCTCCTCAATTTATTACTCCTGCTATGTTCATTTTTCCTTCATGACCTTCTTGAGGTTAGTTATAATAAGGTTCTTCCCCCACAACAACCTCTTTAGATTATCAATCTCTTCCATCAACTGTTGTTCTCTTGGAACATCTACATCTTCTTGATTAGAGGGATGTGAACAACTCCCTATTTCTCCCCCTTCTGTCCTTTCCTCATCAGGGGTTTTTGTGTCTCCTTGTCTCACATTGTTAGCTTGCTCCCCTTGCTCATCTGCTTCTACTTGCTGATCCTCATCTTTCCCCTGGGTCTCTTCTTCTTGAGCCTCTTCCTACCTTAATTCTACAAATGTTGGGGCTAATGAGGGTCCAACCTCCTCCATGGAAATTTTGAATCCTATGAAGACCTCAGCTAGGAGAGGAGTGTCTTGTTCTGCCTGAGTTGGTTTTCTTTTTCATTTACTTCTCTAGAGCGCTGGTGGGGATTGTACATCTAGATCTGGATCATTCCCCTCAAAATCAGAAGAGATGGTTAAGGTTTCTCCCTCTACTACCTTTGGAGCTTCAGTGCATTGTGAGTCTAGAGTCTGAGTCTATGGAGGGGTAGTAGATTCCAGAGTACTCCCCTCAAATACTCTTCATTTTATTTTTCTTCTAACTAGGGGAATCTTATCCAACTCATTAGACTCTTCTTCTACCTTTTTATGCTTGCTGGGATTAGGTGTTTTTGAAGTCCTTTTTGTTTTCTGTCTCTACCCTGTTTCTTTTCTATGCTTTTTGGGGCCAGAAGTTTGGGCAAACTCTGGTGTTATCTCCTCTTCCATAATCATAGCTCCCCTCATATGTTTAGTCAGGGTTGACTCCTCAGCTAAGGTTAACTTACATTTTGCTGAGCAGGTCAAATGGAAGGGTTGCTTTGTAATTGTTTCTACCAGATGCTCAGCTACAACTAAGGCTTCTCCCATGGTTTCTTTTCCTTTATTTTTCTTCTCAGTAGTGGTGGTAGGTGTTGGGCTTCCTATTGATGTTTGTGGGGTAGAATTTGGTGTTTCCTCCACTGTTCTATTTTTTCCCTTGCTCTTTCTAATGGCTAGGGAGGAAGTAGAAGGTACTGCCTCCTCATCCTATTAAGTGGAAGAAGTCTCTTCTATACCCTATGTTCTGCATGGTGTTTTGACCTATGATGTGTCATCTAAAAATGACTACCACAGAGCCTCTCCATCAACTTGAGATAGGAAATGATGTTTTACAATTATGAAAATGAGGTTGTAATGTTTCATGGGACCCTTCCCCTGTTGGTACTTATCTACCAAAGCCACAATGGAATAATAGAGAAAATTTGGGAGATTGATGCTATATTCCGAATGAGTATGCCCATGTCTCAAGAAATTTAGCATTTTCATTATGGATCCTAAAAATAGGGAGAATTGCCCATCACATGTAAAATGTTTCATGAGCCACACTGCCATGGTTGGGGAAGTGATGTTTTGACAATTCCTTTGACTTCATTTTTACTAAAATGTAACTAGACCTCAAGTTCACCTTCTACTGAAAAGTTTTTAATCAAATCAGTTTATAGGGTTTTGAGATGATAAAACCTCTCACCTTATTCTAGTAGCCCTAAAATGTGGCTAATGATGGTGGTTGAGGCATTGATTGGGACTCCTCGTACTTTGGTTTGGTTATTCTTTAGGTGGTGTAGGATATCATCTACTATGTCCTCCTAAAACCCTTTGACTTTCTCCAAAAATTCCAACCATCCAACATTTCTTATTATATATGTTGTAGCTTGATCTTGGAGCAATCCTATTGTAGTTTCAGGTTCTAACTTCTTATTCACCCCCATACTACCTGTATCCATTTTCTTCTTTTGTAATGAATGACTCTTCCCTTATTGACTCTTCCCTTGGTCCTCTCTATAGCTCTCTGTCTTGCTTATGCTAGACCCCTTTCTCTATTCTCTCAAAAGACTCTACTGTAATGGCTTGAATATTATTTTTGGGGTTTTAAAATCTCTGCAATTTCTAAAGTTTGGGACTGGATATCCTTTGATGGAAATTTTCTTTGTTTACAGAGGGGTTAATCACTTCAATTAATTTGAATTGATGGTTCAGTCATAATCACAAGGGATGATATGACACTCTGGAGTGAAGTCGTTAGTGTGGCAATTAAGGCAGCATGTATAGGTCAAAAAAGGAAATGATGCTAGGGGTACGTGTCTAAGTAGTTTGTACCAAGAATAGAAATGACAAGACAAGTAATAATTAACTAACTTGAGTGAATTACCTAGATCACTTTCCGTGATGATTGCCTGATGTACTTGGGTGTTGCGTCATGGCTTTAATGAGGTGTGATGGTGACTTTACATGTGTGTAGCCTTCTCACCGCTTGTAGTGATGTCAATATTATTAGCTTCGCATGGCTTAGAATCTTTCTGTGAATAGCCTTGAAGGTGATGAGTTGGCTTCTGACATTAGGAGGTTTAGCCTGGGTGACATGCGTTGACAACTACAACTCATTTATCCTATGTCGGTTTTCTTTTATATGGTGGATGATGAGTCATGCTGACCTCATAGATTTTGTTGTCCCCACTTGATGCTTGTAGAGGTGGGCCCCTTCATTTTAAGATACTTTATCTGGATGAAGTGTTAGAGGTGCTCCTAGTTTTCTCCAAAGGTGTTCTCAATGGCTCTTGAGGAGTGCTTGTTTAGCTCCAAAGAGCTTATGTTGGAATCTTGCATGAAGGGAACTGTCATTTACTAGTTTTCAGAAGGGAACTGTCATTTACTAGTTTTCAGTCCCCCTAGTGACAAAGACAGCTATTTACTAGTTTTTAATCTTCCTCATTTTTTAAAAAAAATTTTTAGAAGAGCCGCCATTTGTTGGTTTTCAACCTTTTATATATATATATATATATATATATATATATATATATATATATATCCTTTGAATTTCTTCAAATTGTGGTTGAAGTTGTGACCCCTATCACCAAGCACAAGTCCTTGGTAAACTCTTCCTTAGTAGCTAGTCTCGTATAGAGCTAAATTCTTTGGCCATTTACTAAGAATGTGTCTTCACCTCCATCAATGGGTGCCAGCAAAACTATTCCATTCTCATAGACTTCCCTGATTTGGTAAGGACCCATCCAATGAGTTTGTAACTTCCCCTTGAACTCCTTAAACTTAGAATCATATAGGATAACCCAATCCCCTTGTTGAAATGTTCTCTTTTTGATGTGTTGATCATGCCATTACTTCCTCTGGTACTGAATAAGTTTTGTTTGTTGTATAGCCTCTATCCTGATTTCATCTAACTCATTGAGTTAAAGAATCCTATCTTGTTGTGTTATAGATAATGGCAGCCCAAAGTCCAATGAGATCTTGAGTATTTGTAGTTCAAATTCTATGGAGAGTATGGGTTTCATTCCATAAACCAATTCATAGGGTGAAAACTTGGTTGTTGAATTCCATGTGGTATTGTAAGCCCAAACTACTTCAGGTAACATGCTTGCCTAATATTTCCTATTCATGGCCACTGTTCTTGTTAGGATGTTTTCTAGCTCTGTATTAGTCACCTCTACCTACCTATTAGCTTGGGGGTAGTAAGGTGAAGACTTCCTGTGCTTAAATTGGTATAGATGTGTGAAAGGTTGAATTACCTAAGAAGTGAATTGTGGTCCTTTGTCTGAAACTATGGATCTCAGAGCTCCAAACCTCAAGAAGATTTTGTTATAAAGAAAATCAGCAACTTTTTATTCCCTTGCAAACTGCAATGCTTGAACTTCTACCCATTTGGTTACATAGTCTGTGCAGACCAAAATATATTCTTTACCTGAAGATGGTGGAGAAATGTTGAATATAAAGAATACTGAAAGGGGGCAGTGAATCAGTATTCTGTAAAACTTTTCTTTAACACATTCATTAATCCATTTACTAATATGAAAGTAAAGTAAGCATAAGAAGAGAAACCACAAAGTCATAACACATGAACACAAGTATTTTTATGTGGAAAGCCCAAAAAAGGGAAAAAACATGGTGGGGGTTAACCCACAGAAATTTATTAGTGATAGCAATACCGAATTACAAGAGGCTCGCTGCCCTAAGCTCATTTCTCACAAGAGGCTCACTGCTTGAAGAAAGAGATGAGAAGATGTTGAGAGAAGATTGCTATAAGTGTATTTATAGAATGTTGAAGTGCAGTTCCAATTATATCTCAATATACAGACTCAAATGTCTTCATAATGTTTGCCCTACCTTTTCTACTATGTTTCACATATATTCTACTATTCTACCTTTTCTGTTCTTTTATGGTCACAAGACTATCTTGGATTTCACATACTTTAAATTCACACTCTACGCATGCCTATTTCATCCTCCAATGCTGAAGTCTATAGAGTATATATATTCTCAACAAGATTTCACTCAAAAACTAGGTTGGCTTGCGAGTGATGAAATGTGTACACAAAAAGCTATACTATATCAGCTTGAATTCTTTACACAAAGTTATGCGGACCAATGCAAACCTTCAAGAATCTTCATATAGGTGTGGACCTATTTTAGAATCACTTAGAATAATGATTCAAGTAGTATATCTTTACCACACAACGATCCAACTAAGTGTTAGCTTCATTCTTGATTATACTCTTAACCTTGTTGACTGTCATAACACAACTTGTAATGCAGACTAGACTAGACTCCAAAATTCATATCAAACATTCATTAGACATCACCAATCATACTTCTATAACTACAGATCATAATATTCTTATGTGACAAGATGTAGATCTTTGAACTGATGACTCTGTCTTTATGAAACACTATCAAACCAAATGTTGATAATTGGAAGCTTGTAGATGATCTTCTAGTGAACTTTAGAATCTAAAAGTCTAGAATTAGATACTTCTCATATGTGTTTACAACACCTCCAAACCACACATTGAGACAATCAATACCAGAGGAATGCAGACCGAAATATTCAGATGTTCTTTACTATTTATGGCTTAACTCTATTCACCTGGACTTAGGCATTTCACCATTACTTTCAAAGGAAGTTAGAACTTGAACAATGGAACATAACATCACCAAGGGGTTGATTACAACATACCAAAACCACACACCTTGATCTTCAACTGTGGAGGAGTACGAACTGAATTACTGTCACTATCTCAATGTGTTGTCAATACTTAGTCAATTTGGCTAAGTTTATCTTACCGGACCAAAACATTGTATACATCTTTGTCTCAGGAGTTGTTTCTAAACATGTTAGGTTGTTTCCATCAATAAAAACATCATATTAGTAGTGTCTCTTGACTATGTTGCCAACAATCTCCCCCTTTGGCATTGATGATAACACTTAGTGAAAAATGTTTATCTACTCCCCCTTACTATATGCACCCTATTTTTCTTCTTCCCTTGATATGTTCAACCATTTTTCACTAGATCTTCTTCTCCCCCTTTGACATCAATGGTAAAGGTGTCTATATAGGTAGCAAAATTGTGTCAAAACTTTAAAACTATCATATGCTGTTGTACAATCTTTATCTTGATTAGCTAGTTGTAGGAGGTAGAATATCACTATAAATGGTCTTTATCAGAGCTAACTCTCCATCCCATCTATTCTTTGCACTTTCCAAAATTTGAATGTGACCATTTATCAAAAAGACTAATTTTTTTGCCTTCTGCAGATCTGAGGGTGTATCAATTATTGCTTTTGTCTTCAAATCTTCTTCTACAAGATTGGTCATTGAATCTATTTTAAGACTTATCAGCCCTCTCAACTAACACAACTTGTTTATAACTTCTTCCCTCTTTTTCATCAGATTGCTCAAATCATTGTGGATATTTACAACTTGTATCTATTTACTGTTTATTGATTCAACTGCCAGATCATATGACTTAGAAATATTTGACAATTGGAGTTCTAGATCCTTGATTTTTTCTTTTATCTCCTTAGTAACATCCAGCCATGATAAGAAAAATTTGTAAATATTGTATGATTCCTTAATAGCCTTGTCTATGTTTTTTATTCCAATGTCTAGAAAAATTTTATTGTTATCCACCATGGTCTTCAATTCAGCTAGCCTTTTCTCATTAGATTCTTTTCTAACTTTCATTTTTGCAGACTTTTCAAATGACTCAAAATGAGAACTTACAGATTTGATTAGGCCTTTGAGTTGATCCACTGGTGGCAGAGATGTGTCCTTTTGGTATGAAGGCATTAACTTCTCTAGGATGTCAGATGCTTCACCAATGAGTTCATTGTCCTGCATGTGTGACCTTAGTATCTCTTCTTGTGCCTTTGCTTGAACAATTGACACTAGTTTCAATTTTTGCATAGGAGACATTGAGGCCAAATTTATTGGTCCTTGTAGGAGCTTAGACTCATCCAAATCTTGTTCTCTCTCCAAAAGATCCCTGGCAAAATCAACTAGGGCAACAACAATGTCTCTTGTCACTTCTTCAGACACTTCTTCTTCTTGATTTTGTTCTAGAGGTTCCATGTCCATATTCTCTTGTTGATCAATATTTCACTCCGATGCAGGGCTCTCCTTAGCTTGATCAAGTTCTTGATTACCAACTCTGATTTGCTCATCAATTTCCTCCTTGTTTTCTAGATCATCAGTCTATTGTCCTAGAGGAGGGCTTGTTTCAGTTTGATCCTTTTTAGCGATGTCTTGATCATTAGCAACAGGGGTTTGATCAAATTCTTCCTTTTCTGAGGCTACTTCCTTAAGGTCTTCCTAATTTTTATCAAGACTTTTCTCTTCCTCTTGCTCTTCTATTACTCTATCTTTTACCGGAGGATTTCTATTATTTTTCTCCAAGCCTTGATCCATGTTGACTTCCGGAATAGATGTGTCATCTCCAACATTTGTTTCTTCATTATCATATATAGTTGGGAGATGAAATTCCTTCAAAACTCTTAAGGTAATCTCCTCAGTCTCTTTGACTACTTTCTCAATGTCATCTGCCATTAGAGTGTTCATTCTCCTCTTTTTTCTAAATTCTTTATGAAGCACTTTGGAGATTTTTGTATTTTCTTTAGAGGTGATTTTAGGACATAACTTTATTAGTGTATGCTCTCTAAGCTCACTATCCTTGGTCATAGCATCTTCTTTTCTCACAGTTATTATACTTGCCAAGTTGTCTGGAAGATCAAAAATTATCTCAATAAGAGCTTTGTTGTATATGTCCAGATATTCGACAATAGTAGTCCCATTGATACTTTTGTCTACATCATCATAGTCATCATACAATTAGGCAATAGGTTTTAGACTGCCATCAACTATAATGGCCTTCAATACATCCTCTAGGGTTATTGTAGCCTATGATTTCATAGGCTTTGCCTTCTTCTCCTTCTTTCTTCCTTTTCCCTTACCAGATGTCTTGCCTTGACCAGTACTGGAGGCTTCTGTTGTTCTAACCTTCATCTTTTTAATCTCTTCATCAAACTATGTTTCCTCCTCATCAACTCCTATACTTACATGCATTCTTTTTTCTTTTGTCTTCATTCTTTTGTGGCTTATTGTAAGGGATTCCACACTTGTAGAGGTGTGGGATTAGGTGTAGTACTGGATGTAGTTTGTGAAGTAGAAGCTCTTGTTCTCTTCTTAGTAACTATAGGCTCTTTTGATTTTGTTTCAGGCTCTTTTGGAGCCTCCATAGGTTCATCTTGTTTTTCTTTAGCTGTCCTTTCTGCTTCTGCCCTTGCCCTTGTTTCTCTAATTTGTTCTTTGGTAAAACCCTTTTTCAGGGCATAATCTTCTGCCATCTTTTTGGCTTTCTTTGATATTTCTGGCATTCTCTACTCAACAAAGACTTCTGTTGTCAACTCATCATAGGTTCCAAATCTCTCTTCTTTAGGGTCCCTAGGTTTTCTTAGCATGTGTTTGGCATATTTATCCAATTCTTGACCATCCACTTCATATCCCATGGGCATGATCTAAACCATCTTGGGCTCAACAGACTCAATCATGCATTGGTCTTTAGTTACAATAAAGCAAATATCATTTTTGTATTTGTCAACAATTCCCTTGGGAATCCTTTCCCTAAACTGCATAATTCTTTGAAAATTCTTGAAGTATCCCCATATGGCTGTGGTTTAATCCTCATGGCTTCCTATGATGCTCAAATGATCCCTAATTTGCACTATCACTAGTTGATTGTTTAACCAGAGCAATTTTTTCATTTCGGGTAATTCTTACATGAAGTGGAAGAATAGGTAGAAGATCAATTTACCAAATTTGAAGGGGTATTTTCTTTCCTTTATCTTCTTCAGGTTTTCCATTAGCTGTTGTTGCAGTAATTCATAGAGGTCATAGTCTACATTCTCCTTAATCATCTGATAGGTGATGTGAATAGCAGTACTAGAGACAGAGTTCTCCCGGCTAGAGAAATAGACCTTATATCCTATCACCATTGATGCAAATCATACTGCATGATCTATAATATCATTATTGTTAATACCCTTTTGTCAAATTGGGCTCCGGCTACTTCCGTCATAGTATTATTCTTCACAACTTTTAACAGGGGCACAACTTTTAACTGGTAGAGTTTAATCATGTCACATCCCTAATTGCATCCTTGGTGATCTTGAAGGGCTTTTTGAGCCATATGACCTCATCATGGATCCTACTCAACACATATTGAACCCAATCATCTTCCATAAATGTAGGGAAATCTTTGTTCTGAATGAATTTCTTCACTTCCAACGCCTTATATTCTTGCTTCAACTCAAATTGGTCACCACTTAGATGATTTAGGTATATGTTTGTGATTGTACTATCACCATGATCTTCTAAGGCAACATGAATGTAATCCCTAACATCCTCCACATGCATCACACCATGTGCTATACCTAAAAATGCACCCATTGGATCAACTTCTATTGATTTACAGGGGTGTTTCTTGAATTTTGTCCAAGCTCACTCAATGATATCAACAACTTGTAGCATTGCCATTTTTGCAAAGATTTAAACAAATTCACAATAGGGTTCAGCTAGAAATACCTTGCTTTTTTGTTGAGCTAGGGTTTACTTGAATCACTCTATGTCACTTTGAATCATTGAAATCACTTGGAATTCATCTTCAGTTTCTCTTAGACACTTGATGGCTTGAATGCAAAGTGAATTGTATGTCAAATAAGTCCCCTTTTAACCTTTGTTGTGAAAACCTAAGTCATCATAAATGTTTGTTCACAAAAAGTTGTCAAACTCTTCACTGTAGAATACAGTCGATTTGGATTGCTCCACAATACTCTGCATTAGAACTTTTTCTTCTAGAATTTCTTTCAAAGGATCTGTCATGTCAGATTCTACCACATATCTCCGTGCTAGATTCTAGCACCAACTTTTTGGCTGGGGGATTTAGATTTTTAGTACTACTCCCCCTAAGCCAGAGCTCTCAATTTACTTCCTGGAGGAAGTATCTGCACCAGAGATTGGTGCAGATCCATTCTTGACTTCATTAGCATCTTTCCTAATCTAGATATTTCTCATCTCATTCTTAGTATGTACCAGATCAACCTTGATCTTGCCCTTGACATCTTTCTGTTCTATTTTCCCTGTCTCTGTAGGATGGTTTCTTGTTACATTTCTACTTTTGCAGAATGTGGCAAAGTGTCCAGACTTGTTGCAATTGAAGCAAACAACATTTTTCTAACCTTGATTCCTTCTGTAATTTGGAATTAGCCTTGATCTGCACTAATTGGACATATGCCTAAATCTATTACATGTAAAACACTATCCATTGAAAGATTGACTAATCCTTGAATTGTTTGGATACCTTCTTGACACACTTCTGCACTCAATTGCTTTATGACCTATTTTCTTACAGTTGAAACATTGACAGGAGAAAGATGGAACATTTTGATTCATTTGGCTTCTAAACTGAATAGCCCTATGACCATACTTATTGCATTTAAAATAGTAACCATTGAAAGATGGGTACCTTTGAGTATTGGGTTGCCTGATCGGAGGTCCTTTAGGTCTTCTTCTTTGATTCCTTACCAGATGGTCTCTGTCTCTCATTATTTAGATCTGTCTTGTCCTAAATTTAAACTTTCTCCCTTTTCAAATCCCAAGTCTTGTTTATCATCTAGATACTTTTGGCTAGCTAGCAACTGATCAAGTTTTGTTGAGATTATTTTGAATTTTTCTTCATAGCTATGTGTTGCTTCTAGATCAAATTTTAAGAGCAGAACTTCTTTCCCTATTTTTTCACATTCCTCTAACTTGTCCTTCACAACTTGATTCAGATATTCTTCATTCTTGGTTTTTTCTTCAATCACCCTAAGAAGACTCTGTAGATTCATTTGCTTGTTTTAGTTGCTCACATAATTCCTTCCTTCTTTCCTGAGATTTACTAATCTATTCTTTTAATTTCAAAATGCAAACATCAGCTTCTTTGATACTCTCTTCTAAACCCTTGATATCATCTTTGGAGTTGTCAAGATCTTCTAGAGCTACTTCAAATTATTCACTACTAATATATACTTGATTACCAATCTTAATACTATTAGGAGGATCTGCTTAGGATAAGTGAGATACCTTTGTGCTTCCATGAGTAAACCTTCCTAGATCTTCCTCAAGCCATTAGGATTCTTCCAAGGAACCTTTCTCTGATACCAATTGTTGAATACAAAGAAAACTGAGGAGGGGGTGAATCAGTATACTGTAAAACCTTTCTTTCACACATTCATTAATCCATTTACCAATATGAAAGTAAAGTAAGCATAAGATGAGAAACCACAAAGTCATAACACATGAACACCAATATTTTTACATGGAAAACCTAAAAAGGGAAAAACCACGGTGGGAGTTAACCCATAGAAATTTATTAGTGATAGCAATACCAAATTACAACAGGCTCACTGCCCTGAGCTCACTACTCACAAGAGGCTCACTACCTAAAGAAAGAGATCAGAAGATGCTAGGAGAAGACTTCTATAAGTTCATCTATAGAATGCTAAAGTGTAATTCCAATTATAGCTTAGTATATAGACTCAAATGTCTTCATAATGTCTATCCTGCCATTTCTGCTTTGTTTCACATATATTCTATTATTCTACCTTTACTATTCTTTTCTGGTCACAAGACTATCTTGGATTGCACATACTTCAAATTCCCACTCTATGCATTCCTATTTCATCCTCTAATGTTAAAGTCTATCGAATATATATATTCACAACAGGATTTAACTCAAAACACTAGGTCAACTTGCCAGTGATGAAACGTGTACACAAAAAGCTATACTCTATCAGCTTGAAATCTTTACACAAAGTTATGTGGACCAATGCAAACCTTAAATAATCTTCATATAGGTGTGGACCTATTTTAGAACCACTTAGAATGACGATTCAAGTAGTATATCTTTACTGCACAACGATCCAACTAAGTGTCATCTTCATTCTTGAGTATACTCTTAACCTTGTTGACTGTCATAACACAACTTGTAATGTAGACAAGACTGGACTCCAAAATGTATATCAAACATTCATTAGACATCACTAATCATACCTCTGTAACTGCAAATCATAAAATTCTTATGTGAGAAGATGTGGATCTCTGAACTAATGACTCTGTCTTTGTGAAACACTGTCAAACTGAATGTCGATACTTGGAAGCTTGTAGATGATCTTTCGATGAACATCAAAATAAGAAAGTCTAGAATTAGATACTTCTCATATGTGTTTACAACACCTCCGAACCACACATCAAAACAATCAATACCAGAGGAATGGGGACCGAAATATTTAGGTGTTCTTCACTATTTATGGCTTAACTCTGTTCACCTGGACTTAAGCATTTCACCATATGACTTTTAGAGGAAGTTAGAACTTGAACACTGGAACATAACATCACCAAGAGGTTGATTACAACATACCAAAACCACATACCATGATCTTCAACTGCAAAGGAGTACCAACTGAATTACTGTCACTGTCTCAATGTGTTATCAATACTTAGTCAATTTGGCTAAGTTAATCTTACTGGACCAAAACATTGTATACATCTTTGTCTCAAGAGTTGTTTCTAAACATGTTAGGTTGTTTCCATCAATGACAACATCATATCAGCAGTGTCTCTTGACTATGTTGCTAACAAGAAATTAATCCCACAAAATCTAGACCCCATTTCTCAAATGGTTCCAACACTATTTGAGGGTGCAATGACATTTCCTAGGTAAAGGTTGGTTGACCCATCCTTTGGCACTGATCACGCTACTGCACATACCTCTTGGTATCCTTATGAAGAGATGGCTAGTAGTAACCAGCTCCTAGAATTTTGTGGATTGTTCTTTGTGAGGAATAAGGTCCACTAGAGGGTTTGTCATGATATGCCCTTAAGACATCAAAAATTTCATCAGCTATCAAGCACCTACATAAGATAAAGTCAGGATCACATTTAAATAACAAACCATTTAACCATTTGTATGATAAACTTTCTTTTACCAATCACTTCTTTTTTTAGAGGAGAAATGGGATGGAAACAAGCCTGTAGCTAAGAAATTAGCTATGCTAGCAAACTCGGGTGTAGTAGAAGAAACAACAAAGAGATGCTCATCTGGAAATTTATCCTCCACTAGTTGGTTTTCTCCACTTGTATGCAACCTTGATAGAAAGTTAGCAACCAAATTGAATTTTCCTGGGTTGTCTATGATGGTAATGTCAAATTCTTGCAATAGTAATAGCCATCTAATTATCCTTGCACCTACTACAGTTTTATTCATTAAGTACTTGATGGATGCATGATTAGTGTGCACAAATATATTGTATCCTATGATATAATGCCTGAATTTGTTAATAGCATATATGACTACCAATAATTCCTTTTTAGTTGTTGTATAGTTTTTTTTCTGATGGAGTAAGGTTCTTACTGATGTAGTAGATGGCATGCATGCCTTCCCTTCCTCTTTATGTCCTAAGACTGCCTCAATTGACTCATTTCAAGCATTAGTTTGTATGTCGAATTGGGTCCCCTCAAGATAGGTATAATAGTAAGTTTATCTTTAATGGTTTCAAATGTTGATTAGAAATTCTCTATCCATGAGAAGTTAGCATCCTTGGTAAGCAAGGAAAACATAGGGGTGGTTGTTCTGCTAAAATTTTCTATAAATCTCCTATAGTATCCTACATGACCTAGAAAGGTTCTTACATCTGTTTGGTTTTTAGTTGAGGGTAACTACTTTATCACTTCTATTTTGTTCTGGTCTACTTTGATTCATTTGGTTAATATGTGGTGTCCAAGCACAATTCCCTCCTCTACCATCATAAAGCATTTTTCATGGCTTAAGGATAGCTAGTTTTTTCGCAACATTGTAGCACCTTATCTAGGTTTGTGAGAGCTTCCTCAAAGTTGTCTCCATACATAGTAAAGTCATCCATATAAACTTACATGCACTCATTAGCCAATTCAGCAAAAATGGCAAAACAACCCTCTAAAATATAGCTGGAGCGTTACATAGTCCAAATGGAAGAACACTATATGCAAAAGTTCCCCATGAGCAAGTGAAGGTGGTCTTGTCCTGGTCCTTCGGTGCCACTTGAATCTGGTTATACCCACTAAATCCATCTAAGAATGAGAAGTACATTTTCCCTACTAAGTTGTCTAGCACTTGGTCAATGAATGGTAAGGGAAAATATTCCTTCTTTGTGGCTTTATTTAGCTCTCTGTAGTCAATACACACTCTCCACTTTCCATTCTTTTTAGGTACTATTAATAAGGGTGAGACCCACTAACTATCTAAGATATGATATATGAAACCTACTTGTAGCAATTTCTCTATTTCAATCTTAACAATATCTTTCAGGGTAGCGTTTAATCTCCCGTGGGGCTGTCTGACAGGTTTGACATCTTTAGTGTATATATGATGAGTATAGATCTTAGGAGGAATACCCTTCATATCTTGGTATTCCCAAGCAAAAGCTCCTAAATGGGAGACCAAAAGATTGAGAAGTGCTTTTTCCTATTTTTTTGCTAACTAGGTACTGATGTTCAATGTTTTCCCAGGCAGAAACATGACCTGCTTTGTAATATGATCCATAGATGTCCCTACCCCATATCCTAGAGTCATAGTGTTAAGAGGACAGGAATGTGGGAGTAGCATATGGAATGTGGCCAAGTCTCTATAAAAGGTTTCTCCACAAGGAATAATATTTGCAAGGGCACAATAGGTAGTAGTGAGGAATTCTCTTTTTGAGTCTTGGGCTAATTCCATTATATCCTTGTCAATAAGAATGTGGGTTATATCTTCAATTGTGTTATAGTTTATTTTTTCTTCTAACTCACCCAAATATTCCTTGATAGTAATCATGGCTACTGAGGCATTATTTTCCATGTTGTTAGGCTCATCTACCCACACCTTTCCTGAGTAATGTATTGATGGTTTAGTTGGAGGATATAAAGAGATTTTCTTCAAATCTAACCCATTGGAAATGACCATGTCTCCTATTTGACAATCAATAGATGCTACTGCTATAGCCAACCATGGTCTTCCTAGGATCAAGGGGTAAGCATTTATCTAGTTTCTAGGTTCTAATATTAGAAAGTCTACTAGAAATTCCCATGATTCCACCATGCCTGGGACATTAGTTAACACCCCTTTTGGAATAGCCATGATAGGTTAGCTAGTTGGAGAATTGTGGATGTGGCCTAGACATCAATCAAATCTAAATTGTCCAAGGTGTGCACTGTCATTACGTTTATTGTTGCCCCCAAATCAACCAGAACATTAGATATTTTTGTAGACACCTAAAAATGTCTTCATCATCAAACCCACTCCCAACATCACTAAACATACCAATTCCCCTTTCAAACAATTAATTAAATTTTTATTTAATTAATATCCTATCCAACATCTAGTTTTCCTCCATTCATCATGCCAAATTGAATTAATTTTATTAATTCAATAGTTCAACCTTACCCAATTAATTAAATAAATGTGTAAATATTTATTTGATTAATTCCCCCTTTTTCCTAAACCCAATTAATTAGGTAAATCATGTTTATCTAATTAATTCAGCCTATTAATCAACCTATCCCTACCCTAGCTAATTAAATATATATTATTTAATTACTTAGTCTAACCTACATGACCCTAGACCTAGGATTAATTAAATAAAACCTTATTTAATTAATCTTAACCTTCTATTAACCCATTCCCTAATTTTTTTCAGCCATATTAATTAGGCTAATCACCCTAATTAAAATGGTCAAACCTAACTTAACACCTTTTCCCACATCTTCCAAATAAAAACTTGAAATATATCCCATGTAAATCAAATTTTTATCCATATATGTCCAACATCACATTTAATACCTCTTACACCCCTTACACATGTCATAACTCATTAATATCCACTCTTCCCCAAATAAATTTTTAATTCATTTTACTCTTCCCCATGTGAATTTTTATAATCCATCTCACCCAACCTCATTAATTCCACCCCTTTCCTAAGATGAATTTAAAATTCATCTTTATTCCTAGCTCTCCATTTTCCAAGATTAAATCTAGGCCCTCCACATCCCTTTCATCCTCCACCATTGATCTTCCAAATAAATCTCCAACCTTGGATCAAAATCTCTCCAAAAAATCTATAAATAGAACCTCTCCCAAGCCATTCTATCATCCAATTTCTATGCAAAGTTATCATGCTAAAATATCCTTTGAGCTAAGTAAGTTGTGAGTTGCATTGTTCACATTTGAGAGCATTTCACATTCATTCCATCATCTTGGGTATAGCTAGAGTGAGTTGGGTGCCTCATTCTCCACCTTATCTTGGATTGTGGATCCAATATTGAGGTATAATCTTTGTTTTTATGCATTAGATTTGTGTTTTCAAGATTCATTTTGGTTTCACTAATCACATTGGCATGCTTGATGGGACCCACAAGGTCTCTAACTAACATTTTTGTGATTTTTTTGTGTTTTTAGATGTGTTTTGTAGGTATCAACGCTATCCTTTTGCGTAGTGGTTCCATTTCTCCCTATAGCGGCACTATTTCGAGCTATATTGGCGCCATTTTTGCATGACAAAAGCGCTAACCCCTTGGCTTAAGATCTTTTGTGTTTCTTGTTTTCTTGCATTTTTTAGGATTATTAGCTTTCAATTTTGACAGTGATCACACAGGAATAAGGGGATATTATGGCTAAATTTCTTTAAAATCTATCCCACATTTTGTCATCTAACTCTTTGTTTTAAGGACTTGCTTAGAATATCTTTTTGGCATCATTTTCTCTAGTCTTCAAGGTATTATTGAACTAGAGAATAACTACTAATCTTGTTTGGGTTAGCATTTTGGAACTAAACTTGTATTTCTTGCAGCATTGACCAACTCTACCCCGTATCAGTTCTATTGAGACCCAAAGTAGTGCCTTCATCCACAACCAGTCTAACAAACTAAACCCTTCAACACAGTGGCGCTATTTCTTCACGTTCTGATGCCTTTTTGAATTTTAGTGCTATTTCTATTTCTATTGGTGCTATCTATTATTGCAACGCAATCTGTAACTATTGTAGTACGTTCTGTATATTTGGCACCATTTGTAATCTTTGTAGTGTTATTTTAGGGTAGAGGTTTGTTGTTCTATCAAACTATCTGTAGTGCCATTTTTAGGTTTGGTGGCATGATTGTCGGTCTGTGTGGTGCCATATGTATCTGTTTCAGCACTATTTTATGTGCTAGCTTAGGGATCTATGCAAGGTTGGGTCTCTATTTGTAAGATATTCCAGACCATCCAAGACCACCATCTCGAAACTACTAACACTTTTGTAGGGTTTTATTAGTTTAGACAAAATTTCATTTTAGTGCTCATAAAAAGAACCCTTGCATGTTATTTTAGAAACACATTTCGATTGGTGCACTAAAATTAACAATTACTTGACAAATAATCTATAAACACACATTTCATTCTGGTGTACCTAAAAAGAACCCTTTGTGTGCCTAGCATAGACAACATTTGATTTTGGTGAAATAAAATTAACAAGTGTTTGCAAAACAACTTTAGGCACATTTTGATTTGGGTTTAAAAAGAACATTAGTAATTGTTTTCTGTGCTTGGTGCACTTCCACATTTTGTCACCCAAGAGTTAGGATCAAATTATCCTCTCCCCTCGCCTTCAAAAGGATCTTGGCTGAAGAGAAATGGTTCTATCCTCTTTTTTTAGAAAGTGAGCCTGCCCTTGAGACACATCCATATGGAGAACTCATTGGTGACCCCAAGCAATACTTTCATCTAGTCCGTTATATGTAAAATAGGATAAGGTAAAATCCAAGTCCAAATAGGTATGAGTGCTTACCATTCAGTGCTAACTCGAAAGGAAGTAGTACCTTTGTGTATATGAAACTCCTAGTAGAGCTAGTCAAAACCTTAAGTGGTTAATCAGATGCTCATAAGGTGTTGATCCCCTGGATGTACCCCCACTATGAACCATTGTTTTAGAGACCAAAAACCCTCTACTTGTTGGCATAGAAGGAGGAACCTTTGAAGCCATCCTATGTCATTCGCAGTTCTTAGTAGAGATAGCAAAGTACCTTAAGATCTGCACATCTTGAGGACTTGGAACTTGGTGTGCCTGAGAAGTGAGTGCACTGTAAGTGGGAGCCGGTGTCACCAAGTTTCTGAAGCTATCCACTTTGAATAAGTGCGGCTGGGTAAAACCAAGTGGGAATCCAATGAGTATTGTCCTATCCTTGCCTTAGGTTGTGCAAGTGCTTGTTAAAATCTTCACATTTTTTGTTTCACAAACAAATCTTTGGCTATTGTGTTCTATTGTGCTTGAAGTGTTTTCAAAAAACTTACCAAGAAACAACATCATTGAGACATCATTTCAACATTTGATCAACCTTCATATTCATAAAATCCAAATTTTCCATCAAAATCCACCTTTTACCAAAACATTGACCAACACTAATCTGTTTTGGCACCATTTCACTGATTCTTGGCACCATTTCTTTCTGTTGTGGTGCCATTTACCTAAGTTTTGGCACTATTTTTAGATCAAATTATCCAAGACCTTAGAAAGTTGTTTTAGGACCTTTAAGACCTGCCCATCCATAATCCACAACCACCTTTCTAAAATCTGTCAAAATCCATGTCCATTTTGATCCAAAATCTCTCACCCATATTCCCATTTTAACCTTAGAGAATTAATCATTATCACCATTGGACCCTTTATCATACCTTTGAGCCAAACCATAATCCATTCATTTCCATAGCTTCTCATCCCCCTTCGATTTTTTTATACTTTTGGACCAAATAACATCCTTCTACAAATCCATCCCCAAATCCATTTACCTCCTCCACTCTAAACACATCCAAAATCTCATAATCTAAATATCAATCAAAACATCAACCAACATCCAAAAATTAATCTTTGAGCTAAAGTTGAATCTATATTTCATCCTTCACACCATATTTTACTTGATTGGTCATTAGTCTACCTTCAAGTAGAATAATCATCCCTTTTTTTTTTTTGCTTGAGGTCATAGGTCTACTTCAAGCAAGAAGGAAACATCCATTTTGCAATACCCAAAAATTTAGACCTTACTTAAGCTCATTTGTTGACTTCAAAATCCCTTTTCAAAAACATCATCCAAATCTATCATATCAAACATCTAGGTCACCTAAGGTTCTCCTTAGTAGAAGCATCATCCAATCCATTACCAAGTCTCTTTCATCAAAACATCCTCAAACCATCCATTCTATCCTCCCTTCTTTTGGTCTAATTTGTTTGAAAATCAACATTCTTGACATCTATCATCCTTAGGTTACCACCTTTTTGAGATTTATCTCCCAAAGGTCAAAACCTATAATCACACCATAATTTCTTTTCACCTTTAGATTTAGATTGTAGGGAGTGTACTCTCTTGCACCTAAATCTTTATTCCATTCCATTACCATATCCTCTTTGGGTCCAATAAATCGAACCAAATTTTCTAAGGTCTCCATCTTCATCCACCACACAATCAAAACCCATATCCTTGCATGCCCATAACAAGATCCCAACACAGGAAAAACCAAGAGATGGCCAATTTTGGAAACAACATGGGCATAGGGATGCCCCAAACCAACCAAAACACTACACCAATCGGCCAACAAGTATTCAACATACCCTCGATCTTGCAAATGACTTCATATGGTCTCAATGAAAACCCCTTCACCTTCTTAGAACCACAACCACCCACCCAAAACACTGCCACCATTAGCCAAGTAGATCAAGATGTCTTAAACTTTACACAAGATTCTGACAACATGGATATGCTTGACAAGGTTCTAAGATTGGATTCGAGTAGATATCTTTATTTCCTTCTCAAAAATGTGCTCAACTACCCAACATCACCACATCATCCCAACCATCCGCATCCAACACCAACCCCATGACATCTTCCCAACCCTCCACATCAAACACCAACCCTACTATATCCTAAACCTCAAACCCCACCATATCTACCATTCCCATGAATTCTAATATTACCACATCCACAAATCCCACCAACATATCAACTGCATCTAATGTCTCCAATCCTACCATCTCTAATCTCAGTGTCACATCCTCCACCATTACAAACGTAACCACATCCATTACCCAAATTACTCTAGGCATCCATAGCAACCCCATGCACACAAGTGTCTCCACAAGTGTGCCTCCACTCAACCCAAACACCATGGCTTACATGAGCTAATTTATTTCACAACCACCTCACAATACAGCCAATCCATCCAATACCAATCCATCCAATTTCACATATGTACAAAATCTCGTAGTATCATCTACGCAACATAATCCCAATCTCCAACTACCACCTCACGTTCTCCAACAAATCCATGCATACCAACAATATCTCACACAACTTAACCAAAACACCATCCCACAAAATCAAAACATCATTCCACAAAATCAAACCACCATACCCCAAAATCAAAATTTTATCCACCAAAACCAAACAAGCCAATACCAAATCCTACCTAACCTCCAACAACTCATCAACTAACAAACATACATCCCACAACCTCAACCAACACTAGACCTAACAAGTGTTGTACAGACCTTAATCCAAAAGGTGGATGATATGAAACATGGTGGCAAGCGTAAACAATATTCTTTTGAGGATATTTGCCCCTACCCATTTGATCGAACACTATACATGCCTCCCTTTCCTAAGAACTTTAAAACACCCAAATTCGACAAATATAAAGGAAAGGGAGACCCTAGGGACCACCTTAGGGAGTTTTACATTGCTTGCCTTGAATTCTCACACAATGACACATACCTAATGAGACTCTTTCCTAGAAGCCTCGATGGTCAAGCTGCCGAATGGTTCGTACACCTTCCTCTGGGCATTAGGGCTTTCCTTGAGCTCGTGGAGAAGTTTATTAACCATTTCTCCTATAACTTTGAACACAAAATATCTATGACAGAGCTTTGCAACACCAAATAGAAGAGTGGAGAATCCTTCGCTTCATTCTTGCAAAGGTGGAGAGGCTTAGCAAGAAAACTCTCTTGGCCAATCCCTAAGAAACAATTAATCACCATGTTTGTGGCTAATCTTAATCAAGAGATGGGTTTCCATTTACAAATCTTATATGCATCCACTTATGAGGAAGTCATTGACAAGGGCACCACCATCGAGAGAGCCCTTATTGCCAAGGGTTCGATTAAGCTATATGACAACAAGCCCTACAACAACAACAATAAAGTCAACATCAACACCCCAAATACAAGTAATAATAATGCGCAATCAAATGAGAAACCTCACTTTTGGGGTAAGAACAAGAGCACCCTCAACGACGGCATCACTGATGTGAAGGCCATCCAAAATGTAAAAAACCAAGCACCTCCAAGCACACATGCCACCAATGTAAATATTCCCAAAGGCCCCCCTAAGTAAAATAAAACCCCTCAAAGACAATTCACACCTTTAGGGGAATCACTTGAAGCTATCCTTGACAAAATCCTAAAAGATGGTTTAATAACTCTCCTACCCATTAATCCTTATAGAAAAAATCAAATCAAACCTATGTTGTATAACAAAAATGATTATTGTGACTACCACCGTATCATGTGCCATAAGACATCAGATTTCATGAAGTTGAAGCACTGTGTACAAGATCTTACAGATCATGGAAAAGTCAACCTCGAGCAAGCCCCACAACCATTGCCCAATGCCAACCTGGGATCTTACAAGGATCCTTTGCCCAACCACAACAAAGGAAAAGCCTCGTCCTCTAACCAAACTTACAACATCACTCCACCTCTCGCTTCTTATGATTCTGTCGTGGGTCAAATAGAAGGATCATCTCACCATGTCAACATAATTACCATTTGGGCTAAAGCACCTGATTATGTTGTCACCACCCATTGGGGATGTGTGTCCATCCATGTAGCCCCTACCACTGATCAAACATCCACATCCACATCAAACCATCAACCAAATCATCCATCCATCTTCCCACCATTAACCCATAAATACAATCTCCTAGATCATCTAGGGAAAACCCCTGCCCAAATTTCCATTCTTGAACTTCTCCACACATCCCCCTTTCATAAGGAGATCCTTGACAAAGCCCTAAATGAAACCTAGGTCCCCACTAATTTGAATGTGGATCAATTCCAATCCATGGTGGGTCACATCACTTCACCCCACCATTTAAACTTATCTGAGAAAGACCTACCCACATCTAATAGTTCACACAACGATGCTTTACACATCGAAGTCCATATCCACAACCATACCATAAAGAGTGTCTTAATAGATGGTGGCTCTGACCTAAACCTTTGCACTCTTAAATTATTAAAACATTTGGGATACTCTGATGTGATTGTGGATTCTAGTGAAAGTATAACCATAAAAGGATACAATGACACTAAGAGACTATCTAAAGGTACCATCAAACTCCCTATTCAAGTAGGGCAGAAGATATTGGAAACAAAATGTCAGGTTCTTGATCTCGACCTCCCATACAACATCCTTCTTGGCCAACGATGGATCCATGCAATGCAAGCCGTCCCCTCCACATTCCATCAATACCTAAAATTTCCTCATAATGGCATGGAAGTAACTATCTATGTTGATCCCTGCCCCTTCCAATACTGCAGCTTCTTGGAAGGACACGATCATACTTTCTATCTGTATAATAAAGTTATCATGAAAACCACCTCTCAAACTGACCCCACAACATCCACCTCATACATCGACCCCACCAACATTGCTACCACTTCATCTCAAATAACTCCACCACCCGAGGTCAAAATCAAGATTAGTGACATGGGATGTGGGGAATATGACCTGCACGGTGCCTTTTGTGTAGGGACTTTACCCAATCTTTAAGCATTCAGTGCCCCGAAGGAAGAGGATGTCTCTACAATCGTCATCAAATGCAAATCATCACCCATCATTGAAAGAAAGCATCTCCTTGATCAAGATGTGCTTGAAGATGTATCCTCCTAGTTGTATAAAGAAGAAGAAGCAAAACAGGAAGCCCCTACCATACCAGCTGAAATCTATGGCAAAGGGCTAGAAATTATCAAATACATGGGCTATAGAGGACAAGGTGGTATTGGCCTTCATGAACAAGAGATTATAGAGTTGATTCAAGAAATAAGGAATCCCTATACTCAAGGGTTAGGGTACGGTAAACAATAGTATATCCTCACTAGTGGCGAGTGCATCTTAGGTGAGGTCACTAAGGTTTCCACCATAGTCATTAACATCAACAAAGAAGACCATCAAGATTCCTTTAGTGACTTCGCTGAATTCTTTGAATCTTCCATATGTACCATCTACACTGTAACCACCTTATCATTCTCATCTAATGACTTACCCCTTGTATACCTAGACCTTATAGATTGGTACCAACAAGGACCTCCTGTCCTCGATGTAGCACAGAATGATGAAGCCATAGCAGAAATGATGGGGGTCAGAGATTGCTTCCCCCTGGGAGATCATAGAGCCAGGTACATCATGGAACTAGACACATCTACCTATTTCGACAAGACCACCCATTCTTCTAGTCACAAAAATATAAAAATAAAGATAACGCCCCCTAGTGAAAACAACTCTGTGGCACTTTCAAGTGAAGAGAAAGTAAAAATAAAGGATGTATCCTTTGGTGAAAACCTCTATGAGGCACTAGAAGATGGAAGCATGAGCCTTCTCGAAATAGAGAAGGTATATCCTGATAGATCACCAATCCTTGTGGAGCCATCACAAGAAATGAACCTTGGAACAAAAGAAGTGCCAAAGATCACCTTCAGAGCAAAGTCTCTTACCATAGCAGAATAGGAGAACTTCTTAGCTTTCTTCAAACAAAGAAGATGTAACTTTGCATGGACCTATGCAGATATGCCAAGGATGGATCCTGTCTTGGTTGTTCATCATCTCGCAGGGTGGCTCGATGAGAAGCCTGTAAAACAAAAGCTAAGAAAAATGAATCCTCATATTGTTCTCCTTGTTAAGATAGAGCTAAAGAAACTTCTAGATGTCAGATTCATATAGCCAATAAACTACCCCGAATGGGTGTCCAACATAGTACCTATAGAAAAAGTCACTAGGGGCATCCGATGATGCATGGATTTTAGGGACCTCAAAAAAGCATGCCCTAAAGATGACTTTCCTTTGCCAAACATTGACATTATAGTGGACCTCACTGCAGGGCACAAGATGTTATCCCTAATGGACAACTTTTCAGGGTATAATCAGATCAGGATTGTAGAAGAAGATTAGCATAAGACATCCTTCATATGCCCATGGGGAATATACTATTGGGTGGTGATGCCTTTCAGCCTAAAAACTATAGGAGCAACATATCAATGCGCCATGATGGTTATCTTCCATGACCTCTTCCATCACATCATGAAAGACTATGTGGATGACCTATTAGGAAAATCAAAGACCTGAGAAGAACACTTAGATGTGCTGGAAAAGATCATTGACAGATTAGAGCAATACAACATACGGCTAAACCTGAAGAAGTGTATCTTTGGGGTCACTTTTGAAAAACTTTTGGGGTACATAGTCTCAAGGAGAGGAATCAAAATGGATCCTGCCAAAGTTAAAGCCATCATAGAAATGCCCCCTCCAAAAATACTGAAGCAATTACAAAGTCTACAAGGGAAGCTCCAGTCTATCCATCGATTCATCACCCAACTCACTAATAAATGTCAGCCATTCTGGCATCTGCTCAGAAAGAACATAGCCTTTGTCTGGGATAATCAATGTCAAGCTGCCTTTGATCAGTTGAAAAATTACTTGGCTAATCCTCCTATTCTCACTCCACTGAAACAAGGAGAGCCTCTCCTCTTATACATCTCAACAACCAAAACTGCTATAGGGGCTTTGTTTGCATAGCATGACGAACAAGGAAAAGAAAGAGCAATACACTCCATCAGCTGCACCTTGGTGACCTATGAGCTGAAATATACACCCATTGAGAGAGTGTGCTTAGTTGTGGTCTTTACTTCACAAAAGTTGAGACATTACATGCTCAATCATAAGACTAAGCCCATTGCCAAAATTGATCCCTTGAAGTATCTTCTAAATAGAGTCACCCTCACTAGAAGAATGGCCAAATGGGTAATGATCTTAAGCGAGTTTGGCATTGAGTACACTAAAAGAAAAACTATCAAATGACAAGTCATTGTTGATCAGTTAGCTGAGGCACCTATCCCCATGGAGCATCCTACACTTGCAAAATTTACTAATGAGTCCATATTGATAGTAGCACTAGCAACAGAACCATGGAAAATGTACTTTGATGGGTCATATACACACCGAGGCTCGAGGGCAGGCATTTTGTTTGTTACCCCTCAAGGTGACACCATCCCCAAGTCATTCAAGATTACATTTCCATGCACGAACAATGTAGCGGAGTACAAGGCTCTTATCACAGGACTTTGCATGGCAATTAAGTGGGGGATTGATAATCAAATGGTCTACAGAGACTCCCAATTAGTCATTCAACAGGTGAACAATGAGTATAAAACTAAGGATGATAAGCTCTTGTCCTACAAATGAATGGTGGATGACTTCAAAGGTTATTTTTATGACATCCATTTTGAGTAGATTCCAAGGCTAAATAACAAAGTAGCAGATCCAATGGCCACAATAGGATCCCTGGTAGACATGAAGAAGGACAACAGGAAGTGTGAGTTCCTGATTGAAGAGCTCCCTATACCAGCCTATGACATTCCCCAAGCAGAACTGGTGTGCAAAATTGTTGGTCCCCTCTCCCCTTGATATCAAGAGACATATTTATACCTCCATAATAACATTATCCCCCCAACCTTTCAACTTCACAATGAAAAAGATTCATTCACCAAGCCTCCCACTTCACCCTCATAGGAGACACCCTTAACAAAAGGAGTCTTGATGGTACACTTCTATGATGTTTAGACTCTAGGGAAGCTGAGGTGGACTTGCAAGAGGTACATGAAGGTATTTGTGGGGCACACTCGAGTGGACCTACTTAGCTAAAAAGATCTTGAGAACAGGGTACTATTGGCCAACCATGGAGCGAGATGCCTATCGGTTCGTAAAAAAAGCCTGTCATGTCAATAGCATGGGGATCTCATCCATGCACCATCACAAGAATTGTAGCCAATCACAACTTCATGGCCCTTCTCACAATGGGGTGTCGACCTCGTAGGAAAGATCCACCCACCTTCCTCTAATGATCATAAATTCATCATCACTACTACTGAATACTTCACCAAGTGCATAGAAGCAATTCCACTCACTTTCACCACTAGAACCCAAATATCCAAATTCATCCTTCATTACATCATATGGCATTATGGAATCCCCCATTCCATTATCATAGATAATGGGAAACCATTCAAAAACCAAGAAGTCCACACACTGTGTGAAAAATTACAAATCCAACATCATTTTTCCACTCCATACTATCCCCAAGGTAATGGTTAGGATGAAGCTTCAAACAAAACCATCCTATGTATTCTGAAGAAAATACTTAATGAAGTAGGCTGTGACTAGTACCTTCAACTCAATCCCACCCTATGGGCCTACTGTACTAGTATCCACACACCCACAAGAGCCACACCATACTCTCTAGTATTTGGGTATGAAGCCATCCTACCTATTTGTTAGAAATGAAAGCAACACTACTTCAATGGAAATCTGATTCAATATAAATTTCTGCAATCTTTAACTATGTGTTATTAATGGAGATTGTAACACAGAAACAAAATTATGCTTCATAGAAATGCAAAATTAGAAATATGAACACATAAAACAATGTTTAACGTGGAGAAAACCCTTTTGGGTAAAAAACTTCACATAGAAAAGAGGCCCAATGTTTGTATTAATCTAAAAATGATTTACAATACAACAACACTTCAACTCTTTCCACCAGTCTTCAATCTGATAGCATTCCGATAGCACCCGAGTACCTAAAATCTATATTGTAGAAACTAATACATGGAAAATACTTATAGAAACATTTTCTAACTCATCTTAGGTGTTCACCTTCTCTCTCCTAAGTTTCTCCAACCTATAAACATTAATTACCATCTTACAAGCATCTTACACTTGTCCAAAAAAAGTCATGCAAAGGTTGGGGGCCCAAGACTGAATCTAGCCTCTTATAGCATGTTATGATGCATCATAACCATCATAGATTCTATAAAAGAGTATCTTTCCAAGATAGGAACCTTGGGCTAAATATAGCAAATATACAACTAACATATTCGTCATATGCGTCATAAAATCATAGAATCTTATGACAACTTGCATCTATCATAGATTCACTCACTAAACATTATGACAGTTGTCATACATGCCAAAAATAGTATATTCCTCAAGGGAGCACGCCTATCCTCATTTACCATGAGTTTTTACATTTGCCAATAGTAAAAGTCACTCCGTAATAACTTCTGATGACTCTGAACTTACCCCTGCCAGTGAAACTAGTACATCTCCTCATGGATAATTACAAATTACATATAATACATAGAATAAATACAATATTGGGATTTACAAGGTTAATGGCACCTTATCTCAACATTCTCCCACTTGACATTATACATTGTAAATCAACCCATAGGAAATCAAATGAAAATAATCAAGCACTAGAAACAAGACCCATGGCCTCTCTGCACCACATGAACTTCTTTGTGCTCATAGGCTTAGTCAATGAATCTACAATATTCTCCTATGTGCTTATCTTCTTTAGCTCAATCTCTCCATTTACAACCAACTCTCGAACAAAGTGATACTAAACATCAACATGCTTAGTCCAAGCATGATACATGGGATTCTTGGCCAAGCAGATAGCACTCTGGCTATCACAACCAATTTGAATGATCCTGCAACCAAAACCAATACCTATACACAGTCTCCTCAACCAAATTGCCTCCTTAGAGACATGAGTAGTAGTCATATACTCTACTTATGTGGTGGACAAAGAAACTGTGGGCTACCTCTTACTCATCCAACTCACTGCACCTCCAAACAGAGTAAACACATAGCCACTAGTGGACCTTCGACTATCCAAGTCACCTGCCCAATCTGCATCAACAAAACCCTATATGTCCAAAGATTTATCAGCACTATCAGTACTAGAATAAACCAAACAATGGTTAGGAGTACCTATAAGATATTTAAACACCCTCTTCACATAGTTCCAATGTTGTCTACGAGGGTTAGACATAAATCTGCTCAAAACTCCCACTGCTTGGGCAATATCTGGTCTCGTGCAAACCATTGCATACATCAAACTCCCTACAGCACTAGAATATGGCACATTAGACATATCTTCAAGATCATCCTCAGTCTTTGGACACATATCTAATGAAATCTTAGTACCAATGGGTAAAGGAACTCTAACTGGGTTACAGTCCTGCAAACTAAACCTCTGCACAATAGTATTCACATACCTACTTTGTGACAACCAAAGATTTATGTTAACTCTATCACTCCTGATCTCCATTCCTAGAATATACCTTGCAGAACCAAGAACCTTCATCTCAAATGCACCTGAAAATTGGGCTTTAAGCTCATTGACCATATCCTTAGTATTGCTGAAAAACCACATGTCATCAACATACAAAGCAATAACCAGTATAGAATCATCAACACAATGAATGTAAACATTGTGATCCTCCTTGCTTCTAACAAAACCCAATTTCAAAACAATTGAGTCAAACTTTTGATACCACAATTTGGGGGACTGTTTCAGACCATAAAGAGACCTCTTTAACCTACAAACCCAATGTTCTTTTCCTTTTACCTCAAAACTTGTAGGTTGTTAAATATATATTTCTTCTTCAAGATCTCCATGCAAGAATAGAGTCTTAACATCCATTTGCTCAATCTCCTAATCATAAGTTGCAGCAATGGATAAGAGAAATCTAATAGAAGTCAATTTAGAAACAAGAGAGAATATCTCACCAAAATCAACTCCCTCTCTCTGGGAGTAGCCCTTGGCTACCAGTCTAGCCTTGTACTTCTCCAATGACCCGTCTACTCCAAACTTCTTCTTGAAGACCCACTTACATCCTATGGCCTTTCTTCCTTTGGGCAAATGAACAAGATCCTAGGTGTTACAAGAGTCTAAATCCATCATCTCCTCCTGCACGGCTAGATGCCAAGACTCACTATCATCTACAAAAATAGCTTCCCTATAGGATCTAGGTTCATTGTTAGTACTCAATAAAGCATCTACACAATAGAAATCTAGTGGGCTATACCTGTTAACTAGATTATGTTGTCTTGTGGATCTCCTCAAGGGTGGAGTAAGAGACTCTAATCATTCTTCTGCATGATCATCTACAGCAGCTTCTTCTGTAACAATAGACTCATCTTCATCAGAACTACTCGAATCTTCTTCTTCTTCACCCCCCAATCCATCATTATGTTCTTCCTGAGGCACATCTTGCTGCTCTAACTCAAAGTGCACTCTCTTTACCTTTTCATCTTTTTCTTTGGCTGCTTAGGTTCAAAAATAGCTCTAAGTTCCCTAAAAATAACATCTCTAGAAAAGATAATCCTGCAGGTTAGTGGATTCCAAACCTTATAAACTTTCACATTATCACCATATCCAATGAATGTACACTTTTCAGCTTTTGGATCCAACTTAGATCTCTTTTCCTTAGGCACGTGAACAAAAGCCTCACAACCAAAAACCCTTAAATGTGAAACAGAAGGTTTCTTACCTGTCCACACTTCATAAGGTGTTGAATCAAGTGCCTTACAAGGAGATCTATTTATCAACTAGCAAGTAGTACATACAGCCTCTTCCCAAAAGCATTTATCCAACTGTGCATCACTAGCATAATTCTAGCCCTTTCCATAATTGTTTGGTTCATCCTTTCTACAACACCATTCTGCTGTGGTGTATACAGAGTTGTCTTTTGTCTGATTATACCTGCATGCTTGCAAAACTCATCAAATTCCTTAGAGCAATATTACCCTCCATTGTCATATCTTAATATTTTTATCTTTAAACCTAATTGGTTCTCTACTAAGACTTTGAATTCCTTAAACTTAGTGAAAACTTTAGATTTATGCTTCATAAAATAAATCCATGTAAATCTGGATACATCATCAAGGAAGGTTACAAAATAATGAGTCTTTTCGATAGATTCATTATCCACAGGTCCAAACACATCCGTATGAATAATTTCTAACTTCTCTTTTTCTCTATTGCTTCCTGAAGGAAATGATTTTCTGTTTGTTTACCAAACACACAATGCTCATAGAAATCAAAGTGCTCATCAGAATAGGAGAAACCATCCAACAAATTTTTATTCTTAATAGTTTTTAATACATTATTGATTGTGTGGCCCAATCTACGGTGCCACAACATACATGTATTTTCAGTAGTAGCCTCAGATACATAGGAGGTATTACAAACTGTAGTGGCTTCAAGCTTGAATAGGTTTCCCAATCTCTTCCCCTTTGCTACCACCAAGTTCCCTCTCACTAATCTACAGCCATGCTTGTCAAATGTCACATGCATTCCCAAATCATTCAACTTCAAAACTGAAATTAGATTTCTAGCTAATCCAGGAACATGCAAAACACCAGGGAGGGTTTTAATCCTCCCATCACTGAAACACAACAATACCTTTCCTTTCCTAACAATCAGATATGTAGAGTTGTCACCAAGTTAGATATTACCTCCATCATATTCTTCATATGAGGAGAACCATTCCTTATGCGGATTCATATGAAATGAGCATCCTGAGTCAACCAACCAGTGATCATTTGAAACAAGATTACATGTAGAAAGTAAAACTTCTTCACCTGCATTCGAGGACTTATCTGAAGCACTCTCCCACTATTTCTTGCAGTTTCTGAACTCCTTCACATGTCCCCTTTTACCGCAATTCTAACACTTAACTCTATTCTTTTTACTAGGGGTCTTAGACTGGCCCTTGGACTTGTCCATAGCCCCTTTCTGATCTCCTTTAGGTCCTCTTTCCTTAGACCTTCCCCTAACACTGAGAGCATCCCCTGAACTATCCAAACTCTTTTTCCTCAATTCCTGTGATAGTAGCACTGAAACAAGAGCATCCAGCTTCGGATCTATGAGGTTAGCAGTGATAGCAAGGATAAAATTCTCCCAAGACTTAGGTAAAGAACAAAGAAGTAAGATACATTTATCTTCCTCACTAACCTCAACATCTACTGAATCAAGCTGACTCACTAACAAATTAAAAGAATTTAAATGCTCTGCAACTGAATCACCTTCTTGCATTTTCATGGAAAACACTTTTCTTTTTAAATAAAGTTTATTTACCATACTCTTGGCTTGATAGATCTCACCCAACCATTTCCACAACTTGTATGCAGTCTCTTCCTTTATGACATTCAATAGGATAGAGTCTGAAAGACACAACCGGATGGTTCCCCGTGCCTTCTTATCTAGTCTATCCCACTCATCTTGAGAGACATCATCAGGTTTCTTCTCTTTTTGGACAGCCAGCCATTGGTTTCTTTCTTCCAACAAATATTCCATTTTTAGCTTCCACAATTCATACCCCATTTCATTGACTTCTCAATGTCCATTTGAGAGGTTGATGCAATAGTGGGTGCAGCCATAATAACAACACAAGATCTGCAAAACAAATGCAACCAAATCTCCCACTGTAGCTATAGCTTCCACACAACCACCCAAGAGTCAAAGCTAGCTAGGCTCTAATACCAAATGTTAGAAATGAAAGCAACACTACTTCAATGGAAATCTGATTCAATATAAATTTCTACAATCTTTAACTGTGTTATTAATGGAGATTGTAACACAAACAAAACTATGCTTCATAGAAATGCAAAATCAGAAATATGAACACATAACACAATGTTTAATGTGGAGAAAACCCTTTTGGGTAAAAAACTTACAGGAAAGAGGCCCAATGTTTGTATTAATCTGAAAATGATTTACAATACAACAACACTTCAACTCTCTCCACCAGTCTTCAATCTGACAGCATTTTGGCAGCACCCGAGTACCTAAAATCTGTATTGCAATAGCTAATACATGGAAAATGCTTATGAAAACATTTTCTAACTCATCTTAGGCATTCACTTTCTCTCTCCTAAGATTCTCCAACCTGTAAACATTAATTACCATCTTACAAGCATCTTACACTTGTCCAAAAATAGCCATGCAAAGGTTGGGAGCCCAAGACTAAATCTGGCCTCTTACAGTATCTTATGACACATCATAACCATCATAGATTCCACAAAAGAGTATCTTTCTAAGATAGGAACCTTGGGCTAAATATAGAAAATATACAACTAACATATCCGTCATAGAATCACAAAATCTTATGACAACTTGCAGCTGTCATAGATTCACTCACTAGACATTATGACAGTTGTCATACATGCCAAAAATAGCATATTCCTCAAGGGAGCACACATATCCTCATTTACGATGAGTTTTTACATTTGCCAATAGTAAAATTCACTCCGTAATAACTTCTGGTGACTCTGAAATTACCCCCACCAGTGAAACTAGTACATCTCCTCATGGATAATTACAAATTACATATAATAAATAGAATAAATATAGGATTAGGATTTACAATGTTAATGGAACCTTATCCCAAAACTATTGAAGTCAAGCTCCCATCCCTAGGAGTATCCCTACAAAACATAATTATTGATGAGCATTACCGAGTTGTAAGGTTGCACAAGCTAGAACTATTGGATGAAAAATGCCTAGATGCACTCAACCATCTGCAGGCCTACCAAAACCACCTGAGAAGAAGCTACAACAAGAAAATCAAGGACCACAAGTTTGAAGTGGGTGACCTTGTCCTCATGGAAAACCAGAAGAATCTACAAGAACACCCTAAGAAAGGAAAATTTGAACCCAATTGGTTAGGGCCCTATGTCATCACTGCCAGCTATGGATCAAGAGCATATCAACTTGCAACACCTGAGGGGTAGCCTTTAGATGAGCCCATGAATATTCTACATCTGAAAAAGTTCTATGCATAACCCATTGAATATCCCAAGCAAAAATAAACAAAAAAATCAAAAAACAAAAAAAAATTTAAAAAATCAAAAAATAAGAAAAACCTGAGTGCAATAAAGACGTCCAATGGTAAAAATCACTTTGGTGATGCCTTGGATTGGTACCATGGTGAAAACCTATTTTAGGCACCATGTGTAGTGGTCGGCCCTACCATCTGATAAGTCCTCTTTCCGTCACGACACTCCATACCAAAACACCTTCCATGGCTTGGAATTCTAAAACATCAATCAACCACCCCGCATCATCCCACCCAAGGCTAATCAATGGTACAAAGATCCTTGTAAGCCTCCTCTTGTATAGCCAAAATTAAAAAAAAATCCAAAAACATTAGAAAATCAGAAAAAATCCAAAAACATTAGAAAATTAAAAAAATCCAAAAACATTAGAAAATCAAAACATCCAAAAACATTAGAAAATCAAAAAAAATAAAAAACCTTCCCATGACATAATCATGATTTCCAACATCCTCACAATCACCCAAAATCATCATCGCCTCATCTTCAACATCCACCCTGCACCATTCCCACATCATCAAGTCTTGCCAAAACTACATATTCATCTTACCTGCATCTTGAAAGTACCTTGATCCTATGGACATAGGGTATGTAGGCAGTCTAGAAAACAAAGGAAGTATCCAGTACTTAGGTACATAAGATGTACCCATCCAACCCACTTGGATGGTCCCTATTCACTAAGCTTGCTAGATCCAACAAATGATACACACACTAAGCATACGCCTGAAACATCATGCCTCATGCAAAAATCATCAATCAAAATACCAACTATAATCCAACACATAGCCTAACTATCCTTTTTCCCACCTTTTGAAAATTATCCAACAAAATCCAACCGATTCGCGTCCTAGGATATATCATTCCTACAATGGACAGAATCTGTCATCCTATCAACACTTATCTTGGCAAGAGCACAAAATGGCTATTTGTATCTTTTTTTTGGTCTTTTTTATTATTAATTTTTGTCTTCTTGTCTTGCTCTAGGTCATTCCAAAGCTACCTTGATCTCATTATATCATGGTAAGTGGCAGACAACACCTGGAATAGACATGGTCATTGTTTTTGTATGCTGTGCTTGTGGGTTGATTTCATTACTCCAAGAATAGTATTCATATATTGAAGCTTGGGTCAATTCTATCATGATGTGCCTCATTTGCATATACAGGCATTAATACCTTATATGTACTATGAGCACTCATGGCTATGAATCCCCTTCCTCAGCTAGGCAAGGTTATACTACCTTGGCCATGCATGAAATCAACCTATTGTTTATGGGTCTAGTCCATGCAATTGTGGGATATATATCATCACCTAGGCCATCTCATACCTTTGTGAAGTGTATCCTATATTGCTACAATAAATCAAGAAATGCTCTCAGTTAATCTTATGCAACTACTATAGCTAGCTCAATTCATCTTCCAAAAACACTCATCCAACCATACTATCTGGGCCTAGATTTTTAATCCCCCCTCCCCCGTCTATTCCCCCCCACCTAAATATTCTAACTAACCGCCCCCCCTCTCACCTACCCTCAACTCATTCCAACCAAGCTAACACATCTCAAACTGAAACAAATCCCCCCTCAATGACGTGGTGTATCATGACCTAGCAAATCCCTTTTCCCCCATCTCATTCCCTCCCCCAATCTAACCATACCCAATCTAACCTTACATGACCCATAAACCATTCCCCCTCCCCACCTATCCCATACCACCAAGCCCCATCGCCTAGGGTTATACAAAAACATTGCGCGTATCATGACTTGATCACTTCATAAATCATTACATTAGGCCATTAGTTGCATTATCATAATCATCTAAACCATTGCATTTTTATTTTTTCCATTTGCATACATAATATATGTTTATTAAGATACGCATATATTTCCATTTCATTACATGTTGCTTCCATAATAAATGTTTATTAATCTAAACATTTATTTGCATTCCACATTCACATCATATTGCATAATCAAAACATGCATACATAACATAGGCAAAACAAAACATCTTCATATAACATTCATAATCCGCCATGATTATAAGCAAAACATCCATCACATCATCATCAGAAATAAAACACATCATTTCATATTATGCAACTATGTGGTCAACATGAGGTAGTAATCCCACAAATAAAACATAAACAAATCATAGCATTATATCATCATCACACATATATCCATCACAAACATCATTAGTACATCTATAACATCTCATAAACTCATCACATCATCATAATAGGCATAGAACCATAACTACATCACATAATGCATCCATAAACATAAGCATCATCATAAAACATAGGTGCATACATCAACATTGTCCATAACACATCATAAATGCATAATCATCATCATCATAGATTATCAAGAATCAAAATACATCACCAACAAAATAATGTACATCACTCAAAATAATACAAGTCATGATGCAAAAGGCCTCAAAAGGCTCAAAAATATATACAACACTATACTTCATCCCTAGACTAATGAACCTCTACCTGTGTCAGTAGGGGATCCTAGCCGTGGCTGTGGCTATGGCTGTACCTACTTCTACCGTGGTACCTGTGATGGAGGGGCCATAGGTTGCTGTACTGACTGAATGGATCTAGACCTACAAGACCTAAACATCTGAGAGTCGCTCTGCTGACTATAACTAGGGATCCACTGACCCTCTAGAATAGCCAAACAATAGGCCGTGTGATAATACCCAGCCCAGCCTCTCTGCTCTACCATTTGTCCCTGTACCTTTCCAAGCTATGTCTGTAATTGTGCAATCTGTGTCTACACCAATATCAACACAGGACCCATACCTATACCTGCCACAACCCCCTACAAGATCGCCATCTACCCCTCTACCTACTCGGCCCTTGTCTCTGCAACCTACCACTGTGCTCTCTCTGAGTCCCTCTCACTAGTCAGGATCACTATCTGGGCCTGTGCCTATGATAACTGCGCCTGTAGCGCACCCACCTACCCATCTGCTCCATCTAACATTGTAGTCATGCCCTGCAACTGCACTAACTCAACATCTTGCCTCTCCAAGGTCTCATGTAAACTTGTGACATGTCCCCGCAACATCTATATCTCATCCTCATCCTCACCTCAGGAGCGTTGATGAGAGGAATGCTCTCTCGGAGCTAAACCACCACCTGCACCTGAGATGCCTGTCGCTGCCTACCTAGCCCATGTAAACCCAGTGTCAACCTCTTCAATAGGCTATTGCATGGATCTATGCCTCACCTCTAGCCCACATTGCTATTGTGATGCTAGAACTACAAGTGTCCTTTTCCTCCCACTACGCTACCGAGGTGCCCTTTGTCATGGCACCTCTCCTACATGTACCTGCTATACAAGTACCTACTACTGCTATGAAGCCTATGGTGCTCCCTCACCCTGCTATGTAGGAGCCTATACATGTGGTATGGCCTATTGTTGTGCTTGCTGCTCATCCTGTAGTGGCACCTATAAAGGAGGTATCAGTGCCTGCCTTCGTCTCCCTCTCCCGCATCCTCTCACAGCCTCCACCTGCTCATACACTGCCGCTACCAAAACTCCAATCATATCATCATCCCCTACCTCCATCTCCTCCACCACTATCTCCTCCTCAATAATATCCTCCTCATCTACTCCTGCCTCCTCTGTCATATCTAGTCCCTCAGCCAGATCTATAAACTGAGTAGGTCGCCACATCTGCCACTAGGTATCATAGGCCATTGTGGTACCTGCATCGATCACTATGCTCTTCCAATCCCACATTAGTGGTTATAAAGCTGCGAAGTCTCCAATAGCTACCAATGGTTGTATGGGTGGGGGCCATCTCACATGATCTCAAGGTGTCTATGTGAATATGGCCATCTACTGAGGAACATCATGCTGTAAATCAAACTGCCACATGACCCGCGAGGGCAAATACATGTTGATGGTGTGATTACCTCGACCCATCAGATACCTCAACTGAAATGTATATGGCAGGTTGGTATCATCATCCGACCATGGCTCTACCTCAATATATGGTTGCCAGGTGACCCAAATCACATCATCTAACACTCATCGCCAATATCATACCTGCCCTGTGTAGGAGTACTCAGCATCTCGATACAAAAATACAAATGCCTCGAATGGTCGGTGATAGTATCCACATCTTGGCCTTGTCATCATAATATGCTCCCACGCCCATACATGCAGTAATGTAACCCCTGCTAATAATGTTGAATCATAATGGTAAACTACTATATGCATCTCATGATACAACTGTGCAAGCATATAGGGCCCCCAGGCATACACTCTCATCCTGAACCATCCCCTCTATCATCTCTCCCCATCCAACCAGAAAACCTTTGGCCTGCCGATCTAGCATCACCACACCTCCTATCAATGTACACAAGAATAAAGTGAACTAATCTACACCTGCAGCCAAGGTCACCTCATAACTCATCTCTCTCCTATCCGCTGATAGCTCTAGCCAGCCTAGGGCAGATGCTTTGCCTAAGGCCCTCCATCCTCTCCTCGTGTCATACACCACTCAGTCGCCATGAATAGGTAGCTTGAGGATGTGATACACATCCTCAAGAGTGATAGTAATCTCTCTTATCGGCAGGAGAAAGGAGCACTTCCTGAGACAATAACGCTCTAGAAGAGCTGTCATCAATGCTCTGTGAGCTTGTAGTACTAGCATTTCTAATACACTCAACAACCCTAACCTCACCAACTGACCATGAGTCTATCCATCAAAGTCATCAAACGGTTGCATCACCGAAGGCACATGTCACTCCCACAAGACCACAATGAAAGATATGTCCACCTGCATCCACAAATGCTAGTCAAAACATACCTCTTCTTCCAAAATCCAACCCTTCGCATCAAATTTTCTACCAACTGCAAGATAAATTCATTTTGGTGCCACAATACCCATCTTTTATGCTAACTTTACAGATGGCGCTACCTAATCCATTTATGGTGCTATTGCGCAACTCTTCTGTACCATTCTAGCTAACTGCGTTATCCCATAGAATTGCACCACAATTCCTATTCGTACCACTCATCGAGATGGTGCTACTATACCCAATGGCATCAATTCTATGGATTGCACCACAAACCAACATGGCACCAATACACTTGATTGCACCATTTTCCCTTTTCACGCCAATACATAGGATGGTGCCAAAACGACCTGTTTTGGTGCCGATTCACCCCGTTTTTCCAATCCAGAGGATGGCACCAATCCGCGGACCTTTTGGTGCCAATCGATCCCTCGATGGCGCTAGAACCTAACACCCCAATTTCTTGACATAGTAAATGTGCTAAATACAAAAAAAGATAAAGCTAGGGTTAGAGCCTACCTGAGGTCCAGCCTATGGTGATATCCCATACGGTTGAAATTGCTCTGAAATGTACTCATAGCGTGAGAACAACGGGTTACAGTTTGCCATCCTCTTCTTCTCTCCTTCATCCAAGTGGCTCTATGTGTGCAAATGTGGCACTCTTAGGACCCACTTTTCTATTTATAGAAACTTTTCATATCATCCTTCCACACAGTTTTTCTTCTCTAGGGTGCAGATCACGACCTTTTTTGCCCGTTCTTCCTCCAATCATCTTGTTTTCCCATCCTCTATTCAATTTTCACCTCTGTCTCGTCCTTTCAAGAGCTCACTTGAAAATTTTTATTTTTTCACCTGACTTCTCGAGGGGGCATCCCTCACTCATTTCACTACTCCCCGACAGTTGGGGCATATTTTTCTTTGACCTTACGCCACTTCCCTGATGGTCCTCATGCCACGTCAAAGAGGGGCAAATGTAGACACCTAAAAATGTCTTCATCATCAAACTGACTCTCGACATCACTAAACATACCAATTTGCCTTTCAAACAATTAATTAAATTTTTATTTAATTAATTATTCTATCCAACATCTAATTTTCCTCCATTCATCATGCCAAATTGAATTAATTTTATTAATTCAATAGTTCAACCTTACCTAATTAATTAAATAAATATGCAAATATTTATTTGATTAATTCCCCCTTTTTCCTAAACCTAATTAATTAGGTAAATCATATTTATCTAATTAATTCAATCTAGTAATCAACCTATCCCTACCCTAGCTAATTAAATATCTATTATTTAATTACCTAGCCTAACCTACATGACCCTAGACCTAGGATTAATTAAATAAAACCTTATTTAATTAATCTTAACCTTCTATTAACCCATTCCCTAATTTTTTTCATCCATATTAATTAGGCTAATCACCTTAATTAAAATAGTCAAACCTAGCTTAACACCCTTTCCCACATCCTCCAAATAAAAAATTGAAATATATCCCATATAAATCAGTTTTTTATTCACATATGTCCAACATCACATTTAATACCTCTTACACCCCTTACACATGTCATAACTCATTAATATCAACTTTTCCCCAAATAAATTTTTAATTCATTTTACTCTTCCCCATTTGAATTTTTAATTCACATAAAATCCATCTCATCCAACCTCATTAATTCCACCCCTTTCCCAAGATGAATTTAAAATTCATCTTTGTTCCTAGCCCTCCATTTTCTAAGATTAAATCTAGGCCCTCCACATCACTTTCATCATCCACCATTGATCTTCCAAATCAATCTCCACCCTTGGATCAAAATATCTCTAAAAAATCTATAAATAGAACCTCTCCCAAGCCATTCTATCATCCAATTTCTATGCAAAGTTATCATGCTAAAATATCATTTGAGCTAAGTAAGTTGTGAGTTGCATTGTGCACACTTGAGAGTATTTCACATTCATTTCATCATCTTGGGTATAGCTAGAGTGAGTTGGGTGCCTCATTCTCAACCTTATCTTAGATTCTGGATCCAATATTGAGGTATAATCTTTGTTTTTATGCATTAGATTTGTGTTTTCAAGCTTCATTTTGGTTTCACTAATCACATTGGCACACCCGACGAGACCCACAAGGTCTCTAACTAACATTTTTGTGAGCTTTTTTGTGCTTTTAGACGTGTTTTGCATGTATCAACCATGTTTTCTTGCTTCGTCATGTAAACAACTGCTCCTTGTTTATTTTGTGGATTTGCTACATGTTGAGCTGGTAAGGGTGGCTGACTAACTAGCTCATTTTGTGACTGTCCTTGTGTGTTGGGGGCTCTAATTAGTAATGCTTGTTGTTAAGGTTGGAAACATCTAGGTTGTCCTTGGTATTGTTGACTGTAACCCTGTTGAGGACCCCACTAAGGCTGCATGTTTTGTGATCCAAATTAATGTGGGAACTATTGTGACCATTGTTGATTTCCCTAAGGCTAGTTTTTCCAATGCTGGTTCTACCATTACTGGTTTGACCAATCTTGTGGTACCCAGGGAGGAATGTTTTGAGGCCCTTGTCAATTTAAATTCCATTGATTGTTTCCCTAGTTCGAAGGACCCCTATAGGAAGCCTGATTTGGGTACTGATTATATGGGAAATTGCCAGTTTATTTTTGTCCTACATAATTCAACTCCTCTTCTATTATGGAATTCTTTTTAGTTAGCCTTTTTAAGGTTGAGAGTTTATCACAATGACTGGTAGGATGCTCCTCGTCATAGATCTGACAGATTTTTGACTTGTCTAAAGGACATTCTCTCAAAAGGTGTTTGTTTCTACACCTAGGACAATATATGGAGAGAGGTTCAACTATTCTACTTTATTTAGTTATTCTAGTCTTTGCCTAAATTCCATCTACTATGGTATTCAGATGGACCAAAATATTTACCTTAAGGTTTGCAATCTCCTCCATTAGTTGTCCTATTTCATTCTTTCCTTTAAAATACATGGGTGTTCTCACTCCATCTTGGGTTCTATAATAGTTCTTGCAGAGTTCTTCTATAACGGGCATATCCAATTTTGTTAGTATTTCCTCTCCCCATTAGATCCAGTCCCTGTTTTGATTTTATGTCCAATCCTTTTACAAATAGAGATATGGCCAAGGGGTGAGCCACAGGATTACCATATCTCCTCAAGGCAAAGTTAAACCTATCTAGATAGTCCTCTAAACTTTCATCCTCTCTTTGTTTGATTTTGAACAGCCCCTCCTTTTTATCACTGACCCTACAGTAATCTTGATACTTTCCTAGGAATTTAGTTTCCATTTGATCCCATGAGTGAATGAATTTTGGGGCTAAGCATATGAACCACCTCATAGCAGAATATTTCAAGGTTGATGGGAAAAGCTTGAGTTTTTTATTATCTAATCTGTAGTCATAGATCTGGCATACAACCTTAAACTCAAATAGAAACTAATATGGATCCTTAGAAGAAAGACCCCTAAAGTTTGGTAGGTTTGAAGGTGAAATGTTCTTCATAGGGGCATTATCCCCATGAGAAAGGGCAATAGGGTATGAGAAGCTTCTGATAGTTTGATTATCTTCTTCATCATGATTATTATCCATGTCTGGCGTTTCTTCTCTTTGAGATTCAGTGTGGGGTTCTGAGGAAATGGATTCTTGTAACAGATATGCCTGGTCTCTTTCTTGCAATTCTTGGATATACTCAAACAGTGAAGGATTTTGAGGATTTAAGGGAATGTCAAGTTGGGGTGTAGTTTCCAAGGTAGGTTCTAATGTTCCTCTTCAACAAGATCTTGTGTTGCCCTACTGCTTTCTCTTGTAGTTTGTTGTTGGGGTATTTTTTATATATGTACCTTTCAAATCCCTAGGTCTAACCATGCATATTCAATTTAACCTAAAAAGGACTGCTAAGTTTTTCTTATTAACACATACATCCCCAGCAATGGTGCCAAAAAAGACAAGAGATGTTGTACCTTGGCATTTAATCATGTTTTCATGTGTCAAATCTAGGTCTATGTCCTAGGCTGTTTGCAATAAGGAGCTTCATAATCAATAGTGCTCAAACTAATCCTACTAATTTTACTATTTTAGGAATTAATGCTACTAATTTATCTACTATGAAATGAAATTTTGAAAACAGAAATGCTAAAGCAATAGATTGCTAGAAAATAACCTATTTTAATATGAAGCTAGAAGCATGCATTTTGCTAAAAACAAACTATTAGCATACATGAATCTATCTACTAAAAGCAATGAAACTGTACTTTTAATGAAATCTATAAACAAACTGAAGCAATAGATACTAGCCTCATGTCTTGATGGCAAGAGTGGGCCCTTTCTCCATGCCTTCAAGACTGAAGATTAAAGTAAGAACTCAATACAGAAATGTAATAACGAAATCTTTCCTTTAGTATAATTTCATCAAGGTACGCTTGTATTCAAAAAGTATATCTATCTGAAAATGGAGATTAAAATAATCTAATAGAAAAAATCTGTGTGTTCTACTGCTCCTATCTAAACATATATTAGTCTAAGAGATGAGATATCTTTTGATCTAACTGTTCTATCCATTAGTCTATCTAGAGATACAACCAATCTCTTACTCTAACTAAAACATATAATTGTTTAACTGAAGAGTATAATCATGCAACTGGAAAAAGGCTTTAGTGGAATAGAAGTCCCACTAAATCTAGAGTCTTAAATAACAATGGGCAGTGAGGCCCTAAAATATAGGTCTTAATAAGTCTTTTAGAACTCATGCAAAATCAAATAAAAAGGGGAATCAAATCCCTGCCAATCAACTAGAGTCTTTGCCAAATCATTTTGGTGTTAGCTGAGTAGACTCCAGAGCATTGTAGTTACCTCCTAAGATGTAGATAGACAGTGGTGCTGGAGACTCTGCACTGTCATCAATAGCTCCGGAGACTATGTGTTATTTCTAGAAGCTCTAGAGATGCATCTCTAATTCTTGTATGGCTCCAGAGATGATTCATCCCTTGCTTTCTTTCTCCCTCTTCTCCAGAAGAACTCCAACACTTCAGGAAAATTTGGAGTCTGGTATAGTATCCTCCATATCAGCTTCGAAGATTATTAGGACCAACTCCAGAGATCTTCAAAATTGCCTTCACCCATACAACTACACCTGTAGACACAAAAAGAGAGACTTTTCTACAAATTTTCATTAGTTTACTGCACATTAGTCATTTCATCAAAAATAATGATCTTCAGTAATTCAACTCTTATTAGTGTAATTAAGACAAGTCTTATCAGTCTTTATGGTGCAATTACCAGGACAACAGAATGAAAGGATGGGAAAAAGGGAAGTAAAAAGGTATATTATTCTAGGTGCTACCTAACACTCATCACCCACATGGCTCTGCCCCTGAAATTAGCTAAAACAAAGGGCCATCCATGACATGAGTACAAAGAGTTAATGCAAATGAGGCTATAGTAGCATGGGGAGGTGAGAAATGTTGCAAGTATGTGCCTAATCAGTGTTGTCATTGATGTCAACATATCTTTGTTGTCATTGGTGTCAATTGTATCCTATTTTTTTATTTGTTTAGAAGCTTTATTTGTTGAGGATATTGAGAAAATTTGCCCCTCTGGAAGAAACAGTGAGTTACAGTAAATTGTAGACAATACAGTGTGTTGGTGACAAAAAAATAGTGCAAAAGATTGCTCCGCATTTCTTGTTAATTGAATATCTTGGCCTACAGATTGGTAGATATCTAGAGGCATGTTTGAATATGCTACATTCCAAGTTTGAGCCTATGGTATGAATAATTGAATGAGTTACATTCACTAGAGTAAAAGCCGCTCTTTCTGATTATTCACTAGTGATAGGGAGAAAGTGTTTTGCTCTGCATTCCTCCGCATTGAAGTATTTTGCTTTGCAATTTTAGAGGGAAGTCTGGGATGATGATAAGTACCTACAACTACAATGGTTCATGATTTGGCAGTCCACAAGCTATCCTTCTTTCATGACAGTAGAAGATAGTGAAGTTCATGTGCTCTAGTATGAAGAATCTCAAGGATAAAGTGGTTAGAGTTTGTGTAGTTGCTCCTGAGGATTACAATGTGCTTGTGGATGCCTCTTGATCATGTTCCTACATTTGTATTGGTCCGCGTGAAGGAATTGTGTTTGTGTTTGAAGATTATTCCCAGATAATGTAGCATGTAACTAGTCTTAGCCGACTTGGTTAATTCCAGTGATTGCAGAGATCTGTTGAAGATTGTAGAAGTGTGTTGTGGCATGGGAGATCATGTTTGAGTCCCAGCTAAGGTGTGACATGATCTGCATACATCTTTGCTATATTTCCTTAGCATAATTTTGTATTAGGTCAAGACCTATTTTGTAAATGTTTGTAATGTCGACCTTGGAGATTGTTCCAATGATTGATGAATGTAATGCCGACCTTGATGTACATTCCAAGGTTGATGAATGATATATATATTTGTAATTTGTGTTGGGAATTAAGGTGTCTCAACCTTGGTAATTCCTTGTATTAATTCATTGTATTTATTTATTTATTGCCTATTGTATAATTTAGATGCAAATCCTATGTTGTCATATTGTGGGAGTAGGCACGGTGATGTGTCATCCTACATGACATATGACCACATGTAAATTTATCCTCACATGAGGAGATAGGCATCCCACTTAGTGGTAGGAATATTTTTCCATGTGTTGGCATCTTGGAATGTGTGTAAGGGAATATTGACTGAAACGGTCATGACAGATTCCTATGACAAGTTATGACATGTAAGAGTCAAAAATAGAGGATCCTATGACAAGTATGGACATGTGTCAAGAAGCATCTTTGGGCATCCCAAGGTGGACTATGACATATTGTAAAAGAATATGCTATTTATAGCTTGTGTATGACATATTCTCTTACAGTTGTAAGTTATGACAGCTATGACAGATTCTATGATAGTTGTAAGAGTCATAAGAGCATTTATCATAGCCCATTTTGGAAATAGGAGGCCTCCTTGGGATGGGGTAGCTTGACAAGTGTTAGGAACATCCTACAATGTTGGACAAGTGTCCATAGGCATGGGTTTTGGGCCATGAGGCCATGTTGGATGCCCATCTCAATGTGGAGCCATTTTTGCCTTGTATTTGTTTTATAAATAAGTGCTTTGGAGAGGTGATGCATTATGTGATTAAAAGGTATTGTTATGCTGCCAGATCATCTCTAGATACGAGTGTTGAAGACTCCTACAAGAGCATTGGCTCTATGACTGTATTGTAACCTTCATTGTTTATAGAATACATTTGAGTTATGTTTTGGAGTATGGGGTTTTTCACCCGATAAGGGTTTTCCCCATGTATATCTTGTGTCTCTCTTCCTCTATCTTACATTCTTGTGTATGTGTTTTCTACAATATCTCTGTTAGTGGGTTAACATAGCTATAATTGTAGAGATAAAATTGAATTTGTACTCTCCTCCCCTCATTAGATTAGTCTAGGAAGCATTTTCCACACACCTAGCTTCCTTTCAGTTGGTATCAGAGCCTGGCCAATTTTGGTTCTAGCTGCTAGGTAGGGGTTTTTTGAACTAATCTTAGGTTGAGTGGGAGTGTTGTGTAGAGCATTACGTATCTTGTTGCAGCAAGGAAATGACAACCACATCTGGAAGATTAGAGGTGGAGAAATTTAATGGCACTAATTTTGAGTTGTGGAAACTCAAGATGGAGGACCTACTTATTGATTATGACCTATGGGAAACTGTATCTAGTGTAAAACCTACAGCAATGTCTCAAGCTAACTAGGACCTCAAAGATCGGAAGGCTAAGGGTCTCATAAGACTTTGTTTAGATAACTTTTTCCTATTGAATGTCCATGAGGAGAAGAGCATGAAAGACCTCTGGAAGAAGCTGGGTGATGTTTATCAGGCCAAGTCCTTGGTAAACAAGCTTTTTCTGAAAAAGAAGTTGTTTGCTTTGAAGATGGAAGATGGAGGATCTATTGCAGACCACATGAATGCTTTTGACATGATTTTTGCATAGTTGACATCTGTGCATGTGAAAATGGAGGAGGATCGGTGTATGACCCTACTTTGTTCTTTGCCAGATTCATGGGATCATCTTGTCATGGCTATCAAAAGCACCACTACCACCTTCGAGATGGAAGATGTGATGTCTTCACTGTTATCTGAAGAGATGCAGAGAAAGTCTTCTGAGGCAGCCAAAGAGGCTCTTGTGGTTCGTGGAATACCCAAAGAGAAAGGGAAGAAGGACAAGAAAGGTGAAAAGGGCAGATCCAAAGCTCCTGGAAAGTCCAAGGTTCTTTATTAGAACTATGGGAAAACCAAGCATTTCTAAAAGGAATGTAAAGAGGAGAAGAAAAAGAAGAAGAATGCTCCTAATTCAGATTTTGACAAGTCACAAGATGATGGTGATGCCTTCATCGCAGCCCTAGACACCCATACATTTGATGATGTGTGGTTAATTGATTTTGGTACATCATTCCACATGACCTTGCATCAAGACTAGTTCACGAAGTATGAAGAGTGTACCTGGGTGATGATTCTCATCTAAAGATTGTTGGTCATGGAAGAGTCTCAATCTAATTCCCTGATGGATGAGTGAAGGGGATCACTGGGGTTATGCACATCCCAGGCCTAGCACGGAACCTACTTTCCGTAAGTATGTTGAATGATGCAGGTGTGCAAGTTGTCTTTTCGAAGGATGGATGCAAGATGACTAGAGGATCTATGGTGCTTGCGAGGGGTACTTAGAAAGGTACTATGTTTCAACTGGAGGCATGCACTTCATAGTGCAATAGTTCTTCTAACTCAAAGAAAAGAGTTGCAGTCACTTCATCCCCACCATCTGAACGAGCAGTGAAGAAATCTATTGTAACTAGTTCTGATGGTAGTGCACATGCTTTGGAAGTTAGGCTTCCTGCTGAAAAGACTATGTTATGGCATTTCAAATATGGCCACATTGGTGAGAAGGGTCTTAGAACCCTAAAAAATAAAAACCTCATTGAGGGGTTAAATGATTGTAATCTCAAGTTCAACTTTTGCAAACATTGTGTATATGGAAAGCAAAACCGTGTTTAGTTTTACTCTAGTTCTCACAAGTCTTCTGGTGTATCGGATTTTATTCATTCTGATGTGTTTGGTTCTATTAATGTTCCTTCGATTTCCAAATATGTATATTTTGTATCTTTCATAGATGATTATAGTAGAAGGACATGGGTTTAGTTTATCAGAAGCAAGACTAAAGTCTTTAGTCAGTTTAAGGAATTTAAAGCCTTTGCTGAAAATCAAACTAGTAAAAAGATTAAGTGTTTGAAAACTGACAACAGTGATGAGTTTTGTTTGGTAGAGTTTGATAAGTTCTATAAATAGCAAGGGATTAAAAGACATGAGTCAAATCCATATACCCCGCAGCAAAATGGAGTTGCAGAGAGGATGAATAGGACATTGATGCAGAAGGCTAGGAGTATGCTTAGTGGAGCAAGCCTTGAACAAAAGTTTTAGGCTGAAGCTGTTGCCACTGCTTTCTATCTGGTAAATAGATCTCCTACATCAGCTCTTGTTGGTAAGACACGTATGGAGGTGTGGTTTGGTAAGAAGCCTTCAGTTAGACATCTTTGTGTTTTTGGTTGTGAGGAATATGCACATGTGCCTAGGGAGAAATGATCTAAATTGGAGAACAAGGCAGTTAAGTGTATCTTCACTGGCTATGGTGTTGGTGTGAAAGGATACAAGCTTTGAGATCTTGTGGCTGAAAAAGTGTTGTATAGCAGAAGTGTTATCTTCAGAGAGCTAACACCTTCTTTCATTATTCTACATCTAGAACAGACAGAAAAGAAAGAAGATGCAGTTCAATTTACTTCTACCCCTGAGAAGACTGAATAGATAGACCCTATGAGACCTGATGATAAGGAGAGCTCTAGCAGCTCTGAAATCTCAGAAGAAGAAGAAGAACCTCAACCTCAGCCTTTGAGGAGGTCTACACAAATGAGAAGCAACCTAATAGGTTTGGTTATTCATTACTTGATTCTAGTTGTGCTTTTGCTTTACTTACTAACACTGATGAGCCTAGAACTGTGAAAGAGGCTATGGGCATGAAAGATGCAGGTTCCTAGAAGGAGTCCATGGAAGATGAGATGGCTTCTTTGGAGAAGAATAAAACATGGGACTTGGTGCCTTTGCTTGATGGATGGAAACCCATTGGTTGCAAATGGGTGTTCAAGAAGAAGGTGCAGATGGCAGTGTTAAAAAGTACAAGGCTAGATTGGTTGCGAAGGGGTACTCACAAGTGGAGGGAATTGATTATGGTGAAAGTTTCTCTCCCATTGCAAAGATGGCATCCATTAGATTCCTATTATCTCTTGCATCTGCTGATGACTTAGAGGTAGACCAGATGGATGTGAAGATAGCTTTTCTTCATGGTGATTTGGAGGAAGAAATCTACATGTCACAGCCAGAGCATTACATAGAGAAAGGTAAAGAAAATTTGGTTTGCAAGTAAAAGAAGTCTTTGTATGGTCTGAAGCAGTCTCCTAGGATGTGGTACTTGAAGTTTGATGCCTTTGTGTTGTCGATTGGATATCTAAGATCAAGATCTGATCATTGTGTGTATTACAAATTTGACAATGATCGCACTCTCATTATTGCATTATATGTTGACGATATGTTGTTGATTGGGAATGGTAAGAATATGATTTCTGATTTGAAGTCTCAGTTTTCAGCACAGTTTGAGATGAAAAATATAGGGGCAGCCAGGTACATTCTAGGAATAGAGATCAGAAGAGATAGAGCTAACAAAAAACTTTGGTTAAGCTAGAGTAAGTATGTGAAGACCGTGTTGGATAGGTTCAGCATGGCAGATTGTAGACCATTGTGTGTTCCTGTTTCATTAGGGACAAAGTTGTCTATTAGTGATTGTCTAAAATCTCCTAGTGAGGTGGAGGACATGAGCAGAGTGCCTTATGCTAGTGTTGTTGGAAGTTTGATGTATGCTATGGTTTGCACAAAACCAAACATTGCCTAAGAAGTGGGAGTCCTTAGTTGATTTATGGCTAATTCTGGACGGGTACATTGGGATGCAGTTAAGCGAGTGTTTAGATATCTGAGGGGTACTTTCGAGTATTCCATATGCTATTATGGTAATGTTACAAGACCTCCGCATTCAGTTTGTATTCATGGATTTGTGGATTCTGATCAGGCAGGTGACATTGACAGCAGAAGATCCACCAGTGCCTATGTGTTCACTATGTTTGGTGGTGCAATTAGTTGGATGAGTAAGTGACAACCTATGGTTGCTTTGTCCATGACAGAAGCTAAGTATATGGTAGCAACTCATGCTTGCAAGGAAGCCATTTGGCTTAAGAGATTGTGTTTAGATATTGGTGTTGATGCAGGATAGATTACGATTTGTTGTGACAGTCAGAGTGCAATTTGCCTTGCGAAGAATCCAACTTTCCATGCCAGAACAAAGCATATTGATGTATAGTTTTTCTTTGTGCGAGACATGGTAGAGGATGGGAAGGTAGATACTTTGAAGAATGTTGCAGATGCATTGACGAAACCAGTGGGCATAGAGAAGTTCAAATGCTGTTCAGAGTCTATGGACCTCTCGGCCTATAGCAATTAAGTCATGTTATTTCTATTGGCTCTTACAAGGTGTTCGACAAGTGGGAGAATGTTGGGAATTAAGGTGTCTCAACCTTGGTAATTCCTTGTATTTATTTATTTATTGCCTATTGTATAATTTGGATGCAAATCATATGTTGTCATTTTGTGGGAGTTGGCACAGTGATGTGTCATCCTCAATGGCATATGACCACATGTAAATTTCTCCTCGCATGAGGAGATAGGCATCCCACTTAGTGGTAGGAATATTTTACCATGTGTCAGCATCTTGGAATGTGTGTAAGGGAATATTGACTGAAACGGTCATGACAGATTCTTATGACAAGTTATGACATGTAAGAGTTAGAAATAGAAGATCCTATGACAGGTATGGACATGTGTCAAGAAGTATCTTTGAAAAAGGCATCATTGGGCACCCCAAGGTGGACTATGACATGTTGTAAGAGAATATGCTATTTATAGCCTATGTATGATAGATTCTCTTACAGTTGTAAGTTATGCCAGTTATGACAGATTCTATGACGGTTGTAAGAGTCATAAGAGCATCTGTCATATCCCATTTTGGAAATAGGTGACCTCCTTGGGATGGGGTGACTTGATAAGTGTTAGAAACATCCTATAGTATTGGACAAGTGTCCATAGGTGTGGGTTTTGGGCCATGAGGCCATGTTGGATGCCCATCTCAATGTGGAGCCATTTTTGTCTTGTATTTGCTTTATAAACAGGTGCTTTGGAGAGGTGACTCATTATGTGATTAAAAAATACTGTTATGCTATCAAATCATCTCCAGATACAAGTGTCAAAGACTCCTACAAGAGCATTGGCTCTGTGACTATATTGTAACCTTCATTGTTTACGGAATACATTTGAGCTGTGTTTTGGAGTGTGGGGTTTTTCACCCAATAAGGATTTTTCCCACGTATATCTTGTGTCTCTCTTCTTCTATCTTACATTCTTGTGTATTTGTTTGCTGCAATATCTCTATTAGTGGGTTAACATAGCTGTAATTGTAAAGATAAAATTAAATTTACACTCTCCTCCCCTCATTAGATTAGTGTAGGAAGTATTTTCTGCACACCTAGCTTCCTTTCAATTTGGTCGTGGAAAAAAGTGTCCTTGTGAAAAGATGTGAAGTTGAGAAAAGAAGTGTAAAAAGAAGAGCAGAGCAAAGGAAGAATATTGTACTTCAATGGAACTGAATTCAGGCATGTAGTTGATGCTATCATATCAGTTCAAAAACCCTTAGCAGTGAGCCTTTTTCTGGGCAGTCAGCACTATTGGCAGTGAGTCTCTAATTTTTAGTATTGTTATAACTTATATATCTTGTGGACTAACATCCACCATGGTTTTTCCCTTAGCAGGGTTTTCCACATAAAAATATGGTATCTCTTGTGTATGATCTTGCAACTGTGTTTACTTTTCTAAGTTTATGCTTTCATGATTTAATCATAACAATTAGTGGACAAGTGTTAAATAATTTAAGGTGTAGAATTGCGAAAAGATTTGAGAGAACTGATTCACCCCCCCTCTCAGTTGTTTGGTCATTGTCAACAATTGGTATCAAAGCCGGTTCCTCAGAAGAAAGCTTGACCACTTGAGGTTGATCCAGGATGCAATATAAGAAGGAAGTCCGTAGTTAAATGGAATGAACTATTCCATATGGAAGATCTGCATGAAAACCCATCTCCTCTGCTTGGGTTATAGTGTTTGGAAAATTACCGAAGATGAGTATAAAATACCGAAGGATGGTCAACAAACTGAAGATGAGATCAAGCAATTTGAGTTAAACATAAAAGCCAAAGATGCCTTGGTAAGCACCCTATTCAATATCGAAATAACAAGGATCATGGAGCTAGAAATTGCTCATGAAATCTAGGATAAGCTGAAGAATCTATATGAAGGAGATGAATCTGTGAAGAGCACCAAGTTACAGAGTTTGAAATAAAAATATGAATTTTTGAAGATGAGCGAAGATGACAACATAACATCCTTCATGCAAAATATCGACGAACTTGTGAGCAACATTAGAAGTGTGGGAGGAAAATTTGAGGACATTGAAATTGTGAACAAAATTCTTAGGTCACTGCCTAAATCATATAGTCATAAAGTGGCCACAATTGAGGAAATAATGATAGTGACAAAGATTACAAAAGATCAACTGCTTGGGAAGTTGACATCCTTTGAAATGAAAGAACTTGGTGATTCCCTTCCGAAGATAGAGACTGCTTTCAAGGCTAGCACTTCAGAAAGAACCTCCAAATCTAACAAATACAAGGTGGAATAAGATTATGGGCTTGAAGAACTTGAAGCCAACTTTGTTAACAGTTTCCCCAAAGGTATTGGTAAGTTCAAAGGCAAATTACCTTTTAAATGTTTCAGTTGTGGCAAAGTTGGTCATTATGCTTCTAGATGTCCCACAAGAGTTCCTAAGCCAAGACCTGATAGACCTATGATTCCAAAGAAATGTTACTATGTTGAATATCTTGATGATGATGAAGGAGTATCAGATGGTGAGCCAAATAATGCTAGTACTTCTAGTAATAAAATCTTGTTTATTGCTATTAAAGAAGAATCTATGTCTACTAATCCTACTAGCTGTGTGAAGGAAGAAAAACCAGTGGAAAGTGCATTGGTTGTTCAGGTTATTGAAGATAAAGATGAATGGGTTATTGATAGTGGATGTTCTCATCACATGACCGGTGACAAAAGTAAGTTTGTAAGTCTAGAAAGATATGATGGAGGATTGGTTAGGTTTGGAGATGACATAGCTGGAAAGATATATGGAAAAGGATCCATTTCTTTTGATGACAAGCATAATACTGAAGATGTTTTGTATGTGAAAGGATTAAAGCACAATCTTTTGAGTGTTGGTCAGATGTGCAAAAAGGGTTATGATTTGAGATTCAAGGACAATGGATGCAAGATCATGGAAAGCTCCAGAACAGTGATTGCAACTAGTAAAAAGATTAAAGGCAATATCTATCATATGAAAGGAAATGATAACTATGGCTTGTTGGCTCAGGTTGATGAAAGTTGGCTATGGTACAAAAGGATGTGTCATATCAATTTTGACAACATTGTGAAGATAAGTTCCACTTAGGCTCTAAGAGATTTTCCCAAGCTTGTGAAGCCTACTAATACATTGTGCAAGGAGTGCAAATTTAGAAAATAGACAAGAACAAGTTTCAAAAGCAAGGACCAATTTGTTGAAGGTCTACTAGAATTAGCGCATACAGATCTATGTGGGCCTACCAGAGTAAGGAATCTGCAAGGAGACAGGTATTTCACGTTGTTGATTGATGATTATTCTAGAATGACTTGGGTTACCTTCTTGAAAGAAAAAGAAGAAGCCCTAGAAAAGTTAAAAGTATTTAAGGCAATGGTTAAGAATGAGCTAGATTAGAAGATAAAATGCCTGAGGTCTGATAGAGGTGGAGAGTTTACATCAAATGAGTTTAATTTCTTATGTGAGGAACAAGGGATAAAGAGATAATTATCTGCTCCTAGGACTCCACAATAAAATGGAGTAGTTGAAAGGAAAAATAGAATAGTTCAAGAGTCTACTAGAACAATGATGAAGGAGGTTGACCTACCGGAAGTAAATTGGAGAGAGGTAATTCACAATGTTGTGTACATCTTAAAAAGAGTTCAAGTCAAAGGTAACAATTCAAAGACTCCTTATGAATTGTGGCATGGTAAAGTTCCAACTGTGAAATACTTCAAAGTTTTTGGTAGTAAGTGTTATATTAGAAGAGATGAAGATTTAGGAAAGTTTGATGCAAGATGTGATGAAGGTATCTTCCTGGGATACTCCACCAAGAGCAACTCTATCGGTGCTACAATAATAGGTTGAAGAAGATCATTGAAAGTGCAAACATCAAAGTTGATAAAAGCAAGGAAAAGGTATCAAGTGGATATGAATTAGATGAACCAGATGCCTCAGCAAGCAAAGAAGTGGTACAACATGAAGATAGTTTAGATGAAGAGGAACAAGCTCTGAAAATTTTCACCAAGACACCAAGGTATGTAAAACTAAATCATTGTAAAGATCAAATCATAGGAGATAAGAGCAAAGGAATTCTGACCAGAAGAAGAGCTACAGAAGAACAAGTAAATTTTAATTTGATTTCCAAGATTGAGCCTAAAACTACAAATGAAGCTTGCAATGATGAGAATTGGGTAAAGGATATGAAAGAAGAACTGATACAAATAGAGAAGAATCAAACTTGAGATCTTGTTCCCAGGCCAATAGATAAAAATGTAACTAGCACCAAATGGGTCTTTAGGATAAGATGAATGAGAATGGTGAAGTGGTAAGAAACAAAGCAAGGTTGGTATGCAAAGGATATTCTCAAGTTGAAGGAATAGATTTTGAGGAAACATTTGTACCTGTGGCAAGGATTGAAGCAATAAGAATGTTCTTAGCATTTGTAGCCTACAAAGATTTCAAGGTATATCAAATGGATGTGAAGTCTGCATTCTTGAATGGAGAATTGGAAGAAGTAGTCTATATTGAACAACCAGAAGGATTTCAGTCATTAGATCAGAGTGACATGGTGTACAAATTGAAGAAAGCTCTGTATGGACTAAAACAAGCTCCTAGGGCCTGGTATTCAAGATTAGATAAGTATATGATATAGTTAGGGTTCAATAAGGGTACTACTAATAGCAATCTCTATTTCAAGATCAATAATGAACAAATCCTAATTGTTGTAGTCTCTGTTGATGACATTATCTTTGGAGGGAATGAAGGTATGTGCATGGTTTTTGCTGGGGAAATGCAAAATGAATTTGAAATGTCAATGTTTGGTGACATGAATTTCTTTTTAGGTCTACAAATTAATCAATTAGATAAAGTTATCTTCATTTCTCAGTCTAAATATGTGAAAGAATTGTTAAAGAAGTTTGGAATGGAGGACTCTAAACTGGTAAGCACTCCCATGGTAACTGGTTGTAAGTTGAGCAAAAATGATGACCCACCGATGTCAGATCAGAAAAGGTATAATTCTATGATTGGAGGATTACTTTATCTGACCCAAACTAGACCTGACATAATGCATGCAGTTTGTCTTGTGGCAAGATTTCAAGAAGAACCTAAAGAATCGCATGTGATGGCAGTCAAGAGAATACTAATATATTTGGAAGGCACAATGGATTATGGGTTGTGGTATCCAAAAGACAATGATTTCACTCTTAATGCATACACTGATGCAGATTGGGCCAGAGATGTGGATGACAGGAAAAGTACTAGTGGAGGTGCATTCTTCTTGGGAAAAGGGTTGGTATCCTGGCTAAGCAAGAAACAAGATTCAATATCTCTGTCTACTATAGAAGCATAATACATTGCAGTAGCATACAGTTGCACTCAAGTATTATGGATGAAGTAGACATTAAAGGACATCAGAGTTGTGTATGAAGATCCAATTGTAATCTTTTGTGACAATACAAGTGCCATAAACATATCAAAGAATCTAGTAATGCATTCAAGGACAAAGCATATATCCATAAGATATCACTTTCTGAGAGAGAAAAAGTGATAGAGAATAAAATCAAGTTGGAGTATGTATATACAAAAGATTAGATTGCAGACATTTTCACCAAGCCTCTGCCTAAGGATACTTTTGAGTATCTTAGAGAAAAGTTAGGGTTTATTACCCCTCCTACTCTAAACTAAGATGCACAAGAGTGCATCAGTCTGGTGGTGCTTAGAGTTCTACATCCAGATCTAGATTGATTCTTGTAAGGGCTACTTCTTAGAGGGAGTAGTCAAATGAAGAGAGTTTAGTTCAAAACAGTAGAGTGCAAGTATGTGCCCTTTTCCATTGATGTCAAAGGGGGAGAGAAATCATGTGAAAAACTTAGAAAAGAAGGAATGCAAATGTGTAAAGAGATAGGGGGAGAATCTTGTCTTGATGAATGTTACAATTTTTCACATCGTATGTTGCCATCAATGACAAAGGCAGAGATTGTTGCAAGTATGTGCCTAATTGGTGTTGTCATTGATGTCAACATATCTTTGTTGTCATTGGTGTCAATTGTATCCTATTTTGTTATTTGTTTTAGAAGCTTTATTTGTTGATGATATTGAGAAAAATTTCCCCTCGGGAAGAAACAGTGAGTTGCAGTAAATTATAGAGAATATCTTGGCCTACAGAGTGGTAGATATCTAGAGGCATGTTTGAAGATGCTACATTCTGTGTTTAAGCCTCCAGTATGAAGAATTGAATGAGTTACATTCACTAGAGTAAAACTTGCTCTTTCTGATTATTCACTGGTGATAGGGAAAAAGTATTTTGCCCCGCATTAAAATATTTTTCTCTGCAGTTTTAGAGGGAAGTCTAGGATGATGATAAGTGCCTACAACTACAATGGTTCATGATTTGGCAATCTGCAAGCTATCCTTCTTTCATGATAGTAGAAGATAGTGAAGTTCATGTGCTCTAGTATGAAGAATCTCATGGATAAAGTGGTTAGAGTTTGTGTGGTTGCTCCTGATGATTACAACATGCTTGTGGATGCCTCTTGATCGTGTTCCTACATTTGTATTGGTTCGCACTAAGAAATTGTCTTCGTGTTTGAAGATTATTCCTAGATAGCGTAGCATGTAACCAATCTTAGCTGACTTGGTTAATTCCAGTGATTGTGGAGATTTGTTGAAGATTGTAGAAGCATGTTGTGGCATGGAAGATCGTGGTGTGATCCACATGCATCTTTTCTATATTTGCTTAGCATAATTTTGTATTAGGTCAAGACCCATTTTGTAAATGTTTGTAATGCCAACCTTGGAGATTGTTCCAATGGTTGATGAATGTAATGCCAACATTGATGTACATTCCAAGGTTGATGAATGATATATATATATATATATATTTGTAATTTGGTCATGGAAAAAAGTGTCCTTGTGGAAATATGCAAAGTTGAGAAAAGAAGCGTAAAAAGAAGAGCAAAGCAAAGGAAGAATATTGGGCTTCAATGGAATTGAATTTAGACATGGAGTAGGTGCTATCATATTAGTTCAAAAACCTTAGCAGTGAGCCTTTTTTTGGGCAATGAGCCCTATTGGTAGTGAGCCTCTGATTGTCGGTATTGTTATAACTTATATATCTTGTGGACTGACATCCACTGTGGTTTTTCCCTTAATAAGGTTTTCCATGTAAAAATTTGGTGTCTCTTGTGTATGGTCTTGCAATTGTGTTTACTTTTCTGAGTTTATGCTTTCATGATTTAATCATAACAATTAATGGACAAGTGTTAGATTCTTTAAGGTGTAGAATTGTGAAAAGATTTGAGACAACTGATTAACCCCCCCTCTCAGTTCTCTAGTCCTTGTCAACAAGGAATCCATCTACAAGAAATTGGGCTTTGAAGAAGCATTAATGGTGATTAGGAGAGTCATTGAGTAGTCTCGTCACATTTTGAATAGTACAAAATGCCCTGAGAAGGAAAAAAGGTTGGGTTCTAAGACATCAGACTTCCCCTAATCAGTCTTCCACCAATCGGGCCTAGAAAGGTTAAAAGGGAAACCTCAGCCTCTAAAGTCTGAGAGAAGAGAAATCATCAGGCTTTGGGGGTCGGGCCTTCACTACTACATTGTTCTTTGGAAAGAAAAAGAACTTGACCTCTACCTCCACAACACTTAGCCAATTTGAGAAATTGGCCAAGATCAAGTCTTGGCCCTTTTGCCTTACGCCTTCCCAGAGAAAGAAGAAGAGAGAAAGTCTAAGCCCTGCAAGTTTGAAGACTTAACTGATTTTACAAAGGTTTGGCAGAGTTCAAGGTTCGGGCCTTTGGCCTTCCTCCTTCCAAAAGGAAGGAAGAGGCAAGAAGGGAAGTCTGAAGTCTAACTCCTTGAAACACTTAGAAATATTTTGAAGGAAACAAAGTAGAACTCAGACCTCGAGCCTTCCTCCTCAATGTTTGCCTTTGTCCACGTGGCATCCTCCCACGCTTCCGCTATCATGAGATCAAGTTGTAGATGAGGGCCTATAGAATGGTGGAAACACCTGGTGGGACCAACTAATGGGCCCCGGTGCACTACCCAGCCAAATGTTTGCCACCTATCACCTTCCCATAGTTCTGTAAGCATGTTGTTGGTCCACCCAAAAGGCTTGGTGAAATGGCGGAATGCATTGAAGCTCGCCACATGTCCCATTGGGAGTCAGCTGTCGAGCCCTCTATGTTACCCCTTCTATGAAGAAGATGGAAGGAAAGAAGCCTGAACTCTAACCATCAACATACATAGAGCATAATTTACTTGTTGGGCTTCGACAAGCAGACCTCCAGCCTTTGGCCTTCTAAAAGAGAATGTGGAAGAGAAAAATTCTGACCTTCAAAGACTAAAACACTTAGCCAAGTTTGCAAAGGGACAAAGCAAAGTTTAGAGCTGATTAGGATGGCATGACGAAGGGGAGAACTCTGAACTCCAAAACTCTAAAAAGGTAAAAAAACACAAGGAAAACTTTAGGATTTTTGGTACTTTGCCATTTTGGGTGGTTTTCTCTTGCATTTCTAAAGGGGAAAACATTTGGATCTCATGAATCTTTAGGCTATTTAGCCAGAAGGCAAAATAGGATAACATTTTGGTGACTATGCATGAGTGTTTATTTGCTAGACACTGGGATCTAGAGGCCTTACCAAGTTATTGGGCATAGATTCGAAGGGCAAAGCAATAAGAACAGGGGTCGACTAGACAAACACAAAACTAAACACTGCCTCCGAGAAACAAGACAAGGCAAAATGAGCAAGGCAGCATCCTCCTAATGAGAATGCAGCAAAGTGCAAGGGCATTTAGAGGAATGGAAACCTAAAGAAGAAAGTAGATCTAATCTAAATATTTACAAGGATCCTAAAACTAAACTCAAATGTATGGTTTGAGATAAATCCCATTCACTAGGATTGGAAGTGCTTCACTAATTAGCTTGGAGAGTTAAAAGGCATTGGCTTGCTTGCAACTGGTGATGACATATGGGCCACCCCATAAGGCATCAAATTTGGAATGTCTCCCAGCCTTAGCTCTGTCTTCATCCCATTTTAGCATCAAATCTCCCTCTTGGAAGACTCTATCAACTAATTTTTTTCAAAGGTCCTTTTGACCTGATTTTGGTGGGCTTTAAGGGTTTTCATAGTAGCATCCCTCTTTTCTTCAAGCTCCATCAGCTAGGAACGCCTAACTGTCATGGCATCATTTTCCAGCAATTACAGCTATTGGGACAACTCAAGGTAAGGCAATTCAAGTGGCAATGGAAGCCTTGCTCCCTTTCCATATACTAGCATGAATGGCGAATTGCCAATGGCCCTTTTAGGAGTAATTCTATCAGGCCAAAGAGTTGTCTTCAACTTGGAATGTCAAGTTCTGTGATTATCATCTACTATTCTTTTGATGATTCTGATCAAATTTTTATTTGTAGACTCAACCAAGCCATTCCCTTGGGGGTACTAATTGGATGTTGTATTTAAATAGATTCCATAGTTTAGTGCCCATTCACTGGTTTTTGTGCCTACAAACTCCTTGGCATTGTTAGAAATAATGGTGAATGGAACACCAAACTTGGTGACTATTCCCTCAAGGAAATCTAGAAAGGAGGCCTTTGTGGCATTCTTTAATGCAATTGTCTGTGTCCACCTTGTAAAATAAACTGTGGCTCCTAAAATCCACTTGTGACCAATAGTGGAAGGTGGATTAATCATCCCAATGAAGTCCAAACCCCATTGGGAAAATGGTTGATCAGTCTAAATTGGATGAAGGGGAAGAGAAGCTAACCTTTGTTTCCCTATGAAGAATGCACACTCTTTGCAAACTCTTACCCACCTATGAGAATCTCTGAGTAAATTGGGCTAGCAATAACCAGCCCTCATGATCTTGATAGCAATTGTTCTTGGAGAAAATTGGCCACCAATAGGGCCATTATGAAATTCTTCTAGCACCTTAAAAGTCTGATCTTGTATAATGCATCTAAGAAGAACTCCATTGATGTCTTTTCTAAACAAGACACCCTCAACAATAACATAAGGGATGGATTGGAGCTAGAAATACCTTCTTTTAGCCTGATCCAATCCATCTAGGCATCTACCTGACTGTAGAAATGTGACCATGTCATGATACCAATCAGTTGGAGTATGGGAATTAGTTGTTTGTGCCTATCCTTGGACACATAAAGCATCATTTTTGACCTCAGAACCCACGAACAACTATTCACATAGGCCTTTGCCTCAAACCAGCTTGTTGATATTACTGTTTACATCATACTCCATTACTTTTGTAATCCACCCAACCCTTTTTTCATTGATATCTTTGCTTAAAATAAATTCTTTAATGCCAGGGTGGTTCACCAACAATTGTATTTTGTTGTTTGAAAGCATATGTATAAAATTTTCAAGTGCTTTCACCACAACAAACACTTGTTTTTCAACAAAATCATATCTCAATTCATATTCTTTGAGAGACTGACTGAAGAAAGCAATTGTCTATTCTAATTTCTCTTCATTCTATTGCATTAGGACTGTTGATATGCCCTCCTTGCCTCCAAAGGCATAAAGGATAAAATCCTTTTCATAGTTAGGATTTATCAACATTAGAGCATGTGCAATGGCCTACTTGATAGCTTCAAAATTGTCCCTGCCTTCCTTTGTCCATGTGAAGGCAACGTTCTTTTTAAGCATGGCTATGAGGGGATTTTCTATTTAAGAAAAATTAGGTATGAACCTCCTCGCAAAGTTAATCTTGCCTAGGAAGCTTTGTAGACCCTTCTTGTGACTGGGAAGGGGAAGAGATAGAATGGCACTGGTTCTTTCAGGATCAATAGGTAGCCCTTATTTTGAAACCACATGCCCCAGCAATTTACCTTCTAGGATAGCAAACACACACTTCTTTCGATTCAATGATATTCCATATTCCCTACATCTTTCAATGACTTTTCTCAAATGACCCAAGTGGTCAGCTGCATACTTAGAATACATAGTCAAATCATCAAGATATACTAAAATAATATCATTGATCAATCCTTTGAAGGCCAAATCCATTGCCCATTGGAAGGTTGCCCCAACATTAGTCAACCCAAATGGCATTTTCTGATAAGCCAAAGTACCCCACTTGGTGGTAAAGGCTATTTTGTACTGATCTGATTCTTTTACAAGAATCTGGTTATAGCCTAAGTAGCCATCTAGGAGTGAAAATCTTTCAACTCCTAGTACTATTTGGATGATTTGCTCCATGGAAGGGAGTGGATAGTGGTCTTTAAGGGAGGCCTTATTTAGGTCTCTAAATTCCACACAATTTGATTTCCACATTTTTCTTCCTAACTAGAATGAGATTAGCTACCCAAGAGGAATGTTTGATTGGATGAATGATTTTAGACTCTATGAGTTTGGATAGCTCTCTTCTCATTAATGGCTCTATTCCTGGGTTGACTAGCCTCTATTTTTGGCTGACAGGGTTTGCATTGGGGTCTAGATCAATGGTATGTTGGATTAAACTAGGATCAAAGAATTTCAAATCCCTATAATTCCAAGCTATTAAATCATCAAATTCATTACAAAGTTTAATAAAACCTTGTCTCTTAACTTGATCACATACCTTGCCATGTTTAGAAATCAACCTTATACAATCTCCACCTCTTCATAGTCTTCTTTCTCATCATGTTCATTTTCTCCTTCTTTGGTTGATCATCAGCACCAAATATGCTCTCTAAAGTGATCAATCCTCTGGGCAACTTATTGATCTTCATCTAGATTACTTGGTCACCATATTGCTCTTGCAATACTGACTGATTCTTGGTAGCAAACTCTACCTCATCTTGTAAGAAATTCACAATCTCCTGGTCACTCTCAAAGACTTTCCAACTCATCACATTGTCAAGCAAAATAGGCCTCACAACAATCTTCACATTTTGATTTGAGTTTTTTTGACATTCTAGGGAATGTCAAACTGGGAACCAATTGTAGCCATCCTATCAACCTCTTTGTTTCTCTATCTAGGCACTACCTGAATATCAAAGGCATCAAAGTCTTCAATCAAGTCCCAGACTTTTGTGTTTATATGACTTGAGCAAGTCATTCTTTGAAGCACTTTGTGATTTGATTTGGTGGACAACAAGCTTGTTGTCACCAACTATCTATAAAAATTTTATTACTCTCTTTTGTGCTAGTTGTATACCTTGAATTAAGGCTTCATACTTCGCCACATTATTAGTACAACTGAACTAAAATCTAAAAGCAAAGAAAACTTTCTTTCTGGGGTGAAATTAACACAACCCTAATACCTGCTCTAATTTTACTTCTGGAGCCATCAAAAATATAACTGACATATCCCACTTGGATCTGACTTTGTCTTTTCAAGGCTAGGAATAATGGTGTCCTCACCATGGATACAATAAGTACCTAGGCATGTTTCCTCTATATGATCAGGAGTATCAAACTAAAAATAGTTCACCCACTAATCCAACAATATATCAAGAATATCCTCCACATGTGTGGCAGCCTCATGCCTATTGTTGTCATACTCCTCCAACTCATGGATTGTGTAGTTCATGCTCAAAGGAGTTAGCGTATAGGGCTCTATGTGGTCATTAGCAATGGGCTCAACCTTAATGGTTACCTCAGTGCCATATCTTGTTTTAAATAACATGTGGGACCAATCAAAAGATAAGTGCCCACCTATTTTAGCAGTGAAATCTTTAGATAGACATATGCCAAAGTATGTAGGGAGGTCAATGACAGATATCTTGTGAAATAAAGTAGCTAGGGCATGCATCCAGGGTGAGCTTTAAATACTTAATCATGCCTACTATTTTAACAACAATGCCATCTAATTGCAATACCCCCTTGTTCACAAGCTCATATTCAATGCCTAACTTATTGGCTATGTTTATAAGCATAACAGAAGTACCCGCCCCAAAATATATCATACAATTATGCAATAATTTATCACCAATGATTAGGGAAACAAAGAATGGAGGGGGCTTACTAGTTTTTCTTGTGTTTGTTCTCTCCTTTTTTGGTTGGCATAGGCTTGTTAGAGCGGCAACCTTTTCTTTTGTTGCATCTACAGTAGGCTGACCAGTTGAAGCTTGTCAAAGCTTCCTACAACAAATCTCTCTGTGATGGGATCAACAGAGAATCCCACATAGTGACGCTTATATTGGTCTTCTTCATTTGATTGACTATGCTGAAGGGGATTTGACTTCCCTTCTATGATATTTTAGTAATAGTAGAGCTATCTTTTGTATGTTGGGTGACCTGCTATTATATTGGCATTGAATTCACCCACCTAGTAGAATGATCTACCTGGGTTGAAGGTGATCATATAGTACTTTCCCTCACTACATTTGCTGGAGGTACCTCTATTGTTACGGCTTTGGTCATTCCTGCTAAAGGTGTATGAGATGTAGAGGCATGGAGAATGGCGGCATGAGCAGTTGCAAGAGTCATTACATCCTCAATCGCCCTCCTCTTGACTCTAGTATTGAATACAATTGGGCCTATGCCTGATTGACACCACATAAATCATCATGTGTCCAATTCATCAAAGTATAATTATTTTGAATTTGTTGTTGCCCTCCTACCATTTCTTTATTGGCACTGATTTGCTGCTCTGAATTCATTGGCTGGCTTTACACTGTCAAAGCCTGACTGAATTATCCACTTTAGTACAAACTTTGATCATGGGGCTGATTGCATGGATAGCACCAATTGCTATCCTAAGATATGTTGTTATGTATGGGTACTAAAGGTCTAGACTTGCTTTCCGCATGGGGATGGACAACATTTAGCACCCTAATATAACTAGGTTGATTTTTCCTCTGCACATTCCCCTGATATGGTGGTCTATTCTGCTGATAATTCTGGTTGAATGGTTGATACAGCCTGCTAGGTTGTGCCTACTACCTATCTAATGTCACCACTTTGTTGGTCAACATTCTTATCATGACATCTTTATCCTCTAATTGCTCAATGGAAGGTGTAATTAAGGGAGTAGTAGGGTTGACTGTTGTAGGAATTGGAGCTATAGAAGGCTAAATAATAGGAGCCTCTAGAAACAAGGGCATTGGCGAACTTGGAGCAAGTTTGCTAGTCTGAATCAGGAAATTCTCTTTTCTTATAGATGTGTCATACGCATCTGGTAACACAGTCCTTCCCATTGATTAAATCATGACAACAATGTTCAGATTCAAGGATCTCAAATAATAAATGAATGCAGTGTTTGGGGAGGGTTTCACCAATAATGGGATTATGTCCCATGTCTTCTAGAATCTATAGTTGAAGTCTACCATATATTCATGGGGGGCTCTCTTGATTATAGCAAGTTGTTCCATCAATGACAAGTGGTCACTCTTATCTTCAAAGTGTTGGCATAGTCTAGTGCCCAAATCATCCCAATTGTAGATGGAATTGGTTAGGATACCTCTATACCATTGAAGGGCTTTCCCTTTGAATGAAAAAGCTAGTAGTCTCATAGCCACATTGTCTGCAGTGACATTATGGATAAAGTAGATGCTAGCAATATCCTAAATGTGCTCAGCAAGGGTGGTTAGAATTTTCACCAATAAAACATGCTATAGCCTTTAAGGCTGAGGTAGGGATATTGTCATACTAGGCTAGGTCTAGAGGGCTACCCCCATTGAATGCAACAAAAGGAAGATTCCTTCCCATATTATGGGTATTTAAGTTAATTCTGGGTATACACAAGGTTCTTCTTGAATACTAGAATCTAACTTGTAATTTAGCTAGGGGGAGTAGATTGGGCTCTTGAAGGAGATGGAACTACACTCCTATTTTCCCTCACAGGGGACCTAGGGAGTCTACTTTTACTTCTTGATTCAGTAAATGATAGCTCGATGAATTGAAAATTATCTCTAGTAGAAGATCGGGTCTGCACTCCATGCATGAAATGTTGAGTTGATATGGATACTAGACCAGCAAAGTCACCAGTTGCCTTGTTGAATGATTCCACAACAACAAATAAATTGAGAATAGCACTAAAATTCTTAGCTCAGCTCCTACTTAAAGTAGAGGGTCCCATCGAGCATACGAGAAACTATTGTCACGTGAAATTACACCCTACTTGAAGCCTGCTCAAGCATTCTAATGACATAATGGGACTGATCTCAAGGTGTGGGACCTTACATATGAGATTAGACCTTCAGAGAAGACTGGTTCCTCTTTTTAAGCTTAAGGCTCAGAGAAATAGACTAAACCTACACTAATGATCACTAGAGAAAAGGGGGAGGGAAACTAAAATTAAAAAAGGGAGGTGATACACCAAGATTTAGGGAATATAGTTACAACTGACTTAACACAACAATGATCTCAAGTACTAATAGAAACTCACATAAACTTACAGCTTTGCAAGGGTTTGGATTAGAAATCTATAACTACAGGAGGGACCATTTTATCCATAAAATAAGCTTACATGTTTCAAGTAAACACAGAACAAAAGCATAATAGAGGCAAAATATTAGTGATTGTATTGATCATGAAGGCTAATACCCATTACAACAAAAAAAATAATTTGTTAGCGGTAGGTGGACACAAATAACCATTTACATTCATTGGTGAACCACTATCAGAGACACAAAGGCTTAGCTTCAAGCACAATGCATCAAATTTGACTGGCTATTGCAAATGTGATACAAGGTCTATGACAACAAATTATCTAACCAACGTAACAACCCAAAAGAACTACTAACCCATAGAAATACATCTTTTACGCTTGCATATATAGCTTTAACAAATCGCACTAAAGAAGTAATGGACGAGAGAAGAGTGGTCAACAAGAAAGAACCATCGCCCATGCTACAATAACTTCATTCTGTGTCCTTGGAGTGTGCCCACATGGCTCTATCCATGAAATCAGTGGAAACAAGGGGGCACCCATGCCATGAGTACAAAGAGTTAATGCAAATAAGGCTACAATAGCATGGGGAGGTGAGGAATCCATCTTCTACAAGAAATTAGACTCTAAAGAAACATTAATGGTGACTAGGAGAGTCACTGAGTAGTCCCGTCACATTTTGAATAGTAGAAAATGCCCCTGGAAGGCAAAAAGGTTGGGCTCTGACATATCTAACTTCCTCCGATTGATCTTCCATCGATCAGGTCTAGAAAGGTGAAAGAGGAAACCCAGGCCTCCGAGGTCTGAGAGAAGAGAAATCATTGAGCTTCGGAGTCAAGCCTTCACCACTACATTATTCTTTGGAAAGAAAAAGAACTTGACCTCCACCTCTGCAACACTTAGATAATTTGAGAAATCAGCAGAGATCAAGACTTGAGCCTTTTACCTTATGCCTTCCCAAAGAAAGAAGAAGAGAGAAAGTCTGAGCCTCGCAAGTTTGAAGACCTAGCTACTTGTACCAAGGTTCGGTGGAGTTTGGGGTTCGGGCCTTTGACCTTCCTCCTTCCAAAAGGAAGGAAGAGGGAAGAAGGGAAGTCCAAAGTCTGACTCCCTGAAACACTTAGAAATATTTTGGAGGAAAAGAAGCAGAACTTGGACCTTGAGCCTTCCTCTTCGATGTTTGCCTTTGTCCATGTGGAGGCCTCCCACGCTTCCGTAGTCATGAGATCAAGCTACAAATGAGGACCCATAGAATGGTGGAAACACCTAGTGGGACCAACCAATGGTCCTCGTTGCATTGCCCAGCCAAATGTTTGCCACATGTCACCTTATCGCAGTTTTGCAAGTTTTTTGTGGGTCCACCCAAAAGGCTCAACGGAATGGTAGAATGTGTTGAAGCTCGCCACATGTCTTTTCAGGAGTTAGTTGTCGAGACCTCCACCTTACACCTTCTATGAAGAAGATGGAAGAAAAGAAGCTTGAACACTGACCTCTGACATACATAGAGCATTTACTTGTCGGGCTTTGGCAAGCGGATGTCCAACCTTCAGCCTTCCAAAAGAGAATGTGAAAGAGAGGACTCTTGACCTTCAAAGACCAAAACACTTAGCTGAATTTGTAAAGGGACAAAACAAAGATCGGAGCCGATTAGGATGGCATGACTAAGGGGAGAACTTTGAACTTTGAAACTCCGAAAAGGTAAAAAACACAAGGAAAACTTTAGGATTTTTGGGACTTAGCCATTTTGGGTGGTTTTCTCTTACATTTATAAAGGGGAAAACATTTGGATCTTGTGGATCTTTAGGCTATTTAGCTAGAAGGAAAAATAGGATAAAAATTACATTATTAACTCCCATTATTAATTTATTTGTGAGTTCTATGTCGCATTGTTACAATTCCTATAGAATTAGTGCATGTCGTAAGTCCATTGTTGAATGTGTTGAATAAGTCCATTGTTGAATGTGTATGTAATATGATTCATATTAATGTTGTTGCAAGGAAAAGATCACCAATCATTACTTTATTGACTTCTACTATTAATTAATATTTGTGAGTTGTATGTTGCATTGTTGCAATCCTATCTAGTTAACTTGCAGGTCCAATCCTTTGAAACCAAAGAAAGGTACACCTATAAACATCTATTAACATAACACCAAAATTCAGATATAAGCTATTCCATGGTTGCTCCTTTTGATTTACACTTGATTATTAGAACAAATGTTATAGGTTCCTATGATTGGTCCAACTCAATGTCATGAGTAAAGAAGTTAGTCCCTACTACTAGATGATGTTTCCTTTGACTAAAGGTATCTACCATGACCATTCTCCTTGCCTTCATTTAATGTACTAAATGTCAACATGATACTCAAAAACACCATCCAACATTGTTGCATAGCATAGAGGCTATGCTAAGAGATTAGATGTTGTAGGCTCCTATGATTGGTCCATCTCAAGGTTAGTTGAGCTCATAATCCTTGAGTTTTTGTGTCTCCTCCACATGGTTCTCCTCCATGAGAATTGTTCAAAGCCCCTCTAAGGAAGCATTAGTGCACTAGTGTTAAATTCCTATAGAATTAGTGCATGTAGTAACTAATATTCCTTGTAAGCATGAGTTTTCCATAGTCCATGACAATAAGTGAGAGAATAATGCTTCTAGATTCAACTATTTATGTTTTTACTTCATTGTTGAATATTCCTTGTGTGTGTAGCAAGTAATATTCCTTGTGCATTGAATGTGTGTGTTGCAAGATCATCAGATTCATATCAGTGTTGTTGCAAGATCATCAATCATTAACATTATTGACTACTACTATTAATTAATATTTGTGAGTTCTATGTTGCATTCCTATTGAGTTAACTCGCAGGTCCAATCCCTAGAAACCATACACCTGTAAAAGATCCTTTAATTAACATCTTCTTCAAATGCATCGGTAATCTAGAGTTGTGAATTTGTTGATTTGACAGAAATTTCTCAATTAATCTTTAGCATGAATAGGTAACATGTGTTCTTCAAATGCATGGTTAATCTAGAGTTGTGAATGTGGTTTAAAAGATAAATATGCTAAGCTTTCTAAAATGTGAATAGGTAATTAATTGTATGGACAACCATATGTAACATGTGTTCTTCAAATGCATGGTTAATCTAGAGTTGTGAATGTAGTTTGAAAGATAAATATGCTAGGCTTTCTGAAATGTGAATAGTCATGCTTCCCACATGGGCAACTTTTTTCAGTTTTCTAGCCCAACGTAACTTTCTAGGTGTGATGTCAGTCCTTTAGGATGAATAGGTAACATGTGTTCTTCAAATGCATGGTTAATCTAGAATTGTGAATGTGGTTTGAAAGATAAATATGGTAAGCTTTGTGAAATGTGAATAGATAATTGTATGGACAACCATTAATAGGTAACATGTGTTCTTCAAATGCATGGTTAATCTAGAGTTGTGAATGTGGTTTGAAAAATATGCTAAGCTTTATGAAATGTGAATAGGTAATTGTATGGACAACCATTAAAAAGAGTCATGCTTCCCACATGGACAACTTTTTTCAGTTTTCTAGCCCAATGTAACTTTCTAGTTGTGATGTCAGTCCACTCTAATACTATAAACTTAATATAGAATGCCCTTCTCAATCCAAAAAACAATTCAAACATCTCATTTGAAATTACCAAAACCACTGACTATTGCCAAATGAAGAAAAGTTCTATTTCTTATTTCATATCACACATATTCTCTATAAAATATATAACCTTTGTCTGCTTTGTCCTGCCATGAAGCAAGGATTCTCAGTAAAAAAAGGTAGATGAATATATTAATAATTACAGGGTCAAAAAATTCATAAGACAATTCCCTATATTGCCAAATGAAAAAAAGTCCTATTTCTGATTTTAGATACCACATATTCTCTATAAAATATTTAACCTTTGTCTACTTTGTCCTGTCATGAAATAGGGATTCTCAGTAAGAAAAAGGTAGATGAATATATTAATAATTACAGGGTCAAAAAATTCATAAAAGACACTTCCCTAGTTTAGACACCATGTAAACACATTTGAGAGAAACTGTGTACCCCAAGAACCACATATTCTCTATAAAATATTTAACCTTTCTTTGTCCTTTCCATGAAACAGGGATTCTCAATAAAACAAGCAGATGAGTTAAATATGCAGCAAAACAGATAAATACATAAATTATGGGTTCAAAAAATTCATAAAAGACACTACACAAGTATGGAAATATTGAAATTCAGATATACTCCTTTTGTTTGGACAAACAAATTTTAGAGAAACCATCCCACTAACCAACACTTGATTTACACTTCAATATTAGAATAGATGTTGTAGCTTCCTATGATTAATCTAGAGTTGTGAATGTGGTTTGAAAAATATGCTAAGCTTTCTAAAATGTGAATAGGTAATTGTATGGACAACCATTAAAAAGAGTCATGCTTCCCACATGGATAACTTTTTTCAGTTTTCTAGCCCAATGTAACTTTCTAGGTGTGATGTCAGTCCACTCTAACACTATAAACTTAATATATAGAATGCCCTTCTCAATCCAAAAAATAATTCAAACATTTCATTTGAAATTACCAGAACCACTGAATATTTGCCAAATGAAGAAAAGTTCTATTTCTGATTTTATATCACATATTCTCTATAAAATAGTTAACCTTTGTCTACTTTGTCCTGCCATGAAGTAGGGATTCTTAGTAAGAAAAAGGTAGATGAGTATATTAATAATTACAGGGTCAAAAAATTCATAAGACACTTCCCTATATTGCCAAATGAAAAAAAGTCCTATTTCTGATTTTATATACCACATATTCTCTATTAAATATTTAACCTTTGTCTACTTTGTTTGTCCTACCATGAAACAGGGATTCTCAGTAAGAAAAATTTAGATGAATATATTAATAATTACAGGGTCAAAAAATTCATAAGACAACTCCCTATATTGCCAAATGAAAAAAAAGTCCTATTTCTGATTTTAGATACCACATATTCTCTATAAAATATTTAACCTTTGTCTACTTTGTCCTACCATGAAATAGGGATTCTCAGTAAGAAAAAGGTAGATGAATATATTAATAATTACAAGGTCAAAAAATTCATAAAAGACACTTCCCTAGTTTAGACACCGTGTAAACACATTTGAGAGAAACTGTGTACCCCAAGAACCACATATTCTCTATAAAATATTTAACCTTTCTTTGTCCTTTCCATGAAATAGGGATTCTCAGCAAAACAAGTAGATGAGTTAAATATGTAGCAGAATAGATAAATACATAAATTATGGGTTCAAAAAATTCATAAAAGACACTACACAAGTATGAAAATATTGAAATTCAGATATACTCCTTTTGTTTGGACAAACAAATTTCAAAGAAACCATCCCACTAACCAACACTTGATTTACACTTCAATATTAGAATAGATGTTGTAGTTTCCTATGATTAATCTAGAGTTGTGAATGTGGTTTGAAAAATATGGTAAGATTTTTGAAATGTGAATAAGTAATTGTATGGACAACCATTAAAAAGAGTCATGCTTCCCACATGGACAACTTTTTTCAATTTTCTAGCCCAATGTAACTTTCTAGGTGTGATGTCAGTCCACTCTAACACTATAAACTTAATATATAGAATGCCCTTCTCAATCCAAAAAATAATTCAAACATTTCATTTGAAATTACTAGAACCACTGACTATTTGCCAAATGAAGAAAAGTTCTATTTCTGATTTTATATCACATATTCTCTATAAAATAGTTAACCTTTGTCTACTTTGTCCTACCATGAAGCAGGGATTCTTAGTAAGAAAAAGGTAGATGAGTATATTAATAATTACAAGGTCAAAAAATTCATAAGACACTTCCCTATATTGCCAAATGAAAAAAAGCCCTATTTCTGATTTTATATACCACATATTCTCTATTAAATATTTAACCTTTGTCTACTTTGTTTGTCCTGCCATGAAATAGGGATTCTCAGTAAGAAAAAGGTAGATGAATATATTAATAATTATAGGGTCAAAAAATTCATAAAAGACACTTCCCTAGTTTAGACACCGTGTAAACACATTTGAGAGAAACCGTGTACCCCAAGAACCACATATTCTCTATAAAATATTTAACCTTTCTTTGTCCTTTCCAAGAAATAGGGATTCTCAACAGAATAGGCAAATGAGTTAAATATGCAGCAAAACAGATAAATACATAATTATGGGTTCAAAAAATCCATAAAAGACACTAAACAAGTATGGAAATATTAAAATTCAGATATAAGCTATTCCATGGTTGCTCCTTTTGTTTGGACACAAATTTCAGAGAAACCATCATGTATCCCACTAACCAACACTTGATTTACACTTGAATATTAGAATAGATGTTGTAGGTTCCTATGATTAGTCCAATGCAAGGTCATGAGTAAGGAAAGTAGTGGTCCCCCTACTAAGGGAGAGAGGCCAGTGTCACCCACCCTAACTTTGTGCACATCAAGCACATAGCTAGACATATCAAATTTTGATGATTTTTTTTGGGTTTCTTCGTATGCGACCAAAGAGCTTAAAGCTATTCTTTCAACTTCTGGGCACTTATATATTTCCCTGCAGGATGCGCTATGTGTACATGGGTCAAAAAAGTGTCATTTCAATATGTCACCCCATACATGCACAACGATGTGCCAATAACTGCTCACCATCACATTTTTGCAATTTTCTTAATTTCATTGGTTAATTTATTGCAGTTGTGAACATGTATTGATGCATTTGTGAACATGTATAAATGTTGTGAACATGTATTGGTGTATTTGTATTAATTTATTAGGTTGGCATTTTATATGTATTGGTTTTTTTTTTTTAAATTATTGGGGGGTTAAGTGCACAAAAACATAGCAGTTATTGGGGTGTGGGCAGCAACTAGCCCCTCTCCCTTACTAAATGATGGTGCCTTTGACTAAGGCATCTAACCATGACATTCTCCTTTTCATAGAGGTTGGGCTTCTAGATGATGTTGTAGGCTCCTATGATTCGTCCAACTCAAGGTTAGTTGAGCTCATAATCCAGGTGAATATCTCAAACCCCTATAAGAAAGCATTAGTGCACTAGTGTTAAATTATTATAGAATTAGTGCATGTAGAATTGTTGAATGTGTGTAGTAATATGATTAATATCGGTGTTGTTGCAAGGACAAGATCACCAATCATTACATTATTGACTCCTATTATTAATTAATATTTGTGAGTTCTATGTTGCATTGTTGCAATCCTATCTAGTTAACTTGCAAGTTCACTCCCTATAGGACGCGTTATGTGCACATGGGTTGAAAAAGTGTCATTTCAACATGTCACCCCATACATGCGCAACAATGTGTCAATAACCGCTCGCCATCACATTTTTGTACTTGTCTTAATTTCATCAGTTAATTTATTAGAGTTGTGAACATGTATTGGTGCATTTGTGAACATGTATTGGTGCATTTGTATTAATTTAATTAGGTTGGTATTTTACATGTATTGGTTCTTTTTAAAAAATTTATTGGGGGGTTAAGTGCACAAAAACAGTGGTTATTGGGGCGTGGGCGGCAACTGACCCGTCTCCCTTACTAGATGATGTTGCCTTTGACTAAGGCATCTAACCATAACTTTCTCCTTTGCATAGAGGTTGGGCTCCTAGATGATGTTGTAGGCTCCTATGATTGGTCCAACTCAAGATTAGTTGAGCTCATAATCCAGGCAAATTGCTCAAACCCCTATAAGAAAGAATCAGTGCACTAGTGTTAAATTATTATAGAATTAGTGCATGTAGAATTGTTGAATGTGTAGTAATATGATTAATATTGGTGTTGTTGCAAGGACAAGATCACCAATCATTACATTATTGACTCCTATTATTAATTAATATGTGTGAGTTCTATGTTGCATTGTTGCTATCTAGTTAACTTGTAGGTTCAAGCCCTTGAAACCAAAGTACACCTATAAAGACCTGTTAACATAACACTTGAGGTAACACATGTTCTTCAAATGCATTGGTAATCTAGAGTTGTGAATCTATTAATTTGACAGAAATTTCTCCTTGTGGTGCCTTGGTTCTTGTACCATCCCCCTCCCTCTCTCTATTTAACATGTTGTAAGGTCTGCTAATTATCATTTCTCATTCTCTTTTCTAGCTCTCCTGATCTGAAACGTTGAGTTAAAAAACTACACAATTAAATCCAGAAGCTATCAAGATTACTATCATGGACTATGGAAATCTGATGTATATTAGAAATTTCTCGATTAATCTTTAGCATGAATATTTATTGACTCCTATTATTAATTAATATTTGTGAGTTTTTTATGTTGCATTGTTGCAATCCTATCTAGCTAACTTGCAAGTTCAATCCCTTGAAACCAAAGTACACCTGTAAAGATTTGTTAACATAACACTTAAGGTAACACATGTTCTTCAATTGCATTGGTAATCTAATGTTGTGAATTTGTTGAATTGATAGAAATTTCTCAATTAATCTTTAACATGAATAGGTAACATGTGTTCCTCAAATGCATGTTTAATCTAAAGTTGTGAATGTGGTTTGAAAGATAAATATGCTAAGCTTTTTGAAATGAGTGAATAGGTAATTTGTATGAATAACATTATAAAAAAACATGCTTCCTACATGGGCAACTTTTTTCAGTTTTCTAGCCCAATATAGAATACCCTTTGAAATTCAATCGCAAAAGCAATTCAAACATATTCTCTACTTTGTCCTTTCCATGAAACTGGGATTCTCAGCAAGAAAAAGGCAGATGAGTTAAATATGCAGCAGAAAAGATAATATATTATTAATAATTATGGTTTCAAAATTTCATAAAAGACACTTCCTAAGTATGGGAATATTCACTAATAGACTCAACCCTAGGTAGAACATAGATCTCAACATAGGATATGAAGCACTTAGCTGATAGAGAGATCACACACTTTTCAAGGTAGAAATAGTGAAGGTCTAAAATTGTCTATCATAAGCACATATATTCTTTGATCAACAAGCTAAGAAAATTTATTTTCTACTTTCCATATTTAATTATTGCAACATCATAATACACTAGTCAATAACACTTTATCTTTTTAATCTAGATTAATCTATATTTATTTATATATAGGGACATTAGATGAATATATTAAATTGAATCTATTAAGATAATTTAATACGTGTAAATAATCCCACTATTAATATTTAATACATCATAATGTGAAAAAAAAAAACATGTAACACTAGTCATTTTTCTAAATATGTTTCATCTAAAATGTAATAATTTAGAAAAAAGATTGTAATAATATTTTTATACCTTGAAACAAACAAATGATCAAAATAAGCAATCAGAAAAAGTAGAACAAAAAATAAACAGCAAAATGCATACTGCATAATTTCAAGATCAAGAGGAAACTATGTTTCTAAAACTATGTGATACACTAAGTTGGGTTACACAGCAGTCAACATCAAAGAAGCTCAAATCATTGCAAGAATTAATTTATCTTCTACCTTATGCATCTTTTCTTTCTTCTTTGTAATGTATTAATGAGTAATGGCCCGACAATTTGACAGTTCTGAACTTCATCTTGACAAGCACTGCCTACCACGTATTTCAGTAACCAATGAAACACTTGTAATCCAACAATGGTTCTTCCTCTTCTACTGTGGACACTCGTGCATATCTTCATATCTCTGCCTAATAAAGATCAGTGTATAGCTTCACATCTCTTCTCAGAAATTGTTGTACATATACCTCATGTCAATAAAATTGGTGCATTACATTATTGTTGCAAATGTTGTATGAATATTTTTGTCCCTTTTTTCTGCATTATCCACTATAATAAATTATAATTTCATTCTTGTCATAACACATTAGATTTCACAATTTAACGTGTTGTCCATCAGATTGCCATTAAATTGCAATCAATTAAATTATCTTTTTAATATTAAATTACCATATTCAAATGAAAAAAAGTCCTATTTCTGATTTATATACCACATATTCTCTACTTTGTCCTTTCCATGAAACTGGGATTCTCAGCAAGAAAAAGGCAGATGAGTTAAATATGCAGCAGAAAAGATAATATATTATTAATAATTATGGTTTCAAAAATTCATAAAAGACACTTCCCAAGTATGGGAATATTGAAATTCAGATATAAGCTATTCCATGGTTGCTCCTTTTGTTCAAATTTCAGAGAAACCATCATGTCCGCTAACCAATACTTAATTTGCACATATTAAAATAGTTTCTATGAAAATTGGGTATTTTCAGAAACCCCTAATAGTTTCTATGAAAATTGGGCATTTTCAGAAACCCCTGGCTTAAAATCAGAATAAAAATGTCTCAGAATTGAGATTTGTCAAGGTCATCAAAATAAGGATGTTGCATTGCCTTTTTCGCTGAGATTCTCTTCGCTGGTTCATAAATCAGCATTTTCTGTAAGAAGACACCAACTAATTTTTCTTAGTTTACTTGTAAATATGCAAAGCAAAAGAATAAAAAGAATAAAAAGAATAAAAAGAAAGAGGAAGGTTCCAAGATGGAAATGAAATGAAAACAGATGGAAGACACTTACAGACAACAAATCTACACCATTTGGTTCCAAGTCAGGAACAGCGAGGCTTAAATCTTGATGCTTCCATTGAGGATAGGCATGCCAGTCTCTCAACTTAGTCACTCCTGGCCATACATCTTCATTGGGAGTTCCAAGATACCTATTGCACACAACAGCCTTCTCAATGAGATTACCAAGGCCTTGCAAAAGAAAACATCAAGAGCTCTTTGAATTCCATGATTAATAGTCAGATGTAGGACATACCTGAAAATGTGAAGAAGTTGTTGCAGTTCTGAATCTCCCTGAAAGAGAGCATGCATTCTGGACATTTCAGCTGCAAAACAATGAATTTGATATTGTTAAAGAATTTTAGCATAAGAGGAAATGCAGAGCAATGAAAAACAGAGCTGAAACAAATAAGAACCAAAGAAACTTACCAAATATACAGCCAACAGACCACATGTCAACAGGTGTGGAATAGTGAGTAGCCCCCAAGAGCACTTCAGGCGCTCTATACCAAAGAGTCACAATCTGCAGAAGAATTAGCCACCAAGGACACTTTAATAAGCTTCAGCATGAAAAATAAATTGAAAAATACATCTGGGCCAGAAATAAGCTTCAGCATGCACTTGATTCTAACCACTGAAAAGAACAATCCCCTATCCAACTATTTAGCTTGGTGAAGCACTTTAGAAGCCATGTGCCAAAGAATAGCAATCCCAGGCATGGAGAACAATCTAATCAATAGTATTTATTAATTAATAATTGAAGCTGATACTGTATCAATTGGTAAAAATAATATTGTCTAAAAAATTCAACAAATGTTCGTCTAGAACAGATATACACTGCAGCAATCAAGATCAATTTTTTAAATGAGATCAATTTTTTACCTCATGGGTGTACTTCTTGATAGGAATGGTGAACGCCCTTCCCAATCCAAGATCAGCAACTTTGACCAAACCCCTTTCTTTATCCACCAGCAAATTGTGAGGCTTCAAGTCCCTGGAGACCAAAATCACCAACATCAAATGAAATGCAACAAGGCAAGGAAAACCAAGAGTCTGTAAAACTGTCCCAAAACTGTACAACACAGCTTAGGCAGGTAGAAATGCACCTGTGCATTACACCACGACTGTGGCAGAAAGCAACTCCCTTGCATATTTGGTACATGAAACTCTGCAACCCAATAATTAAATATAATGAGCACAAAAATAAAAATAAATTGCATTGAAATGAGATATTAATAAATAAAACAAATCAATTCAATCATTTCAGATTTCAAGACCTAATTCCTGAAACCGGCCATTTCTTCCTTGGCTAGACTTCCTATGCCAGCAAATATAAGGATTTCGATTCATGGTAATTGCTATTTCAACCTAGCATATCATCATTTACATTCTTCTCATCATATCATCATTTCAACAAGACCATTGCCCATTTTGAACATTACAAACAAATAGGAGGGTTTCTCCTTCTTCACATAGTTGCAGGAGATAACCTTTATCAGCTTGGGAGGCATTTTCGTCTGGCTGCGGCGAAAAGTATCAACATACTTCTTGAGGTCAGAATCCATGTACTCAAAAACTAAGTAGAGAAGGGACTTTCCAGTTTTGCTCTCAGTATGCTCCACATCCAGCAGCCTGCACAAAAGTTTTCCAGTTTTGCTCTCAGAATGGACACACAGAAAGGCCACAGACATATACATACACAATGAATTATCTCTACATTAACATAAACACAGACCAGACACATAGGGTGAATATACAAAGAGACCATATCCAAATTACAATATGACAATTAAAACACAGCATATATGCACTGTCGACCTGCTTCTCACCCTTCATTTCAAAACCCAAAACAAAGCCAGACCCATATGATGGTTATACACATTAAATATATCCCGCCTTCCTTTAAATAGTGAGGATTAAAAAAAAACCAAAAATGCACATTCTACAGCCCAGGTCTAAAACCCAAAACAGAGACAGACCACACAAGACGAATATACATAGAGTCCAAACATACAAATTGAATACACCTCTCCCTTAAAATTAACGCGTGAGCATCCAAAGGAAGCATATATGCCACATTCTGCCCATTTTTCACACAGTGCCCTGAGCCCAAACAGAGGAAGGATATACACAGAAGCCACGTACAAATCGATTATGCATCATTTATGCCACATTCTACGGAGTGCACGCAAACAAGTGATATACACAGAGACCATATACATATTTATTTAAACCTTTCCCTTATCAAACCACTTGGGCTTCCATAGATCGCACATATGTATACTCAAACCATTTTTCAGACAATACCCTAAACCCAAAACAGAGCCCATAAACATAAGCACACACAAGTAGGTGACATTCACATTGAGTAGATACCTGACAACATGAAGATCCTGCGAAAGCATCTGCAGCAGGGAGATCTCACGAAGGGCAGTGGGAGGGACACCCTCCTCATCAGACTCGAGCCTGGTCTTCTTAAGGGCTACCAATTGCCCTGTCTTCTTGTCCTTCGCCTTGTACACCTTGCCATATGTGCCTTCTCCCACCTTCTCCAGCTTCTCATACCCATCCATTGCTATCAAATCTAGGACTCAGAAAATTTTAAAAATGAGCAGCCTGCTTTCAGATTCAAGTTTCGGAGAGCGTTACAACCATGCAACGAAGTGGGAATGAATTTGAATAAAAAAGACACAATAAATATAGCCGTTTAAGTTGTGCCGCCTCCAACCGTCCAGTTCAAAATATTGACCGTTTGAGTTTGAATTAGGTCAGGACAGCCGATAAGTCAGCATATTATTATTCTCACCCTACAAAATATTAAACTTATCATCTAAGTCCACGTCACCCCTTATATAGTTCTTTTAAGTCTCCGTAAGGTTTAGGTTTATACTCAAAATAGTCCTATTAGAATTGGAAAAGTTTGTGGAGGAGGAAGATTCATCAGTTTTTGTTTTTGTGCTTGTTTTTTTTTTAATTTGTATGAGATTTTTTTTTTGGGAGGGTTTTATGTGAAATTTAGATTGTTTTTTATATTTTTCTAAAATTTTAATTTTTTTTTAAATTATTTAATTTTAGGAAGTTTTTAAAATTTTATTTTTTAATTAAAATATACAATAAGATTATTTTTTAACAAGTTTTTAATTGTATATGTTAAAATGTAAAATATAAATAAGGAACAATTTAAAATTTAATTTCACATTTAAACAATTTATCATTTAAGTCCACATCACCCCACAAAGTATTAAATCTGTAATGAACTATATTGGTATCTTAAAAATATCAACTAAAATCTACCATTTTTTAAAAATAAGATATAAATGAGTACATTATCCACAATGAATCAAAGTAAATATCTTAAACATTATTTCTTTGAAGCAAATAAACTTCTAAGTTATAATCAAATAAAAGAACCAATTTACACTTATTGAGATAACAATTTCAATGAATATTTCATTCCCAATAGATAAAAGATAAGCATATGAACATTTTTCTTTCACTATTGATCTTAATCAAAACAACTCTAAATTTCAATTAATTATAAATCAAGACTAGATTACACTATTACAAGTTTCCATATCATACTCAAAATAAACATAATAATACCTTAACATTCTTATAATATGACTTCCCAGTCTTTCATTTTCATATAAGTACAATATACAATAATCAAGTTACAAATCACATATCAGTGTCTCAATAACTATCTATGTCTCTGAGTAACAAGTTTGTGGTGTACTAAGCTACTGTGTGGAGGGAGAGCATCATCCGGGTGCTTTACCTCCATCTGTAGACTGGTGGTCCCCCGCACACCTTCCTGCTGGAAGTGGCCCTACCCTTCATGAGGGTAGCAGATAAAGGAATCTATGAACATACCATGCCAACCAAGAACTAAGTGTAAGGTATTGACTTTGTTGCTTGTAACCTGCCACACAACTCTAGATTTCTTTCAGCTAAGTATGACATCTGGTTAACATGCAACTTATCAAGTATCGTGGACTGACAATAAATGCAACTTATGCATCACTTTGGCCAAAACAATTTATAACATAATAACATTCCTATATAGAATTGTGGGTTGTTGTCCACCACTCCTATCTCAACTTGACTCGACACAATCAAGACTAAAAATAACTCAATTCATACAAACTTGGTATCTTGAGTAATGACATAAATTGGTTTCACAATGTAGATTTAACCACAAGAAAACTTCATAACTTGACAACACACCGATTCATTTTTGACAAAAAATTTAGAAGGTTTTTCTTTGTCAAACACACTTGTCTGACTTCGGGAATTATCTCAGACATTTTCAAGTCCTTATTCCTACAAACTCAATTGAGAACAAATCACATATCTGAGTATTGTTTCAAGCCCGTACAAAATAAACATATACTAATATAAATATACGAGTGTACCTAATATTCAATCTATACATTCTTATATATAGTTATATATATACATATTCAAAATCAATTCAATCTAAAAATGATTAGTATTAAACATAGATTTGACTGTGTTGAGTAGTCACACAGAATGTTAATAGAAAAATAATGAATTCTCTTACTAACTTCTAAATTACCTTATCAAGGTTTAATAAACCTACCCTATATTCATTTCAAAAACACTGGCATACCATTTCTGTATAATCATTATATTTTCAATACAAATATAAATATACTTATAGGTATGATTATCAAATGATAAGCTTTGTAGCTTATCAATTCATAATTATTCCTCATAAGTTATAATATCTACTTGGGTTTGAACCTATGTTTAATATTTATTTGATAATGTGCAAACATGAACAAATATTTACCTCAGTTTCCTAGTTATAATGTTGTTTAAGATGGAATAGATAACTAGGTTTAGTCTCAATGTTTCCCTTAAACCAAGCCTATTTTTCTTTATATTTTCCTCATAAGGATTAACTCTTCCAAAGACTTTCTTTACTTCTGAATAGTGATCTATCTTCTCCACCTTTCTTTGCAAAATGCAAGCTAACACTAGTCATTGTGGTAGTATTCTAATGTTGTTCTCTTTGTTTACAGGTATGAAGAATAGAGTACAATAAGTTGTCATAAATAAACTTAAATTTATATGCATCTACATTATAAGGATAATAACTTCCCTTTTACTATTTTTCTATAATATTGTACTTGGCTTGACTTCACAATTTCCTCTTTGTAAAATATATACTCTTATTGGCTACAGATAGGTAGATTTCTAGATTTTCTAACTATATTTGTAGATATAAAGAAACAGAGTAAATGTGATGATCTATAACTTACTAAAAAAGAAAGAGTCTTTCAGACTTTTTGAGGTGATTAAGACTTAGAAAGAATGTTGTTCAAAGACAATATAGGGAATGTGCAGGATCATTGCGGGCCAAACAGTGGTAATGGAAAAAAAATCGCATCTTTACTTAGCCAAATTTGCAAATTGCCCAAATTTGACTTTCATAGGTATGTTAAAAATAAACCAAAACGGATATCCATTTGGAACGGATATCCGTTTTGTGGGTCCCAAAACAGATATCCGTTTTGGTTTTCCCGAAACAAATATCCATTTCCTGGAACTATACAAATGGTTTTTTTTTTAATTCTTTACATTGTGCATAGATAAACATGGAACTATAAAAAAGGTCACATAGATAAACATGTGCATGTTGTGTAGGCTAAAGAAGCAAGATCATTGAGTGCTAGAGTAGAAGGTGCAAACCTAGAGGCTAGGGAGAACTTGATGATGAACATTGTTTTGTTGAAACTTGCATGAAAGGATGATGAACCATGGTTTAGAAAGAGTCTCTTCTGACTCAGTGCAAGTTTAGAGGAAAGTGTTGCAATCTAATCATTAATAGATGCACCACAAACACATTAGTATCAATAAAGATTATGCATAAGTTAGGGATGACGATAGTCATGCAAATCACACAATACAATCTCATGGATACAAAAGGGATAGTAACTCATGATGACATAGTAACATTAAGTTACATTCTACCTTGAAGGATATGCAAATAAGATATGGTGTGATGTGATTTTGATGTATGCCTACCATGTGTTACTAGGAAATCCTTGGTAGTATGATCGATGTATTGTGCATAGGGGCACAAGAACACCTTCACCATCAAGAAGGATGGGAAAATTTTGAGTTACTTCCCATGAAGGATTTGGAAGAGTTCATGTAGAAGGCCAAGGTGTTGCTATTATCAAAAAGAAAGTTTCTCAGGGAGATAGAAGACTTGAAATACTACTATGCACAAGTAGTCAATCCCACATAGGAGTAGATTGAGCCACAACTCAAAGGAGACAAGTTGTGATCCTACATGGGGAGTTCATAGATGTGATTTGTGAAGGAATTGTAGATGGATTTCCACCAATATGTAGCATCTCATACTTCATGGATATGATTCTAAGTTCTAGTTTTCCGAACAAGCTTATATATGCCTTATTAAGGAGGTAGGAATTATTGTATGTAATGATGGTTAAACTAGTGGGCATGGAGGTGATAAAGGATATCTACACCAAAAATCTATATTTTATAGATACATGGAATGCATTAGTAGAACCCTAGATGGGAGATATAGTCTTATATGAGGAATAATTTGCATGAGGGGTACCTATTCAAGAGTTAATAACTGTTCATATTGTTGAGTTCTAGGAGGGATAATATCATTAGAGAGTTACATTAAGGTGGACTTGGAGGATATTTTCATGTCTAGAAAAGACATGATCCATGTTGGAGTAGAGGCATCACTAGCTAAGTTTGAAAAAAGATGTACATATATTCATTGAAAGAGGTATCATCTACCAAAAACAAAGATAATTACATAAAACCATTGGGTTTTATAAGCCATTGTGCATGCCAAATAGATTGTGGGAGGAACTATCTATATTTTGTCCTTGGATCTATGCACATAGAGGGGCAATGATTCTATCTTCATAGTGGTATTTTTTCCTAAATGTAACACTTCATTCCTTGTGTGTAGTCGAATGAGACATTCTGGATAGTGGATTTATTCTTCAAGGAGATGTTTTGGTTGCATGGGTTGCTATGGAGCATAACATCTGATCATGACATGAAGTTTCATAGCCAGTTTTAGCACAACCTATGGAATAAATTAGGTACAAATCTCAATTATATCTCTATGTATCATCTACAAATGGATAGATAGACATAGGTTTTTAATCAAAGTCTTGGAAATATACTTAGATGTGTAGTAGGGGAAATTATTAGGTTGTGGAACTCTATGTTGGTGCAAGTAGAGTTTGTGTACAACAACTTGGTGAATTTATCATCAATGAAGGTTCTATTCCAAGTGGTGTATGGGACATTCACACAAGGTGTCATAAAATTGTTTGGAGTAAAAAAAAGGCAAGTGCAAAAGTGTAGAAGTTGAGGAATTTATGCAACATATGAGAGATTCATGCACAAGTCAAGGAGTAGATGGAGGAGAGTAGCACAATGTATATGTATTACACATAGATGATCATTATAGAGAGAATATTTACTCAAAGTGTGAGTTAGTCATGGAACATTTAAGAAAAATAGTTAGGTCTAGAGGAACCTACAATAAGTTAAATCTAAAGAAAGCCAGTCCATGCTACATTATATGTAGATTTTCTAAGAACACATATGAGATATATTAGGACTAGGGATGATATTCACCTTGCAATCGATTTAGATAATTGTAATTTATTTAATAGTAAATTAAATATATGTACAACTCCAAGGATCATGAAAAGGGGAAAATTGGACTTAAACATGAGTCCATACCTTCTCTAGGTGACTTGGAATATGTTTGTAAGCGGTATAATGTGGAAGGAAGCATTGTAAGGCATGATTGGAAACTTAGCACAAAGTGGAAGGTAATCTATGAAAATTTATGACATTGTAAGATGTGTAAGAAACATAAATGGCATTGTAAGAGGTGTAAGAAACAATATATGATGACATGTAAGAAGCTGGTTGTCATTTTTGGACTTGGTGTTAGGGATTGCATGCAGAAGATATCAATTAAATGCAAATAAAGATTAAACAGAGGAATGAAAATACACAGAAATAATAACAGTGAGAGACAAGTTTTAACGTGGTTCACCCAAACTCGGGTTACATCCACCAACAAAGAGTCCAATATTATTATCCAGTAAATCAAACTGATTACAACCAGCAATCCTTGCAACTCAATACTGTTGCAAAATGCTACAATACATCAACGGAAACCCTAACTCTTAGTCGCTTTTATCAAGCCTTATGTCGGTTACAAAAATAGGGTTTTTTTATGTTGACCAATAGAAAAAATAACTCCCGACACCTTTATAAAATAATAAAAAATCATTGGAGGTTTTGGGGGCGCTGCCCCTCGACCCCGCCCTGTATCGCAACAGGGAGCGCACCAGGGGCGCTGCCCCTTGGACTCCACAAGGGATGCTGCCCCTTGACCTCATTAAATAATTTGGGGGAAAACCGCGCTGATAAAAGTGGGGTAAATATAACCTCTGAGTCTGATTAGGATCCATATAACAACACTTGGGGAGTTGTTATTTTGTCCTTTAGTGAGTTGTTTTTGTCCTCTAGTGAAGTTGCATAAACAAGTTCATGAGAAATGTCTTGAAGCTTCTAGAAAGATACTTGTAACTCCCACACACATGTCATGAGGTCTCTTTTGCATGTTGACTACTTGTCTCATGGTTTGAGTCCATTGTATTAGAAACCACAAATTGATTTTATTTACTAACTCTAACTTATTTTTATTTACCATTGAAGAGATTAATCAAATTTGTGGTTTGACTTGTTAATGCAGTCAACTTTGCCTCCATCAACTACTAGACATCATGGTACAAAGAGGACACTTTTTGAGGATCCATCACAAATTGAGGATTCACCAAAGACATAGGGTCAAGTGGACCTTTAGTATTTGATGTAGCTATTCGGCATGTAGATTGTATATAGATTTCGAGACATGGCATATGCCACATTTTATAAAAATGTTTTGAGTTGGCATATTTGCCAAATTTTTGTATATGTCTACCATTATGGACTAGATTTTAATATATATACAACTTGATATACAATATAATTTAAATTCCTTATGTGCATGTATTCCTACTTTGAAACTTAAAAGTTTGATGTATAATTAGTTTACAATGGTTGAGTTATGATCAATAACATGTTATAGATTGATTTCTTGTTATATATGATTGTTTTTCTTGGTAGAAAGATAATATATGTTGTTTCATACCTCAAGACATAACTTGATCTTAGTTGCCATGTGATTGTAGTTTTAGTTTCACCATCAAAACTTCATTTCTAGCCTCCTTTCTTCATGTTTTCTCCATTTTTAGTCTTATTTAGGACATCGGCAATCTAGAACAACAATTTGGTACCTCATGGAAGGCTACAACAATCATATTTAAGGCTGTAATTCTCGTACATGATTATAAAGTTCATTTTCATTCAGCTCCAAGACCTCGATTCCTTCATCTTTGACCATTTCTAGATATGATTATGTAGGTACAATAGTGATATAGGTCTGAAAATCAATTTGTTTCATGGTTGGTATAGCAAATTAGGAGTTTGAAATCATTCCTTCAATCGATCCTTCCTTCAATTATGCAAATTAGGATAAAACTCTTTGACTGTCCTATAAGTACACTTGGTTGACTTTGGAGAATATTCTAGAGATTTCCACAATTGGAGATTTGTTGTGAAGCCTCTAGTTTCTAGGGATGTGATCTGCCCTTTGCAAGAAAACTGTAGTCAAAACTCAAGCTTCTAGATGTTAGTTAAGAACACAATACAAATTTTAAACAACATAGTAAAAAGAAAGAGGGATTAGATTAAATAAAGAGCCAAAAACTTATTGTATTGAAGAACTTTCATATTTTACTCTTTATATATTTCTCTCCCTCTATTCCCTTCTTCTTGCCTCCAAATTCTATGATATATTTTATGTTAGAATAATTTTTGTGTCATTGACCCATGTGTATTAAATTTTTAGCCATCCCAAGAGGGCCTCCATGAGTAGTGTTACACTAACAACAAATTTCTTCATGCATTTGTAATAGTTTGACATATTTTGATGATTTTTGGATATTGATTGCTTAACATGGTCTTAGATGCATTTGGATGATCCTGGAGGTCCTAGTTGACTTGTATGCTTTGGATGCACTTGTTTGTTGCCACATATCTCATTTGAGTCAATTTGATGGTTTGCTTGTCTGTCCATTGGTTAAGGTTTAACATGCTTTTGATTGTGGAGTCTTGGTTGGTTCATAATGCATTTGGTTTTTCATGAGGCTTTTGGTTACATGGGTATGATGGGCTTAAGTTATTATTGCTTTAGGAGGTCTTGGTTGAGTATGGTTTGTATTCCCATAGTTATGTCTTGAGATTTTGGACTTATGAGTTTGCATGTTATCACTGTGAGATATGCATGTGTGGTTATTACATGATGAGGTATGCTTTTGTGATATTATCCACATACCTTTGTTCTAATCTTATGACAAAATTTCGAGGGTGAATTTGGTTTGATTTGTGATGACATTGAGTGGATTTTGTAGTCATTAAGTTGTTTCAATGTAATTTTTTGTCAAGCATGGCTAAATGAACTATATCAAGTAAATGAAGTTAAAATCATGAAGATCACAACGCCATACAATCCTCAAGTTGTTAGGAGATCAAAGACTAGAGTGGCCTCATGCTCAAACCTTCATTGGGCTGTTAAAATGCACAAAATAATCATACAAGACAGTCATGAAGTTATCATCATGAACATGTGGATTATATCAAAGTGACATGTATAATAAAGTTATCAAGGCCATGAAATAATAATAAAGTGAAAATATCATCTGGAAGTGAATAGAACAATCCATGCAAAAGTGAAAAGAACGCATTTCATACAAGGGTTCCAACATTGCCTACTGTTGTCAGAGTCAAACAACAGTGTTATGAGGTCTTTCATTCATGAAATTACTATGCAAAGAGGGCTTATAATTTTCATTAGGGTTTGTATAAATGATCTAATGGATTTATAAGGTTGTCAAACACCAAAATGGATGATTTATATGAGTTTTGGGACTGTCACAGTCCATGTACAAGTTGCTGTCCTCATTGACTGTTATTAGAGTTTTCAATGTTTTTACTTGATAAATCCGTGATCCTTTGTCATGGAACATCAAGAGAATGAATATAGACACACTTATGACAAGTGGATTTCATGAAATTCATAAGGGGCTACCAAACCAATTCTAGGACTGTTCTAATAAAACAAGAGAGGACTGCCAAATACATAGTGGTTGTCCCAACACTTATATGACTGTCATAACAGTCCATAAACACCACTTGTCCTCATGATCAATCAAAGATAACATTAATAACATGAAGACAATCTAATTTATAGGTTCAAAACAAGGAGGAGGTTGTATAAAGGTCCAAATGCAAAGGAATGATAGTTTGTTAAAAAGATACACATGGCTGTCCAAAACTGCCCTTTATGACTGTCCTAAAACAACATCGTGTATATGGTCATAAAAGCCATCAAACTTTGAGAATAAACTTGTCATTAGATAAGGAGTTGAAGGATGAAGTTTCTAAGTATCCTATATGAAAAATCCAATCATTGTTTCACCTAAAACAATCAAAAATCAATCTCAAACTGCTCATGAACAGTCATGTACAATTGGGACAACCATGACCATATTTTGAGTTCCAACTGCATGCTTATGAAAACTTGATGAAGATGAAGAATGGGGTCAAAAGGGAAGATGGAATGGTGGAGGTAAATTATATAAACCAGATAAGTGACACAAACTTGTGAAGTTACGATGTTGCAACAAATTTGACAAGAGACAATAATTATAGAAACCTGTTGCCTTAAAATCTAGTCAAGAAAATTTTTGTTTTTGATGCCATTCCCAAAAAAACTTCTACAAACATTCCCAAAAACCTCTTAAAATCACATGTCTCCCCTTATGAAAACTAGGATCTTTGTCGGTACATTGTTCCCTAAGAGCAAAGTCACTTAAGATCCTAAGAGCAAATGCCAAAAACCTTGCCAAGTGCCATATTGTCGTGGGGTCAAACGGACTGCACCAACGTGTCGAGGTGGGTGGGTAAATGCCAGGGGAGGTAGCATTTAATGCACCAAGCATCCCAATCGTTTCGGGCAATAGGCTACCGGCAAAGTCCCTTAAGATCCCTAAGACCAAAAAACTGCCAAACTTTGACAGAGTAGTTATCAGAATTCGTCATAGCTGGGAACGTTTTGTTTGGACCTACAGGTGCACGTGGGGTCCTTCCACAATAACCTCTCTTGGTTTTGGTCAACTCTAATCTGTTTGACCGTGCCCAAATCAAATGCATTCTTGCAAAATGCTTCAGTTTGATGCAGTGGAAAGGTGCTAGGAGTGACATTTTGCATTCCATAGCTCGTGGGGCCGAATGAACTGCACCAACACGTTGGGGTGGGCCGGTAAATGCCAGGGGAGGTCTCGTTTCGTGTGCCAAGCATCCCAGTCATTCCGGGCAACAGGCTACCGACAAAGTCCCTTAAGATCCCTAAGACCAAAAAACTGCCAAACTTTGACAGAGAAGTTCTGAGAATTTGTGACAGTTAGGAACGTTCTGTTTGCACCTACAGGTGCACGTGGGGTCTGTCCACAATAACCTCTCTTGGTTTTGGTCAACTCTAGTCTGTTTGACCATGCCGAAATCAAACGCATTCTTGCAAAATGCTTCAGTTTGATGCAGTGGAAAGGTGTTAAGAGAGACATTTTGCATTCCATAGCTCATGGGGCCGAACGGACTGCACCAACACATTGGGGTGTGTGTGTAAATGCCAAGGGAGGTCTCGTTTCGTGCACCAACTATCTTAGTCATTCTGGGCAACAGGCTACCGACAAAGTCCCTTAAGATCCCTAAGACCAAAAAACTGCCAAACTTTGACAGAGAAGTTCTCAGAATTCATGGTAGCTGGGAACGTTTCGTTTGCACCTACAGGTGCACGTGGGGTCCGTCCACAATAACCTCTCTCGGTTTTCGTCAACTCTAGTCTGTTTGACCATGTCGAAATCAAACACATTCTTGCAAAATATTTTAGTTTGATGCAGTGGAAAGGTGCTAGGAGTGACATTTTGCATTCCATAGCTCATGGGGCCGAACGGACTGCGCCAACATGTCGGAGTGGGTGGGTAAATGCTAGGTGAGATCTGTTTCGTGCGCCAAGCATCTCAGTCATTCCAGGCAATAGGCTACCGACAAAGTCCCTTAAGATCCCTAAGACCAAAAAATTGCCAAACTTTGACGGAGCAATTCTCAAAATTTGTGATAGCTAGGAACGTTCCATTTACACCTATAGGTGCACATGGGGTCCATCCACAATAACCTCTCTCAGTTTTGGTCAACTTCAGTCTGTTTGATTGTGCCGAAATCAAATGCATTCTTGCAAAATGCTTTAGTTTCATGTAGCACAACCTTGCCAGGTGCCATATTTTTTATTCTACTCATCGTGGGGTTGTATGGACTATGCCAACGTGTCAGAGTGGGTGATTAAATGCTAGGGGAGGTCTCATTTCGTGTGCCAAGAATCCCAGTCATTTTGGGCAATAGGCTACCAGCAAAGTCCCTTAAGATCCCAAAGACCAAAAATTGCCAAACTTTGATAGAGCAGTTCTCAAAATTCGTGATAGCTGGGAACATTCTACTTGCACCTATAGGTGTATGTGGGGTCCATCCACAATAACCTCTCTCAGTTTTGGTCAACTCTAGTCTATTTGACTGTGCCGAAATCAAATGCATTATTGCAAAATGCTTCAGTTTCATGTAGCACAACCTTGCCAGGTGCCATATTTTTTGTTCTACTTGTTGTGGGGTTGAACGGACTGAACCAACGCATCGGGATGGGCGAGTAAATGCCAGGGGAGGTCTTGTTTCATGCGCAAAGCGTCCCAGTCATTCCGGGCAACAGGCTACCGGCAAAGTCCCTTAAGATCCCTAAGACCAAAAAATTGCCAAACTTTGACGGAGTAGTTCTCATAATTTGTGACAGCTGGGAACGTTTCATTTGCACCTACAGGTGCACATGGGGTCCGTCCACAATAACTTCTCTCGGTTTTGGTCAACTCCAGTCTGTTTGACCATGCCGAAATCAAACACATTCTTGCAAAATGCTTCAGTTTCATGTAGCACAACGTTGCTAGGTGCCATATTTTTTGTTCTACTCATCGTGGGGTTGAACAGACTGTGCCAACGCATCGGGGTGGGCAGGTAAATGCCAGGGAAGGTCTTGTTTCATGCACCAAGCATCCCAGTCATTCCGGGCAACAGGCTATTGGCAAAGTCCCTTAAGATCCCTAAGACCAAAAAACTGGCAAACTTTGACGGAGTAGTTCTCAAAATTCGTTACAGTTGGGAACGTTTCGTTTGCACCTACAGGTGCACGTGGGGTCCGTCCTGTTGTGACCAAATCACACATCACCCCATTGAAATGGGGACCCCCTCCAACTTTGAAATCCAATGCCTCACATGAAGTTTTGGTGATGTCTTAGAGCTATTGCATGATGAAGTAAGTGGTGTTCGAGTCTTATAGCTCTTTGATCACCTGATCCTGATAGTTGCCTCTAGGAGAAACAATGATCTGAGATGTCTCATTGAAGCCTATCTTCTGGCACCTTGAAGTGATTTGAATGCCTAAGAGAAAAGTGCTTTCACAAAGGTGTAAAACTAGTTTTCAAAATCATAAAATGACAAATTTGATGTCATTAGTGAAGGCGCCCATTACATGTCAGAGGATCATAAGATTTGCGCCTTAGGTTAAAGGGATTGTCTTTAGGCACTATTTAGTGTTGCTTTTGCCATTTAGGCGCCTTGGAAAGAGATGTTCAAACAAGCTTCAAAGTTGCACCTGGATGATGGAAGACTTCTAAAGGTAGTGTAGGTGCCACTGTTGTTACAATATCTCCAAGTTTGCGCCTTGGTATAGGGTGGATGCTCAAAGCTTCAAAGTGCGCCTAAAGTAGAATTAACTTTACTGAGTCTAAATGGGACAATTCTTGCGCCTACAAGAGAAATAATCATGTTGACCTTAAACTGCGCCTAGAGAGTGCCTTGAGTTATTGTTCACCTTAAAATGCACCTTGAAGGGATTTGAGCATCTTGAAAAATGTTTGAGCGCCTAGACTATAAAGGCGTGAATCAAAGATGAGGTACCTTACTTTAGCGCCTAAAGGAGGGGAGTCTTTCTAAGACTCCCACTATGGATTAGATCATCAAAAAGGAACAAGTTAGGTTTTAATGGACTTGGAGCGCTCTTTGCTTCACCAAGATATGTGCCTTGAGGATTATACATGTGTGCCTTCTAGGAGGTAGTATTCCCAATGCTGAACGGAGCGCCTGGAAGTAGGATTGGAACGCTTTAGATGGTTGAAATTAAGAGGATTTGTGCCTTGCAATTATGATTTGAGTCTTGGAGCGCCTTGATGTGGAGATGGGCTTTTGGCGCCCTGAAGTATATTGGCAATTGAATGAGCGCTTAAACTAAGAGTGTATCCAAGGACATTCAAGTTTGAATGCTTAAGAAAATGAAGTGTTGGAGATTTTGAAGATTGGCACCTTGGAGGAGGTAACTTAGTTTAAATCCCAAACATGATCTTAAGCCCTATAGGAGTGGGCGCCCTTTGCCTTCAAAGTGATCTTGTTGTGGCGCCTAGAGAAGAATTACATTCAATAACATCATCATGAGCATCTTGAAGTGGATTTAGCGCCTTAATATGTAGTGGATTGCGCCTCAAGAGTGTTTGAAGGATGAATGGAGGTGCTATTGGTGCCTTAGTAAAGATGAGTCGATCACCTTGTGAGCCTTGAATGAAACATGAAGATCAAGCTTGACATAGCGCCTAGGATCAGGTTGGAGTGCCTTGATGCACGTGTCTAAGCAACTTCAAAGAGTACCTAAGGTACAAGTGATGTTTTGGGTCTTAACCAATAGAGAGGATGAATCAAATGAGTATAGGCGCACTTTCTCCTCATACCAACAACTTGGGTGCTCTGGATCCGGAGGGTTGCATAGATGAGCTTTTGAGCCTTGAAGAGAACACCTTGGGAAGAGAATGAGACATCTAGGCGCTCCCACAAGACTACTTCAACCTTGAAGTCCGCCTAGCAAAAGAACACTATTTTGAGCGCCCTATATCAAAGACTCTAAAACAAACAAGTTGTTAGTAAAAGACCTTGGGCGCATTTCTTGTCAGTATGGCTTCCTTTGAGCGCCCTAGAGTATTTTAAGGTGGCGTCTCAGGGATTTAGATGTATATAGAAGGCGCTCTTTTGATCCTTGTCACTCATAAGCGCCCAAGGTAAGTTGAAACTTCATCATGGTAGTGCCTAGGGAAGGAAACTTTGAGTTTTATGCGCCTTAGAGAAAACATTATAGATGAGCGCCTTGGAAGGTGGTAAGTAGGTCGTCATCTAGGGAAGAGCGCCTTGAGTATAGAGTGTTTGAGAAACCTTGCAAAATGGCGCCAAAAGGAAACTCTTTGAATTTTCAAAAAAATAAAATATTAAATGCATTTCAGGCCAACCTCCTCCTTAGCTGCTGGCATTTAATATAAGTAAATTCCCTATATAAAAGGAGCGCCCCTCATTTCAACATCACTCACATTGCGAAATTTCTCTAAAGGAGCAGCGATTTCTTTCAAGAAGCAGCGAATTTCATAGGAAGAGCAGCAAATTTTGGCAAAGAAGCAGCGAATTTTCAAGGAGGGAACAGATTTAAAGGCAGATCTGTGTTTAAGAAGACTGATTTTACTTCTAATTCTACCATTTTTATACTGATTTTTACATTAATCCTCGAAATCTGCTTTTTTCTAAGACAGAAATTTGAAACAAGGCATGTTTTATTTATGAAATTGCCTTTATTTATTTAAATCTGCTAAATTTTATACTTTTGTCATCAAAAAATTAGGTGTATGAGGATAAAAAATCTATGATTTCAAATAATTTATTCAAGTCTGGTCTTGCAAGTAAATGGGAATGACCGCTAAAGAGAGACAAGTCTTGATCAAGATGGATGCCAAGTCCACCATACCTGAGTCCAAGCTTGAAACGAAGTGGAAGAACGTGGGAGACACCAACATGGGACACGTCAACCTGGAAGAGGTGAAAGATTTCTTGCTCGCCATCACAAGGAATGAAGACATTAAAGCCATAGCGAAAAGTGGGATTATACAAGCAGCCTGCTTCCCACCTACTTTGCCAAGCACTGAGTTAGTGTTGGAGTGTGTTCAGCACTATGATAAAGAGAAGAGACAGATTATAGCCAAAGACGAGACTGTCCTCGCCTATCTCCAGAGAGAGGCTATTTAGGAAATCTTCAATATTCCAAAAGGGAAGGGAGTGTTCATTTGTCCTACAACTGCTCAAAGTACTTTCAAAGGCAACTCTAAGATCTACATGCAAGAGGTGAGAAAGAAGTGGATGACTGATTCATCGATGAAGATATACAACTCCGAGGATCCAAGGTATCATAAGGCTGACTTCAAGCAGGAGATAAGTTATTTGATCATGTTCCTGAATCGAGTAACAAGTTGGCCTCATTCATCTACTTTTGAAGGATGGATGTATACTTACTTTGATCATGTGTTTACAAAGAACAAGATGGTTGACTGGGCTGGCCTTATAAGCCATTGCCTTGATGAGCAGTTTGAGAATTTTGATGAAACGAAGTCTTTCTTCATGACTTCATACCTTGTTTATATCCTGGCAAGAAATATAGTCTACAAAGGATTAACAGCTAAAGGACAAGTAGGTACAAAGCTTGGACAGATTCTTTCACATCAATGTTATGCTCAACTCCATTTGAAGAACATTAATCACTATAAGAGGTTCAATGATGCTTTCGCCATGTTCATAGTGAGAAAGTTGAGAGGTGAACCGCATAGAAGATTAACAGGTGCTACTAGGAATTTCATCAAGCAGTATGGAAGGTATTATATCTAGTATGACAAGTTCACATATATCAGGATTCAAGGTTTTATATCTTTTCCATATAGACTACCCAGATATCCTTCAAACAAGATGGTGTTGCTAGAGGTTTCAAGACAGTTGTTAGAGTTTCATAAGATGCAGAAAGCAAGAAAGAAAGCCGGAGTTCAGTTTCCTCTTCAGCTTGGTAGATATTACTCTTGTCCATCACTTCAGGCAGCTGAGCATTCAGAAGTTGAGCTTCAGGCGTATCATCTGCATCCGCATGATTCAAGGAGAGAAAACTTTGATCCACATGGGGCCATTAAATAGTCATATTCTTCTTACAAGCATAAAGAACAACTGGAAGATCACTGGGCTGATGTTATAGATGATGATGATATCAGAATGCAAAAATGTTCAAGGTTGAGGTGGGATCTAGTAAGAGCTACGAAGGTACTAAGGATTCCTGATCAGTTAGAAGGTGAAAGAGCTCTTCTGGGTGATGAATATAATAAGATCCAGAATTTGCCTTATGATGTCAACTGGGCGGATAGAGAAAAGGTTGATGATGAAGGGTTGATAAAACCTATCATTGCTATTACTGAAGAGTAGATAAATAAGCAAGTACAAGCCTTGCTTGATGAGGGAAAGAGACTCACCTATACTAAAATGGGAGAAGTTGATCGGCAAGAACAACACAATGCACCTAGTAAAGATTCCCAGAGCAAAGAAAATGAAAGAGATTCAGGACAGGTAAAGAAAAGAAAACAGCTTGAAATCACCCAAGGAGAATCCAATAAGAAGAAGAAAAGGATAAGTATTGAAACTGCTTCTTCTAGACAACCAGATGACACCCCACTAAATCAAAATATAGTGATACATGTCGAAAATGCAGCTCCAGAAGCCACAGTTGAAGAAGTACCTTCAAGACCACATGACACTGAGATCATTGATGAAACTAATACTGAAGATAAGGATAGAGCTGAAGAAGAATCATCTCAAGCACCAAGAAAACAAATGCAACAACAAGATCTTTCATCACTACCAGAGTGGCTACAGGAAAGGATCAGAGAAAATTATGAAGTTGAGAAGTATCCTCCTCTTCCAGTTGATGAGCTACTTCTAGACATGTCAAAAGCAAAACCAAAGAAGAAGGCCAATATTCTTTCAAAGATCACTAAGGATGAAACAGGTGCAAGGAAAGTTCATGTAGCAGTTCCAAGGCTTAAAAAGAATATAGAAGATGTAACACCTGATGATTATGACATCAATACAATCAATTTGGGTCCTTTGACTGGAATGCAAGTAGAAGAAGAGCTTTAGGATTCAATTGATAATGCTCAAGCTATTATAAGACAAGAGACAAAAGGTAGAATCAAAGCTAAGCAAAGATGCCAAGCCTTAGAGCAGTACATTCAGCATTTAGTTCATCCTATTCATCAACAGGAAATAATTTCTACACCTCCATCTCTTCTTCCTCCAGAAATAGTTGAGCACCTAGAGGAGTTGAAGTCTTCATCTCATAGAATGAGGGATTGGATGAAAAGATCAAAGGAGGCTACATCTAAACATCTGGAAGATATCATGCGAGTCTGTGATAAGATTACTGATCTTAAGGAAAGGGTACTTGCGTTGATGACAGTTTGTGTTAAATTCAAAGACATCAGAGAGCATTATTTGCCACACTTGAAGAGCTTAATGGAGACATCAGTCGATGAGTTGATACATGCTGAAGTGATTGAAGAAGGTAAGACATATAACTTCTTTTCCTGGTATTATGGCCTTTGCATCAAAGGACAACTGCTGGATAAGGTAGAAACAAACATGTCAAGAGTCAGAAGTGTACTTCAAAGGATTCAGGATGGAATACATGCCTCTTTGATGAAGATTTGTAACCCATTTGGGGAGATGACTCTCGATAACATGAAAGAACAAGTTCAAGCTTTCTATTTTCAAGAAGATGATGTTACTGATGAAAGGCTTGATAGTATTTTTTCACTTGCTGTCCACCTTGGCGCCAACAAAGCAAGGATGCTGACTAGGAGAAGACACTTGCCCTTTATTCAAATGATGTAGTTGAAGCTAAAGGAGCCATTCAGAATGCGCCAAGTGTACCTTTGGATGATGTCAAGCAGATAGTGTCCAGGTTCATTGAATGTCAAGCTTCTAGTGATGGATATTCACATGGAGATTCCTCATAGGTTAATGACATGTCATTCTTATCTTCTTGGGAGACGTGCCTTTGTTCCCTCTTTCATAGCCTCCATCTAATAAAGTTAGCCTCTTTCATTTAATAAATAGGAGTTTGTTATAACTACTTGTGATGTGGCTTGATCTAGTCCGCTGGCTTGGCTGATCGATCTTGACCCTTCATTCATTTTGAGGACTATAAAAGGGCTCTTGTTGCTCTCATTTGTACGATTGGAAATTCTGGAATTGTTGCAAGAGCTCTCTGAAATAATATAAGATTCATTGCTTTGGTGACTCTATATATGTTTTGAAGTGTTGCATGGTTTGGATTTTCAAGCGAATATTAAGTTAGATTAAGTTTTCTTTAAGTTTATGTTAGTTGGTGGAAGGTTTCTTTATTGTTTCGTGGTGAAATCTATAAGTTCACAACATTTGTAGTTTGTGGCTTGCAAATTGCAGTGCATGGTTAGTTTGAACAAAATTGAACTTCAATTTGATCTTTATGTTTGTTGAATTCTTCATGAGCATAAGTGATTTAAACATCTTGTACACCCTAGAAGATTGCATCAATCTTGTGTAGTTGTTTGTCTTGGCGAAGCAAGATCTGGTTTGATTTCACCTTAGCAATAATTATCCTTACATCTAGGATTAGATTAGTGTTTCTAAACCTTTCATCTTTTGTTCTTTTTATCCATTCAATTAGAGTCAGGACCAAGAACATCATTGCCAAATTATACGCCATTAGTTGTAGTACTTAGATATTCCAGTGTTTGCTTTCATAATCATTGAATCAGTAGCTTGTTTGAACAATTGCGTAAGTCCCTTTGTGTTTAACAGCAAAATCATACTTAGTCACTGAGCTATCTCTTACAAAATTATCAGAAAGGAACCTTGGAGTCATCTTGTTTGATCACTTCGTTCAGCATTCGAGAGACTTTGCTCAAGAGGGAGCCAGATACTTTGTATTTCACTCTAATTGTTGACTTGTCCAAAAACAAACATCAACACGTTCACAATAACCTCTCTCAGTTTTGGTCAACTCCAGTCTGTTTAACCGTGCCGAAATCAAACGCATTCTTGCAAAATGCTTCAGTTTCATGTAACACAACCTTGCCAGATGCCATATTTTTTGTTCTACTCATCGTGGGGTTGAACGGATAGTGCCAACGCATCAGGGTGGACGGGTAAATACCAGCGGAGGTCTCGTTTCATGCGCTAAGCATCCCACTCATTTTTGGCAACAGGGTACAGGCAAAGTCCCTTAAGATCCCTAAGACCAAAAAACTGCCAAACTTTGACGAAGCAGTTCTCAAAATTCGTGATAGCTGAAAATGTTTTATTTACACCTACAGGTGCACGTGGGGTCCATCCACAATAACCTCTCTCGGTTTTGGTCAACTCCAGACCGTTTGACCGTGCCGAAATCAAACGCATTCTTGCAAAATGCTTCAGTTTCATGTAGCACAACCTTTCCAGGTGCCATATTTTTGTTCTACTCATCATGGGGTTGAACAGACTATGCCAACGCGTCAGGGTGGGCAGCTAAATGCTAGGGGAGGTCTCGTTTTGTGCAGCAAGCGTCCCAGTCATTCCGGGCAATAGGCTACTGGCAAAGTCTCCCCTAAGACCAAAAAACTACCAAACTTTGACGGAGCAGTTCTTAGAATTCGTGATAGCTGGGAATGTTCTGTTTGGACCTACAGGTGCACATGGGGTCCATCCACAATAACCTCTCTCAATTTTGTTCAACTCTAGTCTGTTTGACCGTGCCGAAATCAAACGCATTCTTGCAAAATGCTTCAGTTTGATGCAGTGGAAAGGTGCTAGGAGTGACAATGCACGGACTACGCCAACACATCGAGGTGGGTGGTTAAATGCTAGGGGAGGTCTTGTTTCATGTGCCAAGCGTCCCAGTCATTCCGAGCTGTAAGCTACTGACAAAGTCGAAAGTTGCTAGGACTGAAATTTCGCATTGCACAGCTCATGGGGCCGAACCGATTGCGCCAACACGTCAGGGTGGATGGGTAAATGCTAGAGGAGGTCTCGTTTTGTGTACAAAGCATCCTAGTCGTTCCAAGCTATAAGCTATCGGCAAAGTGACTTTGCCGGTAGCTTACAGCCCAGAAGGACTCGGAGCCTTAGCACACAAAACGAGACCTCCCCTGGCATTTACCCGCCCACCCCGACGTGTTGGTGTAGTCCATTCGGCCCCATGACAAGTAGAACAAAAAAGATGGCACCTGGCAAAGACCCTAGTTTTCATAGGGGGAGATATGTGATTTAAAGAGGTTTTGGGACTGTTCTTAAGAGGTTTTTGGGATTGTTTTTAAGAGTTTTTTAGGACTGTTTTGAAGAGATATACTAGTTTATTGTTAAAATATTCATGACATCAAATCACTACATATATAACCATCAAATTTAACATTAAACATAATGAAAAAACACACCTTTAAGAGTGTATTACTAAAATCACATGAAATGGTTATCAATTATTAGCACCAGATGTGAAGATGTAAAAATTATTATACTATGGTCATAGTCTCCTCATAGGATATACAAAATATACAAATATAAAATATAAAAAATGTCACCATGATGGAAGCTAAATGCTTTAACCACTGATCTCAATCCGTTGGATACAATAGCTTTATAGTCGAAAACACCTGCATTTATAAATTAAAAAATTGTTAAGAAAAGTACACACCATCAAGTACAACTAACTTAATTTTTTTATAACAAGTTTGATGAAAGATGTCTTATATGTCACCTTAGGAATTATATTGAATGTCTCCAAAATGAAAGCTAAATTCTCAGTCCCTTGAATGTACAATTGTTGTATTCTCCAAAACACCTGCATTTGTATATTAAAATCTATCAAGCCAAAAAAACTTAAAACACCTCATGTGATGCAGAGGAAGGACTCAACTTGATTCAACTTGACACATTCTCAATCATTGACCCAATGCAATTGATGTAAACATGCCGTTTGTTCATCGTAGACAACTAGGTCCTGAACCCTAATGGCATCACACGAAGGCAACCAACATGGGGCATGATAACATTCATTTATGTATTCCTCCTGCATTGAAATTGATGACTTTGAATCATTCATGTCACAAACCCTTGCTGTCACAATCTCTCTCACACATGAAATATGGTCTCATGGAAAGCCATGATTGCAGAATATGAACAAAATGTATTTTGCAAGTATGCTCTCAAAATATTTGAATTAATCAGTACTTTGGAACATATCCTAACATTGTAATCTTTTCTTGTGTTCTATTTGCATGTAGCCATGCAAGTTTAGTGGATAAGGGTTGTACGTACTTCAATCAGTTATAGGACTGTTATAGGACTCTTGTTGTAAATTAATGATCAGTTATAGGACTGTTATAGGACTTTTTTAGGACTGTTCTAGGACTGTTATACTAGGATTGTTATACTAGTCCATAAAGCAGGATTTTGTTAGACTATGTAGTTCAAACTATCCTAGTAGACATGCATGCAAAGTGTGGAATTGATGCAGAGCAGGGGCATATCCTAACACAACTTGACTGTTTCAACACACTTCTTACAAGGGTTCATTGAAAGGCATGCATAAGACATCTTTCTACACCTTGTCACCATTGGCAACATAGTCATATGGTATCCAAGGAAAGGTAACCACCATGGGACGGGAAAGTAAAGGCTTGTGTAGGCCTGCCTCAATACCCTTTGAAGGGTTCCAAACACTTCTCAGTCCAACAATTGATCAGCACAAAGAATCCTACAACATTGTCTTGTTATCTTTTCAAGCATCCTAGACCTCAACATGAACTATTGAAAGAACAACTTCTCAACTGGAACCTTGGACTCATTTAGACTTCTGACAACATGGTACAATGCTTACCAAACCAAACTTTAAGAGGCAATGCATGGATTTAATCAAGCAACCATCATGTAGGGTTTTAGGACTGTCACAAATTTGGTGTTATATCTCTTGGTTTCTTATTGTCCTCTTTGATTTTCTCCATGGATCTTCATGGTCATCTTCATAATTCTTGTCATCCTTCATATCATAGTAGTCTCATTATGAAAGGCACTATAAAAGCCATGGATGGCTGTCTTCAAGACTACCCTAGAAAGATACAAATGAAATCCTTGAATTCAACTCACCGACTTGACAATGTAACCTTGCATAGGTTTGATGATTGATGAGTGGCCTGTGGCCATCAAATCTGAGAAAACTTCAAAATTTTGACCCTTAAACTGAGCACACATTATGAGGACAGTCCCTTAATACATGCTAGACTGTCCTATGTCAGCATTCTGCTCATATAGCATAGCAATTTCCTTTCCAAGAACCATTCACAGTGACATTGTTCAGGGATGACATGAGTGGACAACCTTAATTCCTTCATCAGAACAATACTTAATGTTGTGATTACCCCCTTCTTTCATAGCAGTGCCTTTAAACAAATGACCCTGCAATTTTAGAGTTAGGCATGACTCTGTTTTATGCTGACTGCCTTTTGGGATTTCATGGGTTTCCTTGCATTCATGGGTTGATATTTCAATACAAATGAGTAGGTAACCTCATAAGATTATGGTAGATCCTTGTTTCCAACTTATGGCATCATAGTAACCCTTAGGATCTCACTGCAGATTCAGACCAACACCTTGCCCACAAATGATTCTTTTGCTTATATAACAGTATTGGTCATAGGTTCAAGGGTTTATAACTACATGTTTTGACACTTACTCTATGGGTGCACACCATGATAATGTTGTACCATTGGAGAAGTGATTACCTTAGGGATCCATGACATAATAGTTGACATAAACGAAACAATAAACTATCCACTGTCCCAGACTTAACAACTTGTTGTGGCTGTTCTCATACACATCTTCAAACAGGGCACTTGAAGCCATATTATGACTGATTTAGTGTAGCAGTAGACTACCTTCTTACCATCATATTTGGACCCTTCATCATCAGTGAGACCTCTAATGCCTTTCCATGATGGACTGTTATGATCTCACACTGGCTGGCGATAGTATTTGGATAATTTATGACTGTAGGCAATTAGCTGGGCCGTGACAGTTGACTTAGAAGGGTCTATTTGACATGTGATCTTCAAAATCCTTCGTGAAACCTTCCTCAAACACATTCTTTATTAAGAAACCTCCATAAATGCTTAAGAAAACACGCAGAGTGAGTTGGATGGTGTTGAATAATGCTGTGCCTGACTGTCATAACAGTCCTTCAAAAACTCAGGACTGTCCCCTAATGTTTGAATGGTGACAATGATAATCTTTTCCAAACATGACTGTACAGTCCATGATTTAACTGTGACAGTCCTCCATCCTCATGAAAATTGACCCTAAGTGAGAGTTTCAACCTTTCCACTTTTCTTCAATCTCCCTCATGGCTATTCACTCTTCCATGCCCTAGGTGACACCATCTCACAACTTCTTACGCAGGATTATCTTTTCAGTTTAGTAAAAGCCTTCTCATCACATGCAGCCTTCTTTGTGATCACTGTCCTATTCATCCTTTTGCAAGACTACATGACAACTTTCCCCTTTGGGAAAAACACAGTGATGGACATTCTTGCATTGAATCTCCTCAACACTTATGATATGCTCAGTCATGTGCAAGGTTTGATAACAATTTGCATAGGGTTATTGGCGTTCATAATGAATGGATCAGTCCTGTAGCTTGTGACATTCTTGTCTACTTCCCTTTGATTGAGGTGAAAGTGCAGTTGACTCTCATAGGGGTCTGACAGTGATGAATTCCATGCTTGTTTTTCCTCTTAGCTATAGATGCTTATATTGATGTTGATAGTAAAAGGACAGTGATCATCTTTGGTGTTTACAAAAGCATTGTTTTTGGATCTTCTTCTCTTCTCATTTACTACACAAACCCTATCCCTCGCTCTGCCCTTCCAACTACACATGCTTGCATGAACATTCAAATGTTGCAATCAATTGTGCCATTATGAAATGATGAATCCAAGTTAAAGGAAGGACATACAGGACTGTCTTGTTCATTAACAAGGTTGATAGATAGCAATATCTAAGGCTTGGGGTTCTTATGTTATCATTTTAAGCATAGAAACCCTCACAGTCAGGACCATATACCCATTTAGATCTTGACAGTCCCATTTACTAGGTATGACTATAAGATATTATCCCAAGGGTATGGTAAAAACCTCATGAATCAAAGCCTTGTAACACCTGGGTCTTCATCCATACAAAGCTGTCTCTCTTGATAGGGCAAAAGGGCTACAACCTTGGTCAAAGTGACAAATTTAGGACAATCCATGAATGAGTAAGAAGTGACAGTCCCCTCCAGATCTTAAGGTGTAACAGTTTTCACCAGCCCAAGCAAGGCAACAGCATGTTGTCCCTGACTCAAGATGAATGTTATGAAGGTAAACAATTGATATCTACTCAACAAGACTCTATCTTGTTTAAGTATCATGAAATGTGGAATGTGAAAACACTTTATGATTATGACATCCTAGGACTGTAACAGTCATAATCAATACTTTAAGGAAATTTCCCACTATTTTGCAAAACGGATATCCGTTTTGTAGTAAAACATAAAAAAAGGAAAATGATATTTTACCAAAGCAAAATGGATATCCATTAATAACGGATATCTGTTTTGCTTCGCTTTTGCCTTGTATGTAGGCTTGGGACTATCATAGTTGACTTTCCCTCAATTCTAACATTTTTACAAGTTTCACTCTCTTCTTCGAACTTCACCCTTCGTGCTATGACTTTTTTTTTATAAAATTGATAAAAAGAAAAGGGTTTATAGAAGAAATTGTCAGCTTTCTAAAAATATCAGATTTGTTTGGTTATCATTTTATTAAATAATTATTAATAATTTTCTATATAGTGTGTGTCTGAAATCCTGACGGACACACTGATTGAAAAGCATCCATAACTTTCAAACCATTTCACCTTTTTGAGATTCGAAAGCTGTGTCACACTCTATGCTTTTCTGGCTATAGGTTAAAAAAATTTGAATTTTGATTTTTTTTATCAAGTTAAGTTGGCTGGAAAATTTTTTTTAGTTTTTAAAAAAAGTCCAGTAAAAAAATCATAACTAATTATTTTATTGGAAAAAACTTTCAAAAAAATATGCGTCACATCCGGGCATGAGTCCTCTACTTATTTTGAAAGTTTCAAAAAAAAAAAAAAAAATTTTGCTCATAGTTAGGTTGGCTAGAATGACCCCCACTTTTTATTTTTTCTAAAAAACTTAATAGCTGTTCATTGAAATATTCATTTTTTAGTAAGTAAAATTAGTTTTAAAAAAAATAGTAGCCCATAAACTAGATTCAATTCTCTACAAATTTCGTTCTTACATTTTTTTCAAATTGTGTAGATAATCCATTCAAATTTTCACATGAACTTGATTAAGTCTAATTTTTTGTATTTTCATTGCCACTTAGAGGTATAGTTTCGCCCATCATGATCCTGCACATACCCTATAAATTGATAAAATATTGGTCTAAGTCATCCATATTTTGGGATTTTATACCTGGCTAAACAACTCTTCATCGACCCTAAACCTATCGGTCAATTAAGCCTCTTTTAACACTTAAAACAATTGTTGTTAGTCATAATTTTGTCAACCCCATTAGACTATTCAACGTAATCTTTGTAGCTGCTATATGGTGTTGAATTCAACCTGAAGTATGGCATGCCTAGTCTTTAATATTTTATGCATATACTTGCATATGAATGCATTCCGCATTCATATGCACTTATATGTATATTAATATTAGTTTTATAAGTAAAACTAGAGACTTTTGTAATATAAAAATGAGAGAAAAATTGGCTTGATTCCAGTAACCATTATACAAATCTAGAGAATATTTAATGATTGGAACAAAGGATTAAACCCCTCACAATAATATCCAGTATCAAATGTGACCTAGGACAGTTTAAAACACCCTTAATCAACATAAGCTTAGTAGGGTTTTGTTTTATAAACATTACATTTGTAACCATTCCTCCAAAAGGATTTAAATCACTAGAAAAACATAAATTTTCCCTATTTCCAAAAAAAAAAAAAATAGTGGTATATTATTATCTAACATGGATGCTTCTCTTTCAAGTCTCCTCCAAAAATCCCTCTTTTTCTCTACTCTCGCTTCTTTTCCTTTATCTTACAAAAATCACCAATCTAAATCATGCCCTAACTCTTAGTGTTTTCCCCCTTTTGTTCCTCATTCCACAACTCCTTAAAATCTTCTCTTTCTTCGCTAGCAAATCCTCATGCCATTAATTTTCTCCCCCTCCACTCCAATTCGTTAGAGAGGTCTAAAACTTCTCAGGAGGAGATGAAAGAGAGTGGTGGCCTTCATGGCCAATGCACTCCTATTCATGAATGCTCACTTTCACTAAAATTAAATTCTAACTACTTGTTCTTACCTCCCCACGTTAAGTTCACAAAGGCGACTTAATTGAATTTCACTATTTTTGTTTTAAACAAAAGAATTTAGTTCTTTTTGAGAATAAAGGACTTAAAGATTCTAACACCATCACAAACATTCTTAAAGGACACAAGAAGAGTTAAGACCTCTAACTACTTGACAGAGGGTGATAACCAAGCCTGACTTGATGCTACAGATTTATCGAGAAGAAAATACCATTCTGACAAATTTATTTAAAATTGAGGTGGCAACAATGTCAATATAGACATTTGAAAACTCAAGACCAACACAACTATAATTTGCAAACACAACATGACTAGACCAAGATGTAAAATGTTATACATGACTAACCAATAAAGGTCATGACATCTAAACTGGTGGTGTGTGCATATATATGAGTTCTCAGCCATGGTACTGTTATCACCCAGATTTGCACCCTTTACTGCAGTTGTTAGACCTTAGCAATCTGGGGTAACATGGGAATGATCTTGAAGTGTGGGACCTTGCGATTTGAGATCAAATCTCCAGAGAAGGTTGGTTCCTTTCTCTAAGCCTATTACTTAGAGCAGTGATACTAAACCTAGTGCTAAACGACTTACAGGGGAAAGAGTTAGAAGAAAAACTGAAAGGGAAAAGGGGTGATACACCAAATTTAGTGAGAGATGGTGGTCAAGGTGTGGACACTACAATGAATCTTTTGCTGCTGGAGGGGGATTCACACAGACTTATGACTGGTTGAGGCTTCGGTATGAAAGTTAAACCTATAGAGGAGCCATTTTACCCACAGAACAGACTATAACTTCAATTAAAACACAGAAATCTAGATATAAAAGAGGCAAGAAATCAACATCTATTAATCATGAAGGTCCAGAAAACTATTACGATATAGAGATATCTCATAGCAGGGGTATACCAACATAGCTAATTACATTCATTGGTGGATAAAAGGAAGATAGCAAAGGCCAGATTCAGGCACAGTGAGTCACATTCCCATACCCTTGCAATTACACTAAGAGGTCTAACTAAGAAAAAGTTGGCAACATAACAGCCCCCAAAATCCACCATCCCTCTGCAAAAGAGTTTTACATGTCTTATATAAACCAAACTCCTGCCAGAAAAGCATGGAGTCTCTGATTCATAGAAACGAGGCCATAAATGCCAGAAGCAGGAAAGTATGGGCAGAGGCATGGCGAAGGGACAGGGGCCATGCCTCTGCCAGGCCAAAGCTCAAGAAAATGCAGCCAAGATGCAAGAAAGGACGGGGCATGGAGAAAGAGCCTCCAAAGTCACCGTCCATCATGTGGGAAAAGGCTTGAAGGGCAAAGAGCCCATATGCCATGAATGCACCTGCAGAACTTCACCAACCCGAGCCACTGTAAAAAAAAAACCCTTCAAAACTTCAAGGCGGCTGCTGAAACGTCCAATCAACCCAAACATGCAAAGCCGGATCCGAAAAATAGAAACTGGAAAATCCCCCCCCCCCAAAAAAAAAAAAAAAAACATGCTCAAATGAAAGAGGAGGCAAAAACAAGCATTTTTGCCTCTTACAGCATGTCAAAATTCACTGAAATGGGTAAGATATAGGCGGTCAAAGTTTTGGTCAACTGCCTATATACATCACTTTTGCATGTGTGTATATATCAGCCTCTGAAAATACCTCTGAGTCTGCCTTTGCATGTACAAAACGCTTTGCATGTATCTCTATTTTTTGGCGCCTAAAAGGCCTCTACAGTTGCTTCAGAATATGCATTTGATAATGCCTCTTAAATCATCCTTGTATGTGCAAGAGCCTTTGTATATGCATTCGCCACTGCCACGTGACACCTCCTGATTTGTCATCGAACTGAAACTGGGACCTATCGCTGAAGAACTGCGTCTTGTTTGGCCAAAAACTCCCTTGCATATCGGCCTTTGCATGTCGGCTTGTATATGCAAAGATACAAGAAAAACATACAAACAAACTAGCACATACAATCATGCACTTTACCCTTTGTAATCACGACTTGTATATGCATACAATCGCCCTTGTATGTGTGGGTCCCACCAGTTGAGAATCCTTTGTATCTGCCAACATACAAGCCGTGGACCCTAAAAGACCATTAACTGTATTTGACTGTTCTGTCGGGTCCAGCTTGTATATGTCTCTTGCATACTTGACTTGTATATCGCAATATACAATTGCAAAAATATACAATTCGGACTTCAAACCTTTCATAGACCTTTCTGAAAATACTTTCGGGTCTGGCTTGTATGCCTTGAATGCATGCCTGCTTGTATGTGGCGGATATACAAACGCCTTTGCATATCGTGGACCCCACCACTTGTACATCAGCCTTGTATATTTTCCTTTATATGCTTCGGTTGTATGTTGGAAACATACAATGCAAAATATACATTCCCCTTTGTTCATTGCGCCAATGCACCTCTTGTATCTGCCCCTTTGTATGTTTGGACATACAATTGCCTTTGTATGGTTTCCTTGTAGTGACCCCTTGTATCTCCCCTCGCGACACTGTAGCAAATGTATATTGGCACCTTTGTATGTCAAATATACAAACACAATATACAAACTCACCCACATACAAACAGGGAATCCTGACGGAATATGCCCACAATGTATACCCTTCATTGTATATTCCTTTTGTATGTGCGAACATACAAGCAATATACAAGCCTTTAACATGCAAGCACGGAATATTCTGGGGAATCTCTGATGTATCTTCACCCTGCACATTTCCCTTGTACATCCAGTGAATGTATATTTGCTTGTATGTTGAAGATACAAAGGCAAATATACAAACCTCCCTAACATACAAATGGGGAATCTTTGAGGAGTATGCGATGAATGCACATTATACCTTGTATGTTCCACTTGCACCCTTCCTTGTATATCGCCGATATACAAACCGGGAATATTCCTGGGGACCTGCGAAAGATTCCCTAAATGTACATGCACCCTTTGAGCCCGATATACATTCAAAAAATGCATATAACCTACCTTTTTTCATCATTTTCTAAGGCCGATAGGGATTTGCAAGCCCACCAAATGTACATTTGAATTGCATGTTGACCAAAACTTTGACCATGAATAACTTATTTATTTGGCCGAATACCAGGGTGGTGTAAAAAGCAAACCTACCTATTTTTTCGAGCTCTTTCCAATGGTAAGGTTTTTTTAGGAAAGGCTTCTTGGGAAAAATGGCACTTTAGCTTTATAGGGGCCTCTTCAAAGGATTTTCAAGGAAAATAGTAGGTTAACTATTTAGCTCTAGGCAGAGGAAAATAGGATAACATTTTTGGTGACCTCTATGGGGTGTTTGCCTGCTAAATAAATGATCAGTGGCCTTAAGCATCCATTGGGCATGGGGTCAAGTATAAAACATGTTGGAAAACTGGAAATTGCCTCCAAAACACAAAAGGAGAAAAGGCCTGCATTCTCCTAATGACAATGCAGCCTGTGTAGAAGCACTTATGGAAAAGGAAAACTAAGACGGAAATGAAACCTACTCTAATCCTAAACTAACTAATCAGTCATGACTTTAAACAAAGCCATTAACTGGTTCTTGAAAGTAACTGCCTTTCCTTAACAATTTACAATGTTCTTTATGTATGTGGGCAGTTAAAAAGAGGTGAGGGGGAAATGGGCATGTGACAAATTGATAAAGTATCCCCCACAAAATGGAGATAAACTCACCTATCCACTTAGACTGATTACTGATGTTGCTAACGTGTGGTGAATAAATAGGCTGATCCCACTCATTTTGATGCTCAACTTCATGCTTAGAGGTAAGCATGACAAGTGGTGACTCCTCTTGATATGTCTCTAGCTGAGCTAGATGCCCGATTGGGCATCCCTTTGAAATGACATGCAAATCAACATGTTTGATCTCATGTCTTTGCTCTGATTTTTTCTCTTCTTGCACCTCATTTGGCATGATGATGACCTCCACCTTGCTCTCATTTTGCACTTGTGTGTGAAACAACTGACTTGGGACCTCATGGTCTTCTCCTTCTTCCTTCAAAGAACCCAAGAAGGCTGATATAATGTTATCATGGCTGCATTCTTCAAACCTTTCTGCCCTTTGTTCATGGTTGTCCTGGTTCATGGCTAAGGTTGGACAAGAGATAAGACAATTTGAAAGCTCAGAAATGATATCATTATATTCACCTTGCATGATAGTTTGCCATGTTGATTCCTCCTCTATGGTCAATGAAACATCCTTCTCTACTAGGGCAGCCATAAGCTCATCAAAGTAATCAGCTCTTAGAAAACCTTTACAAACAACTGGTCCAAGCTCAAAAATTCCATTATTACTTAAAGAAGCGCCCTCCAAATCAAGACTTTTATGGTTTGGAACTTCACTGTATGCTCAAACTCAACCTCCAGTAGTTTGTCATTTCTTTTAGTGTTTTCTTGTTGCTGCATATCCACAACCAGTTGCCCGCTTTCTTCATCTTCAACATAGTCAGGTAGCTCATGAAGTAGGGTAGCATCATCCATCACTGAAGTGACTTTAGCAATATTCACAGGTGCAATAGGTTCAAACAATTTTTTCTCTGTGAGTGTAGGGACAAACTGCTCCTTATTAGTTTTAGCTTCTTCCACCTCCTCTTTTGGCTCATCCTCCCAATTATCTTGGTAGACAACAGGTCCACCCGGATACATACGGATAGTAGAAGGGCAGGAAGGCTGATCTGACAAAGAAACCTGAGGAATTGGCTTGGTCTCTTGTAGACAAATAGGCTGCTCTTGTTTAAGTATAGGTTCCTTCAATGAATGAGACCCTCTAAAGTTTGGAATATTCAATTCAGGGGACTCATCTTGCTTAAAGCTTGGTATTCTGAAACTAGAAACCTGTTCTTCAAAGAATGTATTTGGAAAAGAAATAGCTGATTGAGTTTCCAACATTTGAAAAGGAGTCAACAAAAGCCTCTTTTGCTCTTCTTCTACTAGCTGGATGTTAAAGCATGCTTCTGTTCATGTATTTGGTGGAGGGTCCTCACAGGGTGAGAAAGATGGCCCTTTCCAACTTGGAAACTTAAAGGCAGAAGGTTGCCTGAAACTTGGAAATATGACAGGCTTGGATTCTACGACCTTTTCCTCCCCCTAATTTTCAATTGGTAAGAGAGGATTGGCCTTCACAAGGTTTGGCATTTTATAACCAGGATGATTGGTCCAAGAAGGTTGCCATGATAGAGAAGTCTGAGGCTCCTTCATAGATTGACTTTGGTTTGAAGGATGAAATTGCTTGAAGCTAGGAACGAGAGAGAAACTATTTACTTTGAGCTCCTGTTCTTGAGCAAGAAACTGTCTTATTTGTTTCTCCCTAGCTGCACGTTGTATGATCAAGCATTCCGCTTCATACACCCTCCTATTTTTTGCCTTCTGCTCTAACAAATAAGCTTGATATGCAAGCTCCTCTTGATGCCTGTTATACTGCGCTTCTCTATCTATTTCTAAAATTTGCCTTTGGAAATCTATTAAGAAACTCTTAATGCTACCCAAATCAGGATCATTTTGGGATTGACTAGGGAGGTTGCACATTTGATTTAGAGTAGAATGGGCTTCACAGGGTTGATTATAAGTATGAATATGCTGCAAACAAGGATAAGCAAGAGTGGCTTGAAAATGTTCTTGTTGGTAATGCTGGTTGTAATGAGGAAAAGAACTGTTTGGGGGACAAAAGTCTAAATCTTCATGGAGTGGAGGAGAATAACCATTGTGGTGTTGATAACTAGACATTGCAAGGGTAAATCATGAATATAGGTAAGCCTAGATAATAAATTAAGAATGAGCATAGACCACAGGGTCTTGCACAACAAGATGTGAGTTGTAACACCAAATGGAGTCACCAGGTGCTAAGAAAACTGTCAAATGATAGTAAAACTAACAAGTAGTACCAACCTCATTAGCTGCTTGGAAATTGGATTATTGTAACCAACTGATTCGCCATTAGAGTCGCCATGGTGTTGTTTTTTACTACCTCTAAAGGTTGATAATACTGGGAGAAACACCAAATCTCTTAGTATTTTGATGATAAGTACATCATACCGGTCCCACCGGGCATGCCAGAAACTGTTATCACCTAGATTTGCACCCTTTGTTGTAGTTGTTAGACCTTAGCAATCTGGGGTAACATGGAAATGATCTCAAAGTGTGGGACCTTGCGATTTGAGATCAGACCTCCAGAGAAGGCTGATTCCTTTCTCTAAGCCTATTACTTAGAGCAATGATACTAAACCTAGTGCTAAATGACTTGCAGGGGAAAGAGTTAGAAGGAAAATTGAAAGGGAAAAGGGGTGATACACCAGATTTAGTGAGTGATGGTGGTCAAGGTGTGGACACTACAATGAATCTTTTGCTGCTGGAGGGGGAATTCACATAGACTTATGACTGGTTGAGGCTTTGGTATGAAAGTTAAACTTGCAGAGGAGGCGTTTTACCCACAGAACAGACTATAACTTCAATTAAAACACAGAAATCTAGACATAAGAGAGGCGAGAAATCAACATCTATTAATCATGAAGGTCCAGAAAACTATTATGATACAGAGATATTTCATAGCAGGGCTATACCAACATAGCTAATTACATTCATTGGTGGATAAAAGGAAGACAACAGAGGCCAGATTCAGGCACAGTGAGTCACATTCCCATACCCTTACAATTACACTAAGAGGTCTGACTAAGAAAAAGTCAGCAACATAACAACCCCCAAAATCCACCATCCCTCTGCAAAAGAGTTTTACATGTCTTATATAAGCCAGACTCCTGCCAGAAAAGTGTGGAGTCTCTAATTTGTAGAAATGAGGCCATAAATGCCAGAAGCAGGAAAGTATGGGCAGAGGCATGGCGAAGGGATAGGGACCATGCCTCTACCAGGCCAAAGCTCAAGAAAACGCAGCCAGGATGCAAGAAAGGATGGGGCATGGAGAAAGAGCCTCCAAAGTTGCCTTCCATCATGCGGGAAAAGGCTTGAAGGGCAAAGAGCCCATACGCCATGAATGCACCTGCAGAACTTCACCAACCCGAGCCACTGTAAAAAAAAAAACCTTCAAAACTTCAAGGTAGCCACTGAAACGTCCAATCGACCCAAACATGCAAAGCCAGATCCGAAAAATGGAAACTGGAAAATCGCCCTTGTATGTGTCATGCCCACATTTTCCATGCGGTCACAACACGCATCACATGTGTCATAGCCACATCTGTCATGTGGCTATGACACGAAATATCAAAAAAATTTCTCACGCTTCCCTAGAAACCCCCTCGCATGCGTAAGCATGCTTGGTGGTGCACGCTCAAGGTGAAAACACTACAGTTGTTAGCGGGGTACAAAATACAATTGCATTCATCCAGACACAAGCAGTCCAACAAGGGGGTCTCCACGATGCAGTTAACGTCGCTACAAGGTTTGTAATTTCAAGCTCCCCAACCTTAAATCTCAGAAGATTCCGGCAACATAACGCCTCACGGCATAAGTGGGAATTAACCAACACTATACTTCTTACGGGGCTCCCTGAGAGTTTAACAACTTCCCACGATGCCGTATTCAATGTGAATGTACACTTGATTTCCCTATTTGGTCATTTTTTAACAAAGCACGATTATCCGTATCGTTTCTCGTTTCCTGAAATATACTCCTCCTTCGAACTTAGTATTCTCAACAAGGTCATTCATTTGCCCTCTCTTCCATTTCTCTGGATCTTAATTTTGATTGTATTTCTATCGTGATCACCTTAACTATTTCTCTGAAGTTTATTTTGTTTATATTTCGGTCCCTCTCTTTTGGTTTCTAAGTTTTCTTTATGTTTATCCTGTCTTTACTTCATATTCTTCATCAATCAGAGTTATCACTGTATTTTTAAGTTACGTTAATCCTAATTCCCGAATGGACCCGATCACATAAACTGGTTTACTACTTCGCTGGACTCAGTCTCTTAGTTTACTCCGCTCTAGGATTTATCTCTATGTTTGTAATAATTAAAAAAATCGTCTTGTTCCTAAACAAGGTTATCGAAAAAGTAAATCCGCTTAGTTCTCTTAGCCCCATTTGGATAAGCCACGCATTTTTTCCTCTATGTTTTCCAATGTTAGTTTTTCTTCTTCTTTCTCTTTTTTTTCTCAATTGGACGTTTATGAACTACAGTTGAGTTTAAAATGGCCTCACATGGAATGTCTGTGATGGCTTCTTTACGTTTATTTCCAGTGTTCTTTTTAAAAGGAAGGAACGTAATTTCCTCTTCATTTTCCTGATTATTAATTTACGTTGATTGTAGAAACTTCCGAGAAACTCTTCCTGAAATATTAAATTATATTTACTTATGCTCTCTCTAAATTTCCATTATATCCTTTTTTTTGTTGTAAGGAAAACGGCCTCTCTGATAAATTTATATCAAATAAATAATCTACGAATGTATCTATATATATAAATATATTTATAGGTTTATATATATACAAATATATTTATTTTATTGTTATTATTTTATTTATATAAATATATATATTTATTTATTTATTATTATTTTTTGTTTAAATATTAAGTCATCCTTTATAAATCCCATATCTAATTTCATTGAAGGGCTGAAGCCCTAATATCACTAGACCTTTCCAAATGTGCCCTAGTTTTTTTTTTGTTTTTGCAGAGGCGAAGGAGGTGGTGCTTGGGTGGAGCGGACCATGACAGTGGTCGCTGGAGCGGCGAGGTCGAACCAGGGAGGCGGAAATGGGGATGGCCACCATGGGAGGCAAGGGTGGAGCATGGGGTTGAAGGTCCGCGCGGGAGGCAGGACGTGGCGGGGGAGTGGAGGCCACACCAGGAGCGGCGGTCGGGAAGTGTTCACTGGCGGAGGTCCGTGCGAAGAACGGCGGGCGGGGCAGAGTTTGGGCGCCGCAGTGGTGGCCGCGAAGAGGGAAGGCCGGAGCCGTGGTTTCGTTAGCCCGCGGGAGGTTTGTTTGGTGGCAGGGGTGTGGGTGGGGGCTCCACCCCTCCCACACCCAAAAGCTCGTCGGTGGTGTGGGAAGGTTCAAACCCTTCCCACCACCACCATTTTTTTTACATGCTGCATACACAGCCAGCGAATCATTACAGTTAATTATTCAATAAAACTTCTTTCTATTGGTGTAAATAAAACCTCTCTAATTATCATTAGATATATATATATTCTCAGACTTATTTCTTTCACAGAGAATTTTAAAAAAACTACAAAGAATTAAGTAAACAAAGTTATTAAATATAATTCTATTTAACAATCTTATTAATATATTTCTTTCACAGATAACTTTATAAATACAGAGAAATGAAAACAAATAAAGCTATTTTATCTTGTAATCTCATTTTATAATAATTGAACATTTCAAATACAGAGAACAAACTATAATTCTATCTAAATGCCATTTACAATCACCGTTCGGTTAAGAGTTGGAATTTTTTTTAAAATGCAGAAAATGAAATATAATTCTATTTTACTGCCATCCACAATTTCCTTAGTATGCAATCTTTTGAATTTTGACTTGATACAGATAGTGTTAAACCAGAGATTTAGTAAAATCAATTTTCCCTTATAACTTGTTAAATTCAATTTAATATAACTTCATATACAGTTCAACTTTCATTGGCTCACATTTAGAAAGTTTATGACTATACCACACCACATTTTTATGCTAATATATTTACTTCGTTACATATATTTATTTCCAATAATAAAAACAAATTACAATATATAACAAGGCTAACTAACTAAAATTCATTCTTTCCTTCCGAGCAAAACTATAACTATATTTTTTTTTTTTGATCTAATTCAATAACAAATTTCAATACTAGAGATAAATTTATTCATTTGTCTAAAGCAATACAAGTTTCATTTCTTAACACTTAGTTTCACCAGGTATAAAATAATAGAAAAATCATTCACAACAACAATACCGAAGAGAAGAATTTCTCTCTTCCCCAGACAATAATTCTTACAACATAAGAGGGAGAGAGTCCCTCATAATGAACTTAAACAGGGTGAAGCTCAATGAACCAAACTCTCCTTATAGCAAGGGTGAAATACGTTCTCTCTAAATACAGAACTCCTCCAATTCCATCAAAAAGCTTCAAGAGAAAACCTGTATATCAAAAAAAACAAAGAAGAAAACACCACTCATCTAGCTCTCCTCCCTACCGTAGACCCGCAAGAGGGTCACCCCCAAGCTAGGGAGATCATCCGCACACCTGGGTAACTCAAGCAATCCACTTCACAACAGGGAACAACAACAAACCCAAAACTCACAAACACCCATGGATAAATTACACAACACGAAGACTCAACTACAGTGAGCTTCACAAGGGGTAGGAGAGTGGACACACTCGACTCTAGAGTGTCACCCTTATAGATAATATAACTAACACAATTTCTCTTGGCCTCAAGCCTAATTTGATCACAAAATTTTCCAAGGAATCCGTATTTGACTCTCAAGCCAAAGAACCAGTCACATACACATACCCTCAAGGCTTTCAACATCCCAAAAGAACCTGGTATGCACCCGAGGAGGATCACTCCTCCCCTACCCCACACTTGATGAGCATTTCTCCCAAGTGGGAGAAGCTCTGTCAACAACCCGACAACATTTCCCACAAAAATGAAATCTAAAACACAAGCAAATAAGCAACTTTCACACCCTTTTCATGCAACAATCAGATATACGAAAGAAAGGTAATAACAAACCAACCTTACAAAGCCCTTCAAGGATGAAGCTGATGTAGAGCTCCACTGAGATCTTCTCCCAACCTAAGCCACCAAACTCCCTCTCCCTTTTCCTCTCCCAGAATTTTTTTTTTTTTTTAAAATATAAAAATAAAACTCTCCAAAATTCAACTAACTCCCTCTCCATCCCAAAATGGGATTCAAATAACCCAAAACTCTATGAGTTTAGAGGAATGGGGAGGTGACACTTGTCACCTCCTCACTCTTCCTCAAACTACTATTATGTCTCAAGGGATGAGTGTTGGCTTATGTCACTCACCCATCCCTAAAGTCCTCCTTATCCCTTAACTCATGTCATTTCTCATACGCATGGGAGAAATAAAAGGAGTTAAAGGAGGAAAAGACAGGTGACCCATGCCTCTTCTTCCTTCCTTCATTATGGATGACCACACAACTCATGGGGAATCTCACTAATGGTGAGGGTGACTTCAAGACAATTCCTCTATAATGGATGGGTTTGTAGTCATCTCTTACCTTGGGGATTGAAGAGGGATGGGTTTGGGTGTTGGTACAACCCATCCTATCCCCCCCATACCTCCAATTTTCGTCACTTAACTTCTGGGTGAAGTTAAGATGACCATATGGAGGTTACCCAAGGGTTAACCATGCCAAATGGGACCCTGGACCCATGGGGTATAACCCAGGGTCAACTTTAACCTATTCAGGACACCCAGGGTCAAGGTAAAGCACAAGAAAAGGCCTCAAAAATTTAAATAAAATAAATAAATTCAAATTCAATTTTTTTACAACACAAATCATAATTCAGTGTTACAAGAGGGTAAACCTAACCCATTCGACCTTATGAAAGACCACATTACAACACCACATCAAACACAGAGTGATCTTGGTTCCTCGTGGAACCAGATCGGCTTAACAAGGAATAACAACAAAAAGGTGCGGGATGATCTCCAGAATCTGTGGTTTGATTAGTAAATCCTGCACACTCAATTACAAGATCAGTTTCACATATAATCATCATAGCCGAAGCAACTTAAAACATGCATTACCATGACATAGTTCTAAATAGCATAAATGAAATCATATTACAATTTTCTTTCCATCATCACCTAATTAACTTTTCTAAAAAGTAAATGTTATCCAAACATCACCCAATTAGTTTTTCCGTTATCATAATAAAGTTTGATAGTTTGAAAAATCTGGGAACTACTATCCCACAAATATAAAAAGTATCAGTAACAGTAATGTAAATAGTCACAAGAACAGAAGTAAAAAGGGTAGTCCTCACAGTATGTGCAGGTCCCACCAGTTGAGAATCCTTTGTATCTGCCAACATACAAGCCGCGGACCCCAAAAGACCATTAACTATATTTGACTGTTCTGTCGGGTCCAGCTTGTATATGTCTCTTGCATACTTGACTTGTATATCGCAATATACAATTGCAAAAATATACAATCCGGACTTCAAACCTTTCATAGAGCTTTCTGAAAATACTTTCGGGTCTGGCTTGTATGCCTTGAATGCATGCCTGCTTGTATGTGGCGGATATACAAACGCCTTTGTATATCGTGGACCCCACCACTTGTACATCAGCCTTGTATATTTTCCTTTATATGCTTCGGTTGTATGTTGGAAACATACAATGTGAAATATACATTCCCCTTTGTTCATTGCATCGATGCACTTCTTGTATCTGCCCCTTTGTATGTTTTCCCTGTAGCGACCCCTTGTATCTCCCCTCACGGCACTGTAGCAAATGTATATTGGCACCTTTGTATGTCAAATATACAAACACAATATACAAATCTCACCCACATACAAATGGGGAATCCTAACAGAATATGCCCGCAATGTATACCCTTCATTGTATATTCCTTTTGTATGTGCGAACATACAAAGCAATATACAAGCCTTTAACATGCAAGCACGGAATATTATGCAGAATCTCTGATGTATCTTCACCCTGCACATTTCCCTTGTACATCCAGCGATGTATATTTGCTTGTATGTTGAAAATACAAAGGCAAATATACAAACCTCCCTAACATACAAATGGGGAATCTTTGAGGAATATGCGATGAATGCACATTATACCTTATATGTTCCACTTGCACCCTTCCTTGTATATCGCCGATATACAAACCAGGAATATTCTCGGGGACCTGCGAAAGATTCCCTAAATGTACATGCACCCTTTGAGCCCGATATACATTCAGAAAATGCATATAACCTAACTTTTTTCATCATTTTCTAAGGCCGATAGGGATTTGCAAGCCCACCAAATGTACATTTGAATTGCATGTTGACCAAAACTTTGACCATGAATAACTTCTTTATTTGGCCGAATACCAGGGTGGTGTAAAAAGCAAACCTGCCTATTTTTTCGAGCTCTTTCCAATGGTAAGGTTTTTTTTAGGCAAGGCTTCTTGGGAAAAATGGCACTTTGGCTTTATAAGGACCTCTTCAAAGGATTTTCAAGGAAAATAGCAGGTTAACTATTTAGCTCTGGGCAGAGGAAAATAGGATAACAGGTACAAGACACTGATTCTACTCAATCTACGACCCTCTCCTCAATGATGCTCTCCCTCCTCAGTCAAGAAGGGGACTGAAATTTATCTTATGTCCACCTCATTACAAACAACAATGTAGTTAGTCCAATCAGATAAAAACATGTAAATTTTATAAAATTGATAACCATTTCGTATCAAATGCAACATCAAAATATGAAACATGAAATCTTGTTAATCATTCAGATTCATTCCTACATATCATTTATCTATCATTTGGTTCTAATAACAATAATAGTCAGAATTTAAATTTCACAATCATTCTAACATTCAAATTTGACATTAAATTATACATTCATGAGTGCATGAAAGAACAATCATCAAACTATAACCATTTTATATTCAAAAAATAAAAGAAAATCATGTCTTTTCCAAGCATCATCTAAATACTATAATTTAAATAATTAAAATATACATCTTAAATAGTTATTCCAAAAATGGGTGAACAAAACCTATTAAAATACTAAGGTAAAAATATCATATTGCCACATGACATTAGGAGGGAGCCATGCAGTGGCATTCATGTATCATAACAATAGCATACATTTAACAACATGATAATTTCCATCCAAAACAAGTATCAAATTCCATCCAAATGAGATCATAACAATATTGCAAGATAGATGCTACTTTACAAGCATGGAAGGATCGTACTCCAATACATAAATGATAAAAAGAATAATATTACATTAATAATGAGCCATCACCAAGGTGCTCCAATAGCCATAATTCACAACATGAAATACAACATGGAATAATGAACAAGGAACTCTTCTAGCTTCCACAAGATCTTCATGAATGGATCAATGAGGAATGTTACCCACCTCCCAACCATAATACCATCATTAAGCATGATAGGTGTCTATGTCACTCTAGGCAACCCTCGAGCTATAGAGAATAAGATCATGGATAGATCACTATCAAGGCCAAAGCTCTCACACATCCAATGGATACATGGAAACACTCATGCCAATCAATGCACACATCACATGTGGCAACTCACACCAAAGCAAGCATATAAGGAAATGCATGGCACACATACAAGGGCCTCAAGAAGGACACCAACACTCACACAAGTTGGCTCCACACAAATGAATTACAACATGGTTTATCTCAACACAAGATCAGATATACTTGATCCAATCAACAAGGACAAGAGCAGGGTAGATAATGCATTAGAGTGGACTTCCCCTTGGTTCTCCATAACAAAGATAGAAAGTGAAATTGACCACAAAGGTCTCAAGTAAGCATTCACCCCATGAATTATTTTCAGGAGGTAGTAGGGCACTTATTCAACATGCTATACCTACCCCATCATTCATTTTCAAGTTGCTTATATACAAGTTATTAGATTCAAGATTTTTAATTCACATTATACAATTTAACAAGGCTTCTTCAACACGTTGCCTCCAATCTCATCCCATGAGTTAGGTGTTTTGATGTATTCATAATAACACATTTTAAGCATGGCTTATTCAACACTTTGCCTCTAAACTCTTCCCAAGAGTTGAGTGTTTTGACACTCTTTATTACATATTTGAGAAAGGCTTCTTTAGCATGTTGCCTCCAAATCTCATTCCATGAGTTTGGGTAATTAGCCACCCCAAGACTCCTATAGATATCCCCTATCGTATACAATTCAAGGGTCAACTTTTCTTCAAGGATCTTGAGAATAGGTAAGGTACAATTTTCCAAGAAAACATACTTCCCAAAGCACATACTTGAAATAAATTCCATGGGATAATAAATGATTCCACATAATACTCACATTTCAAAAATTTCAAATTTCAAGAAATAAAATTAAATAATTTCTTAAAATATCCAGGTTCTGGCATTGATGGATATTGAAGTGGCCTTTCCAAATTTCCCCCAAATTTATCAAATTTTGAAAAAAAATATCAAAATTCTAAAAATCCCCTTTTGTTCTAAATCACCCAACATCACACTTTTCAAAACACAAAATTTTCACGAAGATTTAATCAGGTTTAGAGAGCAAACTCACATATTTTTCACTAAAATTGAAAAATGCAAAAACTAAATTTACAAGCATACCATCTTGGCCTAAATCTACCCAATAACACACTTTTCTCATCACATTTTATGTTTGAAAATTTTTGCACAAAGTTTGGGTAGGAGAATTTAATTTTCAAAAATAAATTTCTACAACTTAAAATTTTAAATAAAAATTCAAATCACAAAGTAAACAAGGTAAGGATTACCTCAATGAATCTACTTGCAATCCCAAACTAATCCTTTTCCCCTCCAAAAGAAATCCAATCCACACCAAGCAAGCAAAATCCAATTTCTTTCAAGGAAGGATTTTTGAAAAAAAATTCTCTTTTCCCTCCTTTTTGCTCTCACTTTTCACACAAAGCATAATGAATAGAAAATACAAGCACTTTCCCAATATAAGCCTATAATTAAAATATCATAAAACCATTTCTATTTTGCAAACCACTTTTCACTCAAAACAAATATCTAAATGAGATATTTTCTAGCTTAATCAAAACTAATCTTTTTTTCCAATACATCAATAATTAAATTAAATACATTACATACATTAAGAAATAATCCTAATTCATTAACTCAACAACAATTTCCCTTTTCCAAAAATATATAATTAAAATACCCTTCACCTAATGCATCATTTCTAAAATACAATTAACTAATCCCTTTCTTTCCTCTTTCCAGTTAATCTATAACATAATTAATAGTTTACAAAGACTATTTAAATCTTTTGCACATACCAAGAAAATGTATAAATGATATTGTAGCGTAGTAAATTGTGCATGCTCACAATTTCACTCGCTTTAGTGTCCATACCCTTAGCGTGTTTTAAGATCATTTACAACCTTGGCCGTACCCTCGACCCACAAGATTTGCCTTTATGTTGCTTTGACCCTTTCTGCTTATCATATACAAAAACCATAATAGTGCCTAAATCCTAGCTGTTGCAAGTATGTGCTAATCGGTGTTGTCATTGATGTCAACATGCTTGTGTTGTCATTGGTGTCAACCGTGTCTTCTGATATTGTTGATTGTTGCTTGATTGAGATATCATGTTAAAGTGATTTGAATGGCTTGCAGAAGTGCTGATGATGTTAGTATATTGTTCCTGTTGCTGAGTTTCCAAGTGCTTTTGAGAAAATTTGATAAATATCAAAGACAATGTTGTGAAGAAGTATTTTGGCTTTCAGGATACTATCTAAGTTTTTGCTCCACATTTTTTCTATATTGAAGACTGGAGTGTGAGATTTGGATATGTTTTAGAGAAGTGTTTGAAGATGTTAAATCCCAAATTTGATGGTCTGGATCACTGTGCAGTGGAAGTTATGTTCACCAGTTTGAAGACTGTAATTGACAGAGTTTCTTGGTAGTGCAAAGGTGTCTGGGAGAAAGTATTTTGCTCCGCATTTCTCTGTAGAGTGACTACAGTTGTTGCAGTTCTAGATATATGTTTATAAGGTACTTAGCTATCTTCATTCCAAAGGATTTATGATTTGGTACTCTGAAGTTTAGTTTTCATGAGTAGCACAGCTTAGCAGTGTTGGTTGTGAGCAGTCTGTGATTTGTCTTCAAGTGAGATTTGTTGTAGCTGGATTTGTTGGCTCCTAGGTGATTTCATGTTGTTCATGGATGTCTCTAGATCATATTGAAGGCTTGTGCTTGGTCCGCAAGCTTTGATTGAGTTCTTGGAAGCGTGTGCCTAAGTATTCTTGGTGTTTGCACAAGTTTGGCCGACTTGGGTGCTAACACTCTTTGCGAATGTATTTCATGGATTGTGGAAGCATGTTGAAGCATGTGAATATGTATTTAGGTCTGAGCTAAGCCATGAAGTGTTCTACCTTCATTCATTTGCTTCACAATATTGTTTAGGTCTAGACCTAATTTGAATTGTGTATGTTTGCCGACCTTGGAGACTATTCCAAAGGTTGTAGAATGTGTTGCCAACCTTGATGTATGTTCCAAGGTTGATGATTGATATAAATAAGTGTAAAGGATTTGTGTGAATATGCAAGGATGTGAAGATGAGGATGTTTGTGTTGTGAGGCTACGAAGGAGATATATATTGTGCTTCAATGGAACTGAACTCATAGATGCTATTATATCAGTTCATGGCAGTGAGACCTTTTGGCAGTGAGCCCTTTTGGTAGTGAGCCCTTTTTGCAGTGAGCATTTCTTCGGATAGTGAGTCCTTGGACAGTGAGCCCTTTGGAAATGAGCCTCTTTGTAATTCAGTATTGATACTATAATATATTGTGAGCTAATCATCACCATGGTTTTTCCCTTTTAGGGTTTTCCATGTAAAACTCAGTGTTCCTTTATGCATGGTGTTGATGTGATTAAGTTTTTGTTATCTATTTTTCATGTTTAATCTTCATAATAGAATTAGGGCTTAAATGAATTGATGTGGATGTGATTATGTTTGTGAAGGCTTAAAGTTTTTGATACAACTGATTCACCCCCACCCTCTTAATTGTCTTGTGCATTCAACACTAGCTCTATCCCAAGTTGACTAGACCTTTCAAGCACTAGAATTGCAAAGACTCTAGCGCTTCACGCAGACATCTGTGCGACATGCTGACATCGCAAGAGTGTCTGTTAGTCTTGCAATAATTTAAAATAGAAGTTGTCTCTTGACTTGCGTGATAACCCAAGATTTTCTTGTTGCTTATCTGCGCCCAAACAACTCCTTTCCTTGATTTTTTGCCTTTGCCCTCTCTATTTTAAAAAATAGATTTTCCATTGCAAATTAATTAATTAAATAAATATGATTTATTTAATTAACTTAAACTAATGGATAAAGGGATGAATTAATTAAATAAATATGATTTATTTAATTAACTTAGGATAAAGGTGAACATAAGGATAAAGGTGTTGCAAGACGACACAAGGTGATGTCGACAAGGTGTCACAAGATGTTGAAAGTGAGGTTAATGGGTGTTGACAAGGACATTGTCAATTTTAGGTGTCTACAACCATATTATGAGCATTGGTGCCTAGGTTGGTGAGAGCATCCGCTGGCCCATTGCCTTCTCTAAAGATGTGATGAATAGCAACCTTTTCAAATTTTAGCATAAGGTTTCTACTAATATCAATTAAGTCTTTATAGGCCCAACTAGGATTAGCCTTAGACTCAAGGATATTCAGGATGTTCTTAGAGTCCCCTTTGTTAGAACACATTGATATACTAAGAGGGGGTTGAATCAATATATGCCAAAACTTAATCCAAATTAACTTTATCAACCAAATCTTTTACTGTCTTAAATAAATGATAAAGCAAATTAAGCAATTCAAAGCACAACACATAAGCGTGCACAACCATAACACTAGATTTACATGGAAAACCCTAGAAGGGAAAAACCACGGTGAGAAAGTTGCTTGAATCTACTATCCAAATCCAACCTCACTAATAATAAAATAGATTTACAACTTTTATGGGCTACAACCCAAAGGAAGCTACAACTCCCTGAATCACAATGCTACAACACTTGCAAAATGAGGCTACAACCTCTATACATAACACTTGACAAATTTCACTAATCAATCACCTCTGTAGCATCAACACCTTTCACACTGACATGAAACTTCAACTCCTCTATTCAACAAACTCTGCAACCTTCAACACACTTCCACACACACACACACACTCACATACACACTCGCACATACATCCTCACACACTCTCACTCACTCATCCATTTCATACCAAACAAGATCTTTTATTTATATCCTTCGCAAGCTTCAAAATATTTCTCCTTCATCGGCCAAGATGAAACATGTAGCATGAAATGTGCAACGACCACAACAAGTTGACACCCAAAGACATGTAGATATCTAATGCAGTTCAAACCAAGTGATAACCATGACCTATTCTTCCTTATCACACACTTCCACGCTGGCACATACTTTCAAACATCTAGTGCAATCACCAAAACACATCAAGTCAGCATATTAAACACTTACCCTTCCGCATATTAGCTCCAGACCTAAAGAGGTATTGGAGAGACCAATTACTATCATGCGAATCACTTCAAAAGAAACATATGACTTTTAGAAACCTTCTCAAACATCCCAATCTCTGGAATATTCATCTTCTCTCTAGCGCAACTAAATAGACACTGAACTTGGCATCACTTGCAAACATTGAATACATAGTCTTGAAATATATCATTGAAAAATAGACTTGTGGAACACCTCAACACCTGAAGATTGAAATAAGAAAATATACAGGTACTCTAAAATTATCCTCAAAATAGCAAGGCCACATATTGTAATGCGGTGAATGCGGTGGCTTTTGCTTTCTCCTTCTAGAAACCCTAATCAACAACAAGATTTGACTTTACTCTACTGACTCTGGAGAACCTCTGTAGTACATCAAATCATCTAAATCTTGAAAGTATCATACTTCTCATCTATATCTAACAATCCTCCAAGCCGCAAGACCACATCTTTAAATGTGAAGAAATGTGGAGCACTTCTCTAACTCTTCCTGACTGCAACAACACATAACCACTATCCTCACTCTGCAATCTTTGAAAACTTCTGTGGTAACTTCTATGCCCTAAAATTAGGAACATAGATACATCACACCTGTCTCTTTCTAACTCCCAAACCGCAAGGCCATACCTTCAAATGTGGAGGAATGCGGAGCATTCTACCGAGCTTCTTCAATGCAACTTTCAATGCCTTGGACTGTTTGAGACCTTTTACACTTTTTTCATATCTTAAGCAAATATTTTCATCAAGAAACAATGAATACAAGATTCACAACATCAGATACTACAATCACATCACTTTTCATAAAAAACAAGAGTCTTCATGTTAGCACATGTATCCTTTGTTTATGAACTTTAGAAGATAGAGTACAACTGTGTACAGATGATACTAATCCAATAGTATGCATAGTACATGACTTCCATCATCTTACCCTTCACTTCACAACTTCTCTAACTAATCTCTAACCATAACTCCTTTGTCTTCTTCTTTGATCTTCTCCTTTGATCACTTACTCTCTTGACATCACTGATCACCACTCTGCAACAATCTCCCTTTGGTATCTCTGTTGTTTGGTATCTCTATTGACAGATCACTTATCATCACTTCATACCACTGTTGACATCAATGACAACACATATGCAACACCCTTCTATGACTAGGTTCTTGATCCTTTTATCAGTGGCCATTTTGATGCCTTGGTGAGCAGCATTGGCTTCATTGAAATTACAAGTTTGAAAACCTATGTTCTCAACATAAGCCCCCACAACATGACCCTTGGTATTCCTTATTAGAGCTCCCCCTCCTTCCTAACTTGGGTTACCCTTCAGAGCCCCATCAAAGTTAAGTTTGAACCATCTAGCATCAGGGGGGACTAGCGGGTACTCTTTCTGGCAACTCTCTTATTATGATCAACTACCCATAGTCTATCAAGAAGCCTCCAATTTTTTTCTATCCTAAACTCTATCTCCTTGGGGTTGAGATTAGGATTTCTTAGGTCAGCCACTTTGACATTCTCAATGATTCTAATCTTGATGGCCTTAGACAACTCCATCCACATTTTATTTTCCTCCCTAAACACCCTGTTGTTCCTTTCCTCCAAAGTCCCCAGCCAACAAACATTAATGCTTTCCACCATAGTTTAGTTATAAGAGGGTGTTTAAAGGGAGAGACCCAACTGTCTGTAGTTTCCTTCACCTTTCTTTGCCAAACCTAGGAAAGGAGGAAGTTGTTCATGATTCTTTGTTGAATATTCCATGCATAATTATAGTGGAACAACAAGTGGTCTATATTTTCCTTGGCCCTTTCACACAAAAGACATCTGTTGGCCATCTAGAATTTGTGCTTTTGGAGATTGTCAATGGTCAAAATTTTATAGTGATTCATTATCCACTAGAAGAATTTAATTTTAGGAATGGAATTTGAAAGGAAGATAGGTGTGCAGAAATCGTTTCCTACACTAATCTAATGGGGAGAGATGTATGCATATTCAAATTAACCTTTCTAGTTATAGCGTTATTAACACAATAACAGAAATATTGCAGCAATACACATACACACAGAAAGTAGACAGAAGAGAGAGAGAGACAAGATATACGTGGGGAAAACCCTTACAAGTGAAAAACCCCACACTCCAAAACACAGCTCAAATGTATTACAGTAAACAATAACAGACTACAATATAGTTTCAGAGCCAATGCTCTTTCAAGAGTCTTCGAATGTTGAATCTAGAGATATTCTGACAGCATAACAACACCTATACAAAAAACACTATATATCTCCCATCCAAGCACCTATTTTTATAGAGTTTACAAGGCAAATATGGAACCTTCTAGAGATGGGCGTCCATCTTGGACTCATGCCTCAAAACCCATGCCCAAGGACACTTGTCCAACATCCCATCCCAATGTGGGCACCTTGTCCCAAGATAGACTATGACAGATGCTCTTACGCACCTTACAGCTATCATAGAATCTGTCATAACTGATAGCACTTACAACTGTAAGAGAATCTATCAAACATTGACTAAAAATAGCATATTCCTCTTACAACATGTCATAACCTCCCTTGACCACCCAAAGATGCCTTTCTCTCATGCAAAGATACTCACCGACACTTGTCATTAAATAAAAGTCGTTTGAGGTTTCGGGGGCACTACCCCCAAACCCCCGTTAATTATTCAAGGGGGAAATCGCGGCTGCCAAAGTCACCAAAATTTATCCTGCTGCATGTACACAAGGTGCTGACTATGCCAACTCAACATGGGATAAATAATTACAACATTAGGAATTTGCAAAGGTTGAGACACCTTAATTCCCAATAGAATTATTATCCCAAATGTTCCTCTAGTGAAAACTGTCATTGTAGGAAGTATCTAGCACATTATAGCCAGACTTGATTGTATAATTTCTGGAATGATCTTTCTAAATGATCTTGTCCTCCATAAATTTTCTATGGAATCTATGATTCTGAAGGTACTTTAGCAATGTAGTCACCATAGTATCTAAAGGGAAGGCAAACTAGGACTAAGAGACATTCCAAATTGTCTGACCACACTCCATTTTCTAGTAATTGCTGATATAATTACCCAGCCTTCTTTAGAGCTCATCTTGAATAGCCAAATAGATAGGATGGAAGTTTAGAGGTGGGAAGGAGACCCAAGAGTCATCCCAGAATGTGACCTTCCCCCCTTACCAACCTGCCATTAGAGGCCCAGGGAGAGAGTCTCTTTAGATTTAACAATATTATTCCAAATGGTGGAATTGGAGGGCATCTGTTGGCTTTGCATTATAGAATAACCTTCTCTACCATTCAAATATTTGGCCTTCATGATGTTAGTCCACTCACTATTAGAAAATATGAGTCTCCATCCCAATTTGGTTAGCAAGGCTTTATTGAAGGTAGAGATTTTCTTTAGTCCAAGCCCTCCTTTAGTTTTGGGGGTGCAAACAACATCCCAATCCACCAGAGACATTCTTTGTTCCTCAGTGTCGCTCCAAAGGAAGCATCTTTGGATTTGTTCTATTTTGACAATAATGGTCTTAGGAAGTTTAAATAAAGAAAGAAGGTACACCGTAGTATTCTGGAGAGAGGCTTTAAGAAGTTGGAGTTTGCGCACATGACTTAGGAGGACTCCCTTCCAAGCTACAAGTTTTTTCTACATCTTTTTAATCAGAGAGTTCCAGGAGATCTTGGGGAGTTTTTCGTACGACATAGGTATACCCAAATAGGTCTCTAGTATTTGTTTAATTTTGTAATTGAGAATAGTGGTGATAAGTTTATGTAAACTAGAAGGCATGCTAAATAAAAAATACCACTTTTTTCTAGATTAATATGTTTTCCAGACACGTAAGCAAAGTTGGTGAGAATGGACTTCCATTCAACAACTTCCTCCACCATGGCTTTCCCCAAAGAATGGTGTCATCAACAAATTTTTGGTGAGAAGAAGGGTGAAGGGTGGAGGCAGGTCTAAACCCATTCAATCTACCTTTAATGACATAATCCTCTTGATAGTTCTTCCCAAAACCTCAACCATGATGATGAAAAGGTAGGGAGAGAGAGGATCTCCTTGTCTCATCCCCCTCAAGACTCTGAAGTGCCCTTGCAGAGAACCATTGACCAAGATAGAGAAAGTAGGGATGGAAAAATAGGTCCTCATCATGCTGAGAGTTTTCTCTTGGAAGCCAAACCTGGAACTTGGACTTTGGATAGGAATTTCCAAGAGACCATGTCATAGGCCTTAGAAATATCTAGTTTTAACACCATACTCTCCTTATTGCTTTTAATCATAGAATGAATATTTTCATGGACAATGGTGATGGCATTAGTGATTTTTCTACCATGAACAAATCCATTTTGGTTGGGGTGAATAATTTTGCTCAAAGAAGGCTAAATTCTAAGTACCAACATCTTCAAAAGGATTTTGTATAATGTAATATTGCAAAGGATGATGGGCTGGAAGTTAGACATTTTATTGGCTCCCACCCTCTTAGAGAGAAGGACAATGAAAGTTTTATTAAGTTCCTTCAAGACTTTGCCTCTTCTAAAGAACTCTTTAGCAGCAACAATAATGTCCTTCCCTAAAATGTCCCAATAGGCTTGGAAGAAGACTGGGGGAAACCCCTCAGGCCCAGGAGATTTATAAGGATCAAGGGAAAAAACTACTCCTTTCCCTCCTCTTCTGAGACCCCTTTTTCCATGTCAAAATTATCATCTTGGGTAAGAGTGTTAGGAATGGCCTTCAACATTTGATTAAGAATCCTATCATCATTGAGAAGCAAAAGATTATTGGAGTTCAATAGATTCTCAAAGTATTTGACTCCTTCAGCCTGGATTTGATTTTCCTTTTTAATCAAGTTCCCATTATCAAGGACAAGTTTAGTAATTTTATTTCTTTTTCTATGCTTCATAGTAGATTGATGGAAAAATTTGGTGTTCTTGTCTCCTTCTTTGAGCCATTGTATTCTAGACCTTTGTTTCCAATACATTTCCTCTTTCTCTATGATATTGTGCAACTCATTGAGTAGAATCTTCTCCTGGGTAGATTTTTCCTTAATGTTCATGCATGAGTCGTTTTATTCCCGAATCTTCTTCGATTGAGTCTTAATATCATGCTTATGGGTAAATATATTGCCAAACAAATTGTTTTCTAGCTTTTGAGGTTATGTTTCATAAATTTGAGTTTCTACACAACCCTAAACACATCTAATCCATCAAAGTTTTGATTCCACCAGTCAGAAATCAAGTTGAAAAGATCAGGGTGGTGAGTCTACATCACCTCAAATCTAAAAGGATAATAGGTTTTCTTAACATCCAGATTCCAATTGAGGAATAACAGGGTGTGATCTGAACCAAACCTTAGAAGGTTAGTGAGTTTACATTTGACTAGGATGTCCTAGTTGGTAGAGATCAAGAACTTGTCCAACTTTACCTGAATAAGTTTATTTCCGTCTCTTTTATTCGACCAAGTAAAATTAAATCCCTCTAACTCAACATCATGGAGACCTCCCTGGTGGAGGAAATTGTCCAAATCTATAATGTTGTCAGAAAAATCCATAGAATCTCACATTTTATCAGACGAGTAGAGGGGAGAATTAAAATCTCTGGCCACCATCCAGTAGTTGCTGGAAAAAGAATCCTTAGATTGAAGGAGATTATCACATCTTCTCTAGACAAGATTGTTGGGCACATAAATGTTGGTTAGCACCCACTCAATATTACTACTTTTATTGAGGAACTTGATATTGAGAAAGTTTTTGTTGCTAGATATTAGGGATCCGACCAATAATTGAGGCTTCCATATAGTAGCCATATGACCTAAGGCTGCCTTAGCCTTCTTAGCTATGAATCTAGAAAAATACCATATGCATTTACTAACTTTTTCAAACTCATCTAAAGTCATCTTGGTTTCTTACAATAGCAAAATGTCGGGTCGCATTTCTTTAATGAAATTTTTTTAGCAAGTGTTGTGTGTGGATGCTGTTGAGTCCCCTCACATTCCAATAAATGATAATCATTTCTTACTTCTTCTGGAGCTCACTTGCTCTAGAGTCTTCATCTTCCATTGGCCAGATCTCTAGCAATCTCTCTTTGCCTAGTTTCTCTTAGAGATTTCTTTCCAGGTTTGGAATCTCTACCAACATCCGTAGTTCTTCTCCTTCCTTTCTTAGATAGAGGAGGCATATCCCCTCTTTTCTGAGAAGAAGGGGTTTTCAAAAAGGATCCTACATTCCTTTTTCTTGTTCTATCCTTTACAATATTGTTGTTAGATTCCAAAGAGGAAGAGGCAAGACTTACATCTGGCATTGGCAAACTCTGAGTACCATTCTTGTCACCCTCCATCCGAGGTGGTAAAGAGATACCATAAGGGGTAAGACAATCATCCATCAACTGATCCTTTCCCAAAATATGGGCATCTCCTAGCAAGGGGTCTTCAACCAGGGTGAGCCCTGCTACTAGAGGCACCATATCCACTATTGGGATGACCTGGTCTTGAGTTGATCCCAACAAATCCTCCTAGGTTTTAACCCTACCTTTATCTTTTTGGGTAGGCCCCTGTCTAGATATTGGGGACTTTTGGAAAGCATTAATCAAGTGCCATGTCATAGAGCAATTTGGGCAGTATAGAGCTACATTTTCATAGACTATTTATTGGGTCAATTCTCCAAACTTGTAGTCAAGAATGATAGAGGTGGGAAGAACTTTATGAGTTTCAACACTAACACAAAACCGGGTGAAAACAAATTTCTATTGTGGTTCTTAGTCACATTATCCAAGGCCAAGAAATGACTGAAAGAGTTGGTGATAGCGATGAAAACCTCATCATCCCAAAACTCTAAGGGGAGCCCTGAGAGTTGTAGAGCAATTTTCTCCTGTCTAGAGTAAAATAGCCCAATTTTAAAATGTTGAAATCTTTTCCTTGTAAATTTCTAGTAAAAGTCCCCCAAGTTAGTGTATTTTTTCTCGTAGAAAAATCTATCCTTTTGAGGGCCTTGTCAGCAAACCAACAAATTTGTGAACTATCAATTTTATCGATTGAGTTTGTAAGTCCCTAACTTTACCAGTTTGTTGATTTACTAATAAATCCTCATAAGGGGTGAAGGAAAAAGGAAAAGGAGAAAGAAAAAATTTGAAGTTAAGGCCTTTGTCAGAAAATTGACAAAATCGCTAAGTAATGGACTTGTCGACTAGGTTCATGAGTTTGCATTTTCACTGATTTGCTGACAAAGTGAAAGGGAGGTAATAAGGTAAAGGAAAGTCAACAAGAAAAGTAGGTTGTGGAGAAGGATAAGGAAAAAAGGTTTCTGAGGGCTTCATCAACAAGTCAATAAGTTTGCAAACTGCTAAGTTCTTTGAAAAAGTTCATGAGTTCACCATTTCGTGGATTTGCCAATAAAGCAACCAAAGGGCGAAAGAAAGAGTTTGAAAGTGAGAAAAAGAAAAAGACAAAGAGAGAGAAGAAAAGGTAAAGAAGGACATATTTTGTCGACTAAAGGTACAAAGATAAAGGAAAGAAGAAATTGACTAAGGCAATGGTTCGCAAAATGAAGTTTTCACCAACCAAAGGAAAAATAGAGACAATAATGGTTCATGATGGATTGATTTTGTCGATAAGGCAAAATAAAGGTCAAAATTGAAGTAAAGTGAAAATCAATGAAATAAAGCATGTAATATAATGTAATGTAGTACTTTAGAATATTTTAAAGTGTTGTAAAGGATTTATTTAAGAATTTTGATAGGCATTATATTTTGAAATGTTTATCTTCTCTCCAGTCGCCATGATTGCAGGATTGGATCAACACCATCTAGAAGTGGTTGTTGTATATTTAATTGTGTGGGTGAATAAGTCAGCTGCTAGTCTTCAATGCAACATATATTTCTTAGCTACTTCATCTTCAGATATTTTTGTATTAATTGTTGCGGATTAGGTCAAGGTCTTTTTTGCATTTGTGTTTGGCAAAACAGATGTATATAGGCATTCCATTGGCAAAAATATCTTCTGACAGGCCCATGGGAAAATTTATTGCAGTGGGTGACCCAGGTCAATGTAATAGAATGATATAAATAGATGAAAAAACAATGTAACAAGGGTTGGACATAGAGGCTTATTTTTTGTGCTCTAAACAGAACTCTACCCTGCTGTAACCATGCCTTTGATTAATATAGTACTAGTTATTTTGCCTCTTCATGATATCTTCAGCACTATGTAATTTTGAAACTAATTGTGTATTGTGAATGTTCAGTTCCTTACAATTTAGTTTTATCGTTTAGCTCTGTTAAGATTTTAGGATTTGTGTGTGTTAATCAGTGTTTTGAAATCTTTTGTGCATCTTAGTTTTGTGGGTGTTCTTCACATTAAACCTACTGTATCACCTTTCCCTTTCAATTTTCTCCTTCTTCCCCTTTTCCCAGAGATGTTAGATTAGGTTTATTCTTATAGTTTTATCTAAATCTCATATTCAGAAAGAGGAACCAACCTTCTCTAGAGGTTTGATTTCATTTGCAGGGTCCCATACCTTGAAATCACTCCCATGTTTCACTAGATTGTTGCAGCAAATGGGCTTCAACACAGGGTGCAAATATAAGTGACAACAATTTTTGGCACACCCAATGGGACCACTTTTCTTTGAGTTAATAGTTGAGATGAGAAATTGGTGTTGTTCTCAGTATTCTGCGATTTGGCAGACAAGTTTCATGCACCTGGTGACTCTATAAGCTCCTGGTTTCAGACATTATATGCCTAGAGTGTAGACTAGGGCTTCTTCAAGAGGTGAGAATTATAAATTTATTAAATTACTTGTAGCTGCTTCAAGGAGAAGAACTAGGTTATCTAGGTCTCATGCGAGAGGAAATAATAGTGTTGTTTCATCTCATCCAATATCTCAATCTACACCTACTCTTGTTAGGTTTTAGTATTCAAGAAAGGGCTTGCACATACCTAGACTAAATTTGAATATCCTAAATATGGCTCTGCTAATAAATTTGCCCTTCGTAACCTTCAATGGAGGTATCCCTTTATCCCTGACTACACATAATGATATACTTGCCTCGGCCCTAAAGAGCATTCCACTCTTTACGAATGAGGGTTCCACTATACCTACTAAACATATTAAAGACATATCAAATGTATGCCTAGTTCACCATAATTAATATAAGGATGTGGTTGTTAGGCTCCTGGTTTCATCCTTTATAGGAAGAACTCTTCAATGGTTTAGGATTTTACCTCTTGCTCCAATACATGATTAGGATGAGCTAGGAGAAGTAGTCTGCAAGCAGTTTGGAGAGAGCATGTTGAACACATCTGGAGACTAAGGGGGGTGGGTGAATCAGTCTATACAAAATTTAACTACGTCATTTTAGATTGATATCAAAATAATTGAATAATTGAAAGTAAAGGATGCAACATATCAAATAACAAAATGACACCAAGATTTTTATGTGGAAAACCCAAAATGGGAAAAAACACTGTGAGGGTTAGCTCACAATATATAATGCTCACTGTTATAAAGATTTACAACTTTGTTTTAGGGCTACAACCCAAGGAAGCTAGTACTCCCCAATTACAGTTTTTAGGGTCACTCCCAAGGAAGCTACAACTCCCTGCAGACTCACTGTCTAATGTAAGAATTACATAGATGACAATTACATGAATTGTTGTATGGAATACATCTAACTTATGTTGATATCGTAGTTGTTACATCCCATGTGTTTCTATCTATTTACTATTTGCCTAGATAGGTTAATTTGTTTGGAAAGTGAGTGATTATGGATTTCTGCATCTATATGTGTGTTTTTATCCATTTAATATAGATTGGATATTTTGTGAAAATTGAGTATTTATGAATCTTTCCATCTATGTGTGTTATCTATCTTGAATGTAGTATGATGAGAAAAAGAATAATACAATGTCTTGTATTTAAAGTAGTTATTGTTAATTAATGATGATATTTTGATCAGCTAACTACTGTGGTGATGATCTATGTGGATGCAAGATCAAGTAGTCCCTCTGAAAGGGAGGGGAAGTATCACTTAGGAGACGGACTTGGTTTGGTAACTTTAGTAAAACCTATATTGAGCAATCACACACTCACAACCCTATCTTGACCTAGGTTGTGACAAGTCAGTTGGGTAGCGGTAAGTGATGTTTGTTGTGAATCTTGATTGCATGTTTGATGATTGTGTGAGAAATGTGATTTAATCTACATGTTGATAAGTTTACGATTGCATAGACAAAGTTTTATCGTGAAACGATTTTATGTTATGCATGTGTTTATGTGGTTGTCGTTCATGTCACCAATGTATGTGTGGTTTCCACTTATTTGTGTCATCAGTATGTGGGTCATGAATTTATTTGGTTTTGAGTGAAGTTGATATATATATATATATATATATATATTGCTATTATAAACATATAGATATATATATACATGTGTATATATAGTTATTTATGATTTACGAGATTTATCATCCCTTTGTTGTATATGCATGTTATGATATTTTGTCTATAAAGTTGCTATGACAATACATAAATTTGTGAATAACATGTTATAATTAATTTTTGTGATTTATAATATATATATATATATATATATATATATATATATATATATATATATATATATATATTATTATACTCCTATGTTTTTTAAAATATATAATTATAATACTTTTGGAAAAAAAATGATATTGTTTTATTAATATTATCCATGTGATATATATATATATATATATATAGTTTATAAAATTTGAAAAGGCACGTATCCCTTAAAAAAAGAGAACTTTATTAAGGAGATTAAATTATAATAAAAATTAAAGTTTTTAAGTGCTTTTTTTTAAAAAAGGAAAGAACTTTAATAAGGTTATAAAGTTTTAATAAGAAAGAAGGCTTATGAGCGCTCCCTAAGGGGGCACGTGACTCCTTAAAGGAATGATAAAACTAAACACCACCCCATGATAGGTGTGGTCTAGCCATGGGGGAGATTAGTGGGTAAGATTTAAATTTCCTACCACTTACCTTATGTAGCCTATTCAGTCGCTTAGGATTTGGCCGTTAATGATTTTTACTTCATAATTTTTAACAAACTTTTTTATTTTTAGAAGGTTTGTTTTGTTGTATGAACTAATTTTAGATTTTGTTAAGCATGTCCTCATTATGTCAACATTTTTTGAGTTGGTTAAGCATGTCGTCATTGTATCGACATTTTTGAATTGGTTGCAGTATAAAAGGGGCTGCTCTCCCTCATTTTTATGGGCACCTTTTTCAAATCAAGAGTCTTCTCTTATCAAATTTGAGTTTTGCATTAATGTCGAAAGTTTGTCGTTTTGCTTTTGTAAGTTGTTTATTTGGAGGAGTGATTTAGAGTTTTTGGAAGGACTTAAACAAAAGAGTCTTTGATCCATTTGGAGCTATATTCTCAGGCATGGGATTTATTTCTCCTTCTCTATGCTTTTCTTATTTTTCAAAACATAATGTGATGTATTATTTTTAAGCAATTGCAATGTTGAATTTTCAATGTGAATGTATATAAATAATATATATATATATATATATATATATATATAAGTTAGCAAATTTGTATTGTGATTGTGAGAAAGTGTCTATGGTTGAGATTTTACGTAGATAGAATCGTAAATCAATCATTGATTGGTGTTCGTATAAGAAAATTATATAAGAGGAAAGTTAGTGAAAATAGGATTCAAGTGGTATTACTTTGATATTTGTATCCTAGTAAAAGCATGTAATAGGTTAACCTTGGGATATGTGATCCATGGAAGATGTAGATAACCTAGAATAGAGTTTGATGTAATTGTTTAGCAGAAATATTCCTGCGATTTGTTGATCCATGGGAAAGGAATATCCTATGTGTAGAGAATGATACATTTGTTAAGTGGGGTTATTCTTGGGATTTGTGGATCCATGGGTAAGGGAATAACTTTTATATACAGATTGTTGTCTTTCCCAATCAAGATAGAAGGGTGGGTGAATATGAGACAAGAAAACTTTGGCCAAAGTGGTGTAAATTGCCAACGTTTACATTGTCTAGGTTCACTGTGATCCAGGTTTGCATTTCTAGTAGAGATTTTATATTTTGATGGTTGTAGTCATAGTATGATAGTACTAGTTAATGTAGGACACAACACCTTGCTCAAATTAGGCCTATTTTATTTTGGGTTACCATACCAATCCCTTCGTCAAAGGGTAGGTCCGTTTATCAGTTTGGTAAATGTGCGGGAAATTGCAGTTAGTTTGTGGTTGAAGGTAAATCGCTTGAGTGATGCTTCCCCTCATGCAGTTGGTGGCTGGGAATATTGAAGACAGACAAGTATACAATCATATGTATCTCTATTTTTCAGTTAAATCTCTTAGAGCTTGTATGTATTTATTTTATGAAAAAGTTGTAAAGAGAAATATTCAATTATTTTATTGAGGAAAGGTAATTTGATTATGCAATGGAAGTTTGGAATGTATTTCAAATGTGCATTTTTCAAATAAAAGAAGGAAAAATTTTATTACTCATGTATTGGATTCATGATTTATTTACTCTTGGGTTAAAACTTAGCTATTTTTACTTGGAAGAACAAGTGGCATGTTTTAGCAGTGCTCTTTTCTTTCTCAACTTATGTTATCAAACTGACTTCACACACTTCATTATTTTCATACCAATTTGTCGCATTCTACCCCTTCACAAATGACCTAGATCTCCTATAAATACTCTCTGCAACAATTCAAAGAATTGATTAGGTCGGCATCATAAACCCCTTTAGATGAAACATGTAGTACTTCAAGGGTCAACTTTAAAACATACAATATATTAAAGAAAGAACTTATAGACCACTGTATCTCAGGGTAGAATTCAAATAACATCATTACACACCTTGTAATGTCAAAACAATTGAACAGGATCCACTGCACATGACAGAAATCAGACTGTTGGCTCAAACTGCACAAACACTGTTAATTGGTCATCTTCACACCATCGAGGAGAAGCCAAAAACACCATGTGGACCAAGATTTCAGCAATGAACCTTCTTAACATCATCCATATACCTTTCTACTGAAGAATCAGATCATTCGATGCATCTGCAAAATAAGAAACATGTTGAACTACTGAAAACAGAGCATTCCAGACTAATTGTGATATTCCACAACTCAGGATATTATATTGTGGTACACAAAGATGTCTAAAACACATATGGATGCTCCTATACATCATTCAGAATATATCCCCAAATCTGCATAGCTATCTTTATTACTCCATTAGAATGCGGAGCAAAATACGTTCTCTTTTATGATTGTTTAAGCATTGAGACCTTGTTTTCCAAACTGCTAAAGCAAAGATATTCTTCCACAAGTCCAAATGATGTGAAATTTAAAACATATATGCACAATACATTATCTTCCTATCCTCAATCTTGCAAGGTCATATATTTAATAGAAGTAAAGTGCGGATTAGATTTTTGATCCGGAGTGACCAAAAACTTTTATAAAATATACTAAGTATGTATTATGAAGTATACCAGATCATGTCACAATGACTTGAGAGTGCAAAGGGGAGCATATGTGATAGTCTTCTTTAGCAGCATCTGTACAATACTTGTACAACAACATCTGTATAATGCTTGTGTCTAAGGCAATACTTCTTCTTGTGCATGACATCCATATAAGAAACTAAATGCATTCTCCAACCATTGTATGCATTCTCCAGCCATTGTTGACATCAATGACAATCAAATGCCAACAATATCCCCCTTTTCCATTGATGGCAACACACGCCAAAACTTCTCCCCCTTTGACATCAAGGGCAAAGGGAGCACTATATACATAGACCAAAAATTCTCCCCTGTCTCAAAATTGATCTTATCATTTACATTTGCATGCTCCCCCTAAGAGGTATCTTATATTATCCTAGAATTAGATCAATGTAAAAAAAATGATATCTTCTATTCTTCCGCATACGTACAATACATCAAGATATAATAAAAATAAGCCTTAGTAGTAGGAAGAATGTTCTTGTATATAGCTTTTAGTTGCAGTAGCACAAAGTCCCAATGTTTCTTGGTAGAGGTAAGTATTTGCGCCTACCCAATGATCTGCAGATATAACTCTTTTGCTTCTTCTACTGAAGATGGTGCAATTGCCATCTAGGAAAATTTGTCATCTTTTGTTAGCATTCATGTCAGTGCAGCCATTCTCAAGCTAACAATCTCTCTCAGTTGACTTATTTGGTCCTTGATTTGTTCTTTTTCATTCTGGAGTTGTTTGAAAAGTGTATGAGATTTTTCAATCTCAACCCTTAATCTTCCTTTATATCTTTTAAAGGTTCATAAGTTGCAGAAATATTGGATATTTGCAACTCAAGGTCATCAATCTAGTCTTTTAGACCCTTTGTTATCATAGGCCATGTTAGGAAGAATTGGTATAACACTTTTGCTTCTTCCAGAGCATTTTGAATATTCTTCATACTATCTACCAACATATTATGTGTATTGGAACATTTTTCTGATAAATCTATCAGTCTCTTATTTTTTATTTGTTCCATCACCCTTTTCTCAGCGTCTTTCTCCAAAAGTCTAGAGTGATTGTTTAAAGATTCCAAAAGTTACTTTATCTATTGAATGGGAGTCAGGGAAGCATCCCTCTTAGCATCCGGTATTACCTTTTCAAAGGCACTCATTGCTTCTTCCAAAAGCTCATTTTCTTCCACTTGAGATTGCAAGATTTCTTCTTGAACAGTAGCTTGGAATATATTTCCCAGTTGAAGCTTCTGCAAAGGAGAAATACTAGACAAATTAACTTGTCCATCCAGAATAGGTAGCTCAAACATTTGTGGAGAAGCAACAAATTGAACTTTCCTTTGTTGTGCCAAGAATTGTTTGATGGAATCAATTGGGGAGGCCACTAGGTCATGAGCAGAGCTCCCTGCATCTGTACTCACTTGCTCTTCTCCTGAATCAATGATGTTATGTGATTTTGGGTTCTCTAGAGCAGAATTGTTGGCCTCTTTATCTTATTTGTCCTTATCATAGTCCTTAGTTTTTCCAAAGGAGGAATATTGTCCACAGTATTTTCAACTTGTTCACTTTTCTCAGAAGTTTCCTCACTCAGTCTTCCTTCTTCTTTCTTTCTTTATCATTGTTCTATGGATCAGACTTGGCATTTTCTTCAGTAGAGATGTTTACATATCCTAACACATTTTCATCATCCTTCTCCTTTTCAACTTGTTCTATATTTTGTGGAGGAGATGTAACATCATGATGAGGTGATTATGGTGGTGAATCATGTGGTTGTTCCACTTTCTCTGTTTCCCTTACCTCACCAAGTATTTTTTGAGTAATTTCCTCAGTTTCTTTAGTAATCTTTTCAATGCCTTCCTCTCTATTTTGCATAAGAGTATCTACTCTATACTTTGTTCTAAGCTCTTGGGCTTGCCTTTGAATCAATTTTTCTTTTTCCTTGTCAAATAGGGAAGCACTAGCTTTATCCAAAGCATCTTGTCTAAGTTTCTCCTCAAGGGAAACAACTTCATTTCTATCCCTTAGAGATTTCTGTAAGCTCTCCGGTACTTTGGGTAAGATTTCATCAAGAGAGTTGTTATATCTCATCATGTACATAGAAAATTCTTTTTCAATAGTAGCTTGATCTTCATGAGAAGCTCTCGGATGAAGTTTTACAATTTCATCAAATAAATTGAAACAAATGATGGCATTGTAGATTGCATCTAGAGATATAGGTTCTCTAGGAGGAGGTTTTGGTACCTAGGTGGCACTTTTCTTTTTCTTCTTGAGTGGGGGAGCAGGCTCCTCTTCTTCACTTGCATCAACACCTTGTTTCTTCTTCCTTTTGGCCTTCACCTTGACCCCTGGTTGCCTTTTCTATTCTCCATTATGCTTCTTTCTTGAGATAACTTCTTCTTCATCACTATCAATTTCCTCTACAATAGTTTCTTTCTTCTTCTCTAGTTGTTTTGATCCCATGGATTTTATCAATATTTGACCCTTAGAAACATGTGTTTGTCTGGTAGATGTTGTCTTTGCAGAGGAGGTAGGTTGTGGACCACTGGCAATAGATTGAGAAACAGATCTACCTAACCTTCTTGGTGTTGTATGCACAATGGTAGGTGACACAAAATGTTTTGCAACATCCTGAGAAGTGAAGCCTCTAGGTGGGATACCAACTCTTTTGAACAACTTTTCTTTGTTCTTCTCTACCTCTTCTTCAGCCCTTTTCTTGCATAATTTGTCCTGAATCTCTTCATATGTTCCAAATCTCCCACCTTTAGGGTCTTTAGGCTGCCCTAACAAGATCCCTACATAGGCCTTAACTTCATCATCAGGTACTTCATATGGAAGTTTGGGAATCGATGAGGTCCTCATCTCAACTGCTACCATGTAGTAAAAATCCTTATCCACAAGAAATGTTGTCATCTTTGTATTTCCTGACTAAATCAAAAGAGATTCTATCTCTTTTATGCATTTTAGTTTGATTTTGTTTTTTTAAATCCCCAGAAGATAGTATTATAGTTTTGTGAATCAAAGCTTCTCATGTATTATTTGATTTGTGCTTCTACATGCCTTTCTTGTTGCCATATTTTTCCTCTATATCCTAGTAACTCATTCATGAAATAAAATGCCAGGCAAATGATGAGGGAACCATACTTAAAGTTGTATCATATCTCCTTTGTTCTTTTTAGGTTTTCTAGTAGTTGATCCTTCATGAATTCACACAAATCAAGGTCCTTACCCTCCTTAGACATCTAGTACGTAGTGTGTATGGATGTGGTTGTTGCAAATCCCTCTCTGTTGGAGTAATACACTTTGTATGCAATGCCCATTACTACATATCTCACACTAGGGTCAATAATATCATCAATTGTTGTCAATTCAGTGACCTTTTCATTCTTGATTGATTTTAATTGTGGTATGGGTCCAGTGGAACATATCCCTATTACAACCCTAATAGCTTCTTTCATTATTTGATGGGGTTTGTCAAGGTACATGAATTCATCATGAATTCTACTGAGGATATACCTAACCCAGTCGTGCTCATTACAGAAATTTGAAAAATCTTTCCAAACATCCAACTGTTTCTTCAATGTTGGCATACTCAGGTTTGTAATGAATATCATCATCATCAACCAATTTATGCTTTAGGGTTTCAAACTTGCCATGGTCTATCTCTTATAATTTTGTGTGAATGTATATCCTAACATTTTCCATGTATACCACAAATGCAGGAACATTAGATAATGCTTCGTTGCTTTCAACTTCCATTGTGTTATAAGGATGTTTCTTGAATTTTGGTCAAAGTTCATCAACAATATTGATCAATTGAGAGGTAAAATGTTGAGTTCATGTGTCTTAGATTTACAGTGATCGGCAAGAGTCACAGTGATCTCGTTGTTCATAGTGGGTTGTTCTTTGTATTGGGTTGACAGAACACCATCGGCGAACACTTAACTTGTTTCACCAACAGTTATGTTCACACCGATGAAAGGCTAGCTATCAGGTAGACTCTATTGTATCAACAGAAGTGAAGAACATTTGGCTGATCTGCTATGTTACACCGACGACATATGTCTATCGGCATGAGTTAGGTCATCGGCTAAGCTCGTGGTAGTCGCTCTGATAATTTTGAGTTACCCCGATGGAGGTTGGAGAAGCGTTGGGCGCCAACGTAAGAATCACTGTCGGCCCAGCCTTGAAATGTCAATCCAATGGCATTGGTCACGCCGACAAAGGATGAAGGATCGGGTATCGATGGGACAAGGAACCATCGGTGTGGATGGTGGACTGGTCTCCGATGAGCTAGGTCTTTCCGATGGTCATTGAACAATTGACTGATTGGTCTTGTCAGCAAAAGCATCGACAATAGTCTTACTGAGTGGTCAAGTATATAAACTAGAAAATCTCCTGATGATTGATGCATGTGGGACTAATGAGTTCTCATGAATGCGAACAGTTAGAAATGACTTTCTTCATGGTTGAACTGAACAGTAACTGAATAGTTTGGTGGTTTGGTCAGTTGCATGAGAATTCGATTAGATTGATAAAGCAATGAGGGATCGATAGAGTTTTTGAGTGAGTTCAATCTGGTGAGCTCTATTTTTCTTCTTCAGTGAAGTCCTATGCTGTATGTTGTACGCAACATGTTAACAATATGTGAAGGGATTGAGGAGAGATAGTTAGAACAGAGTTCGTAAGAAGGGGATTCAGGCCGAGAGGGTGATGTCCTATACTATATGCAATTTAAGGCATGATAACAGTATGAAGGACTAACCTGAGTGCAATGAATAGAACTGAGAAGAACTTTGTGCATAGTTATACTGTCTGTTATTCTCCAGATGGAACAAGATGTTAATCTTCTGTAAAGGCTATGAGCCTGTAAATGTATTGTAGTTGTTTGGTTGCTGAATAATACAATGGCTCTGTGATTTGGAGTGTGGGGTTTTTTACCCGTAAGGGTTTTCCCCACGTAAATCTGTGTTCTTGTTCTATCTTTCATGTTTAATATTTCTGTTGTTGAAATTAGATCTTGTTGCTTGTATTTCCTCTAAGGGTCAATCTTGGAAATGTACTATGTATGTTTCCACTTTGTGGCATAGTTGTGTGTGTTTTTTAAGAAATTGAAAATAATTTAAATCTGTCGAAGACACCACTATTCTTAGAAATACATTCTCAGATGTTGTCATTTCCTTACAAATGGTATCAGAGCCTTCTTCTGGGATCTACTTTGTTGCTCACATATGTACATTTGTGTGCTGCATGTGTTTACATGTAAGAGTTCTTGGTGTATAAGGTCTGGGTATTCCTTCTGTGATGATTTCTTAGTGTGATAGGCTTGAGTAAATCTAAAGGAATCATCTGGTGTTTGATCCTTGTTTTGAGTGAAGTTTGGCAGTTGATCTTGTTTTTCTGTTTTAGCAGTGCTTAAAGGATGGTGAAAATGGAGAGACTGGAGTTGGCCATGATGTGGCTTGAGGCTCTTAGTTGACAGTGTATAATCCTATTGCATGGGGTTGGATTATGCTTTGTGGTTGTGTTGCTATAGTAACTTTCATATTGGGTGTCTGTGTGAGAGGTTTCCTTGTGATATGAAGAGATTTGTGTTGCTTCTCAGCCATGGAGAAGTGTGCTTATACTGGATATTTGTTTCTAGTATTGGAAAGCATTGTTTCTATTGCCCCAGTTGCATAAAGGTTATGGAGTTGATCATTGGAAGATCTGGGAGCTTCTGTAATAGCCTGATTCTCTCAGATGCATGTGCATGTTGGTGGTTGAGGGATTGGTCTACAAGTGGTCCTGAAGTTCTTGAACTGTTGTTTCCTTAAATGGATATTTTGTACTTGCATGACTCAGATTCATGTTTATTGGATTTGAGGGGTCTTATAGTTTTTCCTTAAAATCTATGGTTATGCATATTCATGATGATCCATTATTCTGGTTTAACTATTATGTAGTTTATGTTGCAAACTTTTGGGTCTTCTAGATGTGAAGTGGGTATGGATGTGCATGAGTGTTTTTCAAACACAGTGGTTTTGCAGGTTTTACACGGTCAAGAGAAAAACTTGTGGTTTTGTGAAGCTGCAGTTAAGGTATTTTCTAGACCCTGGCTTTTTAGGGTGTTGCTGGATGATATAGTTGCAGTTTTGCATGCATGCTATGTGCATGGTGTGAGAAGGTGAAATGCTTTCTCTACATGGGAGTGCTGGTATGTGATATGTCACTCAGCATTTCTGTGGTAATGCTTTTGGTTTTCTATACTATGGTGCTCAGGTTGTGGACATGTTTGGCAAATCATATTTGTAAGTAATCTGATGCTTGAGTCATGTTGTCTACATTGTTATCTATTTCTTGAGATCTCAGTTTTGCAGTTTCCAATGTGATAGTGAGTTTGCATGGTATATTGGTTGGATCTATGAGTTATGTAGTTTTGTGGGCTGATCACCTATTAAGCTACAGTGAGATGACTCGGATGTGGATTGTCTTTATCCACAAGATTATTTTAGTGTTTATGCAAATTTGTTAGCTGGCCTTGTCTCTGGTCACGTGTGCATTGGTGTGACTATTTCAAGATGAGAGGATGGATGTATAGAGTACCTAAATAGTTGGTTATGGAGACCTATAGCATGTGTTTCATGATGTTATGAATAGCTTGGATTCACAGGTTTTGTGTAAGCTATTGACAGTGATAGTGTATTTCCTTGGTTTGGAGATCTTGGTGTCACTTGGTTTTATTGTCACAAGGACATGTTAATGTGTGGACCTAGAGGATTTTTAGATTAGGAGATGTTTGGTCAGGATGCTTGGAAAGAGCTATTGTTACAGTTCAGTGGGAGCTTTAGCATTGACTATGTGTTCATCACTTAGTGGTGAATGATCTTCTTTAGTGTTTCAGATGTTACTAGGAGGAACTCTTTGATCCTGTTGCTATAGAAGGGTTCTTTCGCATGTGCAGGGGCACTATTTGAGGATGTGTAACATCTTGGAGCCATGGAGGATTCATGAATTTCTTGGCTGAGGTGTTGGTGGTGCTTGATAGGTGATGTTGGTTTAGAGTTTGGTTTGTTTCATGTCATGCTATTTTCTTGATTTATGTATTTGAGTTTTGGCATGATACATTGCTCTTGAGACCATGGTTATGTTCACTTGGAGCGTGGAATCTCCAAAGGGGGATGGCAAGATCATGATGTCATGATAAGTTCATGTTTCAGATGATTGAAACTTTGACAATGGTCTAGTGATTCTTTGTGTGTTGGGTGCATTGATCTTTTGCTTGATTACTTCATATTGGTGTAGTGATGCAGTTGGAGTTTAGCATGAGGTGATTGTTCGAAGGTACTCATGGATACATGGAGAATAAGGTAAGACTGTATATGCTGTGCTTAATCAGAGTTTGTAGCTGGAAGTTCGAGGAGTCTTTACCTTGGTTGAATGTGAGTTCAACAAAAGATCTAGAGGAGATTGTTCTTGGAGAAAGTCTTTCGGACTTGGATATCTTGGAAGAACATTCTCATTCCCCATTCTTGGTCTACTCGACAGTTTATTATTTGAGAGGTATTGCCCATTGTTTCTCTTAGGTGTTTTATGCTTTCTTTCATAGATATGGATCTTGAACTGCTCATAGATGGTTCTGGAGGATTCATTGTGAGAGATGGATAACATGTTTATCTCCTTTTGCATTTGAGTTTAAATATATCATACATTGATGAGAATTGTTAGGAGATGTTTTATGGGCTGTTTTCCTGAAATGGGAAATGGATTAGTTTGATCTTCTTTGGGTTGAGAAGCTTATATCCATGTTAGTTGCATGATTACATATGCTAAATTTGATCTCTTGAGATTGAATGTTTGTTTGGGTGTTGTTATACTATTTCTTTTTGGGGTATTGCGAAGGGAATCATACTTGAAACAGTTGGCACTTAGAGGTGTATGTAGAAGGATTCTCTACAGGTATATGATGTGCAGAGTTACTCTCTATGGTCTTAGTTATTTTTTTTGATGGTGTGTTTCACATTACATTGTTTTGAGGTTTGTTCGGAGCTGAAGTGATCATTAGTATGCAATCATGTGCTTTCACTTATGTTCTTGGGTGATAGCATGAAGGTCCTATTATCTCTTTCATTGTTGGGTGTGAAGAACTTGAGAGATTTCTAGACTGGTGGAGAGATGTACAGACTTTGCATATCATGGTGGATGTTTCCTTGGTACTACATGATATTTACACTTTCTATGTAATGTTATTGGTGGATTTTGTATGCCATGATCTTTTTCAAATTTGAATTACCCATGCAGTGGGAGTTCTTGATGTGTTTGGTCTTATTCGACTGGTTGACACATGGAGCTTGTATTTGCAGTTGATGGGTGTATATGTAGGTGGCATGAGTCTGTTGATGCTTATACCTTTAAGGTATGAATGATTAGATGTTTTAGCACTGGATGTGTGTGCTATTTTTAGTCACATGGGTTTTGTTCAGTTGGATGGGTGCAGTCAGTTTTCTGATTGTTAATCTAGTTGATGTTCTATCTTGTTTCTGGAGAATGGTTACATGGCTGTGTTCTGGAAGTTTTGAAGTTGGAGCTTCTGTGTAGCTTGAGCACAGTGGAGTGGTGGCGGTATTAGTTTTGATTCTATGACCTGGAATGTTGATGGTTTCCTGTACATCCTTCATCAAGTGGGAGAATGTTGAGTTCATGTGTCTCAGATTTACAGTGATCGACAAGAGTCACAGCGATCTCGTTGTTCATAGTGGGTTGTTCTTTGTATCGGGTTGACAGAACACCATCGGCGAACACTTAACTTGTTTCACCAACAGTTATGTTCACACTGATGAAAGGCTAGCTATCGGGTAGACTCTATTGTATCGACGGAAGTGAAGAGCACTTGGCCGATCTGCTATGTTACACCGACGACATATGTCTATCGGCATGAGTTAGGTCATCGTCTAAGCTCGTGGTAGTCACTTCGATAATTTTGAGTTACCCCGATGGAGGTTGGTGAAGCATTGGGCGTCAGTGTAAGAATCACTATCGGCCCAGCCTTGAAATGTCAATCTAATGGCATTGGTCACGCCGACGAAGGATGAAGGATCAGGTATCGATGGGACAAGGAACCATCAGTGTGGATGGTGGACTGGTCTCTAATGAGCTAGGTCTTTCTGATGTTCGTTGAACGATTGACTGATTGGTCTTGTCAGCAAAAGCATCGACGATAGTCTTACTGAGTGGTCGAGTATATAAATTGGAAAATCTCCCGATAACTGATGCATGTGGGACTAATGAGTTCTCACGAATGCGAACAGTTAGAAATGACTTTCTTGACGGTTGAACTGAATAGTAACTGAATCGTTTGGTGGTTTGGTCAGTTGCATGAGAATTCGATTAGATTGCTAAAGCAATGAGGGATTGATAGAGTTTTTGAGTGAGTTCAATCTAGTGAGCTCTATTTTTCTTCTTCAGTGAAGTCCTATGCTCTATGTTGTATGCAACATGTTAACAGTATGTGAAGGGACTGAGGAAAGATAGTTAGAACAAAGTTCGTAAGAAGGGGATTCAGGCTAAGAGGGTGATGTCCTGTACTATATGCAATTTGAGGCATGATAACAATATGAAGGACTAACCTGAGTGCAGTGAATAGAACTGAGAAGAACTTTGTGCATAGTTATACTGTCTGTTATTCTCCAGATGGAACAAGATGTTAATCTCCTGTAAAGGTTATGAGCATGTAAATGTATTGTAGCTATTTGGTTGCTGAATAATACAATGGCTCTTTGATTTGGAGTGTGGGGTTTTTTACACGTAAGGGTTTTCCCTACGTAAATATGTGTTCTTGTTCTGTCTTTCATGTTTAATATTTTTGTTGTTGAAATTAGATCTTATTGCTTGTATTTCCTCTAAGGGTCAATGTTTGAAATGTACTATGTATGTTTCCGCTTTGTGGCATAGTTGTGCGTGTTTTTGAAGAAACTAAAAATAATTTAAATCTGTCGAAGACACCACTATTCTTAGAAATACATTTTGAGATGCTATCATTTCCTTACATAAAAGAGGTAGCCATCTTAAACAACCGTGACAACTAAAATTAGGCTTAAGTAATATGAAGAATACCTCTGAAATTTGTTGCTAGGTATTTTCTTTTATGCTTTGTTGCTCCAAGATATTAAATGCTTCACATGCTTCTTTTCTCCTTGAAAAAGATCTTTCAAAAACTTGAAATGCAGGATGAGATCGAATCACATGAAAATCGCATAAATAGATCCAATTTTTTGCCATAAATGCACTTCCCTTTTGGTAGATGCTCTTATAACTAAAACCCTAAAATGTTCCACAATATTTTACATTAAGAGATTTTCCTCCAGAGTTTTGGGGAAATGAAGCTCCATTGCCTTGCCTATGTCCTCCCTAGAGGATTCCATGGTAGACATTCTATATGACCTGCTTCTATTAAGAGAAGCCTCAACAGATCTGGTGATTAAGTTGATATACACTGAATTTCTCCCCTTGACCCATGTCATTTCCTTTTAATCAACAATGAAATCTTCTGCCCCAAGCAGAAGCAATGTCTTCCAACCTTGTGTCATGAATCTTCTCTGGTTTCTTTCTCCAAACATATTTGACTTTCTTTTCTTCTGTCACCTCCTAATGTTCATCGGATGATTTTTTGAAACCATTTTTGTAGAATTTTGCTTTGTGTCTAAAACCATTACACTTGTAGCACACCTCATTGTATTTTGATGATGCACTGATATTTTTCTTCCCATAATTATTATACTTTTCCTTGGATTGACAATCAATAGCCGTGTGACCAAACTTGTTGCATACAAAGTAGTATCCATAAAAAGAATGAGAGAATCTAGCATTATTCTTGGAAGATATGAAGGAATTCTTTCTCATGATGTTGTTTCTTCTTTCCTTAGATCTACATTTAGCAACCTTGTGTCCATATTTATTGCAGGATAAACAATAAGCATGAAAATGAGAGTCCACCACATTGTACCTTAGGGGTCTAAATGAATTCTGACTCATCTTGCTCCTACATTCAATAGCCTTGTGAGCAATTTTTTTACAAGCATAGCAATTGCCATTGAAAGTTTGAGAGTACCTAATAGGAGCAAGTTGTCTTGCATGTGGAGGACTATTGAATCTTCTTTGTCTCTAGACAAGACTAAATCCATCTTCTTTTGCATCTCCAGAGGCATTCTTTTTGGGATCTTCAGTGCAAGATTTTTCTTCCTTTATTTGAGATTTCCCTTCTACTTTGAAATTATCATATAAGTTTATAGATGTACTGGTTGTAGCACTTTTCCCCTTTTCAAAGACAAGCCAGTTTTTTCTTTTGATGGATTTTGAGAGTTAATCAATTCATCAAGAATTAGAGAACCTCCTTTTAGTTTTAACCCCTTGTCAATTTATTCTTTTTCTTTTTCCAGTTCTTTTCTCAGTGTGACAACTTCTTCCTCAAGTTTTGAACATTCATTTGATTTCTCAGTGAGCTTGGTATTCAAGCAACCTTCAATCCTCTTGTCTTCTTCAATTTTGACTTTCAAATCAGAGATCATTTCCTCTACTTTTTTGAGGTTAACCCCACATTCTTTTTCTTCTTCTATCTAAGATTTCAATTTTCTAATTTGCTCCTTTAGTTTTCCAGCTTGTGTCTTTAGTTTGACAATTTTCTCCTCTAATTTTTCAAGCAATAACCTCATATTTCATATTTAGTTCTCTTGCTTCATCCAAATCATTAAGAGCTAACTAGAGTTCTCCTTCAAGGTCTACCTCATCTATATCCAAGTCCCAACCTTCAAGTTCCATATGCTCTCGATCTGATTCTGGAGTAAATATGTCATTAGGCATTAATTCATGTTCCATGTGTTCAAATATAGGATCTACCTTAGTTGTTTGGTTTTTGAAAGGCACATGGCTCTTATACCAATTATTAAACACACCTAGAGACTAAGAGGGGGTGTGAATCAATCTATACAAAATTTAACTACCTCATTTTAGATTGGTATCAAAATAATTAAAGAACTGAAATTAAAGCATGCAACATATCAACTAACACAATGACACCAGGATTTTTACTGGAAAATCCAAAATGGGAAAAACCACTGTGAGTGTTAACTCACAATATATAATGCTCATTGTTATAAAGATTTACAACTTTGTTTTAGGGCTACAACCCAAGGAAGCTACTACTCCCTAATTATAATTTTTAGGGTCACTCCCAAGGAAGCTACAACTCCTTGTAGACTCACTATATGATGTAAGAATTACAGAGATAACAATTACATGAACTATTGTATGGAATACATCTGACTTATGTTGATATTGCAGTAATCTTTTCTTTCTCAACTTATGTTATCAAACTGACTTCACACACTTCATTCTTTGCATACCAATCTATCACATTACACCCCTTCACAAATGACTTAGATCTCCTATAAATACTCTCTGCAACACTTCAAAGCATTGATTAGGTCGACATTGATGGTACCATGTAAAATTTTTCCATGGTTATGGTTTTTAGGCATCCTGATAGAAGATATATGACCTAGGGTTTTTGCAAAGTAGAAATATCCTAAGTAGTACTCCTCAAAATCTTGAACCCTTGTGTCGAGTGTATTTAAAAGGGTCACTTTTGTTATGTTATGAGATTGACTGCCTCTTACCTATTGCTCAAGCCTTTAGTTGCCTCTTTATGCTCTAAAATATGTTGTTTACTGGCCCCCTGTTGTGCAGTCATCGCCCCTAGCCAGTGCCTAATGTTTTGTAAAAAAATGCCATGATGCTTCTACTTGTCCACCCTCAGACACTCCTGTGGTCTCCTTCTTCCCTAGTAGATGAAGGTTGTTTTTAAGAGTGCATGCCGAGGGTCAGGTACCGCTAACCCCTTTTGATAGGTGGCAGTTATTTATTTACTTCTACTAATTCGCTAGCATTAAAATACTGACAAAGAAAACACCCCCGGAATCATAAAAATGATGCCAGCTGGCATGAAACCATCTTCGGTTGCAGTAAAGAAGGTGGTGGTGGGTCCTAACTGCCATATAAAGAGCTTTTTAATGGTCTTCGCCATTCCGCTAAGCTTTGGCAAGAAGTCCCACCAAGCATCTACAGAGAGTCAAAAATATGACATGTGGCTGCTGCGTTCACAAATAGAAGTCCAGCTAGAGAGAGGCATACCATGATGAATGCAATTATATCCCTCTATCATTCCACTGGGTCATTAATCAGTGTGCCCTACTGGACTGCAGAATGATGGAAGGTTGCCATGTAACAAGAATGACGTAATTTATATGGCTTGTCCTTTTCAATAATTAATCAAGAAATACTGAGAAGGAATTTCCTGATTGGCCTAATAAAATTTACTAGACGTGTCAAGTATGGTTAGGTCTCTGAGACTAATCGTGGCCATCCAGTCTCTGCCATTATTGCATAATCTGATGGCTGACATTCAAATCTCCCAAAGAGGAATGATTCTACATATCTAATTCACGCAAGATGAAGTGAAGGTGGACATGACCAATTTCAGCCCTGAATAAATGATACTTTTTATATGACTCACGCCCCAAATTTTTCTATACTTACCATTTCAAAGCATTGAGGCATTAGAGCTGGTAATTGTTACAATATCTCTGGCATCAAACACAAAGTAACTATGTGCAACAATCCAGTGAGTCATCTACACCTCTCATTTGTACTTTTCTATTCCATTAATGTTTTACCATTACCTTCCTTTTTAAGAAAATCTTCTGTATGAATAAAAAAACCCCTGAACAAGGAAAAAGGAGAACCCTCGCCCTACTCTCGTTATTTAATAATGGCTTCACCTAAAGCCCAGGCTCCCTCCATTTCCCAAAAATGATCCTTGCATGAAGACCTTATAAAACAACTCCCTGGATCCTGTGCACAAAGGGTAAGAGTTAGTGGCCTTGAAAGCAAAGACGGGTTGGCTGATAAGTTTGTTGAGTGTAGAGATGCCAAAATCCCTATTTCTGGATGGTCATTATTTTACCATTGGTGGAGCAAGAGAAATGCTCACTCACCATTGTCAAATGTATGGGTGAGTGATTTAGGAAAGTTGATAGTCACTAATGTGTTTGATAGTCACTGTAATATATTTTCATGCTCTGTTGTTTCTGTTGCAATTTCAACCTCATATTTCTCCTCCTCCCGGGTCTCCTGTAGAGCCAGTTGCAGATGGGGGTAACTTCCTGGTGTAAGATCTGAATGATGCAGCGACCAGATAACTATGTGTTTTTTGAACTATTGTAAATAGTTTAATATATGATGTTTCTCCTTGTATGCCCATTAATATAAGGGCCTTTTGTCTCTTGTTCTATTTATTGTTAGTTGGCTTATGGCCTTTGAACTGTTAAGGGATCTCTAGTTTCTGGCTTGCAGATTCTCTTTTGCCTGCCATTTTGTAATACTTTTTATTATTATATAATATATTTATGGTGCTAAGTCACCTTTTGCAAAGAAAAAAAATGTGTTTAAAGACATCAAACTACTCCAGGCCATGGCTACCTATTATGATGAAACAACTAAAGTAATTAGGAGTGTGAAAGGGGGTGTTCTGGTGGAAATTAATGGGGAGACTATTGCCACTATCTTTGGTTTGAGATTGGCTGCTTCTATAGAGATTGATACAAATAGATTCAAAGCCCTATATGCAAAGGAAAAAAGGAGTTATAGAACTATATATTTTCCTAGATATAGGGAAAAGACACCTAATGGTAGATCAGTGAAAATTCCCCTAAGTGAGCAAGAGCCTTTCAGGCTAGATACTTTTGGAAGTTATTTTTCTAAAACCTACTATGCTCTTTGTCAAGTTCTGGGAGAAGACAAGAGTGAAAGAATTTGCATTGATCTTACCTATATGGCTGTTGCTATTCAACATCCATCTCAGAGTCTTCAATTTGATTTTGCATGTTATTTAGCAAAACATATACATTAGGGATTAGTAAAAATCAAGAATAAGAAGAAACCAATCAAATTCTGATGGTTTTCATTGTTGTGCTACATGTTCCTATATCAGGGGAAAACAAAGATAAACTGGAACCCCAAATTAATGATTAATCATGTTGACAACATGGGGAATGTGTTTCCAGTCCAGTGTTGGACTCATATATGGGACAAGAATGATCCCAATTCTAGTTATAGGTTCTTCAGAGATTATTTTGTGGTCACAGTATTAAATATTTTCAGTCAGATATACCCAAGATTCCAATCCCATTGTTAAATTTCCTTAGACCTGTAGTAAGGGTTCCTGCTTTAGAAATTAAGCACAATTGGGGGATTTTTTCCTCCATGAAGAGGGCACAGTTTTAAGAGTCTATGGTACCCCTGTTGGTCCTCATATTTTACCAAAATATGTGTCATTAAGGGTTGGTTTCTTGGAAGTTATCTGGCAGTTGTCTGAATCAGAAAAGGTTGACCTGGCAAGATAGAAAAATGGATCTTTCTTCCCCTACTTAATAGTTTTCTGTAATTTTAGAATGGACAGGGAAGGATTTGCTAAGCTAAATGATAAATTTATTATTTTTAAGATGAAGCAAGAACATGCTAGGTTCTTTGACCCTGAAGGATATATAAACAACATCAGACAAGGTATCAATAGGTCTTATCTTTCCCATCAAGTGTTTTTTCCATTAGAAACTCTACTACTGATGAAGAAGTTAAAATGAAAAGAGCAAAATGGTCTATCTACATGAGATATGATGAATCAATGCGAAAGAAGAGGCCTTCTTACAAGGGAATTTTCCTAGATGTTACTGACCCCATCACCAGGATGAAAAAGATTTTATCATATATTGGTGAATTGGTTGACATACAAGATAGTGAGCCTATTGATCCCACTAAAGAAGAAGGGCCCTCATGCCCACCCCCTGCTAGAAATTTGGTAAAATATACTTTCAAAAGAAAATCCAAAAGTGAGGAGGTTAGAGAACAAGCTACAGAGGCTCTTCCACCAACTCAATTAACTCTGTCTCTTTTACCACCTCCACAAGTATCACTCCCTTCCATACCAATGATTGAATTAGATTCTCCTCATAGGGAGCCCTCTCCAAAGAGGAAGAAAGTTGAATAGACTCCCTTGGTTGATTACCCTAATGATGAAGGAGAGATGGAAATGACTGAGGAAAAAATACAGTGTGAGATGCCGTCCCCTAGCAGAAATGAGCCTGAGGAGCTACCTTTGAATAGGATTACTGACATTTCCATTAAGGGTAATGATGTTTTAGATGACATCAGAACTATAGCCTGTAAGAATTTCATAAGTGATGATGTTTTTGTTAATTCTAAAGAGTTTTCTGAATTCTTGTGGAAAAGTAGAAGGAATGAATATGAGAAAAGATTAGAAGAAGAAATGTCTCAATCTCCTCAATATACTCGGGAGCAAGTATCCATTAAGATACACACATAGATGAAGGAGGAGGTTAATAATATTACTCCAGAATAGAGTAGACAGATGATCAGGGACAATGTAATATTTCTACTTCCTGAATGGGATATAGCTTCTGCTATTGATTTGGATACTATGAGGAGACAAGATAATGAAGTTTTTTCCACAGAAGAAGAGGTTGAAGCTGCATTGACAGGTGCCAGATTCAATCCAAAATGGGAGACCCTAGCTATTTGGGCTTTGGATCCTAATACTGATAAACCTTTGGTTACAGAACCTGACAGAGATTTGAAAGGTGGCTTGATAATAAAAAGAGTTCATGATACCTCTGCTTCAGAAGCATTTGAGATGGCAGTAGAAGTTGCAAAATTTAGTAAAGCAGCCACCATTGCTCTTCAGAAGAAGTATGATGAACTAGGAAAGGAACATATGTATACGTTGCATGAATAAATTAAGTTAAAAGAAAGGGAAATGCAGTGGAAACAACAAGCCTCAACATTAGCCTCACCACATATGGCATTGGTAATCAAGGATCCAGGTTTTCTCTTTTCTGATCTTTCTTCCACTTCAAGGCTTATTCTTGAGAAAGAGAATGAAGAGTTAAGGCAACAAATCAACTCATTTGAAGAAATTTTTACAAATTCTTTTGATAAACAACAAGAGGATAATTGGTGTATTATTTCAAGTATTCTAGAATTATTAATGGATAAAGTTTCAACTAAGGCAATTGGTATCCATAAGAGCTATTATGACTTGTAACAAGTCATTAAGAAAATAGAAGATGATAAAGGACAAATAGTGCCTCTGTTCAATAAGTAGATCCCAAGGATTGCTTCTTTATTAGGCATTTGTAAAGGATCAAATCATGATCTTGATGCTCCCAAAGATGTTAAACAAATCTATACAACAACAAAGGAAGCAGGAGAATCCCAGGCATTTATAGACCATCTTGAGGAGAGAACATTGAAGTTGATTCAGTGTTTTGACAATGATAAAGTTGGAGTCATCCCTGCAATAAAAACTGTGAATGGTGACATTAAGCCATGCCAATCTTGGATTCTCCAATTGAGTAATATCATCCGTGTCATTTATTTCTTTATCTGTCAAGATAATAAGATTGATATTCCCATGTTTAGAACAAGTATCAACAAACTATGGGATTCTTGTTAACTTGCAGCTAATGTTACAAGGGAAGCTTAATCAATTATAGCCAAGTACAACAATAAGTACGCATCATGTGTGAATAATCTTATCACCTTTCAATAGCCTATAGAGGAGAAATATCAGGCCTGGGATAAGAAATATAATGACTTACCTAACATTTGAAATCTTGAATATTGTGAAAGATACGTAAAGCTGAATATTATTGTTTGTTCATTTTTCAAATTTAGAATATACCTCTACAGGTCTTTTTGTTAGTAAAGGGAATCTTTGTGTTTCCAAGTGTAGACACCAAAAATTGTCCATTTCATAACATCACCTAATCATACCTGACCTTGTAAAACATCTTGTAATATTTATCCTAGGTCATTACATTATCCCATTTATCCCACTTACATTATCCCACTTGATCACCTTTCCCAATTAATTAAATAAATCTCATTTATTTAATTAATCCCTCTTCACATGTCCTACAAACAATTTAAATTAAATATTAAATCAAATCCCTCATCCATGTGTCACATGACTACAACTCTTCTCATGCATAAATAATTTAAATAATTTTATTATTTAAATTATGAGATTCCCACTCACATCCCATTTTTAGCCCCACTCATTTATGCATCATAGGCATCTTTTCCTCCAAAATAAATAAAAGAATCCCACTTATTTCCTCTCATCCTATTTTTAGCCTCATGCCATAACCCACTTAATGTGCGTCATAGGCACTAAAATCAACTTTTAATCCTAGCCCTACACATCACCCATTTGATTTTTAATCTTGGCCATCAAATCAAATCAGCCCCATCCTATAAATCTAGCCTCACACAGGCCATTTGAAATCCATCTTCTTCTAATATCCTCACTCTGCCAAAATTCTTCCAATCTTCTTATCTATCCATCTATCTATCTTCTTCTATCATCTTCATCTTATTGTTATGCTACACAAGTGAGCACCCAACATTCCTCCAACAATCAAACCTTCAAAATCTTGCATCCTCATGTGAGGTGGAGAAGAGTAATGGAGATAAATCGAGCATAGCATGGAGATTTTAGTTTGCATTTGTATTTATTACTTTGATTTTAATGTTGTCTTGTTCTCTATTGTGTATTGTTAGGGTTTTATCATTGTTGTTATACATTTACCCTGATTTGCAATTTTTACCCTAACTACATCTGGCACGCTTGGTGGGACTCACTTTGCTTGATCATTTTTGTAGGTTTTTCTAGTAAAAATTTGCATGTTTTCTAACCCTCATTTTGCAAGTTTTGCATTTGATCTATTAAAGATGACCTCCTAGGCTCAAACTAACCTCACCATTACGTCTGGGAGCCCATTTCCATGAAAATCAACTACAAATTTGCCTAGGTTTCATGAAAAAAAGTGCATTTGGTGAAGAAAATAGCATTTGCACAACAAAAAATCACCTTTGGCATAATCAGTCACCTTTGAAGAGCAACCAATCGCCTTTGAAGAGAAACTAGTCGCCTTTGAAGAATAGCCAGTCACCTTTGGCTATATCTAGTCACCTTTGAACATCAGGAGCTCACCTTTGGCTATATCTAGTCGCATTTGTTTGTATTGGGGTTTTTTACTATTTTTTGTAGGTTACAGGGTCTGAGCACCTTTGTTCAACAGTAAGTCACCTCTACATGATAGGAAATCACCTTTGCACAGTAGGTAATCACCTTTGGTAAACTTTTAGTCGCATTTGCATTTTAGTTAATCACTTTTGGTCTTGATTATACGCTTATGGTTTCTGCTCAGGAATCTAGGGTTTTTCTTGGGTACTGATGGGTATTTGTGTAGCTTGTCTTATCTGTATGTCAAAGAACGAAGAGAAAATTACCAACATGTGTCTTGTAGGTTCGATCAGTCGAAGTTGAAACTATATTTTCACACTAAATTAGGCACACTTCAATTTGGTGTTTAAAATGAACCATGCATGCACCGTGTTTATTTTATTTTCTTTGTTTGCTTGCTGAGTCTGTGTGTAACCTGACTTAGCAATGAGAGTATCCTCTCCCCCCACCTAACCAATGGATCTGCGGTGCAAGAGAAATTGTTGCTAACTCTAGAGGGCCTACCTTCCCATTGTGAGAAGGGAATGACCCAAGTGGAAACAAGATAAAGCCAAGCTCATTCAAGCTACTATATAAATAATGTGTTTATGACAAAATTCATGAGCAACAGTGGCAGATGTGTTATACCAACAAATGTTTCCCCTAAAACCCTATAGAGCGTAACTTCTGTAGGCTGGGAAGCCTCCTTATCAGAGAAAATTACCGCATGTATGACCACCTGAACAAATGCCCTCACTAGAAACTCTTGTGTAGCAACCAAAAACCCTCTATCTATTGGCGCAAGAGGTCAGACCTCTAAAGCTGTCCCACACTCTTGCAGTTCTTAGAAGAGATAGAAAAGTACCTTAAGATCTATGCATCTTAAGGACTTGGAACTTGGTGTGCCTGAGAAGTGAGTGCACTGTAAGGGGGAGCCCATGCCACCAAGTTTCTGGAGCTATCCGCTTTGAACAAGTGCGGCTGGAGAAATCCAAGTGGGAACCCAATAGATATTGTCTCAGCTAGCTTAGGTGGTTAATGTTTGTGAGTAGCTTGTGTATGAGTGTCTTCCATCTTGTTTGCTTGCCATAAATTACCAAAAAAGATGTCAAAAACAAAATCCCTGTCACAAAAAAATCTCATCCTAACACACATCCTAAGCCACATTATCCATATCCTCTAATCCTAATCATCCTAGACAATCATCATTCCAAGCCATCATTCCAATTTCATCCTAATCACTTCATCCTAGCCATTACCCAATCAACTTCATCCATTTCATATCCAAATCATATCTTGGTTACTCCATATCCTCACATCCTAATCTACCACTTGCAAATATGGACATGACATTCCCAAACAAGACCTATGAGAATGATCCTTATGGCACCCTAAGAATGCTTGATACCCTTGAGTGGTTATATAGAAAGGAACAAGTCCCTACGCCACCACAACACCAACAATTCCCATAACATCAAGCCATAGGCTAATACCAATAATCCCAAATCCAATAGGCACATCATCAACTTCACATCAATCCTATGTGTCATCTATACCATCATATCAACCTCATCTATTTACATGTCATGTTACCCCTTCATTGACCTATCACACACCTTCCAATGTCAACCCGTATCCATATCAATCCTCTCAACAACTATTATCCTATGTGATTCCTCCACCAACACACCATCAACACCTTCAACCGCAACCACAACCCATCCAACAATTCCAACATCAAAACATTCAACAAATCATATCACAACAAGTCCAACCTCGTCACATTCTATCTCAATCTCATGTATCACCTAACCCCTCTACCTATTATGTATAATACCACATCAACCCAAGATTATCCACTTCCTCCTTCCAACATGCCAACACACCATCACCCAACCCATTCACAAGGCCAAAAGGTGTTCTCACAAGAGGTACAGGCAAGCCAAAATGACCCTTTGTACATAAGTCAAATGTCCTTAAGTCCACTTTTGGAACAAGATCTCATATCCTTTGATGAAGGAGATACCTATGTATCACCTAATTCTACTCCAAGTGACCCCTTGTACCTAAATCAAGTGTCCTTAAGTCAATATTTGGAGCAAGATTTGATATCCTTTGATGAGGGAGATACCAATCTAGGTTATACACCCTATGAGCATCCTTCATCACCATCCATTCCAATGTCAATCCATGAGCTTACTAGTACTATCCCAACAACACCATATGATCCTACTCCTAGTCCTGATTCACCCAACCCTACTATCCCTCCATCCAACCCTAGTCCCAATCCAAACCCTAATATGTCCAATCCATCTAATCCAATTTCAAATCATCCCACAACTCCTAATCCTAAGCCTACAACACTATCCACCCTTATCATCCATCCACTATATTGTCCATCTACCCATGCACTTGCAAAGGATGTGATCCATTGGCTACTAGCTAGGAACAACTTATCCTCATGTCAAATGCCTATCTTAACACCTAGCAACAAGCCTTCAATTGTCATGCTTAATCCTCCAATGCCACCATGTGGTCCACAAACCGTTGAGCTTATTGAAAAGAATTCTCCCATAAGTCCTAGTCAAGACCCATCATGCCCTCATGTTGTTGACCAAGAACCTATCTAAGAGTCATCCACTTCTATTCAATCAAGCCAAGAGCTATGTCAAGAGTATACTCCTAAGCACATGGAAACATCAAGTCCTTGTCTAAATCAAGATCAAAGCATCTCTAAAATCAACCAATCCATGACTTTTATGTTTTCTATGATGAAGATATTATTTATAATCATAACCCTATTCATGAGCAAAGTGATCCCATTCACAGCCAAATTAATCCTATTTACGCTCACCTTTATGATCAAGATTCTATGTATGATCATGAAAACCATGATGAGCCTCTTAGCCAAACTTTATGCAAATCATGTTCAAAAGGTTATCACTCCACCTATCTTTCCTCCCATGATCATCCATGAGCAAGATGTCCAAATTGATCCTATCCATCCTCCATTTAGCCCATCCATGATCTACATACATCTACCTATCATGATGAGCCATGTGCCTCCCAAGAACACATAAGCATAGAAGATCAAACAAATACCTTGGATCTTAGTGAATACTATGCTAAGCAAGATCTTAATGATCCTACATCACCCATTATTGACCCTATTTCAAATCCACTGTCATATCTTGTTAGTCTATCCACCCTCATTCATGAATGTTCCTCCCTAGGAACACAACATCCATTGTCTACTATCTCACCTTCTTCATCCAATAAGGAGCTCATTTCTAGTTCCCAAACTACACCTAGTCCTCTTGTGCATCACATTCTTCAAAACATGAACTACCAAGGTAAAGTCTTAGGCCTTTATGAGCAAGGTATTTTGGAGCCCATCCATGTCAATGTCCCTCCACACTCATATGGCCTTGGATACATAGCCCAAGGATACCAATCTAAAGATGTTGGTACTTCCTCTATGCATCCTAAGTCCACTTCCTCCATCCCTTCAAAGTCCACCACTTCCTATCACAAATCCCATCACATTCCTAAAACATATGTCGTAATTCCACCTCCCTCATCCTACAAATTGCAAAAGCACATGACCATACACCTTCCACCATCCACTTTACCTACATTTCTTCCAATCCCTAACATCCCTCCATTTAATCTACTTCCACTACTCCCAACACCTAATATCCCCATTATCCAATTCCCTTATCCATCCATCCATAAATCCTCTAAAAATCCTAATCATGACCAACAAATGCACACATTGTCTAAACATAAAGTTTCCACTCATTCCACCAAACCCAAGGGATTCCAAAATAAAAATTTGGATGCCTCTACACATAAAGTCAAAAATCCTAAAGGTCCTAATGCCTTAAGATACAATTGCAAAACATCAAAGCCAAGTACATCCAAAAAGCAATCAAAGCCCATACCTCCAAAAGAAAAGTCTTAAAACAAAATGGTTTGGGTACCTAAGCAAAAAGAAAGCAAGTCAAATAAGGCATCCACCTCTCAAAAATCCCAACCATCCACCTCCATCCAAAATTCCCACTCCATTCAAAAGTTTCAAATTTCTAAATCCCACAAGAAAAGAGAAAATCATAAAAATACTAAGTCTATGTGGGTACCTAAAGTACTTCATCAACCATCTCCTAATCAAACATCTCCATTGCTTCATACACCCCCTCCACATCAAAAGCTTCAATGTTTATCATGGTGTGTGCAACCATTGGTCATGATTCCATTTCATCACGCAACAATTCCACATACCTCCATCTCCCCATCCTTCTTCCACTATCCTACATATCTTTCCCATCCTATTCCTATGGTCCATGCTTTTGCATAAGTCTTCCACCCATCCTTGCATAAGTCCTATATAATCCACATCATAATCCACTTTTTTCCTCCATAATCCACATCATAATCCATTATCTACCTACTCCATCTACCTCTTTCATGTCATCCCTTACCAACATCTATGAGCATAATGACATTTGACATGGTCCATGCAATGGCATCCATCTAACAGGACTATCACCTTTCATGGAACTAGACACTTGAGTCCCTCATATCCACCTATCCCATCCAAAATTTTTTTTAAAAAAAATCAAAAAAGTCAAAAATTAAAAAATTAAAAAAAATTAAAAAAGTCAAAAAATAAAAAAATAAATCAAAAAAATCAAAAATAAAAAAAGTAAAGAGAAATCCCTTCATCTAACGGTGAAAACCTGGTAAACAAGCGCCTTGGATAAGTACCATGATGAAAACCTAGCAAACAGTCGTCATGTGTAGGTTGATCTTCTATGTCACTTACACTTAGGGGCACAATGTCTCATCCACACTATCTATCCCATCATACCTCTCCTACCATTTTCCATCTTATTCTATCATATCTTACCATCATTATCCGTTACCTACATACCTATTCTATTGAGTCCATTCATCTTCCCTTCCTCTTTTGATCTTGATGAAGATATAGGGGCAAAAACAAAAAAATGTTGAAACATGTTTTTGGGTATCTCTTGACATACCTCATCCTTTCCAATCCAATCTTATCACCATCCTATTGTTAGGCTTTGTCATGAAAAATCATTAAACATTGTACCTAGAACGGGACATGTTATTCCTATGCGACATAGCCTATTGAGATCACATCCTTTCTTTTATGCATACATCCATCCACTATAGCTTATCCTTTCATCCATCCATCTATCGTGAGTCATCCATCACACCCATTATAGCCTATCCTTTTTACCCATCCATCTATGATGAGCTTTCTATCCCATTTACTATCGCCCATCCTTTTATCTATTTCAGCCATTTATCCAATCCTACCTTAATCCTTGCACCTAGACTTGGTTTTTTCCCTTGTCATTGGTATCTTGCACAAAGGCTACTAAAATTGTCATCCAATACCATCCCAAAACATTTCAAAAATCCCAAAAAAAATCAAAACATCCAAAAAAATCAAAACATTTCCAAAATTCAAAAAAATCAAAACATTCAAAAATTAAAAAAAATCACAACATTTCAAAAATCCAAAAAAATCAAAATATTTCAAAAATCCAAAAAAATCACAAAATTTCAAAAATTAAAAAAAAAAATTCAAAAATCCAAAAATATCACAACATTTCAAAAATCCAAAAAAATCAAAACATTAAAAATTCCAAAAAAACCACAACATTTCAAAAATCCAAAAAAATCAAAACATTCCAAAAACTCCAAAAAAAATCAAATTTTTCCAAAAACCAAAAAAATCAAATATCCAACACAAAAAATCCAAGCAATAAGATCAATCACATCATCAAACAATCCATCACATCAAATCCAATCAAAACAAATTCAATCAAATCAAGCCAATCTATCAATCAATCAAAATCACATCAATCAAATCCATATCATCCCATCACTAACATCATATATCATCAAACATCCAATCAATCCCAATCAATTCATAACCTGATCAATCCATCCACCATCATCACCATCAATAAAACACAAATCAGAACTATATCTCATCTTTATCGTTAAGTGCTTTGATCCCGTGGATACAAGGTATGTAGGTAATCTGGGATACAAAGGAAGTACCTAGATTCAGGCATAGGCGACATCCCATTTCCATCTTTCATCCTTCTTCTAATCTTCACCAATCATCATCTTTATCCATCTCATTTCTTATATCATCTATTTCTCACACCTAAAATCCAATCGATCTCATTCAAATCAATCAATCCAGGCAATAAACTCAAATGCAAGTCAATCCTTAAAACCATACCAACCAAGTTAATAAATCTTGCCAAATTATCCAATTGCATCTATGGTCTTTCTCCTAGCCTTGTTGTAAACCCAATCAATTAATCAATCAATCAATCATCATCATCCTTGTGTTGATCTAGAGATATGTCATTCCCCGCAATGACAACACTATCATCATCATCATCAATCAATCAATTAATCATTGGGTTACATCTTGACACGAACAATACCTTATTTGTTTTTGTATCATTTGTGCATGCTTGCTTGCTTGTGTGTTATCATTTTTATCTTGCATTTGCATCAAATCTGAATCACTCCTCGCTAATATTCATATCTTGTATCTAGACAAGGTTGTATTATGCTAGGGCACGAGACACATCGTCACCTTGGCCCTTATACCTTGGTGCATAACGTCTCGTCATATATCAAACATCATGGTTGCTCACTTTCATTGCAGCATAATACATCATTCATTTCTTCTATCCATTCCCTTATCTTTCTTTCTTGACCAATCTATTTCATTTCGAGAGCCTACCCGTGTTTGTACAACCCGCCTATCCTCTCAAGGGGGCATCCTCATCCTATCTTTCCATCATCATCCTATTTTTACATCCTCATCCTATCTTTCCATCATCATCCTATCTTTACATTCCTCATCCTATCTTTCCATCATCATCCTATCTTTACACCATCCCATCCTTTTCCTCTGTCCATACCTTAGCTTCTTTGAAATGATGTTACTCAACACAAATCTCATCATCTCGAACATCATCTCAAAGATGGGCAAAATGTAGACACCAAAAATTGTCTATTTCATAACATCACCTAATCATACCTGACCTTGTAAAACATCTTGTAATATTTATCCTAGGTCATTACATTATCCCATTTATCCCACTTACATTATCCCACTTGATCACCTTTCCAAATTAAATAAATAAATCTTATTTATTTAATTAATCCCTCTTCACATGTCCCACTTGATCACCTTTCCAAATTAACTAAATAAATCTTATTTATTTAATTAATCCCTCTTCACATGTCCCACAAACAATTTAAATTAAATATTAAATCAAATCCCTCATCCATGTGTCACATGACTACAACTCTTCTCATGCATAAATAATTTAAATAATTTTATTATTTAAATTATGAGATTCCCACTCACATCCTATTTTTAGCCCCACTCATTTGTGCATCATAGGCATCTTTTCCTCCAAAATAAATAAAAGAATCCCACTTATTTCCTCTCATCCTATTTTTAGCCTCATGTCATAGCCCACTTAATGTGCGTCATAGGCACTAAAATCAACTTTTAATCCTAGCCCTACACATCACCCATTTGACTTTTAATCTTGGCCATCGAATCAAATCAGCCCCATCCTATAAATCTAACCTCACATAGGCCATTTGAAATCCATCTTCTTACAGTATCCTCACTCTACCAAAATTCTTCCAATATTCTTATCTATCCATCTATCTATATTCTTCTATCATCTTCATCTTATTGTTATGCTGCACAAGTGAGCACCCAACATTCCTCCAATAATCAAACCTTCAAAATCTTACATCCTCATGCGAGGTGGAGAAGAGCAATGGAGATAAATCGAGCATAGCATGGAGATTTCAGTTTGTATTTGTATTTATTACTTTGATTTTCATGTTGTCTTGTTCTCTATCATGCATTGTTAGGGTTTTATCATTATTGTTATACATTTATTCTGATTTGCAATTTTTACCCTAAATACACCAAGATATTGAGCATATTTGTCCTATAGTGGTTTCCTTTGTTTTATTGCACAACTATCAGTTTTCTCAAAAGGAATGGTATTAGAATATAGATAATGAACAAAGGTCAGCAAAGTTTGTTACACCTTCTTTAGATGCATATTTCCCAAGAGCAACTTATCTTGTGGTTGCACATGTAACAGCTTATGCTCCTATGAAAATATCTGATCACAATCAGTTATCTCTATTTCTAATTGATGTAATTTTGTCAAATGAAAAGTGACATCTGTCTCTAGCTCTGAAGCTTGTTTTGCTCCCTTGTTTCTATAAAAGGGAATTCAGGACCTATTGACAAGGATCTTAGAGGAATTTTTGTAACACAGTACATAGTCATAATAGATTATCCCTATTTCTAAGAGTGTTTTTCGAGAATAGAATCATGTGTACTTGCAACTATTGGATAAACTAGTATCCAGACATAATAACCTGAACAAAATAACCATGGACACAATAACCCTATCATAATAACCCAATGACAAAATAACCTAGGGTCATAATAACCCATCGATAGAATATCCCGTGGTCAAAATAACCCATGGACAGAATAACCCGTGGTCATTTTAGATCAAGCTAGTAAACTAGAAATGACATAAAGTGGTAGAATTAAGAGAAGTAAAGAAAAGAAGAAGGGGAGAAGAAGTAAGAGTGTGTAGAGTGATAAGAAGAGGAGAAATCCAAATTCATAAAAGAAGATATTTTGTGTTTAGTGGAAAATTGGATTTGTTAATGTTCTAGATTTTAGATGTTTAAATCCGCCTCTCCACTATACATTGAAGGATCCAGGGTCAAGTGGCGAGCACTATCATACCCTAGGTCACTTGCAGATGTAGGGAAACTTGGATTAGAGAATTTAATTATTAATTTTCCTTCTCTTATGCCCAATTAACCATTAAAACCCTAATTATGCAAATACGACAACAAATTGAAAAAAGACAAAAAAAGCTCTTGCAGATGGGAGTAAAATACCAAATCACAGAATACCTATTTTCGGGTTTCCGAAGCGGAACACTCAGGGACACTGGAGCGAGCACCCAAGTCCAAGGTGCTAGTTTCTTTGCGGGATCTAGCCCTCCTTCCGACACTAATCAATCCTGTAACTTATGTTTCCTAAAACTCAGATGTGAAGGACACTAGAGCAAGCACCTTAGTCCTGGAAGTGCTCCTTTGTCCTACTTTTCTTTAGATCCTAAATCCTTGATGCCTGCTAATCCTTCCTGCAACTCCACTTTTCCCAAATGCGACACCTGTAACCTGCAATCACAAGACTTGGTTTGGGGGTTGTGGTGTTTAGAGGCTTGCCTCAGTCAAGCCCTGGAGGACACTTAGTCTTTGAACACCGTTGTCAGATAAAGAGTGCATTCCCTTGTGAGGCAGAGGCAAAAACCAAAGAAATCAATGATGAAAACACAATATTATGTCACCTTGTAGTGATGCTCTCATGGAGGAAGAGACTCTTCATGCCATGAGGAAATTGATGCTCAAATCTGCAAATATCAACACACAAAACATACAAGTCTACTCTTGCAACACAATAGAAAGCCTTGAATCACCTTGAGAACACAATAGCTTGCTAGCAATCATCTAATTGAAATCTAGTTTACAAATGAATGCATAAGCATGCTTTTATATGTACTTACAAGCACTCCCGCCAAAATTTTAAAATCAAAACTTACCGTGACGGCAAAAGGACCAAATAACGGTCATAAACTGACACCCAAAAATTAGGGCTGCCCCAAAATAGGGTAGGACTAGGTCACGAGTGCACAAATCCTCCCCCCTATTTTGGGTAGGGTATAGCTCAAGGGGTCCACCTAGGTCCAATTTGCCATGGAACCTAGGTCTCATTCCATCAGGATGCCAAAATATGAACTAAGATGTCTTAAATGCATGCTAAAGACCTGGGAGCTAAACCTTATGAGGGAAAAGAACCCAATGGGACATTTTTTGATGTTACATTTAGTCCCCACTTTAATGTATGTATAAACTCTAGGCCAATACATGCATTAAAGTAAGGTCACAAACACATCAAACACACCAAGCACAAAGAAGACACGCCAATCACATAGAAGACAGTAACATGCACACAAAACACGGAGAAGACAGTTACAGTCACGTAGAACATAGAGAATATAGTCAATGCATAGAAGACACATTAATGCATGGAAGACAGAATTGATATCTTTTCTTTTCTTTTTCTCATATACATGAAATGCAAATGCAAGTACTAGAAAATAAACAAACCTCCCATAATTCATGATGCACTACCTTAGGGTGTAGGTCTCTATATATATGGGGCAACACACACGCAGGACACACAAAACCTCCCAAAATGCAGGAAGCACTACTTGAGGGCACTGGTCTCTGCATATGGGGCAACAAACATGCCACACAAAACAAGCATGCCAAAACACACACTAGAAGATAGAGAAAACATGGCAGACAAGCGATGGAGTGTACCTATTTCTAGGCCCAACACCATCTCAGGCACATTACAGGCACACACCGATGATTGGGCTTCGCCACAACAATCACCGAAGACATGCTTAAGGGTTGAGTTAGTCACAAAATGACTCCCCGCCTCTGTAGAGGACTTTTGAAAATGACAGGATGATGCAATCTGCTCTGAGAAATACACCATCCTTGCCTCCATAGAGGGCTTAAGGAAAAGGATATGCTCAATATCCCACCTTTGCAGAGGGCTTACATGATTGATTGATTGATTGTGAACAAACTCAGGATGCACAATGCACTACCCTGGGGTGCAAGTCTTTACATCTGAGGTCAAACACATTGCTAACATCTATAACAGATAGCTTACCTTATATATGCCCCCACCTTAAGGTGGTTGATGTCAGTTATCGATATCAAGCACATTAAGGTAGGAAGAAAACACACAAGGGAACACCAACTTTCACAAATCCCATGCCCCCTAGAGGTGACATGTACTTTACGATCGTCAAATGTTCCCACAAACACATCCCTACAAGAAACATGTTAGTGTCTATAGCATCATGATAAACAACAACATCAATGCATATGATTTACCACACAAAGAGCCAAGGTTATACAACAAATCTAGAGTTCGAGGATAACCACGAGGCTATATCATGAAGCTCTCCGAATCGAGTACCACCAAGGCCAAATTCAAAGGCAAACAAAGGTGCACAGAGCAACAATATTGTTAAGGTTTGTAAATGTGATAGAAACATCATCAAACTCACTACGTGGAAAGCATGAGTGCTTCCACTAGCCAAGTGTTGGATAATATATACAACGCCATCATCATATTAGGAACTAAGTCCATTTTTTGATTCTCTTGAAAGGGACACTAGGTCCGCATCAATATTAATGTTTGTCCTCATCCGCCTGCTAGGTGGAAACACTAGAGGAAGGGAAATAATAAATAAGAGAGGAGAAAACAAGTGTCTTAGGGACAGTCACGTAGGAGGGTTCCCCCAAGTCACCAACCACAATGCTATGTCTGTAAGACACAACACACAACAATGAAATTAGAGAGAGAGACAATATAGAAGAATGTCACAATAGAGGTGGTCTCCTTGTATCCCAAACCTTACAAGAGAATCCGCGGTCATCCCAGGAGGCCTAAACAACACATAACACATCACGAGGGAAGCACATCATGAGAGAGATAAAGGGTTAGAGATAATTACCTGTAGGGTCTTCATATTATATCTTGGAGCTCTTGAACCTCTTGGAGAGGTACTTGATCATGTTTAATGCAAAATTTGAGTGGTTCTTATGAAAGTCTTGTTTGTTATCATATGATGCTTGTTCATTAAATCCTTGTTTAAATGAGACTTTTTGTTGCTTATGAGGGGGAGAACCACTATTATTTCTGACTATTGATTGTCATCTTACTCTTTTCTATTATTTGGCAAGTTTTCATTGTTGAATCTTTCCAAAATAGTAACGAGAGTCATCCTATACCATCTTACTCATCTGTATCGGTCGTTGTTCTTGCTTTTCATATGTATTTTGATTATCTCCAGATCCATATAAGGATAATAGAGGAGGAACCTCAACATAAATTATGTTTCTTCGTGGACGAGGTTGATTATCCATTTGTTTCTTGTCGTCTTCAATCATACTCATGATACTATCATAGTCCAAGTAATCATCCTCATCTACTTCCACTAAATCTTGTTCCACCATATTATTTTTGGTATGCTTAGGAAAAGGATTAGTGAAGATTTGTAAATTTTGATTCGGCAGAGTAACTAACTTATTTCCATTGGATGACATTTGAATCAATAAGGTCTTGTATCTCATGTTTAAGAGGCATACATCGTTCAGTGTCATGTCCTTGCATCTGATGATAATGACAAAAGTCATTAGCATAGAAATAAGGTCCTTGTTTACTAGGATCGACAGGCTTGATCGGGGGAAGCTTTAGAATGTTATTACTCACAACTTGATTCATGATAGAATGATAGGACTCAGATATCAGAGTAAACTTTCTTGGTTGATACGATGGTTTCTTTGGATTATTTATAGGAGACACATTCATATTTGGTCCATTGATCTTGATGAAACCCCTATTATTGTTCCTTTTAAAGTTGTTTTGTTATGATCCACCCATGGATTGACCACCTTGAGCCGATGAGTTTTGGTTTTCATACTGACTAGACGAAAGTTGATAATTGCGAAGGGCGGTGCATAAATGTTGAAAGGAGTTATACTTCATCAAGAGGATCTTATCATGAATATTAGGTTGTAGATTTGTAATGAATATCTTCTAAACATCTTCATCTTTCATCTGATACTGAATCTGTGCATAAAGTCCTTGATACCGACTAATGAATTTAGTCAACTTTTCTTTGGGACCTTATTTGCATTGAACCAAGTCAATAAGGGTGACTTGAGGTCCGATATTTGCTTGAAAATGTTGTAAAAATTGATCAATTAACTGTGAAAAGGAGTGTATTGAATTTGGAGGCAAAGAGCAAAACCATTCTAAAGCAGTATCTTTGAGAGATCATGGGAAAATCTTTGCCAACAAATCCTCTTCAAAATAAAAATTACTACACATAGCTGTGAATGCTGTCACATGGATATTAGGATCACCTTTTCCACCATATTTTTCAAAGTGAGGAGTCTCAAACCTCTCAGGCATAGGAGTTCTCAAAATTGTATAGGATAACAGATTATGGGCATGATATGTTGGTAGACTAGGCTGTGAAGAGTTTGTCAAATTTGTTACCTTTTGTTACAAAGCAGTCATGCCCTATAAAAGTTGGTTTAGGATGGCATCATTGGGAGATGCGGTTTGTTGTGAGGAATTAGAACCAAGGTGAGGAGGTGATTGAGCTTGAGATACAATAGGTGGAGGCTGAGAATATGTTAATGGTGGTTGGCCATAATGATAGGTGGAAGATGGTTGCGAGTATGTAATAGGTAGCTGGAAATGAGTGGAATAGATAGGAGGTTGAGAGCAATTATTCATAGAAGATGTCCCTTTAGGAATCAAATTCTAATAATTAGATCCCATAGCTTTATAATTAGTGCCATTAGATACTCCAATACCAGTAGTAGCATTACTACAAGCATTCACATTAGTTGTTAAGATCGTTGATGTAAAAGTGGATATTCCTGTATTTGGTATAGGTATGGAAACTTGAGTATGAGATGGTGATAAAGTGTTATTTATCATTTGCACACATTCGGTCACCAACATGATATTGATTTGTATAATATTTGCTAGACCATGAATTGCATTAACACCATCTTGTCCTTCTTTTATCAATTCTCTTATGTTATGAATTGTAGGGACATCTTCTTCAACTATTCTCTCATTTTCCATAAATGATTGATAGTCATCTAGCTCCTTATCTAATTTTTCTATTTGTTCATCAGATACATATCCTGTTACCTCAATAGTGTTATCAACATCATGAAAAGTTTGTTCTTCCATTGAGGTTGGAGGATGTATAATATCATGCGCAATTTGAGTTTCTCCCTTTGTAAAGAAGGTGTCCAAAGTACCAACTTCTTCAAGAGCACTAGATCCCATTAATCTTTTACTTCTTCTCAAAGGGATGTTGTTTTTAGGATAGTGTGTCATAAAGCTTATAAAAGCATACAACACACAGTGCACAAACTAAGAGAACAAATCCTAAGGGAAGGATATGATTAAAGGCCAAAATGCTTGGTTTTTTGTACCTTTTTCAATGCAAACGAATAAACCAAAGGGTGTTGTAAGGAATTAAGTCAAGGAAAGAAAGTTATATGTCTGATATTAGTCTAAAATATCAAAAGTATTCTTCTCAACACAATCTTGATGTGATTGTAAGTTAATGCCAAGTCAAAATATAGTGAAAATATGTCAAAATAGGCACTTTTTTCACCAAAATTTAATGCAAGAGAGCATAACAAAGGGTGTTGTGAGGAAAGTGGTGATGTATAGAAAATAATATCAGTAATAACAGCCACTTGGTGCCAATATATCCAACACAACATGGTTTTAGTGCCACTTAGGGTAACACCCTAGTGAAAATATAGCAAAATATGCGATTTTTCATAGTTTTTCAACTCCAAGACCTAGCAAAAGGGGTGTTGTAAAGAATTTTAGGAGGTTAAAAAAATAATATCAATAATATTAGTCACCTTAATCCATAAAATTGATCACAACACGCTCGGAGTGTAAACTAGGTCAAACCCTAGGGCCAAAATAGCCAAAATGTGTAGTTTTTTGCAAAATTTTCACTACAAGAGCTCGATAAAAGGGTGTTGTGAAGCTTTTTATGAGGGGAAGAAAATGATTACCCTAATAAAGGAAAAATAATGCAAAAATATTTTTCACAACACACCTATAGTGCAAGTTTATAAAGTCGATAAGGCCAATTTAAGTGAAAATTGTTGTTTTTGAAGCCCTAGGTTTGAGATCTTGGGATAAAATGCTATGTAAATGATTTGAAGTATGATTTATGATGAAATTGGATTACTCTTAGATATTAAAATTATTTTCAAGGCTTATCATGCAAAATACCCATGCAAATTTAATAAAAATACATCAAAATTGCTAGTTTTTGTTGAAATTTTCTATGCAAAAATGCAAATATTTTAAATCTAAATGCAAATTCACACTAAAATGAAAGACTACAGACAAATGCAAATTTGAATGAGCCTCTAAAATTAGTAGAAAAATCTAATAAAAGATTTTGCCTACTAACCCTAGATTTTGGAATTACTAGGTTATATAAAATTGTCAAAATTTCCACAAAACCCTAGCAATTAAATGATGAAAATGCAATGCAAAATTTTGAATTTTTGGATTTTTATGTATTTTATATCAGATCTGATGCAAAAATCATGAATTAGGAAAATTTAGAAAGAACTGATACAATTTAGTAAGCCCAACAATGTAATTTTTTTGTATTTTTCCAATTTTTCAATTTTTTTGAATTTTTCTCAATGCAATAAAATGAATGACTATATGAATGAATGAATGAAATCCAAATATGAAGACAAAAACTTAGCAGGTTGCAATTTAAGTCCAAAAACATGGGTTCACTAAAATGTTTAGTGAAAAATTGGATTTGTTAATATTCTCGATTTTAGATGTTTAAATCCGCCTCTCCACTATACATTGAAGGATCTAGGGTCGAGTGGTGAGCACTATCATACCCTAGGTCACTTGCAAGTGTAGGGCAACTTGGATTAGAGAATTTAATTATTAATTTTCCTTCTCTTATGCCCAATTAACGATTAAAACCCTATTATGCAAATACGACAACAAATTGATGAAAGATGGAAAAAGCTCTTGCAAACAGGAGTAAAATACCAAATCACAGAATACCTATTTTTGAGTTTTTGAAGAGGAATAGTCAGGGACACTGGAGTGGGCGGCCAAGTCTGAGGTGCCAGTTTCCTTGCAGGATCTGGACCTCCTTCCGACACTGATGAGCCATGTAACTTCTGTTTCCTAAAACTCAGATGCAGAGGACACTAGAGCAATCACCCTAGTCCTGGAAGTGCTCCTTTGTCCTGCTTTTCTTTAGATCTTAAATCCTTGATGCCTGCCAATCCTTCCTGCAACTCCACTTTTCCCAAATGCGACACCTGTAACCTACAATCACAAGACTTGGTTTAGGGGTTGTGTTTAGAGGCTTGCCTCAATCAAGCCCCGGAGGACACTTAAGTCTCTGAACACTGTTGTCAGATAAAGAGTGCATGCCCTTGTGAGGAAGAGGCAAAAACCAAAGGAATCGATGATGAAAACACAATATTATGTCACCTTGTAGTGAAGCTCTCATGGAGGAAGAGGCTCTTCATGCCATGAGGAAATTGATGCTCAAATATGCAAATATCAACACACAAAACGTACAAGTCTGCTCTTGCAACATAATAGAAATCCTTGAATCACCTTAAGAACACAATAGCTTGCTAGTAATCATCTAATTGAAATCTAGTTTACAAATGAATGCCTAAGCATTCTTTTATATGCACCTACAAGCACTCTCACCAAGATTTTAAAAATCAAAACTTACCGTGTCAGCAAAAGGACCAAATAACGGTCATAAACCAACACTTAGAACTTAGGGTTGCCCCAAAATAGGGTAGGACTAGGGCGTGGGTGCCCAAGTCCTCCCCCCTATTTTGGGTAGGGTATAGGTCAAAGGGTCCACCTAGGTCCAATTTGCCATGGAACCTAGGTCTCATTCCATCGGGATGCCAAAATATGAACTAAGATGTCCTAAATGCATGCTAAAGACCCGGGAGCTAAACCTTATGAGGGAAAAGCCCCCAAGGGGACATTTTCTGACGTTACATTTTGTAATATATTTTTTTGAACATTATTTTAAATTTTCCTAGCATTTTCTAAAAGAGTGTACAAAAATCAATATACTTTTAGGGAACCAACACATTCTTCATAATTTTTAATATATACAATGCCTCTTCAGTTTTAACTAGTCAAAAAAACAAGAATTTACTTATTTTAAATAGTTACACATTTTTGTTTCATCGACAAGGCATTAATAAAATGATCTGGAGTTGTACAGAATATTTTACAAATAAATGTTCAAGTCGGTGCTATACTATGACACAAATAGAATCAGGTGATTTGATTGGCAGTATAGAACATAATCATGCTCCAAAACCTGAGATGATCTGTATCAAGCACAAATTGAATGAAATGAAAGACATGGCGTACTTGACTCAAGATTCTACAAGAAATATCATTGCTTCATGTTCTAATATTTCATTACCCGTAGCAGGAGCAATACCATCAACCAATGCATTATCCAAAATGATTCAAAGAAAAAGATTAAGATTTGAAGCGTTGCCACCAAATCCTCAGACATCAACAGATCTTATCTTACCAGTGGAATATACAATTACCATTTATATTCTTATGACCAACAAAATAAGAACCACTTATACACAAGTACTTGCATAATTAAAACAACTTCAACCTGATCTAAACCCAAAAACTATTCTTATTGATTTTGAATTAGGTTGCATGGGAGCTATTTCTAGAACTTTTCCAAATGTCACTATTCGGGGATGTTTTTTCCATTTCTCTCAATGCTTGTGGAGGAAAGTTCAAGAAGAAGGTCTACAAACACATTACAGTGTCGATGAAGTATTTTCATTTGAGATCAAGAAAATTGTTGCATTAGCTTTCGTGCCTCATATAGACGTAATTGTTGCATTTGAAACACTTAAACAATCTCCTTATTATACAAAACATGAAGAGACTTTGTAACCCATAATTGATTATTTTGAAGACACATGGATTGACAGACTAACCAGAAGAGGCAACAAACGATCACCCAAGTTTCCAATCACAATGTGGAATTGCTATTCAGCTATTCAAGATGATCTTCCCAAAGCCAACAAAACTATTGAGGGATGGCATAGAGGATTTAGTGAATTGCTTCAAGCATCACACAACTCAGTCTTGAAATTCATCAAAGCAGTGAAAAAAAAAATAGGGTCTCCAAGAGAATAAAATAGAGAAATATATGGCTGGATCCACTGGGCAACCAAGTAGGAAAAAATACCGTGAACTCAAAGAAAGACTAAAAAGACTGGTTGATGGTTATGACATCCCTAACATTTTAGATTATATAAGAGGCATCACTCATAATTTGACACTTTAATTGAAAATTTGAATAATAAAGTTTTTTAGCAACATACATGTAATTTATAAATTTTGTTTTCCTTTCTCTATATTCTTACGGGGATATTTTGTCCATGGATTATTCTGACCACGGGTTATTTTGGCTTGGGTTATTATGACCCTGGGTTATTTTGTCCTTGGGTTATTGTGACCAAGTTATTCTGTCCAGGGTTTTTTTGGCTAGGTTATTATGTTCTACAGTCAGAAAAATTCCTTGTTTTGAGTCCAGAAATGCGGATTTATGGAAAACCTACAATGGACAAAGATTTGATTTTTTTGCACATTATATGAACTCAAAATTAAATTAGTAAAGAACTGACCCCCTTTAGAATTTTAAGAGCTTTCAATAAATGTAAACATTTCTGAAAAATTTTGTTGATTTGCACCCAGACATGTGATTTTTGAAAAAACTTAAAATCATGATAACTCCTACAAAAACTGTGATAAACACATGATTTTTCTAATGTAGCCTCTTGAGATGATACATAAGCTACTGTAAAAATCTTGTAGAAAAATTCATATCCATTTGGAAGATATGAAGAAAGTTGTAAAATCTAGGGTTTTTTCCAAAAATGACATAAACCTGCAACAAAAAGTTAATGAAACATGCAAAAAGCAAGCTAGATCAAGGGATTCACGTCGGGTTCACCATTTTGTAGCTAGGGAAAATTAGATTTAGTGTTAAAAACAACAAACTAAACTAAACCCTAACAAGCACCATAAAGCACAAACTAACATGAAAATGAAAACCGAAATGTAAAGCAAACCAAATCCATGCTAGGTTTGATTAATCTCCATGCCTCTTCTCGATCTTGCATGAGGATGCATGATGTCAAAGGGTTGTTGATTGCTCACAGCTACTGTAGGAGTCCAAGACAACACTGAGAGGGGGGGTGAATCAGTGTTGTGTAAATTTCCAAACCTTTTTGCAAACTTTAACTTTCAAGACACAGAGAGAAGAATATCATTGATTTGTCAAACATATAAACACATGACTGAGAATGAAGAAAGAGAATAAAAACTCTTGAGCAAAGTATTAACATACACACATATAGATAAAAGCAATATGAGACATAACACAAATTTGCATGAGTGGAAAACCCTCCTGGGGTAGAAAAACCACTCCAAAATTGCCTCACTGGCTTAACCTTGAAAATGTCTTTACAAGCCTCACTGGCTGATGTAAGTGTCTCACTGACAAATGGTCTTACCGACCTACAAGCCTCACTGGCATACTATTGTGCCTCACTGGCATTTCTCAATCAATCTGAACTCAAAATCTCATGTGCAAGAAGTGATTGCTTCTCAATCTGATTTGCACCATTCAAATCAACTCATCTGCAACATATATTCCATCATTTCAATCTTCTAATATTTTATCCTTGAATTATCTAATTCACCTGATCAGGGAAACATCTCTCTTTCATTACAAATTGGTTTTTCATATTTTATACATTCATCTGTATTAACAAATTATTTCATCATTGATCTGCACACTCATTCCATTCAAAAACAATTCAACATCCGGATACACTCAACAATCCTTTATTCTGATCCAACCAACAACCCCCAATCAATCCACTTGTGAAGCCTATTAATATGAACAAACTTTCCACATTCTATATCAACATTCTCATCTTCTCTCAATGAAGAACCTACTAACAAAAACTTTTCACCTTCTCTCTGCAAAATCAATTCATCTAAAATAATAATTAAAATCATATAAAAAATCTTTAATTGAAATAAGATATTTCAATTTGCTCTTGAAAGAGAAAATAAAATCTCTTTCAAATCTGATCTCCATGTGCAAGAAGACAAACTCCTTCATTGAAACCATTTAATCCTGCATAAAAATATATTCTCTGTATAAACAAAATCTCTTTATATTCCTTTGAAGATGACTCTTCAATCTCTTCAATCTGCATAAATAGCTCCACCAATTTGTCAATCAAACTTCTCTGCAACATTATTGACAAGATCATTTCATATTCTCTAACATTTCAATCAGGACCTGTAGGAGAAAAATAAAATCTCTTTGAATATTTTGTCTTTTCATTTTCATCTCCTTCTCTGCAAATTCTTGCATTCAAACTCTTTATCCAATCTACCTTTCAAAAGAAAATCACCTTATTTGTATCCAAATCTCAAGAGTAGAAATAAATCTTCCATCTCAAAATAACTCCCCATAAAAAATCTCAAAAAATCACTTTACTAGAAGAGATCTCAAGGAGTCAACAATTTAGGAGGTAAAAGATTTTAAGTTTCTAATTTAAAAAAAAACTTATCTCCAAAAATATTCGATGGCCTATAAATGTCATGACATAAAGGGAGTAATTTAAATACAAAGTTTTTATTTTTATCAAAGCTATTAATATAGCTTATCCTTATCTCCCCTTTCGAATAAAACAAAAAGCACTTAACAAACTTTATTTAATACTCCAAATGCCAAAAGAAATCGGGCTCCAACATTCTTATAAGGAATGTTTCTTTTAATAAAAAAACACCGGTGCTTTTTCAAAAACCTTTACCCACCACTGGTTTGCCTTTTCTTGCCGCCAAGAAATACAAAATAAGATTTGTGCCATCGGTGAGGAGGAAGGAAGGGACCGGTCACCTCAATGACCCAAAAAGCCTTCAACAAGTAATTTATAAGTTATAAACCTGCTATACCAAGTTCCCTATAATTTAAAACATAAAGTGCAAAATGGGCTAAGATAAATAATAAAAATTGATTTCAAAATATTAGAGTCTAATCCTCCTTGATCATATCAAGTCCCACCCTTCATTATCATATCAACCACTGATTAAAGATTACTGAAGATCCACAACTGAAACTTACTTTCTCTGATGCAATACTGAGCCCTGAAAACACATCTCAACCTTGAATTATTAACTCTGCTTTGTCTCATGACACAAAGAGTGTCAAAGTGGCCACTAAATTATACAGAGAATGTCATAATACAAGAAACTCACTGTTCATTTTGAATGAATACTCATCACTGAGAATATTACCTTATCAAGCTATGTCAACCTTGAGGCACATCAACAACAATATATTATCAACAACCTTGTCTTGAGGCAAATTATAAACATCTCGAAGAAAAACTTCACACTGATTATCAAGAGGCATAACAAAACACCTTATGAGTTATCCAAGTGATAGCTCTAAAAACTTCAACTCAATCCTGATTATTACTTATGGCATGAGAGCACATACATCTATATTATGTAACCTCTTTGGATGAAATTATGACAAACTTATGTCCTGATATCTTCTTTGAACATCCTGCATCGACAATGCTTGACCTTCTTGAAATGATTAAACTAAACAAGTATGAACCAGTTATAAACAATATGAAGTCTACATGAGATCCTGAAGCTTCATATGATCATATGACAATTCCTAATGTATGAAGACACCAATTCAAACTCAAATCCATATTGATATCAAATATTCATTCAGAAGATATCCTGAAACATTCTGCATCCCTCTACATCCTTGAAACATTCTCGAAACCATCTCTAAACAAGAAACAACTCAGTGAAGACACACATCCTATCATGAAGCAACAACTCCGAACCATCAATACCTTTTTGACATCAATGACAACCTGACTCCATCAATCTCCCCCTTTGTCATTGATGGCAAAACCACCTAATGCAATTTTTCATTCTCCCCCTTTTTGACATCTGATGACAAAGACTATTATCTTCCCCTGAGAAAAATAACTTATATAAATCATGAGAAAGATATCAATCAACTGTTTAGATATTTCTTGGATCACAAACACTTTCACTGACCTTGTTATCTTTCATACCAACCAAGAAATTAAAACAACATTTACTCAAACCTTTGATATCACTAGCCTCTGAAAAATTAAGGCACTAATCATATTTACAATTTGTTGTTATTCTGAAAGCTCTGTTCTTGCACATCTGCATATTGCACAACTTTTCAACTTGTGAGTAATAAGAAATTATGAAGCATAGGACCTGAAAGCAACCTCATGTAAGGCACACCAACCAAAGCATCAAACTAGTGTTATAACTTACCCAATGATTGTACCATATTCTGCACAATAGCACTTCTTGTAACAAAATCACTTATGAAGATTAAGACTACACACTCCTGATGACATCACATGTGATTGAAGGAATCACTTCAATCATCAACACAATTTGAAGTATGATTATGAAGGCATAAAAATTGACTCATGTGGCATGACTCATATAAACTTGAATTCCATGTAGAGATATCATAATCACTTCAACATCTATGATATTGCAAAATTCTGATGATAACAACATGAAGACTACTTATCACAAAATTCACAAGCTATGATACCATGATGACCACTCTTGAGAAGACCTTGCCAAGACATCCATGATAGTAACAACTCAGTCCTTCAAGGTAGTAGATATTACCATCAAATTATCATCCTGCAACCAAACTATTCTGACACCTTTTCTGACATGACAAAGAATGAAAACCATCTGAACAATCCTCCTATTCTGCAAAAGACACTTGTCAATTCTGATACAAAACCACATCTGAAACATACTGTATAATACAAGAACTACTGCCTCTTGACTTTGTCATTCAAACAAACAAACTGCATCAACAAATTCTTTCTGCAACATCTCTTTGCACAAATCAAAAGCAGAGATAATTGCTATGAATTGAATTTTTATTTTTAGCCACCACATACAAATATCTGATAAGAGCTCTTTGAAACAACTAAAGCTCTTTGCTATGATAACCAATACTTTTCAATAACAAGATCCCAATGAACTGCAACATCATAACAACTCAACCATTGTCAGTAACAACATGCTATGAACAAAATATGAATAGGATCATTTATAAACCAAAACTCTCAATACTATCAAACTCTTTGCTTTGAACTCTTGACCATCTTTTTTGTATGCATACAGAACTAAAGATCACCTGTATCATTGTCACATATTGAAAATCAACATTGTTAGCAACATCATCATCAATAATTTCAAAGCATGGTAAGAATGATAGACATAGAAGATCATCATATCAAATGATCTTTTTCCTGAAACTTCTTGGGGTTAACTGATAGAACATTTGATACCTCCCCCTTACTTCATGCTATGTTATGCAATGACTTGTGCAAGATGCACAAGCTTAGATTCTAACTTCTCTTTACTTTCTTTCTGCTTCCAAATTTTCACAGGTGCTTTCTTCCTCCAAACCTTTTCTTTCCATTTCAATTTTTTTAAATCAGGTGAAGCATACATTTTGCAATTCTGTGCTTTGTGTCCAAGAGTGTTGCAATTATAACAAACTATGTCAAAATCATAATCAAATGAATGATAGTACCTTTGAGTAATCATATTAAACTTCCATGAAGGATCATACCTTCTATGCACTTTGCAATTACTCTGTATGTGTCCAACATTATTGCACTTGTAACAAATAATGTCAGTATTCCTTCTGCAAACAATTGCTTTGTGTCCAAATTGATTACAAGCATAACAATAACCATTAAAAGAATAATTATACCTGTACATGTATGCTTGTCTAACAACAGGTTTTCTAAAATTTCTTCTTTGATTGTGCATTTTGTTTTCAGTGGCAGTATTCAAATCAATCTTCTTTCTGGGAGTCTCTTTGACTTTTGAACATTCTCCTTCTTCAAATCCTAATCTAGTTGTGTCATTATGCTGCTTCTGTTTGCCCAACAACACATGTAACTTGCTTGTGCTTTCTTCAAACTCCTGATACTTCTTAGATAAAGTCTTGAGACCATCATAATCTTTTCTAAGTTTGATAATTTCACCCTCTAGTTTTAGATTCTCACTCCTTCTAACTTCAAGGTCAGATATTAAGACATCAGCTATCCTCTTAGCTTCTTCAACTTCTGTCTTCAATCTAGAAATTAGTTTGTCAGAATCATCAATATATGTCTTTAAACTAATAATCTGACATCTAGCCTCTTCAAGATTTGTAGATACAATTTCAAGTTCTGAAAGTGTATTGACTTTAGATTCTCTTTCTTGTTGCAGCAACAAATTTAGTTTCTGATTCTCTCTCTTATACTTCTTGAGCTCACTCAAAGCATATATAAGCTCTCCTTCCATATCAATTTCACATTCTTGTTCTTCATCACTAATAATCTGATCTTCTTCAAAATCTAATTGAGTCTCATCTCCTTCATGTGAAAGATTTTCATCATTGTCACTCTTCTCAGATAATAAGTTGTTTTCTTCTTCAGGTGTACTACCTTGATAAATTTTTATCAATCTCCTCCACATATCCTGAGCTGTAACACAGTCCAAAATTTTACAAGAAACATCATTAGACAGAGCAAACAATATAGCCTTCTTTGCAATCTGATTACATTCAAGGGCTTCTTTGTTATTTGCAGAGTTAGAATATCCATTCTCAACAGACATTAAAACATCATATCCTAAAGAGGATAGATACACTTGCATTCTAACATACCAAACTGAAAAATTTGAACCATTAAACTAAGGAACTCCTAAATTTTTTTCTTCTAATACAATATTAGAATCAACATAAAGAACTTCATTATTAACTAACTTTGGATTTGATATGGATGATGTCTTTTGATCAGAATGAATCTTAGCATTTCTCATGTTCTTATTTCTCCTGCACTTACCCATTGAACTCCACACACAGGACCTACCCAAGCTGATTAAGCTACAAAAGGGAAACTGGCTCTGATACCAATTGTAGGAGTCCAAGACAACACTGAGAGGGGGGGTGAATCAGTGTTGTGTAAATTTTCAAACCTTTTTGCAAACTTTAACTTTCAAGACACAGAGAGAAGAATATCATTGATTTGTCAAACATATAAGCACATGACTGAGAATGAAGAAAGAGAATAAAAACTCTTGAGCAAAGTATTAACATACACACATATAGATAAAAGGAATATGAGACATAACACAAATTTGCATGAGTGGAAAACCCTCCTGGGGTAGAAAAACCACTCCAAAATTGCCTCACTGGCTTAACCTTGAAAATGTCTTTACAAGCCTCACTGGCTGATGTAAGTGTCTCACTGACAAATGGTCTTACCGACCTACAAGCCTCACTGGCATACTATTGTGCCTCACTGGCATTTCTCAATCAATCTGAACTCAAAATCTCATGTGCAAGAAGTGATTGCTTCTCAATCTGATTTGCACCATTCAAATCAACTCATCTGCAACATATATTCCATCATTTCAATCTTCTAATATTTTATCCTTGAATTATCTAATTCACCTGATCAGGGAAACATCTCTCTTTCATTACAAATTGGTTTTTCATATTTTATACATTCATCTATATTAACAAATTATTTCATCATTGATCTGCACACTCATTCCATTCAAAAACAATTCAACATCCAGATACACTCAACAATCCTTTATTCTGATCCAACCAACAACCCCCCAATCAATCCACTTGCGAAGCCTATTAATATGAATAGACTTTCCACATTCTGTATCAACATTCTCATCTTCTCTCAATGAAGAACCTACTAATAAAAACTTTTCACCTTCTCTCTGCAAAATCAATTCATCTAAAATAATAATTAAAATCATATAAAAAATCTTTAATTGAAATAAGATATTTCAATTTGCTCTTGAAAGAGAAAATAAAATCTCTTTCAAATCTGATCTCCATGTGCAAGAAGACAAACTCCTTCATTGAAACCATTTAATCCTGCATAAAAATATATTCTCTATATAAACAAAATCTCTTTATATTCCTTTGAAGATGACTCTTCAATCTCTTCAATCTGCATAAATAGCTCCACCAATTTGTCAATCAAACTTCTCTGCAACATTATTGACAAGATCATTTCATATTCTCTAACATTTCAATCAGGACCTGTAGGAGAAAAATAAAATCTCTTTGAATATTTTGTCTTTTCATTTTCATCTCCTTCTCTGCAAATTCCTGCATTCAAACTCTTTATCCAATCTACCTTTCAAAAGAAAATCACCTTATTTGTATCCAAATCTCAAGAATAGAAATAAATCTTCCATCTCAAAATAACTCCCCATAAAAAATCTCAAAAAATCACTTTACTAGAAGAGATCTCAAGGAGTCAACAATTTAGGAGGTAAAAGATTTTAAGTTTCTAATTTAAAAAAAAACTTATCTTCAAAAATATTCGGTGGCCTATAAATGTCATGACATAAAGGGAGTAATTTAAATACAAAGTTTTTATTTTTATCAAAGCTATTAATATAGCTTATCCTTATCTCCCCTTTCGAATAAAACAAAAAGCACTTAACAAACTTTATTTAATACTCCAAATGCCAAAAGAAATCGGGCTCCAACATTCTTATAAGGAATGTTTCTTTTAATAAAAAAAACACCGGTGCTTTTTCAAAAACCTTTACCCACCACCGGTTTGCCTTTTCTTGCCGCCAAGAAATACAAAATAAGATTTGTGCCATCGGTGAGGAGGAGGGAAGGGACCGGTCACCTCAATGACCCAAAAAGCCTTCAACAGGTAATTTATAAGTTATAAACCTGCTATACCAAGTTCCCTATAATTTAAAACATAAAGTGCAAAATGGGCTAAGATAAATAATAAAAATTGATTTCAAAATATTAGAGTCTAATCCTCCTTGATCATATCAAGTCCCACCCTTCATTATCATATCAACCACTGATTAAAGATTACTGAAGATCCACAACTAAAACTTACTTTCTCTGATGCAATACTGAGCCCTAAAAACACATCTCAACCTTGAATTATTAAATCTACTTTGTCTCATGACACAAAGAGTGTCAAAGTGGCCACTAAATGATATAGAGAATGTCATAATACAAGAAACTCACTGTTCATTTTGAATGAATACTCATCACTAAGAATATTACCTTATCAACCTGTGTCAACCTTGAGGCACATCAACAATAATATATTATCAACAACCTTGTCTTGAGGCAAATTATAAACATCTCGAAGAAAAACTTCACACTGATTATCAAGAGGCATAACAAAACACCTTATGAGTTATCCAAGTAGCTCTAAAAACTTCAACTCAATCCTGATTATTACTTATGGCATGAGAGCACGTACATCTATATTATGTAACCTCTTTGGATGAAATTATGACAAACTTATGCCCTGATATCTTCTTTGAACATCCTGCATCGATAATGCTTGACCTTCTTGAAATGATTAACCTAAACAAGTATGAACCAATTATAAACAATATGAAGTCTACATGAGATCCTGAAGCTTCATATGATCATATGACAATTCCTAATGTATGAAGACACCAATTCAAACTCAAATCCATATTGATATCAAATATTCATTCAGAAGATATCCTGAAACATTCTGCATCCCTCTACATCCTTGAAACATTCTCGAAACCATCTCTAAACAAGAAACAACTCAGTGAAGACACACATCCTATCATGAAGCAACAACTCCGAACCATCAATACCTTTTTGACATCAATGACAACCTGACTCCATCAGCTACAGCATAATGTTGAGATGAAAGATGATAGAAGACAATAGATAGATGGAGATAGATGAGAAGATTGGAGGAATTTTGGCAGAGTGAGAATACTAGAAGAAGATGGATCCCAAATGGCCTATGTGAGGCTAGATTTATAGGCAAGAGCTGATATGATTCTATGGCCAAGATTAAAATTCAATTATGTGATGTGTATGGCTAGGATTAAAAGTTGATTTTAGTGCCTATGACACACATTAGGTGGGTTATGACATGAGGCTAAAATTAGGATGTGAGGGAATAAGTGGGATTCTTTTGTTTATTTTGGAGGAAAAGATGCTTATGACACACAATAAGTGGGGCTAAGAATAGAAGATGAGTGGGAATCTCATAATTTAAATAATAAAATTATTTAAATTATTTGTGCATGTGAATAGTTGTAGTCATGTGAAACATGTTGCAATGTGGAAAAAGATGAGGGATGAGGGATTAATTCAAATATTTAATTTGAATTATTTTGAGACATGTGAAGGGGAATTAATTAAATAAAGGGGTTTATTTAATTAATTGGGAAGGTGATCAAGTGGGATTATGCAAGGACCTAGGACAAAATGTGTTGTTGCAAGGCATGGACAATTTTAAATTTCTACAATCCCAAAATAAACTTCTTGATCCAAAATCTCTCATCTGTTTGATACTGTGGAACATGCTTAAGTAGATGTGAAAACCTCTCCCAGTAATTGGTTATGGACATACCTCCTTGAACCAAATTCTAAAACTCTATCATCTTCTTGTCAAAGAATAACTGTGGTAACCATCTCTTCCTAAAAAGTTATAGGAAAATCTCCCAAGTTATTTCACCAGGTAACAACTTCTTATCTGCCTTCTCATTGTCCCACCATGTTGCTGCTTCACCAATCAATTGGTAAGATCCCACATTGCTTTCGTGTGATCTAAAAGGTTTCAGAGCCCAAAGTATTTCTCCACTTCTATTATCCACACTTCAGTTCCATCTCCCATTGTCTTTCCATCAAATTTCGATGGTGATACTTTCTTGAGGTCTTTCCCCAATTCTTCTGTAATCTTTGCTTGATTATTAGCATTAACTCCAACTTCAGGAACTTGAACTTCTATCCTTGGAATCTCATTTTGTACCTCAACCCTTGGGTTTTCATTAGCATTCTGCCCTCTAGGATTTCCTCTAATCTCCTGCTCAAGGTGCATTCATCCTCATGTCCTGTTGGGTCAAGAGAGCAAGAATACGGTCCAATCTTCCATCTTGATCATTACTAGCATCTCCACAATCCCCAACATTTTGACCACCACGAGCACCTCCACGGTTTCCTCTATTTTGACCAATTCCTGATCCTTCACCTCGATTAATGTTTCTAGTATTCATGATGGATAATCTGTATAAGTTCATAACTTAACACAATAGTCCCAAAAGAAAACAGAGGCCCTAGTGTTCAACCTAGGGCTTTAATACCAAAATGTAAAGCCCAAAATTTCATCTCAAAAGTAAATGAAGTAAATAATCCACTTAAATACAACATCATAATATCCAAACTAAAAAAAAAGATGTAATTAATCCACTTAATTACTATATAAAAGATATAAAGGGTGTAATTAATCCACTTAATTACAATATCACAAGTAAAATGAACAATCTCATAAATATGAATCAAAATGTCATTAAATCTTACAAAATCACTGCTTAATCTAGGTAAAAGCACTATAAATAATATACAAAATCCATGGGCATTTATGCCATAATACATCCAATTGCAAGTTACAATAATCATTTACAACAAGAATAAATAAATCAATACACTCGTTAGTCGTATGAACCAAGTGGTCCACCACCTATGAGCCGAGAGATGGGAACATGGCCCAAGTGCTTTTCCACCCAACCATGAAGTAATTACACTTCCCCAGATCCCTTCATGAAACAAAGGAAACCTAGCCCTGCATGAAATGTCTAGCTACCTGGAAAGAATTGGCAGGAGGGAACACTCAATGCAACCTTGATGTCTGAATGTGCAATTCTAAATAATGAAAAGTAGATTGTCTCACAACAAGATGTGGTATATATATATATATATATATATATATAAGTTTTCCAGACAAAATAAACATCTTATTCAATGTCAGCTCGATTAGATCTCATCTTTTAAAATAGTAACCTGGTTCAATTCCCAAATATATATATATATAAGTTTGCCAGACAAAATAAACATCTTATTCAATGTCAGCTCGATTAGATCTCATCTTTTAAAATAGTAACCTGGTTCAATTCCCAAAAAGACCTAAAAATCCATCTTTGAAAATTCACATTCGACATCCTAGCCCAGAAAGTAACCCAATACATTCCTAGATAAAGATCTATTTCTTTCCCCAAGAACAAGTAAATAAATAATAAAATAAAAGAATCAAAGTTCACCAGTAAATCATTAAAAATCCCTTTCCTAAAACACCAATCAAGGAAATACACTTTCCAAGCAATAATCCATCTTTTGTTCATACAATTGCATCCATAAGCTTATCAAATTGATATAATCACGAAGTCCATATTTCAATCATAATTCACAATATAAATAGTATTCTAAGTGATTTAAGCAATCTCACTGTCAAACCTATGACAAGAACTATCTCAGTCCATTTATCTATAACAAAATAAGTTCACAAGTTTAATAAAAAACCTTACGGTCACAACTATGACAGGAAGTCCAAAACAATAAAAACAGTCTTCCTGTTGCAACTGTGACAGGAACTGTTGCAACTGTGACAGGAACTGTTGTAACTGTGACAGGAACTGTTGCAACTGTGACAGGAACTGTTGCAGAAATAAAAATGAACAGAGAACAAAGTTTAATCAGATTACTGTCATGCTGTGATAATGTTTAAAATTACGTTTTGAAGAATAATCAATAAATGAATATGTCTACAGAAAAATGATAGTTTCATCTATGTTTTTAGAATTGTTTGAACCGTGTTTTATTCATTCAAGAAAATAGTTGATTCTAGATAGAAGAATGATTCCAACAATCACATCGAAAGATTATAGAGTTTACTAATATCTGACAGAGAATATTGATTATCAGCATCTGGGGTTGTAATAGTTTAGTTCATAGTTTCAAGACTACGACTAGTATAAAGGCTGATTCTTAATAGAAGGAAAACAAGGAGAGGAAGTCGATTTACTTAAATAAATAGAAACAAAGTACAACAAATTGCCCACTTCCTGACGACGACAGGGTTGAATTGACCATGGAGTGGATGGCGACTGAGTACATGGTAGTTGCAGCTATGAATTTTATATTCAGCGACCCACATATTAATCATTCCACAGGATAAGAAGAAGAAGAAATAGCGGTCAAGTAGAAAATTAAGAGGTGAGGCACCACAAAATAGGTCGATATCACAATTTTAGAGGGACCGATTTATTAAGAAAACACAAATAAACAAAGGGGTGATTCTAACAGCCAAAAGCAAGTATTAAACTAGAGAAACATTATTATTTGTAGAATAAAATTAAACAAGGAAAATACCTGGTCTTTCAGTGTTGAATGATGAAGGATGACTTGTCTGGTCGCTCCTTACTTCTTTCCTTCAAATCATTGCTCTTATTTCCTTCCTGTCACCTTCTGCACCCCCAGCTTCTTGGTCACCTTGAGATGAATAAAAACTTACTGCTACTCTCCTTCAATGCTCATAGAAAATCAATTCTTTCTTGCTGTAGAAAATGTGGGGCGGCCGTTCTATGCTGAGCTCCCTTCTTTTTAATAAAAATCTACCTTATTTTTGGTGTCCAAATTAGGTTTAAATGTTGTTGTTTAGTTAACTGAAGCTCTCCATTCGTTTGCATGAGAAATGCAATAATAAAAAGCTCTAAATTTCTATTTTATTTAAAATAATATCTTTTATTTAGCTTACTGTCGCATGCATGATAGTAAGTTGCTTTTTGATTCTTTTTATTTAAAATTCTAATTATAATAACACTATTATTGATATTGTTTAACTATTTTTACTATAACACAATTATTTTAATAAATCAAGAAGTGAAATAATAAAACAATATATACATATGTATCCATTTATATCTATTATAATTATTTAAATCTATTTTACATATTGTCTTCCAAACATCTATACTCATATAAATAGGAAACTCACACCATTTAATATAATAAAAAAGAACTTCTAATAATTTCATTTAAATTATGCATTAAGAAAAAGGATTTTCATTAATAATTAAAAATGCAATAATTTTCTAAAATCATCAATCATGATTATTAACCACACATTGATGCATAAAAATAAGCCATTCAAAAATGCATATGCGACTATGCGAGTGTGTGATTGCATCAGGGTTAACCATCCCAAACAGTCCTTGCCAAGTGGTTAGAACACCTCTACCTCAACCATGTTCTCATCTTCGATGATTAGTTGCATTCATTTGTACTCAACTCAACGTAAATAGGTTAGTGTCTCCAAAACATAGCTGAAGCAAATCATTATAATCACATCGATAATATTTAACATTTAAATCAATTTTCCAATTTACTCAAATATAACTTCACAATAATTACCTTCACACATGTGAAACTTAAAGAAAAATAATCATGGTAAATGTTCATTAATCTAGAATAATAATATAGTTCATAAAAATGAGACGTGACACTAGAATACGTAGGAACCTCAATTTTAGGTTTGGCTCCCAAACTCATAACTGTTCTTAGTAATTTCTCTTCAAATCCATTTGGTTCTTCTTGAGCCTCCTCATCATATCGTAACTGCTCTTCCTCAACAACTTCACTAACTTCATCTTCTATTGTTCCTCTCCAGTGTGCCCTCTCCATGGCTTCCATTTGCACTACCATGTTCTGTAGCATTTTGAAAATCCCTTCATCATGGCCTCTTTGGCTTGTTGAAAGGCACAAGACAACTAAGAGGGGGGTGAATCAATTGTATCAAAACTTTAACTTCTTTTAAACAAAATCACTTTCACATTCAGTTACTTTAACTCATTATTCTATTATGAAGATTAAACATGAATAGCAGAATCAAAACATAAACACATCAACACCATACACACATGAACACCAAATTTTTTATGTGGAAAACCCTAAAAAGGGAAAAACCACTGAGTGTTAGATCACAATATAATATAGTAACAATACCGAATATCAAGAGAGGCTCACTACCCAGGGCTCACTGCCCAAATGAAAGACTCACTGCTAAAGGGTGGCTCACTGCTAGGATGAACTAATATAGTAGCATCTACACCATGCCTGATTTTAGTTCCATTAAAGCGCAATACATCTCCTCTGCTCTGCTCTGCTTTTACAATTCACACTTTATCTTTGCATCTTCGCATAATCACACCTCACTCATGAATTTATTACATACATTTATACCTAACATCAACCTTGGAATGTACATCAAGGTCGGCATTACATTTTACAACCATTGGAACTATCTCCAAGGTCGGCATAAGTATATAAATCAAATTAGGACTAGACCTAAATAAACTTACAGAGAAAATGAATGAAAGAGGAACACTTCATGGCTTAGCTCAGACCCAAATACATCTTCACATGCTTGGACATGCTTCTACAATCCATGAATCACCTCCGCAACAAGTGTAACTAACTAGGTCAGCTAGAATAAGTGCACACATCAAGAACACTTAGATACATGCTTCCAAGAACTTCATTGTAGCTTGCGGATCAAGCACATGCCTTCAATATATTCTGGAGACATCTACGAACAACATAGAATCACTTAGTAGCCAACAAATCCAATCGCAACAGATCTCACTTGAAGACAACAAATATCACTTGAGACACATCACATACTGCTTCTCAACAGACACTGTCAAACTCTGCTAATCAGTAACTTGCTTTCTAGATAACCAAATCTCAATTCCTTTGTAATGAAGATAGCTAAGGACCTTGTGATCTTAAGTCTAGAACAGTGATAACTTTAAGGAGACCTCCCTTAAAAAACCTATAAAATCTTGGCGAATCCTAGCTAAGTGCTATAATTTTCTTGGCGAATCTTTCTTTTTTTTTTGAAAAAAATATTAATTTTCCTGGCGAATCCATGCACATTATTAAAAAATTTGTAAAATCTTGGAGAATCCTAATAAATAATTGGTAAAAAAAATAATTACAATGGCAAATCCTAGTGAATAATTACTAAAGAAATTAATTATAGTGGTGAATCTTTCCTTTAAAAATTCTCATAGTTGGTCGGCGCAATCCCCCAATATATTTTTTATTTTTTGTAATGTTGAAGCAGGGGCCTGGGGGCGGCAGCCATCGGCAGGGTCAAGGGGCAGCACCCCTTGTGGGGGTCGAGGGGGCAGCGCCCCCTCGCGGGGTCCGAGGACAGCGGAATCAATATTTTTAAAATATCTCACTTTAAAATAAAGACTAAAAAAATTGATTTTTTGCCATCGATTACCTTTTTAATTGAACAACTATGGTAATTTAATCGTGTGGCCCAAAACAAATTCTGGGACTCAACAATCCTTTTCAAAGGCAAACGCATAGAGGCCCCTAGAATTAAACCACAACCATTCAATTAAAAAGGTAATCGATGGCAACAATTAAAACCCCTTTTCGAAGTGAAAATATCCCTAAAATTAAGTGGGACTTCATTATTAATGGCGATATTGCACCAAAATCAATGGAAGGAATATATTGTTAATGGCGAATATAATAAAGATTTTTAATTACGTTATAAACTACTGGCGAATCAACTCCAATGCTGCATAAATTATCTGGCAATTCAACTTGATTTTTTAGTTTAAAAAAATAATACATTGGCGAATTAACCATGAAAAAATAAATTTGTGTAAAAATGGGGTAATTTAGACTCCTGTAGAGCTCATACTATTCACCATTTTTGGAGGCCCCGATTTCAACTATTCACCAATTGGTGAAGATTTGCCACTAAAAAATTCCCTGGTCCAAAACTGCAAAACGAAAATCCAACCTATAGAGAAATGCGGAGCAAAATACTGTCTCCCTATAACTTTGCAAATATTGCTAGGCACAATCTTCAAACTGGTGAATAGAACTTTTTCTACACAATGATCCAGACCACCAAATTTTAGATTTAGCATCTTCAAACACTTCTCTAAATCATATCCAAATCTCATAATCCGGTCTTGAATATAGAGAAAATATGGAGAAAAATACTCAGATAGTGTTCTTAACATGATAACTCAATCAATCAATAAATAGAAATATCATAAGATACAGTTGACACCAATGACAACAGAAACATGTTGACATTAATGACAAAACTAGTTAGCACACACTTGCAAAAATCTCCCCCTTTGTCATTGATGGCAACATATGATGTGAAAAACTGAATAACATGTTTCTCCACCAAGACACAATTCTACATCAGGACTCCCCCTTTCTTTTTAGACAAATGAACTCTTTCTCCCCCTGAGTTTTCACATGATCTTTCTCTCCCTCTTTGACATCAATGGAAAAGGGCATCACATCTCTTCTACTACACACACTTGCACACCACTGCTCTGATTAGTCTAAAATCATTCTTTACTCCCCCTGAATTCAACAATCATCGCAAACCACTACCAACTCCCCCTGAGAGGTAGCCTCCAACATCAATCTAAAAGGAAAAATGCACTTTGAAGCACACAGGACTAATGCATCTTAATATGCATTTAGTTCAAGGAAGGAGGGGCAATAACCCCTAATTTTTCCCAGAGATACTCAAATGTGTCTTTTGGAAGAGCCTTAGTGAATATATCCGCAACTTGATCTTTTGTAGGCACATACTCAAGCTTCACCTCATTCTCTGCAACTTTCTCTCTCAAAAAGTGACACTTAATTGAAATGTGCTTTGTCTTTGAATGCATCACTGGATTCTTTGAAATATTTATGGCACTTGTGTTATCACAAAGAATAGGAATTGGCCCATCATACTTAATTTTGATATCCTTCAAGGTCTGTTTGATCCACAACACCTAAGTGCAGCATGATACTGCAACAATATATTCTACCTCTACAGTAGACAAGGAAACTAATTCTTGTTTCTTTCTATGCTAGGACACTACCCTATCTCCAAGGAAGAATGCACCTCCACTTGTGCTTTTCTTGTCATCAACACATCCAACACAATTTGCATATGTATAGGCACTTAAACAAAAACCATTGTTCTTAGGATACCACAAGCCATGATCAAGAGTGCCCTTCAAATACCTAAATATCCTCTTTATTGCCATCACATGTGATTCTCTGGGATCTGATTGAAATCTGGCCACAAGACAAACTACATGCATGATATCTAGTTTGGTACCAATCAGGTAAAGCAATCCTCCAATAATTGATCTATACTTGCTTTGATCAGCCTTAGGAGATTCATCATTCTTGCTCAGTTTACAACCAATAACCATATGAGTGCATACCATTTTGGAGTCCTACATTCCAAACTTCTTCAACAGTTCCTTGACATACTTTGATTGAGAAATGAAAATGCCTTTATCTATTTGATTGATTTGTAGTCCAAGAAAGAAGTTCATCTCACCACACATAGACATCTCAAATTCTTTTTGCATTTCATTTGCAAAATTCTTTCACATCTCTTTATTTCCACCAAATATGATATCATCTACATAGACTTCAATAATCAGGATTTGATCTTTGCTTGCCTTGGTATACAAATTACTATGTGCGGACCCTTTACTAAAACCCTGCTACAATAGATACTTATCTAGTCTTGCATACTGGGCTCTAGGAGCTTTCTTCAACCCATACAAGGCCTTCTTCAACTTGCATACCATGTCTGGTTTGTTTAATAACTGGAACCCATCCAGTTGTTCTATGTAAACCTCTTCTTCTAGCTCACCATTCAGGAAGGCAGATTTCACATGCATCTGATATACCTTGAAATTTTTGTATGCTACAAATGCCAAAAATAGTCTGATAGCTTCCATTCTTGCCACTAGAGCATAAGTCTCTTCAAAGTCAATTCATTCCACTTGTGAGTAGCCCTTGCACACAAGTCTTGCCTTGTTTCTCATAACTTCTCCAATTTCATTTAGTTTGTTTTAGAAAACTCACTTTGTTCCAATCACATTCTTGTTTGTAGGTCTAGGGACAAGTTCCCAAGTCTTGTTCTTCTCAATCTGCATTAATTCTTCTTTCATTGCCTTAACCCAATATTTATCATTGCATTCTTCACTTACTATTTTAGGTTCCACCTTTGAAAGTAGACAGAGATTTACTTGTTCTTCTACAGTCCTACTTCTTGTCATTACACCTTTCCTTTTGTCACCAATAATCTGATCTTCAAAATGATCTCTTTGCACATAACTGGGAGTTTTAGGAATTCTTACTGGAGCTTCAACTTGAGTTTCTTCTTCTTCCAGTGCAACTTGTACTTCAGTTTGAACTTCCTTTTCTTTGCCTTTTTCAACCTTTTCTTTATTAGCAGCTCCATCTAACTCATATCTGTCTGGTTGAATATCTTCATCTACCTTCACATTTGTACTTTCAATGATCTTTCTCAGTCTTTTGTTATAGCACCGGTAAGCCTTACTCTTAGTAGAGTACCCAAGGAATATGCCTTCATGACATCTAGCATCAAACTTTCCTAATTCTTCATCTCTTCTGATGTAGCATTTGCTTCCAAAAACTTTGAAGTATTTGATAGTAGGAGTTCTACCATACCACAGCTCATAAGGTGTCTTTGTTTCTTCCACTCTAGTTTGCACTCTATTTTGAATGTAGACAACATTGTGTATTGCTTCTTTCCAGTATACTTCTAGCAGGTCTACTTTCTTGATCATTGTTCTGGTAGATTCTTGAACAGTTCTATTCTTCCTTTCAACCACTCCATTTTGTTGAGGAGTTTGGGGGTAGACAAATGTCTCTTTATTCCATGTTCTTCACAAAAAGCATTGAACTCACTTGAAGTAAACTCACCACCTCTGTCAGACCTCAAGCACTTGATTCTCAAACCTAATTCATTTTCAACCATAGCTTTGAATGCCTTGAACTTAGGAAAGTAACCCAAGTCATTCTCAAAAAATCATCAATAAGAAGCATGAAATACCTTTCACCTTGCAGACTTCTTATTCTTGTAGGACAACACAGGTCTGTATACACCAACTCCAGTAGACCGGTAGAGTATTATTCTTTTCTCTTGAAAGTAGTCTTTGTCATCTTCCCAAACTTACATTCTTTGCATATAACATTTGCAGGCTTCACAATCTTAGGTAGGTCTCTTACAGCTTGAACATTGCTTATTCTCACCAGATTATTAAAGTTAATGTGACACATTCTTCTATGCCATAGCCAACTTTCATCTGTCTTAGCCAACAAACAACAATTTTTAGTACCTTTCAAATGATATGCATTACCATGAGTCTTCTTACTAGAAGCAATTAAGGTTCCAAAGCTATTCTTTATCTTACACCCATTGTCCTTGAACACAAGATTATATCGTTTGTCACACATTTGTCTAACACTAAGAAGATTATGCTTTAAGCCCTTGACATAAAAAAACACCATATGTATTATGCTTGCCATCAAAAGTAATAGATCCTTTTCCACAAATCTTACCAATTGCATCATCACCAAACCTAACAAGTCCTCCATCATACTTTTCAAACTTAACAAACTTGTTCTTGTCTCCTGTCATGTGATTTGAACATCTGTTGTCAATGATCCATTCATCTTCCCTAGACTTCCTTCCTTCACATAGCTTGCAAGATTAGCAGAAACATGTTCTTCTCTAAGTGTAATAAACAAGCATTCACTACTATTACCATCATAAAAATTAGGTTCATCATTAGTTACACCATCATCATCTCTAACATAGTAACTATTTCTTATCATCTTTCTTTTACTTTCATTGATTTTCAAAGCTCTGTCAGGACATCTTGAAGCATAGTGACCAATTTTACCACAATTGAAACATTTGAAAGGTAACTTACCTTTGAAGTTTCCTCTACTACCTCTTTTTATTCTTCTTGCAAATTTTTCTTCAAGCTCTGCAAAATCTTTTTAATTTGATTCCACAACATATTTCTCTGATCTAGCAGTCTTTTCTTCCTTGGATTTAAAAGTAGTCTCAATTTTCACAGGGCCATCAGTAGTACCAAACTCTCATCTCAATAATAGTCAATTTACCAAGTAATTGATCTTTTGAAAGTTTGCCCATATTAAACAATTCTTCAATGGAAGATACCTTGTGACTATAAGATTTGGGAAGAGTTCTGAGTCTCTTATCCACAACATCCTCATCCTTTAGCTTTCCACCAGGACTCCTGATGCTGCTGACCACTTCATCAATCTTCTATATGTAACTTGTTATGTTCTTATCTTCAGCCATTCACATGGTTTCATATGTGGTCTTCAAATTCTGTAACTTAGCCTTCTTGACATATGCATCACCTTCATAAATTTTCTTCAATTTGTCCCAAATCTCATGAGCAGCTTCTAGATCCATAACTTTTGTCATTTTAGTGCTAGACATGACATTTAATAGAGCATTTTTAGCTATATTATTAGTCTCAAAATCGTTAATCTCTTCATCAGACTACGAACCATTTTTAGGTACTGTATATTTGTTTTTAACCATTGCCCAAACATTATAACCAATAGAAATAAGATAAATTTCCATTCGTACCTTTCGGTAGGCATAGTCATATCCATCAAACTAAGGAATGTCTTTCTTGTGTGTCATCCCAAATCTACCTTAAGTTGTTAGGCTTTCTTCCAAGGAACCTCACTCTGATACCAATTGTTGAAAGGCACAAGACAATTGAGAGGGGGGTGAATCAGTTGTATCAAAACTTTAACTTCTTTTAAACAAAATCACTTTCGCATTCACTTGCTTTAACTCCTTATTCTGTTATGAAGATTAAACATGAATAGCAGAATCAAAACATAAACACATCAACAGCATACACACATGAGCACCAGATTTTTTACTTGGAAAACCTGAAAAAGGGAAAAACCATGGTGAGTGTTAGCTCACAATATAATGTAGTAACAATACTGAATATCAAGAGAGGCTCACTGCCCAAATGAAAGGCTCACTGCCAAAGGGTGGCTCACTGCTGAGGGTGTGCTCACTGCTAAGATGAACTAATATAGTAGCATCTACACCATGCCTGAGTTCAGTTCCATTGAAGCGAAATATATCTCATCTGCTCTGCTCTGCTTTTACAATTCAAACTTTATCTTCGCACAATCACACATCACTCATGAATTTATTACATACATTTACACCTATCATCAACCTTGGAATGTACATCAAGGTCGGCATTACATTTTACAACCATTGGAACTATCTCTAGAAGGTTGGCATACATATATAAATCAAATTAGGACTAGACCTAAATAAACTTGCAAAGAAAATGAATGAAAGAGGAACACTTCTAGGCTTAGCTCAAACCCAAATACATCTTCACATGCTTGGACACACTTCTACAATCCATGAATCACCTCCGCAACAAGTGTAACTAACCAGGTCGGCTAGAACAAGTGCACACATCAAGAACACTTAGATACATGCTTCCAAGAACTTCATTGTAGCCTGCGGATCAAGCACATGCCTTCAATATATTCTAGAGACATCTACAAACAACATAGAATCACTTGGAAGATGACAAATCCAACCACAACAAATCTCATTTGAAGACACATCACAAACTGCTTCTCAACAGACACTATCAAACTCTGCTAATTAGTAACTTACTTTCTAGAGCACCATAGCTCAAATCCTTTCTAATTAAGATAGTTAAGGACCTTGTAAGCTTAAGTCCAGAACCGCAAAACCAAAATCCAACCTATGGAAAAATGTAGAGAAAAATACTATCTCCCTGTCACTCTACAAATATTGCTAGGCATAGTCTTCAAACTGGTGAATAGAACTTTTTCTGGACAGTGATCTGGACCACCAAATTATGGGTTTAGCATCTTCAAACACTTCTCTAAATCATATCCAAATCTCATACTCCGGTCTTGAATATAGATAAAATGTGGAGCAAAATACTCAGACAGTGTTCTTAACATGACAACTCAATTAATTAATAAATAGCAATATCAGAAGATACAATTGACATCAATGACAACACAAACATGTTGAAATCAATGACAACACTAGTTAGCACATACTTGCAACACGAACTCCTCCTCAATTACCTCTTTCTCTCATCCTTCTCGGTGGCATTCTGCCCACTCCACAAAATCCCAACTCTTTCAGCTCTGATACCAAAATGATGATAAACTGTCACATACCAACGCTTTGCTACAAAATATGATGGCAGCCTAACTAATTATAGACCCAAATAGGAACTCATAGGACAACAACAAACATCAGTCTTAAGTTACAGTATGACATTCAATTGATTAGATTGATCAAGTGATAGGAACAAACTCACTCACAACAGTAAAATTGTTGATGAGAACAACTCTGCATTAAATTGATATGCATTTGATTACAAAAACTTTGTTAACAAGAAAATTTTATTCACTCATCCATATTGGATATACATACAAAGATTCCACAGTGATAGATTAGTCTTTACAGAGTATGATTTTTCTTGGGCTTCAAACACCCAGCTCGGATCCCCTCACACATAATATGATTCCTTCTTTTATATCAGCCAAGCTATGACTTCCCCTGACACCATGATCTCTCCTCTTTTCTCCCCTGCTAATTTTGACTACCTCTCCCCCTCATTTGGTGTTGATTTCTGCCAATGTCCTTCCTTTTGTCTATTATGGTAGTTTCCTAACGTTCTGGTAGTTTTCTAACTTCTTCCTGATTTGTGGACGTGAACCAACTGTCCCAAAATGGAATGACAGGAACCCATTTTAAAACTAATTTAACAAGATCCAATTTAAAACTAATTTAACTTCCCCTTGAGAGGCTGATTACATGAAAGTAAGGGAGTTAACAAGTTAATCAAGAGAGTCTTCAACAAACCAAAACTTAAACATCATAAAAACATCAACTAAACCAAAATGAATTAGATGGGGAAATGATGCCCCTGAATCACAAAGTTAGAATTAGACTAGGGAAATGGATTTAGTTATTCATTTAAGTGATGAAGTGGGACTATTTGATTAATTAGCGACATATAGATGTAGGAAATTACCTTTTAAATTAAATAAATATGATTTATTTATTTAATTTGTTGATACAGAAATGTGAGAGATTAGCCTGACTAATTAAACAAGTTTTTCATGTTTCATGTGCTTAAAGAAGTTGATTGGTTGATAGATCCCTACACAAACAATGTTACTGGAGTTAGATGAAGAAGGAAGAATCATCTTGGATCTAGAGTTAATTCTCCAAACATGCACAAAGAAGTTGTGGACTAGAACAATTACATAGTATCTCATTTAGTGGAAGAATTTACTAGTTGAAGATGCCACGTGGGAAGATAAATATTTTGTTCAAAAGCATCCATAGTTGATCAACATTTAAGACAATGCTTCTCTAAAGAGGGGGACATTCTATGCCCTTAATCCTATAGTGTGTATAGGGTTGTGTAGTCATCTTATGGCTACCTTAACTCTTAATTAATTTATAAGATCATTATTATAATCTTATTTAGATATTTTAGTTAGGCTAGGTGATATTATTAGGTATCTGAGTCATTTTGGGTGATACCCAAGGCATAAGTAGGGTATATATTAGAGATAAACAAGTGTTATTTGATCACCATATTGTGAATTGTGTTCTTCTTGGAGACTTTTCAAGGTTTTCCCCCTTGAAGTGGCTTATTATTCTCAAGTATTCTCAAGTATTTGTACCATATTTTCTATTACATTCTTCTCTTGTGCAAGTTATTTCATTACAAATAATCTCAACACCCCATGACTAAATAAATCAATACCAACAAGAATAACACTCCATAATGATAGCATATTTGACCAATAACTCTCATAGCACACATCCCCAAAAGTAGCACTCCATTTCCAAGTCACTATACCTTGTGGACCCCATCATCATAACATAAGATTCTCTACTCTCCCACCTAGAACCAAGGAATGACAAAGTGGCATAAATACATTCAAAAAACTTCATAACCACCATTGTCATAAGTAACTACTCATCATAAGTATAGCCTTTCTTATTAAATGTAGTTACAACCAATATATAAGTTGATTGAGAGAAAAATAATTAATAAATAATTCCCCCAATCACCCTAGCCATCCATGTACTCATTCCCAAGGTGTTGGAGACACATGAAGTACATAGGATTTGTAAGGTTAATATCACCTTAATCCTAAAAACATGTAAATTAAGGTATGTAGTCAATTTAGGCAGTTTAAGGCTCTTTTGGAGAACTAGATAAGTAGAAAGATGAAGCTATTGAGAACTAATAATGGTGGAAAAATTTGTTTAGTTGATTTTGACAATTTATATAAAGAGAATATTATTGTGTGGCACAAAAAAAACTCCATACACCCCTTAGTAGAATAGAGTTGTATAAAGAATGACCATGATGTTGATGGAAAGGGCTAGGAGTATGCTTAACGAGTCTATTTGGAATAGAAATTCTAGGCAAATGTAATTAGTACCACATGTTACTTGATTAATAGGTCTCCTACACTCAATGCTTGTTGATAAAATCCCTATGAAGATTTGGATGAGAAAGAGGCCCTTACTCCAACATCTTCAAGTTTTTGGTTCTGAGGCATATGTTTATGTTGGAAAAATGCAGCCATATAGACTACTTTCTCATAACCCAATAAGAGATTTAATATGCAATAAACTAGAAATCCACATGCAAAAGAAATAGACAATCATACCATCAATGGTGACACAAGATATACCATGGTAAAACCCTCATAGAGGGAAAAGGGAAAAACCTAGCCTCCAAAAGCATGCATTATTCATGTATTATTCAACAATAATCAACAAATACATATGCAGAGATCACCTCTGAAACATCAAGCTTTCTCTACCTGCACTCCATGTGAACAAGCATGTAGCCATACATCCCATGCCATGCTTCAAACCCTCACACAACCAACTTGCAAGAGAAGCTACAAACCCAACCAAATAGCCAAATAGCCAACTAGCCTCTACAACTACCCTTGTGTTTGATTTTATAGACATAATCTCACACAAATACAACATGTGGTATTGTGATACCATTTTCCCCAATACCATGTGTCTACAAAACCATTGACGCCACATTTGATTATTAGTATTATGTTTTCCCAGTTAATAAAATAATTACAAATAAAGTAATTAACCTAATGTTGCATAAAATGATTACAAGTGGCGCCCAAATAAATATCTAATGTGGCTAAACACATCACATGATGCACCACAATTAAATATTTATTTTACATAATAAAATAATATCAATGTTATGCAAGGTGTACAACACACCTACTCCAATAGTTTATGAACCAAAGGAGAAGTGGTTGAAGTTGGATTATAAGGCTGTGAATTGTATCTTCATCATCTACAATGACAATGTGAAAAAGTAAAATCTTTGGGATCTTGTCATTGGAAAAGAAATGTATATTAAAGACATGATCTATTTCCATAGTCCATCTATTGAAAAAACTTTACATAGTTTTTTCCAAAAAAAAAATTCAAGCAATGTATTATCAAAATGTGATCCTTAGGGAGATCAAACCTTCTTCTATAATTGAGAAACTAGATGGGAGTGCAAGGCCTATAGTGTAGTTATAGCCAAAGACTAAGACAATTACAATTGAGGCTAAACTAGAGGTTCAAGATGGACCAAATGAGGAGGAGAGCTCAGAGAATTCTAAGGAAGAACCTCCACCTCAAATTTTGAGGAGGTCCACTTGGCAAAGGAGAAAACCTAAGAGGTATATCCTAATTGATTTTAGATTTATTTTTATTTAATTACTAATATTAATGAGCCTCAAATTATGAAATAGGCAATGGAGATATGATAGCGAGTCCTAGAAGTTGGCCATGGTGAATGAGATGGATGAATTAAAAAATAATGACACTTTGGACTTAGTTCAATTGTTGAAGGGAAGGAAACCTATTGGTTGTAAATGGGTCTTCAAGAAAAAGTTTGGTTCAGGTGGAAATGTTGAGAAGTATAACGTGAGACTAGTTATGAAAGATATTCCTAGGTTGAGAGGATTAACTTTGATGAGAGTTTTTTTTCTAGTGGCTAAGATGATATCCATTAGGTTCTTATTATCTATTGTAGTGGATTTTGACCTTAATGTTGAGTAGATGGATGTGAAGACAACTTTCATGCATGGTGACCTATAGGAAGAAATCTACATGACACAACTTGAGCACTATGTGGTATTTAAGGTAAGAAGTCATTGGTTTATATATTAAAGAAATCTTTTAATGGTCTTAACTAGTCACCTAGAATGTGATACCAAAAGTTTGATTCTTATGTTTTGAGGTTGGGCTATGTGAAATGCAAATGAGATCACTGTGTATATTTTAAGTAAGATGGTGATCATTTCCTTATTACCACTTTGTATGTGGATGATATGCTGATATTTGGTAACAATAAGGGGATGATTGGGGATACGAAGTCTTAGTTATCATTATAGTTTGATATGAAGAGATTAGGGGATGGTAAGTTCATCTTAGGTATGGAGATTAAAAGAGAAAATTAAGTTAAGGCTTTGGTTAGGATAGAGTAAGAATGTTAATTCTATGCTGTAATGTTTTAGCAAGGTAGACTACAAACTAGTGAGTGTTCCTATTTTAAAAGGGACTAAGTTATCAGTTCAATAGTGTCCATCTACACCTACTAAGATAGAGGATATGTCTCATTTTCCTTATGCTAGTGTAATTAGTAGTTTTGTGTATGCTATGTTCTACACTAGTAGGAGTCTTGAGCTAGTTTATGGCTACTCCTAGAAGAGAGCATTGGGTAGTAGCGAGGAAAGTCTTTAGGTATTTGAAAGGAACTGTAGATTATTCTATTTACTACTAGGGTGGTACTATAAGTCACTTGTAGCCAAGGGATAGTGGTCACTTGTAACCAAGGGGTAGTGGTCACTTGCAACCAAGGGGTAGTGGTACTATGGTCACATACAACATAGAAAGGTTGGTGGCACTTGTAGAAATGCTAGTGAGGACTTGTAGCAGTCAATAGAGATTCAAGTTTTGTTGATTTGGATTGGACATGGGATTTGGATAGTAGAAGGGTTACCAATAGTTATGTTTTCATCCATTATAGAGGTAGAGTACATGTTAGCCACTCATGATTGTAAGGAGGAAATCTAGCTTCAAATATTGTGTTTAGATGTTGGCTAAGTTAAATAGTACTTTAGATTGGATGTGATAGTTAGAGTGCCATTAGCTTGGCAAAGACGTGCACTTTCCATGCATAGATGAAGCATATAGACGGAAAATACCATTTTTTTAATGACATGGTAGATGATGGGAGGGTGATTCTTGAAAAGGCTAACACTTTGGTGAATTTGTAGATGCTTTGATGATTGTGATAATAAATAAGTTCAAGTGTTGAAGTGAGTTTATGGGCCTCTTGACCCTTAGTAGTTAGTTCGTAGATTGTTAGTGATCCCCTTTTTCTCTTGCAAGGTATACATGACAAATGCGAGAATGTTGGGATATATGTGACATACACCTTGTGATTCTAATAATTGATTTATTATTTATCTAATAATTATTTGTAAGCCCTCTATTAGATTCAGGATAGACAACTAAGAGGGGGGTGAATCAGTTGTTCAAAACTTTCTTCTAATTAATCACTTAAATCCTCTTTGTAATTCAACAGCATAATAATAAATCAATCATGGAAACATAATACATTAAATCAAGAGTAGAAACACATTACCACTTAAGACACCAAGATTTTGACATGGAAAACCTGGTTAAGGGAAAAACCACGGGGTGACTAACCCAAGATTGCATTCTCTATTAAAAGAATAAGAAGAACCAAATGGCACATGCCAATTAGGGCTCACTGCCTGAGCACACTGCTCACAAGAGGCCCACTGCCTACAGGAGACACGCTATCTACAGAATAATAGATATTACATACTTGAATTGAAGAATAACATCTTCACCATACCTGAGTCAGTTCCATTTAAGCCTAATACTTCTGCTCTGCCTTTTGCTCTGCTCCTCTCTACCACATCTTCATCTTCACAAGATCATCTTTAAAATGACTTCACAACATATTATTTATACAAGACTTTTGACTTAGGAGTAATCATCCAAGTCGACATATATTACAGAGCAAATACATAAATACAACATGACTAATTACAAAAAGACTTCATGCAGATCAACACACTGTCAGCCACATAGATCTAAGACTTCAATCTTCCTTTAGGAACACACCAATCTTCACAGAACATCTTCAAGATCATCCGTAGGATGTGTAACTCATCCAGTCGGCCAAACTTAGGAAGAACACCATCATCTGGAAGTAATTATTCACTAATGAGCTTAAACTTCAATGCGGATCACCAACACAAACTGAACACAATCCAAAGATCTCCATAAAATTTCTTGAATCACCAAGAATATCCACATTACTTCTTCTTACTGAAATCATTCTCTCCTTTATCCAAAACCTCAAGAACACAGTTTGTCATCACTGTCATACTGGAATAGATGCTTGCGGACCTTCAGACAATGAATCAATTGAGTTGTAAATTCACATTGACTTCCTAAATACTCCACCAAATCCGCAGAACAAGATATTTCATTTCCAGATCTCACCGAACCTATTTGTGACACTCTGTCACCTCTGAACATCTACCAGAACCAGTTTTTCTCAAGTGGCCATAACTCCTTTAGATCTTCATGCAGACCTCTCAAATCTTTATTGGATCATCTTAAGACATATATATACAAACTCTTTGAAGTGCATCCTTTGATCTTCATCTTAGCTGGGATTCTTCCCCTTACTGACTTCACTATTCTTCTCTATTCCTGATAGGACTACTTTTCTCAATATCCTCAGCATACAACTCATCCAATCCTTATCATCAATGCAACAGGAGTATGTTGACATCAATGACAACATCGGTTAGGCCCATACTTGCAACAATCTCCCCCTTTGTCATTGATGGCAACATATGATGTGAAAAACTGTTTTAACAATTAAGACAAGAATTTCTCCTTACTGACTGACATAGCTCCCCCTATCAACAACAACCATTCACATGTCTTCTCTTCCTTTACTGCTCCCCCTTTGATCAACAACCACTTTTTGTTTTTCACATGTCTTCTCTCCCCCTTTGACATCAATGGCAAAGGGCACATGCTTGCATCATACTAGCTACTCCCCCTGAGTAGTAGCTTCCCATCATCAATTCAGACCACAAGATATGACTGTAAGATCCACCGGATTGATGCACATCAATGCACCTTAATTCAGAGCTGGAGGGGTAATAACCCCTAACTTCTCCCTGAGATACTCAAAAGAGTCCTTAGGCAGAGGTTTAGTAAAAATGTCTACAATCTGATCCTTGGAAGGCACAAACTCCAGTCTGACTTCATTCTTGTTCACTTGTTCTCTCAAAAAGTGAAACTTGATGGATATATGTTTAGTCTGAGAATGCAACACCAGATTTTTTTGATATGTTTATTGCACTTGAATTATCACAGAAGATTGTGATAGGTTCCTCATACTCCACTCTGATATCTCTTAGCATTTGCTTCATCCACAATACTTGAGTACAACTACCTGCTACTGCAATATATTCTGCTTCTGCAGTGGACAGAGATATTGCCTCTTGATTCTTGCTTAGCCAAGAAACCAATCTCTTCCCCAAAAAGAATGCTCCACCACTAGTACTCTTTCGGTCATCCATATCTCCTGCCCAATCCGCATCTATATATGCATGAAGAGAGAAGTCATGATCTCTAGGATACCACAAGCCATACTCAACTGTCCGTTTTAGATATCTAAAAATCCTCTTGATTGCCATGACATGAGATTCTCTAAGATTAGCTTGGAATCTAGCAACAAGACCAACAACATTCATAATGTCAGCTCTAGTTTGAGTGAGATACAATAATCCTCCAATCATTGACTTGTACTTTTTCTGATCAACCTTAGGAGAGTCATCATCTTTGCTCAATTTACATCTAGTTGCCATGGGAGTATTCATGATTTTGAGTCCTCCATCCCAAATTTCTTCAACAATTCTTTCACATATTTGGTCTGTGAAATGAAGATTCCTTTCTTTGTTTGAGTGATTTGCAGACCCAAAAAGAAATTCATTTCCCCAAACATGGACATTTCAAATTCACTTTTCATTTGATTTGCAAAAGTTTTGCACATACTATCTCTTCCTCCAAAAATGATATCATCAACAAACACTTCAACAATCAAGATATTTTCATGATCAATTTTGAAGTACAATTTACTATCAGCAGTACCTTTGTTGAAACCAATCTTCAAAAGATGCTTATCCAATCTTTCATGCCAGGCTCTTGGGGCTTGTTTAAGTCCATATAGTGCTTTCTTCAACTTGCAGACCATATCACCATGATCAGACAATTGAAATCCATTCGGTTGCTCAATGTAAACTTCTTCTTCGAAGTCACCATTCAGGAAGGTAGAATTGACATCCATCTGATAAACTTTGAAATCCTTGAAGGAAGCAAAGGCAAGAAATAATCTGACTACTTCAATTCTTGCCACTGGTGTGAAAGTTTCTTCAAAATCAACTCCTTCTACTTGGGAGTAACCCTTGCAGACCAATCTGGCTTTGTTTATGACAACTTCACCATCTTCATTCAGTTTGTTCTGGAAGACCCATTTGGTTCCAATCACATTCTTGTTTTTAGGTCTGGGAACAAGATCCCAAGTGTGATTTTTCTCAATTTGCATCACCTCTTCCTCCATTGCTTTAGTCCAGTTTTCATCATTACAAGATTCATTCACTATCTTAGGTTCAATCTTTGAAATCAGACAATACTCTTCTGAATCTTGAGCAATTCTTCTTCTTCTTTAAACACCTTTGCTTTTATCACCTATGATCTAGTGTTCAGAGTGATTCAGTTTTACATACCTGGGAATTTTGGGACTTTCTTGCACCTCTATTTCTTGCATAGGTTCATTCAAACTTATCTCTTCTTCCTGATTCGCCGGATCAGTTTGAATCTGAATTTCAAAAGGGGCTTGGACTCCTTGGATCAAAACATCATTATGATCATCTTCATCATATTCATAAAACCTTGAGGGTTTTTCAATACCTTCATCAACCTTCACATTTGTACTTTCTATAATCTTTCTCAATCTCTTTTTTATAACACCGGTATGCTTTGCTTTGAGTAGAATAACCCAAGAATATTCCTTCATCACTTCTAGCATCAAATTTTCCTAGATCTTCATCCCTTTTAATGTAACATTTGCTACCAAAGACTCTGAAATACTTCACAGTGGGAGTGATGCCAAACCAGAGTTCATAAGGAGTCTTACTAGTATTGCTTCTGATTTGTACTCGATTAAGAGTGTAGACTGCAATGCTTACACTTCTCTCTAGTAGATCTGAGGAACATTTGCTTCCATCATCATAGTTCTAGATGCCTCTTGGATGGTCTAGTTTTTTCTCTCCACTACTCCATTTTGTTGTGGTGTCCTTGGAGCAGACAACTGTCTTTTTATCCCATGTTTCTCACAAAATTCTATGAACTCACTGGATGTGAATTCTCCACCTCTGGCAGACCTTAAACATTTTATGTTCAATCCGATTTCATTTTCTACCAAAGCTTTGAATATTTTGAATTTCTCAAGGGCCTCAGATTTCTCTTTCAGAAAGGTTACCCACATCATCCAGGAGTGATCATCAATTAATAACATGAAGTATCTATCACCTTGCACACTCCTGATTCTTGCCAGACCACATAGATCAGTATGAACTAAGTCCAATAATCCGGTAGAAGACTGTTCTTTACTTTTGAATGAGACTCTGCTTTGCTTACCCAACTGACATTCTTTGTACAAATTGTTAGTAGGTTTCACCAGTATTGGAAGATCTCTTACAACCTGAGTGTTGCTTATCTTGATGATATTATCAAAATTTACATGACACATTCTCCTATACCATAACCAACTCTGATCAATTTGAACAAATAAACAACTTTTGCCAGTACCAACCAAGTGGAAGATATTACCTTTTATTTGAGTACCAGATGCAATCTATATTCCAGAGCTTTCAAAGATCTTGCATTTTCCATTTTTGAATTAGAGATCATAGCCTTTGTCCACCAAATGTTCAACACTGAGAAGATTGTGCTTTAGACCTTCAACATACAGTACATTGCTAGTTTTGTTCTTTCCATCAAAAGAAATAGTTCCTCTACCTCTGATTCTACCAGTAGAATTAGCACCAAATTTTACCACTCCTCCTTTATACCTTTCCAAGTCTATGAACTTATTTTTGTCACCTATCATATGGTGGGAGCATCCACTGTCAATGACCCAATCATCCTTTTCTTCAACTTGGGCAGTCAGAGCTCTTTCTATAGTTTTATGATTGACAGATTCAGAGGGCATTGGATCTTCTTCCTTGATGGCAATAAACACCCAGTCACTTCTAGATTTGTTTCCTATCTCTGATTCATCATCTATTATTCCTTCATCATCATCATCTTCATGAACATAGTAACATTTCTTTTGGAATCTAGATATGTTAGGATTTGGCCTTGAAAATCTTTCTGGACACCTTGAGGCAAAATGACCAATCTTATTGCAGTTAAAACATTTAAAAGGTAATTTCCCTTCATACTTACTGGATCCTCTTGGCAGTCTTTTTGCAATAAGGGCTTCAAGTTGAGCGGTATCTACTTCATGTTCTTCTAGATCTTTTCTTTCTTTTTCATACCATGATAGTTTCTTTGAAGAGTTCTCTCCCAGATCAAAATTTTGTTTACCTTTTACAGAGGCACTAGCTTTGAAGGCAAATTCAGTCTTGGGGGGTGCATCTCCAAACTTGGATAATTCAAATGTAGCTAATTTACCAAGAAATTTATCTCTTGTGATTTTTGAGAAGGATCTGAATTCTTCAATAGCAGCAACCTTGTATTTGTAAGAATCAAGAAGGGGTATGAGAACTTTGACAACAATCTCATCTTCATCCAAGATTCCACCAGCACATCTAATGCCACAAACAAGCTCATTTCCTCTTGGCATAAATGTAGTGATATTTTCATCTTCACTCATCTTCAGGTTTTCAAATTTTCCTTTTAGACTCTGTAGCTTGGCACATTTAACATACTTGTCTCCTTCATGCAGAAGTTCTAGTTTTTGCCAAATCTCATATGTAGTTTTAGATCAACAATATTTGTTAGCTCTAAGTCAAATAAGGCACTTAGAAGAGCTTCTTTAGTTCGTAGATTATTTTCAGCATCTCTGATTTCATCTATGGTACTCGGACCATTTTGTGGAGGAACATACTTCTTTGAAGCCATGATCCAAGACTGCATTCCCATACATTGCAAGTGACATTCCATGCGACTTTGCTAGAGAGTGAAATTGGTTCCATCGAACCTCGAACTATCCTTCTTGTAGGATGACATCCTAGATCTCCTCAAGTGGTTAAGCTCTTTTAGAGGAACTTAGCTCCGATACCAATTGTTAGATTCAGGATAGACAACTAAGAGGGGGGGTGAATCAGTTGTTCAAAACTTTCTTCTAATTAATCACTTAAATCCTCTTTGTAATTTAGTAGCATAATAATAAATCAATCATGGAAACATAATACATTAAATCAAGAGCAGAAACACATTACCACTTAAGACACCAAGATTTTGACGTGGAAAACCCGGTTAAGGGAAAAACCACGGGGTGACTAACCCAAGATTGTATTCTCTGTTAAAAGAATAAGAAGAACCAAATGACACATGCCAATTAGGGCTCACTACCTGAGCACACTGCTCACAAGAGGCCCACTGCCTACTAGAGACACACTGTCTATAGAATAGTAGATATTACATACTTGAACTAAAGAATAGCATCTTCACCATGCCTGATTTAGCTCCATTTAAGCCTAATACTTCTACTCTGCCTTTCGCTCTGCTCCTCTCTACCACATCTTCATCTTCACAAGATCATCTTTAAAATGACTTCACAACATCTTATTTATACAAGACTTTTGACTTAGGAGTAATCATCCAAGTCGACATATATTATAGAGAAAATACATAAATACAACATGACTACAAAAAGACTTCACGCGGATCAACACACTGTCAGCCACACAGATCTGAGACTTCAATCTTCCTTTAGGAACACGCCAATCTTCACAAAACATCTTCAAGATCATCCACAGGATGTGTAACTCATCCAGTCGGCCAAACTTAGGAAGAACAACATCATTCGGAAGTAATTCTTCACTAACAAGCTTAAACTTCAATGCGGATCACCAACATGAACTGAACACAATCCAAAGATCTCCACAAGCTTTCCTGAATCACCAAGAACATCCACATTACTTCTTCTTACTGAAATCATTCTCTCCTTTATCCAGAACCTCAAGAACACAGTCTGTCATCAATGTCATATAGGAATAGATGCTTAGGGACCTTCAGACAATGAATCAATTGAGTTGTCATTTCACATTGACTTCCTAAATACTCCACCAAATCCTCAAAACAAGAAATTTCATTTCTGGATCTCACCGGACCTGTCTGTGACACTCTGTCACCTCTGAACATCTACCAGAACCAGTTTTGCTCAAGTGGCCATAACTCCTTTAGATCTTCATGTGGACCTCTCAAAACTTTACTGGATCATCTTAAGACATATATATACAAACCCTTTGAAGCGCATCCTCTAATCTTCATCTTAGCTGGGATTCATCCCCTTACTAACTTCATTGTTCTTCTTTGTTCCTGATAGGACTAATTTTCTCAATATCCTCAGCATACAACTCATCCAATCCTTATCATCAATGTAACAGGAATATGTTGACATCAATGACAACACCGGTTAGGCCCATACTTGCAACACCCTCATGGAAAGGGCATCCCACTTTGAGTTGACACAATTTACATGTGTAATGTAATATATGATGTGTAAGAAGTTGTAATAACATCTAATGTCATAGATATGTTAAAGAGCATCTTATAACAGTGTAAGATGCATAAGATATCTTATAATGCTTCAATGACTATTTAAGAGCATATTCTGACATTGTAAGATTCATAAGAGTTCTTATGATGATTCTATGACATGTAAGAACATGTAAGAAGGAGGCTACATAGTGGAATTGAGTTGTTGACCAACTTATGATGTGTAATAATGCCACATCATAAGACATATTTGAATGGAGATAATGCAACCAAAATCAAAAGCCCAAGTTGACAAGGAGGTTATGACAACTTTATGATGTATAAGAGCACATGCTAAAATATCCTGGAGACCCACCTTGGAATGGGACATTGGAATTTTTTGACTTGGGATTTGAGTGCCATACCTCTTGGTGGGTTTACCCATGGTTTGTCATTTTACCCTTTAATGGTTTCATGTTTTTCTTCTACTATATATTGGATGTTTGGGATGGAGGATGTATGATGATGTGATTTTTGTAGGGGTTATGCTACTAAAATTTCTCTAGACTTGTTTGGTCTTTCTCCTATGAAGAATTGAGCTTGGTACTATATGTAATTGTTATTATTACTATGAATATATTGGTTCAATATTTGGAGGCTGGGTTTTCCTTAAATGGTTTTCCCATGATAAACATTGTTTTATGTGGTGAATGTTTTTTTGGTGTAAATTATTTCCTAAATTGCTTGATTGTAATCTCTATTCATTTCTCTCCTCATTGATTAGTGTTGGAAGTATTTTTTCTATCTTGCTTCCTTTAGTGTTCTCTAAACCTTTCTAAAATTTTCCTCAACTCCTCTATGTGCTCACCATAGTTCTTGGAAAACACAATGAGAGCCTCCATGTAAATAATAATGCACTTACCAATGACGTAATTGAAAATAATATTTATAAAGAAAGAATGCTTTTGGATTTCACTATGTGTATTTCTTTGTTTCAACATTTCGGATCACACTCAGTGATCCATCATCAGGAAAAAGGATACTAAAGAATGGGATTACAGAGTTGTCTTATAAAACGATGAGAGGGGGGGTTAGGGTTGAGGAGGTTGAAGGAAATAAACATATTAATAAAAATGAAAATAGAAAACCAAAAAATAGGAAATGTTAAATAGTATTGTATTATAACAAATATGTAGTAAAAGTTGATCCAGTATATATATCAAATAATGGTCAATCTATATTATTATGAAAATTAATATATATCACCTAATAGTTAATATGTATCATATGGAATATAATTTCCCATAATAAAGGAAAACAACCAACATATAGTATTAAAAATAAGAACAAACTAGTAAGAATAACATAATATAATATTAAAATAATATGCATGATATAAGATACAAAATCATGGCCAAATACATTAAGTATACATGGAAACAAAAGGACAAAGAGAGGGCCAAAATGCATAAAATTAAATAAAAAGTGGATTAAGTATGCTAAACATGTAGGACATAATAACCCGGCCAAAAAAACCCTAGATAGAATAACCCTGTCACAATAACCCAAGGACAAAATAACCTAGGGTCATAATAACCCAAGCCAAAATAACTTGTGGTCAAAATAACCCATGGACAGAATATCCCCATAAGAATATAGAGAAAGGAAAACAAAATTTATAAATTACATGTATGTTGCTAAAAAACTTTATTATTCAAATTTTTGATTAAAGTATCAAATTATGAGTGATGCCTCTTATATAATCTAAAATGTTATGGTTGTCATAACCATCAACCAATCTTTTAAGTTTTTCTTTGAGTTCATAGTATTTTTTCCTGCTTGGTTGCCCAGTGTATCTAGCCATATATTTCTCTATTTTATTCTCTTGGAGACCCTGTTCTTTTTTCACTGCTTTGATGAATTTCTAGACTAAGTTGTGCAATGCTTGAAGCAATTCACTAAATCCTCTGTGCCATCCCTCAATAGTATTATTGGTTTTGGGAAGATCATCTTGAATAGCTGAATAGCAATTCCACATTGTGATTGAAAACTTGGGTGATCGTTTGTTGCCTCTTCTGGTTAGTCTGCTAATCCATGTTTCTTCAAAATAATCAATTATGGGTTGCAGAGTCTCCTCATGTTCTGTATAATAAGGAGATTGTTGAAGTGTTTCAAATGCATCAATTACGTCTATATGAGGCACGGAAGCTAATGCAGCAATTTTCTTGATCTCAAATGCAAATACTTCTTCGACACCTTAACGTGTTTGTAGACCTTCTTCTTGAACTTTCCTCCACAAGCATTGAGAGAAATGGAAAAAAAATCCCCAAATAGTGACATTTGGAAAAATTTCAGAAATAGCTCCCATGAAACCTAATTCAAAATCAATGAGTGTAGTTTTTTGGTTTGGATCAGGTTGAAGTTGTTTTAATTTTGCAAGTACTTGTGTATAAGTGGTTCTTGTTTTGTTGGCCATAAGAATATAAATGGCAATTCTATATTCAACTGGTAAGATAAGATCTGTCGATGTCTAAGGATTTGGTGGCAATGCTTAAAATCTTAATCTTTTGCTTTGAATTATTTTGGATAATGCATTGGTTGATGGTATTGCTCCTGCTACGGGTAATGAAATATTAGAACATGAAGCAACAATGATATTTCTTGTAGAATCTTGATTCGAGCACGCCATGTCTTTAATTTCATTCAATTTGTGTTTGACAATGATCATCTCAGGTTTTGGAGCATGATTATGTTCTGTACTACCAATCACATCATCGGATTCTGTTTATGTCATAGTATAGCACCGACTTGAGCATTTATTAGTAAAATATTCCGCACAATGCCAGATCATTTTATTGATGCCTTGTCGATGAAACAAAAATTTGAAACCGTTTAAAATAAGTAAATTCTTGTTTTTTTGACTTGTTAAAAATTGAAGAGGCATTGTATATATTAAAAATTATGAAGAATGTGTTGGTTGCCTAAAAGTATATTGATTTTTGTACACTCTTTTAGAAAACCCTAGGAAAATTTAAAATAATGTTCAAAAAAATATATTACAAATACCTTCTTTTATGAATTTGGATTTCTCCTCTTCTTATCACTCTACACACTCTTACTTCTGCTCCCCTTCTTCCTTTCTTTACTTCTCTTAATTCTACCACTTTTTGCCATTTCTAGTTTACTAGCTTGATCTAAAATGACCACGGGTTATTATGTCCATGGGTTATTTTGACCACGGGTTATTCTCTCCATGGATTATTATGACCCTGGGTTATTTTTTCCTTGGGTTATTATGACGGGGTTATTGTGTCCAGGGTTATTTTGGTCGGGTTAATATGTCTGGATACCATTTTTTCTGACTTCTTTACATTTCTGGAAATATCTCAGAAAATTAGATGGGGTTTCTTCTTTGATTTTTAGTTTTCATATAAAAAATGTCTTCAAATAATCAAATCTAATTCAGCTATATTGAAAACATGTGTTCATACAACGCTGGAACAACATTGGGATCAGTCACACAACAAGATTAGAACAAAACCAAGGATGCAATTGGATGATGTTGAATCAAAGGAGTTGGAGCAGCATTTGGATTAGTCAAAACAAGTGGGAAAGTGAAAAAATCAGATGCATACATTTCATCTTTTATCTCTAATCATTGCTTGTCAAAACACTTGAATTTGAGGCTTAAAAAGAATAACTTGTTTGATCACACATTTGGATTTTGGGATTAAAATGAACTCTTGCTTGCTATCACATCATTGAAATTGGGTTAAAATGAACAAGTGTCTTCCTACACATTTGGCTTGGGATCTAAAAAGAACAAGTTCTTGAACTGTTTGATAACACATTTTGATTTTCTAAAGGAAATTAACAACTGTGAGTGTGAATCAAGTGTACCTCACTTGGTTTGCTTTTGTTTACCTATAACGTCAGAAATTTTCCTCCTATATGGAATGGTACAATTTCCCTCAGTTTAGCTCCTCACTCTTGGTGACCTCTCAACCTTTTCTTTTTCGGCCTTCCCGAAACCCTGATTGACTTAGTCTAGGAGCTGTTTATTCACTTTTTGAAGTAACTTATTTATAGAACCCAGAAAGAGATTTTAAACTTGGGTCCCTAGGACCCCCCAAAATGCAGGTCTGTACTAAAATTGGGGGCTTGGACTTGGGCGCCCATGCCCTAGTCATCCCCCATTTCACGGGATTTTGAATTTTGGTGGGGTGTCGGTTCCCGCTGAGTGCCTCAGGATTCTGTTTTCAAATTCTCAGTTTTCATGCGATATCGAGACGTTATTTCAAAATTTGAATTCCCTAAAGCTAGATATAAAAAGACATTTGCAAATCATTTTAACACACATTATTCTTATGCAAGCTTGATGCCAAAACTTTGTTGTAATTACCATTGAAGATTAGTGACTTGTTGAAGCTCTTTGAAGTGTTCTTTATTTGTTATCTTGGAGACAATCGATGAAGATTAGGAATCAAGATCTTGAGTCTCTATCTTGCTCTTCCTATGGTTTGTACACCCTTTGCATGATCGGGAGAAGGGTTGAAGCCTCCAACAACAAGCTTGGAGATCCTCTACAGACATTACTGATTCGCCTTCTTGTTCATGCAAATCTTCATTTATCTCATCTCCTTGAGGTGAAGTTGTATGTGTTTATTGATGCAAAGCAAGTTGTTGATCTTCCCTTGATTGAGACATCTAGGGTTTGATTTTACGCATAACATATTGTTAGGTTTACACACACTTCTGCAAATCTTTTCTTTTGTCTATAGTTGAGGTAGAAATACTAAAGACGGGGCTTGACTGAGGCAAGCTCCTATATAGCCACAACAATTTCCTTCTTTTGTATGTGTAGATGTTTTGTAGGTTCCAGTGAAAAGAAGCTACAGGAAGAAGGATATTGTGGGTATAGTTGCAACAGACTTTCAAATTTTTAGATTCTGAGGCTTGCGGGACATTGGAGCGGGTGCCCTAGTCCAACCAGGGGTTATTTCTGGGATCGGGAAGCCTTTTAGCAGTATCAAATACCCTGTGCAGAATATTTTCCTATGCGGAAACTTTCAGGACACTAGAGCGGGCACCCTAGTCCATGCAACCCTCAGAATCTGGGTGCACTGTCTTTGAAACCCTCCATCTACACTTATGTACTCAATTTTGCCAGTTGCTTCATCAGTTTCTGTATATTGTTGATTTAAGGCATGATTAGGTTTTTACTTGGTTGAAAGGAAAACACTTGATAAAATCTTGAATAGGGCCTTAGGTTTCATAACCACGCGTGCATAAGGGAGAGACAAAGTGATTAGAAGTTGGTTCACAAGATCGATCATTGTCCTTCCAATGCTTAGTGGTGAAATGGTAGTATTTAACCTAGTTTAAAACAAACTATCATTTTTCACCCTAAACATTTTTGGTGAACCTGAGCTTTAAATAATTTGCATCCTTTTACACTTCAGATTTGAGATAATTTGTTGTTCTAGAGCATAATTGGATTGGAAAACCTCTTTAGTGAATTTACATATGTTTACTTGTGGATTACAGTATTTATCTTTTCACTAAAAGAGTAGGAAATTATCATTTATTGTTCAAAGTTGTATTTCATTTGCAAAGGCCATCATTGTGCATTTGAATTTTGGTTTAATTAGAGCATGTTAAAATGTCAGATTACTTTTTGCAAGATTTTAATGCTTATGATGAGCCGTTTAGTCGTGATGACTTCGATATGTTAGATGAAGCCCTTCAGGACTTTATCTCGATTGAACATTCCACTACGGCCTCTAAGCCATCAGTTTTTCAAAGATTTGTAAATGCAATTTATGTTCCTAAATCTAAAGAAGAGATTGAAAAACTAAAAATTGTGGTTACTCTATGTGCAAATGTGGTTCAACCATCCTCTAAACCTATGCTTGTTGTTAAAGGTCTTTCATCTTCTCAATCTCCTGATCACATTTATGATTGTGCAAACCAAATTGTGAAAAAAAACTTACAACAAACCAATCATAATGTAGTTTCTCATGCATATAACACTTGGAATAACAAACAAAGTACACAATAAATGAATGTTCTGATATATTTACCAGCTTCTCAACCTATGCTTCCTAAAGCACCTCGTTTAACATATAAAGGTGGTAAAGATTATGACCTTGTAGAGCAACTTCGCGCTACTCCTGCAAAGATATCTCTTTGGGAACTTATACAAACTTCACCTACTTACCATGGAATGCTACAAGAATCTTTACAAAAGGTGATTGTTCCTCCTACTGTTAAACCAAATGATGTTGCCACTTTACTAGATTGTATGCATGTAACAAAAACAAACATTTTATTCCAACAACATGAGTTACCATCTCTCGAGGTTCAGAAGCAATATGATCCTTTGGTAATCTTTATTACAATAAAAAAAACATTGGTTAAGAGAGTGATGATTGATAATGGGTCAGCCCTTATGTTTGTGGTATCGATTTATTGCATAAAGTTAAAGTTGATATATCTACTGTCAAACTGGAATCATTAAGTATTCATGGATTTGATAATGTTGGATGACAATATGTGGGCACTATAACTTTACCTATACAAGTTGGACCTGTGATGGTGCCTACCTTGATTCATGTCATGCCTTGTTATTTATCTTATAACATGATTTTGGGCAGACCTTGGATACATGCATTAGGAGCAGTTCCTTCTACTTTACACTGTTCGATTAAGTTTATCTTTAAAGGAAAATTGCATACTATCCATTTGGATCCTGAACCTGACAATTGTTTGCAAATGGAAGTGCATAAGCATGTTGTTGGTCCTAAGATTTTAAACAATCTGAAAGCTGAATTATCAGCTCCTCTTGCCTCTAAAAATGTTATGCAAGATCCCAAGCAATCGAATGCATTTGTTGGTGATGACTGGGGTTCGTTAGATTTCGCACCCTCCTCCATAAGAGAGTATAAACTTAAAAACCCCGTCCCCGAGACATCAAATATTGCATCGATCACATCACATGCTTTGAATGATAAACACAAGATCTCTTTATCAACAAATAAGGATAATACTCTCAGTTATACTACTGATTATGAGACTTATGAAGCTCTACCTCCGTCTAAAGAAATGGTCTCTCTCTATGGCAAAGGATTCTGAATCCTTTACAAAAAGTGTGACTATGTAGGTAATGGTTGCAGCATAAATCAATAAGGAATCAAAGTCCCTATAGAATCTACTTCATAACATTACTCAAGTGGCATTGGATATAATCCTTTTAAGGAATCCAAAGCTCACAAACGCCCTACTCTAAATGTGAATACATTATCAACACTTAATTTGATATTTCCTGAGATGATTGACACCAATTGTCCTCCAGGGTCACTTCCATTAGATATGTTTACGGTGGATGAAGCGATAATGGATTTCTTAGGTGCTTATGATGGTATTCCTTGTTATCACCATAAACATGGCCTACCTTATTGTTTAAACAATGATGCATATTTTAGAAAGATTACTAGTACAATAACTTCTACAGTAGAGCATAATGAAGAACTTGAAGAACAATTACAATCCTACAATCCCCCTAACCATAGTACTCTCCTCAATAGAAAGACTATTGATGTTGTTATGGATAAGGATAATCCTAAAAAAGTTATCCCTATTGGTGATTGTTTAAATGCAGAAGAAAAACAAGAAATGACTAAACTGTTGAATCAATTCTTGGAATTGTTCACTTGGAATTATTCAGACATGCCTAGTATAGATCCTCAGATTGTAAGGCATAACATTGTGTTGAATCCAGATGTTAATCCTTTCAAACAAAAGATTCGTAAGATGAATCCTAAGATTGCTTTGCTTGTTAAACCTGAAATAGAAAAACTCTTATAAGTTGGTTTTATTCAGCCTATTGATTACTCTCCATGGATCTCAAATATTGTTGCCATCGCTAAACCCGATGGTTGTATAAGAATGTGTATAGATTTCCAGGATTTAAATTTGGCATCTTTGAAAGATGATTTCCTGCTCCCTAATATCAATATGATTGTTGATTCCATAGCTGGACATGAGTTGCTATCTTTCATGGATGGATTTTTGGGATATAATCAAATCCTTATAAATCCTCTCGATTAGTATAAAATAGCCTTTATAACACCTTGGGGTGCATTTTGTTGGGTAGTCATGCCATTTGGACTTAAGAATGTAGGAGCTACTTACCAACGGGCAATGACTCTTATATTTCATGGTTATATGCACAATATTCTAGAAGATTATGTTGATGACATCCTAGCGAAGTCTATCCATTGTAAGGATCATGCGACAAATCTTCGACAGATATTTGAGTGCATACGTAAATAAAATATGCGATTGAATCCCTGAAAGTGTGTTTTTGGTGTAGACAGTGAAAAGTTACTTGGATTTATCATTTTGAATCGAGGTATAGAAGTTGATACGAAAAAGATAGATGCGATTGTGAATGTGCCAATACCTAAGAACATATCTCAACTTCATAGTTTGTAGGGAAAGATACAGGCCATTCACCAATTTGTTTCACAAGTTGCAGACAGGTTTCGCCCCTTTACGCAACTACTGAAGAAATCCAATGGAATTTTGAATGTCAAAAAGCTTTCGATGATTTAAAGGATTACTTAGCTAATCCACCTATTTTTCAACCTGTTGTTTCTGATAAACCATTTTTGTTGTACATTTTGAAATCTAACAATGCCCTAGTAGCTCTGTTAGAACAATATAATGATGAAGGAAAAGAATGTGTTGTCTATTACATCAGTCATACTTTGCTCGATTATGAAGTGCGATACACAGTTATAGAAAAGCATTGCCTAGCTTTAGTTTTTGCCACTCAAAAGATTAGACACTATCTCTTAAATGCTAAAATGCATGTAATGGTAAAGTTCAACCCTTTGAAACATCTCTTCGCAAGAAAATATTTATCAGGTCGTCTTGCTAAATGGGTTATGTTTTTAACAGAATTCGATCTCAAATTTATTTCACAAAAAGCAATTAAAGGGCAAGTGATAGATGATCAGTTAGCTAAAGCTCCCTCACCTTTTTCTATACAAAATGTCGATGCTTTTCCTGATGACCAAATCTTAACAATCTCTGTGGATGAAAAATGGGAGTTATACTTTGATGGATCAAAATGTCGAACTAGCTATGGGGCTGGTGTTATATTAATACCTCTAGTTGGTAAGCTGATTCCCTTATCTTACCGCTTAGATTTATTATGCACAAACAACATAGCTGAATACGAAGCTCTTATTGTCAGACTTCGTGTAGCCTTGGCTCTTAATATCAAGAATAGTACAATATATGGTGATTCTTAGTTAATTGTTAAACAGATAACGGGATCGTATCAAACTAAGCATGATAAGCTATCTCAATATCGTGAGTTTACATTATCTCTCTTAAAACAGTTCAAATCATATTTGATTGATACCATTCCTAGGAAAGATAACTGACATGCAGATGCAATGGCAAGCGCAACTTCCCTTATATCCCCTGATGGTTCTCTTGAGGAATTTACCTTCGTTGTTCATAATCTTAAGACACCGGTAATTGAAAGCCCTATAGTTGTGAATTCATAACTCTATGGTAATACATACAGTGATGAATGGTTCTCCTACATATTCAACTATTTACACGATGGAACCATTTCAGACTCGACATCTAAGAATGCCCGACTCCGTTTATGCAAACTAGTAGCGCGATACATTATATTATTGAATGTCTTGTATTGACGAAGTTACAATGGTGTTTTACTATGATGTTTAAGTAATGTAGAGATTCTAATAGCTTTAGAAGAAGCTCACTCTGGTGCCTATGGAGGGAATTTTAGTGGAAAATCATTGGTGCAAAAATTGCTACATATGGGGTACTATTGGTAGCATATGGAACAAGATTCCTTTGCTTACATCAAGAGATGCCCGTAATGTCAACAACATAAACACCTAATCCATGCTCCTGCTCAAGAGCTTCATGCCTAGGTGTCACCATGGCCATTTTCTATTTGGGGCTTGGATCTCATAGGTAAAATTTCCCCACCCTCCTCTCAAGGACATACGTTTATCATTACTGCTACTGATTATTTTACAAAATGGGTTGAAGCGGTCCCTCTACGATCCACGACCGCTGATGTAATTTGTCGATTCATACAAGATAAAATAATTTCTCAATTTGGAATACCTTCCTCCTTGATTTCAGACAATGGTACACCATTTAAGAACAAGGATGTGAAAAAGTTCCTCGAAAAGTATCATATACAACATCACTTCTCTATGCCTTATTAACCTCAATCAAATGGCCAAGCAAAAGCTTCAAACAAGGTTATTGGACATATTCTAAGGAAAACTATTAATAAACATCAAAAAGATTGGCATTCACAATTATCCTATGCACTATGGGCTTATAGAACAAGTATTCGAACGGCTACGGGTAACACACCATATAATCTTGTCAATGGTGTAGACGCAATAATGCCCTTGGAGCTAGAAATTCCTTCCTTGCAAATTTCCCTAAGAGACATCATGGATGATGACATAGAATGAGAGAAAAGATTACAGGAACTTGAGATGCTTGATGAAAGACGTATTAACGCTCTTGGACATCTCAAGGCATATCAAAAAGGTGTGCAACGAGCCTATAATGCACAAGTCATACAACGTTCATTTAATGTTGGGGACTTGGGTTCTTTATGAAAATCAACGCAATGTAAATGCACTGCCTGGTGAAAAAGGTAAGTTCAACCCTAACTGGCTTGGACCGTATATAATCACTGAAACCTTTAGATCCGGAGCATATAAATTAGCTAATGAGAAAGGTACGCCACTTAAAGAACCTATTAATGCAGCATACCTCAAAAGATTTTATGCTTAAAGATTTAATGTTAAATGTTCATAAGCTAATTTTAGCTTCAATTTCGACAAGATAGTATTGTTTTGTCTTAACTCATTTTGCATTATATCTTTGTTCAGTTAATCATTGTTGTATCGTGTTTAAGTAGTAATTGCTTAGATCACTTTTGTATTAACTAAATATAGCATGGAAGTTAAAAGTTGTGTAAACATAATTAATCATTGTGCTTGTTACTACATATTCTTTTTAGAATTGATAGTATATCACAATAGTATTAATTATGGCATATTAGACATCATCACTAGTTTTATTTTTACAAAAAATCACATGTGATAGATCAAAAGCCATTACACATAAATCAAAAGAAATATATATATATATATATATATATCAGTTTTATGTATACATCCGAGTCGACTATCCCTCAAAACAAAATGGAATGTCATAGTGCCTAAAGTCTATGAATCACATAGCTGAGCTTCGATCACCAGTACCCTCAGGCCCTCGTGGTGTGCGAGTGACAGAAGCCTGACCATGTGTGGCTACAGATCGCGAATGACTCCTAGAGACACTTTGCGATCATAACCCCTTGATCTTGCCTCTCATCTCTATCAACTGCTCATGTGTGTCTTGGTACATCCTCTAGTATCGTTCTCTCTTGGTCTGAGCCCTGTCTCTGTCAGCTCTAGTCTGTTGGACCTCTCATAGTAAGAACTCACTGATAGCTAGCCCTCCCTCCGATGTAGGAATTGCTACCATTTGCTCTTGCTATGCACTGAGCTCAGCCTCAACTCGCTCAGCTCTCTATTGAAACTCCTCTCTCTCTCGTGCAGACTGCTCTAGCATGGCCTCTATAGTAGTCATGTATCTAATGATAGGAATAAATATCTCAGCATGCCACCCAGCGGATGATCGTGGCAAATAACCCACCTGCACTCGCTGCTCTAAGGCATCTATCGGCACTATGTCTCCTATGATGCGACTCACAAAGTCTCGTCATGCATCAGTCCCAACTACAAAATAGAGGATGAGATAGATGTTAGACTCCCATATAAATATCACATATAATAAACTATACAAAACATAAACTAATAAATCAAACCTAACCTAGATCTCCATCTCACCAGGATGGATCTCAGATTGTCGATGGTGTGATGAGCTTTGCTGTCTGATCTGTGGCTGGGGGCATAGACCTACTACTCTCCCCTCACTCTATCTGACTAGGCCTCACATTATCTGCAAGAATAGGACCATGAGCCTTGGACTGCGGTCTCGACTCGGTCTCCTCGTCAGTGTCTGCCTCCTACTGGCTCTGTCGCGATCTCACTCTAAAGACGTACTATGATGGGACCTCTTTAGACTCATCCTCATCCTCCTCCATACCCTCCTCAAGATTGTAGTATCCTACAAAATCACTGACGTCGTCCTCCACCCCTATGTCACTAACATGACCAACCCAAGGTCGGGCATCTCCTATAGGATGCTCGGGTGGATAGATAGGTGCAGGCCGTCTTGTGTGCCACCAAGTCTGATATGCTCAGGTACACCTGACATCATCTGTGTCTGACACTATCTCTGCATCCTTAGTACCCTCATTGTCTCTAAGTGGTACATCTACTATAGTCAATCGTCAGATAGTATTGGCTCTAACTACACTCTGAGCTGCACGTGCGTAGCTTAGATAAACTATAGGAACATCTCGTACCTGTCTGAACTATCATGCCACCTTGTCAAAGTAGAACCAAGATATAGCATGATCAAGGCGACTGGCCATTAGCTAATCCCTCTGCATCTGAGCTAACTGCCTCTGCTCGCTAGGCCATCTGATGTAGCTGTGATATGGTCTCCAGATGATGTCACCAGGCTGTAATATGTCAAATACTACTCTCCAGTATAACAGATTGTCGTGCCTCCAACACCTAACTAGTGGGTAGGCATAGACGCACGGATGGGTGAATGTTACCTCTATGGGAAAACCCACAGGTTGTGTGCACTTGATGTGCTCAAAAGCCCAGACCTATAACAATGTGCAGACCATCAGGCTCTGCATCTCATAATGGACATATTGCCCTAAGTCGTAATATAGGTGACAAGCATACTACGCCCCCATGCGTAGACAGTCTGATGCTCCTCCATCGCTCTGATAGTATGAATGAGACCTCCATGAAGGTGTGTGCCTCATCCATCTAGTGAGATGGCTAGTGCGACTATGACAATCATGATCCTCCGTAGTAAGGGAATGTCTCTGCATCCTTGCTCTAGTAAATGGAGCTGAATATGTCCTCACTCTTCCTGTGAAATGGTGCGACCCAAATAGTATAGCTAACTCTCGTGAGTATACTCCACTGAGCGATGTCCAACAACCCTCACCATCTCTCCTTAGATTGGTAGTCAAAGGATCCTGAATACATCCTCCAGTGTGATGGTAATCTCACCAGTTGGTAAATGGAATGTGGATGTATATGCATCTCGTCTCTCCATCAGTGCCATAAGCATCGCATAGTGGAATCTAATTGTGGGCATCTCAAACACCCACCATAGACCCACCGTCTGTAAATGCTCTCTCTGCGGTAGTCAAAGTGCTAGTGCGCTCTCCTAGAAGTGCCATCAAATGATTGCCTTTGTGCTCATGCATCTCAAGGACATCTTACAGATCAGAAAGCAAGCAAGAGTATCAGAATCCCTACTAGAAACCAAATAATCTATCAAAAATTGAATAGAGTGCCTGAGCCTAGGGCCTATGTCCTCTGAGGACCAGGGCGCCCCGTGAAGACTAGGGCACCCCAGAGGGACACTGGTGCCCTTGTGGGACTAGGGCACCCCAAAGAGACTCTGGTGCCCTAGGTGGACTAGGGCGCCCCTGTCTGGGAAACTTGTCCACCTTCCCCTCTTGGCACAGACATCGATAAACATGAAAGTAGAAGTACAATGAAAGATGACAGAAGGACAGAATCAGGACCCTACCTCGGCCTTGAAGCATCTCTCCGCTACTTGGGCTCAGAGCATATCTAGTCGTGGTGGATGGTATGGACGTCGACTCGGCATGGTTGCTCTCCTGTTCTCCCTCTCTCTCTCTCTCTGCAATGACAAGAAACAAGAATAAGTTAAGTGATAAGTGACATCTCCCTTTTACATAAAGTAAGTGAGTGAGAAATCCTATCCCTAACTAGGTGCAAAATTGTGCTCTTTCACTCTAGAGCCCTTTTCTTGAGTTGTCAAACTCTGATCTCAGTGGCATTTGTTGTATTTGAATCTTGGTTTAGCTCTCATTCTTACCCAATGTGTTGTGTTTGAGCATTTTTTCTTCAAATCGATGCACGTGGATATCTCCTTGTTTCTACTCTCGAACTAAGCAAGCAGAAATAAGGGTGGGCATACATCTCCCTCGATTTCCTCCCTCACCATGTCTCATCACTCAACCCCCTTAGCATTTTTGATACTGACTCATTGGTGGTGGTTGCAGGTTGATTTGATTTTGATTTTTCTGACAAGTGTTCCTTTGCAAGATGTGGTTCCTGACTTTGTGGTCTTGCAGGATTGCAGACTTGGGAGCTTCTTCCTTCTCGGTGACAATACTTCGGCCTCCTCTACAATATCCTTTTTGGTATCCTTTTCATGATTGATGTATTTACTTTCCTTTAGTTGCATATGCACGTAGTGTGATATGGCCACTAAAGTGGAGGCTAAATGTAATGTCAGAAATTGTCCTCCTGTATAGAATGGTACAATTTCCCTCGGTTTAGCTCCTCACTCTTGGTGACCTCTCAACCTTTTCTTTTTCGGCCTTCCCAAAACCTTGATTGACTTAGTCCAGGAGTAGTTTATTCAATTTTTGAGGTAACTTATTGATAGAACTCGGAAAGAGATTTGAAACTTGGGTCCCTAGGACCCCCAAAAATGCAGATCTGAGCTGAAATTGGGGGCTTGGACTTGGGCGCCCGCACCCTAGTCCTCCCCCATTTCACAGGATTTTGAATTTTGGTGGGGTGTCAGTTCCTACCGAGTTCCTCGGGATTCCATTTTCAAATTCTTAGTTTTTGCGCGATATCGAGATGTTATTTTGAAATTTGAATTCCCTAAAGCTAGATATAAAAAGACATTTGCAAATCATTTTAACACACATAATTCTTATGCAAGCTTGATGCCAAAACTCTGCTGCAATTTCCATTGAAGATCAGTGACTTGTTGAAGCTCTTTGAAGTATTCTTTATTTGCTATCTTGGAGATAATGGATGAAGATTAGGAATCAAGATCTTGAGTCTATCTTTCTCTTCCTAGGGTTTATACACCGTTTGCATGATCGGGAGAAGGGTTGAAGCCTCCAACAGCAAGCTTGGAGATCCTCTGTAGACATTACTGATTCGTCTTCTTGTTCATCTCATCTCCTTGAGGTGAATTTGTATGTTTTTATTGATGTAAAGCAAGTTGTTGATCTTCCCTTGATTGAGACATCTAGGGTTTGATTTTACGCATAACACATTGTTAGGTTTGCACACACTTCTGCAAATCTTTTCCTTTGTCTATTATTGAGGTAGAAATACTGAAGACGGGACTTGACTAAGGCAAGCTCTTATATAGCCGCAACAATTTCCTTCTTTTTGTATGTGTAGATCATGTTTTGCAGGTTCTGGTGAAAAGAAGCTATAGGAAGAAGGATATTACAGGTACAGTCACGACAAACTTTTGGATTTTTAGATTTTGAGACTTGCGGGACATTGGAGTGGGTGCCCTAGTCCAACCAGGGGTTATTTCTAGGATCAGGAAGCCTTTTAGCAGTATCAAATATAGTGCAGAAGATTTTCCTATGCAGAAACTTTCAAGACATTGGAGTAGGCGCCCTAGTCCATGCAACCCTTAAAATCTGGGTACACTATCTTTGAAACCCTCCATCTCTACTTCTATACTCATTTTTGCTAGTTACTTCATCAGTTTCTGTATATTGTTGATTTAAGGCATGATTAGGGTTTTCCTTGATTGAAAGGAAAACACTTGATAAAATCTTGATTAGGGCCTTAGGTTTCATAACCACGTGAGCATAATGGATAGACAAAGTGATTAGAAGCTGGTTCACAAGCTCAATCCTTGTCCTCCCAATGCTTAGCTGTGAAATGGTAGTATTTAACCTAGTTTAAAACAAACTATCATTTTTCACCCTAAACAAATGTTACCCTACCTAAGAGGCCTGCTTGGAGACACACCACTCCAAGGGATGACGTCAACTAAGGTGTGAATCGAAAGACACCCTCCTTGGGAGTTAGAATCTTGTCACTCTTGGCTAACCCCCAAAGAACTTTATACCCTTGGGAAGTGAATGTGAAGGGTGGGTTACCCCTTTCTCCTGGCTGTGTGGCAGGATTCTTCTTTCAATTCATTTCCTTAGTCAACTTTGTACAACCTAGCTTAAGACCTAATTGGCCATACCCCACTTGACTAGTTATGGGATTGTTGATGTGTCTTCCACGTGTGCTTACTTAATCAACACAACATTTCAATTTCAAATTCAAATTTTCTTATGTGTCTTGCATGTGTGATTCATGTGTGATTCTTTGTTTGATCATTGCCAAATCAAGCTATAAACACTAAACACATAAACAAGTCATTCTAAATTTTCTTTCCAATACAATCATCATTGTCATATCCAATCAAATTTCATCTTAACCCAATCCTAATCATCTCATCATTCCACATCATCATCTTAAAATCCTAGTCAACACTTGTCAAAATGGTCATAATCCTAAGCAAGCCTAATCCTAATCCAAAGCCCAAGTTCACACTTCAAGGAGCCCCTCCTCCTAATCATGACGACAATCCAAAACCTTACATACTCTGAGGTGACCCAAAATTTGTTTCTAGTGATGATGAGAACTTTGTAGATCCTAGTGATGATGAGGATCTTGTAGATTTTGAGGCATACTTGGAGGAGCAAATCAAAATCCAAAGACTTCAACCTATATGTAAATTTGTCCCAACACAAGAGCAAAATACCATAGCACAAGAACTCCAAGACCTCATTCAAACACTTCACGAGGTTCCACAACCCTTAGACCAATAAATCATACAAAGATTCCAGGCCCTCATTCAAAAATTTCAACAAAACAAATCACCACAAATACAACTCCTAGTCAAAATCCAACAACTCATGCAATATCCATCTCCAAATCTTCCACAACATGAGCATGCTAGTACTAGTCACTCCTCATACCAAGATCAAGAATCCCTAAGCCATATTAATGATACTCTTGACATGGGAAGTACCATCTCAAGTTTGGAATCATACACCAATCCATCTACTAGTCCTTCATCCCCATCCAATAGAATGCCTATCTCAAAGCCTAGTAGTCCTACACCAACATCACCATCAAATTTCTCAAGCTCTAATCCATCAACCAAGGAATCCTTTGATTATTTTCTCCAAGGACTACTAGAAAGGAATAAACCATCCCCATGTCAAGCACCCATTGATGAGCCTACCGAAGAACCTTTGAATGCCGTGTCTACTTCTTCAACCCCATCATGTGGCCCATAATGCCTCAAGCCTATTGAAAATTTTCCTCCCATGAGTCCATCATGCCCTCATGTTGTTGACCAAGAACTTAACCAAGAGTCATCCACTTCTATTCAAGCTAACCAAGAGCTATGTCAAGAGTTTAATCCTAAGCATGTGGAAATATCAAGCCCTCATCTAAATCAAGATCAAAGCATCTCTAAGTTCAACTCATCCATGACCTATGTATTTTCTTTGATCAAGATATTATTTGTGATCATGACCCTATTTGAGAGAAAATTATTCCATGTATAGCACACTTAATCCTATTTCTGCTCTCATTTGTGATCAAGGTTCTATCTATGATCATGAAAACCATGATGATCCTCTTAGATAAACTTTATGCATTTCATGATCAAGAGCTTATCACTCCACCTACTCATGATCCCCAAACATCCATTTCCCTTGATGAGACACATACCTCCCAAGTACACATTGAAGATCAAACCAATAGCTTGGATCTACATGCACATAATCAAGATCCTATTGATCCTTCCACCTCCACTATCAACCACATTTCCAATCCACTTGGTCTATCCACCTTCATTTATGAATGTTCCTCCCTGGGAACACAACAACCTTTATCCACCACTTCACCTTCTTCACCCAATAAGGAACTCATGTCTAATGTTCAAACTACACCTAGTCCCATAGTCCATCACATACTCCAAAAAAAGAACTACCAAGGTAAAGGCTTAGGCCTTCATGAACAAGGTATTTTGGAGCCTATACATGTCAAAGTCCCTCCACACTCATTTGGCCTAAGTGGATATACACCCCAAGATAAACAATCTAAAGATGTTGGTAATTCCTCCATCCCTCCTAAGTCCACTTTCCATCACAAATCCCATCATACCACCAAAACATATGTTGTCATTCCACCTCCATCATCTTACAAATGTCAAAATCATGTGAACATACACCTTCCTCCATCCAATTTACCTCCACTTCTTCCAACTCCTAATATCCCTCCATCTACTTTACCACCATTTCTCACAAAGCCAAATCCATCCATTTACATATTCCCTCAAATTCCTAATCATGACCAACAAATGCACATATTGTCTAAACATGAAGCTTCCACTCATTCCACCCATCCCATGGGATTCAAAAATAAAAAAATGGATGCCTCCACACATAAAGTAAAAAATCCCGAGGGTCCTAATGCCTTAGGGCACAAATATGAAAAATCAAAGCAAGATATATCCAAGAATCTATCCAAGCCCACACCTTCAAAAGCAAAGTCAAAAACTAAAATGGTATGGGTACCTAAGCAAAAAGAAAAAAAGTCAAATGAGGCATCCACATCACAAAAATCCCAACCATCCTCTTCCATCCAAAAGTTTCAAATTCCTCCAACCCACAAGCAAAGAAAAAATCATAAAAATACAAAGTCTATGTGGGTCCCTAAATACTTACATCACCCATCCCCTAAGAAAAAATCTCCATTGCTTCCTATGCCACCTTCCAATCAAAAGATTAAATGTTTAACATGGTGTCTGCAACTATTGGTAATCATTCCCTTCCATTCCACAACTCCACATACTTCCATCACCCCATCATTCACCTATTATCCTACATATCTTCCCCATCACCTTCCTATGGTCCATGCTTTTGTATAAGTCTTTCATCCATGCTTTTGCATAAATCCTACATAATCCACCTCATAATCCATTATCATCTCTCCATAATCCATATCATAGTCCACCATCTACCTACTCCATCTACCTCTTTCATGTTGTTGATGTATAAAATTACGCAAATTCCAGCACCAACATGGAAAATTCTGAGAATGTGGGATGACTCTTAGAATGACCTCCAAATTTTATAGAAGCTGGCTCTTATATTTCCAATGGGATTTTGGGAAAAGGGAAAGAGAAACAAGATTACAAATACAATATAAAGAAACTATATCATATACTAATATTTGTTTCAACAATCAGCACAGTGACTAAATCTTTATGATTTATGCTATATTAAAGAGCAATGAGCATGGTCAATATAAACAGATGATGAATAGATTTAAACTCAAAGGCTAAACTTAGAGAAATTACAATAAAGACACAGAAAATCATTACCAAATTGCATAGAACAGAGGTTTTTCATTGATTGATTCAGCAGAATACATAAGGCATAGAATATGCACAGATCTATGATGCTTCTCTTTCCAAAACAACTGTGGAGGTAAAATGATATATTCTAGTCACAGAACAAATCTCTTCTCATATATTTTCTTCTATTTTAGTATCTCTACATATCATATCAGTTACAGAATTCCTTTATTTATAGAAGAGAGGTAGGACTTAAGATACTGATGGCCATTAGGATCTTAACCATCTGTACAACTGAACTGGAACTGGTCACGCGTAGGAAATGTTTCTGAATCTACTTCTGCATTGTCTTCACGTTCTGATTGGTTGACTGGCACTAAACATACGGCCTTGACACTACCAGTTTTGTTGGGATAGATGACCTCTTCCATGGGCTTCCAAATGGTTAAAAAGTTACTACATGGCACTTTTGTGCTCATTGGGCTTGATTCCTTTTATAACATGGTGAGAACGCATGCCATACTGACACTTGGTACATCCAGCCTCCTCTATTTCCTGCTTTAATCTTAACTAATGATCAAAACATGTGGCAACACCCGTGAGTTTCAAAACTGGGACACATGGTAGGTTGACGCTCCTTTTGAAATCTCTTTTTGTTTCTATTCTTCAAACACCCGTGGTCATGACACTTGGCACTGTCTTCTTCACTTAGAAACTATCTTTTAATATTCCAAGCCCACTATGTTGCACTTCAACACTTCTTGAAACTATTAAGGAAAGGGACACATGACAGACTCTGCTCCATTTGCAAAAAGGACATGTGGTAGACCGGTGCTTCTTTAAGTTATATTTTCTAAAAGTTTCTCCTTTAGTCCCCATTGTAGCGACACTTGGCATATTCCTGTGCGACTTAGAAACTTTATGAAACACAAAGGAAGAATACGGGCCCCAGATATGTAGCACATCCCTGTGACTCCTGAGTACTACGGACTGAGAAGAGGACACTTGGCACATTATGCCGCTACTAGACATTGATCTTGTCGCCTCTTAAATGCCTTGCCACGTGTCAACTCTGCGCATCTTTTAGGAAGCATCATTCCTTCCGCTTCTTCAAAACCCCACCATGCTAACACATGGCACATTCCTGTGTGGGCCATACTTGCAACACAAATAGAGATTACCAAGTCGATAGAAGCTGATAGTAAAACTATACTACCACTGCTAATCAATGCTACAAAATAGAAAATGTAGAGTAAGAACTCTACAATTCTTGGCAACTCATATGGGACTCTGTGCCTACATTGAGAGAACCCCAGAAATATATAAAAAACCAAAATGTTAAAAATGAACTGGCACTGCTAAGAAATTATAACTTCTACAAGGTGGCATGATACCTAGACCATTCTGAGTCTAACAAGCCTTGTCTTTTCTGTAAATCTTGGAAAGTGACATCCAAATTGATAATGTCCTTATGAGAGAAGGTCTGGAGAATTTGCACCACTAAATGCAATTGAAATTTGAGCTGGGCCATAGGGATGAGAACTAATTCCACCTCCCTCACACTCAAAGAGTCACTCAAACTTTGAAAAATAATTTGATCATTTTATTTCAACAACAAGAGGGACTTAATCTGATCAGTCATCAAGACTGTGCTATCATTCAGAAAGGGATATGGGAGTCCCAACTGTATCAGCTTCTCAATGTGCCCTTTCATGCATTTGACACCTTCCTTCACAACATTTAGAAGTGTCTTGTAACTTGTAGCAGCTTCATTGCAGCTTAGGACTTCATTCACCTTTTTCGCTGCAGTAATTTTGTCACTCACTCCTGTCGCTAACAAGGCTTCATCTGTTGTATCATAGAGTTTTTGTAACAAAATTTGAGAGTCTGAGACTCTCAAAGAAATAGTGGATAAAGTTGCCTCGACTGAGGACACTACTTTTTCACACATCTACTTAGCCTTTTGAAGGAAACTGAGGGCAGGCTTAAGCTGTGAGACCTCCACAGAGATCCTTTTCCATACAGACACATAGAGCTCTTTTACCATTTCTAGAACTCCTGCATTCTGAGGCCTCTGACTTAGCTCAATAGTCAATTTCTTAGTCTTTTCTTATTTAGCCATAAACTGAGCTTGATAGGCACTATTTTGATTCTACTCCCTCAGCAGGCTTTGTTGTAACAGAGACACTTTTTGCATCTTATCTTGGTATTTCTTCTCAGCAATGGCATTTTCTTGCTTCAATGTTATTGCGGTGGCCCTCGCCTATGCTATTTCAGTTTGCAGGTTTGCAACTTAAGTTTGTGATGCCTGGTATACCTCCAAAGACATAGTAGACTGCATATCTTTATTGAGAGTGTTAATTTCTTTGTCCTTGGCCTTTATTTATATTGTAAGGCTATTGATCATGGCTCTTGTTTTTTCTAAGTTTGCTTCCAACTTTGGCAGCTTTCTTGTTACTTTGAGATAATCAGATGTGACAACTGTAGAAGTTTCATTCATCAGCTCCACCTTATCTTAGGGCCTAAAGTGGGCTAAGTCCATAGCCACTGCATTGATGGTATAGTCCTCTGGCTTCATTTGCTCAACAGGCTTGACTATATTGGGGGTCAAGTGGATGATGGTCAGGGACTACTGGATGGGATCAAATAGTGACTTCATGTGGGGGGTAGCAAGGCTTTTGCTTTCTTTCTTCCTTTTCTTTTCCATTCTATCTTCCCTTGACTTCCTAGCAGTATCTGCTTGTGTTTGAAAGGTGGGTGGAGAGGCAATGAGTCCTCCAGCAAAAGGATAACCCTGTGGCAAGCCATACGGATGGTTGTAATTTATTGACTGGGAGCAATCTGAGGAAAAGACCTCTTGGGCATTAATGGGGAAAACAAGCGCAATGTAATGGCCTGTGATGGGGTTAAGGCTGGCGAACTAGCAGTAGGGGCAAAATATTGGAAAGGTATAGTGGAAGTGGCAGGAGGCATGGAAGAGTAGGTCATTTGGGTTGCCACCCCTATTGAAGAAGAAGCTAAAGAAGGAGAAATAGGAGGAGGGATACTTACCTGAGCTGCCACTATAATCGTCAGAACTTGTTGCTATGGGGGCTCCAAGACATCACCTTTAGTCTCCTCTTCTTGCAAAACTAGCTTATGCCTTCTTTTTAAGGGCCTTTCTATTGTATCTTTAGGGTCTTTTTCCTCCAGTGCCTCTTGTCTTGATATTAATGCTTGTTGAGAGATTGACACTACAATACCCCCTGATACCGAAGCTATATGGGTCTCATGAGACGACGATAGTGCAACCTTTTGTTTTATAATGGTACTGAGAGGTTGAGGCCACAGAGCCCTAGGGGCTTGTGTAGTTGCTTTCTTTGTCTCCCATGTTTCCTGTTCTTCCTCTGGCTATTTTATTTCCTCTACTTCCTATGAGTGACTTAGAAGATTGCTTGTGTCTGGGCTCGATGCGAGATTCATATGATACTCATCCCAGATTCTATCCCATTGCTCATCTGTTGGAACTCCCTCGAAAGTGTGGGTGAATTTAGCAATCTCTTGCCTATACTTCCAATAGGCCGCTATCTTTTCATTGCTCCAGTCTTTATTCTTGAGAGTTTGCCTCAAACCATGTGTCATAAGTCTCTTAGGATCATACTCTTGTTGCTTCTTGTAGAAAGTTTCCCATGGCTTGGGGGCCTCATATGGTAAATCCTTGAGCTCTACATAGAACACTAGATTATCCTGCTATGGTGACCTTCTCTGTTCCTAGAAAGGTTGGCTCTCATGGAGGAAAATAGTAGAAACTTTGTTATTTACTATCCAAGATGCCAAGAAATTGTCAGGATCATAGTTCCATTTATCTTGGACTATTACAAAACCTTAAACTACCAATTTTTTTAACAGGAGATGCTCAATTTCTTTTTTTTCTATTGTAATCTTTCCATTACTCCAAGGGATATCATAAAACTTCTTCTTCCTTTTCTTGTTACCAAAATTATTGTCAATAATAGACAGTTGGCAACCCACTTCCAAGGCTGCAACCCTAGGAGTTAAAACTTTTGGGAGCAAAACAAGCTCACCAGCAAAACCATGAAGCCTAATAATTGTAGTATGGGCACCAAAGAAATAATCGCAAGGGATATTAGAATTGGTCAAGAGGCCTCTCATGTTATTTGTCATCATGTTCACGACAACCTCGAACTCTAATTGTTCAAAGATAGGTGCCACAAAACACTTAGCAAATTCATAGGGGTCTGCAGTTTCTGAGAGGACACAAGTCCATGCAGACACTCGGATAGTCCTTTTACTGCTTGTCTCAGGGTCATACATGTCTAGATGCATATGCTACTAGAAGAGATGATAATTTTGATACAAGATTAAGTGGAAAAGATAGGTTGAATACCTGAAAGTTTATTCCTGAGAAAATGTAGATAGCTGCTCAATGATGGCTTGGGAGATATGCTCCAAGAAGTTGAACTTGTATTCGGCAGACTTATCTACTATTTTGAGTCTAAAAATGGCCGCCAATTGCCAGTCGTATACGTTTGCATCTTCATCCCGACCAAAAATGAAAGCTAGCATGGAGAGCTCATCCTGCACATCAGCATTAAACCGGCCTTCGATGGTGGGTAATGGGGGCAATTGGGTGTTGTCTTCATCTAAGTGCATGTCAATATTTAGAATTCTAACTTTACTGTGGACCCCATTCCATATATTTTGCAGCTTGGGGATAGTGGCAAAAGTAGAACCTCGGTCATGATACAAACCTAGCATGTCCCGAATTACCTTGGGGGTTATCTGGAGCATGAATCTGTTGTGCTAAATCATTGAAGTCTGTGGGTCAAAAATTTCTGCACACATCTGAATCAATTGGGGGTAGGGGTGAACAGCAAAGACCAAGAATTGAACCAATAGGGAGGTCCAAATCTTTATGCCAAATGTTTTAGAGTCCCTTTTCCGCTCATTGGAGACATCTTATGTGTGCCCCCTCTCTCAGATTCTTCAGATTTTTGGTCATCCGGGTGTCAAAGATGTCATCTGCATAATCCTTCACCTACGTAGGGTCAGCATTAACCCCCTTCTCCAAGGCGCTAGTCCTTGGGTAGTTGATTCTTGGTTGTGCTTTTGCAGATGCATAGGCCTTATTGCTCTTTGACTTCTCTGAAAAATCAAACAGACCTTCTTGTGGAGACTATCCCTCCTCTATTTCTATGTATCTTTCAAGGGCTCTAGAAAACTACAACTGTGCTCAAATTGCCGCTAGGACCTCCAACAACTATTGAAACTTATTTGACGCAAGTAGATGAAAATCAAGAGAATTGAAACAAGAATGGCAACTGCAAACTGTTGAGATACTTAAAAATTTGGCTCGGCGGAGGCATTAATAATGTATTAAATGACCCATCATGTCTAATTAATGTCATTAATAGACACACCAAAATGACTGTTAGTGCATCATTCCAAATCAGCATAGGACTATGTGCCAAATTAGCATTAAAGGCGGTGATATTTTGAAATGATTGGTTATCCTCCTTGAAGTACAAGAACCGCCTAACAACTTTGAGGAATATGCAACTGCTGGAGGTAGAAACCAATGTATTGCAGACACGTGTTCCCAGAACACTTATTCAAAAGAAAGTGGGAAAAGCAAAACATGAAAGGAACAAAACTTAAAAGAAACCTAATTAACTATGATACCGGGGCAGAAATTGGAACTGTGTGAAGTGTTTCAAGAAGATCCCATTGACGGGAATCTCTTTGGGTTCTCCTTCCATATTTTCCAACTCAAATGCATTCTATTGCTTGCAGGCATGGATATTAAAAGGGCTAGTCCATAGTGAATCAAACTTGTTGTGTCATCCTAGATTAGAAGCTCTTTCATCCCATTTCAAAACCAAAGACCCGACTTCAAATTTTGGTTTGGAAGTCTTTTGATCAAACTAGCTCTTTACAATATGCTAACGGTTCATCATGGGTTCATGTGCTAGCTCTCTTTTCTCTTGTACCTCTAGTAGATCAGCAAGCCTCATATGCATTAGGCTATTTTCTTCTATCTCCAATTGCTTAATCAACTGTAAAGCAGGGATTTCTATACTCAGTGCCATAGCTGCATTCTTACCATAAACTAGTTCATAAGGGGACATCTTAGTCACTTGCTTCGACGTAGTTCTATCTACCCACAGTGCCAAATTAAGATACTTATGCCAATCTTTCTGATGATCAGCTCCCATTCTTTTGATGAGTCTAATCAGGTTCTTATTCATAGATTCTGCTAAACCATTACCTTGCGGATAATAGTTAGATGAAGTCTTTAAATATATATCATTTTTAAAGTGAACTCTAACATTTTGGTACCCAAAATGCCTTAGCATTATCAGATACAATAGTGCGGGGTGGGCCAAATCTTGTAGTTATTCCTTCCATAAAATCTAGAATTACCTCTTCAGTGGCTTCTTTAAGTGGGACTACCTCACTCCATCTTGTAAAATAATCAGTTGCAGTGAGTATCCATTTGTACCCCATACTTGAGACTGGATTGATCATTCCTATGAAATCTAAACCCCATTATGCAAAGGGTTCATCTACAATTATGGGACTCAGAGGAAAAGTTGCATTCCTTCTCTTTCCCACATAGAATTGACAAGCCTGACACTTCTTAACCATTTGATGACAATCTGCAAACAATGTGGGCCAATAGTAACTAGCCTGTGTAATCTTGATGGTAGTAGTTTTTGCTGAGAAGTGTCCTCCTAAGGTTCCATGATGGAATTCATGTAGTATCTTTTGAGCTTCATCCTTTTCAACACACCTTAAAAGGATCCCATCAAAATTTCTTTTAAACAAAATGGGATCAATCAACACAAAATAACTTCCCTATTGTCTATAGTACCTTCTTTTATCAAGAGAGAGCATACTAGGGAAGATACCAATCTTCATTAACTATATCCTGTCATTGACCCAAGAGTCTTGGTCAGGTTCTTGGATTTTTAACACAGTTTCATCCTCTGTTTCTTTCGACATTGATGCTTCTGTGTCTTGAACAATATATTGGTAAAGTCCCCTTCCTCTAACCAATTTAGTAGGCCTTACTTCTACATCATATTCAAAGATCTTAGTTATCCAGTTAGCTCTTTTTCTATAATTTCTCCCTCCATAATGTATTCTCTAACACTTGAATAAGCCACTAATATCAAGATTTTGTTTCCTGTTACCAAGTGTCTAAATTTCTTAAGTGCTTTAACTATGGCATAAGCTTGCTTTTCAACAAAATTGTTCCTGGATGTGTACTCTCTTAATTTCTTGGAGAAGAATACAACTGGATGTTCTCCTTCTTCTTTGTCATCTTTTTGAGTTAGGACAACTGCAATATTGTGCTCGCCTCCATACACATACATTATGAAGTGTCTAGAGAAATCAAGATTCCACAGTACTGGGGTAGTGGAGATAGCCTTCTTAATTTCTTCAAAATCCTATCTTCCTTCAGTTGTCCACTTAAAGGCTAAGTCCTTCAACATCAGAGTAATAGGCCTGACTAACCCTGCAAAATCAGATATGAATCTACTGACAAAATTGATTTTCCCCAGGAAAGATTGGACTGCATTTTTATTGACTAGTAAGGATAAGTCCAGTATGGCCTTGACTGTCTCTAGGTCAATAGAGATTCCATCCTTTGAAACAATATGCCCTAGAAGTTTCCCTTGAGGTACACCAAAAATATACTTCTTAGGATTTAAATAAATCCCAAACTCTTGGTACCTCTGAAAGATAGCCTCTAAGCTCAAAGTGGTCTTTGACATATTTTGTAAATATAGTAAGATCGTCTAAATAACATAGAATGATTTTATTTATGAGTCCTTTAAACGCTATATCCATAGTGCACTGAAAAGTGGCACTAGCATTTGAGAGACCAAAAGGCATTTTGGCATATGCAAAAGTTCCCCATTTGGTGGTGAATGTTGTTTTGTGTTGGTCTTCCTCTGCCAGCCAAATTTGATTGTATCCTGAAAACCCATCAAGCAGAGAGAATCTTTCTGATCCAGCTACTATTTGTAAGATCTGCTCCATGGATGGTAGAGGATAATGATCCTTTAATGAAGCTTTATTGAAGTCCCTGAAGTCCACACAGAGTCTAATATCTCCATTTTTCTTTCTTACTGGCACTAAATTAGATACCTAGGTCGAATGCTTAATTGGGAAAATAATCTTAGACTCAAGAAGCTTTTGTAAGTTATCCACCATTAAAGGTTCAATTCTGGGATTTACTGGTCTCTGTTTCTAGCAGACAGGCTTTGATCCTTCAGCAAGCTCTATAGTATGTTGGATAATGTCCCTATTATGACTGTGGAGGTCATTATAGGTCCATGCAATCACCCTATCATATTGGTTGCATAAAGAGATTAACTTATCCTTTTCCTCTTGAGTGGTGGCGTTACCCACTTTCAACTTCCTTCCTTCGCTAACCTAAATTTTAGAATAATCTTCTTTACTTGCTGTGAACTTTCTCTTATCTATGCTTGCATCATCTAGGTCAAAAAGGTTTTCTAGAGTTATTAACCCTCTCAGAATATTATTAGACTTCAAATAAATGATCCGGTTGCCATATGCTTCCTCAATCTTAGGCTACAACTGGTCAACAAATTCTCTGGACTGTTGTAGAAATAAAAGCACTTAAAGGTCATTGTTGAAAACTTGCCAGTTTTGAACATTGTCAGGGATTGATAGTCTGATAATGACCTTCACTACCTCATTATTGATAAGGAGATCACTTGTGGGGTCAAACTAAGAGCCAATTTGTGTCATCCTATTTGCTTCAGTATTCTAAGCTCTAGGTACAACTTATATATTAAAAGCATCAAATTCATCAATCAGGTCCCAAATCCTATGGTGATATGACCTCATTCTCACATTTTTTTGCCACAGCCTTCTCTCTAATTTGTCTCACAACTAGCTTTGAATCACATTTGACTCTTAGATTTTTTATTCCTTTCTTCTTGGCTAACATAAGACCATGTACCAAAGATTCATATTCAACATCATTATTTGTACAAGCAAACTGGAAACATATGGCCCTAAGAATTTTTTCTCCCTTTGGAGAGGTGAGATAGATACTTGCTCTTGCACCATTCTTTCTCCTAGCTCCATCAAATTTTAAGGTCCAGATCTCAGAGTCTTTATTAGAATCTTCCATTTCAGCTATCTCTTGACTCATTATGTTTGGTATTTCCTGATCTTCTTCAAAGATTACATAAGTTCCTAAACTAGTAGAATCATAGTTGCCATAAGGGTCACTCTGCATCATAGACATTAACTGATTGTTTTCTTCTTCATTTTGATCATATTCAGTCCATTCCCCTATAACTACAACAAAAGCTCTATCCTCCCTATTCATCATAGCATGAGACGCTTCAAACCTTGGTGATGTTTCTTCAGTGATGTGTTCCTTAGATAGGGGCTCAGATAGTACTTTCATCTTTGTCCCATACTTATTCCTCGGGATCAAATGTGACCAATCTAGTGACATATACCCTCATATTTTAGCAATAAAATCTCTAGATAGACATAGTCCAAAGACCGAGGGAATATCAATGACCACTACATCTTGCAAGACAATAATATTTCGGCAACTATACAGCTGCAATGGGAGTTGTTTGATGATTCCTATGGTTTGGATAGACTTCCCATCTAATTGGATAATTCCTTTAGCTAGTGGTTGGTACTGTATTTTTAAAGCATCAACTACTTGTTTAGGCATGACTGTGGTACTGGCCCCCGAGTCTATCATGGAGTTATGCAATAGTTTCTTGCCCACTATTAGGGTTAAATAAAATGGGTTTGGCTTAGACTTACTTACCTCTAGCATGGTATTTACCAAGGCAGTTGTTTGCTGAGGTGGAGCATCTTTATTTTGAGCCTTTCCTTTGTCTATACCTCCTTTTGGGTTAATAACTGTGGGATCTATCTAAGACTGCAATGCTTCTTGTAACAGTGACCTCTGTTCAGGGATAGCCAGCATATCCCATATCAACACATTCACAGGGGCTTTCTTCAACTATTCCACCACATTTAAAGGTCCCAACATCTATGTCTTAGGATAGTAGGGATATCTTGCTCTTTCCACCACTTGGTTGGGAACTCCTTGATTTTGAGCTGCCATAGGTACCTCTTATCTTAAAGTGGGGGTATATTGAGCTTAGAATGAAGGAACTCTAGTTGTTTTGTTATTGATGGTTTCAGGTCATTCAACCATTCTTCTCTTTGACCTAGTGAAATAGTCAGACTATACCAAGGGCTTCTTGGAGGTAGATGCCTCATTTACTAACACTGAATCTTCTTCCTCAATCCATGAAAATAGGGCATGCTCTAGGGCAATTTCTTCTTCTTGTTCAATGGACATTCCTTGCATCTGGGCCACCATTACTACATTCTGAACACCAGGCAACTAATACGGAGGAGCATTAGACACAAAAGCTTGACCCTCCATTCTTCTTTGTCTGCTACCTTCTATTGTAAATTACCTCTAAGATAATCTCTAGGCATATGGGCATTGTTGCAAGGGAAACACAAAGCATTGGACTCTTCTGCTATGTTATTTTGTCTAGGGACCATTTCTCTACCTAGATTAGCTAGGACTAGCTAGTTTGAAGGTTGAGGATTGTTTAGTCTCTGTGCCCCTTGGTATTGGTTTCGCTGGTATGGAGGCCTATTACCTTGGAATCCCTAGTAAGGAGGTTTTGGATAAGCAGTCTGCTGCCTCTTGAGATTAATAATTTCATTTGAAAATGTTCTAAGAATATTCTTGACATCATCCATTTTAGATGGAGGAGTAGAAGGTGTTGATGTAGTGGGTTGTTGAGGTGTTAGAAAAGTGTACATAGACACAGGGATTGATGGAGGATTAGGAGCTTCTTGTGGCAGGGGAATAGAAATCTCTGAGAACATAGGCATGGGAGGCCTTGGAGGCAGTTTCCTGGCATCTATTAGGCTATTTTTAGCTCTTTAGGCTAATTCATATGCTTCTGGTAGGGTCTGTCCTCCTAAGGACTGAATAATCACTGAGATATCAAAATTAAAATTCTTAAGATAAAATACAATTGCCATACCTACTAACGACCTAGCTGTGGCAGGGATTCTATCCCAAGTCTTTTGAAACCTAGTGTTGAAATCTATTATGGCTTCTTGGGGTGCTCTCTTTATGGTGATCAGTTGTTGTAATAGAGATGATCTATCACCCTTTTCACCGAATCTTGCAAAGAAAGCATCTCCAAGCTGATCCCAAGTAGATATTGAATTTGAAGCCAAGGACCTATACCAATCTAGATCTTTCCCCTTGAAGGAAGCTACCAACAATCTGATGGCAACATTTTATTTTGTGATGACATGCACAACGCACACATATGACACATCTTGGAGATGTTCTCCTAGAGTCTTGGACTCTTCTCCTGTAAACTTGGGTAATGCTTTCAAAGCATTAGCAGGAATTGGATCCCAGGCATCCAGTGGTGTTGGGAGAACAAGGGGTCTGTTGTTGTTCCAATTTGCAAAGTTTCGTGGTGGATTAGGGGCAGGTGCTGCAATAGCTATTCCTGGTACTCTGGATGATTGATTTACCCTACTTCTTGGAGTGGCTGACAAAGGTGGTAACAATATCTCTGGATTAGTAGTTGATTAGGCTCTGGTGTTGGTCCATAGCTTTGACTCCTTCCTGATCTCTGGCTCATACGATTCTGATCAAGAATCTAGAAAAGGTCCCACCAGGCATGCCAAAAATTGTTGATGTATAAAATTGCGCAAATTCTAGCACCAACATGGGAAATTCTAAGAATGTGGGATGACTCTCAGAATGACCTCCAGATTTTATAGAAGTTGGCTCTTCTATTTCCAATGGGATTTTGGGAAAAGGGAAAGAGAAACAAGATTACATATATAATATAAAGCAACTTCTAAGGTGATGCGCCATACTTATATTTGTTTCAACAATCAGCATAGTGACTAAATATTTATGATTTCTCCTATATTAAAGAGCAACATGAGCATGGTTAATATAAACAGATTATGAATAGATTTAAACTCAAAGGCTAAACTCAGAGAAATTGCAATAAAGACATGGAAAAATATCACCAAATAGCACAGAACAGAGGTTTTTCATTGATTGATTCAACAGAATACATAAGGCACAGAATATGCACATATCTATGATGCTTCTCTTTCCAAAACAACTGTAGAGGCAAAATGATATATTCTAGTCACAGAACAAATCTCTTCTCATATATCTTCTTCTATTTTAGTATCTCTACATATCATATCAGTTACAGAATTCATTTATTTATAGCAGAGAGGCGGGACCTAAGATACTGATGGCTGTTAGGATCTTAACCATCTACAAAACTGAACTAGAATTGGTCACGCATAGGAAATATTTTTGAATATGCTTCTGCATTGTCTTCACATTCTGATTGGTTGACTGGCGTTGAACATACGGCCTTGACACTACCAGTTCTATTCGGATAGATGGCCTCTTCTGCAAGCTTCCAAACGGTTCAAAAGTTACTATGTGGTGCTTTTGTGCTCATTGGGCTTGGTTCCTTTTATAACATGGTGAGAACGTGCGTCATACTGACACTTGGTACATTTGGCCTCCTCTACTTCCTACTTTAATCTTAACTAATGATTAAAACATGTGGCAACACCCGTGAGTTTCAAAACTGGGACACACGACAGGATGACGCTCCTTTTGAAATCTCTTTTTTTTTCTATTCTTCAAACACCCGTGGTCGTGACACTTGCCACTATCTTCTTCACTTAGAAACTATCTTTTAATATTCCAGGCCCACTATGTTGCACTCTGACACTTCTTGAAACTATTAAGGAAAGGGACACATGGTAGACTCCACTCCATTTGCAAAAAGGACATGCACTAGACTAGCGCTTCTTTAAGCTATATTTTCTAAAAGTTTCTCCTTGAGTCCCTACTGTAGCGACACTTGGCATATTCCCACGCTGCTTAGAAACTTTATGAAGCACAAAAGAAGAATACGGGCCCCAGATACGTGGCACATCCCCGTGACTCCTGAGTACCAGACTGAGAAGAGGACACTTGGCACATTCTACCACTACTCGACACTGACCTTGCTGCCTCTTAAACGCCTTGCCACATGTCGACTCCGTGCATCTTTTAGGAAGCATCATTCCTTCCACTTCTTCAAAACCTCGCCATGCTGACACCTGGCACATTCCCCAGCGGGCCATACTTGCAACACAAACAGAGATTACCACGCCAATAAAAGCCGATGGTAAAACTATACGACCACTACTAATTGATGCTACAAAATACAAAATGTAAAGTAAGAACTCTACACATGTCATCCCTTACTAACATCTATGAGCATAATGGCTTGACATGGTCCATGTGACGACATCCATCTCTAGTTGGACTATCACCTTTCATGGAACTAGACACTTGAGTCCCTCCTATCCATACTCTCCCTTCTCCTGTACCAAAAATAAATAAAAAAGTAAAGATAAATCATTTCATCCAATGGTGGAAACATTTTTATGGTGCCTTGGATAAGTACCATGATGAAAACCTGGCAAACAGGCCTCATGTGTAGGTCGATCTTCCGATGTCACTTACACTTGGGGGCACATTGTCTCATCCAACCTATCATTTTCCTATCATACCATTTTCATATCCCATCCTACCATACTTATCATATTGAATCCATTCATCCTCCCTTCCTCCTTTTGATCTCGATAAAAAAGTGGGGGAAAAATGTTGAAACATGCTTTGGATATCTTTTGACATACCTCATCCTATACAAACCAATCCTATCATAAGCTTATTCAAGTGAAATTCTATCATCCTATTTTCATAAGCTTTGTCATGAAAAATCCTAAATATTCCACCTAGATTGGGGCATGTTATTCCTATACAACATAGTCCTTGGAGATCACATCCTTGCTCCTTGATGATGCATCTACCCAATTCACTATTTCTTGTCCTTTTATCCATTCCCTTATCATGATCTTTTGCCCACCCTTTTATCCATTCATCCAATCCTACATTATCCTTGTTGAAAGTAAGGAATGCTAGGAGGGGGGTTGAATCAGTATTCCACAAAACCACTTATTAACTTGTTTATTAATCCAATTTCCAAAGTTAATAACATGAAAGCAAAACAAGCACAGGAACAACAACCATAAAGACATAGGATTTTTACGTGGAAAACCCAAAGAGGGAAAAACCACGGTGAGTGTTAGCTCACAATATATTATGATAGCTCAATACCGGATTATAAGAAGGCTCACTGCCCTATGTAGAAGTGTTCACTGCACAAAAGCTCACTGCCAAGAGAAAAGAAGAAAGAAGAAGGATTAGCTCACTGCCAGAAGATGAACTGTTGTAAATGCATCTACCACATGCTAGATCACAGTTCCATTGAAGGTTCAATATACAGATTGAAAGGTCTTCATTTGTTCTGCCCTACTTCTCAACTTAACTACATGTACTCTATTTTCTATCCTTGTTCAACCTTTTCTGCTCTGTACTCTGCTCATAATCCTTCACACTACCTATTCACACATTTCATACAACACAACCACACTCCAACATCAAATTCCATCGAGTATATATATTCGCTATAAGATTTATCTCATAATCAGGTCGGTAAGCAAAACATAAACTGTGTACAGAAATACTACATCTTGTTGTCTTGAACTTGTGTACAATTTGCAATGCAGACTTAAACAAACATACAAAAGTCTTCATATAGGTCAGTTTCAATCATACCATCACTTAGATTGACTATTCAGACAAGGATAACTTCTCTACATAAGAATCTAACATGTCTGTCAGCTTGTTCCTTAAGAGTATACTTGATCAACTCATCTGTCACATCATAATTCCCATTGCGGACCATATGAGAATTTGAGATGCATAATCAATAATCATTCTAGATCTCTTAGCATACCTTCAGAACCGAAGAACAAAATATACAACTATGGAGGAATGTGGACCCTTTTCTCTAGCATTATGCACTATTCCAGTCTTTGCTCTATTCACCCGAACTTAGGTATTCTACCATGTGACTTCCGGAGGAAGTCAAGACTTGAGCACTGGAGAAAATCATCATTGAATAGCTATGAACAACATACCTGATCTACATATATTGATCTTTTACTGTGGAGGCATACCATCCCAAACATTGTTACTTACTTTGTAAAATGTATATTGTTCATACCTAGCCATTTTTGCTTCTGGAGTAAAGTCTCTTTGTCATACCAGTCGAGTCTCTTTCTTTTGTTGCCATCAATAATTCAATCATCAGAACAGTGTCTCTTGCCAACAATCTCCCCCTTTGGCATTGATGGCAACACTTAGTGATAAATACTTGTGTCTGCTCCCCCTTACTCTATATTCCCTCTCTCCCTTAGATGATTACCCATTTTTCACTAGCATTCTTCTCCCCCTTTGACATAAATGGCAAAAGTGTATGTACAAGAGTCAAAATTGGACCAAAACTGCAAAGATCTTCATACTACCGCATATGTATACATACAGTACTTCAACTCAATTAGTTGTCAGTGAAAGAATATCCTGATACACAATCTTTAATTGTGTAATCTCTTCATCCCATCGAATCTTAGCTCTTTCCAAAATTTGAATGTGACCATTTATTATAAAGACTGATTCTTCTACCTTTTGCACATTAGAATTTGTGTCAATTTGTGAAGCTGTCTGTGCTTCTACTGTAATACTAATCATTGAATCTAACTTAGGACTAATTATTCCTCTCAACTAACACATTTTATTTTTCATCTGATCCCTCTTATTTACAAGATCATTTAACTCATTATGAATATTAATAACTTGTATTTCTTTGTTGCTCACCGATTCAGCTATTGGATCAAATGTTTTGGAAATATTTACCAGTTGCAGTTTCTTATCCTTTATCTTTTCTTCTAGATCTTTTGTGACTACTGGCCAAGATAGGCAAAATTTGTATAGGTCACTTTCTTCTTTGATGGCACTCTGTATGCCTTTCATTTTATTTTCTAGTAGAGCTTTGTCATTTGCTAACATAGACTTCATCTCAGCTAATCTTTTCTCATCAAACTCTTTCTTCACTTTTGTTTCTACAGATTTTTCAAAAGATTCAAAATGCATACTCACAAAGTTTATGAGTTCCTTCAGTTGATTTGTTGAAGACATTGAAATATCCTTTTGATATGATGGCATCAACTTTTACAAAATGTTGGATGCCTCACCAATCAGTTCACTGTCCTATATGTGTGAGTTCATAATTTCTTCCTATGCCTTTTCTTGCACAAATGATACAAATTTAATTTTCTGTGTAGGGGACATTGAGTCCAAGTTTATTGGTCCTTGTGTAAATTTTGGCTCATCTAGGGCTTGTTTTTCTTTTTCTAGGAATTCCTTGATAGACTCCACAGTGTCTCTTGCTATACCAAAGACATTTTCTTCTTGGTTTAGCTCCGAAGGATCTAAATTCATAGCTTCATTTGCACCATCCTTTTGTTTCAGTGTAGGGATTTCCTTATCCTGTTTGTCTTCTTGATCATCGACCTTATCTATCTTCTCAGTCTTCTCCAATCCTGTCTTGTCATCTATTTGATGTTCCAAAGGGAGACCAGTCTCAATAACTATAGTAGGTGCTTCCTTCTCTTTGACCCCTCTGTCATCTAACCCTCGGTTCAAATTCACTTTCGAAACAGATGCATCATCTCCAACATTTACTCCATCATTGTCATATATTGTTGGGAGATGAAATTCTTTTAGCACTCTTAAAGTGATTTCTTTAGTCTCCTTAACTACTTTCTCGATGTCATCTGACATGAGAGTATTCATTCTCCTCTTTGTTTTGAACTCCTTGCTGAGTGCTTTGGAGATTTCTATTTTGTCTTCAGGAGAGATCTCTGGACATAACTTTATCAGTGTATGCTCACGGAGTTTAATGTCTTCTACCATAGCTGCTTCTTTTCTTGCATACATAATACTACCCAAGGTATCTGGAAGATTAGTAATGATCTCAATAAGGGCTTTGTTGTAAATGTCCAAATATCTGACAACACCAGTCTCAATAATTCTTTTGTTCGGATCATTATACTCATCATACAGTTGGGCTATGGGCTTTAAATTTTCATCAACTGTTATGGCCTTTAGGACATCTTCAAGACTTATAGTAGCTTCTCCTATCTAAGACTCATCTTGTCCTAGCCTTTTCTTAGCTTTTCTCTTACCAAAAGGCTTCTTTTTTTGCTCCCAGAGGCTTTGGTGGCCTCAGTTTTCATTTTCTTCACTTCTTCATCTAACTCAATTTCTTCCTCATCAGCTCCTATACTTACATACATTCTATGACCTTTGGTTTTCTGTCTTTTGTGGTTGGTTTCATGGGTTTCCACACTTGTAGATGGTTTGGGACCAGAGGACATAGATGCAGTTCCTGCAGAGGTAGAACCTCTAGTTTTTCTTTTTTTTACTATTGGATTTTTTGGTTGCCTCTTAGGCTCTTCTGGAGCCTTGACCAAATCACTTTCCTTCCTTTCTTTTTCTTCTCTCTCTGCTTGTACCTGTTCTCTTTCCTCTTTCACTTGTTCTTTTGTGAAGCCTAGTCTTAGGGCGAAATCCTCTGCCACTCTCCGCATTTTCTTGGAGATTTTAGGTTTTCTCACCTCAACATGTATTTTTGCAGACAATTCCTCATAAGTTTCAAATCTTTCTTCATTGGGATTTCTAGGTTTGATTAGCATATGTTGGGCATAATTTTCTAGTATTATTCCATCTGCTTCATAGCCCATTGACATAACCCATATTGTTCTAGGCTCAACAGCCTCCATCAAGCATTGGTCTTTTGTCACAATAAAGCAGATAGTGTCCTTATAATTTTCAACAATTGATCTAGGAATCCTTTCTCTAGTTAGCATTAACTTTTGAAAGTTTTTGAAATAGCCCCATAAGGCTATGTTCTGGGCATCATGGCTACCTATGCTATTAAGATGATTTCTAATTTGAACTATAACGGGTTTATCACTTATCCAGAATAGATTCTTCATACCTGGCAACGATTGTATGAAGTAGAAGAACAAATAGATAATCAGTGTACCATACTTGAATGAATATTTTTGCTCTTTGGTTTTCCTTAAATTTTCCATCAGCTATTAACAGAGCAGTTCACAAAGGTCATACTCTACATCTTCTTTAATCATCTTAAATGATATGTAAATTGCAGTACCAGAGACTGAATTCTCCCAGTTTGAGAAATAAACTTTGTACCCAATAACCATGGACACAAACCTTACTACATGGTCTTCAATGTCATTGATTGTTAGTTCCCTTTTGTCAAACTTAGCCTTAGTGGCTTTCATTACAATATCATTCTTCATAGCTTTCAACAAGGGAACACTACCGGTAGAGCTTAATCCAATCACAACCCTAATTGCATCCTTGGTAACCTTGAAGGGTTGTTCCAACCACATGAATTCATCGTGGATTCTACTCAAGACGTATCAGACCCATTCATCTTCTACAAATGTTGGGAAATCAATGTACTGAATGAATTTCTTTGTTTCTAATACCTTATATTCATTTTTTAAATCATAATCCTCACCTCACAAATTATTTAGGAATAAATCTGTGAGTTTGCCTTTTCTATGTTCTTCTAGGGCAACATGAATATAATCCCTAACATCCTCCACATGCATAACTCCATATGGTATGCCAGAAAATGCACCTATTGGATCTACTTCTATTGATTTGAAAGGATGTTTCTTGAATTTTGGCCTCAGCCTCTCAGTTATATCAATCATATGTGGTGTTGCCATTTTTAAATAAATTCACAGTAGGGTTTCGAATCTAAAAAATACCTCTTTTCACCGAATTAGGGTTTTCTTTGGTCATCTTAATACTCTTTGGAAATCAATGAATCGCTTGGAATTTTTCTTTAGACCACCTTAAACACTTGAAAGATTGAATGTAAAGTGATTAATCTTTTACAAATCCAAGCCTTTAAACCCCTTGAGGCCTTAACTTAATTTTCATAAATGTGGTCTATCAAAAAGTTGTCAAACACTTCTCTGTCAACCACAGTCAATCCAAAATGCTCCGCATTAGATCTCTCTCTACCAGAATTCCTTTCAGAGGATTTTTCATAGAATCTTCACAACATACCTTGGTGCCAAATTCCAACACTAACTTTCTGGCTGGGGGCTTTGGATTTTCAACACAACTCCCCCTGAGCTAGAGCTCCCAATTTACTTCCTGGAGGAAGTATCTACACCAGATGCTAGTGTGGATCTATCCTTGTCTTCAATTACTTCTTTCTTGATCTAGATCTTGTCCATTTATTTCTTAGTTTCAACCAGATCAACTTTTTATTTTCCCTTATCATTCCTCTGCTCTGTTTTCCTTTCTTCATCATAGTAGTTTCTTTTCACATTATTGCTTCTACAAAATCTTGCAACATGTCCAAACTTGTTGCAATTGTAGCACACAGTGTTTCCTTGTCCTTGATTCCTTCCTCTAAATGAATTCATCCTTAATCTACATTGATTATCCATGTGTCCAAATCTATTGCAAGGAAAACATCTTCCATTGAATGATTGAGTATTATTTGAATTGTGAAAGCCATTTCTTACCAGACTTCTGCACTCATTTGATCTATGACCAATTTTCTTGCAATTGAAACATTGACCAGAGAATGATGAAACATTCTGATTTATTCTACTCCTACACTGAGTAGCTTTATGACCAAACCTTTTGCAATTAAAACAATGGCCATCAAAAGATGGGTAACTTTGAGCATTTGGCTATCTGACCGGAGCTCTTCTAGGTTTTCTTCTTTGATTCATGAATTAGTTCCCTTTGTTTTACTTCATCTAAAAGTTTTCTTGACCCGATTTTAAACTTTCTCCTTTCTCAAATCCTAAGCCTTGCTTGTCATCTGAACTCTTTTGACTAGCAATCATCTCATCAAGTTTTTGTAGAACTTATTTTGAACTTTTCTTCATAGCTTTTGGCTTTTTCCAAATCTGCTTTCAGGCTCACAAGTTCTTTTTCCAGTTTGACACATTCTTCTATCTTGTTGTTTACCATCAGATTTAGATCTTCTACTAAATAGCTCTTTTAATAACTTCCACTTTCAAATCATCCAGGTTCTCATTTGCTGATATCAATTGTTCACTAACATTTCTATATTTTTCTTTGAATTTCTTGACTTGTTCTTTTATCTTTAAAATCCACTCATCAGCTTCTTGAATGTTATCCTTCAAATCCCTAATTTTTGCTTCAAATTTTTCAAGATAAAAAAAGAGTTGCTTCTAATTCAACATTGTTTGAGAAGTTTCCAAATCTCCTGGTTGCCATGAGTGAACTCTCCCAGATCTTCCTCAAGCTGTTAGGCTTCTTCCAAGGAACCTCGCTCTGATACCAATTGTTGAAAGTAAGGAATACTAAGAGGGGGGTGAAATAGTATTCCATAAAACCACTTGTTAACTTGTTTATTAATCCAATTTCCAAAGTTAATAACATGAAAGTAGAACAAGCATAGGAATAGAAACCATAAAGACATAACACATAGACACCAAGATTTTTATGTGGAAACCCTAAAGAGGGAAAAACCACGGTGAGTGTTATCTCACAATATATTATGATAGCTCAATACCAGATTACAAGAAGGCTCACTGCCCTATGTAGAAGTGCTCACTGCACAAAGGCTCACCACCAAGAGAAAAGAAGAAAGAAGGATTGGTTCACTGCCAAAAGATGAACTATTGTAAATGCATCTACCACATGTTGGATCACAGTTCCATTGAAGGTTTAATATATAGATTCAAAGGTTTTCATTTGTTCTGCCCTGCTTCTCAACTTAACTACATGTACTCTGTTTTCTGTCTTTGTTCAACTTTTTTTGCTCTACACTCTACCCATAATCCTTCACACTACCAATTCACACATTTCACACAACACAACCACACTCCAACATTGAATTCCATTGAGTATATATATTTTCTACAAGATTTATCCCATAATCAGGTCAGCAAACAAAACATAAACTGTGTACACAAATACTACGTCTTGTTAGCTTGAACTTGTGTACAATCTACAATGCGGACTTAAACAAACATACAAAAGTCTTCATATAGGTCATCTTCAATCATACCATCACTTAGATTGACTATTCAGACAAGATAACTTCTCTGCATAAGAATCTAACATGTCTGTCAGCTTGTTCCTTAAGAGTATACTTGATCAACTCATCTGTCACATCATAATTCCCACTGCGGACCATATGACACTTTGAGATGCATAACCAACAATCATTCTAGATCTCTTAGCATACCTTCAGAACCATAGAACAAAATATACAACTATGGAGGAATGCGGACCCTTTTCTCTAGCATTGTGCACTATTATGGTTTTTGCTCTGTTCATCCAAACTTAGGTATTCTGTCATGTGACTTCCAGAGGAAGTCAAGACTTGAGCACTAGAGCAAATCATCATTGAATAGCTATGAACAACATACCTGATCCACATATACTAATCTTTTATTGCGGAGGCATACCATCCCAAACATTGTTATTTACTCTGTAAAATATATATTGTTCATACTTAGTCATTTTTGCTTCTGGAGTAAAGTCTCTTTGTCATACTGGTGGAGTCTCTTTCCTTTGTTGCCATCAATGACAACATTCAATCATCAGAACAGTGTCTCTTGCCAACAATCCTTGCACCTAGACTTGGTTTTCCCTTTTCATTGGTATCTAGCACAAAGGCTATCAAAATTCAAAAATACAAAAAAAATCAAATATTTTCAAAAATCCAAAAAATAAAAAATTCCCAAAATTACAAAAAAAATCAAAATATTTGCAAAAATTCAAAAAACTCAAATATTCAACAAAAATCCAAGCAATAAAATCAATCATCAAATCATTTCTTCAAATCAATTCTTCCAATCAATTCAATCAATCAAAACAATCTTTATCAAATCATTTCTTCCAATCAATTTTCATCAAAATCAAATCAATCAATCAAATTCCTCCAAATCAAATCATTTCTTCTAATCAACTCAATCCAATCAATTCAATCCAATCATCCAGTCATTCCAAGCAATAAACTTAAATGTAAATCATCTTTAATCCATATCAATCAAGTCAATCAATCTTGCTAAATTTTCCAATTGTATCCTTGGTTTTGTTCTAATCTTGTTGTCAACCAAATCAATCAATCAATCATCATCATAATCAATGGGATTTATCATCCCCAATCCTAGTGTTATTCTTAGGATATATCATTCTCATATCAACAACACAATCCTCGCATTGTTCTTGGGATAGATCATTCCCACATCAACAACGTTATCAATCAATCAATCAATCAATCATTGGTTTGCAGCTTGACAGGGCCAATGCCTTGTTTGTTTTTGAATCATTTGTGCATGCTTTCTTTCTTTCTTGTGTGTGTTATCATTTTTATCTTGCAATTGTATCATTCCTATGTAATATTCATATCTTGTATCCAGACAAGGTCGTATTACTCTAGGTGCACAAGACACATTGTCACCTTGGTCCTTATACCTTGGTGCATAAAGTCTAGTTCTATATCAAACATCATGGTTGCTCACTTTCATTGTAGCGTAATGCATCATTCATTTCTTCTATCCATTCCCTTATCTTTCTTTCCTCACTAATCTATTTCATTTCAAGAGCCTACACGTGTTTATCCAACCCACCTATCCTCTTGAGGGGGCATCCTCATGCTATCTTTGCATCATCGTATCCTTTTCCTCCATCCATACCTTAGCTCCTTTGAAATGATGTTACTCGACGTAAAATCTCACCATCTCAAACATCATCTCAAAGAGGGGCAAAATGTAGACACTTAAAATTGTCCATGCCTTGCAACAACACGTTTTGTCCTAGGTCCTTGCATAATCCCACTTATCCTAGTTATAAATCCCACTTGATCACCTTCCCAATTAATCATCCTATCTTTGCATCATCCTATCCTTTTCCTCCATCCATACCTTAGCTTCTTTGAAATGATGTTACTCAACATAAATCTCATCATCTTGAACATCATCTCAAAGAGGGGAAAAATGTAGACACTTAAAATTGTCCATGCCTTACAACAACATGTTTTGTCCTAGGTCCTTGCATAATCCCACGTATCCCACTTGATCACCTTCCCAATTAATTAAATAAACCCCTTTATTTAATTAATTCCCCTTCACATGTCTCAAAATAATTCAAATTAAATATTTGAATTAATCCCTCATCCCTCATCTTTTTCCACATTGCACCATGTGTCACATGACTACAACTCTTCACATGCACAAATAATTTAAATAATTTTATTATTTAAATTATGAGATTCCCACTCACATACTATTCTTAGCCCCACTTATTGTGCATCATAAGCATCTTTTCCTCCAAAATAAATAAAAGAATCCCACTTATTCCCTTACATCCTAATTTTAGCCTCATGTCATAACCCACTTAATGTGCATCATAGGAACTAAAATCAACTTTTAATCCTAGCCATACACATCACATAATTGACTTTTAATCTTGGTCATCGAATCATATCAGCTCTTGCCTATAAATCTAGCCTCACATAGAACATTTGGGATCCATCTTCTTCTAGTATCCTCACTCTGCCAAAATTCCTCCAATCTTCACATGTATCTCCATCTATCTATTTTCTTCTATCGTCATTCATCTTAACATTATGTTGCAACTGTGCGCAATCAACAACCCTTCGACATCATGCATCCTCATGTAAGATCGAGAAGATCCATGGAGATCAATCAAACCTAGCATGGATTCGGTTTGCTTTGCATATCTATTTTTATTTTCGTGCTAGTTTGTGCTTTATGGTGCTTGTTAGGGTTTAGTTTAGTTTGTTCTTTTTAACACTAAATCTGATTTTCCCTAGCTATAGGGATTAAGGCCCCAGATTGGAACAGAGGTAGACATCATAACCCACTCACTATGGATGTAGTTTTTGAGAAGGCAATTAAACAAGAGCAGAAGTTGCAACAAGCAGCCAGTTACCGTAAGCAAAGATATGTGAAGTTTACCAATAAGAAACCTCAGAATAATTAGAAGAACTATCAATAGAATAATAATCAAGGAAATAATAGGCAAATCAAGAACCTGAAGAGAGGTAATAATTCTCAAGATGGAAATGGTGGAAACCAGCATGGAGGAAACAAAAGAGGTGGCTATAACAACAAAAACAACAATCAGAGGGAAAGAGCTGAAGGACCGAGAGCACCTAAGGGTGCATGCTACAATTGTGGAGGAGAGCATTATGCAAATGCATGTCCACATAAAAGGGGAAACAAGAATCAACAAGGAGAACCTCAACATCATATTCATGTCGTAGTGGACAATCCATAAGCAAATTTTCAAGCAGCACCTATTCATTTTCAAGGTAAGCTCTATGGACTACCTGTTTCTATTTTAATTGATACTGGTGCCACATAATGTTTTGTAGATCCTAGATTAGTATCTAAGTTATTAATAAGACCTAGGCATATGGAAAACTCTTGGATGGTATAATATGGTAATAGAGCAGAAAAGAGAGTAGACTCATGTCTAGCATGCAGTGAGTTAGAGCTTCCTAGTTTTCAGACGCAAATTAATCTGTATGTAGCACCTTTAGGCTCTTATGATGTAATTATGGGAATCAACTGGTTAGCTGAACATAAGTCTCTAATAAACTGTGAAGACAAAGTGGTTATATGTTTGGATGACCTAGGGAATCAAGTGGAAATTAATGGATCTAAGAGACCTTTAAAGCTTAGACAAATCTTGGCTATGCAATTGAAGAAAGCCAAGAGGAAAGGGTGTGCCATTTATGTAGTCCAAGTAAAGGACCTTGATAAAGAAGAATCAGTGTTCAATGACTACCCCATCCTTGGAGATTTTAGAGATGTATTCCCTATAGAGTTGACAGAGTTACCACTGAAGAGAGAATTTGACTTCTCAATTGATTTGTTACTAGGGACTGAGCCTCAATCTAAGGCACCCTACAGGATGACTACTATAGAATTGTATGAGCTTAAAGCACAATTGTAGGAGTTGCTAAATCAAGGCTTCATTAGACCTAGTGTGTCACCATGGGGTGCACTAGTCATCTTTGTGAAGAAGAAGGATGGTACTTTGAGACTATGCATTGATTACCGGATGCTTAACAAAGCTACTATAAAGAACAAGTACCCCCTCAAGAATAGATGATCTCTTTGATCAGATGAAGCGAGCTACAGTGTTCTTAAAGATAGACCTTAGATCTGGCTATCACCAATTGCAGATCAAGGATGAGGACATCTCTAAAATAGCTTTTAGGACTCGATATGGTCACTACGAGTTCACAGTGGTACCATTTGGGTTGACTAATGCTCCAGCAACTTTCATGAATTTGATGAATAGCATTTTTAGAGATTGTTTAGATGATTTTGTGTTGATCTTCCTTGATGACATATTGATATACTCTAAATCAGTGGAAGAGCACAAAAGGCATTTGAGGATAGTTTTACAATGCTTGAGAGAGTGAAAGCTTTATGGTAAATTATCTAAGTGTACATTCTTTCAAGATAAAGTGCACTATCTTGGTCATGTGATCTTGGCAAAAGGAATTGCAGTCGATCCTGAGAAGATAAAAGTGATAATGGAATGGCCTACACCGCAGAGTGTGACAAAAGTCAGAAGTATTATGGGACTTGCATGTTACTATAGAAATTTTGTAGAAGGTCTCTCAACTATCACAGCACTGATTACTTCACTTCAAAAGAACGGTAAGAAGTTTGAATGGACATAAAGGTGTGAGAAAGATTTCCAAGTGCTAAAGGAAAATCTCACAACTGCTCCTATCTTGACCATACCAGATCCTAATGGTCACTTTACAGTTATAACAGATGCTTTGGGAGGAGTAGGAGGAGCATTGATGAAGAATGAGCAAGTGGTTGCTTATGTGTCAAGAAAGTTAAAGCAACATGAGTTCAACTATGTGTCGCATGATCTTGAGTTAGGTGCCATAGTTCATGCACTTTAGATGTGGAGGCATTATCTTCTAGGTAAGCCCTTTGAGTTAAAGACAGATCATTTAGGGCTCAATTATATATTTATTCAGCCTAACCTTAATGCATGACAGAGAAGGTGGTTAGAATTCCTGAGTGAGTATGACTTTGGAATTGAGTATATAAAAGGAAAAGAGAATAGGGTAGTAGATGCTCTTAGTAGGAGAAGACATTTGGCTACCATGGTTACAACGAGATCCAATTTGAAGTAGAAAGTAATTCAAAATCTTCAAGGGGATAAGCATTATGAAAGAGTAAAGAAATCTTTGGAAGTAGACCCCTTAAATCACATGTTTGATGGTTATGTGATCGAATCAGATGGACTTTTTAGATTTTAGGGAAGGAAGTATATTTCTAACTCATAAGAGTTGAGGAAGTTATTGCCTGAGGAGATCCACAACAAACCATATTCAGGGCACCTTGGAGTGACCAAAACGGTCGAAGGTTTGAGACCTTTATACTTTTGGTCTAGACTTAAGAAGGATGTGATGGAATTTGTGGCTCGATGTTTGGAATGCCAATGAGTCAAAGCTGAGCATGTGCATCCAATAAGATTGTTGTACCCACATAGTATTCCTGAACATAAGTGGCAAGTAATAAGTATGCATTTTATTCAAGGGTTACCCATGTCTAAGAATAGGCATGATGTCATCTTAGTGGTTGTGGACAAGTTGACTAAAGTAGCACATTTCATTTCAAGGAATATTTCAGATGGTTCTATGGTTTTAGCTAAGAAGTTTGTTCAAGAGATTTTTTTATTACATGGAGTGCCTGAGATGGTCATTTTAGATCGAGACACTCGCATGACATCCAGATTTTGGACAACTCTTAATGCAACATTGGGCACAAAGTTAAATTTTAGTTTGACCTATCATCCTCAAACAGATGGTCAGACAGAAAGAGTCAATCAAGTTGTAGAAGACCTCCTCAGAATGTATTATATGGATCAACAGTATAAATGGGAGGAGTATCTTCCATTGGTAGAGTTTACATATAAGAATTCATACCATGCATCTTCGGGAATGGCACCATCCAAATCTCTTTATGAGTGTAGGTGTCGAACACCTATTAGTTGGGATAAGGTGGAGGATAGAATAGTGAATGGTCCTGATATGTTAAGGGAAATGGATGATCAGATGAAGTTGATCAAGGAGAAGTTGATGCAAGCTTCAAATCGTCAAAAGAGTTATGCAGATAGGAATAGAATGCCTAGACAGTTCTCAGTGGGTGACAAAGTCTTCCTGAGGGTCAAACCTTAGAAGAGTTCAGTTTCATTTGGCAAAGAGTCCAAACTTGCTCCTCATTTTGTAGGATCATTCGAAGTTTTGGAAGTGATTAATCATGTAGCTTATAGACTTGCTCTACCACCTACACTTTCCAGAATCCATAATGTTTTTCATGTGTCCTTACTTAAGCTTTATCATCTAGATGTGTCACATATTCTTGATTGACGTGCTTTACAGGTTCAGGATCCAGGAGTGGTGCTGGTGGAGCCCACTCAAATTTTGGAGAAGTGCAACATTAAGTTGTGTAGCAAATATGTGGTGCAATATAAGGTCCAATGGGATCAGTATTCAAAGGACAGTGCCACATGGGAGGATACAGAGGAGATTGATAGATCTTTTTCTCATTTGAGGATATAGCATAGATTTCTTATTCATGCATGGATTATGATACTTTGAGTTCAGTTATTGTTTTTGATACTTTGAGTTGTTATTGTACTTTGAGTTGATGTTATTGTTTTATGATACTTTGGTACTTTATTGGTGGTTGATTGATACCTTATTGTTTTGATGTGTAATAAGACATCAGGATGATGTCTCTTCCAAGTGGGGAACGATGTCACATCTTGTTTTTATGAACTATATTATTATTCTAGATTAATGAACATTTACCATGATTGTTTTGCTTTGAGTAAGTTTCACATGTGTGAAGGTAATTATTGTGAAGTTATATTTGAGTAAATTAGAAAATTGATTTAAATGTTAAATATTATCGATGTGATTATAATGATTTGCGTTAGCTATGTTTTGGAGACACTAACCTATTGATGTCAAGTTGAGTGTGAATGAATGTAGGTACTCATTGAAGATGAGAACATGGTTGAGGCAGAGGTGTTCTAGCCACTTGGCAAGGACTGTTTGGGATGGTTAACCCTAATACAATCACACACTCACGTAGTCACATATGCATTTTTGAATGGCTTATTTTTATGCATCAATGTGTGGTTAATAATCGTGATTGATGATTTGATATTTAGAAAATTATTGCATTTTTAATTATTAATGAAAATCCTTTTTTTTTAATGCATAATTTAAACGTAATTATTAGAAGTTCTTTTTGATTATATTAAATGGTGTGAGCTTCCTATTTATATGAGTATAGATGTTTGGAAGACAATATGTAAAATAGATTTAAATAATTATATTAAATTATAATAGATTTATATGGATACATATGTATATATTGTTTTATTATTTCACTTCTTGATTTATCAAAATAGTTGTGTTATAGTAAAAATAGTTAAACAATATTAATAATAGTGTTATTATAATTAGAATTTTAAATAAAAAGAATCAAAAAGCAACTTACTGTCATGCATGTGACAGTAAGCTAAATAAATGATATTATTTTAAATAAAATAGAAATTTAGAGCTTTTTATTATTACATTTCTCATGCTAACGAATAGAGAGCTTCAGTTAACTAAACAACAACATTTAAACCTAATTTAGATGCTAAAAGTAAGGTAGATATTTATTAAAAAGAAGGGAGATCAGTACAGAACAGACACCCCACGTTTTCTATAGCAAGAAAGAATTGATTTTCTGTGAGCATCAAAAGAGAGTAGGAGTAAGGTTTTTATTCATCTCTAGGCAACCAAGAAGCTGGGGGTGCAGAAGGCAACAGGAAGGGAATAAGAGCAGTGATTTGAAGGGAAGAAGTAGGGAGCGACCAGGCAAGTCATCCTTCATCATTCAACACCAAAAGACTAGGTATTTCCCTTATTTAATTTTATTCTACAAATAATAATGTTTGTCTCTGGTTTAATTCCTGCTTTTGGCCGTCAGAATTGCCCCTCTATTTAATTGTGTTTTCTTAGTAAATCGACCCCTCTAAAATTGTGATATCAACCTATTTTGTGGCCCCTGACCTCTTCATTTTCTACTTGACCACTATTTTGTTCTTCTTAGCTTGTGGAACGATTACTATGTGGGTCGTTGAATATAAAATTCATAGCTACAATTTCCATGTACTCAGTCGCCATCCACTCCATGGTCAATTCAACCATGTCGTTGTCAGGAAGTGGGCAACTTGTTGTCCTTTGTTTCTATTTGTTTAAGTAAATCGACTTCCTCTTCATGTTTTCTTACTATTAAGAATTAGCCTGTATACTAGTCGTAGTCTTGAAACCGTGAACTGAACTATTACAACCCTAGACACTGATAATCATTATTCTCTACCAGATATTACTAAACTCTGTAATCTTTCAATGTGATTTTTAGAATCAGTCTTCTATCTAGAATCGACTATTTTCTTGAATGAATAAAAAAAAGTTCAAACAATTCTACAAACATAGATAAAACTATCATTTTTATGTAGACAAATTCCTTTATTGATTGTTGTTCAAAACATAATTTTAAACATTATCACAGCATGATAGTAATCTGATTAAACTCTATTCTCTATTCATTTTTATTTCTACAATAGTTCCTATCACAGTTGCAACAGGAAGACTATTTTTATTGTTCTGGACTTCCTATCACAGTTGTGACCGTAAGGTTTTTGATTAAACTTGTGAACTTATTTGGTTATAGATAAATAGACTGAGATAGTTCCTGTCACATGTTTGACAATGAGATTGCTTAAATCACTTAGAATACTATTTATATTGTGAATTATGATTGAAATATGGACTTGGTGATTATATCAATTTGATAATCTTATGGATGCAATTGTATGACAAAAGATGGATTATTGCTTGGAAAGTGTATTTCCTTGATTGTTATTTTGGGAAAGGGATCTTTAATGATTTATTGGTGAACTTTGATTCTTTTATTTTATTATTTATTTACTTGTTCTTGGGGAAAGAAATAGATCTTTATCTAGGAATGTATTGGGTTACTTTCTGGGCTAGGATGTCAAATGTGGATTTTCAGAGATGGCTTTTCCTCTTTTTGGGAATTGAACCAGGTTACTATTTTAAAGGATTAGATCTAATTGAGCTGACATTGAAAAAGATGTTTATTTTGTCTAGAAAACTTATATATATATATATATAGATAGATATATATATATAGATATATATATAGAGATATAGATAGATATATATATAGAGATATAGATAGATATATATATATATAGATATATATATAGAGATATAGATATATATATATAGATATAGATATAGATATATATAGATATATATATATATATTCGATGTTATTTAAGGTGGTGGTAGTGTCGGAACACTGGAATGAGGAAATCTCTCTATCCCAATTATAGTTGTGGTCTAAACCACACTCGATGGAACAGGAACAAGAACTATCACTATCACTTCAGCACTGGGGAAGGAGAAGGTAGTCAAGAATATTTGTTTAAGAGTCCCTCTCCCAACCCGTCAATAATAATGTCGATTTCAAGCCAGTTGGTTTAATCCTCTCGCATTATCCAGCCCCAACCTTATATATATATATCTGCCACATCCTATTGTGAGACAATCTTCTTTTCATTATTTAGAATTGCACATTTAGACATCAGGGTTGCATCGGGTGTTCCCTCTTGCCAGTTCTTTCCAGGTAGCTAGACATTTCGTGCAGGACTGGGTTTCCTTCGTTTCATGAAGGGATCCAGGGAAGTGTAATTACTTCATGGTTGTGTGGAAAAGCACCTGGGCCATGTTCCTATCTCTTGGCTCGTAGGTGGTGGACCACTTGGTTCGTGTGACTGATGAGCATATTGATTTATTTATTCTTGTTGTACATGATTATTGCAACTTGAAATTGGATGTATTATGGCATGAATGCCCATGGATTTTGTATATTATTTATAGTGCTTTTACCTAGATTGAGCAAGTGATTTTGTAAGATTTAATGACATTTTGATTCATATTTATGAGATTGTTCATTTTACTTGTGATATTGTAATTAAGCAGATTAATTACACCCTTTTTATCTTTTATATAGTAATTAAGCGGATTAATTACATCTTTTTTTTACTTTGGATATTGTGATGTTGTATTTAAGTGGATTATTTACTTCATTTGCTTTGACATGAAATTTTGGGCTTTACATATAGAAGTTTAAATGGGGAAGAACTAATTGACTGGATCAATTATCTAGACAAATATTTTGAGTATGAAGGAGTTGTAGAGGAAAGGAAGGTTAAATTCATCTGTACAAGGCTCAAAGTCCACGCTACTATATGGTGGGACTATGTCCAATCTGAGAGGTGAAAGAAGAATAAAGAGAAGATTACTTCTTGGGATCGAATGGTTGCTAAGTTGAAGGCTAAGTTCCTTCTGGGAGACTACCAAACTAATATTTTCAAAAGATTGCAAAATCTTAAGTAAAAAGACATGTCTATGAAGGAATATACAGAAGAGTTTTACAAGTTGGTGATTTGGTCAGGACATAGTGAAGAATATTTGGAGAAGGTAGCAAGATATTTGATAACCCCTAGAACTCTTGAAGAAGCCTATCAGTTTGCCATCAAGGAAGAAGAGAAGCTTATTAGAAGACAAAATCAGCAAGGAAGAGGACAGCAGGATGGAAGAGGACAACAATAACCCCATGAAGAAATGGCTAGAAGTTCAAGTGGGACAGCCAATCAAGATAGAGGAGGATTTCAAAATGAAGGAGGTAGATCATATGGAAGAGGCGGTTGTCAAGGAAGAGGAAGAGGCTTTGCCAGTAAGTGTTACAAATGTAACCAGTATGCTGGTAATAAGAGTTGGGAGTGTCCTGAGTTCTCACAAAGAGGCCATACAAGGACTGAGAGAAGTAATCAGAATGTGCAAGTGGATCAATAAAGCATTGGGTCACCTACTCATCACTAAGAAAAACCTAAATTCAAAGAGTCCTCGTTGTTCAAAAGAGTGATGTTAAAGCCACCTAAGGAGAACCAAGAACCAGTGCAAAGGAGAGCTTTGTTCAAGACAAAATGTAAGGCTATAGGTAAGTGTTGCAAATTGATTATAGATAGTGGAAGTATGGATAATTTAGTGGCTATTGAAATGGTAGATAAATTGGGTCTTAAGAGAATTAAACATCCTCCATCTTATAAATTTTCTTGGCTACAAAAAGGGCATCAGTTGTTGGTCAATGAATAGGCTTTGGTTGAATTCCAAATTGGTAATTATAAGGATAGTGTTGTATGTGCTATAATGCCCATGGATGTGTTATGTGTTGCTTGGTAGACCTTGGTAATTTGACATGAAAGCTGTGCATAATGGAAGAGATGATACTTACACTTTTGAGAAGGATGGAATCAAGCATACAACATTACCTATGCAAGACCAAATAGAGGACAGATGTAGTAGCAACAGTAGTAAGGTGATGTTAGTGAGTGTTAAAGAGTTTGTAAATGGTAGGAATGAAGAAGAAGTCACAGTAGTAACCAAGAAGGAGTTTCTTCAATTTTATGAGTTGTACAAGGATTAAGATAGTGCTAATTTGCATGTAGGACAGCAGAAAGAAGGTGTTGAAATAAGTGCATGTGGTGTTGGGATAGCAGTACAAGATGGTCCCATGAAGGACATAGAACTACTACAAATATTGGAATAGTAATGTCAAGATGAACACATGGATGAGATGCCTTATGAACAGCATGAAGGGACAGCCAAACAAGATGGTGAACATGACCTATTACTGCAAATTGTAGCCATGGAAAAGGAATGGATTGAGTTGACAAAAGGTGAAACAAATATTACAGTAGAAGATAATGGGGTACATGTGTTTTCAAACTCCTTTGATGTAGATATAATTGATTTCCATGAATGTGCATTATTAGGATGGGAAGCATATCATGTTTCACATATCTATGTTAGCTTCTTTGATTTTGTTCATGTTAATGTTGAAGCTGAAAATTATTTGAGTAAGATGGGAAAGGAAGTTGTAGAGGATATGATGTGGTGTAATGACATAATTTCTAAGTGGAGGAGGATGGATCAAGAGGAGTTAATCCTCATGTTGGGTTGTCCTAATAGGAAGCCAACAAGTGGGGGGAAAGGGTGGAGGAGTTTGATGCATGGTGGACATGGATCCACAAGTGGTCGTGAAGAGGTTGAATTCATTTTGTCATGCTATGCAGGATCTATTATGGCCACATGCTGGAAAAAGAGAAAGAAGTAGATGGTTGTAGATTGCTGAGTCCAAGCATTAGAGTATTTTGCAAGTTGCTACAGCTTGAAAGGGTAGTTCTACTACCCAACTCCATTTGTGAGCTACGCTCATAAACATCTCACTTGAGGAGCCAGATGCAAGGGCATCATTTCCCCATCTAATTCATTTTAGTTTAGTTGATGTTTTTACGATGATTAAGTTTTAGTTTGTTGAAGGTTCTCTTGATTACTTGTTAACTCCCTTAGTTTCATGTAATCAACCTCTCAAGGGGAAGTTAAATTAGTTTTAAATTGGTTCCTATTAAATTAGTTTTAAAATGGGTTCATGTCGCTCCATTTTGGGATGGTTGGTTCCTGTCCACAAAATAGGATGAAGTTAGAAAACTGCCAGAACGTTGGGAAACTACTAGAACAGCCAAAAGGAAGGACATTGGTTTAGATTGACACTAGATGAGGGGGAAGAGGTAATCGCGATCAACAGGGGAGAAAGGAGGAGAGATCGTGGTGTCAAGGGAAGTCATAGCGTGGCCAATATAAAAGAAGGAATCAAATTATGTGTGAGGGGATTCGGGCTAGGTGTTTGAAGCCCAAGAAAAATCATACTCTGTAAAGACTAATCTATCACCGTGGAGTCTATGTATGTATGGCTGATATGGCTGAGTGAATAAGAATTTCTTGTTAACAAAGTTTTTGTAATCAAATGCATATCAATTTAATGTAGAGTTGTTCTCATCAACAATTTTACTATTGTGAGTGAGTTTGTTCATGTCGCTTGATTGATCTAATCAATTGAATGTCATACTATAACTTAAGACTATTGTTTCTTATTGTCCTCGAAGTTCCTATTTTGTTCTGTAATTAGTTGGGCTGCCATCATATTTGGTAGCAGAACATTGGTATGTGACAGTTTGCCATCACTTTGTCATTTAATAAATAAATCAAAAATCATTTCCCTCTCATTCAATCTTAACCCTCCATCCATAATCAATCCCAACCATTTATCCTTGGCTTTCTCTAGAAGATAACTTCCTCTAGAAGCCAATGCATCTTAACCCTCCACCCAAAATCAATCTAAACCATTCATTCTTTTAGCTTTCCCTAGAAGATAACAAGCTTACCCTAATCAATCTTAACCCTCCATTTCAATCAAATCTCAACCGTCTATCTTTCATCAACATCTATAAATAAATCCTCATCCTCAATCAAATCATGGAGCTAAGTTTTGTAGGACATGTTGTTGAAATACCAAAGGATGTTCATCAAGCCTCCATCAAATCAACATCAATATAGGTGCATATCACTTGGGATCTTGTACAATACATGAGCAAGCACATCTATTCAACAAGAAGGTATAATGTTTAGTTTTCTTTGAACATTTGTTGTGATTTTTGCATTCTTAGCTCGATCTAAGGTATTCTTGGGTTTGGAATAGGGATTCTCTAATTTGGATAGTTTTCCCTCTTGTTTTCCTCAAAATCTAGGGTATACACAAACAAGGCTACAAGACTTATACTCAAAGATCTCTTAGCTCTAGCAATGGATGGGGATAGTAATACAAAAATAGCTTGTGGACCTTCTTCCATCAAGCACACTAGAGATTAAATGTGATGTGGTTCCTATAGTGAGATAGGTAACTAAATCTTAGACAACTTACTTAAGGGGATGATGTTAATGTGTTGGGATAGAAGTAGGGAAGATGATGGTAGGATGTATCCATCTAGGACGAGGACTTCCCCTCCAGGATGAGTACTTCCCCTCTCCTACTCCTTTAATCTTATCACCTCCAACTAAAGTCAATATATCAACCATCCTAGCCCATAAGATAAATCACATTCCATTATTTTAAATGGGACCCATGAGATAGACCTCTCATGAACCCTATCCTTTTGGATAGAATCCTACTCTCTTAAGCAAAATCATGGCATAATAGATATCACAAAATAATAGGTTTAGATCCCCAAGGAGACAATACAAAACCAAGACAAGCTAGATTTACATGAGCATATACATGGTAACCTCACCCTACACATACAATCAAAGAAAGCATTGAACAACATAATCTATTGACTCCAAACCATTCACATAGTCAAAATATAGTCATATAGACACTTAGGAATAGTATGCAACTTTCATAATCCATTAATAAGTTGGACTACAACATACATTCAAGACTACAATGCATTTTCTATTCTACAACACATTTTCTTGACTATAGTGCACATTCTAGACACTTTATCATGTTTTGGGCACCTATCAAGTTTTCAGGACTACAACACATGAGTGATAGTATCCTAGTAGGGAATTTTATAGAACTTCTAACATAAATCAAATGATCATATGTTTCAAAGGGTTCTTACACATTGAAACTTAACTTTCTAATACTATTTTACACATAATCGATCAGACAAGTTTCCTAGGAGTTTCTCAACATAAATTCTTGTTTGAACACAAACTCAAAATTCTCACAATAATTTTCATACCATTTCGAGAACATACATAATCATTGAAATCAATAAAACATTTGTTTAATATTTCATCAAATCTCTACAATTTCCCAAGCTAGTTTCTAGGATTTCCTATACAAATTTACTTAAAGTTGAATATTATCATTCCAGTTGATTCCATATAGATTATTACACAAATAGTCATGAAAAATTTACAAAACCATCAAACTAAGACTCCCCATAAGATATGTCATTTTCTATCAAGCATCCCTAACTAGGTCTTCCTATTCTCATATTTCCAAAACTAATTCCCAAGAGTTTTAAACATTCTGAATATAAAATTATGATAGTGATGAATCCCCTACAAGTTTAAGATTTGATTGTTATTAATCTACAATCAAATCCAACACCATGAATCTTTCATTCTTACTAGGTTTCTTCTCCTACAAGGAACCCTACTTTTTCCTACTTAGAACAACTAGTTTTTCCCAATTCAATATAATTGTTTCATTTGCTAATCCTATTGTTTTCAATATATAATACAATCAAATTTGTTCAACCAACACCATTTTTTCACAACATAGAACTGTTATATATAAAAACAAGGTATCAAATCTAATATACCTAAGTTAGGATTGACCTCCTTAAATAAACATTGGGACACAAACCAAGATGAGCTACAGTCCTAATAGGAGAGCCAAGATACATGGGTTATGTCCCTTTGTAAATCTAATAGATTTGAGAGGGTTTGACCTAGATCTAGGGTTTTACAATGTAAAATATGCCAAAATGGAGAAAATGTATCTTATAGAATCAGAAACCTAGAAAACAAAGGTTGGAATAAGAAGAGCAGACCTATCAAATGTTGTCAGAAATTAGGGCAAATATGGTCAGACACTTGTAAGGGAGCGTGGGTTTTTGGGGATTTTTGGCTAGATTTTGGGGGTTTCTAAGAGTCAGGGCTTACATTCGTCAATCATCTTCTGGATCTTGCGCACCTGCTCTCGATCTTCTAGAACCTACACAAACACAAAGGGGAAAAGGTTTCAGCCATTTTAGGGGATTTCCTTAGTCAAACCCCATGAATGGTGTATCCACCTCCACAACAGCCAAGGATTAGATCAAGAGTACATGCCCTAGGAGGGAAGAGGTAGATCTGAATAATAGAAGATGAATGTAAGCAAGTAGAAAGGGAAGATGCTAATGTTAGTATGCATAGGACAACTAAGAGGGGGGTGAACCAATTGTACATTAAAACATTAAACCCTCAATGTTATTCCAATCTTCAAACTCTTATTATGTATTAGTAGAACGTAAACATATAATACATCAATGCAAACACATTCAAACACATAAGAACACTATATTTATGTGGAAAACCTAAGAATGGAAAAACCACGGTGAGGAACTCACATATATATGAATAGAAATATTGAATACAAGTGGGCTCATTGCTTAGAAGAAAGGCTCACTATCTAGAAGAGAGAAGAATAGAAGAGGACTATTACAGAGAGATTCACTATCTCAAGGCAACAGAGGAAATCCACCACTGCAACTTTATGCCATCTGCAACCTTCAGTTCACTGCCTCTAGTAACTTCAAGTAGACTTAAATGTAGACAACTTCTGCTCACTACATCTGAAAGTCATAAGCATTTAAGCTCACACTCAATTAACCACCCTTGATTCACATTCACATTATCTTCTCTTCTGCTCTCCACTCAAACTTCATCTTGTATTTATACCATCCATGACCTAAAACAATCTTAATTAGGTCGGCCTTAATGAAATGTGTGCATCTCAAATGTGCAACACCGAAATAGGTTGGCACCAAACACTTCCACATTGGAAAGAAGTGAAGGTGGACCATGTCAAGGGTTAAGTAGGAACCAAATTTGTATCACCATGCTACTCATCACATCCACAATCCATGAGGTACCTCTGCAAATAGCACTAGTAAGCCAGGTCAGCCAAACCTAAACTAACACTACAAGTGACCAGATACACGCCTCTCCAAATCCAAAAACATCATGAAAACTAAGAAGAAATGTTCCACAACCTCCACACATCTTTCCAAAATATTCCAGCATCATCAGAATCTTTTGTAACACTGTTGCAACCACCTGAAACAAAGAATGTCTTCATTCTGAACATCAGGATGCACTACCACTAAACACCAACACAAGAACTAAACTTGCAAAGCAACCCAACACTAGAGACTTCAAGGGAAGGTAGATATAGATAATATATGCTCATTCCCAGATCCGCAAGATAAGAAACCTTAATGCAGAGAAATATGGAGCAATCTCATTTCTCCCAGACAACCTTCTTCATAGTAAAACACTCTGTTAAACATATATTCCATGACCGCACGATCCAAAACTTGAGATTCTGGATATAACACCTTTGAACACCTCTGATCATCACTTCCAAACTGCATAGGCATATCTTCAATCATGAGGAAATGCAGAGCACAACACTAAACATACCTCTATCACACTACACACCTTTTATTCAAATTTTCTCAAAAGCACTTGAAAACCAAGTGAACCATTTGTTGGAGGTTGACATCAATGACAACACCAGCAAGCTTCCAACAATCTCCCCCTTTGTCATCGATGGTAAAACCATCTTTCTGAAAAATCATCAATAACAAAATCAATCAATCACAGTACTCCCCCTGACTAGAGCAACTCTTGCTCTTCACACTTTTTACCTCTACTTCACACACTTTCCTGCACTATGATTTTTCAGCAGCTCTAACTTTCTCCTCCTTTGACATCAATGGAAAAGGGCAACACTTACAACACCAGCAAGCACCTGCTCTTTCTTCATTACTCTTAATTTTATACACTCTCCTCCTTAGGGGCATAAAATATGCTCCATCTAACTGCACCAACTAATAGTATCACTACATACTCCCCCTGAGAGGTAGCCTTCAACATCAATCCAGGACTAAGAATGTATCTTGAAATGCTTCTTGGACATATGCACACACTTATACATCTAATTAAAAGGAGGGGCAATAACCCCTAACATCTATTGGAGATACTCAAAAGTCTCCTTAGGAAGAGCCTTTGTAAAAATATATGTAACTTCATCCTTAGTAGGAACATATTCCAATTTCACCTCATTCTCTGTTGCAAATATGTGCCTAAGTGGTGTTGTTATTGATGTCAACATATTCTTGTTGCCATTAGTGTCAACTGTATCCTATTTTTTTGTCTGTATAGAAGACCAGATTGTTGAGGATATTGAGAAAATCAATAACAATCAATGCATGCAGATCATGTGGATGTGTAGAGGATTGTCAGAGGTTGCTCTAGTTAAGATTTGAGAAGTCCGCATCAAGATTTGAAGGAGTTATGGCCATCTGAGTAGAAACTGGTTCTTGCAATACTTAGGAAAGACAGAGTAACAGGAAAGGGGTCCAAATTGCTCCGGTAATATAAAATTGTGATCTATAGATCAAAGGCATGTTTGGGAAGTCAGTGTGTATCCTCAACTCCAGTGGTTTGTGGTTTGGAGGTCCGCAAGCTATCCTTCTAGTTTGACAGTCATGGCAAAGAGTGTTCTTGAGGTTCCGGAGGAAGATTCAATTGTTTCTGGCAATATGGTTTAGAGTGAATGTTATTGGTGATTTCAATGTGCTTGTGGAGGTCTCTAGATCATGTGGCCACTATGTTGGAGGTCCGCATTGAAGTTTGAGTTTGTTGATTGAAGATTTCTTCTTTAAGGTTGATGTTCTTCCTAGTCTTGGCCGACCGAATGTTCCTAGCATGTTGCGGATGCCTTAAGGGCATCTTTATGAAGTGTGGAGTAATTGTAGAAGCATATTCAAGTCTCAATTATGTTTGGCCGACAGTGTGAAGATCCCCGTTGAGTTTAGCCTACCTTGTTGATCATTCCAATGTTGATAAAGCATATAAATACTTGTTGAAGAGTCATAGAAAAATCATCCTTGTGCAAATAAGATAAAATCTAAATAAAGGATTAGGAGCAGAGCAGAGAAGAATAGGAATGAGAGTAGTACAGAGTGTGAAGAAGAATTCAGGGCAAAGCAAAAGTTCTTGAGCATTCATTGAAACTGAATTAGGCATGAAGTAGAAGCTATTTCTCAGTTAATTCTTTCTAAATAAATTTTGTAGGTAGTGAGCCTCTCCTTTGAGCAGTGAGCTCTAGGCAGTGTGCCTGAAGGCATGTGCCTTCTATTTTATTAAAGTACTTTTAACAAAGTACACATTTTTGTGGGTTAACCCCCACCATGGTTTTTCCCTTAACTGGGTTTCACGTCAAAATCTTGGTGTCAAATGTGTTGATTATGTTTTTGCTCTTATGTTGTTGATCTATGCTTTAATGTTTGCATCATTAATCTGGTAGTCAGATAATAAAGAAGGTTAAAAGAAGAAAAAGTATTTATTGTGGGACAATTGATTCACCCCCCCTCTCATTTGTCTAGTCTAATTCCAACAATTGGTATCAGAGTCAGATCCTCTTCTAAAAGCCTGACCACTTGAGGAGATCCAGAATGTCGACCTACAAGAAGGATAGTTTGAGATTTGATGGAACAAATTATTTTGTTTGGAAGAATCACATGGAGTGCCATTTGCAATGCATGGGTGATGCCTATTGGGTGATAACCAGTGTTGAGTATAAACCTCTGGAAAAGGGTCCTTCAACTCCAGATCAAATCAAAGATGCTGAAAATAATCTGTGAGCTAAAGAAGCCTTGTTGAGTGCCTTGACTAATTCAGAAATGACAAATGTGTTTGGTCTAAAAATTGCTTATGAAATCTGGAAAAAGTTGGAGTTTTTGTATGAAGGTGATAAATATGTCAAATGCACCAAGTTGCAAAGTCTAAGAGGAAAATTTGAAACTATGAGGATGAGCGAAGATGAAAACATCACAATCTACATGCAAAAGATTAATGAACTTGTGTGTGATATCAAGTGTGATGGTGGAACTTTGGAAGAATCAGAGATTGTATCAAAACTGTTTAGATCTTTACCTGATTCATACAAACATAAGGTTACAGCCATAGAAGAGATCAGGACTGTCTCAGATGTCAGAAGAGATCATCCAGTTGGCAAAATTTTAGTTTTTGAATTAAGTGAGTTTGGTGATTCTCTTCCCAAGTTTGAATCTGCATTTAAGGCCAGTGTATATGGAAAACAAAGATATGATCCGGGTGAAAGCTCTTCTGCAAAATCAAATAGATTCATGAAGACAAGGAAGGATCTTGAAGATGTTGAAATTGAAACTGCAGATCTTGAAGCTCTTCTTGCCAAAAGATTGCCAAGAGGATCCGGTAAGTATGAAGGAAAATTGCCACTCAAATGTTTTGCTTGTAATAAGATTGGTCATTTTGCCTCAAGATGTCCAGAGAGGGTTTCAAAACCAAACCCTAACAGATATAGAAATCAGAACAAATGTTACTATGTCCAAGAAACTGGAGAAGGAGTCACAGATGATGAATTTGATCATGGAGGTTCCCCTGAAAATGATTGGGTGTTCATTGCCATCAAAGAAGAAGATCCAGTGTCTACTAAATCTGCTAGCTATGCAAATATGGAAAGTGCCTTGGCAGCTCAGGTTATTGAGAAAGATGAATGGGTGATTGATAGTGGATGTTCTCATCATTTGACTGGAGACAAGAGTAAGTTTGTAAATTTTGAAAATTATGAAGGTGGGCTTGTGAAATTTGGAGATAACTCAGCTGGTAGAATCTATGGCAGAGGATCCATTTCTTTTGATAGTAAGCACCAATGATGTTTTGTATGTGGAAGGACTGAAACATAATCTTCTTAGTGTTGGACAGTTGGTTGATAAAGGTTATGATCTTCGATTCAAGGATGGAAAGTGCAGAATCTTGGAAAGTTCTAGAACTAAAATTGCATCCGGTACTCAAACTAGAGGTAACATTTTTCATTTAAGTAGCTCAGGCAAAAGTTGTTTGATTGCTCAAATAGATCAAAGTTGGTTATGGCATAGAAGGATGTGTCATGTGAATTTTGATAACATTGTCAAAATAAGTACCACTCAGGCTGTAAGAGATCTTCTAAAACTTGTGAAACCTAACAGCATGTGTAGAGAATGTCAATTGGGGAAACAGAGCAAAATTTTATTCAAAAATAAGGAACAAGTTTCACATGGACAATTGGAACTGGTACATACTGATCTCTGTGGTCCTGCTAGAATTAGGAGTGTACAAGGAGATAGATATTTCATGTTGCTGATTGATGACTACTCAAGGATGATGTGGGTAACTTTCCTAAAAGAAAAATCAGAAGCTCTTAATAAATTTAAGGTGTTCAAAGTGATGGTGGAAAATGAAATTGGTGAAAAAATAAAATGTCTGAGATCTGACAGAGGTGGAGAATTTACTTCTCATGAGTTTGATGCTTTCTATGAAAAGCATGGCATAAAAAGATAGTTATCTACTCCTAGGACTCCCCAACAAAATGGTGTTGTGGAAAGAAAGAATCGGACCATTCAAGAAGCTGCCAAGACTATGATAATGGAAAAAAATGTTCCTCAAGTTTATTGGAGAGAAGTTGTAAGTACTGTTGTCTACACTCTTAACCGGATGCAGATCAAAGGCAATTCTGGTAAGACCCCTTATGAACTATGGTTTGGTCATCCTCCTACTGTGAGATACTTCAGAGTTTTTGGTAGTAAATGCTATATCAAAAGAGATGAGAATTTAGGCAAGTTTGATACAAGAAGTGATGAGGGGATATTTTTGGGATACTCTACTCAAAGTAATGCTTACTGGTGCTTTAACAAGAGGTTGAAAAAGATTGTTGAAAGTGCTAATGTTAGAGTTGATGAGAGCAAGCAAGGACATTCCAGGTTCTGCGGATATGATTCTGATGATCAAAATGAAAGTCAAAATCAAGAAAGGTTAGTTCAAATTCTGACTCAGTTGCAGATTGATTCAGAAACTCCAGAGACTTAAGGAATTAATATAGATGTTGAGGAACAATCTCAAGAAATAGAAGCCCAAGCAATTCCCAAAACCCCCAGGTATGTAAGAATGAATCATCCTGAAGACCAAATCATAGGAGATAAAAATAGAGGTGTTCGAACTAGGAGAAGAGTTGTTGAAGATCAAGAAGAGATTTGTTTGATTTCAAAGATTGAACCTAATCAGTAAGTGAAGCTTGCAATGATGAAAAGTGGGCTAAGGTAATGGAAGAAGAATTGATGCAAATTGAAAAGAATCACACTTAGGATCTTGTTCCCAGACCTAAGGACAAAAATGTGATTGGAACCAAATGGGTCTTCTGGAACAAATTGAATGAAGATGGTGAGGTTGTAAGAAACAAGGCAAGGTTGGTATGTAAATTCTATTCTCAAGTGGAAGGAATTGATTTTGAATAAACTTTTGCTCTGGTGGCAAGGATAGAGGCAGTAAGATTATTTCTTGCATTTGCTACTTTCAAAGATTTTAAAGTCTATCAGATGGATGTCAAATCAGCGTTTCTAAATGGAGATTTGGAGGAAGAAGTTTACATTCAACAACTGAAAGGATTTCAATTGTCTAATTAGGGAGATATGGTTTTTAGACTAAGAAAAGCCTTGTATGGACTCAAGCAAGCTCCAAGAGCCTGGTATGCCAGATTGGATAAGCATTTGCTTAAGCTAGGATTTAGCAAAGGTATTGCTGATAGTAATCTGTACTTCAAGAGAAATCATGAGGACATTCTAATTGTTGAATTATTTGTTGATGATATCATTTTTGGTGGAAATAAATGCATGTACAAAACATTTGCTGATCCGATGAAAATGAGTTTGAAATGTCAATGTTTGGTGAGATGAATTTCTTCCTAGGTCTACAAATTGTTCAGTCAGATAAAGGTATCTTCATATCTCAGTCCAAGTATGTGAAAGAATTGTTGAAAAAGTTTGGAATGGAAGATTCAAAGCTAGTAGGTTCTCCTATGATAACCAAATGTAAGGTAAGGAAAGATGATGACTCCCCAAAGGCAAATTAGAAAAGGTATAGATCAATGATTGGAGGACTGCTCTATCTAACTCAGACTAGACCTAACATCATGAATGCAGTTGGACTTGTTTCCAGATTTCAAGCTGATCCAAAAGAATCCCATGTTGTGGAAGTCAAAAGAATTTTTTGATATCTCAAGGGAACAATTGATTATGGACTGTGGTACCCAAAGGACAATGACTTCACTCTTCATGCATTTATAGATGTTGATTGGGCAAGAGATGTGGATGACAGAAAAAGTACTAGTGGTGGTGCCTTCTTCTTGGGGAGAAGATTGGTCTCTTGGATAAGCAAAAAGCAAGAGACAATATCTCTGTCTACTGCAGAGGCAGAGTATATAGCAGCAACAAATAATTGTACTCAAATTTTGTGGATGAAGCAAATGTTGAAGGGCATCAAAATTGTGTTTGAGGAGCTAGTCACAATTTTCTGTGATAATTCAAGTGCTATAAGCATTTCAAAGAATCTAGTATTGCATTAAAAAACAAAGCATATATCTATCAAGTTTCATTTCTTGCGAGAGAAAGTAAATGAGAATGAAGTCAAGTTGGAATTTGTGCCTTCCAAGGATCAGATTGCAGATATCTTCACTAAGCCTCTTCCCAAGGATACTTCTGAGTATCTTAGAGAGAAGTTAGGGGTTATTACCCCTCCTGATCAGAACTAAGATGCACTAAGGTGCATCAGTCCGGTGGAATTCAAATTCATATCTTGTGATCCGGATTGATGTTAAGGAGGTACTACTCAAAGGAGGAGTAGTCGGTATGAAAATATGTGCCCTTTGCCATTGATGTCAAAGGGGGAGAGAAGTCATGTGAAAAACTAGTTGCTGATGTAAGGGGGAGCAGTAAAGAAATTAGTTGTAGAAGTGAGAAGAGAAAGGGAGAGAAGTTCTTGTCTTGATGGTTGAATTTAGTTTTTCATATCATATGTTGCCATCAATGACAAAGGGGGAGATTGTTGCAAATATGTACCTAAGTGGTGTTGTCATTGATGTCAACATATTCTTGTTGCCATTAGTGTCAACTGTATCCTATTTTGTTGTCTGTATAGAAGACTAGATTGTTGAGGATATTGAGAAAATTAATAACAATCAATGCATGCGGATCATGTGGATGTGTAGAGGATTGTTAGAGGTTTCTCCAGTTAAGATTTGAGAAGTCCGCATGAAGATTTGAAGGAGTTATGGCCATCTGAGTAGAAACAGGTTCCTGCAATACTCAAGAAAGACAGAGTAACAGGAAAGGGGTCCGGATTGCTCAGGTAATATAAAATTGTGATCTATGGATCTGAAGGCATGTTTGGGAAGTTAGTGTGTATCCTCAACTCCAGTGGTTTGTGGTTTGGAGGTCCGCAAGCTATCCTTCTAGTTTGATAGTCATGGTAGAGAGTGTTCTTGAGGTTCCAGAGGAAGATTCAAATGTTTCTGGCAATATGGTTTAGAGTGAATGTTATTGGTGATTTCAATGTGCTTGTGGAGGTCTACATTGCAGTTTGAGTTTGTTGATTGAAGATTTCTTCTTTAAGGTTGATGTTCTTCCTAGTCTTGGCCAACCAGATGTTCCTAGCATGTTGCAGATGCCTTAAGGGCATCCTTATGAAGCATGGAGTGATTGTAGAAGTAGATTCAAGTCTCAGTTATGTTTGGCCGACAGTGTGAAGATCCACATTGAGTTTAACTGACTTTGTTGATCATTCCAAGGTTGATAAAGCATATAAATACTTATTGAAGAGTCATTGAAAAATCATCCTTTTTCAAATAAGATAAAATATGAATAAAGGATCAGGAGAAGAGCATAGAAGAATAGGAGCCAGAGTAGTACAGAGTGTGAAGAAGAATTCGGGACAAAGCAAAAGTTCTTGAGCATTCATTGAAACTGAATCAGGCATGAAGTAGATGCTATTTCTCAGTTAATTGTTTCTAAATAAATTTTGTAAGTAGTGAGCCTCTCCTTTGAGAAGTGAGCTCTGGGCAGTGCACCCGAAGGCATGTGCCTTCTATTTTATTAAAGTACTTTTAACAGGGTACACATTTTTGTGGGTTAACTCCCACCGTGGTTTTTCCCTTAACCGGGTTTCCATGTCAAAATCTTGGTGTCAAATGTGTTGATTATGTTTCTGCTCTTATGTTGTTGATCTATGCTTTAATGTTTACATCATTAATTTGGTAGTCAGATAATAAAGAAGGTTAAAAGTAGAAAAAGTATTTATTGTGGGACAACTGATTCACCCCCCTCTCAGTTGTATAGTCTAATTCAAACAATTCTCTACAACCTTCTCTCTTAGAAAGTGATACCAGATTGAAATATGCTTGTTCTTGAATGCATTATTGGATTCTTTGAAATGTTGATAGCACTTGTATTATCACATAAGATATGAATTGGTTCATCATATAAGACTTTGGTATCCTTCAATGTCTGCTTCATCCACAACACCTGTGTGCAACAAGATGCTACTGTAATGTATATGCTACTGCAATGTACTTTGCCTCTATAGTAGATAATGATACTAAATCTTATTTCTTACTCAACCATGAGACTAGTCTACTTCCAAGAAAGAAAGCGCCACCACTTGTACTTCTTCTATCATCTGTACATCCTACCCAATCTGCATATGTATATGCACTCAAAGAAAAATCAATATCCTTGGGATACCATAAGCCATAATCTAGAGTACCTTTCAAGTATCTAAATATCCTTTTTACTGTTGTAACATGTGATTCTCCAGGATTTGCTTGAAATTTGGCCACAAGACAAACTGAATGCATGATATCTGGTTTGGTAGTTGTTAGGTATAATAGTCCACTAATCATTGATTTGTGCTTTCTCTGATCAGCCTTGAGAGATTCATCATCTTTGCTTAACTTACAACTAGTAGTCATAGGAGTACATACCAGTTTGGAATCCTCCATTCCAAACCTTTTCAACATTTCCTTAACATACTTTGATTGTGAAATGAAAATACCTTTTTCTAATTGATTGATTTGTCGTCCAAGAAAGAAATTCATTTCCCCACACACTGACATTTCAAATTCTTTTTGCATCTCTTCTACAAATCCTTTGCACATACTTTCATTCCCTCCAAAGATTATATCATCAACCTATACTTCCACAATTATAATTTGATCTTATTCAACTTTGAAGTACAAATTGCTATCTACAGTACTCTTTTTGAAACCTTACTACAGTAGGTATCTATCCAATCTTGCATACCAAGCTCTAGGAGACTATTTGAGTCCATAGAATTTCTTCTTCAATTTGTAGACCATATTTGGATTATCTGATAACTGAAAGCCTTCCGGTTGTTCAATGTATACCTCTTCTTCCAATTCTCCACTCAAGAATGCAGATTTCATATCCATCTGATAAACTTTGAAGTCCTTATGAGCTGCAAAGGCCAAGAACATTCTAATGGCCTCCATTCTTGCCATTAGAGCACATGTTTCCTCATAATATATTCCTTCCACTTGTGAGTAGCCTTTACACACAAGCCTAGCCTTATCTCTGACTACTCCATACTCATTCAATTTATTATGGAATACCCATTTAGTTCCTATTACATTTTTCTCAATCTGCATCAGTTCTTCTTCCATAGTTTTGATCCAATGTTCATCTTTGCATGCTTCAATCACTATTTTGGGTTCTATTTTGGACAATAAGCACAAATTTACATGTTCATCTACCATAGCAATTTTTCTTCTTGTTAATACATCTTTGTTCTTATCTCCAATGATCTGATCTTCAGAATGATTCTTCTGCACATACATGGGAGTCTTAGGAATCCTTTTTAGAGCATCTTCTTGATCAACTTGCATCTCCTTTTCCTTTCCTTCTTCTTTTCCTACTTCTCTACAAGAGAGCTCATCAGATTCATATCCTTCTTTTAGCACTAAGCTTTGATGTGGTTATTCATCTACTTTAACATTTGCACTTTTAACTAACTTCTTTAGCCTCTTGTTGTAGCATCTGTAAGCCTTACTCTTTGTAGAATATCCAAGGAAGATTCCTTCATTTGATCTTGTATCAAACTTTTCCAAATTTTCTTCATCTCTCCTAATGTAACACTTGCTTCCAAACACTCTAAAATTTACAATAGGAGTTCTTCCATACCAAAGTTCATATGGAGTCTTTGAACGGTTGACCCTTGCTTGCACTCTATTTTATATGTAGACTGCAGTGTGAATAACTTCTCTCCAATAGATATCTAGTAGATTTACTTCTTTCAACATTGTCCTTGCTTCTTCCTAAATTGTCCTATTCTTTCTTTCCATAACTCCATTTTGTTGAGGAGTCCTAGGGGCTGACAAATGCCTTTTCATTCCATGATCTTCACAAAAATAGTTAAACTCATTGGAGGTGAACTCACCACCTCTGTCAGACCTCAAGCACTTGCTTTTCAAATCTATTTCATTTTCAACCATAACTTTAAATGCTTTAAACTTAACTAGAGCTTCTATTTTTTCTTTAAGAAAGGTTACCCAAGTCATTCAAGAGTAATCATCAATTAACAACATGAAATACATGTCACCTTGAAAGCTTCCTATTCTAGTAGGTCCACACAAATTTGTATGTACCAACTCCAAGGGTCCTAAGGTAGAATACTCTTTGATTTTGAAATTCTTCCTTCTTTGCTTCCCAATTTAACATTCCTTGCAAATTGCATTGATAGGCTTTGTAATTCTTGGCAGATCCATCACAGCTTGAGTAGAGCTGATCCTCACTAGGTTATCAAAATTGATGTGACACATTCTTCTATACCATATCCAACTTTCATTAATTTGGGTCATAAAGCACATACCATTAGCGTCTTTGAGCTGGTATACACTTCCTTTTTTCCTTGTTCCTGTAGCAACCAGAGTTTCAAAGTTTTCTTTTCTAATTTCACAGCCACCATCCTAAAACACAAGGTTATGTCCTCTGCTACACATCTATCCTACACTTAGAATATTATGCCAGAGATCCTTGACATAGATAACATCATCTATATTATCCTTGCCACCAAAACTAATTGAACCTTTTCCACAGATCCTAGTAGATGCATCATCTCCAAACTCAACAAAAGCTCCATAAAACTTCTCAAGCATAACAAACTTATTCTTATCACCTATCATGTGATTTGAACATCCACTATCAATTATCCAATAGTTTTCCTCTTCTCTTTCATGAAAAGCAGTTACCAAAGCTCCTTTGATATTGTGCCATATTTCCAAAGCAATTTTCTTCATACATCTTTCAAAGTCAGTAGAATTAGTTCCAACATTTAAAGCCATGAACAAACATTCATCATTTTCATCATTCGGATAGTCAAACTCGTCATCAGATATGCTAGCATCTTGTTTAACATAATAACTCCTCTTGATTAATTTACCTTTGTTATCCTTGTATTTTTGATTTGAAATTTTGACCAGATATTTTGAAGCATAATGACCTATCTTTCCACAGCTGAAACATTTGAAGGGTAACTTAGCTCTGTATTTTCCAAACCCCTTTTTCAATCTGCTTACAAAATTTGCTTCTATTTTATCAAAGTCATCTAAATCTAATTCATCATCCTTTTTTTTCTAACCTTAAAATCATTCTGTTCTTGAGTCATCTTGACCAAACTCCCTTAATTCAAAAGTAGTTAAAGTACCAAATAATTAATCCCTACTATAAGTATCCAAATTTTGAACTTCCTCAATAGCAGAAACTTTAGCACTATAAGATTTTGGAAGAGCTCTTAGTACCTTCTTTACCACTTCAGCTTCCTCCAACTTTCCACCAAGACCATTGATGGAATTGACAACTTCATCCACTCTCTGCATGTAGCTTGGAATATTTTTATCCTCTGACATCTTTAAGGTTTCAAACTTGGTCTTCAAATTCTGCATCTTTGCTTGCTTGACTTTGTCACCTCCTTCATAGATACTTTCCAACTTCTTCCAGATCTCATGAGTAGTTTTGTAGCTCATTACCTTCACCAATTATGAATCAGAGAGGCCATTCAAAAGAGCACTCCTTGCCTTGCCATTGTTCTCATAGTCTTTAATCTCATCACCATCTTTTGGACCATTAGTAGGTATAGTATATTTTTTCTCAACTAACTTCCATATGCCATACTCTAATGAGACAAGAAATCTTTCCATCATGATCTTCCAGAAAGCATAATTTGATCCATCAAACAAGGGAATCTCAATGCCTTTCCTATGCACCATCTAGATCTACCTCAAGCAATTAAGATTCTTCAAGGAACTTGGCTTTGATACCAATTGTTAGTATGCACAAGACAACTGATAGGGGGTGAATCAGTTGTACATTAAAACATTAAACCCTCAATGCTATTCCAATCTTCAAACTCTTATTATGCATTAGCAAAATGTAAACATATGAGACATCAATGCAAACACATTCAAACACATAAGAACATCAGATTTACATCGAAAACTCAAGAAGGGAAAACACATGGTGAGGATTAACTCACATATATACGAATAGCAATACTGAATACTGATAAATTTGTGAGAACAATGAGCAAAATATATACATATGCAAGTGGTTTGAATAACCACTTAGTCAAGCATACCCGACCAACCAACTATAACTATCAAAGATAGTTGTAGATTGGTAATTGTAATAATATATAATATATTATTAACATATTACAATGATGTAATATAAATCTAGCACCCCCTTATTACATCATATGCCCAAGAGATGAGAGCATGAAAGTCTTAAAAGCTTCAAACTTCACCATTGCAAGTGATTTTCTAAATATGTCAGCATGCTCCTCTTGAGTTGAACAAACTGGAGTTGAATATTGTGTATCAACTATTGATAAAGAGTAGCATTCACTTGATCAGATGGATCATGGCAGGAAAGTTACAAACTTGTCTCCATGGGAGTTGACATCAGTTTGTAATCTTCCATGTGGAACCTCTTGAGCAGTGTCTTGGCATACTTCATCTGAGAAACATAGATCTAATTCTTATGTTTCCATACTTCAAGGCCAAGACAATAATGCAGGTGCCCAAGATCTGTCATGTCAAATGATCATTTGAGATCATTCTTTGTTGCATCAATCATCTATGGAGAACTCCCCATGATGACTAGATCATCAACATAAACAATCAATATGACAATCTCCCCCCTTGTTCCTTGAGGTAGAGATTGGGATCATATGGATTCCTGGTGAATCCATGATTAAGAAGATGCTCATCAATCTTTGTGTACCAAGCTTGAGGAGCATGTTTAAGACTGTAGAAGGATTTGATGAGTCGGCATACTTTGTGTTGTTGCCCAAGTGATGTGTATCCCTATGGTTGAGTCATGTAGACTTCTTCCATGAGATCCCCATTAAGGAAGGTGCTCTTGACATCCATCTAGTGAACGTTCCACCCAAACTATACTACCACAATACCATATGGATAGTCTTGATCTTTGTTGTAGGGGCAAAAGTCTCTTCATAATCAATGCCTTCCTCTTGTGCATAGCCCTTACCCACAAGTCAGGCCTTATACTTATCAATGCTACTGTTTGCCTTATATTTGATCTGAAAACCCATTTGCAACCAATAGCCTTCTTCCCTGGTGGAAGATCAACAAGTTCCCATGTATTATTCCTTAGAAGTGCTTGATATTCAGCATCCATAGGATCTTTCCAAGGTGGTGATGCAAGAGCTTGCTGCACTATTTCAAGTTCTGAACTTTTCATAACTGTACACATAAGGGCCATGTTCACTTCTTCATAAGACTTGTTGTGAGTCTTAGGCCCTTTGAAAGATGTGTCAACAACTACATAATCTTTAGCATCCTTTATGGTGGCTTGATACCACTTAGGAAGCTTCATGTGTACATGAGATGAAGATTGAGGTGATGATAGAGGGGAAAACTCATCCAATGGAAACAAAACCTCATTAGGAGTATCTTCATTAACTTCCTCATCTTCAGGATCAAGAATTCTAGGTGTTTGGGAACAAATAGGTGATGGAGAGGAAGAGGTGTTGCAACTAGAACCCTCGTCAAAGACAACATCCCTACTAATATACACCTTCTTTTTTACTGCATCCATGAGCCTATATCCCTTAGACTCTATATTGTACCCAAGAAAAAGACACTTCACAGACTTATCATCCAATTTTTCTCTCTGAACATTAGGGACATGCATAAAGGCAATACATCCAAACACTCTGAAATGAGAAATAGAGGGCTTCTTCCTAGTCCAAGCCTCTTCTGGTGTGATGTTATCTATCACTTTGGTTAGTGCTCTATTTAATAAATACACCATTGTATGAACTACTTCAGCCCAGAATGCAAAATCAGAACCTGCATCCTTCAACATGCATTGCACCATTTCCACTATAGGACGATTTCACCTATCTTCCACACCATTTTGTTGAGGCATATATGCAGTGGTCAATTGTTGTTGAATTCCATGTTTTTTCAAGTAGGCTATAAATTCATTACTTGTGAATTCCCCCCCTCAATCTGAGTGAAGGGCTCTGAGATTCTAACTTGATGACCGTTCTACAAGGGCTCTAAACTCCTTGAATTTCTCAAAGGATTCACTTTTGTGAGCCAAACAATAGAACCACATTCTTATGGTGTAATCATCCAAAAAGAGAAGGAAATACTAGGCATTCTGGTGGTTGGATGGCATAGGTCCACATAGATAAGTATGCACCAATTCTAAGGGACTAGAGGCTCTATTTTCTACAGCTGGAAAAGGAGACCTATGTTGTTTCCTGGCAAGACAATGTGTGCAAAGAACTTATGTTTTTTGAATGGGTGGAAGTCCTTTCACCATATTTCTTTTACTCAATGCTAGAAGATAACCAAAACTAAGGTGGCCAAATCTCCTATGCGAAAGAGTTGTGGATAGATTGGTTTTTACTACAAGGGCTTGATCTTCTTGTGAAACATCAATTAGTTGGAACATCTTTCCTACCCCTAAAGCCTGAGCTACAATTTCTCTATTGCGAGTTTTGTCTTTGAGAAGACAAAGTTTCTCACCATTTTGTTGATCAAATTTAACTTGAAAATTGTGTTCAAGTAACTGACTTACTGAAAGTAGGTTCTTAGTGAGCCTAGGAACATACAGAACCTTTGTAAGCTGACATTTGTGAGTTCTTAGTGGAAGGCAAATTTCACCAATTCCCTAAACTTCATAGGAGGTATCATCACCCAATGAAACATGCCCATAGGATGTGGATGGTGTGAGATCACTGAACCATTCTTGTTCCCCTGTAATGTGTCTAGATGCACCAGAATCAACATACCAGACTGAACTACTTGATGTGGAGGTTTTTGTTTCTGCAGCATACAGGTATTCTTCATCATCTAAATCACCTATTGAGGCAACATTTCCTTGTTGCTTATTTGGATTTTTCTGCCAATGAGGTGGCTTCTTCTTCTCCCTTTGAGGTGGTTTATGTGGCTTCTTATGACTAGACTCACCATTGACATAGGAGTTATACCAGCACTCTTTGAGTTCATGACCCATTTTACCACAAATTTAACATTTATTTTTCTTGTGTGAAGAGTTGTCTTGATTTTGTTTAGACTGTCCTAATGGAACACTCTAATGGTCAATTTTTTTCCCTTTTGCTTTGTTGCTAGGGCCTAATTGTCTTGAGATTCAGTCTCACCAAATATTGCTTCTTCTTGTTGAAGCAAGTTGATGATTTCTTCAAATGAGGGTGTTTTATGAGCCACATTTAATCATGTGACAAACACTCTAAATGAGGGGGGTAGTGCTCTCAGTACAATGGGTACTAGAGAATCATCTTTGACTTCATCCCCTAATGCTTGTAGAGTAGTTCTTATTTCGGCAACTCTTTTGAAAAAGGCTTCTACCTTCTCACCATTTTGCATTTTGAGACAATGGAGTTGATGCTGCAAGTGGAGGATCTAATTTGTTTTTAGCCTCATACACTATTTTAAGGTGATCCCAAGCATCTTGTGCAGAGGTGGCAGTATGAATGTGAGGTTGAACCTCATCAATCACACCAAACAAAATGATTAATTTGGCATTTTGATTGGCCTTGTCAAATTTATTATGATCTTCACCTACTTATTGAGGTCTTGTTGTTCTAGAGATAATATCCCAAAGGTATTCAAATTCTAACTAGGTTTGAACCTTGGTTTTCCAAGCGACATAATTGTCACCTCTCAGGAGTTGAGAATCTAGGAGCACTATCTTAGGTGCACTAGGATCGATTTCTACAGTTTGGATGTCCTTATATCTCTAATTTGAATTTTCAAGACTAGAAAATTAGCTTACAAAATACAATTTTTGCTCCAAATACAATACATTTTAGGTACAGAAAATATAATTTCCCCTTTTATTTGAGGCAAAAAAAATACTTCTCTACTCAAAAAGAATTTTTTCACACTTCAAATAAAAACTTTCATGAAAAAAAATCCCTTGATTTTTAAAAAAAAATCCTTATTTCTCCTAAAGCCTTCTAAAAGTTCTTTCTTTTTACTTTCTCCAAAATAAAGTTTTTTTTAATTCCAAACTTTAATATCTTTTAAAGTTATCCAAAACTTTCACGTGGCTTTTTCCTTTGTTTTTGTTTTTTTAACTTCATGAAACACAACTAAGGGAAATAATTTATAAATGCACCTTTATTTTTTTTCTTGAATTTTTCACGAACTCCTCTTTCACTCCTTTTCTATACGTTGGATGAAGAAATGAAATTGAAACCTTCCTTCTCTATTCACATGGAACTGTTGTTTAGGGTGAAATTTGATGCAAGAGGATTTGTTAGTGTTTAGGGTTGATTTTGTTAGTTTGTATGAATCCTCCGTTCACCTCAAACATTCAAGGACTTCAACCGAGTAGGAAATCTACTATCAAGTTTTTAGTTACTTGGAATATCAAGGAAAATTGGAATTGTTTGATTTTGTTGTTTAATTATGCCCAATTATGCTTAAAACCCTAATTATGCAAATTCGGAAGTAAACAGACAAATCACGAAAAATGCTTGCACATAGAGATATCAAATGACAATCAAATGCATACCAGATTTTCAAGTTTAGAAAGCAGAACAATCAGGGACTAATGAGCGGGTGCCCTAGTCCAGTGCCATACTTTTTGTTGGGATCTAGGAACCTTGTCTGCAACCTATTCTTGTTGTCCCAGAGATTTTCCTGTTGCGAGATCTAGAGGACTAATGAGTGGGTGCCCGAGTCGAGGTCCCTATTTTCTTCTCTAATCTACAATTCTGATAGTCTACACTACTCTCCTGCAACTCCACTTTTTCTACTCCTGCAACCTGTAACCTACAATCACGGATAAATGGGTTGAGGGTTGTGGTGTTTAAAGGCTTGCCTCAGTCAAGCCTCAAAGAGACATTCAAGTCTTCCAAACACCGTTGCCAGATAAAGAGTGTGTATCCCTACGGGATAGAGGCAAAATTGAAATGATAAATGATTGAAAATACAATTGATATCACCTTGTAGTGAAGATCTCATGGAAGGAAGATGCTCTTTATGCCATGAGGAGATGGATGTCGAATCTGCAAACACAAACACAATAACAACACAAAATTCTAGTCTGCAACACAATGAATGCCTTGAATCACCTTCACATTTGTCAATCAAAATGCCCATCTAATTTCTAAATGAAAAACTAATCATTCTTATATATGCAACTACAAACATTCCCACTAAGAATTTCGTAATTGAAACTTACCGTGTCGACATAAGACCTAAATAACAGTCATAAACCAACACTTCAAAATTGGTCCTGACCTAAAATAGGGCAGGACAAGGGCGCAGGCGCCCAAGTCCTCCCCCTTATTTCAGGCAAGATTATTGTTAAGTGCACCCCCTGAGTCCAAATTGCCATGAAACTTCAGGGTTTTCTCATCGGGATGTCAAATTATCATGAAAGATGCTCTAAATGCATAAACAGGACCTGGGAACTAAACCTTAAGAGGAAAAAGCCCCTAAGGGGACATTTTCTGAAGTAACAATTATTATTTAGGACAGCTCCAGATTCTATTTTGGTGTCGTACGGCCTCTTGTACAACAATTTCTACCTGCAACAATACTTTGAAACAGCAATTTCAACATCTCTATTTTTCTTCTTTCTGCTTACTTATTTTTAGCAAAAACTATATGAAATAAATTTGAAACTAAGCAAAATGCAGAATGGTGGATTTAGCTCAAGAAGCCAAACAAGCCTCCCTAGGAGGTAACTGTGAAGGGTCAGATTTAGATGCAGATTGGGAAGACAATGATGATTTCCTAGAACCAGGATTTGAATCAAAGGCAAGGAACGATCCTTTGGCTCACTTGGAACAGGGAAAGATAGGCGTTTTCCAATTGGAATCAACAAAAACTTCCGCAGACTGTGCAGAAAGCAAAAAGCATGGTAGGCCTCCTAATTCTGAAAAACTCAAAATAGATGGTGAAGCTAGCAGTCATAAAAAGATCATTGAGATGTTAACAATAGGAAAGGGCGGGTCCCTTCCTAAAGAAAGATGAAAATCCTAACTTAGAATGTTAGGGTCATCAATGCCCCTAATATAAAATGTCTGGTTAGGCATCATTTGTAGATGTCCCAGGCAAAAATTTGTATGCTTCAGGAAACAAAACTAAGTTTGGTTGAGATTGTGAATTTGGAAAAACATTTAGGATCCTAGAAAGTCATGGTAGTTAGTGCAAAAGGCTAGTCGGGAGGCCTTGTCACCTTGTGGCACCCCAATAAAGTGGCTTTGGACAGAGTGGCAGGCAGTAACAGATCTGAGCTTTTTCTTGATCAATGTTTATGGGCCGAATTTGTGCATCCAGAAGAGAGAAGTGTGGAGGGAAATTGGGCTTTTTTGCAGCAGCAAAGCCATTGATTTTTGCCTAATCAAAGGGGATTTTAATGCGATACTTTGTTTTGAGGATAAGTGTGGAGGAGTGGTTCGAAAGCTTCAGTCTCAAATAGACTTTGAGGATTTTGTTGAAAGGTTTCAACTGTTCGATATTCCTATGGCCAATGGGATTTTACATGGACAAACAGATGGATGGGCTTCTATTTGATTGTTGAGAAATTATATAGGTTTCTCTTTAAAGTAGATCTAGGGAGTTTCCCCTTCTCCCTGAAAAGCAAGATCCTTTCGTTCTCTAGGTTAACCATTTCCCTGTCATCCTTGAGGTTGGAGGTGAGAAGAAGGCCTTCAGAAACCCTTTTAAGTTTGAGAAGATGTGGTTCAAAGATCTGAATTTCATGGAATTGATGGCTCAATGGTGGAATGAAACTCAGGTAGTGGGTTCTAAAATGTTTATCCTAGCAACAAAACTGAAATAGGTAAAGTGTCGCCTTAAGGAATGGAATAGGGAAAGTTTTAAAAATATTTTTGTAGAAAAGTGGAAGATCAAAGAAGAGCTGGGGTCTCTTAATGATGAAGTGTGCAGAGAAGGGATGGATAATGAAAGATTTTTGAAAGAAAAAGAGTTGCTTAATAAACTGAGTGAAATTTTGGAGAAAGATGAAATCTTTTGGCACCAAAAATCAAGGGAGCTATGACTTAGTGTCGGAGATAAGAATACAAAAAAATTTCATAATTCCACCAAGGCTAGGAGAGAAGTCAATAGAATATCCTACATCAAAACCTCAGATGGGAGGATCTTGGATAAGCAAGAAGATATTTCGTAGGTTGTGATTGATTTCTTTAGCAATCTGCTCAATGATTGGGTAGGATCAAGATTAGACTTGCAAGGTTTTATCGAGTGCATCCGTAGTCTGGTTACAAATGCTTAAAATGAAATGTTACATGGATGATTCTCGGAAGAGGAAATTAGGACTACACTATTCCAATTACAATCAGACAAGGCCCTAGGCCCTGATGGTTTCCCAACTTCTTTTTTTCAACAGTTTTGGGAGATTATTGGCTCGGATGTGGTAGCAGCAATTGAAGACTCTAGGGAATTAGCCATGGCCTTGAAAGAAAGAAATAATACTTTCATTGCTCTGATCTTGAAAAAAGAAAAACTAGATAAACTAGAGGATTTTCAGCCAATTTCAATGTACAATACAATCTACAAGATTTTAGCTAAGGTTGTGGCAAATAGAATTAAGAAAATTCTCCTGGATTTAATAGAAGAGGAACAAACAGATTTTGTTCCTAGTAGGTCTATTTTTGATGGGGTGATTATAGTACAGGAAGCTATTCATTCAATCTCAAAAACTACAAAGCAGTCAATGCTTGTAAAACTTGACATAACGAAGGCGTATGATAAGGTTAATTGGAGATTTCTTTTCAAAACCCTAGAATCTTTTGGGTTTAGTTGTGTGTGGTTGGATTGGGTTTTCAATTAGATTGCTTGCCCCAAATTCTCAGTCTTGGTAAATGGGTCTCCCAAAGGTTTCTTTGGTGCTTCAAGAGGGCTCAAACAGGGTGACCCTCTCTCCTCTTTCCTATTTATTCTTATGGCAAAGTCATTGGGAAGGTCACTCTCAAAAGCTGTAGATCAAGGATTACTCAAAGGAATTCAAATTACTACCAGGATGCCCCTCGTCACTCATTAGCAATTTGCTGACGATACCATGGTTATGGGCCATGTTGGGCTAGCGGAAGCTAGGGTCTTCAAGAAAACCTCTCTAAATACTCAGATGCTTCAGGTCAAGAGGTAAGTTTAGACAAATCTAAAGTCTTTTTCTTTTCTACTGACCCCATTCTTGAGAGACAGATTCTCCAAATTCTCAACTTCAGAAAAAGAGAAGCTTCCATGCAAATACCTTGGTCTGCCTATGGCTACAGGAAAACTATGGGACCCCCTAATTACAAGGATAGAGAGTAGACTTGCATCCTAGAAGAGAAGGTGGATTTCATGGGCAGGGAGGCTTATGATGCTTAAGTCAATCATTGTGGCACTATCGGTCTATATGCTTTCCTATTTCCCGATATCAATGGGGGCTAATAACAAAATTATTCAGAGGATTCATAAGAATTTTTTTGGCAAGGGAACTTAGACCAAAAAAAGATCCCTTTAATCAGTTGGGAATGGATCTGCAGTTCAAAAGAGGCAACAGGGACAGGTTTAAAAAATTTAGTCTTGCACAATAAGGCTTTGGGAGACAAGTTGGCATGGTAGTTGTATGCGAATCAAGATCTTAAGTGGGTTAAAATCTTGAAGGCCAAATATCTAGATGTAGGTGAAGCTAGAATTTTTACTATGAAAACCCTCCCTAAAGGGTCTCAGGTTTGGAACTTCATCAGTAGTTGTAGGAATTTAGTCTCAGATCTAATCTCTTGGGACATTAGAGATGGGAGATCAGCTCTCTTTTGGGAAGATTCTTGGTACGGATACAGTCAGTTGATGAATATTGAAGCTCTCGAGCTTGTCAGGGAAGTAACAAAAGAGTTTTGGGGTTGCAATGTCAGGGACTATTTTGAATTCATGGTGAACAATGGTGTTTTGGAATGGCGTTGGAAAGACATAAAGCAAATGGGGATCAACAATGAGGAAGTTGTGACTTTTGAGGAAGCCATAAAGGGGAGGATAGTTAATTTTAGAGAAGGTAGTGATCAATTGAGATGGACAGGTGCGGCTTTTGGGTCTTATAATGCTCATGATGGCCATAAGATTTTAATAGGAAGATAGGAGGAGGTCTTTGATCTCCCAAGTGTCTTGTCCTAGAATAAAAATTATCTTCCAAAAGCAAGCATTTTTGCCTAGGCGGCAATTCAAGGTAGAGTTTTCATAGCTAACAGGTTCAAAAAATTGGGTTTTAGCAGCCCATCCAGGTGTGTTTTGTGTAAGACTGAAGAAGAAACTAGAGAACATCTCTTCCTTAATTGCACTTTTGCAGCAAAGTGTTGGAGATGGTTGTGTGCCAAGCTTCATCTAAGTATATCTCTACCAAGGGATTTAGTAAGTCTATTCAAGAGTTGGCCTATCCTTTTTAAGAATTCCCTTTTTGCTGGTCTTTGGTGGTCCTATCCTTCTCTTCTTATTTGGGAAGTATGGAAGGAAAGGTATCATCTCATCTTTTAGGATGTTGCCTCTTCTTTCCTTTCTTTTTTAAACAAATTAGAAGCCAGGATATTTGAGGTGCTGAATTCCAGAGTGGAACAAGAGAGCAACTTGAAGTCTTCCTTCTCAAGCTGGGATGCTATTATGAGACAAATTTGGTCAGGTTTGAAGATTCCATGGTGTGTGAGTTCAGGTGAAGCAGATTTTAAGGAAAATCATAAAAATGTCAAGTGGTAGCCTCTAGACTTTGGGTGGTTTAAATTGAACTTCAATGGAGCATCGAGAGGTAATCTTGGTTGCTCAGGAGCTGGATGCATAGTGAGGAACTGGGAGGGCTCTGTGATTGGTAAGTTAGCTCAACCCATGAATCACGGCATTAATAATGAAGTGGAGTTACAGGAGGTGCAACTAGGATTAAAACTGTGTTCAAAACTGAAGATTTCTAATTTAGCTATTGAGGGGGATTCAATGGTTATCATTAACACCCTTCATTCTGGAACACTTCAAAACTGGAAGCTGGGAGCTCTGGTGGAAGTAACGGTGGTCTATTAAAGAATTTTTAGCATGTCACTATTAATCATATCTACTGGGAAGGTAATATAGAAGCAGATCTTCATTCTAACCTAGGGGCAGATGGAGTTTCAATAAAAGAATTGCCTTTGCTTGAGTTCAGAGCATAACAAGTCATTATGTGAGTGGTAGGGAGCGTACCACTCCACAATAACTTGTGTGGAGTGGCCGATGCGTGGGAAGCAAGGTATCATCAAGAGGCAGTGATCGTATGGCAGAGGGTAAGTTTAATGATCTTTTCATGCTTGAGCTTGGCTCGCATGATTTTTGCTCCAGTGCCAACGAATGTTTCAAGGGGTTCAATAATGGCAATTCATGCTGGCTATGCCAGTGTCTAGTTAATTATGCATCTATTTCTTTTATCTTGGCATCCCTCTTAGTTGGTGAGTATGGAAAAATTCATTCTGAAGGTGTCTGTGAAGGAATTAGAAATGGGTATTATGACGACGCCCATTCAACTACTATATTCTAAGAGGTGAATGGCCTTTGTTGGGCCAGTCTCAATATGCTAGTTGGGTATGGTAATTCGCCATTCAGATTTCCTTTTGGTTGCAGAGGTAAAGTGCATGTTGGGAAAAGGTTTCTTGGCTTGAGCGGAGGGATATCGTGTCAACTCAAACATTTCCTCTAGGGTTCTGGCGATCTTTCTAGATGTCAAAGTGTAGAAAGTGGAATCAAAGGTGATAATGGAAAGGTTTTTTAGGAAGCATCTTCTTGTAGGGTTGGAGGAGGAGTTGGTAGCTACAGATCTGAGAGTGGGCATCCCTCGGCCGTGTGACCTTGACAGTCTTCAAAATCCAGACGAAGTGGTGAAGTTCTTTCCTTTCCTGGTAGACCTTAATGTCTTGGAGCTCATTAAGCTCTGTTGGGTTGTTGTGGCAGGGGTAGAGTATCTGAGAAAGAGGTTTAAGTTGGTGGCAGCCCTGAATGAGATGTGGGAATTTGACTTTTGTGTGTTTACCCAAAATAATCTTTATCTACAGTAAGATGTTTTTTGGTGTTGGTCAGGGTTGGGATTGGGGTTCCAAGTGTAATTCTATTTATTCTGTTAGAAATGAAAGCAACACTACTTCAATGGAAATTTGATTCAATATAAATTTCTGCAATCTTTAACTTTGTGTTATTAATGGAGATTGTAACACAGAAACAAAACTATGCTTCACAGAAATGCAAAATCAAAAATATGAACACATAACACAATGTTTAACGTGGGGAAAACCCTTTCAGGTAAAAAACTCCACACAGGAAAGAGGCCCAATGTTTGTATTAATCTGAAAATGATTTACAATACAACAACACTTCAACTCTCTCCACCAGTCTCCAATCTGACAGCATTCCGGCAGCACCCAAGTACCTAAAATCTATATTGTAGCAACTAATACATGGAAAATACTTATAGAAACATTTTTTAACTCATCTTAGGCATTCACCTTCTCCCTCCTAAGACTCTCCAACCTATAAACATTAATTACCATCTTACAAGCATCTTACACTTGTCCAAAAATAGCCATGCAAAGGTTGGGGGCCCAAGACTAAATCTAGCCTCTTACAACATCTTATGATGCATCATAACCATCATAGATTCCACAAAAGAGTATCTTTCCAAGATAGGAACCTTGGGCTAAATATAGCAAATATACAACTAAAATATCTGTCATATGCGTCATTGATGCAGAGGTATAGGCAGTGGTTAATGAAATTCACACAAAGAACCTAGATCTCAAGGCTTCCTTCAAGATGTTTACAAAAGTGTTTGTGATTATAAGCCTACACAAGGCTACTCAGGAGATTGACCTAGCCTAGGACCACACCCTAGTGTCCATCACACAGACTACTCAACTCTCACTTTGGGGAGTCAGCTCAACCCAACCTAGATGCACAATCCACCTTCAAGAGCTCACAACCTACTACCAATACCCCTACCAATATTGTCTTCAAACATCAATTATCATATACTTGTCTAGGACATGAATGAAACAAGGTCTCTGACCAAAAAAAGATTTCATTTTACTCCTTCCAAAATAGTGAGCAGCATACCTCCATATGACTATCTCATGACAGTGCCAAAGAGGGAGACTACTTCTTTGTAGTCCTTAAGGATGACTCTCACAAAGTTAACTCCTCAAACTTTCAAATGACCATGCAGACTTACTATACATTCAAACATCCATTATGGATTCACAACCTCCCACAGATGTGTAGGCCTGTACCCTGTCACAACGAGCAAGGATAGCAAACTATTTTTTTCTTCTAGAAAATAGCCTAGTTTGAGCTTAGGAGAAGAAAATGTATCAAAGACTCTTGCCTTGGATCAGTTGGACTCCTACACAGGTCTGTCTTCACACTAAAACACAGAAATCAACATCCATTTAAGCAAACACTTGACTGTTTCTGCAGTCATACTGCTATCCACCATTAATATCTCAACTAGTCACTATGAAGACTAGCTAGTTTCATGCCAAGAGGCTTGGAGAGTGAAAAGAAAACCTAAATAACAACAAAAACCTAAAATAAATGTTCTCTCCTTCCATCCTACTGAAGAATGATGGTACCTTTTAGAGGACAGAGGAGAGCTTAGGCATTTTTCCCAAAACCCTGGCTTTTGGAGGGTTTAGACCAGTTCTCACAAATCGAATTACTTCTCCCTCCACAGAAAGTGTCAAGAAGGCTAACTAGATTCAAAAGAAAGGTGCTTCAATGCATAAACAAATTTCACAACTTCTAGACCTTGCTATGTCCGTACCACGCCGTACAGGAGGACTGTCTTCAGCAAAAAACACAAAAATCACTGTTTTCACTCCAAAACAACTTCTATTCTCATTCTTCTCGGCATGTTCATACAATATTTTGTTTTTAGAAGGTTTTAGAAACCTTTCCTCTTCCCTTCCAACTGTACAACTGCCCATCAAAGGCAGTGAAACGTTGGAAATTGCCTTTTCACCAAAAATACTATGTTTCAAAAAGGAGAATCCTAGAAAATAGGCCTTAACTAACACTCTAATGGACTAGTCAATTAAAATGAACTAAGTCCTTATTACAACACATGAGAATGGCTTTCAAATCCTTAGAGGAAAATAAAATAACATGAAGACAAACTAGGAAATAGCAAAAAAAATGACTAAACTGGGAGCCCCTGCACCATACTCCCCCTGTAGGAAGAACTCAAGTCCCTTGAGTTGCCAATTGTTGACGTGTCATTCCATGCTTCAAAATATCTGCTTCAGTCATCCAGGTGGCCTCTGAATCAGGAAGATCCTTCCATTTCACCAAGTAGTCTTTATAGACACCTCTCCGAGTCTTCTTGACAACTTTGGAATCCAAAATGCACTCCAACTGTAAAGGTTTGCTTGGAGGCAAATCCTTGATCCAATCAGCATCTTCAGTGACCACATCTGATCCACTTTCACTAGGCAATGGAGGTTTGAAAGGAAAAAGATCACAAACATTGAAAATTGGAGAGATACCAAGGCCGGATGGTAACTCAATCTCATATGCATTTGGACCGAACTTGTGCACAATTTTGCATGGCCCAATATTCTTCATCAGGAGTTTAGTTGGCTGACCTTTTGGCAGCCTTTCTTTCCTCAGATATGCCATAACTAAGTCACCAACTTTGAATTGCACTTCTCTTTTCTTCAAATCTGCCTTTTCCTTGTACTTTGTGATTGATTTTTCTAGTTGCAACTTGACTTGATCATGGACTATTTTCATGGAGGTAGCAAACTCTTCACCAAGTGCACTCCTTCTATCCCATCCTTGGAGATCCTTTAGTTCAAGTGGCCCTCTTGGATGAAAGCCATAAACTACCTCAAAAGGACTTTTACCAGTGCTCCTATTCCTTGAATCATTGTAGGCATATTCAGCCTGACTGATAACCAAGTCCCATACCAAACCATGCTGCTTTGTAAGGCATCTTAGAAGGTTTCCAAGTGATCTATTAACCACCTCAGTCTGACCATCAGTTTGTGGATGGTAGGCTGATGAAAAGGACAACTGTGTGCCCAACTTCTTCCACAAGGTCCTCCAGAAGTGATCTACAAACTTAGAATCCCTGTCAGTTACAATGGACAATGGAAAACCATGAATTCTTACTACCTCTCTAAAAAATAGACCTGCAACATGAGATGCATCATTTGTGCATTTACATGGCACAAAATGAGCCCTCTTGCTGAACCTATCAACAATAACAAACACACTATCCACCCCTCTGGTTGTCCTGGGTAACCCAAGCACAAAATCCATGCTGATACTTTCCCAAGGTCTGTTGGGAATGGGAAGGGGCTGGTATAGACCTGCATTTGAAGACACACCCTTGGCCCTTTGACAGATTGCACAACTAGCTACATACTTCCTCACATCTGATTGCACCTTTGGCCAAAAATAGAACCTTGTGACTTGTTCTAGTGTCTTGTCTAAGCCAAAATGTCCTCCTAAAGACCCATTATGATTCTCCTTGATGATGTTGTCCCTCATGGAACACTTAGGGATACACAACAAATTGCCCTTAAACAAGAGGCCTTCCTGCAAAACAAAATCTGCATACTCTCCATGGAATGTGTTAGCCAAGTTCACACAAACATCATAAGCCTCTTTGAAATCTGAATCCTCTTTATACAACTCCTTTAAATAGTCAATACCCATGCTTTCTAACTAAATTTCATGAACAAGAAGCAACCTCCTACTCAATGCATCAGCCACCTTGTTAGAGACACCTTTTTTGTGCTTAATTGTGAAGGTATAAACTTGTAACTGTTCCATCCATTTGACATGGCTATGGTTTAATTTTTCTTGACTGTTTAGAAAGCTTAAAGCATGATTGTTAGTAAACACAATAAATTCTTTGGCCAGCAAATAATGTCTCCATTTCTTAAGAGCTTGCACCATTGCATAGAGTTCTAAGTCATAGGTAGAATACCTTTGCTTGGCTTCATTCATCTTTTCTGAAAAGAATGCCACCGGATGTCCTTCTTGGCTGAGAACAGCACCAATAGCTTGTTGACTTGCATCACACTCAACAACAGACACCTTATCAAAATCAGTGAGTACTAAGGTAGGCAACTCAGCCACCTTTGTTTTCAACAACTCAAAACTATCATCAGCTTCCTTTGTCCACTGGAATCTACATTTGACTCCACCCTTGATGGTGTTGAGGATGGGAGCACTAATATGACTGAAACCTCTGATAAACTTCCTATAGAAAGTCACCAATCCATGGAAACTTCTCACATCTCCCACTGTTTTTGGGGTAGGCCAACTGAGAATAGCCTCAACCTTAGAGGGATCCATCTTCAAACAGCCATTAGAAATGACAAATCCAAGGTATACAAGCTCAGTTTTCATGAACTCACATTTGTCTAAGTTGATCATCAACTTGTGCTCATGTAGCTTCTCCAACACCTGACCAACATGCTTCACATGCTCTTCTCTTGTCCTACTGAAGATTAGTATGTCATCAAGATAAACAATAACAAATTTACCAATGAATTCAACTAATATCTCATTCATCAAGCACATAAATGTACTTGGAGCATTGCTAAGACCAAATGGCATAACAAGCCATTCAAAAAGACCTTCATTAGTCTTGAAAGCAGTCTTCCATTCATCTCCCTGTCTGATCTGGATTTGATGATAACCAGATTTCAAATCAATGTTTGAGTAATAGCATGATCCTCCAAGGTAATCCAAAAGATCTTCAATCCTTGGCATTGGGAACTTGTACCTTATGGTGATCTTGTTTATGGCCCTTGAATCTGTACATAGCCTCCACTTTCCATCCTTCTTAGGAGCAAGTACACTTGGAACTGCACAAGGACTTAAACTCTTCCTAATCAGCCCTTTCTCCAGGAGATCTTGAATTTGCCTTGCCACATCTTCATTTTGCTGTGGTGTCATCTTCTAGGCAGCCTTGTTAGGCAATGTAGCACCAGGTATTAAGTCAATTTGATGACTAATATCCCTCATGGGTGGTAAGGAGTTGGGAACTTCCTCTACCACAAGGTCTTGATACTTATCTAGAAGTTGCTGCACTTCCAATGGAATCTCCTATTTTTTATCTTGCTGATCTGATCCACTCTTGGGCTTCATGACCAAGGCATACCCCTGGGTATCCTTCTCCTTCAAGAGATTTAGGAACTCTTTGCCATTCACCAACATGACACTGCTGTAATTTTTCTTCCCCCGGGGGCTACTCCAACATAGGATCCATCTTGAATGGTCTTCCATTCTTGGTGATGACATAAGTGTTCTTCTCACCATCATGCTGAGCTTTAACATCATATTGCCATGGGCGTCCAAGAAGAAAATGACATGCATCCATAGGGATGATTTCACATAGTACTTTGTCCTTGTAGTCACCAATTGCAAATTCAACCCAAGTTTGTTCTTCCACCATGAAATTTTGGTTCTTGTTCAACTAAGAGATCTTGTGAGGACTGATATGAGGCAGCCTCTTCAACTTGCACTTCTCCACCATCTCAGTGGATACCACATTCTTCGTAGATCCTGAATCTACTATGATCTTGCAAAGCTTCCCATAGGCTAGGCCTTGGGTTCTAAAAAGATTCTTTCTCTAAGGTGGCTCTTGTTTCAATGGCATCTTCAACATGGACCTTTTGATCATCATACTCTCTCCATCTAGAATAGGTGCAGCGCTTCCCATTGGTGAATTTACACTCTCACAATCATCATCCTTTACCAACTGATTTCTCTTTCCACTGTCATGAGAGTTGATGGCTTTCCCTGGGCATTTGTTCATTGTATGGCCAACTTGGTTGTAGCCATAACACCTTCCAGTGAAGACTCCTGGTCCTCTGCCTCCTCCACCATTTCTGCCCCTGCCATTAGGACTTCTCCAACCTCTGAAGCCTCCTATATGCTCTGTTTCTGATTGTGTTTCTTGTTGACTGTTATTTTCAGTTTTGTTGAACTGTCCATGGCCAAAACTGCCTCTTCCTCTTTGGTTTCTGCCACCTCTTCCTCTGGCACTTTGTTCACCCTTCCTTCTCAGCTTTTCCTCTACTCTGGAGGCCAATAAGAAGCATTCATCCACTATTTTTGGTATCACTAAAATGGTCTCATCTTGCAGATTGTATTTCAGACCATTTAGGTACCTAGCCACCATCCCTTTTTCATCTTCATTATGATTGGCCCTCATATTGAGTCTATGAAATTCTTCTGTGTAGGTAGCCACATCCATGTCTTTTTGTCTCAAATTCTAAAATCTCCTTATGATTTGAATCTCATATTCAGGTGGCATGAACTTGCTTTTGAGCATAGCCACCATTCTACTCCATTTAGTGATGGGACTCTTCCCAATCTTCTCCCTCTCACTTTGCATATAGTTCCACCACACAAGTGCAGAACCTCTTAGCCTTGTCTTGGCAAACTTAACCTTTTTGTTGTCATTAAACTCTTTGTAATAAAAGAAATTGCACATAGCTTCTATCTAATTGGTGAGAGCATCTCCATCCAACTTGCCATGAAAGGTAGGCACATCCATCTTGGGGTCACCACTGTCTCCATGGGCACCCTTAAGTGCATTCAAGAAAGCATTATGTTTTGCAAATATGTCCTACTCTTGAGAACTCTCTTCTACCTCTACTTCTTCATTTGTGTCAGAAGAACTTCCCTCTTCTTTGGTCTTGCCCTTCGACTTCTTTTCTTCTTGCAATTTTGCTTCTTGCAATCTTGCTTCAACCATCTCTTCCACCAACTTATTGATGGCATCTTGACTCATTGTCTTGGGAGGCATTGTACTAGCCTCTGTTTCAATCTCCTTGTCTGACATACACTGTTTCCAACCAGATATTGGCTCTGATACCAATATGATGTAGAGGTATAGGCAGTGGTTAATGAAATTCACACAAAGAACCTAGATCTCAAGGCTTGCTTCAAGATGTTTACAAAAGTGTTTGTGATTATAATCCTACACAAGGCTACTCAGGAGATTGACCAAGCCTAGGACCACACCCTAGTGTCCATCACACAGACTACTCAACTCTCACTTTGGGGAGTCACAGCTCAACCCAACCTAGATGCACAATCCACCTTCAAGAGCTCACAACCTACTACCAATACCCCTACCAACAGGGTCTTCAAACATCAATTATCATAGACTTGTCTAGGACATGAATGAAACAAGGTCTCTGACCAAAAAAAGATTTCATTTTACTCCTTCCAAAAAAGTGAGCAGCATACCTCCATATGACTGTCTCATGACAGTGCCAAAGAGGGAGACTACTTCTTTGTAGTCCTTAAGGATGACTCTCACAAAGTTAACTCCTCAAACCTTCAAATGAACATGCAGACTTACTATACATTCAAACATCCATTATGGATTCACAACCTCCCACAGATGTGCAGGCCTGTACCCTGTCACAACGAGCAAGGATAGCAAACTATTTTTTTCTTCTAGAAAACAGCCTAGTTTGAGGTTAGGAGAAGAAAATGTATCAAAGACTCTTGCCCTAGATCAGTTGGACTCCTGCACAGGTCTGTCTTCACACTAAAACACAGAAATCAACATCCATTTAAGCAAACAATTGACTGTTTCTGCAGTCATATTGCTGTCCACCATTAATATCTCAACTAGTCACTATGAAGACTAGCTAGTTTCATGCCAAGAGGCTTGAAGAGTGAAAATCAAACCTAAATAACAACAAAAACCTAAAATAAATGTTCTCTCCTTCCATCCTACTGAAGAATGATGGTGCCTTTCAGAGGACAGAGGAGAGCTTAGGCATTTTTCCCAAAACCCTGGCTTTTGGAGGGTTTAGACCAGTTCTCACAAATTGAATTACTTCTCCCTCCATAGAAAGTGTTAAGAAGGCTAACTAGATTCAAAAGAAAGGTGCTTCAATGCATAAACAAATTTCACAACTTCCAGACCTTGCTCTATCCGTACCACGCCGTACAGGAGGACTGTCTTCAACAAAAAACACAAAAATCACTGTTTTCACTCCAAAAAAACTTCTATTCTCATTCTTCTCGGCATGTTCATACAATATTTTGTTTTTATAAGGTTTTAGAAACCTTTCCTCTTCCCTTCTAACCATACAACTACCCATCAAAGGTAGTGAAACGTTGGAAATTGCCTTTTCACCAAAAATACTATGTTTCAAAAAGGAGAATCCTAGAAAATAGGCCTTAACTAACACTCTAATGGACTAGTCAATTAAAATGAACTAAGTCCTTATTACAAAACATGAGAATGGCTTTCAAAGCCTTAGAGGAAAATAAAATAACATGAAGACAAACTAGGAAATAGTCAAAAAAATGACTAAACTAGGAGCTCCTGCACCAGTCATAGAATCACTGAATCTTATGACAACTTGCAGCTGTCATAGATTCACTCACCAAACATTATGATAGTTGTCATACATGCAAAAAATAGTATATTCCTCAAGGGAGCATGCCTATCCTCATTTACTATGATTTTTTACATTTGCCAACCGTAAATGTCACTTCGTAACTATCACCCATAACTCAAAAATTACAACTGTCAATGAGACTGCCTCATTCCCTTATGGGTAATTACAAATAACAAATAATAAATGGAATAAAATACAATATTAGAATTTACAAGGTTAATGGCACCTTTTTTCAACATTCTCCCACTTGACATTATACATTGTAAATCAACCCATAGGAAATCAAATGAAATAATCAGGCACTAGAAACAAGGCCCATGGCCTCTCTACACCACACGAACTTTTTTATACTCACAGGTTTGGTCAATGAATCTGCAACATTCTCCTGATTGTCTATCTTTTTCAGCTCAATCTGTCCATTTGCAACCAACTCTCAAACAAAGTGATACTGAACATCAACATAGTTAGTTCAAGCATGATACATAGGATTTTTAGCCAAACATATAGCACTCTGTCTATCACAACCAATCCGAATGATCTTGTAATCAAAACCAATACCTATACACAGTCTCCTCAACCAAACTGCCTCCTTAGAGACATGAGTAGCAGCCATATACTCTGCTTCTGTGGTGGACAAAGCAACTGTGGGCTGCCTCTTACTCATCCAACTCACTACACCTCCAAACAAAGTAAACACATAGCCACTAGTGGGCCTTCGACTATCCAAGTCACCTTCCCAATCTACATCAACAAAACCCTGTATGTCCAAAGATTTATCAACACTATCAGTACTAGAATAAACCAAACAATAGTCAGGAGTACCTGCGAGATATTTAAACACCCTCTTAGCATAGTTCCAATGCTGTCTACTAGGGTTAGACATAAATCTACTCAAAACTCCCACTGCTTGGGCAATATCTAGTCTAGTGCAACCATTGCATACATCAAACTCCCTACAGCACTAGCATATGGCCCATTAGACATATCCTCAAGATCATCTTCAGTCTTTGGACACATTTCTAATGAAATCTTAGTACCAATGGGTAAAGGAACTCTAATTGGGTTACAACCTTGCAAACTAAAGCTCTACACAATAGTATTCACATACTTACTTTGTGACAACCAAAGCTTTCTATTAACTATGTCCCTCCTAATCTCCATTCCCAAAATATACCTTGCAGCACGAAGATCCTTCATCTCAAATGTACCTGAAAGTTGGGCTTTAAGCTCACTGACCATACCCTTAGTATTGCTGAAAAACATGTCATCAACATACAAAGCAATAACCAGTATAGAATCATCAACACAATGAATGTAAACACAATGATCCTCCTCGCTTCTAAGAAAACCCAATTTCAAAACAAATGAATCAAACTTTTGATACCACATTCTAGGGGATTGTTTTAAACCATAGAGAGACCTCTTCAACCTGCAAACCCAATGTTCTTTTCCTTTTACCTCAAAACCTGTAGGTTGTTGCATATAAATTTCTTCTTCAAGATCTCCATGCAAGAATGTAGTCCTAACATCCATTTGCTCTATTTTCCAATCATAAGCTATAGCAATGGATAAGAGAAATCTAATAGAAGTCAATTTAGCAATAGGAGAGAATATCTCACCAAAATCAACTCCCTCTCTCTGGGAGTAGCCCTTGGCTACCAGTCTAGCCTTGTACTTCTTCAATGACCCGTCTGCACCAAACTTCTTCTTGAAGACCCACTTACATCCTATGGCCTTTCTTCCTTTGGGAAAATGAACAAGATCCCAAGTGTTACAAGAGTCTAAAGCCATCATCTCCTCCTACATGGCTAGCTACCAAAACTCACTATCCTCTACAGAAATAGCTTCCCTGTAGGATATAGGTTCATCATTAGTACTCAAAAAGCATATACACAACGAAAATCTGGTGGGCTATACCTGTCAACTAGATTCTGTTGTCTTGTGGATCTCCTCAAGGGTGGAGTAAGAGACTCTACTCATTCTTCTACATGATCATCTACACCAACTTCTTCTATAACAACAGATTCATCTTCATTCGAACTACTTGAATCTTCTTCTTCTTCTTCACCCCCCAATCCATCATTCTGCTCTTCCTGAGGTGCATCTTGCTGCTTTAAATCAAAGTACACCTTCTTTACCTTTTCATCTTTTTCTTTTGACTGCTCAGGTTCAGAAATAGCTCTAAGTTCCTTGAAAATAACATCTCTAGAAAAGATAATCTTGCAGGTTAGTGGATTCCAAAGCTTATAACCTTTGACATTATCACCATATCCAATGAATACACATTATTCAACCTTTGGATCCAACTTAGATCACTTTTCCTTAGGCACATGAACAAAAGCCTCATAGCCTAAAACCCTTAAATGTGAAACAGAAGGTTTCTTACATGTCCACACTTCATAAGGTGTCGAATCAAGAGCCTTACAAGGAGATCTATTTATCAAGTAGCAAGTAGTACACACAGCCTCTGCCCAAAAGCATTTATCCAACTGTGCATCACTAAGCATACTTCTGGCCCTTTCCATAATTGTTCAGTTCATCCTTTCTGCAAGACCATTCTATTGTGGTGTATACGGAGTTGTCTTTTGTCTGATTATACTTGCATGCTTGCAAAACTCATCAAATTCCTTAGAACAATATTCCCCTCCATTGTTAGATCTTAATATTTTTATCTTTAAACCTGATTAGTTCTCTACTAAGACTTTGGATTCCTTAAACTTAGTGAAAACTTAAGATTTATGCTTCATAAAATAAATCCATGTAAATCTAGATACATCATCAATGAAGGTTACAAAATAATGATATTTTCCAATAGATTCATTATCCACAGGTCCAAACACATTCGTATGAATAATTTCTAACTTCTCTTTTGCTCTATTGCTTCCTGAAGGAAATGATTTTCTATTTTGTTTACCAAACACACAATGCTCACAGAAATCAAAGTGCTCATCAGAATAGGAGAAACCATCCAACAAATTTTTATTCTTAATAGTTTTTAATACATTATTGTTTGTGTGGCCCAATCTATGGTGCCACAACATACATTCATTTTCACTATTAGCCTCAGATACATAGGAGGCATTATAAACTGTAGTGGCTTCAAGCTTGAACAAGCTTCTGAATCTCTTCCCTTTCGCTACCACCAAGTTCCCTCTCACTAATCTGCAGCCATGCTTGTCAAATGTCACATGCATTCCCAAATCATTCAACTTCAAAACTGAAATCAGATTTCTAGCTAATCCAGGAACATGCAAAACACCTAGGAGGGTTTTAATCCTCCCATCACTGGAACACAACAATACCTTTCCTTTCTCAACAATCAGATATGTAGAGTTGTCACCAAGGTAGATATTACCTCCATCATATTCTTCATATGTGGAGAACCATTCCTTATGTGGAGTCATATGAAATGAGCATCCTGAGTCAACCAACCAATTTTCATCAGAAACAACATTACATGCAGAAAGTAAAATTTCTTCACCTACATTTGAGGACTTATCCGAAGCACTCTCCCACTATTTCTTGGGGTTTCTACACTCCTTCTTCACATGACCCCTTTTACTGTAGTTCCAACACTTAACTCTATTCTTTTTACCAGGAGTCATAGAGCGGCCCTTGGACTTGTCCTTAGCCCCTTTCTGATCTCCTTTAGGTCCCCTTTCCTTAGACCTTCCCCTGACACTGAGAGCATCCCTTGAACTATCCGAACTCTTCTTCCTCAATTCCTATGACAGGAGCACTGAAACAAGAGCATCCAACTTCAGATCCATGAGGTTAGCCGTGATAGGAAGGATAACATTCTCCCAAGACTCGGGTAAAGAACAAAGAAGTAAGATACATTTATCTTCCTCACTAACCTCAACATCTACTGAATCAAGCTGACTCACTAAAAAATTAAAAGAATTTAAATTCTCTGCAACTGATTCACCTTCTCTCATTTTCATGGAAAATAATTTTCTTTTTAAATAAAGTTTATTTACCATACTCTTGGCTTGATAGATCTCACCCAACCGTTTCCACAACTTGTATACAGTCTCTTCCTTTATGACATTCAACAGGATAGAGTCTGAAAGACACAACCAGATGGTTCCCCGTGCCTTCTTATCCAGTCTATCCCACTCATCTTGAGAGACATCATCAGGTTTCTTCTCTTTTTGGACAGCCAACCATTGGTTTCTTTCTTCCAACAAATCTTCCATTTTTAGATTCCACAACTCATACCCCGTTCCGTTGAACTTCGCAATGTCCAATCAAGAGGTTGATGCAACGGTGGATGCAGCCATAATAACAACACAAGATCTACAAAACAAACACAACCAAATCTCCCACTACAGCTACAACTTCCACACTACCACCCAAGAGTCAAAGTTGGCCAGGCTCTGATACCAAATGTTAGAAATGAAAGCAACACTACTTCAATGGAAATCTGATTCAATATAAATTTCTGCAATCTTTAACTATGTGTTATTAATGGAGATTGTAACACAGAAACAAAACTATGCTTCACAGAAATGCAAAATTAGAAATATGAACACATAACACAATTTTTGACGTGGAGAAAACCCTTTCAGGTCAAAAACTCCACACAAGAAAGAGGCCCAATGTTTGTATTAATCTGAAAATGATTTACAATACAACACTTCAACTCTCTCCACCAGTCTTCAATCTGACAGCATTCCGACAACACCCGAGTACCTCAAATCTGTATTGCAACAACTAATACATAGAAAATACTTATAGAAACATTTTGTAACTCATCTTAGGCGTTCACCTTCTCTCTCCTAAGACTCTCCAACCTGTAAACATTAATTACCATCTTACAAGCATCTTACACTTGTCCAAAAATAGCCATGCAAAGGTTGGGGGCCCAAGACTAAATCTATCCTCTTACAGCATCTTATGATGCATCATACCCGTCATAGATTCCACAAAAGAGTATCTTTCCAAGATAGGAACCTTGGGCTAAATATAGCAAATATACAACTAACATATCTGTCATATGCGTCATAGAATAACAAAATCTTATGACAACTTGCAGCTGTCATAGATTCACTCACCAAACATTATGACAGTTGTCATACATGCCAAAAATAGTATATTCCTCAAGGGAGCACGCCTATCCTCATTTACTATGAGTTTTTACATTTGCCAACCGTAAATGTCACTCTGTAACTATCGTCGGTAACTCTGAAATTACAACTGTCAATGAGACTACCTCATTCCCTTATGGGAAATTACAAATAAAAAATAATAAATGGAATAAAATACAATATTAGAATTTACAAGGTTAATGGCACCTTATTCCAACATTTTCTACTATGATTATTGTGTTTAGATGTATGGCCATGGCCTTGGCTTAGTCTAGTTTATGGTGATGTTTCAGGCTTTAGCCTGGGTAAGGTGGTATGTTAGTCTTTGTTGTTGTGGTCTGGCGGTTAGTGTTCTGGTTTTGACCCAGGGGGTCTTTTGCTAGTTATAAATGGCCATGGTGTTTGATGCCCCTGTATAAGGGAAGAATGTCATCCTTTTTTTGATATCAATATAATGAAATCTTGCTTACTAATAATAAAAAAATTCAGCAGCAACGTACGACTCTTTGTATGGCTTTTTTAGCGTGGTTGTGAATAGCAACATCTTTGTATATGCAAATTTTCAGCATCTCAATGTGCCTAATTTCAATGCTTAAAATTTTCTAAGTTTATGGCATTTTCAAACAACTATCAATGGGCCTCCATCAACTACTTTCAACCTCCAAATTTAGAATGCACGGGTTCAGGATTGAAATTGCTCTAATACCATGATAAATTTGTGAGAGAAATGAGCAAATTGATTATTGAGACAGAAAAATATATACATATGCAAGTGGTTTGAATAACCACTTAGTCGAAAATACCCGACCAACCAACTATAACTATCAAAGATAGTTAAAGATTGGTAATGTTAATAATATTAAATATATTATTAACATATTACAATGATGTAATATAAATCTAACAAATACAAGTAGGCTTACTACCAAAAGGACTCACTGTCCAGAAGAGAGAAGAATAGAAGAGTGGTGCAGGTGCACCAAGCATCAAATTTTTGCACTAGGAGGTCTTGTGATGGTTTTGTGTTTAGTGTAGGGGTTTTGTGTCTTTTTACATTTAATAAGGTCTAATAAGACCATTTTCATGTAATAAGGTCAAGATGACCAATTTTATATGTTTTGGAGTCTTGTTGTATGTCCTTGAGTCATGTCTAGTCCAATAAAGTCATGTAATACAAAGGTCTCTAAGGGTTATTTTGAAAATGTAATGTATACATGTATTGGAGAGTTAGAAAATGACCATGTAGTTGGTTTTGGTAGTTGTAGGTCATTGAAAACTACTTCAAACTTGTACAAATGCCTTCTCCCAGATCAAGGAGTGTGTGTTGAAGACTTTGAATGATAAAATTTCATTAAGAACTCTATTTTCTCTGTAATTATACAAAAAACTTGCTGCTCCAGACCATAGTACTCCTTTGTATAGATTGGTTATGACCTGCACTCATTTGCACATGAAAGAGGAGTGAACTATTGTCATTTTGCATGTGTTTTGGAGAGAATCCATTATTTTTGCTGTGAGATATCTCATTTTTTTCTGAAACTAGTTCAAAAACCCTGATCTAGGGTTTTGGGGGACAAAACCATGTATAACTGAGCCATTCCACTAAGAGAATCTTCTAAAATCAATGGAATGGGATGGTCTAGGTTAGAATTAAATATTCCCATGGGTGCAGGGTCAGAGAATAGGGTGGAAGTAATATTTTGTGAAGATTTTGCCTAATATGACTGTGTGTTAGGCCTTCCAAGAGTGTATCTATTGAGTTATCCTATTAGGAGTGATTTCCAAGACTAAAACCCATGAAATTTGTTGATTTTCCATGTATGTAGAGGTCTCTAATTGGTTGGGTGGTTCTGAGGTGTAATTATCAAGTAGTCTCTTTGTAAAAGAGGCCTAATAGGCCTCATTCCAAATAGGTCTGTCATAAGTTTTGAAGCCTCTATTCAAAAACAACCTATACTCATCTTTTGATATGTTGACAAACATGATAATGGGTACTCAAAAGTGTCTTTGTTTCATTGAGATCATGCTCCTAGTGAAAATTATGGTCTGACAAACCCTTAAGTAGGGCTATTAGCTTGTAGGTGGTTTGGAGTGGTGTCAACACAAAAGGGCATTTCCAGAGTTTGTTAAGTGGTCAAGTTGGTTTGGTAAAGGATTTTAATCTTGTTAGATGCCTATGAAAGTTCATGTAAAGTCCTGAAGCCCTAGGTGTGGATTGGAGCCCTTGGAGTTCATTTCCATTGAGGAGATTTTTGTGGTATTGAGAAGTAAGCCAATTTCTAAGTCCTTGAAATTTTGTACAAAGCAAGTTTGTTGACACCCCTGCATTGCATCAAAGTGGTATCAGAGCTTAGGTTCTGATTTGTTTGGGAAAAAGTTGAAATTTGTTGTACGTTGAAGGATTGACAAGTAGAAGGTGAAAAGGAAAAGTTGCAAGGATGCCTCCAAAGAACAGTGGTACTGCTAGAGAGTTGCAGGAGTTGAAGGATAGACATGCTAGAGAGATGAGAGAGTTGGAGGAAATAATTTCACCCTTGGAGACAAACAAAAGAAGAGATGGGGAAGAGAGTGAGTCAAAGTAAGAAGAAGATAAAGGATATGAGGATGTAGAAGAAGAGTTAGACCCTGAGGATCAAAGAATGGCCAAACTGTTGAAGGCAGTAAAAGAGGACAAACACAAGGTGAAAATAGATGTGCAAAAGTATGGAGGAAGTCTGAATGATGAAGAGTTGCTTGACTGGATTGTAGCTTTGGATAATCACTTTGAATGTGATGAGGTTCCTAAGGAGTGGAGAGTAAAGATCGCAAAGACTAAATTGAAAGGTCGTGCTTTATTATGGTGGGATTATCTACAATCAGAAAGGAGAAAACAAGGAAAGTCCAAGATTTCTTCATGGGACAAGATGGTGGCAAAAATCAAAGGTAAGTTCTTACCCAAAGACTATGAAGTTCAAATGTTTTAAAAGCTTCAAATTTTAAGACAAAAAGAAATGGATGTGAAATCATATACTGAGGAATTTTATAAATTAAGCATGAGGTTTGGTCATCATGAGAATGAAACTAAAAAATTTGCTAGATATTTGGGTGGTTTGAGATTGAACATACAAGATGAATTGGTTTTGGCTAATCCTAGAAGTGTTGAAGAATGTTATCAAATGTTAGTTAGAGTGGAGAAAAAGATGAAAAGGAGGCTAGACAAATCAGTTAGAGGAAGAGGAAGCAATGCAAGAGGGAGAGGAGCATTCCCTACATCACAACAGCCCTTTGAAGGACAAGAAGACACAAACAAGGGCAAAGATCAAGTTGCTGATTCTAGAGGTGGCTTTAGAGGCACAAGAGGAAAATTTGGTGGAGTTAGGAATTCAAATATGTTTTCAGGTAGGTGCTATAATTGTAATGAATTTGGGCATCCAATATTCAAGTGCCCTGAAACATTTGGTACTACTTCAAGTGGTGGAGAGAGGAGAAGTGAAATAAGGGCTCAAATAGTCCAAGAAGATGAATGTGAAAGTGTTGGTTCATCTAGTGTTCATGCAACTCCTGAAGTTGGTGATGCACTCATGATTAGAAGGACCCTACTTAAAGCATCAAAGGAGAAGGAACCAGTACATAGAAAGACTCTTTTCAAAACCAAATGTAAGTGCAAGAATAAGGTATGCAAGGTTGTTATAGACTCAGGTTCTACTGAAAACATGGTCTCAAGTGAGATGGTTAGTAAGTTGAATTTGCAAAAGATTCCTCATGAGTTGCCATATAAGGTGTCTGGCTTGAGCGATAAGCAATCTATATTGGTTAATGAAAAAGTAGTTGTTGAATTTCAAATTGGTGAGTATAGGGACAAGGTGGTTTGTGACATTGTACCCATGGATTGCTACTATTTACTTCTTGGAAGGCCCTAGCAGTATGACAAGTGTGCATTATATGATGGGAGAGCAAATGCATATACCATAAACAAGGAAGGGCAGACATTTACATTGACTCCACTTGTGGAAGATGACAAAGGTAAGGATAAAGAGGCTAAGGTGATCATGTGTGGGACCAAGCAATTTGCAAAAGTTGAGAAGGAAGAAGACAAAAGTGTTATAGCAGCAGGTGTGAAGATTGAATCAAGTGCCAAAAGTGAGTTGATAGTAGATTGGCATGCAAACATCATGGTAGGAACAGTGTTGTTTCCCTTGGTTGAGAGAAAGGCTAAGGAGCAAGGTGGATCTATAGGTACAGTGGCAAATAATGTTGATAAGACAGTAAATTAGATGACAGACCTAAAAGGACAGGGTGAACAAGAGTTTAGTGGCAGATACAAGCATGCAGTTGCCCTAAAGAGGAAGGTAGTTCAAAGAACCTATGATAGGGGTTGGTTTGAAGGCTTGAAGATAGGAATGTTAACATGTTATTCTCAAGGAACAGTTAGGCGACCATCATCAGGTCTAATTGCAAAGAGAGGGACATGTTCTTGTGCAAGCAAAGTCATGGATGCAAGGTGTGGTCCAAGATCTCATTGTTAGAACCAAGAAGATTTGCAGATCAAAAAGCATATGGGGAAACAGAGACAAATCTTTACTCGTGAAATGAGTCTTTTTCAAAGGGGTTGTATGGTGCAGGTGCACCAAGCATCAAATTTTTGCATTAGGAGGTCTTGTGATGGTTTTGTCTTTAGAGTAGGGATTTCATGTCTTTTTACATTCAATAAAGTCTATTAAGACCATTTTCATGTAATAAGGTCAAGATGACCAATTTTATATATTTTGGAGTCTTGTTGTATGTCCTTGAGTCATGTCCAGTCCAATAAAGTCATGTAATACAAAGGTCTCTAAGGGTTATGTTGTGCCTTGCACACACGCCCCATTCTAAACATGGGGACCCTCCCCCTTTTCTTTTTTTTTTTTTTTTTTTGCTTTGGCTAGTGAGTCATTTGGTTTTCTGATCTCTCTCTCAGAGTGGTGGTATGGTCTAAAGTATCTGTGCCCTAGATAGAATGATTGCATTGAAAAAATCACTTCAAACTTGCTAAGGTGGGTTGTTATTTTCCCTCTGGAGTCCTTGATTTAGTATTTTGCGCTAAAACTGAACTCAACCGACTTTTTGCGCTAAAACTGAACTCAACTGACTTTTGCGCTAAAACTGAACCCAACTGACTTTTGCATTGATTTTCAGTCTGTCGGACCTCCTGCGCTAAAATTCGTTCCAACTGACATTGCGCTAAAAACTTCAATCGCCGACTTGGTCGGATCCCCAAACAAACCCCGCAGGTCGGATGAGTTCGAAAACCACGCCAAACAGGTTAAGTCGGATCTCTTGGGTTCACGCTGATTCTTCCCTCAACCGACCAGGTCGGAGACCTCCAGTTTTCCCGCCAAGTCGGACCAACTGCAAATCTGCGCTGACAGTCCGTACTCCCGAGTAATTAATGGCGAATGGGCGTGGTTTAAATAGGGAAATTAAGTGAGTTTAACTCATATTAACGCGTTTTCCAAGCTGCGCATCTTGAGCTCCGATTTTCACGGCCAACATCGCCCGAGCTCGAACCCGCGACCTCCCGACAAGTTGGATCTGCGTTGCCATTTATAGGTAGGATTCTAACCCTCTGCGTTCTAAGTTTCTTTAGGGTTTTTTTTGAAGCAAGTCAAGGGAGACTGTTAGGGTTTTGTGTTTTTTACGTAGTGATTGCTGAAATGTGAGTTCTAGGTTAGGGTTTGGTGAGTTGGTCCCTCCAGTTTTTCAAACCCTAGATTAAGGATTCTGGTAAAAAACCACAAACCAGGAGGCCTTAAGCAAATTTGGACCTTTTCGGGTCAAAGCCCTGCAAACCTTGCGCACCAAGTCGGCGTTGAATTGGCCTTCAATCGACCTCTAAATGCTAAAACCATCTGATCTGGTCCGACACCCAAGATCTAGCGCCAAAGCCCAGCGCCCAATTGCATCGAAAATGACCTCATTCAACCCTCGCCATTAATACATCATTCCCAACCGGGTCGGGTGGTTTAGAAAAGTCCGCAACTCTGAAAACCTCTATTTGCGCTACAACCTCCTCTGTCCGACTTTGCGCTACGATACCTTGTATCCGACCTAGTCGGATGATGTCCATAACCCCGCGAAGTTGGTGCTGCTCGAAAAACCCGCTGAGAGGACTCATCAGACTATTTGCGCTACAATCTCCTTCGTCTGACCATGTGCTCAAATACCCTGTATCCGACTTAGTCAGACCCCGTTGAAACCCGCGCAAGTCAGACCCACCTGAATTCCATGCAGAAGAAGCCGTGTTGTACCAGCAATCATTTTACGCTAGTTTGTCCACTGACCGACTTGTAAACCATTGGAGGTCAAAGACCGCCAAATTTCACGCAAGTCGGACAACCTCAATTATAGCGCTTTTTCTACTCAAGGTCGGAGAACCTCCATATTAGCGCAAACCTCTCTAAATGGCCGAATTTGCTAAAGTTTTTTTAGGGAAGATTGTTCGGGGTAGGGTGATTAAGGTTGTAATGCTGTAATAATGATGTGTAGGTGAAATTTTTTTTCGCAACGTTTGATATCTCCTTGCATGCAGTGCCATGTGTATGTTAACTTAGTCTTCCTTCAAAATGCATGCTTATAATGAATGATGGATTTATGATTGGTTTACTAATCCTAGGAGTATGTCAAGGAACTTACTTGGTATCAGGCTTATAAGGTCTGGTTTTGCAGATTAGATGACTGCACAAGCTCAAGCCATGAAGTACGAGTTCAAAGGGATACCCCCAGAGACCAAAATCCACTCTGGGTGGAGCAACGTGGGAGACACCGATCTGGGTCATATTGACCTAGATGATTTCAGACTCAGAATCTTCGGACCCACTCCGACTCCTCGGGCTAAGAGACTTAAGGATAGTGGACTCGGACAAGCAGCTGCCTTCCCGACCTCCGTTCAGTGTGCAGAATTGATGGCAAGTTGTGCAGATAGATATGATATTGTATCTAGACAAATACAGACAGCTAGTGGAGAAATCCTAGCTGATTTGACCCCGCCTGCTTTGGCAGAGATGCTAGATATCCCGTGGCATAAAACCATGACTATGCCCGACAGGCAAGCATCCAAGGAGGCATATAATAAAGATGTGGAGGGATGCAGGAAACATATAAACAACCATTGGGTCAAGAGCAAGAAATCCGCTCTCGTCAAGCTCCCCATAGTGTTATATAGAAGTGATTTCCACAATGAAATCGGGGATATCGTAACCTTTTTGAGCAGAGTGTATGGGTTACCGGCTGCTTCCACTTTTGAAGACTGGATGTTCATTATAATCTCAGAAGTATTGAAGGGAACCAAGTTCCATTGGTCGCAGATCCTTAGCGACAATATACATGAAGCTTTCAGCAACTTCAATGAGAAGAAGTATTTCAGATGGACATCCTACGTCGTCTATGCATTGGCAAGAATGAATCATTACGACGGATTGTCCAAGATTGGAGAAATTGGGAATGATGAAAAGACGCAGGTCAAGGTATATGAAGGCTATCCTCAGTTAACTTCATCACAATCATTGATACACTTCAAGCGGGTCAACGATGCATTTACTATGTATATAGCGAGGAAGTTGCAGGGTAATACAGCCTTGAGGATTTCAGCCGAGGCTATGAACGAAGTAGTCCAATATGGCCGGTGGTATATCCAGTTTGAAAAGTTTACATACATCAAGGTACAAGGCTTCACTGGAATGGCATATAGGTTGCCAAGATATCCCAATGATAAGACAGTGCTCCTAGAACTGTCTAGGCAACTAGTGCCATGTGCCGAAAAGCTCAAGCACCTGCATAGAACAAATGTCCAGTTCCCCATCAAGTTTGGCAGAGGACTCTACGCGTGCCCCTCCCTCACCTCAGCTGAGTATTCAGATAAAGAGCTCCAGCTCCTGAACTTACACTATTACAATGCCAGGGCTCACTTTGACCCAAATCAGGTGATGGGGAAGTTAGTGAGCAGGAAGTTGTTTCACAAGGATCATATTGAAGATTTCTGGGCCAACTGCCCTGATGACTACGAGGTCATGAAGAGGGCGCACTCGAGGCTATCCCTGGATTTCATTAAGAAATTTCATATAATGGTTGTACCAGACCAACTACAGGATGACGAAAATATCATGGTCAGAGGCCCATGGGAGACACAATACCACCTACCCATTCCATTACCCAATTGGGCGAATGCTGAGGAAAGCTCCTTGGACGTGATCATGAAGGAGCCAATCAGATTAAGTAAAGCTTGGGTTAGAGTGCAACTGGGTGTCCTAAGGGGGCAAGGAGTCCAATTGACCTACATGGCAGTTGAATCAGATAAGGACTCCGACGGAGAGGAGGATGAACCCGTACTAGCGACGGATGATGCGGACCCAACCAGGGGGAAGGATTCAGATATTGATGAACATGCCCCTTTGGCAACAAGGGCAAGAAAAGTGAAAAAACCTCCTGTAAGATCTCCTCGTAAGAAAGATCCACCTCCTAGGGCCAGAGCTTCTAAGAGGAAGGACATGCCAGATAGTGCTGTGGAGGCCTCAAAGGCCAAGAAGGTAAAAACAAAAGCAGCAAGCAAGGAGAGTTTTACTACCAAGGATGATTCAACTCCTTCAATCTCCCAAACCCCCATGCCCGATACAGGAACGGCTATTTTGACTTCCACCTTCTCTACTTCTATCCCTCCTCCTTCTTCCGTTTCATCTACTTCTCCCACCACTTCAGCCGTCATTGTGCAGGAATCATCTCCTTCCGCTTCTCCTTCCTCTGACATTACTACCACTTCCTGCCCACTGGCAATCTCCTCCGGTGATCCTAGCAATCCTGTTTCTCCCACTCTCGCCATTACGTACCCTCCCCTTTCTTCTCGCTTACCATTGCCTGCCTTCGCTAATTTGACTCAAATTAGTACTCCTTCCTTCACAATTTCTTCTGCTGTTCCCATTTCACAAATGGCGGGGTCATTGGAAGTACCTTTGTTGGCTGGTATTGAGAAGGTGTGCGCGGAATTGGGATTACAAGAGCACGGAGTAGTGACTGAAAAGAGCAAGGAGGTACTGACCTATGAAAATGATAAAAGCCCCCTCGACACATCTGTTGGTATAGAAATAATTGATATATCTGATAGTCCCCTGAGCAAGGACCCAACAGAGGAAGTTTTGAAAATTGCACAGGAAAATGTGCTCGAAAGCTTAAATGAATTGGCCCAAGGAGAAAAGGAGAAGAGTCCTGAACCTGAACAAGAGCCTTCCAAAGAATTGGTTGTATCAGATAAGGATGGAGCCACTGAGTTGAACAAATCTTCCGCTCCCGAATGGCTGCAGGATAGGATGGTATACCCAGAACCCCAGATTGAAGTAATGAAAATTGATTTGAGCACCATCCTATCGCAGGCTCAAAAACCTCAGAAACAGAAGAGGGTGAAGGTGCAATCAAGGATCTACCAGAGCGAATCAGGCTCAAGGATTGCGGAGGTGGCTATCCCTCCAGCTGACGTAGCAAGAGATCAGGTCAAGGCGAAAGATTATGTGATATCTGCAATTGACTTAGGCCCAACCACCCGTGCTCAAAGGGTGGATGATTTCAAGGGATCAGTTACGTCAATTTTGAAGCAGTTGGATAAGGACGAGATGTCCAAAAGGGAATTAAAGCGCCAAAACAAGGAGCTCAGGGCATGCCTTCAATTTTTGGTAAAACCAATAGATGTAGGGGGTGATATAAGGACTGTGCCTACTTTCCTATCTACAGATGAAATGGCAAAGCTGAGCGAGGTAAGATCAAAGTCCCAGGGCGTCGAGAATTGGTTGATGAGTGTTTTTGAGGCGGGATGCGACGCCATAAGTGCCTCTGCTCAAGTCCACCAACGTACGGTGGAATTGCTCAAGAAATGGAAGGATTTGCATGATGAATGTGATTTGTTCGACGAATATTACTCTCACATGTATCCGCGAATCAGGGGTATCTGAGAGTTGCCAGCTCAAACCTTGGTCACAGAGAATATTTTGACTAGAGATAGGCTCCCGAAGGCTATTGAGTGGTATCAGCAGTTACTTCTGAGGAAAGAAACCTTTGAGCAAGTAAAGGAAGCATATAAACCCGCCGACGAAGAGCTAAGATCTGTCATATACGATATCAGTGATGCTTTGAGAAGCTGTAGGGATGAGTCTTTTGATGACTATGTTCCTTTCGAGGTCAAAAAATGCAAAGGTAAACTGCATGTTATATTATTTGAAGACACTGTGCTAAGTACGGAAGAACGGCTGGATAAAGCAAGTGACCTCAGAGCAAAATTCAAAGCATTCCGCAGGGCAGAGACAGATTTTGAAAGGATATACACCAGGTTCAGTCAGGAGCTAGAGGTATTCAATTATAGAATACATCATCTGAAAGATCCAGACCCATCTGACATCAATCCGGCACTTGAAGCATGGTTGACCTATCGGAATAAGCTGTCCAGCGGGGATAGTATCGACCTCGATAAAGAATCTTAATATTATTTGAATATTTTATTGATTCAATCCCATCATTGTTGTAAATTTGATATATCTGGACAGTATGTGATTCATTTTTGTCTTCTTCTTACCTCCTAAATGAGTCCTTTCACTAATGTATTGAGTTGGCTAGTCAAAATGACTAGATTCAATGTATCTGGGGCTGTTTTTCGTCTTTTTCATAGAAGACAAAATGTAATCTGGGAATTAATGTGGGTCATTCTTGATGTAATCTGAACTGTCGGTGTTGAGTTAATCTCCACCGTCCATTTGAAGAGCTAGGGTATGCTGCTTTCTATATAAAGGGCTGCCATTTCCACTTTTTGTAAGAGAGATTTTGATGCCAAATTGTTGACTCTATGCCATTTGAATTAAATATAAAGCAAGTTTCTGCAGTATTTCTGGGGGATTTGCATCTTGTGTCGATTCATTGTGGTTTTCATGGTTTGCTTCTTGCTCTCCCGTAGTTAGATTAGTTGTGCTTTTATGATGTTAATGGTTTATTGCAGTATTTGATGAATGTTCCAAGTCCATACTTTTAGTTATTTGCTGATGGTAAATAACTGTGTAAAGTTAGCCTGGGCTTATTATTTGTGCTGAAGTTCAACTTCATTTTATGAGTTAAGTTGCGCCATTTATTGGGTATTTAACGAATGAATGTGGTCTGAAAATCTTTCGACTTCCATTGAAGATAGCACTATTTTCTGTAACACTGTAACACCCATCTCAGTTTGGTAACTAAGAAAACTGGTTTAAAGTCTGGAATATTTATCTACTAGAGATAACCCTTGCATTGTGAATGTCACTTAGGACTCCTTTTAAAACCCTAAATCTTTTGCATTTTCTTTAAACCCACTGTTTAGTTGTTAGAATAGAAAGTTTCAGCAGCATCTTACCTTGCCTACCAGCTGAAAATCATAATAAGACTTATGTGTATTTGCTGCCCCAAACCTGAACATTTGCAGATTGCATGTAAGACCCCTTGCAGGTATGGCTAGAACATAACCATTGAGGAATTCCAAGCAAGCTAAGACCTAGCTGTATTATCCTTGGAGTAGTCTTGCCTAGGGTAAGATACTTTTCAAGAGAGGTGTGAAACCAGCAATCACCCCTACGTTGTTGCGTGCTAAAAACACCATCAACAGGTTATATTGAAAATGTAATGTATACATGTATTGGAGAGTTGGAAAGTGACCATGTAGTTGGTTTTGGCAGTTGTAGGTCATTGACAACTACTTCAAACTTGTACAAATGCCTTCTCCCAGATCGAGGAGTGTGTGTTGAAGACTTTGAATGACAAAATTCCATTAAGAACTTTGTTTTCTCTATAATTTTACAGAAAACTTGTTGCTCCAGACCATAGTACTCCTTTGTATAGAATGGTTATGACCTACACTCATTTGCACATGAAAGAGGAGTGAACTACTATCATTTTACATGTGGTTTGGGGAGAATCCATTGTTTTTACTATGAGATATCTCATTTTTTCTGAAACTGGTTCAGAAACCCTGATCTAGGGTTTTGGGGGACAAAACCATGTATAACTGAGCCATTCCACCGAGATATTCCTCCAAAATTAGTGGAATGGGATGGTCTAGGTTAGAATTAAACATTCCCATGGGTGCAGGGTCAGAGAATAGGGTGGAAGTAATATTTTGCGAAGATTTTGCCTAATATGACTGTGTTAGGCCTTCCAAGAGTGTAGCTATTGATTTATCCTATTAGTAGTGATTTCCAAGACTAAAACCCATGAATTCTGTTGATTTTCCATGTATGTAGAGGTCTCCAATTGGTTGGGTGGTTCTGAGGTGCAATTATCAAGTAGTCTCTTTGTAAAAGAGGCCTAATAGGCCTCATTCCAAATAGGTTTGTCATACGTTTTGAAGCCTCTGTCCAAAAACAACCTATACACATCTTTTGATATGTTGACAAACATGATAATGGGTACTCAAAATTGTCTTCATTTCATTGAGATAATGCCCCTAGTGAAAATTATGGTATGACAGACCCTTAAGTAGGGTTACTAGCTTGTAGGTGGTTTGGAGTGGTGTCAACACAAAAGGACATTTCTAGAGTTTGTTTAAGTGGTCAAGTTGGTTTGGTAAGGGATTTTAATCTTTTTAGATGCCTATGAAAGTTCATGTAAAGGCCTGAAGCCCTAGGTGTGGATTGGAGCCCTTGGAGTCCATTTCCATTGAGGAGATTTTTGTGGTATTGAAAAGTAAGTCAATTTCTAAGTCCTCGAAATTTTGTACAAATTAAGTTTGTTGACACCCCTAGATTGCATCAGAGAGGACTGTTACAGAGAGATTCACTATCTCAAGGCAAAAAGGAAATCCACCACTGCAGCTTTATGCCATCTGCAAGCTTCAGCTCACTGCCTCTAGTAACTTCAAGCAGGCTGAAATGTAGACACATTCTGCTCACTGCATCTAAAAGTCATCAGCATTTAAGCTCGCACTCAATTCACCACCCTTGATTCACATTTGTATTATCTTCTCTTCTTCTCTCCACTCACACTTCATCTTGTATTTATACCATCTACAACCTAAAACAATCTCAATTAGGTCAGCCTTAATGAAACGTGTGCATCTCAAACATGTAACACCGAAATAGGTCGGCACCAAACACTTCTGCAATGGAAAGAAGTGAAGGTGGACCACATCAAGGGTTATGTACGACCCAAATCTATATCACCATGTTTCTCATCACATCCACAATCCACAAGGTACCTCTGCAAATAGTTTTAGCAAGCCAGGTCAACCAAACCTGAACTAACACTGCAAGCGACCACATACACACCTCTCCAAATCCAAAAACTTCGTACAGACCAAGAAGAAATGTTCCATAGCTTCCACACATCTTTCCATAATATTCCATCATCATCATAATCTTCTGCAACACTGTCGCAACCACCTGAAACAAAGAATGTATTCATTCTGCACATCAGGATGCACTACCACTGAACACCAACGCAAGAACTGAACTTGCGAAGCAACTCAACTCTAGAAACTTCAAGAGAAGGTAGATATAGAAAATATATACATGTTCCCAAATCCACAAGTCAAGAAACCTTAATGCAGAGAAATTTAGAGCAATCTCATTTCTCCCAGATAACCTTCATCATAGTCAAACACTTTGTCAAAAATATCTTCCACTATCACATGATCTAGAACCTGAGATTCTTGATATAACACCTCTGAATGCCTCTGATCATCACTTCCAAACCACACAAGCATATCTTCAATCATGAGGAAATGCGGAGCACAACATTGAACATACCTTTGTCACACTACACACCTTTTTATTCAAATTTTCTCAAAAGCACTTAGAAACCAAGTGAACCATCTACTGGAGGTTGACATCAATGACAACATCAACAAGCTTTGAATAATTACCATGAGCATGGAATCCTTGATGGGATTATGTCACAATCAAATAACCATAAGGAGTGAGTGAAGGAGGAAGGAGCTTCTACCAAGATCTGCAACAAGGGTTAGCACACACAACAATATTTTGCACAAATAGAGAGCTTGTAGGTAGAAGCTTGTTAGAGACCAACTGCATAGAGAGTCATTAGAGAATTTTTCCATTAGGTGTAAATGAGTGAGAGAGGCATGTATATATATGCATCCTAATTACTTGTTGGGGGCCCAAATGGCTTGAGGCTAACAAGGTACAAAACCCAAGGCACACAAGGCCGACACACTTTAATTTGGGACCTTTTAATAGCCTAACTAGCAAGACACTAGTGCCTGTGTGCTAGTATCCTAGCCAATTAGCCCCCAGAAGGGTGTGTGGCTAGGGGACTTATCAAAGATCCTTAATCAATTCCTAAAAGTGGTACAACATTTGGGAGGGAGCTAAACCTTGTGTGAATTTGTCTAGTGTCGACAATTTATGACATAACATTTAGTCCCCACTTTAGTGGGAGTAGGAACTTACGATCTTGCTCGCACTAAAGTACGGAGAAACTCGAAACCTCTCATAGAATGACACTAAGTTTGAGAGATGCACAATACCCCATTCTTAGGATCCTATGAGTCACAAAACACATGGCACAAATCACACACACATACACATACACATATATTTGAGAATTTAGTAATCATGAGATAAGACAGAGCATACATAGAGAATACATGTAAAACATGCAATACACGAAGCGAACATGTAGTACATGAAGCAAACATAGAGAGTACATGAAGTAAACATGTAGTACATAGAGTAATCATAGAGTATACATGCGAAAGACACGCAGAATACACATGAAAGACACATGGAATACAAACAAGACACACATGGAATACATGCAAAGCATACATGAAGAATACACACAAAGAACATATGGAGCATACATGAATAATTTCATGGAAGACAAAAATATACAATAATGAAGTCATCACAAATGCCTGAGCACACAAAGAGAGATGTCGAGTCAGCAAGGTAAAAGAGACCTTAGTCTAAAAGGTTGTCTCAATTATCATGCATCGTACCCAAGATATTAAAATAGAGGAATTCTAAGGGGTCGGATAGAAGAATGTAAAGAAGACATGTAGGTAGATAAGGAGAAATCAAAGAAGAATATAACATTAACAATGTTCTCATGGATCACGGGCTGGTAAGGACCACCGAATTACTAGGTGACCATGAGTGTAATAATGAAAGGTCACATGAAGCACCCAGGCTAGCAAGTTGCATTATGCTAGGTGGCTCATGGACAAATAACAAAGGAATCATCATAGGCTAGTAAGGACAACCAAATTACTAGGTGAGTTCCACATCAACCATATCAGAGGTGTTACAAAAATGATCAACAAGTATTTTGATAACAAGACCAGCTACATGGTGCATGAATAAAGTAAATCGCATAGTATAATGTATGCCCCCACCTTAAAGTGATTTCTAACTCCATTAGGGAGAAATTGCTTTAAGGTAGAATGAATAATGAATGTAAATTAGGCATGAGAGATTTATGGAAGCACATGCCCAAATGATATGTGTTCTCAAAAGCTACATCGATGTATTTGTGTAGTCATGGTATGACACTGAGCATTGCAACAAGGTGTCACATAAATCAAACTATATCATGAAACATAAATGGATGGAGTACAAGATGCTAAACATCAAGCACTATGCAAGGTACTAGAGCCATACCTTGTTCAAATTTGTTGAATCTTGTCATGCCAGGCTTGGCATTCATTATTGGAATGGCCAAGCACTCGATGATATGCACAGAAAGGAAGTGTTGATTGTTTATTTTGTGGAATCTTTTTACTTGTTGGAGGAGGAAGAGTGATCAAGCAATCTTTGAGTAGACTCAGCAAAATGTACTTTTGTTGAGATAAAAGAGAAGATGTAGTTGTAGTAGGAAATAACCCTTTCCATTATGGAGAGGAGTTTGATTTTTGGAAAGAAGGAGCCATAGACACTTTAGGAGATGGTGGCGAGGACATAGGAGAAGGTTGGAAACTTAAACCTACTTTAGACAAGTGCAGTGTTGGTTTCACAAAATCCTTAACACCTTGTTCCATGCATCCTAATCCATTTCCATTATATCCTTGTTTAGAAAGAATTTTAAATCCATGTCCATAATGTTTCTCCAAATCCTAAGGAAGAGGAGAGAATACATTACAAGCCTTGTTGAAATGAGAAGTGCTATCATATGTTGAAGAACTAGAATGATCATTCTTTTTACCACAATGAGGAGGTTCAACTTTAGATTTAGCATACCCAAGGGGGTCGAGATCTAAAGAGCCTCTATATCCCAATTGAGATAATATTTGAAAATCTCGACGATAAATGGAAGCCATTTCTGTGGGAGGAGATGGCTTACCATTAGTCACATAGACAATATTATAAGTATAATCATCACAGCGTGTTAAAGTAATTTTAGAAGGAGTAGATTGTATAGAAGATATTGTAGATACCTTTGAGTTTTCTAGTTTTAGCAGTAAGACTTTATACTCGCCTATGAAGATAGGTGTAAAGTCTAACAAACCCCAATCATCATCGAAGAACTTGTTTGAAGATGATCCAAGCTCTTTCCCAACATTATATGTGGCAAGACAAAATGGTGATAAAGATGGAATTAATGTGTTTAAATGTGTAGAAGGAAGAGGTTGATTTCCAGCTTCATCTTGTAGGCAATTGTTCGGATTAGGATCATTCTCAATTGTATGGAATTTGTTATCATAAACATACTTAATTGAACGATGAAGGGTAGACGGGACTGCCTTCATGGCATGGATCCACGGTCTACCTAGAAGAAGATTATATGTAAGAGAACCAGGCATGACATGGATAAGTGTAGATAATGTCACATGCCCAATTGTAACAAGTAGTGTGATTGTACCTAGTGATTGTCTACCAACATTATTGAAGCCATGGATATTTAGAGTATCGGGATTGATAAGGGAGGTATCTACACTAATCTTATGTAATAGGTTGATGCCACAAACATTAATACTTGATCCATTATCAATCATAATATGTTTTATTCTAGTTCTATTAGTAATGACAAATATCATGAGAGTATCATATTGGCTTTGTACCTCTATGGAAGGTAATTCATGTTGTGGAAAGGTGATGTCTAAACTCTTTGCATGCATACAATCAAATAGGGATGCTACATCATTTGGTCTAACAGAAGGTGTAATGACTACCTTTTGTAGAGCCTCTTGGAGCATTTAGTGGTATGTAGGCAAGGTCTATATTAAATCCTAGAGTGAGATCTTAGTCGGAGTAGCACGAAGTTGCTCGACAAGATCATATTCTCTAGTAGTATGTTGTGAAAGATGAGGGGGTGGAGGAAGAAAAGGTTGAAAAGGTGGAAGAGAAGTGGGCACACTCTATGCTTGCTAATTTTCTTATTGTTTTGAGTGTTATACATGTGAGCAACTACGTGGTAAACTAGGTTGTTGAGACACATTTTGAACCAATTAGTTCTCTTGGGTAAGTTGTTTTGCAAAGTTGAAAATGTAACCAGGAGGTCGAGGTGGGTTTGGAACACCTCAAACTATAATCACATGTTTAGTGATAAGATGCGAATCAGGTGCCTTATACACAATGATTTTAGGAATGTTTTGAACATTATTGCACTTATCCAACATCCCCTTAGTGGGTGGGATAAGTCTATTGATGATGATGGAATTTATACTATTGTATTTTTTAGTATGTTCAACATCCATCCCTAAGAGATTCAATGTGAGGGAAGGCTCTTCATTCACTAATGCTTCATCTTTTGAAGGGAGGGCATTAGAATGAAGGAAGGGTAAAGCGTTGCTAAGAAAAATGGCAATGATTGTTTCTTTAGTGTTGTCCAAGGGGCTTGAACATGCAACCAAAGGAGCAAGAGAAAAGCTATTCACATCCTTAGTGATATCCAAGGTACTTGAACATGCAACTAAAGGAGGAATATCAAGGGTCTTCACATCCTTACTGATATCCAAGGTACTTTAACATGCAACCAAAGGAGAAAGCTCAATCTAAGATGAGTCATTGAATCATCATGTACTATGGAAGATGTGTTAGAAGTAGAAGTGATATGCTCAACATCCTCTAATGCCTCATCTTTAGAAGAGAGATCATCTAAATGAAGAAAAGGTAAATTAATGTTATGGAATGTGTCAATGATTTCATACTCTTGCGCCAAGATCTCCGCATAAGTAGGAGGAATCTTAGGAGAGGGGTCAAAGGAATATAAGGGCATAGGAAATGCTTTGTTTTTACCATATTTAAGAAATGGAACATCAATTTCACAAACCTTTCGAGTAAAGTTGGAAGATGATGAAAGAAAATCCATGTTTGCATTTAGATAGTTTTGTTTATGTTTTTCTTTTAAATCTCAAAGAAAAGATAGATGTATGAATGTTCTTAATTTATAATTTAAATACTAATGACAAGTATGATATGTTACAGTGAGTTGTAATCAGATCTAACAACTAATCAACATAGCAAATATCTAAAATAGGTTTGCAATCATCACCACTAAGTGCAAGACTAGTGGGGTTTACCAAAAAGGTGAGGTTTTTGGTAACCACAACAATGAAAGAGTACAAATGCAAGATCTACAAAATAAAGAGTGTTCAATCAATTCAATACTAATCAGATTTGAGACAGTAAATAGATCAGATCTAAACAAAGAAGGCTACAAAAGTGCAAGATACATCAGGTTCACCAGAATGTTATATATAAAAGAAGGTATTAAGTCTAATATACCTAAGTTAGGTTTAACCTCCTTCTTACATAAACATTGGGGCACAAACTAAGCTAGGCTACAATCCTTATAGGAGGGCCAAGTTGTAGGGGTTTTGTCCCTTTGTTTGTAGATTTGAGAGGGTTTGACCTAGATCTAGGGTTTTACAATGTAAAATATGCCAAAATGGAGAAACTGTACCCTACAAAATCAAAAACCCAAAAAATAAAGGTTGGAATAAGAAGAGAAGACATGTCAGACATTGCTTCCAAAAATTTGGACAAATATGGATGGACACTTGTAATGGAGCATGGGTGTCCAAGGCTTTTTGGCCAGATTTTGGGGGTTTATGAGAGTTGGGGCTTACATTCATTAATCAGCTTTCGGATCTTGTGTACTTGCTCCCAATCTTCCAAAACCTACAGAAAAACAAAGGGGAAAAGGTTTGGGCTATTTTAGGGGCTTGCCTTAGTCAAACCCCATGAATGATGTTTCCATCTCCACAACAAGCAAGGATTAGATCAAGAGTGTGTGCCCTAGAAGTGTAGAGGCAGATCTGAATAATAGAAGATGAATGTAAGCAAGTAGAAAGGGAAGATGTTACCATGAGCATGTTGGCAATGAGCTTCCCCCTTGCCAGTGAGACGTTCAACGCTGACCTCAAGATTCGTGACATGGCAGTGAGCCTCCCGTGGATCTAGGTTAAGTCTAGCGTTTGTAGCGAGCGTTGACAACTCAAGCTTTTCACGCAACGGCAAATGATTCCAACAATTGGTATTAGAGCCATGGGTCACAGGTTCGAATCCCTCAGGTTGCATTGAGGGGGGGATTGTTTGCAATGAGCTACCCTTTTGTCAGTGAGGCGTTCAATGCTGACCTCAGGATTCATGACATGGCAGCGAGCCTCCCGTGGATCTGGGTTAAGTCTGGCATTTGTAGCGAGCATTGACAGCTCAAGCTTTTGGTGCAATGGCAAATGATTCCAACAGAGCATGGAATACTTGATGTGATGATGTCCAATCAAATCACCATAAGGAGTGAGTGAAGGAGGAAGGGGCTTCCACCAAGATCTACAACAAGGGTTAACACACACAACAATATTCTACACAAATAGAGAGCTTGTAGATAGGATCTTGTTAGAGAGCAATTGCATAGAGAGTCACTAGAGCATTTTCTCATTAGGTGTAAATGAGTGAGAGAGGCATATATATATGCATCCTAATTACTTTTCGGGGGCCCAAATGACTTGAGGCTGACAAGGTGCAATACTCACTGCACACAAGGTTGGCACACTTTAATTTGGGACCTTTTTAGGGCCTAACTGGAAAGACACTAGCATTTGGGTGCTAGTGTCCTAGCCAATTAGCCCCTGGAAGGGTGTGTGGCCAAGGGACCTTTCAAAGATCCTTAATCAAGTCCTAAAAGAGGTACAACATTTGGGAGGGAGATAAACCCTGTGTGAGATTGTCTAGTGTCGATAATTTATAACAAAAGCTAATATCATTTGTTTGCCAAAATCAAAGTGTTATCTAAAGCTTTTCATGAACAAGAATCCTTCCTCAAATAGCCTTTATAGATTTAAAAGATCAAAGAAGAATCAAACAAAATTTACACAATTCCTTGAATCCAAGTCCACAAAGTAAATCCCAATTCACCAAGCTTCAACCTATAATTAATTTCCTAATTTTCTTGTCTTCCAAATTAAATAATCAATAATGAAATTGTGTATCCTTTTCTTTAAAAAAACAATCTTAATTATAATTTTCTTTTTCTATTTTCCTCTCAACTCTAAAATATGCTTTCTCTAAACATAGGATTAAAACATATAAAATAACAATTAATCCAACTAGATAATCGTATCCTCTTTAAATAATCTTTTCCATTGTGCATATTCTCCATATTTTCCTAAAATATTAGAAAAACCAATACTAACTTTTCTAAACGAAAACTAAAGATAAGAAATTTCTTATCTTTTATTATTTTCCTAAAAAGAATAAATACATTATTTAATTCCAAAATTCTAAATAAGAACTTGCACATTCAATGCAATCTAAATTAAATAATTATTCTAATTAGAATTGTTAATTCACTTATCTCTTTCTAAAAGATATTATAAAATATCTAAAATTAAATAAATTAAATTAAATTAATTAAGATAATATTATTGGTTTATCTATTTATTTCATTTTCTTATTAACATTAATTACACTGAGAACCATTCTACAATGACAGCAGGGTGGAGAAGAAGAGCTAAAAGATTCTAGATTCCCGTGTAAAGAAAAACCCAAAATTAGATGAGAATATTCTACAACAAAAAATAGTAAATTTAAATGATAGCTATTATTTAATTTGAATAATACAAATAGTCACTCAAAATAAAAATAGCTATTCTTGGTGGTGGTAGGTGAAAGGAAGCAAGGTGTGTGGAAAACGCTTCCTACACTACTCTAATGAGGAGAGGGCTATGCAAATTCAATTTATTCCTTACAACTACAGCAACATAGAACATGTCAACAAGATATTGCAGCAATACACAAGATCCAGAAAGAAGATAGAAGAAGAGAGACAAAGATTTACGGTGGGGAAAACCCTTATCGGGTGAAAAACCCCACACTCAGAAACCTGCACAATGTATTAACAAATCTGAAAGAATGTTTACAATACACTTGCAATGCAAGCTTCAATGGTCTTTGACACTTGTATCTGGAGTCAATCCGGTAGAGTAATAGTACTTGTAAACTTGTGTTACAACTCCCTCTCCAAGCACCTATTTATATAGAATATACAAGGCAATATTGGACCTATCTTGGGATGGGCGTCCAACTTGGCCTCATGGCCCAAAACCCATGCCTAAGTACACTTGGTCAACATTGTAGAATGTTCCTGACACTTGTCCATAGCTCCCATCCCAAAGAGGTCACCTATTTCCAAAATGGGCTATGACAGATGCTCTTACGACACTTACGATCGTCATAGAATCTGTCATAGCGGTTACAACTTACAGCTGTAAGAGAATCAGTCATACACATGCTATAAATAGCATATTCTCTCACAACCTATCATACTCCACCTTGGGGTACCCAAATATGCCTTATTCAAAGATGCTTCATGACACATGTCTTCACCTGTCTTACATGCTTCTATTTCTGACTCTTACATGTCATAAATCCGTCAAAGGAATCCGTCATAACCGTTTTGGTCAAACATTCCCTTACACAACATGGAAGATGCTGACACATGGCAAAATGATCCTACCACAAAGTGGGACACCTATCTCCTCATGTGAGGACAAAATTACAAGTTTTCATATTGCATGTAGGATTGACACATCACCGTGCCACATCCCACAATATGACAATATGGAATTTACAAATATTTACAATGTAGGCAATCAAATAATAAATACAAACATTAATAATGTAAGGAATTACCAAGCTTGAGACACCTTAATTCCCAACATTCTCCCACTTGTCGAACACCTTGTAAGAGCAAATAGAAAAATAGGATTTAACTGCTATAGGCCGAGAGGCCCATAGACTCCGAACACCATCTAAACTTCTCTGTGCCCACTAGCTTCATCAATTCATCTACAACATTCTTCAAAGTATCTACCTTCTCCAAATTTACCTTTCCATCCTCAACCATGTCTTGCATGAAGTGAAACTAAACATCAATGTGCTTTGTTCTAGCATGGAAAGTTAGATTCTTCGCAAGGCAAATTACACTCTGACTGTCACAATTGATCGTGATCTGACCTGCATCAACACTAATATTTGAACACAATCTCTTAAGACAAATGGCTTCCTTACAAGCATGAGTTGCTACCATATACTCAGCTTCTGTCATGCACAAAGCAACAACAGGTTGTCGCTTACTCATCCAACTAATAGCACCACCAAACAGTATAGTATAAATACATAAGCATTGGTGGATCTCCTGCTGTCAATGTCACCTACCCGATCTGAATCAACAAATCCTTGAATATCAACAGAATGTGGAGGTCCTAAAACATTACCATGATAGCATATGGAATACTTGGAAGTACCCCTCAAATATCTAAACACTCACTTAACTACATCCCAATGAACTCATCCAGGATTAGCCATAAATCGACTAAGGACTCCCACTACTTGGGCAATGTTTGGTCTCGTGCAAACCATAGCATACATCAAACTGCCAATAGCACTAGCATAAGCTACTCTGCTCATGTCCTCCACCTCACTAGGAGATTTTGGACAATCCTCAATAGACAACTTTGTCCCCAAAGAAACAGGAACACACAATGGTCTACAATTTGCCATGCTGAACCTATCCAACACAGTCTTCACATACTTACTCTAGCTTAACCAAAGTTTTATGTTGGTTCTGTCTCTTCTGATTTCCATTACTAGAATGTACTTGGCTGCCCCTAAATCTTTCATTTCAAACTATGCTAACAACTGAGATTTAAAATTAGAAATCATATTCTTACCCTTCCCAATGAGCAACATATCATCAACATATAGTGCAATAATGAGAATATGATCACCATTAAACTTATAATACACACAGTGATCTGATTTCGATCTCACAAATCTAATTGACAACACAAAGGCATCAAACTTCAAGTACCATCTCCTAGGGGATTGCTTCAAACCATACAAAGACTTCTTAAGTTTGTAAACCAAAATTTCTTTACCTTTCACCATGTAATGCTCTGGTTGTGACATGTAGATCTCTTCCTCCAAATCACCATGAAGGAAAGTTGTTTTCACATCCATCTGTTCTACCTCCATATCATAAGCTGCTACAAGAGACAATAGGAATCAAATGGATGTCAACTTTGCAATGAGAGAGATCTCACCATAATCTATACCCTCCACTTGTGAATACCCCTTCACAACCATTCTGGCCTTATACTTCTCAACACTGCCATCTGCACCAAATTTCTTCTTAAACACCCATTTGCATCCAATGGGTTTCCATCTAGGAGGTAAAGGCACCAAGTCCCAAGTTTGATTCTTTTCCAAAGAAGCCATTTCATCCTCCATGGCCTCCTTCCAGGAACCTACATCTTTCATGTCCATAGCCTCTGATACAGTTCTAGGTTCATCATTGTTAGTAAGAAAAGAAAAAGCACAACTAGAATCAAGCAATGTAAAACCAAACCTTTCAGGTTGCTTTCTTATCCGTGTAGACCTCCTCAAGAGCTGAGGTTGAGGTTTAGCTTCTTCATCTGAGCTTTCAGAGCTGCTAGAGCTCTCCTCATCATCAGGTCCAACATTGTCTTTCTGTTCAGTCTTCTCAGGGGTGAGAGGAAACTGAACAACATCCTCTTTCTTTTCTTTTTCTTCTAGCTGTAAAACAATGGAAGAAGGTGTAAGCTCTCTGAAGATGACACTTTTGCTATACAACACTTTTTCAACCACAGGATCCCAAAGCTTGTATCCTTTCACACCGACACCATAGCCAATGAAGATACACTTAACCGCTTTGTTCTCCAATTTTGACCGCTTCTCCTTAAGCACATGTGCATATGCCTCACAACCAAAAATGTGAAGATGCCTTATTGAAGGATTTCTACCAGACCACACCTCCATGGGTGTCTTTCCAACAAGAGCTGATGTAGGAGATCTATTAACAAGATAGCAAGCAGTGGCAACAGCTTCAGCCCAAAACTTTTGTTCTAGGCTAGCTCCACAAAGCATACTCCTAGCCTTCTCCATCAGTGTCCTGTTCATCCTTTCTGCAACTCCATTTTGCTGCGGGGTGTATGGAGTTGTCTTATGTCTTTCAATCCCAAGTTCCTTGCAATTTTTATCAAATTCTGTAGAACAGAACTTACCACCATTTTCAGTTCTCAAACACTTAATCTTTTTACAAGATTGATTTTCAGCAAAGGCCTTAAACTCCTTAAACTTACTATAGACTTTAGATTTGCTTCTGAGAAAATAAATCCATGTCCTTCTACTATAGTCATCTATGAAAGATACAAAATATACAAATTTTGATAACGAAGGAACATTAACTGGACCAAACACATCAGAATGAACAAGGTCCAACACACCAGAAGACTTGTGAGAACTCGAATAAAATAGAACAAGGTTTTGCTTTCCATAAATGCAATGTTCGCAAAAGTCAAACTCAAGATTACAATCATCTAACCCCTCAATGAGGCTTTTATTTTTCAGGGTACGCAGACCCTTCTCACCAATGTGGCCAAATCTCTTATGCCAGAACATTGTCTTTTTAGCAGGAAGTTTAACTTCCAAGGCATGATTACAAACATCAGAACTAGAAAAAATAGATCTCTTAACTGCTCATTCAGATGGTGGGGATGAAGTGACTGCTGCCCTCTTCTTTGAAATAGAAGAACTATTGTATTGTGAGATGCATGCCTCTAGTTGAAATAGAGTATCTCTCCTAGTACCCTTAGCAAGCACCATAGCTCCTCTAGTCATCTTGCATCCTTCTTTCGAAAAGACAACCTGTACACCTGCATCATTCAAACTACTTACAGAAAGTAGATTCCATGCTAAGCCTGGGATGTGCATAACCCCAGAGATCCCCTTCACTCAACCATCAGGGAATCAGATAGAGACTCTTCCATGACCAACAATATTTAGATGAGAGTCATCACCCAAGTACACCTTTCCACCATTGAACTCCTTATACTTAGTGAACCAGTCTCGATGTGAGGTCATGTGGAATGATGCACCAGAGTCAATCAGCCACACATCATCAAATGCATGGGTTGCCAAGGCTGCGATGAAAGCATCACCATCATCTTGTGATTTGTCAGAATCTGAATTAGGAGCTTTCTTCTTCTTCTTCTTCTCCTCTTTTCATTCCTTTCAGAAATGCCCAGATTTATCATAGTTCCAATAGATAGCCTTGGACTTTCTAGGAGATTTGATCTCCCATGGGATTTAGATCTACCCTTCTCAGCTTTCTTGTCCTTCTTTTTCCCTTTCTCCTTGGGTCTTCCATGAACTACAAGAGCCTCTTTGGCTACATCAGAAGACTTCCTCCACATCTCTTCAGATAAAAATGCAGATACCACATCTTCCATCTTGAATGTGGATGTGGTGCTTCCAATATCCATGACAAGGTGATCCCACGAGTCCAGCAAAGAACAAAGTAGGTTCATACACCGATCCTCCTCCTCCATCTTTACACCAATAGATGTTAACTGTGGAACCAGCATGTTAAAATCATTCATATGTTTAGCAATAGATCCTCCATCCTCCATTCAAAGACAATATAGCTTCTTTCTTAGAAAAAAGTTTATTAACCAAGGATTTGGCTTGATACACATCTCCCAACTTCTTCCAAAGTAAGGTTGCAGTCTTCTCCTCATGGACATTTAACAACACAGAATCAGCAAGACTAAGTCTTATGAGACCCTTAGCCTTCCAATCCTTGACATACCAATCAGCTTGTTGCATTGCAGCTGGTTTGGTTCTAGTAACAGTTTCCCAAAGGTCTCGGTCAACAAGCATGTCTTCCATCTTGAGCTTCCACAGCTCGAAATTAGTGCCATTGAATTTCTCCACTTCCATTCTTCCGGATGTGCTTGCCATCACCTTGCTGTAATAGAAATCAGAATACTCGCACAAACTCCCACTCAACTTAAGATCAGATCAAAAAACCCCTACCCAACAACTAGGACCAAAGGTGATCAAGCTCTGATACCAACTGAAAGGAAGCAAGGTGTGCAGAAAACGCTTCCTACACTAATCTCATGAGGAGAGGGCTATGCAAATTCAATTTATTCCTTACAACTACAGCAATATAGAACATGTAAATGAGATATTGCAGCAATACACAAGTACCAAAAAGAAGACAGAAGAAGAGAGACAAAGATTTACAGTGGGGAAAACCCTTATCGGGTGAAAAACCCCACACTCAGAAACCTGCACAACGTATTAGAAAATATGAAAGAATGTTTACAATACACTTGCAATGCAAGCTTTAATGGTCTTTGACACTCGTATCTAGAGTCAATCTGGCAGAGTAACAGTACCTGTAAACCTGTGTTACAACTCCCTCTCCAAGCACCTGTTTATATAGAATATACAAGGAAATATTGGACCTATCTTGGGATGGGCGTCCAACTTGGCCTCATGGCCCAAAACCCACTCCTAAGGACACTTGGTCAACATTGGAGAATGTGCCTGACACTTGCCCACAGCTTCCATCCCAAAGAGGTCACCTATTTCTAAAATGGGCTATGGCAGATGCTCTTACGACACTTACGACCATCATAGAAACTATCATAGCGGTTACAACTTACAATTCTAAGAGAATCTATCATACACATGCTATAAATAGCATATTCTCTTACAACCTATCATAGTCCACCTTGGGGCACCCAAATATGCCTTATTCAAAGATGCTTCATGACACATGTCTTCACCTATCTTACATGCTTCTATTTCTGACTCTTACATGTCATAAATCCGTCATAGGAATCCGTCATAACCATTTCGGTCAAACATTCCCTTACACAACATGGAAGATGTCGACACATGGCAAAATGCTCCTACCACAAAGTGGGATGCCTATCTCCTCATGTGAGGACAAAATTACAAGTTGTCATATTCCATGTAGGATTGACAAATCACTATGCCACATCCCACAGTATGACAATATGGAATTTACAAATATTTACAACGTAGGCAATTAAATAATAAATACAAACATTAATAATGTAAGGAATTACCAAGGTTGAGACACCTTAATTCCCAACAGTAGGTACTAGGGGGTATGCATGATAACAATTTGTAATGCCATCTTAATTATTTTGTAACGCCACAGAAAAGGCCAACCTTTCTATTGAGATGGAAAGCCATAGAAAAAGCTTTCTGCAATGATTTGTAATGAAGAGCCTGTGATGCATAGGATATAATGCATGTATTTCCAAGTCATGGTAGAAGCAAGCTAATGGCTACCCTGCAAGTGACCTACACTAGGAATCAATGGAGTGATCTAATTGCACTTCATTTGTTTCAACGGTGCAATGATTAAAATGCAGCTCCATTTATTTTTAATCAAGTCTATGTCTGATTTGATGCAAGCGATTATGAATACATTGATGTGAGTATGGAGGTGCCTTCCTCCAAGCCCAACAACAACGATCATTTGTTGGAAGAAATTGATTTTAGGGTGCAATTTGAAATCACTTGGCCCACCGTGGAGTGCACTGTCTTGCTATAAATGTTACCTTCTTTCTTTGAGGGAAGGGCAGATAAGTGTTAGAAATTATAATCTGGAGTGGGCATTTATTTCACCAACCCCGTCAGAGATCTCCATAGATCTCATTCTTGCCACTCCTGATCAAAATGGTTAATGCATTTTTCTGACCTGTCAGGTAAGATTTATTGGTGGTCAATTTTTCATTTATTGTTGGTTGGTGAGTTCAAATTTTGAGTGGTAGATTTTTAGAAGACAAGGATAAGACAAATGGAAGGAATGGGTAGAACAATCTGTTAGAGTTTTGTTTTTGCAAGCAGCAGCAACACTGTAGTGCAAAGCAGAGGGAATGTTTGTTGCAAAAGCAATAAGGAAGAATACAACAGAGGGAGTGCAAAGATCCAAGCTCCAGACAGCTCTAGACACACACAGCAGTTAGTTAGTGGAATGAGTAGAGCAGCTCCAAACAGAAGGGATAGCAGTGATGTCCAACAAGCTCCAAAGAGAGTAGTAGTTGTAGGAATAGAAGAATCAGAGTTGTAGCTCTGAGTTGTATTTGTTTTATGTAAAATAGTTTTTATTGATAAATAGATATCTCTACTTGTGTAATTTTGTTTGTGTCATCTCTCTTGTTTTCTTATTCTTCTTTCAAGAGTCTAGTATTAGTACAAAGCATTTCCAACATTTGGTATCAAAGCCATAGATTTGGCAGATCTAGAGTTTTAGTTTTTCTAGGTATTAATAGTCTCCCTTTGATTTAGAAGAATGGCTGGAGGAGACAGTAAGAGTTGGCAGCAGCCACCCATATTTGATGGGAAAAACTATGATGTCTGGGCAAAGAAGATGAAGACCATCTTGATTGCAAATGATTTGTGGGAACTTGTCATCAGTGGGTTCACAGATGTGACTGACCCAAATGCCTTTGCAGCGCTATCAAATGCCCAGAAGAACCAGCTGAAGGAGACAAGAAGAAATGATGCAAAAGCCCTTAGTTTGATTGAGGCAGCCTTGACAGAGGCTATTTTCCCTAGAATAGCAGCAGCTAACTATGCAAAAGAAGCACGGGAAATATTGTAAAACAGTTATAAGGGAACTGACAAGGTGAGATCAGTGAAACTCTAGCTACTTAGGAGAGATTTTGAGACCCTGCAAATGAAGGACAGTGAGTCTATTTCAGATTTTCACACAAGGGTTTCCACCTTGGTTAATCAATTGAGGATAAATGGAGAAACCACGGATGAGCAAAGGATTATAGAGAAAAACCTTAGAAGTTTGCCCCCTAGATTTGACCCAATAGTTATTACCATAGAAGAGGCCAAAGACCTCTCAAAAATGGCACTTGATGTGTTGATGGGTTCTCTTCATACCCATGAGCAGCGGCTAAATAGATCCGCTCCTTCCCTAGAGAAAGCATTCAAAGCACAAGGAAATGTGAGAGGCAGGGGAAGATGAAGAAATGGCAGAGGAAGAGGTCAAAGGGGCAGAGGTAGAAGCAACTCTGAAAGAGGAGGCTCTAATAGTCAAGAGGAGGCCAGCACCTCCCAAACAGACTTCCAAAACAAAAAGAATAGCTGCTCAAATCAGAGGTATGATAAGAGCAATGTGCAATGTTACTACTGTCATATTAAGTATGGTCACTATGCAAGTGAATGTAGGAAGAAACAATGTGACCAGGGGAGTCAAAATGCCAATGTGGCAAATGAGAATAAGGATGAAAATGAAAATCAGTCTAAGGTCTTTATTGTGTGCAACCTTGCAGAGTAGAGCAGCCCTGAAGTATGGTATTTGGACAGCGGATGTAGCAACCACGTGAGTGGTAATGCAAATTTGTTTACCTCCATTGACAAGAGTTTCAGGTCTGAGATCATCATGGGGAATAGTCAAAAGGTTCCTGTCATGGGAATAGGCATCATTATAGTACTATCCAAGCAAGGTGAGAGAATGCAGATCTAGGATGTCTATTATGCCCCAGGCATAAAACATAACCTATTGAGCATTGGACAGATGGTCCAAAATGGTTATAGAATCCTAATGGAGAAAGGGGAGTGCATCATCTATGATAGGGATGGTAGCATGAAGGTCATTGCAACAGTGCAGATGACGAAAAATAGAATGTTCCCCCTTAGGTTGCAGTCTCCAGCGCTCTCTGGAGCTACACCTATCAAGTTCCAGATAGCTCCGGATGGCTCTGGAGTTAACCAGATGGCATCTACAGCAGTGGCTCAGTAGTCAACTTTTAAGACAGTCATCCAAGACCCATCCAAGCTTTGGCATTTAAGGTATGGGCACTTGAGTTTTTCTGGTTTAAGTCTTTTGTCGAAAAAAGGCATGGTTAGAGAGCTCCCAACTATTGTTGAGCCTGATAGGAAATGTGAAGCCTGCATTTTAGGAAAGCAGCACATGCAGCCCTTTCAATCAGGGCATTCTAGGAGGGCAAGAGTACCATTGGAGTTGGTGATTTCAAATTTATGTGGCCCCATGAAGACCCCCACACTAGGTGGGAATGTATATTTCATGACCTTCATTGATGATTATAGCAGAAAGACATGGGTTTATTTCTTGAAGAATAAATATGAAGCATTTGAGAAGTTCAAATAGTTTAAGGCCTTGGCTGAGAAGCAAAGAGGTCATTATATCAAGGTCCTTAGAATGGACAAAGGGGGAGATTATGTCTCCAAGGAATTTTTGAATTTCTGCAAGTATGAAGGCATTCAAAAATAGTTCACAAGGTATACTCCATAACAAAATGGAGTTGTTGAGAGGAAAAATAAAACCATCAGAGAGATGGTTGCAAGCTTGTTGGAGGCAAAGGGACTATCTAATGATTATTGGGGTGAGGCAGTAGCAACAACAATATACCTACTAAATAGAAGTCCCACAAAGGCTGTATGGGACAAAATTCCACAAAAAGCATGGACAAATGACAAATGGAGTGTGGAGCACCTATGGATTTTTGGGTGCATGGCATATGCATTTGTGCCTAAGGAAAAAAGACAAAAGATTGATGACAAAGGAGAAAAATGCATCTTCATTGGGTACAATGAAGAATCCAAAGGCTACAGGTTGTAGAACCCTATCACAAAGAATGTCATAATTAGCAGGGATGTTGAATTCATTGAAAATGAATCATGGGATGGCACAATTGACATCACCATAGGTATCTCAACAATGATAACCATAGATGATGAAGAAGGGGGAAATGAAGCAAGAACTTCCAGTAGTGAAAGCAGAGTTAGCATCGGAGCACTTTGGATTCAACTCTGGAGCTCTCCAGAGCCATCCCTAGAATAGTTCAAATTCAACCAGTTCAAGACTGTAGCAGCACAGTCAGCTCCGGAGCACTTCAGAGTCAAGCAGTATAACTCTAGAAGTAGTTTAGATCCTATGCTCGCATCTCCAATGTCGAGAAAGATAAGGAGTGTGAGGGAGATTTATGAAGACACTAGGTATGATGATTTAGATGAAAATCTGGACTTTGCTTTGTTCTCTCATGGTGATCCAATAGTTTTTGAAGAGGTTGCGAAGGAAGAAAAATGGTGTAAGGCCATGGATGAAGAGTTGGATGCAATAGAAAGGAATGAGACATGGGAGTTAACAACCTTACCCAAGGGTAAACATGTTATTGGAGTTAAGTGGGTCTATAAGACCAAAAGTACTACTGAGGAAAAGATAGAGAGGCATAAAGCAAGATTGGTTGTTAAGGGATACAAACAATAGCTTAGAAGAGACTATGATGAGACCTATGCACCAGTTGCAAGGTTGGAGACCGTGTAGGCAGTCATAGCAATTGCAACCCAGCACAAGTGGAAGGTATATCAAATGGACATGAATTTAGCCTTCCTAAATGGAGTATTAAAGGAGGAGGTGTATGTGGAGCAGCCACCTGGCTATGAATTCCCAGGGCATGAAGACAAGGTATACAGGCTCCGAAAAGCTCTCTACGGGCTGAAGCAGGCACCTCGGGCATGGTACAATAGGATAGATTCCTATTTGTTGAGTAATGGCTTTAGCAAAAGCGGTAGTGAGCCCATGCTCTACATCAAAGCAGCTAATGGGTGAGATTTTAATTGTTGTTTTGTATGTAGATGATCTGATTTTTACTAGGAATAGTGATCTCTTCATTGTTGATTTCAAAGAAGTGATGAAGAAAGAGTTTGAGATGACTGACCTAGGTTTGTTGAGATATTTTCTTGGCATTGAGGTCCAATAAACTAATCTTGGGATATTTATTTCACAAACTAACTATGCCAAACAGATTTAGAAAAGATTTAAGATGCAGAATAGCAAGCCTGCTCCAACACCAACAACTATAGGTCTGAAACTGAGCAAGGAGGACAACAGCAATGAAGTGAACCCAACCCTCTACAAGAGTATGGTTGGAAGTCTGATGTATTTGACTGCTACAAGGCATAATTTAATGTACGCGGTAAGCTTGATTTCTAGGTTCATGGAGAAACCTAAGGACACACACTTGCAAGCAGGAAAGAGGATCCTAAGGTATGTCAATGGCATGCAAGGCTATGGCATATTGTACACCACATCTAGTGAGTTTGAGCTGGTTAGTTACACAGATAGTGATTGGGTAGGAAGTGTAGATGGAAGAAAGAACACATCTGGATATGTGTTCCACATGGTTTAGGGACCCATTTCATGGGCATCAAAGAAGCAGCCCATTGTCTCTCTCTCCACAGCTGAAGCAGAATATATAGCAGCAAATGCAACAACATGTCAAGATATTTGGTTAAGAAGAATCCTTGTAGATTTGAAAGAACAAAAAGAAGATGGAACAACCATATTTTGTGACAATGTTTCCTCCATAGCCTTGACAAGGAATCCAATCTTCCATGGATGAAGCAAACACATAGAGATCCGCTATCATTTCATAAGGGAGTTAGTGGAGAATGGAGAGATCAAACTACAATTTTGTAGGTCTAAGCAGTAGCTCACTGATATATTCATTAAGGCACTATCGAAGGAGAGCTTTGAACACCTGAGAGACAACTTGGGCATTGTAGATAGCTCCGGACAGCTACAGACAACTCCAGAGACATAGAATGAAAGTGGTATTTGGCTCCAGATTAAGGGGGGGTGTTAGAAATTATAATCTAGAGTGGGCATTTATTTCACCAACCCCATCAGAGATCTTCGTAGATCTCATTCTTGCCACTCCTAACCAAAATGGTTAATGTATTTTGTTGGCTCGTCAAGTAAGATTTATTGGTGGTTAGTTTTTCATTTATTGTTGGTTGGTGAGTTTAAATTTTGAGCGGCAAAGTTTTTAGAAGACAAGGATAAGACAAAAGGAAGGAATGGGTAGAACAATCTATTAGAGTTTTGTTTTTGCAAGTAGCGGCAACACTATAGTGCAAAGCAGAGGGAATGTTTGTTGCAGCAGCAACAAGGAAGAATACAGCAGAGGGAGTGCAGAGATTTGAGCTCCAGACCAGACATGCACAATAGTTAGTTAGTGGAATGAGCAAAGCAGCTCCAAACAGAAAGGGACAATAGTGATGTCCAGCAAGCTCTAGAGAGAGCAGTAGTTGTAGCAATAGAAGAATCAGAGCCATAGCTCTGAGTTGTATTTGTTTTATGTAAAATAGTTTTTATTGATAAATAGAAATCTTTGTTTGTGTAATTTTGTTTGTGTCCTCTCTCCTGTTTGCTTATTCTTCCTTCAAGAGTCTGGTATTAGTACAAAGTGCTTCCAACAATAAGCTATGCACCATGATCAAGATCATGTGTGGCACAACCAAAAGGCTAAAGGATTACAATTGCCACCCTGGAGGAAATATCATGAAGAGAAATAGTTTTACTTTCCATTATCATGAAGCTCAAAATTCATGTACTATTTTAAAAATAAATTCTACAATTCACTTGCATGTACACTATGATTTGTAAGTGGTCGTTGAATCTAATATTTTGTGTACAGATTTTGATATGTATTATGTTTAGCAGGAGCATGCTCTAGGTGTTGAACATCACGTCCCAAGTTTAGCTTCTTTAAGGATTGAACTTTGCCTTAGGTTATATGAGTGAAAACTAATTCTAGATGATATACTTTGTCCTCATACACCGTCAACTTAGAAAGGAAGACACACTTCTCCTTTCAACACCTCAGGTAAGCATTTTTTTTATATTTATTAATATTTAACTTTGTTTTGACCACAAATTTCTCTTACACAAGAAGTCTCATATGTTTGTAGATGGTTTTGTTTGATCTTCTAAGGCATACATTCTGATATTTTCTATAGGTTATAGCAAAGTTTGAACTCAACAAATTCCTATAGGAGCATAGTTCCAAATAAGGAAATGTTAGTTGTGTTGTAGGGATATTGGTTTAACTATTTTGTATTTCCTTAGCATGCTTATAAATTTTAAACCAATCAAGGCTGAATTTTGTCCCCTAACTCTTTTTCTACAATAATTCTTTTTGTTAAAAACTATTTGATAATAGGATTATAGCATATATGATTGGGAAAGAAAATTGCTTTAAATGATAAATTCTAAAAAGTTGTAATGTGTATTCATGCTATGTCAAGAAAAACAATCATTTTAAGGGGGGAGGAGAAAACACGGTATAGTATAGACCATACTATTCTATTTAGGTATGTTGACAGGCTAAACTTTACATACATGAAAGAAAGAAAGAACTAATAATTCATCTTAAATTTAATGATGGGCCACCAAGTGTGTTTTGAAATGTTAGTTTCTAAATTTGTCAAAGCTTCCTATTTTTTACTATAAGTACTTTCAGTTAATGAATGTGACAGATTTTGAATAGAGACTTGCCATCCCTTTTTGTGTAATGTATGTAATGTCTATGTAGGTAGAATGTAAAAGCTCCCCATGCAACACAAGAAAATTTAAGGCCAAGTTAAATAGAGGATATTAAGTATTGGAATAAAGCATTGGCTAAGTTGTATACTTCAACTATTTAATATTCTTGTCAATGATTGTGCATGGCTTTTATTGTAAAGTTTTTAAAGATAGAAACACTTGTTTTACACATATATGTGCATCTTAATATTTATTTTGAATTTTATTTGTAAATTTCAAGGTTTTCTTGCACTATTTACTATTTCTGTGTAAATAATAACAAATTTTAAAAAAATAGAGCCTATGTTTGTAAAAAACCAAAAATAGACAATGACGGTTATGTTGGCATGTTCCTTACTTAGCATCGGCAGATTCAGTATTTTATTAAGCCTATAGCAAAAATGAATGGGATTTTGAAACAGAGCAAGGGAGGTGAAAAGTCATGCCTTAAAAAAATGAATGGGATTCTACAACGTAGCAAGCGAGGTGAAAAGCCATGCCTTCTTCATAAGCCTGCAGTGGGATTCAATCCACTAGGCATGCAAAAAAAACAAGAGCAACATTACAGAGGAGTTTGGCAGTGGCAGTGGTAGAAATGGGTGGCTAAGATTAAACTCTTGAGAAATCAATTGCACATTTGGCTTGGAACTTTAAACACAATTGAAGGTTCTACCTTGGCATATGATTAGGTTACTTTTGTTGGCACGGTGACCTCACTCTTATCAATTTCCTCTATTTGTAGTCATTGCTTCCAATCAATGATGGTAATGCCAACTTTTCAAACAAATTTGTTGAGACAATGTTGAGGAATCTGTAGAGGTTAGTTAATTTTTTAAAAGGTTTACTTCATTGTAAATAGTTGATTTTCAATCAAAATCTTTCAATTTATAAATTTGAGACTAGGCAATTTTGTTATTAAAAACCTACTTCATTTCTACTATGAAAACCTTAATAGTTAACCGATGAAAAGGATTCAATGGCATTCACCACGTGTAATTTGTCAACACATTGTCTAATCTTCTATGAACATCACCACAAGTCAAATTCTCTTATCATGAAAGAAGAATTTTAAGGAAGTGGAATGCATCTGCTATAATCTTGAGATAAAGGGTATCAACATCGATGAGATTTTCTTCTCAATTTTAGAATTGAGTTACCTCTATTGTGGTACATTGAGACATCAACATATTTGTGATGAAGAAATGATTTTGAGGTGAAGAGGAACACGGTAACTACATCAGCATCAATGGAGGGTTTATTGAGCGCATCTATTTGCAATTTCTCTTTTGTTGATTTTATACTTGAAGGTTCAATAATATTAATACACAAAAAAAATGTATTTTGTCTTAAAGGGTGTTTGAATATTTCTACTTAAATTTAATTAGTCAAATTTTAAATTTTAATGGCTATGAAGGACATTCCTATAATTTTTTTCACTATCCTAAGTCAGATTCATCAATATTGCATGTGAATTAGATTATTCACTATGTTATCATTGACCTATTTTAGTTCTCTAGACTTAAAATGGTCTACCTAAAAATCTTGCACTTCTTCCATCAAATATATCTGATATGAGATACCCTTAATAGAAGAAAATTTCCCAAAAAGTCCCAAAAAAATCCTACGGAAAATCCAAAATTTTGAGTTTTCTAACTTAGAAAGGTTGTTTTATTGACGAGTTGGGCAGTTCACGAACCTGTTGGTTTGTTGATGGCAGAAGACGTCGATGGGCAAAGGAAAAAAGATGAAAAAGCAAAGAAAAGGAGTATTCAATCGGTGGATCAGCCAGTTCGTGAACTTGTGAACTCGCCGATCAGTTCACTGGTTCACTTTTTCTCTGATCGGCCAACACAAAGATAAGGCAATGAGAAGAAAAGTTAAGTGTTCATCGGTGAAGTGGGTAGTTCATGAACTGAGAGGATCACTGATTGGTGAAGTCACCAATAAGCAAAGTGGAAGAAAAAAATTCTAAGGGAAGATCAAGTGCAAAAGGTTGAAGAATAGAATGTCAGTGAAGTGGTTAGTTCGTGAACTTGCTAGTTTATCGATTGCCAGGGTCACCGAATGGTGAGTCCGCCAATGCAAGATGAGGAAAATTTTACCGATAAAGGAGTAGATGATCACATTCTAATAATTCCAATTGGAATCATGGCCAAATGATAAGTTCATCTTGAAGAGGAGCCAAATGGGTATTCACAGTCCAAATTTGGTGAAGATATGATGAAAATTGACGAAGTTATGCTTCTGCAAGACTTTTGGCTCCAACAAGATATTCCACTAGACATTCTCAATGGGACATCCAGTTACGCTTTGAAATCCAATTGCATTTCAGCATTTTGTTGCATTGCTTTATGTCCAACTAGACCTTTCCATCCAGATGTCTTGTTGAAATGCTTTGCTCCTAACCGGATATTTTATATCCAGATATCCTATTGCATTTCCATATCCAGATCTACTTACATGTCTATATTTGGTTGCACAATTTAACTTCCAACCAGACATTTTCCATCTGGATGTCCTGCTATCTTCTCATATCCACATCCAGTTACACTGCTTACTTGATGCAACACACAACATACACTCAATACAATTTTGTCATTAATCACGTGAGAGCCAAAGATTTGAAGGTTGGAACATAAAAAACTTCTATTCATCAACTTTGCTGCTACAATGAGAGAAAACTCTCTTATATCCAAGAAAACAAAAAAAACAAAAATTGTCTTTTTTGGCAGATTTTGACAATTGTCAAATTTTGCCATTTTAGGTAATTTTATAATCATATCTTGAGAATCCAGTTTTTTCCCAAAAGATTCCTAAAACTAAGGTAGGACAAAATGCCAACTAATATTCTAAAATCAAAACATGAGTTTCGATTTATTACAAAAGCAACTTTTTAAAAATCTAGAAAAAAACACTAATTTGCTATTTTGGGGGCCAAGATAAAAGTTTCAAGCCCCGAAAAAGTGCCAAGATGAGGTCCAACTGACTAGGGTGGGTTGGGAAACCACTGGCCACCTCATAACGCATCCACCTATAAAATTTTGTAGAAAATCCACATCCGAGTCAAAAGTTATGACCTCCGGAAGTCCCTGCATCATTCTCCTCTAGTTGAAAAGAGCGTAGCTCCTGCAAGTGAGTGTCTTTGAACTGCTACCACTTGACTGGATCCAACCGCTGCACTTCCCACTCTATAATCCACATGCTATCTATTGGTGGCAATCCTTCCCACTATACTAAATACTTGTTGTACTGCCCTTGCCGAGTGTAGATAGTGTTCTTATCAAGAACCTGTGCAATCTTTTCCTTCTTCTTATGGGGAATGTGGTGGTGCCATGCCACTTCTAGTTGACTATCTTCAGCATCATCCTCACCATGGAATGTATATAAATTAGAAACATTAAACACAGGAGAAATATCGAGATCATCTGGTAAACTGACCTCCTATGCATTATCATTGATCTTCTTTGTAATTTTGCAAGGACCAATTTTCCTGTACTTCAACTTGTGGTATCTTCCAGTAGGAAACCGCTCTTTTCTCAAATATACCATCACTAAGTCACCGTCATTGAATGTCTGATGTCACCTACTAGCATCCACTATATGCTTGTACCTCTCATTACTATTCTGCAACTTTTGTTTCACTTCTTTCTGCAACTGTTGAAGGTGTTCTACAAATGCTTCCCCATCATCACTGACCCTATCTTTCATTGGTATCTATACCAAATCTAGAACACCCTGAGGATTCCTGTCATACACAATCTGGAAAGGGGACTTTCCCATTGATCTGTTAACAGAACTATTATAGGCAAATTCGGCCTGGGGTAATGCCAAGTCCCATTGTTTTGGCTTTTCTCCAACAATACATCTCAACAAATTTCTCAGACTCCGATTGACTACCTCTGTTTGCCCATCCGTTTGAGGATGATAGGCACTACTAAACTGTAACTTGGTCCCCATCTTCTTCCATAAAATCCTCCAGAAATGACTATGGAATTTGGTACCCCTATCAGAGGTAATAGTCTTTGGAACACCATGTAGTCGAACAACTTCTGAAAAAAATAACTCTGCTACCCTCGTTGCATCATTAGTTTTCTTACAGGCAATAAAATGAACCATCTTGGAGAACCTATCAACAACTACAAAAATAGAGTCATTACCTCGTTGAGTATGTGGAAGTCCCAACACAAGTCCATGCTCAAATCTATCCATGGTGCAGTTGGTACTGGTAATGGCATATACAACCCTGTATTTTGTGAATGTCCCTTAGCCACTTGGTAGATCCTACACCTTGTTACATACCTAGTTATATCCCTTTTCATCTTTGGCCAGTAATATTTATCTTCTATTAAGGCTATTGTCTTGTCCTTTCCAAAATGTCCAACCAACCCACTACTATGAAATTCTCTGAGAATGTTTTCCCTCATAGAGCCAGCTAGTATGCATAGTTGTTTTCCTTTAAATAGATACCCATCTTGTAGAAAATATTCACCCCTAAAGTGATCCAAGTTACCAGATACTGGTGCCTTCAATTGTTCCACAATCTCCCAAAAACCATCATTAGACTCATACAATTTTTTTATGGAATCAAAACCAATCACCTCAGTTTCCATTGTGGTCAAAAGTGCAACACGCCTACTTAACGCATCTGCAACCTATTTTGTTTTCCAGACTTATGCTTCAACACAAAATTGTAACCCTGCAAGAAAGAGACCCACTTGGATGCCTACTATTCAACTTTTTCTGTGTTCAAGTATCTCAATGCAATATGATCTATAAACAATACAAACTCCTGGGGAACTAGATAATGTCTCCAATGCCTTAATTGTTGAACAATTGCATAAAATTCCAAATCATAAGTAGAATAATTCTTTCTCGCTTCATTCAACTTTTCACTAAAGAAAGCTATAGGTTTTCCAGCTTGGCTAAGCACAGCACCTATTCCCACATGGGAGGCATCACATTCTACTTCAAATACATATCAAAATTTGGCAATGCAAGTATAGGTGCTTATGTTACCTTTTCCTTCAAGTACTTAAAGCTCTCCTCAGCATCTGTGGTCCATACAAACTCCCTTCCTTTGGTGCAATCTGTTATAGGGGCTACAATACTACTAAAATTTCGAATGAACTTTTGATAGAAAGTGGCCAAGCCATGAAAACTTTTTACCTCTGTGATGCTACTTGGACTAGGCCATTCTAGAATTACCTTGACCTTCTCTGGATCCATTCTAACACCATCTTTAGAAATGACAAAGCCTAAAAAAACTAAACTGTCCTGCATGAACCTACACTTCTTCAAATTGGCATAGAGATTCTCCTTTCTTAACACACCAAGGATGATCCTCAAGTGTTGTAAGTGCTCTTCTTTGCTGTTACTAAATACCAAAATATCATCAAAATAAACTACCACAAACTTACCAATGTAAGGTCGTAGTATAGTGTTCATCAATCTCATAAATGTGCTAGGTGCATTTGATAACCTGAATGGCATAACCATCCACTCATATAATCCGTCTCCAATCTTAAAGGTTGTCTTCCACTCATCCCTTTCTCAGATCCAGATTTGGTGGTAGCCACTTCGTAGGTCGGTCTTGCTGAAATATTTGGCCTTTGCAAGGACATCCATCATGTCCTCCATACGAGGTATAGGAAACCAATACTTGATGGTAATCTTATTAATTACTCTGCTATCAGTGCACATCCTCCATGTTCCATCTTTTTTGGGGGTCAACAATGTTAGTACAACACACGGGTTCATCCTCTCTCTCACCACACCTTTACTTATGAGTTTTGTTACTTTCTTATTCAACTCAACATGTTTGTGTTGGATTCATCCTATAAGCTGCTTGGTTGGGTAGAGTTGCTCCTGGAATCAAATCAATATGATGCTGAATATCTCTCTTTGGTGGTAGACCATCAGGTAATTCATCAGGCACAACATCAACAAATTCTTTCAATAGCTCTGCTACTTCTTGGGGAACTGAAATGTCTTCCTCTTCACCTTTTTTCACTACTAATGCATAACAACACCCTATCACCTTCATTTCTTTAACAAGATCTCTTTCAGACAACATGGTTTCACCTTTTCCTTCATCCTTGAGAGGCAACAAAATCACCTTAGAGCCATCTTTCCAAAAGGTGTATGTGTTTTTCTCTCCATCATGTATGACTTTTCTATCATACTGCCATGGCCTTCCCAATAACACATGACAAGCATCCATTGGGACAACATCACACCATATCTCATCTTGGTAGATCTTCCTTATGCTAAACTTAATTAGGCATCTTTTATCAATAGTGACTTCATTTCCCTTTTTAAACCATGCAATGCGGTACAGATGAGGATGTTTTTCACAGTGTAAATTCAATTTGTCTACCATTTCTTTACAAACCATATTTTCACAACTACCTCCATCAACAATAACTTGACATACCTTGCCACCCAAAGTGCATCTAGTTCTGAAGATATTGGTTCGAAGCCATGAACCATCAGAGCTTTTGGCTTGTGTTTTCTCCTTCTTTGGAATCACCATTGCTCTTCTCATCATGAGACTTTCTCCCACATCTGGTGGAACCTCTAGTTCTGTCCCTTCCACTTCATGCTGCATTTGAATCAAGTTCACCCTAGGTTGTCCTCCTTGATTTCTTTCTTGCATGTTATAATTTGAGCATTCAAAAGCCCTATGACCTTCTTCTCCACATTTGAAACAAGTGAAAGGCCTTCTCTGGTTTTCCCATCCTTTACCACTACCATAACCTCTACCTCTTTGAAATCCCCTTCCTCGTTCTTGATTCAGAGGATCTTGTCGAGTATCTACTTGTTTTTCCAATCCATGGGATGACTCTCCCCTGCCGTCATTCAAACCTCCTTGAAATGGGGTTGATGTACCCCTTCTTCCTCCTCTATTCCTCTGATGGTATTGTCTGTTTTGTTTTTCTTCAGCCTTTAGAGCCAATTGGTAAGCTTCTTCCATATTGTTGAGTCGATGCATGCTTAATTCATCTTGAATAAAGAATTTTAGGCCATTCACATATCTAGCAGCCATTTGTTCATCAGTTTCTTAATGCTCTATACGTATAGACAATGTACAAAACTCATTTGTATAATCTTGCATAGAAGAGAGGTTCTGCTTTAAATTTTGAAACCTACGAAAAAGGGTTTGCGTATAATCTATGGACAAAAAATTTTCTCTCAACTTCTTCTCCATTTTATTCCATGTCCTGATCTTATCCTTGCCTTTCCTTGTTCGTTCCTTTTGAAGATGATCCCAACAAATCATTGCATGACCCTTTAATTTGGTGCATGCGAATTTCACCTTCTTTTCCTCTGTCATGGATTTCCATTCAAAAAAAATTCTCGTATCATTCAACCAGTCTATCAACTCCTCTAGTTTAAGACTACTTGCATAATCTGAAACATCTACCTTGACCCCTTCATTTTTCCCTTCTAAGCCCTTGAGCATCCTCTCTTCAAAACTCATGCCTTCTAATTCTTCTTCCTCATGTTCTGTATCTTGATCTGCACCTCCTCGGCCTATCTCTTCATTAGATTCGTCTCCTCATCTACCCAGTCTTTGGTTTTCCATTCATGTTATAAGTTCTACTACTTGCCTTTGCAGATTTTGCATTTCTCTATGCATCTAGGCAAGACCACTTCTTCATCTTCCTCTCCCATCCATCTTCCTGCTCTGATACCAGATGATGCAGCACACAACATACACTCAATACAATTTTTCCATTAATCACGTGAGCCAAAGATTTGAAGGCTGGAACATAAAAAAACTTCTATTCATCAACTCTGTTGCTACAATGAGAGAAAACTCTCTTATATCCAAGAAAACAAAAAAAACAAAAAATTACCTTTTTTGGCAGATTTCAACAATTGTCAGATTTTACCATTTTAGGTAATTTTACAATCATATCTTGAGAATCCAGTTTTTTCCCAAAAGCTTCCTAAAACTAAGGTAGGATGAAATGCCAACTAATATTCTAAATTTGAAACATGAGTTTCGATTTATTACAAAAAAAACTTTTTAAAAATCTAGAAAAAAACACTAATTTGCCATTTTGAGGGCCAAGATGAAAGTTTCAAGCCCCAAAAAAGTGCCAAGACGAGGTCCAACCAACTAGGGTGGGTTGGGAAACCATTGCCCACCTCATAACGCATCCACTTGTAAAATTTCATAGAAAACCCACATCCGAGTCAAAAGTTATGACCTCCAGAAGTCCCTGCATCATTACTACCCAACCGGATATTTTTATCTGAAAATCTGGTTACATTATCTTGTTCCTAACCGAACATTCCAAGTGGACATTTCCTAACCGAATATTCTAAGCAGACATTTTCCAACCAGACATTTCCATAACTGGTTGCTTTGCCTAAATCTCAACTGAACTTTTTTCATCCATATATCATGTTGCGTGACTCATTTCCATCTGAAGCTTTTCAAATGGATATCTTGTTATATGCATGTCTCGATGAACTTAACCTAACATTTGACTTGTGCGGAACTTCCATTTGGAACTGGACATATCCAGATGCCCTAATTGCATCTGAACCTGACATCTCAAAGTGAAATAAAGCCAAGGTACAATGATTTACAAGGAATGGGAAAGGTGCCAAAGAAAAATAAAATATAAACACTTTAAATTGTTGTAAAAGCTTCATCAAAGGGCACTTCTTTAATATCCCTATCCTGAAATGCATTTCTTTCACATGAATACTTCTATTCAACACCAATCACCATTACTGCAGGATGAAATGATTTACAGGTAGCTCAAACAATGTCCAAATTTAATGCACCAGTACTAGAGGTGGATGAAGAAGATGAAACAGTGTATGCAGGTACCCCAGACAAATGGATTTCCTAGGGATGCATTTGACTAAAGGCCCTCCTGCATTAAAATGTTGTACCAGAGACATGGATGACCTTATAAATTGTAGTTTTCCAACATGATAAGGATATGGGTGCCCCTCCAAATCATGCAAATCCCTTGGCAGGGCCATGGACCGAATTTATTACAGTATAGGTGACCTGGGTAGTCTGCAAAAACATGTTGACTAGGTTTCCTCATGCCCAGGGTTATATAGTGAAATGAAAAAGCTATATAAACATGTAGAGATGTAGTTTAAAAGGGTTAGCTATTATGGGCCATTATTCAGATTGAGAGATTCATTTGCAGGTCAAAACCTTGTGGTATTTTCCAGGATTGGATGGATTTGATGAGTTGTGTTGTCTTCCAAGCCTTCTATGTCTATGTACAAGTTCAACAATGAAGAAAAGTCATCATTTGTGTTTATTCTCACCTGTAACGAGTCTTTTCTCTCTTTGTAATGGATATTTAGCTTCTATGATCAATATAAACAAATATTTTTCCTTTCTCTTCATTTATGCATTGTGTTTATCTGAAATCTACAACTCATTCTATGGATGCAATATCCCTCCTATAGTTATAGTTTTATATCCAATCCTTTGTGGGATTTCATGAGTTTGTGAGTTTATTTCAGTTTTAGAGATCATTACTGTGCTATGTTAGTTGCAATTGAACAAACTAAATCTGGTGCATCACCCCTTTAATTTTAGATTCTCCCCCTTCCCCTATTCCCTGGTAACCATTAGCATTAGGTTTAGCTATAGAAATTCTCTGGACCTTAAGTCCAGAAAGAGGAACCAGCCTTCTTTGGAGGTTTGATCTCGATTGCAAGGTCCCACACCTTGAGATCATTCCAATGTTTCATTGAGTTTGTTAGAACTGTCAAAAGCTTCAACAACACTAGGGTGTAAATTTAGGTGACAACAATTATGAGTCAAGTTTGTTGTATAGGATAGTTTCTTTTCCATGATGTAATAGTTCTTTCTATTTTACTTCATCCATTTGCTTACATTTTCCTTGGCTACAAAAATGCCCGATTAGGTATATCCACTAATAAATTTTCCTGCATAACTAGCATTATCCTCTACTATAGCAAATGATTCAAAACTTTTAGTTGTTACTGTACCATGTACTCTATATGGAAGCCTAAAGATATGGTTAGAATTAGAATATCCTATGAAAATATATCTTGACATATTTATATTTTTTAAATATAGAAATGATACTATCATATTTATATTTTAAAAAATATATATAAAGTACCACTATTAGTTGCACCATAATATTAATTATGTGCTATAGTAGTGTTTTTAATTATGCCAAAGTATTCCATAGTTGCACAATATTCTTAATCCACATGGATGTTATAGTGTATGTGTCAATTGGTAGTTATGCCTGATCATTAAAAATGGTTGAAGAGCTAATTTAGAAAGTTGCATAGAAATATTCAAGAATGTGAAAACTTGTTGAATAGACAAAACAAACATGTACTACTATTATGCATGTCCAAGGTGTGGTAATTGAGGAACTCAATTGTTTCTAGAAACCCCATAAATAAATATAGATTTTAAGTTTATGTGCAACAGAATATTTGTGTGTATCATTATTTGTACTTTCCTCTTTTCCCTAATTCCCAATTAAAGATAGAAATGGATGTTGGTAGGATGTGGACAGGGATTATGTGCACAAGAAAAACTTGAGGATAATGTAAATGAATCTAGATTGTGAAGGAAATTTATATACCACTATGAGGATAGCCAATCTAATAGAGCCAAGAGTTTGCATGCTTTGAGAGGCTAAAAAATATTATAATTCCCTTAACATAGAAAATTTTAGATATAATTTATAAAGGTTCATATGCCACCCAGGTCGACAAATAAAATCAAAGAGGGAAGAATTTATTAAATACATATAAATATCAAAAGAAATCATCATGTGGGGGCTATTGAAATCGTATGAAACAAACATGGAATTGAGGTGAATTGGTTGAGGAACAAGATTACATCAAAGTGTTAGAGAGAGAGGGGAATAGAGAAATAGAGAGACAAAAGTGGGGGGGATGTGGGGTGAGAGAGAGGGGGGACTAGAGAAAGAGGGATAGAGCTAGAGATAAGAGATAGAAAAAGAGGGCAAATATATATAACCAAAAAAATATTAAGGTTAAAATTAGGGTTAGGGTTAGTGATATAATTAGGGTGGGAGATAGAATTAGAGTTAGGGTTACAATTAGGGTAAATATTTATAACAAAAAAATCATTAAGGTTAGAGTTGGAATTACAGTTGGGGTTAGGGATAAAATTCTGATTAGGGTTAGAATTATGGTTATATATATAATTAGGGTCAACATTAGAATTACGTTTAGGGTTAGGGTTAGAAATAGGGTTAGGGATAGAATTAGGGTTACGTTTATGGTTAGAATTAGGGTTAGGGTTAGAAATAGGGTTAGGGATAGAATTAGGGTTACGTTTATGGTTAGAATTAGGGTTAGGGTTATAATTGCAATTAGGATTAGGATTAGAATTAGGGTTAGGGTTAAGGATAGAATTAAGGTTAGGGATAGAATTAGGGTTAGGGTTACAATTTAAATTTAGGTTAGAATTAGAGAAAATATATAGCCAAAGGGTTGGGATTTGATTTATGGTTAGGGTTAGGGCTAGAGTTAGGGTTACGGTTACGATTAGAATTAGTGTTACAATTAGGGAAATATATATAACCAAAAATTTAGGGTTATAATTAGGGTTATAGCTAGAATTAGGGTTAGTGCTACAATTACAATTAGGGTTACAACCAGGGAAAATATTTATAACAGAAAAATCATTAGGGTTAGAGATAGAATTAGGGTTGGGCTTAGGGATAGAATTACGATCAGGCTCAAAATTAGTGTTACATATATAATTAAGGTAAGGGTTAGAATTTTAGTTAGGGTTGGATTAAGGGTTAGGGTTAGGGTTAGAATTAGGATTAGGGTTGCGGTTAGTATTAGGGTTAGAGTTAGAATTAGGGTTAGGGATAGGGTTGGGGTTAGGGTTAGGGATTGGGATAGAACTAGGGTTATGGTTTTGGTTATAATTAGGGTAAATATATAACCAAAAAAACATTAGGATTATAATTAGGGTTAGAGTTAGAATTAGGGTTAGGGTTAAGGATAGAATAAAGGGTAGTGATAGAACTAGGGTTAGGGTTACAGTTCAAATTAGGGTTGCAATCAGAGCAGATATATATAACTAAAGGGTTGGGGTTAGAATTAGGGTTCAGAGTAGAATTAGGGGTAGGGTTAGGGCTAGAATTAGGGTTAGGGTTATGATTAGAATTAGGCTTACAATTAAGGAAAATATATAACCAAAAAAATTAGGGTTAGGGTTAGGGATAGAATTAGAGTTAGGGTTATGATTAGAATTAGGGTTACAATTAGGGCAAATATTTATAACCAAAAAAATTGTTAGGGTTAGAGTTACAATTAGGGTATATATATATATATTAGGGTTAGAATTAGGGTTGTTAGAATTAGAGAAAATATATAGAACTTAAAAAACATTATGGTTAAGATTAGGGTTATAGTTAGAATAAGGGTTAGGGTTAGGGATAAAATTAGGGTTAGTGATAGAATTAGGGTTAGGGATAGAATTAGAGTTAGGGTTCTATGTAGAAATATGATCCAAGGTAATAATGGAAGATAAATGTAATATAACTCAATACCTTCACCTCAAACCAAACCCTCACACTTAGATGGAATGGAGTAGAGTGCACCCTAATTCCACTAGCTTTGTTCTATGGATATATTATGCATTGTGGACTACTCACAAAACCAACATAATCTAGGTATGAGATGGCTATAATGGAGGCATATGATAATGACAATGATATGGAAAATGATAGCATGTAATTGCATATGAAAGATGTGTTGTGATAATGATGTGAGAGGCTCAATTTATAGAGGTCAATTATGATGAATGAAGGGCTAGGATCAAAAGATAAAATGGATGGCTAAGATTAAATGAGAGGATTATAGGTCAAGGATAAGGATCTTCTAGAGCATTCTTTTATGTGAATGGTGGAGATTAAAAGATGTGTGATAATGGATGGTGGAGATGAAAAGTGAATTTAATTTTGTGTCAATTATTTAATAATTGTGGTGAGTGATTGAAGATAAGGATGTGAGTGGGTAAATTAAATAAATAATGAGATTATTTAATTAATTTATGGAGAGGAAGTTGTTAGAAGTGATAAATTAATTAAATAAATGGGTTTTATTAATTAATTTAAGAGGAAAATGGGAGATTAAATAAATAAATAAAATTTATTTATTTAATATGGGAAAATGGGTTAAATGAAAGATGGATTAATTAATTAAATAATAAAATTATTTAATTAATTTAGAAGACATGCTAGGATGTGAAGTGGTGTTAGGGATGTGTTGAAAATGAAGATGAATACATGGTCATTTTCAGGTGTTTACAATTTGCCCCTCTTTGAGATGATATTGTGACTAAGAGAAGTAACATCATTTCAAAGAAGATAAGGTATGGATGAAGGGAAAAGTATGCCCCAACCACTTGAAGGAGTATGCCCCCTTGAGAGGATAGGTGGTTTAGAAGAACATGGATATGCTCTCAAAATAGATGAAATGGATTGGCTAAAGAAAGAATTAGGGATGAAAAAGAAAAAATGGATGAAGAATACGTTATGTTGCATTAAGTGAACAACCATATAGTTTGATATAGCACTAGACATTATGCACCAAGGTATAAAGACCAGGGTGATGATGTGTCATGTGCACCTAGCGTAATACGACCTTGTCTAGACATATGAGGAAGGAAACTTAGAGCATTAAAGTCTCAATGCACAAAAGGTATGAAATCACCTTAGATGCAAATGATGACTGGTATGCAAAAATATATTCCACTTCACACAAGATATGAATATTAGCTGGAGTAATAAGAACATCCAAAAAACATGCAAAACGCTATGCGCCATTCTCTGCTAGTCATAACACACCAAGATATGAATGGATCTAGGTGGTGTTGATAACGCATGAGAAGGAGATAGAAAAGATAAAAATCAAAAACAAAAGACCAAATGATGACACAAGTCACACAACCATTATATCTCTTGCAAAAGATTTGGATGATGTTTGGATAGGCGCCCGATGACGGAAATGATATATCCCTAGACGAGGCTTGATGATGATGTTTGATATCAAATGATATGGCAATTGATAATGTGACTTAGTTATTATTTTGACATGTGGACTAATGCTTGTGATTTTGGTTAAGGCAATGTATCGTTTGAATGGTTGTTTTGTTTGAATGTCAAGTGTTTTATTATGGAATGGACAAAATGTGAGTGTAAGGTTTATTTTGGTCATGAAGGAAAAAAGTGTATTATGGAATGTGGTAGGGATCTTTATTATGAATATGATGACTTAGATAAACATTTATTGCTTGGATTTTTTGGGATATTTGATTTATTTGTATTTTTTTGTATTTTGGTTTTTTTGTATTTTTGAAATGTTTTTGGTGTGAAATGCATGAGACTTACAGACTTACGTTCCAAATGTCTTATAGAAACTGGGAGAACAATCCAAACCATAACTAGGTACCGGTAATGTGCCCCCAAGCGATAGGGTTTTATTATGATATAGATGGGTAGGGTAGTATGGATGACTTATTATGGTAGGATAGTAAATGACACTAAGTGAAAATTTTAAACCATGATAGGACAACAATAGGGTAAATGGACAATGATGTGGTAAATGGATGAAACCTAGATGAATGAAATGGAAAGTAGAAGTCAAAGTGGTTATCTAATAGATGGTAAATGCAAGGATAGTACACATGGTGCCTATAAATTGGTTTTCACAGTGGTACTTATACAAGGTGCCACCGAAGTGGTTTTCACTAAAGGACGGATTATTTCTCTTTACTATTTTGATTTTTGTATAATACAACTGGGATACCCCACAAGTTAGGCATAGAACCTCTTGAGTTGAATGATTTTGATAAGTTCCTCAAGGGGTTGTCCCTCAAGAGTAGAAAGTTGATATGCTCCAAAACCATAATGGCTAGTAATGATGAAGGGTCCCAACCAATTCAACTCAAATTTTCCTTTCTTATCTTGATCTTGTAGATTCTTTTGATTTTCCATAAGTACAAGATCACCAACTTCAAATTTGTGTTTCTTGAGTCTCTTGTTTTAGCTACGACAAAGATGATTTTTACAAGGTGTGAGATGATTAAGAATGTTGAGACATCTTTCATCTAGTGTTTCCAATTCTTGTAACCAGGCAACCCTGTAATCTTCCTCATCAATAAGATGTTGTAATGATACCCTTAGGGAGGGGATCTCGACCTCAATTGGTAATATAGCTTCAAATCCAAAAACAAAGGGAATATGTTGTGGCTCATGTAGGTGTATGGATGCTAGTATGATATGCCCACAAAGTAGGATTGAGTTGTGAATGCCAATCCCAACCAGCTTCATTGATTGTTTTCTTCAGTATCTTGACAATAGAATTATTTGAAGCCTCAGCTTGACAATTACTTTGGGGATAATATTGAGTGGAGAAGCAGTGTTGGATATGGAATTAATGACAAAGGTGGTGAACTTCTTGATTTTTGAAAGGCTTACCATTGTCAGTAACAATGGCTTGGGGTACACCATATCGGTAGATGATGTAGTGAAGGATGAACTTGGAAATTTGTTTGTCAGTAATGTAGGTAAGGAGAATGGATTCAACCCACTTCGTATAATACTCAGTGGCGGTGATGATGAACTTATGACCATTGGATGGAGGATGAATATAACCAACGAAATTAAGTCCCCATTATGAAAAGGGCCATGGTGTAGTGATTGGTTGTAATTTTTGTGTAGGTGCATGAATCAAATCACTATGTTGTTGACAAGGAAGACATTTCTTGACAAATTGATGCACATCCTATTCTATAGTCAGTCAATAATATCCAGTCCTTAACAACTTTTTGACCAAGGTTGGACTACTAGAGTGTGCATCACATATACCCTCATGTACATCACATAAGGTGGCTTAGGCATCTTCTATGTTAAGACATCTAAGGAGAATCTGATCATGTGTCCTTCGATAAAGTGTATCGCCAAGAATGGTATAATAGGATGAATGATGGATGAAGGTTCAGCGTTGGGAATGTGAAAGATTAGGTGGTAGAATGTTGTCATGGAGAAAGGTATAGATCTCATTGTACCAAGGTGTATCAGGACCAAGAAGTTCATAAACAAGCTCATATTCTGGGATATCAAATGCAGGAATGTAAAGTTGCTCAATCAAAAATTCTAACCGTAGACTATTTGAAGGAATGTCAATCAATGACCCCATAGTTTCCATGACATCAGCATATTTATTGTTTATTCTTGGGATTTGCTCAAATCAGATCCATGAAAATGATTTCTTGAATGTGTTGATCAATTTCTTATATAGGAGATGCTTGTCATCTTTTATTTGATATTCATCATTGACTCGGTGTATGACAAGTTGAGAATCACCATAAACTTCAAGTACTTTGATATTCCATTAGATAGCCATTCTGAGACCTTTGATAAGTGCTTCATATTCTATAATATTATTTGTACAAAGAAATAGGATGCTATAGGCTTTTGGTATGAAGTCTCCTTGTGGTGTGACAAAAAGGATCCCTACTCCTGAATGATGATGTGTGAAAGATCCATCGAAGTATAACTTCCAATTTGTATGGGAGTAGATGACAAACATTAATTCATCTAGAAATTCTGAAATAAGTGGATGATCGACTTCGATAGGGGATTCTGCCAATTGATCGGCAATGGCTTGTCTTTTTATAGCTTTTTTATCCACATATTCAATGTTCAACTCACTCAAAACCATGATCCATTTTTTTGCATGTCCTGTTAGAGCAGCCTTTGATAGGAGATATTTTAGGGGGTCGATCTTTGAGATGAGCTTAGTTTGATAATTGAGCATATAATATTAAAGCTTTTGTGAGGAAAAGACAATGGCAAGACATGCCTTCTCTATAAGTGAGTAGTTTAGCTCATAGCCCACTAAAGTACAACTAATGTAGTATATAGCTCTATCTTTCCCAGTGTCATCATTTTGTGCTAACAAGGCTTCTAATGCTATTGATGTAGCTGATATGTATAAAAGGAGAAGTTATCCTTAAACAAGTGGTACTAGAACTAGTGGTGTTGCAAGATATTCTTTCAATTTATCAAATGCTTGTTGGCACTTTTTATCCCATTGAAATTCTATATTTTCCTCAATAGATGTGCGAAGGGTTGACACTTGTCAACAAGTTGTGCTATGAATCTCTTGATAAATTATATTTTTCCTTGAAGTCAATGTAGTTGCTTTAGACTCTGTAGTGGTGTCATTTCAACTATAGCTTTCACTTTAGTAGGATCCACTTTGATACCTCTTCGAGAGACAATGTAGCCTAAGAGTTTACCAGATGTCACACCAAAGACACATTTCTTCGGATTAAAGCATACCTTGTATTCATTTCAGTGGTCAAAGATTTTTTCAAGGGCATACAAATGATCTTCTCTTGTTTGTGATTTACCAAGGATATCATCAACATAGTCATCCATTGCTTTATGAAGCATAGCATGAAAAATTGTGGTCATTACTCTTTAATAAGTTGCTCCTACATTCTTAAGACCAAAAGGCATTACTTTCTAGCAATAAACTCACCAAGAACATATGAATGTGGTCTTATGTTGATCTTCTTCAATAATCTTGATTTGGTTATATCCAGAAAATCCATTTATTAGGGATAACATCTCATGTCCAACTATTAGGTTGACTATGATATCAATGTTTGGTAGTGGAAAATCATCTTTAGGACATGCTTTGTTCAAGTCTCTGAAATTTGTACAAACTCGGATCCCCCAAGTAACTTTGGAAACTAGAACAATGTTTGACACCCATTTTGAATAATCTATAGGTTTGATGAAGCCAACTACTAGTAGTTTCTCCAATTTTGCTTTGACTAAGAGAGCAATTTTGGGATGCATTTGTCTCAACTTTTGTTTGACCGATTTTTCTTTAGGATATACCGTCAAATGATATACCACCAATGAAGGATCTAAACCAAGCATATCTGCATAGGACCAAGAAAAATTATTTGATCTCTCTTTGAAAAAGATGATAAAATCTCATAATTCAAATTCTAAAAGGGATGTCACTGCAAAAGTGATCTTTGGTTCTTCAAGTGTTCCCAAATTCATCTCTTGTGTTTCCTCAATAAGAATGGGAGATCTCTCTTAGTATACCTCAACTTTAGGGAGGTCAAATTCCTCATCCTTAGGCACCTCAAGGAGGTTTTCACCCTTGGATACGTCCTTTATTTTTACTTTTTTATCGTCCAAAAGAGCCACAAAGCGGTTTTCACTAGGGGAAGTGATTTTTATATTTTCACTTTTGCGACTAAGGAATTTGACCATCTCTCTGAAGTAGGCATTAGTGTTGAGCTCTATAGTGTATCCTATCTTTTGATCTCCAATTGGTATTCCTTATCATAATCCCAAGAATTCAACAATAGCCTCGTCATTTTGAAAGACATCTAAAATAGGAGGGCCAAGTGTTGGCCCCAATCAATGAGTTTGGGATAGATGAGTTGAAGGTTACGGGATAGTGTTGATGATGGAAATAACATGGTAAGGGTGAAGATGGATGAATTGTATAGCTCAACAATACACTCAAGGGATTCATCATAGGCATCCTCATTAGTACCTTCAACAGTGGGAAATTCCTTAGCTACCTCATCCAAGATAAATTCAAGCTCTGAAGATACTAGCTCTTGTGATCCAAACCCTAGCCGCAAGTGTCTAAGTCTACGTGTAGCTTGAATGGGTTCAATAGTTCCTTGTCCTTGGTAACCCATGTTTTGTGCTATATGAAAACCTTTAGGATATTTCTCAAGAGGGAGATTGTCTTGTTCATCTATTTTCTTATAGAGCCATTCTAAAATATCTGCATCAATGATCTCTTTATCTAGTACACCCCAACGAGAAAACTTAGTTGGCTTGCAATTGATTGTGATAGTTGAAATAGGCCTATCATGGTGAGGTCTTCCAAAGATTTTAGGAGAAAGTGGGAGTTGCCCCACACAAAAGGCTCCTTGTAGAGTGTATTCTCCTAATCCTTTGTCAATAATCTTAGCCTTGATCTTGGGATGTGTGGTGGATGAAGAAGCAAGTGTGGATGGATCAATATATGATGGAGATGGTTTAGCAATGTCATTGGTAGGACAATAATTAGCTTTGTGATATGGGCCTTCCAATAGGCGACAATATTTGAAGGGGTGTGGATCAGCATATATGGTGATTTATTGGTCATTATAGGGGAATTTGATGCATTGGTGATAGGTGGAAGGAACAGCCTTCATGACGTGAATCCATAGGTGTCCTAGGAGAATGTTATATGGGAGATCAAGGTCTAATATTTGACAAGTGATTTCCATAAGTGTGGGACTTAATTCAACAGGTAGCTTGATGGTTCCTACTAATCGTCTCTCAGCTTCATCATAAGCCTTGATTGTAATGGAATGTTTTTTTATCAATAACCATGGTGGAGTATCCCAATTATCTTACCAATCTTAAGGTGCATAGGTTTAATCCCAATCCACCATCTACTAGGACCCTTTTGACTTTGTGTTTATGGATGACTACTTCTAGGTGGAGGGGTTCATTATGAAATGAATCGACAGTAGGCATGTCTTTCTCAATGAAAACTAGGTGGTGTGTGGATGCAAGGTGTCCAAGAATGGCTTGGAATTGTTCAACATTAATGTCATTAGGGACACAGAACTTGATCAAGGCTTTATCTAATATCTCCTTATGCATAGGGGAGGTACAAAGAAGCTCTAGGATGGATATTTCTAGAAGAGTCTTCCCTAGATGATCAAGGATATTATATTTGGAACATGCTATGGATGAGGATGGCATAGATAAAGATAGGGCTCCTTGAATAGTGATGTGACTACTATGAGTGGTAAGAACACAATCAGGATTATTAGTTCTTATGGTTATGGTGGCTACTTGTGATCAGAAAACATCAATACGAAACACAACATAATCATATAAAGGGGAGGAATTGAGTTTATTGGAATGATTGTTATTCTTAGAGGAACTACCTTGACCATGTTGAGGGAATGCATCTTGGTATACTCCCAATTTTTCATTGGATGACTTTGGAGGGGGTTCATCTATAGTAACATCTCCTCGATCTATAAGATCTTGGGTATAGTTCTTAAGTCTCATGCAATTGATTGTTTTATGACCCTTGATCCTATGATATTCACAATACTCATTGTCATTGTACCAATGGGGTTTAACATCATTTTCCTCATAAGGTTTGATCTTGGGAAGTTTAATGAGGCTTGCTTGTAAAAGTTTTTGAAAAATAGATTCCATAGGTTCTCCCAAGTTTGTGAATTTACATCTAGGTCTTAATCCTTGTATAGGATTATTCTTGGGAACGGTAACATTTTCATTTGATGATGATGATTTGAGTGCTAATGGAGGATTTTGGATATTTTGTACAAGCTTAGAATTTGTGACACCATCATTGACAATGTTCATATTCTTGGCCCAAAAATGTTGTTTTTCATTGGATTGGTTGTTGGAGTCTTTATTGTCTTTGAAAATTTTGACAAGTCCTTTTGGTAATAGGGATTTCTCTATGGTTGTGCCTTTATCAATTATCTCCTCAAAAGTATCAACACATCAGACTTGAAGGTGAAAGGTCATTTCTTGATTTAAGTTTTGGATGAAAAGATTAAAAATTTGTTTTTCAAGAATGGACCAAGGGAGCTTACTAGCGAGGTTTCTCCAACATTGCAAGAAGGTAGTGAATGATTCCCCATTTCTTTGTTTAGATTGCAAAGGTCGGTCATGGACATATCATGTTCAATGTTGTATGAAAAGTGAGCTATGAATTTGTCGGCAAGCTCCTAGAAAGTTTTAATTCCATGAGGAAGATGGGAGAACCATTTAATGGCTTGACCTCCTAGGCTACAAGGGAAAAGTCTCATCAAGTGTCATCATATGTAACATCCATACATGCTATGAAGAACTCTCGTAGATGGTCTCTAGGATCACCCTTCCCCTTGTATTTATCAAATTTCAAGAATTTAAAGTTTTGAGGAAAAGGGTTCATGACTAGAGATTTTTCAAATGGGTATGGACAAATTTCTTCAAAGGTGTATCTCTTATTTTGGTTTCCTTTTTGCATATAGACTATCATTTTTTCATAAGTTGTTACATGTCTAACGACTCATGGGATGATGTGGCAGATGTGATGGATGAGGTTGTGGTTGATGTTGTTGCATTTGGGCTTATTGTTGTTGTGTTTGGGCTTGTTGGGGGGATATGAGTTGTTGTAAAAGGGCTTGTTGTTGTTGTTGGAGGATGAGTTCTTGGAGGGCAAATGTGTTGGGGTTTTGAACATGTGATGATGAGGATTGATTTTGGACTTGTGAGATTTGGGGCATGGATACATTATCTTGGGTATGAATATGTGGTATAGTTGATGATATGTAGATGGGGTTGGATACTTGAGTAGTGAGGGGTGGAATGGTTATACCACTAGAAGATGGAAAGATGGGATCAATTCTAGTAATGGGTTGTGACATACCTATAGAAGAAATAGGTGGAGTTATGGATGTGCTAATATGAGGGAATGATGTAGGGATGGATGATGATGATGGGATATTTGATGTTGGGGGCATGATGGTAGTTGTAACTTGAGGCATTGACATGGGCATGCTAGGGATATGTTGTGCCACACCTATAGAAGAAGTAGGTTGATTCATGGATGTGTTGATGTAAAGATTTGACATGGGATTTAAGGTCTCGTCAACATGTGGTTGGGAGGAACCTCCAAATGGATTATCAACTTGATAAGAGTAACCTTGAGGTATCAAAGAGGACACATCAAAGTCAAAAGGTACCTTGACTCCTTGGTATATTAACTTTTGGAAGTAACTTTGGGCATTCTTTGAAATGATATGGTCCACTAGGGATTGATTATTGGGGTCTTCCATAAATTTTTAAACTCTAGACTCATAATCAAGGGACTCATGGGTAGAGATACTTGGAATTTGAGGCTCTTGCATATGATTATCATGCTCTTGTGTATATAGGGGATTTGATGATGGTTGGAGAATGTCTTTATAAGCATCAGGTATGAACATGTCAGTGGGCATTCCAAACTTAGGACAAAATCTAGGCACAATGTTGGATGGCAAGATATTTCCTCTACATTGGGAAGTAGGCTCTTGATGGGATTGTTGTTGAGATTGTTGATGAGATTCTTGATGGAATTCCATGATTCTCTTAGCTTGTAGCCTTGTGATGGGCATAAATAAGAGGACCTGGATATGAAATGAAAAGATGATGGATGTAAATGGATGATGATAGATCAACTTTGGACTTGGGGATTGGTTATGTTTTAAATGAGGGCTTAAATGATTCTGGGCCAAAAGACGTCAAGGGATATGGGGATGGTATGGATAAAGTATGAGTATGACAAGGAAATGACAAAGGTATGATGATGACAAGGATATGAGGATGATAAGGATATGATGATAAGGGTGTGGCAACCAAATTATGATAGTGACAAAGATAAGGTAATGACAAAGATATGATATGACAAGGATGAAAACCAAGATAATGACAAGGGTGACAAAAAGGATACAATGATGATATGGATATGACAATGATATGATATGATAAGGTTCAAGATATGATAGTAGGATGATATGATATGACAAAGATATGATGGGATAAAACCAAAATAGCTCAAGATTCACCTAGATATTTTATTATGGATAAAAATGGGATTCCTTTCACTACTTAGGGTTGACAAATGCCTAAGAAAGAAGAGGAATGATGATAATCTTTCTACTTGGGGTAGAAAAGATCCCAAACAAAAATAAGATAGGATAAAAGACCCACTAACTTAATAGTAGTCAAAGCTCCTAAGTCAATAGACCTCAAAGAATGATAGAAAGATCTACGATAGGCTTTTGCAAATTTTGGATTTGGTTGATGGTTTGATTGATAGATCAAAGGATTGATTGCTTGATAAATGATTTGGTTGACAAATGGGTGGATAAGCAAATGGATTTTGTGGATAGATGAACTAGAGGATAGATGGATTGGTTGGCCAAGTGAATGAATAAGCTAATGAACTTGGTTGACAAATGGATTTTCAGGAGATAAATGGATGATTGGTTGGGTTGACCAAATTCAGGTCCAAAGGATGGATGGTTGACCAAAAGATGGATAGGAACTCGCAAGTCCAAAATCTAGGTAATGAGCAAGGCAATGATGGGTGATTATGGACGAACAAGGCAATATTGGATGATTAGATGGTAGTAAGGACTAGCTGGGCTAAAAGATGGGTTTGTTTTAGGTTACTATTTAACCCTACAGTTAGATCTACAAGCCTAAGTTTTAGTTTTCAAAGACTAAAACTAATTTCTGGTATAGGCACCGAGTTGTAGTCATAGGCACACTGAAAAAGAGCATAGGCATGATGACTAGAAGCACAAGCGCGGAAATAAAAAGAAGAGGTGTAAAACTATAGTCACAGGCACGAAACTATTCTGATTTGGTGTTTTATGACAAATTTTTGGAATTTGGCAAGAGATATACAAACACAAAAAAACACAATGGCTGACTTGTGACTTATCAAGGTAATTGGTGTGAATTGCTTCCTGACTGAAAATGGCTTTTATTGGTTTTACACAAAGAAAACATGCCAAACACATTAACAAGCCTAAAATTATTCAAGTGGGAGTGTCAAATATTGTGGACTCACAAGGCTAACATCCATCCCCACTAATTTGATAATGGTGACATCCATTCCCTTAATACCATCTACCATGTAATTAGATAGCTAGGGAATGTATGGTCATGGACCACCATACACCCCTTGTTGATAACTGAGAGGGGGGGGGGGGGTGAATCAGTTATCCTAATTATTTCTTCTTTTGAACCTTCTTATCAATCAAAGCAGTATTGAATCAAACAAACAAACATTATCATGAAATGAGAAACACATGACACAGTATTTTGACATGGAAACCCGGTTAAGGGAGAAAACCACGGGGTGATTAACCCAAAGATTATTCTCTGTTAGAAGAATAAGGAATTACAAAATGGCACTTGCCAATTAGGGCTCACTGCCCGAGCACACTGCTCACAAAGAGGCCCACTGCCTACAAGGAGACACACTGTCTACAAAGTGATAAGAATCACAGTCTTGAACTGGAGAATGACATCTTTACCATGTTCAGATCAGTTCCATTTAAGCCCAGAAACATCTGCTCTGCCTTCTGCACTTCTCTTCTCTACTCCACCTTTTTCCACACAAAATCACACTTCAAAATGAACTCACAAACCTTTATTTATACAAGACATCGACTTAGGAACAATCATCTAAGTCGGCAATCAACCATAAGAATATCTGCAAGATGAATAACACATCCGGTCGGCCACCATAAGAACATTCGCAGGATGAACAACTCATCCAGTCGGCTAAACAGAGCAAGAACTTCATCCGGAAGAATATCTTCAATTTCGGGCTCTACTATCAATGCGGACCAACAACACAACCTCAACATGATCCAAGAACCTTCACAAGCCTGCCTGAATGACCAGGTACGTCTGCATTTCCTTTACTTACTGAAATCTCTTATCCTCCTTATCCGGAACTTCAAGAACACTGTCTGTCGCCACTGTCATAATGCAAGAGGTACTTCCGGACCTCCAAATCATACACAACTTGAGATGGCACATCACAAGGACATCCCAAAGACTCCTTCCAATCCACAGATTAGGATTATATAGTTCTGGACCTCACTGGACCTTTTTGTGATCCTCTGTCACCTCTGAATACTTGCCGGAACCAGTTCTACACTGACAGCCACAACTCCTTCAGATCTTCATGCGGACCTCTAAAATCTTAACTGAAGCATCTCAAGACTCATATCTACAAACCCTTTAATCCGCATCCTCCGGTTCGCATCCTATACAGTACATTTGCCTTCTTCTCATCACTGTTCTTTACTGTTCCTGACTGAGGCTAATTTTCTCAATATCCTCAGCACATTGCTCATTGAATCCTTCTTGTCAAAGCAATATGAGTATGTTGACATCAATGACAACACTGGTTTACCTCATACTTGCAACAATCTCCCCCTTTGTCATTGATGGCAACATATGATGTGAAAAACCATCAAGACAAGAAACTTCTCCTTTCTGTCACTTCTCCCCCTATCAGCAACATGTCTTCTCCTCATTTACTGCTCCCCTTTTGATCATCAGCTACTTGTTTTTCACATGTCTTCTCTCCCCCTTTGACATCAATGGCAAAGGGCTCATACTTGCAATTTTAACACATCAGAATCATACCAGCTGCTCCCCCTTAGTAGCAGCTCCCCATCATCAATCTGGATCACAAGATATGACTGTGATATCCACCGGACTGATGCACATCAGTGCATCCTAGTTCATCACCGGAGGGGCCATGACCCCTAACTTCTCCCGGAGATATTCAAAAGAGTCCTTGGGAAGAGGTTTAGTAAAGATATCTGCAATCTGATCCTTGGAGGGAACATACTCCAACCTGACTTCTTCCTTGTTCACTTGTTCTCTCAAGAAGTGAAACTTGATAGATATGTGCTTAGTCTTAGAGTGTAATATCGGATTCTTGGAAATATTAATTGCACTTGAATTATCACAGAAAATTGTGATAGGCTCCGCATATTCAATTTTAATATCTCTTAGCATCTGCTTCATCCATAGGATTTGAGTGCAACTACTTGCTGCTGCAATGTATTCTGCTTCAGTTGTAGACAGAGATATTGCATCTTGTTTCTTGCTTAGCCAAGAAACCAATCTCTTCCCCAAAAAGAATGCTCCACCACTGGTGCTCTTTCGATCATCTACATCTCCTGCCCAATCTGCATCTGTGTAAGCATGAAGAGAGAAATCTGGATCTCTAGGGTACCATAGACCATACTCAACTGTTCCTTTCAAGTACCTAAAAATTCTTTTGATTGCCATAACATGAGATTCTCTAGGATCAGCCTGGAATCTTGCCACAAGACCAACAGCCTGCATTATATCTGGTCTGGTCTGAGTGAGATACAATAATCCACCAATCATTGATCTATACATTGTCTGATCTGCCTTTGGGGAGTCATCATCTTTGCTCAACTTACATCCGGTTGCCATGGGAGTGTTCATTGGTTTTGAATCTTCCATACCAAATTTCCTTAACAATTCTTTCACATATTTGGTCTGAGAAATGAAGATCCCTTTCTTTGTTTGAGTAATTTGCAGACCCAAGAAGAAATTCATTTCACCAAGCATAGACATTTCAAACTCACATTTCATCTGATTTGCAAAAGTTTTGCACATACTATCTCTTCCTCCAAAAATGATATCATCCACAAACACTTCAACAATCAAAATGTTTTCATGATCAATTTTGAAATATAAGTTACTGTCAGCAGTACCTTTGCTGAATCCAATCTGCACAAGATGCTTATCCAACCTTTCATACCATGCTCTTGGAGCTTGTTTTAATCCATACAATGCTTTCTTCAACTTACAGACCATATCATCATTGTCAGATAATTGAAATCCATCCGGTTGTTCAATGTAAACTTCTTCTTCCAGATCACCATTTAGGAAGGCAGACTTGACATCGATCTGATATACCTTGAAGTCTTTGAAGGCAGCAAATGCAAGAAATAATCTGACTGCTTCAATTCTTGCCACGGGAGCAAAGGTCTCTTCAAAATCAATTCCTTCTATTTGGGAGTAGCCTTTGCAGACCAATCTAGCTTTGTTTCTGATTACTTTACCAGCTTCATTTAATTTGTTCCGGAAGACCCATTTGGTTCCAATCATATTCCTGTCTCTAGGTCTAGGAACTAGATCCCAAGTATGATTTTTCTCAATTTGCATTAATTCATCTTTCATTGCTTTAGTCCAGTTTTCATCATTGCAGGCTTCATTTACTGTTTTAGGTTCAATCTTTGAAATCAGACAACATTCATCCTGATTTTGAGCAACATTCCTTCTAGTTTGCACACCTTTGCTTCTGTCACCTATGATCTGATCTTCAGAGTGGTTTAGTGTTACATACCTTGGAATTTTGGGAGTATCCTGCACTGCTGCTTCTTGATCAGGCTCATTCAAACCTATCTCTTCTTCCTGATTTACCGGATCAGGCTGACTCTATCTTACCGGAGAGGATTGAGTTCCTTGAATCTGAACACCGTCTTGGTCATCTTCATCAAATTCATAAAATCTTGAGGGCTTCTCAATTCCTTCATCAACTTTCACATTAGTGCTTTCTATCATCTTCCTCAGTCTCTTATTGTAACACCGGTATGCTTTGCTTTGAGTGGAGTAACCCAAGAAAATTCCTTCATCACTTCTAGCATCAAACTTTCCTAGATCTTCATCTCTTTTGATATAACACTTGCTACCAAATACTCTGAAATATTTCACAGTAGGAGTGATGCCAAACCAGAGTTTGTAGGGGGTCTTACCGGTATTGTTTCTGATTTGAACTTGATTTAGAGTGTAGACTGCAGTGTTGATAGCTTCTGTTCAGAACATCTGAGGAACATTTGCTTCCAACATCATTGTCCTGGCAGCTTCCTGGATGGTCTGGTTCTTTCTTTCAACTACTCCATTCTGCTGTGGAGTCCTAGGAGCAGACAATTGTCTCCTTATACCCTGCTTCTCACAAAAGTCAATGAACTCACCAGATGTAAATTCACCACCTCTATCAGACCTTAGACACTTTAGTTTCAATCCGGTTTGATTCTCTACCATAGCTTTGAAGATTTTGAACTTCTCAAATGCTTCTGATTTTTCTTTTAGAAAGGTAACCCACATCATCCGGGAATGGTCATCTATTAACAACATGAAATATCTATCACCTTGCAGACTCTTGATTCTTGTCGGACCACAGAGATCAGTATGTACTAATTCCAACAATCCGGTAGAGGACTGATCTTTGCTTTTGAAAGAGACTCTGCTCTATTTACCTAGCTAACATTCTTTGCACAAACTATTTGTAGGTTTCATCAATTTTGGAAGATCTCTTACAGCCTAAGTATGGCTTATCTTGATGATGTTATCAAAATTTACATGACACATTCTTCTATGCCATAACCAACTCTGATCAATTTGAACAAACAAACAACTTTTATTTGAACCAACCAGATGAAAGATATTACCTTTTGTCTGAGTACCAGATGCAATTTCAGTTCCAGAACTTGTAAAGATTCTGCATTTTCCATTCTTAAACCAGAGATCATAGCCTTTGTCTACTAACTAACCAACACTGAGAAGATTGTGCTTCAATCCTTCAACATATAGTACATTACCTGTTTTGCTCTTTCCATCAAAGGAAATAGTTCCCCTACCTCTGATTCTACCAGCAGAATTGTCACCAAACTTTACCATTCCTCCTTCATACCTTTCCAAATTCAAGAACTTATTCTTGTCACCAGTCATATGGTGAGAACATCCACTGTCAATAACCCAATCATCCTTTTCTTCCACTTGAGCAGCCAAAGCTTTTTCAACAACTTTGTGATTGACAGATTCAGAGAGTATTGAATCTTCTTCCTTGATGGCAATAAACACCCACTCATTTCTGGATTTGCTTCCTAGTTCTGATTCATCATCTGTTACTCCTTCATTGTCATCTTCTTCATGAACATAATAGCAGTTCTTTTGAAACCTTTGTCTGTTAGTATTAGACCTTGCAGATCTTTCCGGACATCTTGAAGAAAAATGACCAATCTTATTGTAGTTGAAGCACTTAAAAGGTAGTTTTCCTTCATACTTACCGGATCCTCTTGGTAGTCTTTTTGCAATGAGGGCTTCAAGTTGAGCTGTTTCTGCTTCTTCTTCTTCCATGTCTCTTCTTGCTTGATCATACCATGTCATCTTCCTTGAAGAGTTTTCTCCCGGATCAACTCTCTATTTGCCTTTCACATAGGCACTGGCTTTGAAAGCAGATTCAGTCTTGGGAGGATCATCTCCAAACTCGGTCATTTCAAATGCAGCTAGCTTGCCAGCCAATTGTTCTCTTGTGACAGTTGTGTGGGCTCTGAATTCATCAATTGCAGCAACCTTGATTTTGTAGGCAGCAGGAAGGGATCTAAGGATTTTGCAAATAATCTCATTTTCATCCAGAGTTCCACCAGCATTTCTAATTCCACACACTAGTTCATTCACTCTTGGCATAAAAGTAGTGATGTTTTCATCATCTCTCATCTTCAATCTTTCGAATTTCCCTTTCAAACTTTGCAACCTTGCACTCTTGACAAACTCATCTCCTTCATACAGAAGTTCCAGTTTAGTCAGGATCTCATATGCAGTTGGTAGGTCAATAACATTTGAGAGATCTGAGTCATTCAATGCGCTTAGAAGAGCTTCCTTGGTCCGCAGATTGTTTTCAGCTTCTGTGATTTCATTCAGAGTTGTCGGACCACCTTGTGGAGGTACATATGGTTTTGAAACCATGGCCAAGTATGCTTTTCCCATACATTCCAGGTGACATTTCATGCGACCTTTCCAGAGAGTGAAATTGGTTTCATCGAACTTCGGACTATCTTTTTTGTATGACGACATCCCAGATCTCCTCAAGCGGTTAAGCTTCTTTTAGAGGAACTTGGCTCTGATACCAATTGTTGATAACTGAGAGGGGGGGGTGAATCAGTTATCCTAATTATTTCTTCTTTTGAACCTTCTTATCAATCAAAGCAGTATTGAATCAAACAAACAAACATTATCATGAAATGAGAAACACATGACACAGTATTTTGACGTGGAAACCCGGTTAAGGGAGAAAACCACGGGGTGATTAACCCAAAGATTATTCTCTGTTAGAAGAATAAGGAATTACAAAATGGCACTTGCCAATTAGGGCTCACTGCCCGAGCACACTGCTCACAAAGAGGCCCACTGCCTGCAAGGAGACACACTGTCTACAAAGTGATAAGAATCACAGTCTTGAACTGGAGAATGACATCTTTACCATGTCTGGATCAGTTCCATTTAAGCCCAGAAACATCTGCTCTACCTTCTGCACTTCTCTTCGCTACTCCACCTTTTTCCACACAAAATCACACTTCAAAATGAACTCACAAACCTTTATTTATACAAGACATCGACTTAGGAACAATCATCTAAGTCGGCAATCAACCATAAGAATATCCGCAAGATGAATAACACATCCGGTCGGCCACCATAAGAACATTCGCAGGATGAACAACTCATCCGGTCGGCTAAACAGAGCAAGAACTTCATCCGAAAGAATATCTTCAATTCCGGGCTCTACTATCAATGCGGACCAACAACACAACCTCAACATGATCCAAGAACCTTCACAAGCCTGCCTGAATGACCAGGTACGTCTGTATTTCCTTTACTTACTGAAATCTCTTATCCTCCTTATCCGGAACTTCAAGAACACTATCTGTCGCCACTGTCATAATGCAAGAGGTACTTCCGGACCTCCAAATCATACACAACTCGAGATGGCACATCACAAGGACATCCCAAAGACTCCTTCCAATCCGTAGATTAGGATTATACAGTTCTGGACCTCACCGGACCTTTTTGTGATCCTCTGTCACCTCTGAATACTTGCCGGAACCGGTTCTACACTGACAGCCACAACTCCTTCAGATCTTCATGCGGACCTCTGAAATCTTAACTAAAGCATCTCAAGACTCATATCTACAAACCCTTTAATCCGTATCCTCCGGTTCGCATCCTATGCAGTACATTTCCCTTCTTCTCATCACTGTTCTTTACTGTTCCTGACTGAGGCTAATTTTCTCAATATCCTCAGCACATTGCTCATTGAATCCTTCTTGTCAAAGCAATATGAGTATGTTGACATCAATGACAACATTAGTTTACCTCATACTTGCAACACCCCTTACCTTGGAGGATAAACATTGACCAAAGTGAGATCTATCTCAACACATGGAGGTACATGTAAGCACTTCTCCTCCCCAATAGTGATGCACCACAAGATAAGACAGTCGAAAGGTCTTAACTAGGATTTACAAGCTTCTAAGGGAGTCCTTTATATATACAAGGTACAATGAGACACAAGTCTATGAGTAGGATTCCAAGCAACAGGCCCTCACATCACCAGTCTAAGTCTCAGCGGATCAAGGGTCTCGAGGATCAATTTGGGTAAGTTATGTTCACCATTGAGGTACAACTTTCACTCTCCCCCCTTTGATATACCCCACCAGAACATGTGGTTGAGGTTGCCCCTTTAGAGTGGGTGTGTCTCTAAAGGCAGGCCTCCCAAGGCAAAGATTATACTTGGTGTTTTTTATCTTTAAGATTGCATGAAGCACGAGGAGAGAGCATATGCACAAACAAGCAAATATTGGGATAATAAAGAGAAGGAATGTGTAGTTTTTGATCTCCAAGATCACACGAAGTGAAAGGAGAGAGTATACACCAACACACAACTTCAAAGACATGGAAAACAAATGTTCATTAACCCATTAATATACTTTAGTGTCTAATTTAGTCGAAAAACAAAATCTTTGACAAGCGGTGCTACAAGCAAATTTTATCTTTGACAAGCGTGAACAAGCTACACAAATGTGTTAGTTCCAAGATCAAGCCAAATTGTTAACTACAAAATGATAATCAATCAAAAACATGAAAATACAACCAAAAGCATAGAAACAGGGATAAACCAAATTAGAAAACTGGACTGTTATACCTGATTTACCTTTTCAGCACAAGTGCATTGACAAACTGCACAAGCATGGCAATAGGGGGCATAGACACTCAAGAATCTAGAACAGGTGGGGATCTATAGAGACACAGGCATGGACCTACATGACAAAGGTGTGGAGATTTGGATCTTAGGCATAGATTCATGAAGTACAAGCGCTAAATCAAAATTGTCAAATATAACCTAGAAAAAATAGACAATCAGGTCTGACAGAAAATAGAAAATGACTAACAGAGACAGATCTAGAGATCCCAGTTGGTGGAGATGATGAAACCCTAGCTACACAAAATGACACATAGCAAAGTCACACTTTTGCAGGTGTAGGCGCGAATCTAGAAAGGATGACGAAATCTCATAATACAAACATGATAAAACCTTACAAAACTAAATATTAGTTGATCAACAAGTCAGATCTGAGGGTTAGCAACACAGATAAGCCAAAATCTAATAGAAAATTTAAATTAAATAGTTGTTAAAGATCAAAAAACAAAACTAGGTCAAAAATAATCAACAGGCGCTGAGATAGAGCATGTAGGCGCGGCGACAGAGCGCATTGATGTGCCACTTGCAAGCATAGGCATGCCAAATGGAAGCTCCAACGCACTGTGACAATCAAGGACGCGGATCTACAACTTGCAACTAAAAATGATAGAATTCCTTCTGAAAACAAAAGCTAATTAAACTAACATGGGTTCCACCAGGCGTGCAAAAAATGTATGTAGAAATATCATCCAAGGTAAATAATTAAAGATAAATACAATATAACTCAATACCTTCAACTCAAACCAAACCCTCACACTTAGATAGAATGGAGTAGAATGCACCCTAATTCTACTAGCTTTGTTCTATGGATATATTATGCATTGTGGACTGCTCACAAAATCAACATAATCTAGGTATGAGATGACTATAATGGAGGCAAATGATAATGACAATGATATGGAAAATGACATCATGTACTTGCATATGAAAGATGTGTTGTGATAATGATGTGAGAGGTGTTGGTAGGTGGCGACTGATCAGGAAAGTACTGTAAGTAGGGCCGACTTAAAAAATTCTATTTTTTATGACTGACATAAGAAAACCCTAATTTTTGTAACCGACAAAAAGGCTTGATAAAAAGTGGCCAAGGGTTAGGGTTTTGAGAATTGTGTTGTAGCATTTGCAGCGGTATTGAGTTGCAGGGATTGCTGATTGTAATCGGTTTGATTTATTGGATAATAATATTGGACTCTCTGTTTGGTGGATGTAGCCCGAGTTTGGGTGAACCACGTTAAATCTTGTCTCTCGCTGTTATTAATTCTATGTATTTCCATTTCTCTGTTTAATCTTTATTTGTATTTAATTGATATCTTCTGCCGTCTAACCCTAACAAGTGGTATCAGAGCAGGTTGTGTTCGATTATCATCTGCAGGAAAGTCTCACGGTTGAGTGGGAGCAATGGCAGACGAGGGTAAAATGAAGGTTGATAAATTCAATGGGCAGAACTATCAGTTATGGAAGATGCATATGGAGGATTACCTCTATCAAAAGGATTTATGGAGGCCGTTGGAAGGAGTAGCCAAGAAACCGGCAACAATGTATGATGAGGATTGGAATCTTCTTGACAGAAAGGCACTGGGAACCATTCGGTTGTGCCTGGCACCATCGGTGGCATTCAATATAACGGAAGCGAAGACAACAAATGGTCTGATGAAAGCTTTGGCAAAATTGTATGAAAAACCCTCAGCCTCAAATAAGGTATTTCTCATGAAGCAGTTGTTTAATTTGAAAATGGTTGAAGGTGGATCTGTGACAGGTCACTTAAATGAATTTAATACGATTGTCAGTCAATTGACTTCTATAAATGTAAAATTTGATGAAGAAGTTAGAGCTCTCTTGATATTATGTTCATTGCCTGAAAGCTGGGATAGTTTGGTAATGGCGGTTAGTAACTCTATTTCTGGTTCAAATACCCTAAAATTTGATGATGTTGTTGGTGTTATTCTGAGTGAGGAAATTCATAAGAAAAGCTCAGGTGGATCCAAATCAGGTAGTGTTTTTAATGCAGAAAGCAGGGGCAGATCAAAGGAGAGAGGAAAAGGTTCTGGAGGTCATGGGAAGTCACGAGGAAAATCAAAGGACAAAAGATCCCAAACCAGAGGACAGAAGGATTGTTGGTACTGTGGAAAACTAGGTCATCTGAAGAAAGATTGTTGGTCTCAGAAAAATAAAGAAGGAGACAAACAAGAAGGCAATAAGGAAGCAAATGTGGTAAGTAATAAATCTGAAGATGATGTTTTGATTCTTTCCCTAGATAATGCTGATGATTCATGGGTTTTAGATTCAAGGGCCTCATTGCATGCTACGCCCCATAGAAGTTATTTTCTTGATTATGTCCAAGGGGATTTTGGGCTGGTTTATTTGGAAGATAACGAACCCTGTCAGATTGTTGGAAAAGGAAGAATCAAGATTAAGTTGCAGAATGGGAATCATTGGCTACTACAAGAGGTAAGGCATGTTCCAAGGCTCAGTAGGAATTTAATTTCAGCAGGGCAGCTAACTGAACAAGGTTGCACTATTATATTTACTGATAAAAATTGGAAGGTTTCAAAAGGTGCCTTAGTAGTAGCAAAAGGTGTGAAAGTAGGCACCTTATATCTTTGTACAAGTCATACTGTTCCTTCTACTTTAGATGTTATAGAGGAAAAACAAACAGGTTCAGGAACAGTTGCTGCAGGTTTGCAGGAAGAGACTGGAAAAGTTGCTGCAGGTTCTGAAACAACACTGTGGCATAACAGACTTGGGCATATGAGTGAAAAAGGTATGAAGGCACTTCATTCTAAGAAAGTTTTACCAGGTCTGAAATGTATTAATATGGATTTCTGTGAAAGTTGTGTGTATGGAAAACAAAAGAGAGTCAGTTTTCTTAGAGATGGGAAGCAAAACAAAAATGAAAAGTTGGAGCTTGTGCATACAGATGTATGGGGACCAGCTCAGGTATCTTCTTTCAGTGGCTCTCGATATTATGTTACATTCATAGATGATGCAACTAGGAAGGTCTGGATTTATTTCCTTAGACAGAAATCTGATGTATTTGAAACATTTAAGAAATGGAGAAGCTTGGTTGAAAATGAGACAGGTAAAAGATTAAAATGTCTCAGATCTGATAATGGCGGTGAGTATTGCAGCAAAGAATTTGAAGATTATTCTTCCTTTAATGGAATTCGTAGGCAGAAAATGATTCCAGGGACTCCACAAGAAAATGGAGTGGTTGAACGCATGAATAGGACAATAATGGAGCGTGCAAGGACCATGAGATTGCATGCTGGACTGCCTTTAAACATGTGGGCAGAGGCTGTCAACACTGCTGTATATTTAATTAACAGAGGTCCTTCAGTTCCTTTGGGCTGTGGTATTCCAGAGGAAGCATGGACTGGCAAGAAGGTGAGTTATTCTTTTCTGAAAACCTTCGGCTGTGAAGCATTTGCACATATAGATTCTGAAAATAGAACCAAACTGGATGCGAAATCAAAAAAATGTACCTTCGTTGGATATGGCATTGATGAATTTGGTTATAGGCTTTGGGATTTTGAAAATCAGAAAATTGTGAGAAGCAGGGATGTTATATTCAATGAGAAGGTGTTGTACAAAGATCAGTTGCAGTAGCATGAGAAGAAAGAAAAGGATTATGTAGTGCTGGATGATACTCCAAATAGTGATGTTCCAGTGGCTCCTCATGCTCCGCAACAGCAACCAGACATACCACAAACTCCAGTGAATGTTAGACAGTCAACAAGGATAAGTAGACCTCCTGAAAGGTTTTCTCCCTCTTTGTATTCTATTTTGTTAACAGATGCTGGTGAACCAGAAGGGTATGATGAAGCTATGCAGGTGAATACACAAGTTCAGTGGGAGCTTGCCATGCAAGAAGAAATGGACTCCTTGCTGAAAAATTAGACTTGGGAATTATGTAAGTTACCTGTAGGTAAAAAGGCTTTACCAAACAAATGGGTTTACAGGCTGAAAGAGGAAGATGGAGGTAAGAAACGATTTAAGGCCAGGTTAGTTGTAAAAGGATTTGCATAGAAATAGGGCATTGATTTTGATGAGATATTTTCTCCGGTTGTCAAGATGACTTCTATTCGTACTGTTTTAAGTATTGTGGCTGCTGAAGATTTGCATTTGGAACAGCTAGATGTGAAAACTGCCTTTCTCCATGGTGATTTGGAGGAGGAGATATACATGGCACAACCACAGGGATTTGAGGTCAAAGGTAAGGAGAAACAAGTGTGCAGATTGAAGAAGAGCTTGTATGGCCTGAAACAAGCACCTCGGCAATGGTATTTGATATTTGATAGTTTTATGGCTAAGTAAGGCTACAGTAGGTGTAATTCTGACCATTGTGTTTATTCTAAGAGGTTGGATAATGACAGCTACATTATTTTATGTTTATATGTTGATGACATGCTTGTAGCTGGGTCTAACATGGATCACATCAGAGAGTTAAAACATCAGTTATCACAGTCATTTGATATGAAGGATTTGGGGGCAGCAAAACAAATCCTTGGTATGAAAATTTGCAGAGATAGGAAGAACAGAAAATTGACTCTATCTCAGGCTGCTTATGTTGAAAAGGTTTTGCAGAGATTCCATATGGAGAATGCCAAAGCTGTCAGCACACCTTTGCCTAGTCATTTGAAATTGACTAAGGAGATGTGTCCAAAGACACAAGAGGAGGAAGAAAAAATGTCCAAGGTACCCTATGCTTCAGCTGTAGGAAGTTTAATGTATGCCATGGTATGCACAAGACTGGATATTGCACATGCTGTCGGAGTTGTTAGCAGGTATATGAGTCATCCTGGATTTGAGCATTGGAATGCGGTCAAATGGATTCTCAGATATTTGAGAGGTACATCTAATAAACACTTATGTTTTGGGGGCTCTAATACTGATTTAGCAGGTTATGTAGACTTAGATTTGGCAGGGGATATTGATACCAGGCGGAGTACTACAGGTTATGTCTTTACTGTAGGTGGAACATCGGTGAGTTGGATTTCTAGGTTGCAAAAGGTGGTTGCTTTATCCACCACAGAGGCAGAATATGTTGCTGCAATAGAGGCAAGCAAGGAGATGATATGGCTGCAATCTTTCATGGAAGAATTGGGTAAACAACAGGCTAACAGTTCTTTGTATACAGACAGTCAGAGTGCCATACATCTTGCAAAGAATTCTGCTTTGCATTCAAAGACCAAACACATACAGTTGAGGTATCACTTCATTCGGTCGGTGTTGGATAATGGACAGTTAAGGCTGGAAAAGATACATACAGATGAAAATCTAGCGGATATGTTTACAAAGGCAGTGACAAGGAAGAAGCTGAGCTCCTCTTCAGCTTCGATTGGTCTTCTAGACTGAAAACAATAAAAATTGAACAGTAGAGTCCAGGGTGCTTATTTCCAGTGGGCGCTGCATGCACAGCAGTGTCGTCCAGGATCAGTCTCCAAGTGGGAGATTGTGTTGGTGTGGAGCTTGATCAATTTCCAAGTGGGAGATTGTTGGTAGGTGGCGACTGATCAGGAAAGTACTGTACACTAGCCATGTATCCTCGCCGGGGTTTGGGGCTGGGCCGGGCCCCGAGCAGGGGTTCGGGGGCGGCAGCCCCAAAGAAAAAAATTTTTAGGGCCAACTTAAAAAATCCTATTTTTTACAACCGACATAAGAAAACCTTAATTTTTGTAACCGACAAAAAGGCTTGATAAAAAGCGGCCAAGGGTTAGGGTTTTGAGAATTGTGTTGTAGCATTTGCAGCGGTATTGAGTTGTAGGGATTGCTGATTGTAATCGGTTTGATTTACTGGATAATAATATTGGACTCTCTGTTTGGTGGATGTAGCCCGAGTTTGGGTGAACCACATTAAATCTTGTCTCTCGCTGTTATTAATTCTGTGTATTTCCATTTCTCTGTTTAATCTTTATTTGCATTTAATTGATATCTTTTGTCGTCTAACCCTAACAAGAGGCTCAATTTATAGAGGTCAATTATGATGAATGAAGGGCTAGGATTAAAACATAAAATGGATGGCTAAGATTAGATGAGAGGATTATACGTCAAGGATAAGGATCTTCTAGAGCATTCTTTTATGTGAATGGTGGAGATTAAAAGATGTGTGATAATAGATATTGGAGATGAAAAGTGAATTTAATTTTGGATCAATTATTTAATAATTGTGGTGAGTGGTTGAAGATAAGGATGTGAGTGGGTAAATTAATTAAATAACGAGATTATTTAATTATTTTATGAAGTGGAAGTTGTTAGAAGTTAAATTAATTAAATAAATGGGCTTTATTAATTACTTTAAGAGGAAAATGGGAGATTAAATAAACAAATAAATTTTATTTATTTAATATCCCATAAAATGGGTTAAATTAAAGATGGGTTAATTAATTAAATAATAAAATTATTTAATTAATTTAGAAGACATGATAGGATGTGAAGTGGTGTTAGGGATGTGTTGAAAATGAAGGTGAATATATGGTCATTTTAGGTGTCTACAAGGGTTACAATTAGGGAGAATATTTTTAGAAAAAATCAATTGGATTAGAGTTAGAATTAGAATTTGGGTTAGGGATAGAATTATGATTATGGTTATAATTAGGGTTACATATATAATTAGTGTCAGGGTTAGAATTAGGGTTAGGGATAGAATCAGGGTTACATCTATGGTTAGAATTATGTTTAGAAATAGGGAAAATATATTAACAAAAAAACATATTAGGGTTAGAAATAAGGTTAGGGTTATGATTACAATTAGGGTTTCAATTAGGGAAAATATATATAACTAAAAAATTCAGGGTTATAATTAGAATTAGGATTAGGGTAAGGGATAGAATTAGGGTTAGTGATAGAATTACGATTAAGGATATAATTAGAGTTAGGGTTACAATTAGGTCAAATATTTATAACAAAAAAAATCATTAAGGTTAGAGTTGGAATTATATTTGGGGTTGGGGATAGAATTATGTTTAGGGTTAGAAATAGCGTTAGGGTTAGAGTTAGGGTTAAGGCTAGAATTAGGGTTGGGGTTATGATTACAATTATGGTTATAATTACAGAAAATATATATAACTAAAAAGATTAGGGTTACAATTAGAATTAGGATTAGGGTTAAGGATAGAATTTGGATTAATGATAGAATTTGGATTATGAATAGAATTAGAGTTAGGGTTATAATTAGAATTAGGGTTAGGGTTATAATTAGGGTTAGGGATAGAATTAGGATTACATTTATGGTTAGAATTAGGGTTAGAAATAGGGAAAATATATTTAATAAAAAAATATTAGGATTAGAAATAGGGTTAGGGTTAGAATTAGGGTTAGGGTTATGCTTGGAATTAGGGTTAGGGTTACAATTAGGGAAATTAAGGTTACAATTACAATTAGGATTAGGTTTAAGGAGAGAATTAGGGTTAAGGAGAGAATTAGGGTTAATGATAGAATTAGGCTTATGGATAGTGTTAGAGATGAAGGTGAACAACTATAGAATGGAAATATGATTACAACTATAACTATTAATCTAACGCAGAACCAAAATGGAGATAGTATGAAATCAACACAAATAAATAATAGAACAGAAGGTCAAATACATAACACATTGTTTATGTGGAGAAACCCTTTTGGAAAAAACTCCACACAAGAAGAGATGCACCAGTCTATATTAAATTCAATAGAGTTTACAATACAACACAATCAATCTCCTCTTTAGTCTTCAATCCAGCAGTGCCTGTAATATTCTCTACTCCAATACAACCATAATACAATATCCTCATAATGGGGTTGCCTTCTAGGGTAAGAAAAGCCAACATAACTGTAATCAACAAAATTTGAATAGAATGAAAGATAAGCAATAAATTGATTACCTTTTTACCCAAACTTAGTCGAATACCTCAAATGATCCATGTAGGATTGATTCGATGTAGATGCTCAGATGTTGATTGCACACAATCACAACATAACTTAGATGAGAGATGATGGAAAGCTATTGTGAAACCGTTTCGACAGAGTAAGGATGCTCAAAAACTTAAATGATGATCCTAAATGGCTTGTGAGAAGCCATATTTATAGGCAAAGGGTTGATTTTTGATGTGGAGGGAAGAAGATAAGATAAGATAAGATAGGATTTGATTTTTCAGATAAGGTAGGGAAAAAGATAAAAAGATTTGTTTCTATGTTTTAAATCCTCATAAATCTTGGAAAAGAATGGGATAAAAGAAAGCAGAGTCTTTTTAGGATTTTATTAATTAAATAAATATTTAATTTATTTTGGATTGTGGAAAGATAATTAAATAAATATTTAATTATAGGAAAAGGATAAATGACTAATTAAATAATTAAAAATAATTATTTAACTAGAGAGGATTAATGGTCATGAATAATTGAATAAATAATTAAGATTTATTTAATTATAGAAGATAGGATAAACAGATAGAAAGGGAATAAATAAAAATTAGTTAAATAAATAAAATTTATTTAACTAATTAGGTACATGATACAGGTGCCTAGGGAAAAACGTGCTAGTGACAAGGTGTTGGACATTTTAAGGTGTCTACATTTTGCCCCTCTTTGATATGATGTTCGAGATGATGAAATTTGTGTCGAGTAACATCATTTCAAAGAAACTAAGGTATGGATAAAGGAAAAAGGTGGTAAATGGAAAGATAGGATGAGGATGCCCCCTTGAGAGGATAGGCAGGTTAGAAGAACACGGGTAGGCTCTCAACATGAAAGGGATTGGTCAAGAGAGAAATGAATAGAAGAAATGAATAATGCATTATGCTGCAATGAAAGTGAGCAATCATGATGTTTGATATAGCACTAGACGTTATGCACCAGGGTATGAGGACCAAGGTGACGATGTGTCTCATGCCCCAGCCTAATACAACCTTGGCTAATGCATGAGGAAGAAAACTTAGAGCATTAAAGTCCTAACACACAAAAGGTATGATGTGACCTTAGATGCAAAGGATAATGCAAAAAGTTATTCCAACATACACAAGATATGAATATTAGCTGGAATGATACAGATGTGATACAAATGCAAGATAAAAAGATAACACACACAAGCAAGCAAGCAAGCATGCACAAATGATACAAAAACAAACAAGGTATTGCCACTATCAAGCTGTAAATCGATGATTGATTGTTGATTGATTGATTGACGATAGTGTTGTCATTGCGGGGAATGATATATCCCTAGATCAACACAAGGATGCGGGAATGATATATCCCATTGATGATGATGATTGATTGATTTGGTTTACAACAAGATTAGGATCAAGACCAAGGATGTGATTGGACAATTTGACAAGATTGATTAACTTGATTGGTATGGATTAAGGATGACTTGCACTTGGATTGAGATTGATGAATGGAAGAATGAATCGTCGGTGCTTGAGTACTGGATACTTCCTTGGTATTCCAAACTACCTGCATACCTATATCCACAGGATAAAAGCACCACACGATGATGATGAGACATGATGAATATGTAGTTCTGGGTGTTTATTGATGATGTGGGGTAGATGATGGAAGAAGAAAGTGATGAATGAGGAGGAGGATGATCAGAGGAAAGATGAAATATAGAGGAGGGGTATCGTCTTATGCCTGAATCTAGGTACTTCCTTCGTATCCTAGATTGCCTACATACCATGTATCCACAGGATCAAGGCACTTAACGATAGAGATGAGATGTAGTTCTGATTTTATTTGATGATGATGGTGGATAGATTGATTGAGTTATGGATTGATTGAGATTGATTTTCTTTGATTTGATAAGTTTGATTGGATTTATTTTGTGATTTGTTTAGATGATGATTGATTTTATGGCTTGGATTTTTGTTGGATATTTGATTTTTTTTTTGTACTTTGGGGAATATTTGGATTTTTTTGTAATTATTTTAGGACATTTTATGATGTTTTTAGAATTTTTTAGGACGTTTTATGATATTTTTGGATTTTTTCAGGATAGTTTATGATATTTTTGGATTTTTTTAGGACGTTTTATGATGTTTTTAGATTTTTTTAGGACATTTTATGATGTTTTTAGATTTTTTCAGGATGTTTTATGATGTGTTTGGATTTTTTTAGGATTTGCTATACAAAAGAGCATACAAGGATCCTATCTCTGGGATTTTATTTTTGGGTGATGCTATGAAGGGTGGGATAACAAGGCTAAATGCGGATGTCAAAGGCTAAATGCGGAAAACTCCAAGCTATGAAATGTGAATAATGCAAATGATTGTGAATGGATGCAGGGATTTATGAGATGGTAGAACTGGCCGCTACACATGGTGCTTGAAACAAGTTTTCACCATGGTACTTATCCAAGGTGTCACCAAAGTGATTTTCACCATTGGAAGGCTTTATTACACTCAGTTTTTTTCTTCGTTTTTTTTTTTTTTTTTTGACTTGGGATATTTGATGGGTCATGCATAAAATTTCTTCAAGTGCATGATGTTTGTTGGTTCTTCTAGAGGCTGCCCTTCTATTGTTGAAAGCTGATAATCTCTTGATCTGTAGCTAGTTGTGATGATAAAGGGGCCTAACCAATTAGGCTTAAATTTTCCCTTCTTAGGATAGTCTTGCATGTTTTTCTGATTCTCCAAAAGGACAAGGTCGCCTACCTCAAATCTCCGGCTCTTGATCTTCTTGTTATAACTTCTCCATAGGCCATTTTGATAAGCCTGAAGATGATTTAGAGCGTTTAGGTACTTTTCATCTAGCAACTCTAGTTCATTCAACCGTGCAACCCAGTATTCCTCCTCAGTGATGATATTCTTCAGTGAAATGTGAAGAGAAGCGAGCTCGACCTCAATAGGTAAGATGCCTTCGGAACCAAACACTAATGAATAGGGTGTGGCTCCTATAGGGGTACGAATGCTAGTGCGATATGCTCATAGGGCGGGATTGAGCTGCAAATGCTAGTCGCGGCTAGCTTCATTGACTATTTTATTCAAGATGCACAAAATAGTTTTGTTCGAAGCTTCAGTCTAACCATTACCTTGTGAGTAATAGGGTGTGGAGAAGCCATGCTGGATATGGAATTTATTGCATAGAGTGCGAACCTCTTGGTTTTTGAAAGGCTTTCCATTATCCGTAATGATGGAATGAGGGATGTCGTATCTACAGATTATATAGTGTAGGATGAATTTGGAAATTTGGTTACTAGTGGTGAAGGTAAGTGGAAGAGCCTCTACCCACTTAGTGAAGTATTCTGTGGTGGTGATGATGAATTTATGGTCGTTAGAAGATGGTGGGTGAATCTTACCTACAAGGTCGAGCCCCCATTGTGAAAAAGGCCATTGAGTTGTAATCGGTTGTAATTATTGTGATGGCGCATGTATAAGATCTCCATGCTACTGACAAGGTAGGCACTTCTTTACAAATTCATGCACATCTTTTTCCATAGTCGGCCAATAATATCCTGTGCGAAGAATCTTTTTAGCTAAGGTTGGTCCACTAGAATGCGCCCCACAGATACCCTCGTGTACTTCTTGCAAGGCAACATCAGCCTCTCTAAAATCAAGACATCTCAAAAGAGTACCATCGAGACCCCTTCGATATAAGGTGTCGCTGATAATGGTGTAACGAGATGCTTGGTGAATAAAGGTTTTTTGTTGTACAAAGGTTAGGTTGGGTGGAAGGATGTTGTCGTGAAGGTACATATAGGTTTGTTGATACCATGGGGATAAAGGACCAATGATGTCACATACAATCTTAGATTGTGGAACATCATAAGCAGGTATAGGAAGTTCTTCTATCAGGAAGTCACACTTCTTGCTATCTTTTTTCATGTCAACTAATGACCCTATGGTGGCCATTGCATCAGCTGTTTTAGTGTTGAGCCTTGGAACCTGTTCAAAGTGGATGCCATGAAAATAATCCTTGAAGTCATCTACCATCCTCTTGTAAGGTAGGAGCTTGTCATCTTTTGTTTTATACTCATTATTCACCTGTCGGATGACTAATTGGGAATCACCATATACTGTCAACTTCTCAATTTTCCATTTGATTGCCATGCGGAGGCTTGTGATGAGGGCCTCGTATTCAGCTACGTTATTAGTACATAGAAATGTGATCTTGTATGACATGGGGATTGTGTCTCCTTAAGGGGTTACAAATAAAAGACCTACCCTCGAGCTGCAGTGAGTATAAGACCCATCAAAGTACATTTTCCACGTGTTTTCTACTAGTGCAACTGTCAATATGGACTCATCTAGAAACTCAGATAACACTGGATGTTCTGCAGGGATGGGAGCATTTGCTAACTGATCTGCAATAATCTATCCTTTGATGGATTTTCTTTCCTCATACTCAATATCAAACTCACTCAAGATCATTACCCACTTTGTTGTCCTTCCTGTAAGAGCTGCTTTACTTAACAGATATTTCAATGGATCTATTTTTGCAATGAGCTTCATTTTGTGGTTAAGCATGTAGTGTCTTAACTTTTGAGAAGTAAAGACCACTGCCAAACATTCTTGCTCTATAGGTGTGTAGTTAAGCTCATAAGCAGCCCTCTCCTTTCCTTGTTCATCATGTTGTGCCAATAAAGCCCCAATTGGTTGTTTCTGTTGCTGATATATAAAGGAGAAGAGGTTGTCCTAATCTCGGTGGCATGAGGACTGGTGGGTTGGTGAGGTACTTATTCAATTGTTCAAAAGCCAATTGACAGTTGTTATCCCATTGGAAAGCTATATTTTTCTTGAGAAGTTGCTAAAATGGCTGACACTTAATGGAAAGCTCGGCTATGAATCGGTGGATAGACTGTAACTTCCCTTGAAGGCTTCTAAGTTGCTTAAGTGTAGTAGGAGAAGGCATTTCCATTATAGCTTTAACTTTATTAGTATCTACTTCTATTCCCCTCCTTGATACTATGTATCCCAGGAATTTCTCGGAGGTTACTCCAAAGACACACTTCTTGGGGTTCAGTCCGACATTGTATTGTTCCAATCGATCAAAGATCTTTGCTAGCACATCTAAATGTTCTTCTCTTGTCTTTGATTTTCCCAATAAGTCATCTACATAGTCTTCCATTATTTTGTGAAAGAAGTCATGGAAGATAACTGTCATGGCTCTTTGGTATGTCGCTCCTGCATTTTTTAAATTGAATGGCATCATGACCCAACAATAGGTTCCCCACGGTGCTATGAATGATGTCTTATGTTGATCCTCCTCTGCTATTCTGATTTGGTTATATCTAGAAAATTCGTCCATGAGTGATAGCATTTCATGTCCAGCAGTGAGATCCACAATGATGTCAATGTTAGGAAGAGGGAAATCATCCTTAGGGCAAGCTTTGTTGAGGTCTTGAAAGTCTATACAGCAATGGATGCCCGCAGTCACTTTCTTAATTGGTACTAGATTTGACACCCATTGAGGGTAATCTATCAGTCAAATGAACCCCACATCTAACAATTTCTTCAATTCTACTTTAACAAGTAATGCTACCTGGGGATTCATCTTTCTCAATTTCTGCCTTCCTGGTTCTGCATCTGGATGTACTACAAGGTGGTGAACTATGAGGGCAGGATCTAGCCAGGCATGTCAGTGTAGGTCCACGCAAAGTTGATGCCTCTTTATTTGAAGAAATGTAGAAAGGCTTCTTGTTCTGTTGATGTCAATGATTCAGCTCGGTATGTAATTTTAGGTTCGTCCTCTGTTCCAAGATTCATTTCATGTGACTCTTCCACCAATACGGGTGATCTTTCTTGACAAAACTCAAGCACTTCAAGGAGGTTCAATATCTCATCCTCTAGCACCTCAGAGAGGTTTTCACTAGAGGATATGTCCTTTATTTTTACTTTTTTATCATCTGAAAGTGCCACAAAGTGGTTTTCGCTAGGGGATATTATTTTTATTTTCATCATTTTGCAACTAAGAGATTGAGTGGTCTCCCCGAAGTAAGTAGAAGTATTAAGCTCCATGATGTATCCTGATTTATGATCTCCCAAGGGGAAATGATTTCTCACTCCCATGAATTCAGCTAGAGCCTCGTCATTTTGTACAACATCAAGGACTGGTGGTCCTTGTTGGTCCCAATCAATTAGTTGAGGATATATGAGAGATAGGTCATCAGAGGTAGATGGCATGGAGGATAATGTGAGGATGGTACAAATGGATGATTCGAATAGCTCGGCAAGGTTAGCAAAGGAGTCGTGATGGTACTCTTCATTGATGTCATTGATTATCGGGAAGGCCTCAGCCTCCTCAACAAAAGTACACTCACATTCCGTAGGGTTTGGTTCTAGTTTTCCATACCCTAACCCATGGTAGTAGTGGTTTCTTTTTGCTTATATTGGTTCCATGATCCCTTGTTCATGCAAGCCCATGCCCCCTTGTCCTTTATATCCCATGTTCTTAACGATCTGGAGTCCTTTACCATAAATTTTTGTTGGCAAAGTTGGGACTTCTTGGTCTTCATCATCCTTGTATAGCCATGAAGAAATGTCTTCGAGATCATCCTACTCCAAAAGATGTTTCTTTTCAAAAGTAGGTGTCGGTTTGCATTTTATCACTACGATGGAAACTTCATTCTCTATAGGAGTGCCATATGTTTTGGGGGACGGTGGTAAGTGGCCAACACAAAAGAAAGCACCATGTAAATCATACTCACCACATCCCTTGTCACTTGCCTTGATCTTGATTTCTAGGTAAGGAGATGAGTGCGATATGGATGGCAAATCAGCAGGATCAATGTAGGCGGAGGATGATAGGCCACTTTGTTTAGGTTTAGAAGGGGTCATGACGGGATGATTATATGGGCAGAAGGTGCGGTCATGTCCCTCCAAAAAGTTGCAGTATTAAAAGGGATGAGGATCAGCGTAGATTGTAACTTTTGTACTATTATGTGGAAACTTTAGGCATTGATGGAAGGTGGAAGGGACGGCTTGCATGGAGTGAATCCATGGTCTTCCAAGAAGAATGTTGTAGGGAAGATCAAGGTCAAGGACCTAGCACTTTGTTTCCAAAATCTTTTGTCCTACCTAAATAGGCAGCTTGATAGTTCCTTTGGACAATCTCTTTGTGTCATCATATCCTTTGATGGTAAGGGATTCACTAGCATCTACGACCACATCAGAATATCCCAAGTGTTTTAATAGCTTTAGAGTGCATAGATTTAGGCCAGAACCACCATCTATTAAAACCCTTTTTATGATATGTTTATGGACTATAACTTCGATGTGAAGTGCTTCGTTATGGGAGGCATTAACTATGGGAAGAACTTTTTCAAAGAAAGTGAGGCGATGGGGTGCAACGATATGGGCTACCATAGCTTGGAATTGTTTCACATTTAGATCAGTGGGGACTTGCATCTCTATTAAGGATTTATCAAGAATTTCTTTGTGGAGCGGAGATGTACGGGGAAGCTCGAGAATGGATATTTGGGCAAGTGTCTTTCCTAGATGATCTAGGAGGTTATATTTATGTGTGGGTGGTTTAGGGGGTACAGATGATGGAGGTTGGTCAGATGTGGATGGTTGATTAGTAGGAGTGGCACCACAAATGGTAACACAACTACGTTGAGTTGTGACAGCACAATCCAAGGCTTTAACTCAAATAGTGACGATATTAACATGGCTGCAAGATTTCTCTATCCAACCCACAACAGAATTGAAAGAGTTTAGAGGGGGGACAACGTGATATGTTTGGTTGGATGATGAAGAAGCCTTGCCTTTGTTATGATCAGGGAGGGGATCCTTGTATGCTCCCAAGTTTACGTTTGGGGACGTATTAGAAGAGTCTTAGAGGATGACTTTCCTTGATTCTATGAGATCCTATATGCGATGTTTTAATCTCATGCAGTTCGATGTTATGTGTCCTTTAACACGATGGTACTCACAGAATGTATTCTCATCAAACCATGAAGGTTTGAATTGATTCTCATCATATGGCCGAACAAGGGGAAGATTTATCAAGTTCCCTTTCACACATCTATCCAAGACATCTTCAATAGGTTCTCCTAAAGGCGTAAATCTCCTTCTAGGGTTATCATTTAGTCTAGGTGGCCCTCTTGGTATGTTTACATTGTTGCTCCAAGTAGTAGGTGGTGCATTATTTTGAATGTTTTGGACAGCTTTTGTATCTATTACTCCATCATTAAGGGAATTCTTATTTTTGTTCCAAAAGCACGGCTTGTCACTTGTTTGAGTGTTATTGTTGTTGTGTGTGGTATTATTGTTGTTGTTTTGATTGTTCTTGTTGTTGTCATATAGTTTTATCTATCCTTTAGCGATAAGAGCTCTTTCTATGGTTATTCCCCTTTCAATGACTTCTTCAAAAGTTGAAGCACAAAATACTTGCAAGTGAATTGCTAATTCAGGATTCAAATTAGTGACAAACATGGTCACAAGTTAATTTTCAGGAATCTGCCATGGTAGCTTGCTTGCCAAAGCTCTCCACCTTTGTAAAAAAGTTGCAAATGGTTCCCCATTCTTTTGTTTAGTGTTACAAAGATCTGTCATAGAGATTTCATGTTCACAATTGTAGGAGAAATGAGTTATGAATTTGTCTGCAAGTTATTCAAACGATTTGATGCTAGGGGGAAGATGTGTAAACCATTCAGCGGCTTGTCCCCTAAGGCTTTTAGGGAAAAGTCTCATTAACTAAGTGTCTTCTTGAGCAACTTCAAGGCAAGCAAAGTAGAATTCTCGCAAGTGATTCTGAGGGTCTCCCTTTCCCTTATATTTGTCAAATTTTGGCGTTTCAAAGTGTTTAGGGAAAGGTGGCATGTATAGACTCCTGTCAAAAGGATAAGGACATATTTCCTCAAGAGAATAGTGCTTCTTTTTCTATTCTTTTGCCATCTCTACTATTTTTTGGACCATTTCGATTGTCAAAGATTGTTGTGGTGTGGAACTATTTTGAACTAGTCGTTGAAGATATAGTGGTAATCGCGCATCTTGGTTTTGTTGGTTTGTGTTGGCATTTTGTCATTGTGAGTTTGGATTTCAATTGTCTTGTGATATGGAAATGGTCATGTCATTGGAAGTGTTTAGATTTTGTTGAGAAAGCAGTTGTGATATGATGGCAATGGAGTTAGGATCATTGGATGGCAGGCTTATTGAAGTACTTGCATTTGTGGTGTTACTAGGAATAGTGAGGGTGATTTGTGGTACAGATGGAGTAGCGTTAGCATTTGGAGGAGTGCCCCAAGTCGAATAAGGTGATCCATAAACCTAGTGGGATCCAACTTGAGGACTCTATCCAAGAAATCCATAGTCACAGTGTCTTGTAAAAAATCCTCAACTTCTTGATCAGGTGTAGGAGTTGTGTGGGGTGATGGTGGAGATTGAAATGAATTGTCATAGGGCACATTATTATCATCAGTTAGTGGCATTCCAATTTTGATTCTGACATTGTTTTGGTTGATATGAGGCATTCCACTGTCGAAAGATCCCATTTCTTGAAGTTTCTTAGCTTGTAACCTTGTCAAGGGCATGCAATGATGTTGGGGTGAGTTTGATTATGAGATGAAAATGGATTTGATGTTTTGGGAAAGAAGACCTTAGAAATCAATTTGTAACTAGCTGGACACAAAGGAGAATGATGTTTAGGAATGAAGTGGATGGAAAATTTCAAGGCCAAAGGATGCTATTTGTGATGGGGTTGGCTAAGAATATGGTGTTGAATTTTGGAAAATGACTTAGGACTAAAAAGGTGAGCTTGGATAAAATCTAGATCTTTTAGGTTTTGTTTCAAGGATGATTCCTTCTACTCAAGGTAGACTAATGACCTTAAAGCAAAAGGATGGGAAAATATTTTACTTGAAGATAGACTAATGACCTCCAAATAAAATAAGGATGATGATGGATAGGATGAGATCAAGATTAAATATGTTGCACACAAGTTTGGTCCAAGGTTGATGGATTAGTGGGATAAAATGTAGAAAGGCTAATAGGTAATTTGGATATGTGTAAGTGGAAAATGATTTTGGAATGAAATGGTTAAAGGATGGAGGGTCCAACAAATCAAAATATCTTTCTCTAAGATCAAGATCAAAATGGATTAGATGGAGAAATGAGGTGAAAGGATGGATGTGACAAGGTCTCATAAATATTTTTGGGATTTTCTAAGTATTTGGATTTTTTTGGATTTTCTAAGGTTTTTGATTTTTTGGGGTTTTCTAAGGCTTTTTGGATTTTTTTGGATTTTCTAAGGCTTTGGGAATGAAAATGTCTCTTGGCAAACAAACACAAAGCAAACAATTCACACAATGTGAAGTTTGTTTCAATGCAATGTTTTTGTGTTTTTGTGTTTTTGAAATTTTTGAAAATAAGCACAACCTAAGGCGAAGGCAAGGACAATATTTGTTGGATCCCCTAGCCGTGCCTATTCAAAGTGGATAGCTCTAGGATCTTGGTAGCACCAGCTCCCCTCCACGGCACTCACTTCTCATGCATACCAAGTTTCAGGTTTCCCAAGGCTCGTCACCCCACCAAACCTTAGGATTGTCCTTGCTATCTCTGCTTGGAACCACATGAACCAGGGTGGATTCAAAGGTCCCACCTTTTGCACCAACAAATAGAGGGATTTGGGATACTAAAACAATGGTTCGTAGTGGGGGAACATTTGGTGGATTGGCACCTTATGAGCATCCGATAAACCACTTAAGGTTTTAACTAACGCTACTAGGAGTTTCATATACCCAAAGGTACTACTTCCTTTCAAGCGAGCACTGAATGGTAAGCGCTCATACCGATTTGGACTTGACTTTCGCCTTATCCTAATTTACATATAGCGGACCAAATGAAAGTACCGCTTGGGGTTGCTAATGAGTTCTCCGTACGGATGTGTCTCAAGGTCAAGCCCTTGTCCTAAAAAAAGAAGAAAATAGAATTGTTTCTCTTACACCCAAGATCCTTTTGAAGGCAAGGGGAGAGGATACTTCAATTCTAACCCTTGGGTAACACAAAATGTTCAAGTGCACCAAACACGGCAAACAAGTGCTAATGTTCTTTTTAAGTCCAAATCCAAATGTTCCTAAGATCAAGCAATGGTTCTTTTTAACCCCAAATGAATTGTTTGCCTAACTAAACACACAAAGATTTATTTTAAAGCCCAAAACAAAAGTGTGCCTAATTTAGTGATAAATGATTGTTCTTTGGCCGCTCAAACCTACAGAAGATATGTCAGTAGTTTGTTTGCTCCATTCTTTGACAAGCGATTAGGACAAGCTACACAAATGAAATGTTAGCTACCAAAGATATGATCAGATAAAAAATCTACAAATTAATGATCTAATATAGCCAAATAGATAGCAAAAACAGAAATTTTAGATGATTCTATGCAATTTTTTAAAAAAATCACTGAAAATAATATGTTTTGCTCAAGTTATGCTTAGTTGAAGTTTTAAGAATATCTGATGTTCGAATGAGAAAATAACTAATCAAATGATGATATTACCTATCCAAACCTTCACAACTATGAAGTTCATTGAATTACCTTTCCGACGAGTCTAAATTTGCGCAATTTGGCCTCCGTATGCAGAAGTTATAGCAAAAAGAAAAAAAATCACCTCTTTCAGTATATTTGAAGAAATTGGGTTGACCGAGAGTTGACTTTTTTGTTTGGTGTGCAAGATTTCTTTGGGCACGTGAGCTGTTTTGTTGTGTGATTGTAATTTTAGACTATCACTTGGAAATAAATACCACCTCCCCCTTCAAAATTTTAGGATTCAAAGTAATAAAACCCAAAACTACAAATGTTACCCTTACATGTTAAATGCTTAGTGTTAAATGTCGACTAAGAGAAATGTTGTATTAAGGTTTTTTGAGGTCGACCACAACAAATGCTAAGTGACAACAGCAAATTCAAGGTGATGGGTATGATGGTCTATGACCTAGAGGTTTGAATGCAGACCTAAAGTTTAGAACACCGACTATAGACTAATGATTCACGCCTTAGACTTTCGACCTTAAAGATATCGACTTTAAAAACTTTCATAGGACGACTGTGATTGTTTAAACTTTGACCTTAAAGACCTTTAACACGAGCTTTAAAAGTTTATGTGAGGCTGACTTAAGGTTTTTATCCTTGACTTTAGATTTGGGATATTTTAACCGCTGACTTAAAGTTTAAAACACCGACAGATATGGCAAACGATTGGTCGAAGTCTCAAATATGCAGTTTACTGTGGCTTTGAAGAGGCAGCGACCGAGAGTAGAAAGTGGTCAATGGGTTTTATCATTCGATTAGGTGAAGACTATGAGTGGCGGCTAGGCTATTGACCTATGGTAGCAACCAAAACCTGCAAGATGATCTTGACCCTTGGACAATGTTCAGCCTTTGAGCAGAGATTTAGGAGTCGACAAGCAACTAACAAAAACAACGAATGAATTAACTTGACCCGTTTGGAAGAGAAGACTTTAAATGAAGATCTTCAAACACAACAAAAGAAAGTACAAACTCTCAGTTGGTGTCAAATGTCTGTGAGGTAAAGATTCAACTTACAAGAGTTTTGATGAGACAGAGCGACCAACAGGGTATACAAGGGTTTTGCAGAAGTTGACAGAGGAATATAAGAAGGTCGACAGAGAATCAAACACTTTGATCAAGAAGAACACATATGTGATAAAACCCACCAATCACTCAAAACATTGCCCAAAGGAACTAATATGTATGCAGACCCCAATGACAGACCTATGTTGTGCGGAGCCGTACGGGTCCGTACAGTACAAGTTGCAAAATAAATAAATAAATCAAATTTTTACAAGAAATTTTCCTTGGGCAAAATATATCAAATTTATAGTGAAATTTCACGGAAACCGCCTTCCTGACACAACGGTGATGTCAGATTTGGCCCAGGAGATCACCTGCAACAGATCCTTCTACAAAACTCAACAATGGTGATTAAAAACAACACAAATTTTTTACCATAAAAACTTGCAAAAACATAAAATTGAACAGGAGAAGTAGGGATACCGGGCATGTCAGAATGTAATCAAAAAAATTTGAATAGAATGAAAGATGAGCAATAAATTGATTACCTTTTTACCCAAACTTAGTCGAATACCTCAAATGATCCATGCAGGATTGATTTGATGTAGATGCTCAGATGTTGATTGCACACAATCGCAGCATAACTTAGATGAGAGATGATGGAAAGCTATTGTGAAACCGTTTCGACAGAGTAAGGATGCTCAAAAACTTAAATGATGATCCCAAATGGCTTGTGAGAAGCCATATTTATAGGCAAAGGGTTAATTTTTTATGTGGAGGGAAGAAGATAAGATAAGATAAGATAGGATTTGATTTTTCAGATAAGGTAGGGAAAAAGATAAAAAGATTTGTTTTTATGTTTTAAATCCTCATAAATCTTCAAAAAGAATGGGATAAAAGAAAGCAGAGTCTTTTTAGGATTTTATTAATTAAATAAATATTTAATTTATTTAATTAATTTTGGATTGTGGAAAGATAATTAAATAAATATTTAATTATAGGAAAAGGATAAATGACTAATTAAATAATTAAAAATAATTATTTAACTAGAGAGGATTAATGATCATGAATAATTAAATAAATAATTAAGATATATTTAATTATAGAAGATAGGATAAATGGATAGAAATGGAATAAATGAAAATTAGTTAAATAAATAAAATTTATTTAACTAATTAGGTGAATGATACGGGTACCTAGGATAAAACGTGCTAGTGACAAGGTGTTGGACATTTTTAGGTGTCTACAATAACCTCTACCGTCATATCTATGACCTAATGATGAATGGTCTAGATTTACAATGGAAATTTATATATAAAATGTGTCTTCTGAGGGCATTTCCCCTAGACCCCCATAGGGACGCACGGCCCCCAGACCCCCCACCGGGAGGGCCATCCCTTGAACCTCGTAGGGGGTACCCCCTGTAACCCCCTAGATAACCTACATCCATTGGGTACCAGGATCAAACATGTGATTGAAACAAGATTGCTACTTAGTGAATACTTCTTCCCTTATGGAAATTTACAAATAATATTAGGAATAATTAATTACATAGGATTTACAAGGTTGATGGCACTTTAATCCTAACAAATAGAATTAGAGTTAGGGTTACGATTATAATTAGGGTTACAACTAGGGCAAATATTTATAACAAAAAAACTATTAGGGTTAGATTTCAAATTAGGGTTGGGATTAGGGATATAATTATGATTAAGGTCACAATTATGGTTACAGGTATAATTAGGATCAGGGTTAGAATTTTAGTTAGGGTTAGAAATAGGGTTAATGATACAATTAGTGTTAGGTTTACGGTTAAGGGAAATATATATAACTAAAAAAGTATTAGGGTTAGGGTTAGAATTAGAATTAGAGTCAGGATTATAGTTAGGGTTATAATTAAGGTTAGGGCTAGGGTTAGAATTAGTGTTATGGTTAGGGTTAGAATTAGGCTTCGAATTAGGATTTGAATTAGTGTTTAATTAGGGCCAAGATTATAATTAGGTCTAGATTTAGCAATAGGGTTAGGGTTATAGTTAGAATTAGGCTTGTGATTGTGGATGCTACTAGCATATTTATATTTTTAAAAATATATCTAAAGTATGCCAAGAGATATCCTTCTCAAAGCGCCTATTTTTTTAATCAATTTACCACATATAAGTGGAATAGGTGCCTCAAGAAGGATATCTCTAAGTGTACTTTCGATATATATTTTTAAATATAAATATGCTAGTTATCAAACAAATAAATAGATCAATAGAATTAGTTCTATGCACTAAATAGCTTAATCAACCATCCTAAATACATCTATCTAAAACATGTTGAGAGGTGCCTATCTATTCTCATTTTAGATAGATGTATTTAAGATATCTATCCTAGTTTACTTTATTTTTATTCTAAGAGTTATTTTTACTATTATAATAAAAATAGTAATTATAAAAATTATGTAATTTGATAAGTAAAATAGTAAATAGTTATGTACTTCATAAATAAAATAATAAGTAATATTTTTTAAAATAATCATTTATTATAATTTTTACCTAAAAACTATTTTTTTTAGACATTATTTACTTTATTATTTTATTTTCAATAGCAATACAAGAAACAATAGAAAATATTCTCAAGATAAATGAAAAAAAAATAATTATTTTTACTTCACAAATTATTATTATTTTCTTTATGAATATCATTTCAAAGATCTATCTAAACAGCATGTTCTATCTAACAATGTTTATTCATGAATTAGTTATTGCATCTAAATGATATTTATATTTATTTTTACTTTTTTGGGATTAATTATTTTTAGATTTATTTTATTTTATTTACTTAAGATTTATTTTGTATTGTTTTATTTATTTAACAACTATTTCATAGTTTTTATTATTTTTACATGTTAGCTCTTTAATAGTTTTTGTTAACACGCTCACACCATTACACTGCACCTCTTGCTGCCATTGTAATTATGTCTAATAACTCAAGATTGATATCTCTCGGTATTTATTTATATAGATATATTTAGGATATTTAAATATCAATAGTTTGGCTATCAAATTTAAAATCAAAGGTAAGAGTTTTTTAGATAAATGTATTTAAAATATTATACTAGTTATCATTATTGTGATCCAACATTGTTTACATCCATTCCATGTTAAGACCTTTCATATTTTTCTTTGTGATAGCCTCTCTTAGCCAAAGATTTAATTTTAGTTTCAACCACCATGACATTTCAACATATGAATGATGTAAGGATTTATTTTTTATGAACATTCCTATTTTACTTTATATTAAAAATTAAAATGTACAATATTCACAAAACAAATTAGGGTGGTAGAAGAGCACACCCACAAAGTCTTACTAGGCCAAGTCCAAAACATAGACAAAAATTAAACATTTTGAGGCCAAGCCCAACAAAGACTTAAGTAGCTAATGCAATTCCAGTAGAAGGTGTCATGCCCACATTTGCCATGTGGTCATGATGCGCTGCACACGTGTCATGTCCACATTTGTCATGTGGTCATGACATGAAATATCAAAAACTTTTCCACCTGACTCTACAAACCCCCTCGCATGCATCAAGCGCACTTGGTGACACGCACATAACGTAGTTGCATCAACAACCTACGTTAGGCACGTCGCCCGAAGGCGGGGAAGTCAATCTCAATCAGGATAATGTAATCTCAATTCACAATCCCTACGAGGTGATAGCCACTAAGGGGGTATGTGTCGCGAGAAGTGACACCAAGAGGGTTGGTTCCTGTCTCAGGATCCAACCCTAGGGTTTACTAAACAAGGTGGAATGATTTCAATGTAAATCAAAATTTAACCTTAAAGAAACTATCAACAAATAAAATTAAGATTAAATTAAATCCACAAAACAACTCTCAAGTTAAAACGTATAATCACATCTAATGCAGAAAATGGGATAGTTAATAGAATTAAACTAATCAAATATTTCCAAGTCTAGGAAAATTTTGGCAGCATACAAGGAATAATTTCTATAGCGATTTCGACAGCATAACGCCATCTCATCAACCATAGGAGAGTTTGAAAATAATTTAAAATAAAATCTAGCAATTTACCCCTTAAAGAATTTCAAAATTAAATACTTGAAATAAAATTCCCTATTTACCTTTACCCTCTAAAAGATAATTACTTTTAAAATAAAACAAATTAAAGAAATAATTAATTTAAATCTATCCTTTTAAATTAATAGACTTACAACATCATGGAGGTTTAAATAAACACTATGAGGTAGTAAAAATAATCTAAACAATAACTTTAAAATACATCTTCCCATAGAACTCAAATGTTAAACATTAAATAAAAAAACATATTATTCACTCACACAAAAGTCCAAAGGGTCAAACTACACTCTAAGTGGATTTATTTAGATAAATTAAACCAGCTTAGATTAATTAATCCAATCCTAGTTATTTGGGCACCAAACCCTAGAACTAAGTGTATAAAAGCATGACAATCTCTCAATTGCTCTCATTCTAACTTTGTTCTCTCTAGTTAGTTGCAAGTTTCAAGGTCAAGTGGGAAGGTATCTTCCCAAAACGGAGATAAATTTCCATATGATTTATGGTTCTCTAACAATTTCCTATAGGTTGAACAATATTCTCTCTAACAATGTTTATTGCAACAAGTTTATCTAATTTTTATTTTCTATATTCTAATTATGTTTAGAGCATAGGTCTTCAAATGACTAGTCTTCTATTTGTCTAAAAACAACCTTCTAATTTGTTTAGTTTTCTAATTTCTACAAACAACCCACTATTTTTTTTTTTTAAAATAAACTGCACAGAGGGTAAAAGATACACAGGAATATATATATATATATATAAGGAAATAATTCAAAGATTAGGTAAAACTTAGACTACATAAATATATATATATATATATATATATAAACTCACAAAGCTACAGGGTATATATACACCCATGTATACGTAGGGCCGAGTTCAAGCTAGGGTCAAGCCCATAAATAAGTTGCAAGCTGAATCTTTTAAGGAACAGGCGATGCTTCACATAGTAGGGCTGAGCCCTAACTTCGGGCCGACAACCATAAAATAACACAGGCAGCACTAAAACATGGGGTTTTCTTTAAACCTCAACAGTGGCAAAAAATATTAGGGGTAGGGGCGGGGCTCCCGCCCCCAACCACCCTTGCACTTCAGCCTGCACAAGGGTTTCAACCCTGCACATGTCCAAAACGTGCCCTAACCTTTGATAATAAAAAAACATAAATAAAACTCATGAATCTATTTCGCTTACATGCATTTTTTTATGTGCTTACAACGTATGACTCATATATATATATATATATATATATATATATATATATATATATATATATATATATATATATATATATATATATATATATATATATATATATATATATATATATATATATATATATATATATATATATATATATATATATATATTTGTCAAAGATTTGATTTTGTGTAAAAACATAAAAATACAGTGAGTCTAAACAAAAATAGAAAGCTCTCTTTTTACATATAAATATAAATACTTTGCATTGACATGGGAAGGATAGGGTCAATAGTTTTAGCATAGCACAAGGGTCAAATTACTCTACTCTTAAAACATAATTATAAGAATAAAATTATTTTTCTTTTACTTCCTACAAGCTCAATATACATTTTTATTTCCTTTTCTACAAGGCAATCTACTCATGCATAATATCTTGGTAAAGAAAAGAGGTAGGGAGAGAGAGAATAATGCATTCAACCATAAGCAATTTACTTTCACAAAATAAAGTAAGGAAAATATTTATTTCCAACATAATATTAAAACAAGTACAAAGACTTTACAAGGAGTGAAAATACCACCCAAACCCCTTAAGAGAGTTTAACTCTCTTTATAATAACAAACTTATTACAAGCCAAATATAGGCATAAGGCAACTTATTGCCCTCATTTTTACTTTACAACAAAAGCCACAAATCTCATAGTTTCTTCCCAACTTCCAAACTCCTCCAAAGCCACCAAGAAACCTACAAAACACAAAATATAGTTCACCATGCCCATGGGAGCTCACCTCCCAACCATAGGCCTACAAGTAGGCTACCCCCAAGCTTGGAGGCCTTTCAAATAACCAAGGTCCATACACACAAGGGTTACAAATCACTCACACAAAACACAATAACTCCCTCCCAAGGTTAACCACATAACTAACCCATTTTATAATGAGTTTTAGGGGTGAGAGAGTGGACTACTCTCAACTCAAGGAAACCCAAAACTCAACAACTCAATAATGCTCAAAACCCATGGCCTCTTGCCATAAAAACTTCTCAAACTTCAAACACAAGGCACTCTTGCCAAACCAAATTTCTCAACTTCAATACAAGGCCCATGACCATAAAAACTACTCTAAAATGATGAGGGGAAACCGAGGAGGTTCACACCTCTCTCACCCATGACAAAGGTGAGCTCTCTCACATGGAGAGCTTCACCAACACAACCCTTTAAACCCCACACAACACAAAACAAAAATCACAAAGCATAACCATCATAAAAAAAAACATGCATATCTATATAAACAAAAGCAAAATAGAAGTAGGCTTGAAGCCTTGGGAGCATACCTCTCAAGCTCCAAGAGTAGAAGTGATGGTGAAGAGCTCTCCAAGAGTTCCTTCTCCAAAATCCTTCAAGTCCCTCCAAGTCTTCCTCTTGTTCCTAAAACAACATAAGAATGTAAAAAGAAAAAACCCTCGTCTCTTCTCAAAGAGAGATAAATAGGCTTAGCTCACAAGCCCTAATGAATGAGAAGGTGACGCTTGTCACCTTCTCTTTCATCCACATAACCCTCCTCACAACCCCACAAGGATGAGGAGGTGACACTTGTCATCTCCCCATTCCACAAGCTACACACTCTCCCACAAATGCTCTCACACATGTGTGAGAGCATAGGAAGAAGGGATCACAAATGGGAGACCTCTCATGAATGAGGAGATGACACTAGTCACCTTCTCATTCAACTATGCTACACTCTTCCCCACATATGCTCTCACACGTGTGAGAGCATAGGGAAGAGGTCTCACACATACAAGAAAATTCTAGAAGCTTCTAAAGCACTTGAGAGAAGTGTAACCTTACCCTAAGTGAGTGAGGTTAGGTTAGGTGAGATGGTGACATGCCAACCACCTCTCACATCTCCCAAACTCGTCACTTGACTCGAGGGCCAAGTTTAGGTGACCAAACAAGAATTAAAACAAGTTTAAACATGCTAAGAATGGCCCTAGACCCTAGAGGTGTGACCTAGGGTCATTATTTGACCATTATTAACACTAGGGAACTCATAAATCCACATGAAAAGGGCTCAAAACATTTAGCACTAAACATTGTGCAAACCCAACATTACAACACATCAAGGAGATAAATTAAAAAAAAGTAAACCTTGTACAAAATATCATAAAGAAAATACAACATAATCATCGTTCTCAATCACAAATGACCTTAGTCCATCTTAGGGACTAGGTTGGCTTAACAGGGATATCACATAGGGTTATTTGTCTGGCCTCTGATTTTCCATGGGCATGGAAAATTACCTGCACACTTATACAAACCCGTTAATAGCACATGGTACATATAGTTGAAGCGAAATGAATTACATAACATGCACAATATTGCATAAGCATATATATCATCAATAATAACCACATGCTAACATTTACATGATTCTCAAATCATTCACATTTCACAAGGTATAATCAGGATCATATAATGCAAGAGATATCATAAATTCCATCATCACTAAACATACCAATTGCATCTAATTCAACATAGAATTTAAACATCATAACATCAAATGAAATCTAACATACAATCTAAAACATCTACATAGCATAAACCATCTAACTAACCAAAGCAAGATATAGTAATGAAAGTCTAAATACAGGATCAACAATCCCCAAATGTCTACATGTCCATCATAAATCCATCTGATAAGTGTCATAAGCAAAATACAAGGTGAGGTAAAGGTAGGCCTCACATCCTCCCCCCTAAGAGTAAACTTCCTCCTAGAAGTCAACAAAAGGTGAGGGTAAAGTGTCCTCAATCTAGTAGCATCCTCCCAAGTAGCCGAGACCTCATCATAACGGTCTCACTGAACTCTAACCTAGTCCAGCTCATGACCGTAAAGGCCCAGCATTCGTCAAGCCAAGATGTGAATTGGCTTCAAATCCATCTGCCCATCTGACTCTACCTGTAAGGCATCCCAATCCAAAACATGAGTCACATCAGATACATAACGTCTCAACACAGATATATGAAACACATCGTGGATGTGCGACAAGCTAGGTGGAAAAGCAAGACGATAAACTACAGGTCCTATCCGTTCCAATATCTCAAAGGGTCCAACAAATCTAGGTGCAAGCTTAGAGCCCTTTCCATAATGGATTGGACTCTTATGCAGTTGCACTCTCAAGAACACCTTGTTGCCAATCGAGAAGCTCCGATCCAATCTCTTGGCATCGGCATACTTCTTCTGATGATCATGTGCCTCCTACAATCGCTACCTAATCAAAGTGACCTTCTGCTCCATATCATATACCAACTCAGGTCCACTAGCAACTCTGTCCTCAATACGGTCCCAACTCAAAGGAGTCCTGCAAGGCCTGCCATACAAGGCCTAATAGGGAGGCATACCTAATGAGTTGCGATGCCCATTATTGTAGGCAAACTCAACTAGATACAGATAGTCCTCCCATCTAGACTAGTCATCCATCACATACGTGCGAAGCATGTCCTCTAAAACCTGATTCACCCTCTCAGTCTGCCCATCTGTCTCAGGATGATATGTTAAACTGAAGTTGAGCTGAGTGCCCAACGCCTGCTATAATGTTGTCCAAAAAGTTGATGTAAAAACTGAATCTCTGTCATAAATAATGCGATGACGAACTCCATGAAGTCTCACTATATCATTCAAGAAGACCCTCGCCACTATAGGTGCATTGTATGTCGTATGTACTGATAAACAATGTGCTACCTTGGTGAACTTGTCAACTGTCACCATGATGGCATTATGGCAGCGAGATGGCAAAGGTAGACCAACAATGAAGTCCATGGAAATGGTATCCCATTTCCACTCCGGTATCTCATGGGGATAAAGAAGTTCTACTGGATGTTGATGCTCGACCTTGACCCTTTGGTACTCAAGGCAACAAGCTCCAAACTCTACTATGTCACGTCTCATCCCTGCCCAATGATATAACTGTCTCAAATTGGCATGCATCTTCTTCACCCTAGGATGTACTGCATACGGTGCTCTATGAGCCTCTGAAAAAACCATTGATTGAAGATCACCTGCAAGGGGAACATAGATGCGATGTTGATGTCGTAGAAGTCCATCTGCCTCAAGATAATATCCTGCAAACTTGTCCTTAAGGGCCCTCTATGACTGAATCTCCCGCTGAACCTCAAGAAACCACTCGTCCTTTGATAGATGCTGCAAGATGCACCCTCTCAATTCCACACTCAAAGTCAAGGTCAGGATCTCGTGTCACCTCTGACTCAAGGCATCAGCAACCACATTCTCCTTCCCTTTGATATAATACACATCAGAGTCGTACTCACATAAGAACTCCATCCAACGCCGCTGGCAAGCATTTAGATTCGGCTGCGTGAAGATGTACTGAAGACTATGATGGTCAGAGTGTAACTCAAAATGGCGTCCTAAGAGGAAGTGTCTCCATCTAACAAGAGCGTGAACCATTGCTGCAAGCTCTAAATCATGAGTAGGGTAGTTCAGCTCGTGAGTCTTAATCTTTCATGACACATACGCGATCGCTCGGCCATCCTGCATAAAGACTACACCTAGTCCCTCTAAAGATGCATCAGTGCATACCATGAACTCTGCTGCTGGATCGGGTACTGCAAGAATAGGAGCACTAGTGAGATGCTCCTTGAGGACCCCAAAGGCCCTCTTGCACTATTCTATCCACAAGAAGTTCTTCCCTTTTCGCTGAAGAGAAGTGATAGGATGAGCTATCCTGTTGATGCAGATGTTATACACACACAACATGAGATAAATTCACTATGAACTTAATCTATCTTGAAAGATATGGAGAATTATCAAATAATAATTCACAATCCCAAGGCTTCGATAGTCAGCTCATGATTGTGTCAGATTACTCAAAGGTTCAATGTGAAGTTGTTTAACAAGGGGCCTTACGTGATTTAAATGTTTATTGTTGGCTATTGTTACTTAATCTTTGCAAATAATCTTGAATACTTCTAAAGATATTGATCCTTTGCAAATATTTACACCCTTACAGTCAATCTTTGCATGAATTTTAAGGAAACAGGCTATGTATCTCAAATTTTATGAAAAGTACTAAAGATCTTTATCATTTGCATGTATTTGTCAGAATCTTTAACAGTCTCCTTTAAATTTATGTGTGTTAGCTATTTATTTAAAACTACTAGTAAAAGAAAGATAAAAGATGGGTTTAGAAACATGATTAAAATAGGAATACAATGTTCTATTACTCACATGAATAAATTTGATTATTGCAGACAATTCAGAAGCAAGTACATTCTTATATGTTTATCCAGATCATTTCACAAATTCACATACAAAATTGCAATCTTTAAAGGAAATATATCAGAAACACATCCATCAAATAACACTCTGGAATAGACGCTGAAATTTGATATTTATATTTACTGGTATATGCTAGCCATTTCAAATTTACAATCTTTCATGACTTTAAATCTTCTGAATGTATCAACAAAATCATCAAAACTTACAGACATTTTTATAGATGTAGAAAGGAAACAGGATGTTCCACATTATCCTTCCTATAGAGACAGGTGATTCCCCCCTCTTAACATAACAATGCTCAAAGCACTCTCCCTAGTCACTTCTCTTGCATTCACTCAAGTTTACTACTTTCTGTGTAATTTCATATGCAGGCCATGTGTACTAAAATAGGTGTAAAAAAGATCCTTATATAGACTGGGATCCTTTGCAACGGTTACAAAATCCCATCAAAGGGCTCAAATTCAAAATACAACATCAACAGCTTAGAAAGATTTGCCAAAATATCTTGAAAGCATATTCTCTCAAACGCAAAGATGCCTTTAGAATCTCTCCTTGAAGTGTCAAAATATTTTTTCAGCTGGCTTTTCCATCTTTGACTTTTCTTCCAGGTACAAAAGAATAACAAATACAGCATGGGACAATCAATTGTATGAGCCAATCAATCGATATCTCTGGTGTCCTCCACTTGTTGTTCCCCTTGCTTCTTACTCATATGATTGGTATACCTCTCGGCCAGTGCTGAAATGGATGCATGACCTATCCTTTGAGATACTTCCCATGTATATTGCTGCATCTCCACACTTTTCTTCAATATTTGTCCCCTACCTACCCTGTCCTCTTTTCTTTTCTGATACTTCCTAATTTTGGCATTTAATTCCATTATCAGTTCCATTACATCCTCCCCCAATTTATTCACAGGATCATCAATGCATGACTGAAAGGTATCTGTAAACTCCTTTACAGTTATATCTACATTATACACCTGAGCTTTGGAACAATGATGTCTTACCAAATGTTGTACCATCTTCACATGTTTATCCAATAGGCCCTGAGCAGTTTTTTCTAACTCTTGAACATTATTAATACAAGGTCTAAGTACACCTTCCTCAAATTTCAACTCCATTTTCCATCGGGGTACTTGAAAAGCAATATTTAGGGTCAGGACCCCTTCATTAACCAATGTTTCTATTTGTTCTTCTATGGCACTGAGTTTATTCAGCTCATCTTTATTCTGCTTTATTCTTGATTGACATCTTTGTAGAAGGCTAGCACAGTTATTCTTTTCAGTAAGGGTGGCATCCCAATTGCTAATTGCAATTTTTAGTACTTCCTCCCCTTTTTGAATGAATGTCTTCACATACTCCTCATGTATGCTAGCTTTGTGCCTTTTATTTTCTATGTCACCTATTTGCTCTTTAGACAAAATAGTTAATTCAGAAGACAACTCTAGTAAACCTTGTCCAGGATCAATCATCCCTTGGATAAATTGTTGCAATTGGGCAATGTGTGCTTTCAATTTTATTATCATTTGTTTATCCTTCCTCATTTTGGTAGCAGTTAGCTCCATCATTTCTTGCATTTCTTCAATATACTGCTCTTTGTTAGCATGTCACAGGTTCATGCTTATGATCTTGTATTCTGCCATGCTTATTTCACCTCTTTCCTTGTCTACTTGTGGAATGACCATCTGCATAGTCCTTGTCCCTAAGGGATCTCTCTTTATTGTAGACATAGTTCTTGCCTTCTTTTTACCTCTCCTAGAGGCCACATTAGATAATAAGCTCTTTATGTCAATTGGCATCAGTTGTACTGTTGATTCTTGCCTTACTTCTGATTCCACCCAAGATAGTATTTATGTACTGGTACCTGCAGGCTTATCATTCATTACCTCATCCTGAGGTTCCTCTGTTATTACCTCTGCTTGCTCTTGTTCCTCTTGTTCCTGATGTTGTTGTTGTTGTTGACCATGTTGTTGTGGAGGCAGTTGCTAAGGAGGTTGTTTTTGTGGAGGTTGGTCAACATTTTGTTGTTCCTCTATGTTAACTGTAGGCACATTCTCCTGAGCTGGTATATCTTCTCCCTAGGTAGCTAGTACATTACCCATATCCTCACTCTCTTTCTCCTATGTCTGCTCCTTCAAAATTTCTTGGGCAACCTCTTTAAGTTCCTCCATTATATTTTTAGGCACTAATTTACCAAATGGATCAATCCTTTCTGTATCTTCTTTTTTTTTTGTGGCAGCTTGTTGTGATGTACTTGCATCAAATGGTCCCAACATAAGATGAGTTCTTGGTATTTGTCTTTCTTCTTCCTCTTCGCTGCTCATCTCTAAGTTGTCACGACTAATTTCATCTTTACTTTCATCTTCATCATCCTCAGCATCATCCACATCTTGAATTTTGTCCACATCCACCACTTTAATATCCTCTTTTGTGGAGGTCTAAACCATGGACGCCTTTTCACCATCTCCTCGGTCATCTCTTGTTTGACTTGGATAAACCCTTGCAACTTTTCTTGTTGTGTTTGTGTTTCCAAGGGTGTTTGTGGGGCCGTTGGTGTAACTTGGACACTTGATGTTTGCTAAGGCACTGCAGGTGTTTGTACTACAATCTGCTCTACTGCAGCAGATGCACTTGATATTTCCTCTTCTGTAGATGTAAATGTTCCTAAAGGCATAGCCACTGTTACCCCTAATGCATAGGGATCCAATAATGTGGCTTCAGGGTTTGCTTCAACAATCTTTGCTTCTACTATTTGCCTCTTTCTCTTCAAAAATCATCAAAATTATCCTTGCTTTCTAAGCGTCTCTTTTTATATTTCTTTTCTGGATATGTTATTGTTATCCCTTTGGCCTTCAACTCTTCTATTCTCTCTTTTATCCACATATTTGTAAATGTTATTATTGTCCTAGAGGCATTGTCCAGTGAATCCTCCTCGGGTTGATTCCAATCTGGCTCTATTATTATTTCATCTACCACCCTTTTGGCATCATAACTTGTATGTAATACTTTTTCATCATCTTTCTTAATCTCTGGGGCACTTCAAGTACTCCCAATGTTTTAACTTGGTCAAGAGTCGGTCTTTGATGCGTCTTTTTTCTGAACTATGCCTCATTGTCACAATCAGCTCAAAAATCCACAAGGTGTCGCTGATGTTTAAACTTTTTGTCTACAAAATTATGTATCCTTCTGAATGGATCAAATGGCCTAGCTAAGTCAAAAGTTTGAAAACCATAATACTGCAACTCTGCTTCTGATGCCTTAGCTGCTTCTTCATTAAAACATTGGTATCTTCCAATACCAAAAGGAAACTTAATATTGCCTTAGTGGAATTTGGCCTTATACATGCCATATATTTTCAATATATGTCTAGTAAACTCTAATAGGACCATTTTGTCTGTTGGGTACCTTGGTAATTTGTAAGGTTTACCCATGAATCCTTTTGTTCTTATGTATGTGAAGGTGGGGAATTGTATGTACCAGGCACTATGCAAATTAATTGCATTCCGTGCCTCATCTGATAGTCTTTTATCTATGTCCCCTGTTAGTGTCCTTACTAAGTATATATAAAACACATCATTTACCCTTATAAGATTCTTCACTGCATTCTATTCCTGTAAGTCCAAGTAATGATCATACACCAACATCTGCCCTAGGTGATTTCCTAATGTACCAATGCTTTGTATTCCCCTCAACTGTATCTTGGCCACACATGAATAGACTATGTAGGAAGACATGAAGAACATCTTGTGTTTCTTCCATCTCATAAATTGTGAAAAAATAGCATTGCTAATAGATAGGGCCCAGTGAACTACCCCTGTTTCTTCTCTAATAAATTGAATCACCAAAAACATCCTTGGTTCAAATGAAGCTGCATCTGCCAGACCCATTAACCTACTTAACAATGTGATCACTATATAAACATCTTCCTTGAAGTGTATCCTATACAAGTTCTTTGAAACCCTAGCAGCTGCTTTTGGTTTCTTATCTAGCGAATACCAGCCATAGAAGATTGTGCTCTTGCAAGATGATTCATTTCCTCTAAAATCAACTGCATATTGTTTCGCATCTATTTCTTTCATCTTCTCAGTGATCTTCAAACCGAAGGTCTCAGGTATTCCTTCCACTGACAAGTTTGCATATACTACCCCATTGTGCTTCACCTTCCGGGAGTTCATATCATACTTTTGGATGCACTCAATAACCAGATCCCTAGACTCCATTGCCAGTGGAAACCCCGCAATATTATATAATCCTACATCCCATATGTTCTTCATTTCTAGAGACGCCCCAGTTGCTCTAATCTTCTGTAACAATTCTGTAGAGTCAAAATCCCCAATTTTCATGTCTATTGCCCTTCCCCCTACAGAATAGATCTGTGAATTGTAACTCCAGCTTGGAAATTCCTCTTTAACTACTTCCTTCCTTGTGTCTTTCTTTTCTCCCTTTTTGGTTGTCTTCTCTGTTTTCTTCCCTTTGGGCAGCATCCTGTTGAAAAACATATTCATTTTACGACCACTTTCATGTTTTCTAGGGTTTTACCATATAAATTTACCATTTTAACATTTTACCCTATTGTTTTCCTTTTCACATTTGAATCCTGTATAAATATCTTATTGTGCCTAAGTTCTACAATTTATTACAGTGATTAGCTAATTCTAAACCATTTCTGTTACCCTACTATAATTACCATAAAATTCACCATAATTGCATTTCGTTAAGCACAAGTGGGGACGTTTAGATACATACCTGGATTTGCAACTGTTGACTTTAATACTGTTGACAAGAGATTTTACCATTCAATTTTCTTGCAACCGTCAATGTAATACTCTGCAACGAAATTCTAAATGCAATTGTGAAGCTTAACGCAATCAAAATTCCCTTTTACTCCTTTGAAATTAGGTATTTCCTGTGGTAGATATGTATTAAATGTAGCAGACAGTATATGCAATTTGATTTTCGCTTTACTTTTACTATTCAATGTATAATTTGAATTTTGTATACATTGGCTTTTGCACTTTATGTGTTTTGTATATCTGATACATGCACTTTTCACTAATATGCAAGGAAGGAGTGATGATGTCATTACAAACATTTCTACTTAATGGCATTTTTGACATTAAGTTTTCCTTTTGTATCTCAAAGCATATACGAGTTACCTTTATACATTTGTAATTTTCCCTCTTGTTTGTTTTGTATATTTGTTTGTATATGTTCATGTACATCTTATACAATCACCAAACATACAAACACGGACTCCATCAGGTTTATGAAATGATTTGGAATTCCCTTCGGGCCCAGCTTTGTATATATTTCGTTTGTATCACTTTTCGTATATCATATACATGCACTTATACATGCATACGTGATGTTGACTTTTCTACCCCTCATTATGCGTAACTGCACTTTACTCGTAATTTAATCCTGAGTTCACGTCCGTAACTGCATCTTTCCCTTTTGTACATTTAATACATGCATCTAAACATACAAGTGCGAACCTCACTTAAAGTTCCCAATGCTTAACTTTTCTAATCGCGTCTGAATCTGTATCTGTATATTGGATACATGCGATTATACATACAAATATGAGCCTTCACTTTCATTTTCTAAACTCCATTGAATTTTCTTTTGGGTTCGCATCTGTATGTATGCAAGAAAGTATATTACTGTTAATGTATTAATCATACAGACAAGACGACCACGACCTTATATACTAACTTTGAACTCCTTTTGACATCCGCCACTATATATTTTGAATTTATATCTTTAATACATGCGTTGTAATATACAAATACAAGTGCGGATTTTTACCATTATTAAGTTCACCATAAAACGTTGTCGGGTCTGAACTTGCATAAGTATGCTTTGAACTGCTTAAAGATATATCACGAGATTTTAAACATGGTGTATGTGATGACCCGATAGACTAGAAACATAAAAGATACATGCAAATGACAATGTATATGAGATACACGTTGACCAAAGCAGTCCAGCATTGACTTTTCAAAAAAACCAACATAGCTCTTAAAATAAGCAGAATTTTCAAACCGTTCAAAAAGCAACCCTAGCTGAATTTTGACACAGATTTCATTGATACCAAACATCTTTCACCAAGCATTGCACAACTCTAATTTCAAGCATCGAAGACATTTTACCTATACCGCCAAGCAAGCAAAACCAACATAACACAAAAGCAAAAACCACAGTAGGGGTCCTCATTTTGCTAAAGGGTAAAATGGGGGCATGTTGTGAGCATCACAACATATCCTAGAAAATCCCTCAACAAATCGTCGATAATAACTTGCTAGTCCCATGAAGCTCCTGACCTTTGTAACATTGGTAGGTGCTGGCCAATCCTTGATGGCTCTAATCTTCGATGTATCTACTGAGATACCATCGCCAGATAGAATATGACCCAAGTACTAAACCTCTGTATGAAAGAAGGCACACTTCGCCAAGTTGTCATAAAGTTGTTGATCTCTCAAACATTGTAAAACCTGGTGCAAGTGCTATGTTGTTAATATAGCACTATGTCGTCAAGGAATATGATCATGAACCAATCTAGGGAATGTGTGAAACACCCCATTCATGAGACTCATGAATACTACAGGGGCATTCATCAAACCGTAGGGCACCACTATGAACTCATAGTGACCATAACAAGTCTAAAAGGCGGTCTTATGGATATCCGCATCTGTAATACGTAACTAATGGTAACTGAACTTCAGGTCAATCTTAGAGAACAATCTAGCTCCCTGCATCTAATCAAACAGATCATCAATCCTAGGCAAAGGATAATGGTTCTTCACCGTCACCTTATTCAACTGCCTATAATCCATACAAAGTCGAAGAGACCCATCCTTCTTCACGAAGATCACCGGTGTGCCCCAAGGTGAGATGCTAGGTCGGATGTGCCCCTTCGCTAGCAACTCCTCTAGCTAAAGCTTGAGCTCCATAAGCTCATGTGTGGTCATCATGTATGGTGCACGAGACACTAGCTCGGCACCTGGTACAAGGTCTATGTGAAAATCTACCTCTCTACGAGGTGGCATCCCTAGAAGCTCAGGTAGAAAGACATCTATGAACTCCCTGATGATGGGATGTTTATCAAGCAAAGCCTCTGACTCATCCTCTAATCTGTCACTAACTATGATCGCAAACATCTGACATCCTTTCTACATATAGAGCTTAGGCTATTTAGTGGAAATCATACATACTGTTGTGGGCTTCTGAATGCCCACTATCTAAGTTGTTGTACCATGGTCGTCGAGGCAACCTATCACCTTTCAGCGACAATCAAGCTTGGCTCTATAAGCTGCAAGCCAATCCATACCTAACACCACTCCATACGACCCTAAGGTCTACAACTATAGTGAATGCTCCAAGTGCTAGCTCACAATCTCTAACCACTGAATCTACGGCCATCTTGGCCCTTGTGGCTAACTTGACCTCCCACCTAACGTCCTGCCTAGAGGCCACCAGTCTGCAATGCTCCACTAACAATGGAGAAATAAAGGAGTCTGTAGCTCCATAATTAAAAAAATAGTAATGGGAACATCTCCAATAGTACATGTCTGGAGTCTTGATAATGAAGGCCTAAAAGTCAGCCTGGCTGTTATCAACCGTTGCAAAAGCATAGTGGGATCAACCCACATCTCCAACTATCTGCTCAGAACCACTGGCACGTTGACCTCCTACTGTGAAACCCTGTGGACACTCCCTAGCCAAGTGCCATGTGCCACCACGTACATAACAAGGTCCCCAAGTCTGAATATGCACTGACTGAGTCCTACTAGACTGTTGCGCTCTAGGTCAGCTTGTATTGCCCTGTGATCATCTAAAGGACTATTGCGACCTAGTTGGTCTTGTAGTTGGTGCATGCTGACGCTGATCTCTCTGCAGACCCTACGAGTGCCATACTCGATTGTGACCACCCTGCGCTCTCTATTGTGGTCTTGACCTCTACTAATGCTACTACTGTTGCTGCTGTGGAGGTCTAGGAGGTAAGGATACAGATCTAAACCCTCCCCTATGAGGTGGTGGGGGTCTGCGGAAACCCTGGTCCTGATGCTGACTACAGTCCTGAAACTGTGGACGTGACCCATGGCCCTGCCCATGGATCTCCTCTGCAATAAGCGCCTTCTCGGCAGCCTCACTCATAGTCTACAGGTTAGCCATGCATATAGGTCCTACTATGCTAGGATTCAAGCCTCTGATAAATCTACTAACGGGAAGCTTCTCATCCTACAGATACTCGGCATAACATGACAACTCCACAAACTTGCACTCATACTGTGCAACAGTAGAACCCCTCTACTATAGGTCGTGGAACTGGTCTATACGGCTCTATCTGTAGTGCTCTAAATGATATCGCGCATTATAGCACTCAAGAAAAGTGTTCCAAGAAAGTGTGTCCAAGGATAGGCGTTGCTTGCGCTCCTCAGTGCGCCACCATGTCGCTACCACGTTGCATAGTAAATGGACTGTAACATGTGCCTTTGTGTTGCTCCCATAGGGACGCAACACAAAGCACCAATCTAGACTGATGAGCCAAGCCTCAGCCTCTGCTCCCTCTATAGTCCCCACAAATGTAGATGGATCCAGCCTAAGAAAATCTCTGATGGGGTCTCCATAATCGCGACGTCCTTGAATGGGAGCATCTACCTCGTCTCGTTGTCCATAACCAAATGGGTCATGATAGATCGGCTCCACTGCCACCTCCTCCTCACGATCCTCGTGATGTGGCAAGCTCTTGTTGTGCTCCCTATGAGTTGATGTGCCATCCTCAGCAGTAGTGACTAGAATCTCAACATGCAGTTTGTTCACGACCGGTGGTAATCTCACTAACACTGCCTGCAAAGCCTTAAGTATCTAGGGTCCTATGTCAGGAGGTGGCTCCAGATTACCAGCTCCTCCAGACTCACTGGCGTGTGAACATCCTCATCTCGATCTAGGTGCCATCCTACATGAGCAAGGTGCCTAAAACTAAAACAAAATTGCGGAATAATTAGTGTGCCCTCAATGCCCAATGTTTAAACCTAGCTGTGATACCAAATGTCATGCCCACATTTGCCATGTGGTCATGACGTACTGCACACGTGTCATGTCCACATTTGTCATGTGGTCATGACACGAAATATAAAAAACTTTTCCAGCTAACTCTACAAACCCCCTCGCGCGGATCAAGCACACTCAGTGACAGACGCACATAACGTAGTTGCGTCAACAACCTACGTTAGGCACGTCGCCCAAAGGCGGGGAAGTCAATCTCAATCAGGATAATGAGATCTCAATTCGCAATCTCTATGAGGTGATAGCCACTAAGGGGGTATGCGTCGCGAGAAGCGACGCCAAGAGGGTTGGTTCCTATCTTGGGATCCAACCCTAGGGTTTACTAAACGAGGTGGAATGATTTCAATGTAAATAAAAATCTAACCTTAAAGCAACTATCAACAAATAAACTTAAGATTAAATTAAAGCCACAAAATAACTCTCAAGTTAAAACGTATAATCACATCTAATGCGGAAAATGGGGTAATTAATCGAATTGAACTAATTGAATATTTCCATCTAAGTCTAGGGAAATTTCGGCAACATAACGGGATACAAGGAATAATTTCTATAATAATTTTAACAGTATAACGCCATCTCATCAACTATAGGAGAGTTTGAAAATAATTTAAAATAAAATCTAACAATTTACACCTTAAAGAATTTTAAAATTAAATACATGAAATAAAATTCCCTATTTACCTTTACCCACTAAAATCTAATTACTTTTAAAATAAAACAAATTAAAGAAATAATTAATTTAAATCTATCCTTTTAAATTAATAGACTTATAACATCATGGAGGTTTAAATAAACACTATGAGGTAATAAAAATAATCTAAACAATAACTTTAAAATACATCTTCCCGTAGAACTCAAATGTTAAACATTAAATAAAAAAACATATTATTCACTCACACAAAAGTCCAAAGGGTCAAACTATGCTCTAAGTGGATTTATTTAGATAAACTAAACCAGCTTAGATTAATTAATCCAATCCTAGTCATTTGGGCACCAAACCCTAGAACTAAGTTTATAAAAGCATGACAATCTCTCAATTGCTCTCATTCTAACTTTGCTCTCTTTGGTTGGTTCTAGGTTTCAAGAAGGTCAAGTGGGAAGGTAGCTTCCCAAGTGGGAAGGTATCTTCCCAAAAAGGAGATAAATTTCCATATGATTTATGGTTCTATAACAATTTCCTACAAGTTGAAAAATATTCTCTCTAACAATGTTTATTGCAACAGGTTTATCTAATTTTTATTTTCTATATTCTAATTTCATTTAGAGCATAGGTCTTCAAATGACTAGTCTTCTATTTGTCTAAAAACAACCTTGTAATTTGTTTAGTTTTCTAATTTCTACAAACAACCCACTATTTTTTTTTAATAAAAATAAATTGCATAGAGGGTAAAAGATACACAAGAATATATATATATATAACTCACAAAGTTACAGGGTATATATATATATATATATATATATATATATATATATATACTCATGTATACACAGGATCGAGTTCAAGCTAGGGCCGAGCCCATAAATAAGTTGTAGGCTGAATCTTTTAAGTAACAAGGGACGCTTCACACAGTAGGGCCAAGCCCTAATTTCAAGCTGACGACCATAAGATAACATAGGCGACGCTAAAACATGGGGTTTTCTTTAAACCTCAGCAATGGCAAAAAATATTGGGGGGTAGGGACGGGGCTTCCGCCCCCGACCACCCCTGCACTTTCGGCCTGCGTAGGGGTTTCAACCCTGCGCGGGTCCAAAACGTGCCCTAACCTTTGATAATAAAAAAAACATAAATGAAACCCACGAATCTATTTCGCTTACATGCATTTTTTTATGTGCTTGCAACGTATGACTCATTTATTATAGTATAACATCTATATCTATCTATATATATATATATATATATATATGTCAAAGATTTGATTCTATGTAAAACATAAAATACAGTTAGTCTAAACAAAAATAGAAAGCTCTCTTTTTACATATAAATATAAATAGTTTGCATTGACATGGGAAGGATAGGGTCAATAGTTTTAGCATAACTAAAATTTAGTTTGCATTTAGCACAAGGGTCAAATTGCTCTACTCTTAAAACATAAATGCAATAATAAATTTATTTTTCTTTAACTTCCTACAAGCTCAATATACATTTTTATTTCCTTTTCTACAAGGCAATCTACTCGTGCATCATATTTTGGTAAAGAAAAGAGGTAGGGAGAGAGAATATTACATTCAACCATAAGCAATTTACTTTCACAAAATAAAGTAAGGAAAATATTTATTTCCAACATAATATTAAAATGAATACAAAAACTTTACAAGGAGTGAAAATACCACCCAAAACCCTTAAGAGAGTTTAACTCTCTTTACAATAACAAACTTATTACAAGCCAGATATAGGCATAAGGCAACTTATTGCCCTCATTTTTACTTTACAACAAAAGCCACAAATCTCATAGTTTCTTCCCAACTTCCAAACTCCTCCAAAGCCACCAAGAAACCTACAAAACACAAAATATAGTTCACCATGCCCATGGGAGCTCACCTCCCAACCATAGGCTTATAAGTAGGCCACCCCCAAGCTTGGAGGCCTTTCAAATAACCAAGGACCATACACACAAGGGTTACAAATCACACACACAAAACACAATAACTCCCTCCCAAGGTTAACCACATAACTAACCCATTTTATAATGAGTTTTAGGGGTGAGAGAGTGAACTACTCTCAACTCAAGGAAACCCAAAACTCAACAACTCAATAATGCTCAAAACCCATGGCCTCTTGCCATAAAAACTTCTCAAACTTCAAACACAAGGCACTCTTTCCAAACCAAATTTCTCAACTTCAATACAAGGCCCATGGCAATAAAAACTACTCTAAAATGATGAGGGGAAACTGAGGAGGTTCACACCTCTCTCACCCATGACAAAGGTGAGCTCTCTCACATGGAGAGCTTCACCAACACAACCCTTTGAACTCCACACAATACAAAATAAAAATCACAAAGCATAACCATCATAAAAAAAACCATGCATATCTATATAAACAAAAGCAAAATAGAAGTAGGCTTGAAGCCTTGAGAGCATACCTCTCAAGCTCCAAGAGTAGAAGTGATGGTGAAGAGCTCTCCAAGAGTTCCTTCTCCAAAATCCTTCAAGTCCCTCCAAGTCTTCCTCTTGTTCCGAAAACAACATAAGAATGCAAAAAGAAAAAACCCTCATCTCTTCTCAAAGAGAGATAAATAGGCTTAGCTCACAAGCCCTAATGAATGAGAAGGTGACACTTGTCACCTTCTCCTTCATCCACATAACCCTCCTCACAACCCCACAAGGATGAGGAGGTGACACTTGTCATCTCCCCATTCCACAAGCTACACACTCTCCCACAAATGCTCTCACACATGTGTGAGAGCATAGGGAGAAGGGATCACACATGGGAGACCTCTCATGAATGAGGAGGTGACACTAGTCACCTTCTCATTCAACTATGCTACACTCTTCCCCGCATATGCTCTCACACATGTGTGAGAGCATAGATAAGAGGTCTCACACATGATAAGATTCTAGAAGCTTCTAAAGCACTTGAGGCAAGGGTAACCTTACCCTAAGTGAGTGAGGTTAGGTTAGGTGAGATGGTGACATGCCAACCACCTCTCACATCTCCTAAACTCGTCACTTGACTCAAGGGCCAAGTTTAGGTGACCAAACAAGAGTTAAAACAAGTTTAAACATGCTAAGAATGGCCCTAGACCCTAGGGGTATGACCTAGGGTCATTATTTGACCATTATTAACACTAGGGAACTCATAAATCTACATGAAAAGGGTTCAAAACATTTAGCACTAAAAATTGTGCAAACCCAACATTACAACTTTACAACACATCAAGGAGATAAAAAAAGAAAACCTTATAAAATATCATAAAGCAAGTATAACCTAATCATCATTCTCAATCACAAATGACCTTTGTCCATCTTAGGGACTAGGTCGGCTTAACAGGGATATCACATAGGGTTATTTGTCTGGCCTTCGATTTTCCATGGGCATGGAAAATTACCTGGACACTTACACAAACCCATTAATAGCACATGGTACATATAGCCGAAGCAAAATGAATTACATATAACACACAATATCGCATAAGCACATATATCATCAATAATAACCACATGCTAGCATTTAAATGATTCTCAAATCATTCACATTTCACAAGGTATAATCAAGATCATATAATGCAAGAGATATCATAAATTCCATCATCACTAAACATACCAATTGCATCTAATTCAACATAGCATTTAAACACCATAACATCAAATTAAATCTAACATGCAATCTAAAACATCTACATAGCATAAACCATCTAACTAACCAAAGCAAGATAGAGTAATGAAAGTCTAAATACGGGATCAACAATCCCCAAATGTCTACATGTCCATCATAAAATCCATCTGATAAGTGTCATAAGGAAAATACAAGGTGAGGTAAATGTAAGCCTCATAGAAGGTAGATCTTTATCATCAAGATTATTGGCCTATACATCTCCAAGGGTAGTGTCATCAATCGGCTCACAGCCAGAGAGAGCACTTTCATCCTTAAGATTGTCTTCGGTAGGTTGTTGGGTGTGAACTAGAGAGATGGCAAGTTGCAAATGAGGAAACTTGTCAAAATTAGGCCACCCAACTCCCCCATGCCCCTGAGAAGAGGTGGAGGGTTGTCTGGAGGGTTGGGGCCACCCACGAGCAGCAAAGTCTCAAGAATTCTAAGGTTGAGCCCCATGGGAGTGGGAGGCATGGTCTCATTTGGCAGACTAGTTGCACCATGCTCATGATGACCTCTCAGAGGAAAGGAAGAGTCTAGAGGCACCTTGACAATAGTGGAGGGGGTATTTCCCCAGTGATCTAGCAGCTCCTAAAGATGGCCAAACTCAAGTGCAACTTTGCTAGCTTACACTTGAATCTGCATTAAAACATTAGAGCAAATCATAGCTTTAGTGTAAATGGAGAAATGAACATCTGCAATGCAATTAGAAAAGAAATAAAAAATTTTGTCCTTCCAAATACTAAAGAGAATCTCCACCCTAAAAGCATGCTAGATCTAGGTGTACTTATGCAGGATAAAAGGCCAGTCTCCCAGTAAAACCATATGTTAGGAGAATGGGGTCAGCTGGAATGGCTTGAAAAAGTCATGAATCTAGTTCCAAGCTTCTTATGCTTAGGGACAGAACCAAAAAAGATGCTCGAGGCTCTCAAGTTGTCCATAGAAGGGACAATGAGGATAAGAAATGCCCATATGTAGAAGCCAAGCCCCCATTGGGATGCCCTGGTAGATAAGGTACCATGTGAAATGGGTCGGCTTGGGTTCTAGCATAGAAGACCAAATGCATTGGAACTGACGATGCCAAGTTCCAAGAGAAGATTGAAGTTTCCAGCAAAGGTTAAGTTGCTCCACCATAGGCAAATGTGGAAAAAGCCACAAATAACCTTTGTAAGGCCTATAATTCCAAAAAGGGGTATCCGGGTAGCACTTCCAATCCTTCCACAAAGGTTTGGGAGATCAAACTCCAATATTGTGTAGCATTTGAGGGGGGATGGATTCAATGACACCTTGAAAAGTCTCTTGATCTTGATTGGCCAACTTAAATTTAAGCTTGAACTAGGGCCACAATAAAAATTTCTTAATGGCCCTATGAATAAGGTGAAGTAGAGTCTTTACTTCATGTTTGAAGAAGCATAGAGAATGAATCCAAGGTAATTTGGCCAGGGGCCTACCTTGAGAACTGTTGTCACATGAAATTGCACCCTGCTTGAAGCCTATTCAAGCATTCCAATGACACAATGGGACTGATCTCAAGGTGTGGGACCTTGCAGATGAGATAGGACCTCTACAGAAGGTTGGTTCCTCTTTCTGAGCTTAAGGCTCAGCGAAATCAACTAAACCTATGCTAATGATCACCAAGGAAAAGGGAGAGAAGGAATATAGAAAGGGAAAGGTGATACACCAAGGTTTAGGGTGTTTGAATGCAACTAATATAACATAGTAATGATCTCAAATGCTGAAGGGAAATCGCACAGACTCATGGGGATTCAAACAGAGGTTAAGGTAGAGAGATGAAAGTATGAAAAGGATCATTTTATCCATAATACACAGCTTACATTTATCAAATAAACACAGTGCAAGAACAATGAGAGGCAAAATTCAGTTTATATTGATCATAGAGGCTAAATATCTATTACAAAAGAAGAAAAGTTTATTACAGACATGAAATAGACACAAAATGATAGACTCTCCTTCATTGGTGAACTGATACAGAGACATGAGAGGCTCAGCAAAAGAGCATAGTCCATCAAATCCATCTAGTTCTGGAGAAAACCACAAGGTCTGAACCTGCAAAGAACTTTTTGCCTCTAGAAGTGGCCTAGTGCAGCCAACCAACAGAAATACATCATTTTTACGTGCATATATATAGCTTTTTCAAATCACTGTAGCAGCCATGGAAGACGGAAAGAGTGGTAAACAAGAAAGAACTGTCACCCATGTTGCAATAAATTCGTCCTATGGACTTGTCAAAAGATATTTCTGTAAAGGAATCCCTGGATACATTTGTTTTGTCTTTGATATAAATGCGAAAAATATCTTCTCTAAAGTAGCTGAGAAACAAATATCTACGTTGAAAATTTTACATCTGATTCTCCCACCTGCTACAATAAATGCTCAACAACAAACTCCAGCTGGAGTTGAATGCTTGACTTTCAACCTGGTTTGTATTATGCCTTATTAGTAAGATTTCATCCTTGTAAGCCATGACGAACCTTGGATTCTGCCTCTCTTCCCTTCGTTTCTAAAGGTTACAAAAGCCATCGAAGATTAGGCCTCGGTCCTTCAGCGTTCTGCCTTCTAAAAGAGAAGGAGAAAGGAGAAAACCCCACCCCTCGAGCTTCGCTTTACAAAGGAAGATCACAATATCGATGGACTTCATTACTCGGGCCTTCTACCTTATGCCTTTGGAAGATGGAAGACAGAAGGCTTGAGGCTCTAACTCCGCCGAAACTTTCAAAAAATAGCTAGTCTTTAGACTTGTGGGGCTGAGACTTTCTTTCTTCTTCCTTCTCTAAGAAGGCGTAAGGCAAAAGGCTTGAGGCCCGAAGTCTACTGATATTGTGATCTTCCTTTATAATGTGGAGCTCGGGGTGGGGTTTTCTCCTTTCTCCTTCTCTTTTAGAAGGCGGAATGTTGAAGCCCTAAGGCCTGATCTTCGATGACTTTTACGATCTTTAGAAATGAAGGGAAAAGAGGCAGAATCCAAGGTCCATCATGGCTTACCAGGATGAAATCTTGTTGATAAGGTAGAATATAGACCAGGTTGAAGGTCAATCATTCAACTCCAGTTGGAGTTTGTTGTTGAGCATTTATTGTTGCAGGTGGGAGAACCAAATACAAAATTTTCAACGCAGATATTTGTTTCTCAGCTATTTTAGACAAGATATTTTCTGCATTTATGTCAAAGACAAAACAAATGTATCTAGGCATTCCTTTACAAAAATATCTTCTGATAGGCCCATAGGACAAATTTATTGCAGCATGGGCAACAGTTCTTTCTTGTTGACTAGTCTTTCCCTCTTCCATGGCTGCTATAGTGATTTGAAAAAGCTATATATGCATGTAAAAAAGATGTATTTCTGTTGGTTGGTTGCATTGGGTCACTTCCAGAGGCAGAAAGTTCTTTACAGGTTCGGACCTTGTGGTTTTTGTAGTGTCTTTGCTATGTCTAGTAAACTTGGTAGTAATCACACAATTCAAAGGAATAACCTACTGAATAGTCCACTATAAACCTTGAAAAGACCTTCATTGAATTATCAACCCGGGCTAGTAAGCTTGTGATGGCACTGTTGTTTGTGCTTTCAAAGATCAAACTATCTAACTCATCTAGTAGAGTATCATGAATCAAAACTACTTAATGGCAAAAGACAGTAATGTTGCTACTATTGCTATGGGTACTTGCAATTTAAGACTGTAAGAATGACTGTAAAGGAATGAATTCTAAAGATTAGCTTGGTACTGATAACTTATCCTACCCTCTGGAGTATCACAAGTCAAATGAACTAAAACAACTTAAGAATCTAATTGATCTTGCATTCATGAAATAATTACTACAACAATAATAACATGCAAGAAATAAAGTGAAGAACAGTTAGCCTAAGTGGCCCTTGGCCAGGTGACTACTTCACTTCTTTTAACTCAAATCTAGTTCTCTAGATCAACATAATCATATATTTGATTCTAACATTCATTACACAATCCTTTCAAATCACATAAAATCTTGTTGAACTGTAGTATTCATAACTCATAATCAAAATAATAACATTGTCTGCATAATCTGGAAAAGATTCAGATAGCTCTATCTGTGACAAAACAAAAACTATTCAAACTGAACTTAACTAACTTCTACCTTGACCGCCAAGCCATACATATAGGCACAAGGGAGTTTATTGAAATAGGTCTCTTAACTGTAAACATAAAACACCACTCCATACGAACCAGAGTATAATGAATGCTAACAACAATAATTGAAAAAGAAGGAAAGAAGTGTCCTAATAAAATTAGAACTCTCTGCTGAAATAGGGGAATGTGGATTGATTGAATCAGTCACGTTGGTCTTCTAGTTGCAATAGAATCCTTCGAGCTTCTAATCATCTTTATTGATTACCATCACGATGCATGATTAGCTCCATTAATTGTCTTCATGTCATGGTTGCTGCACTTAATTGAGGCTGGAACCTTCCCTGCTCTGCCGCCTGGAAATGCTGTGGCTGTAGGTTGCACCTTGCAGTTGCTGCGGGTTACAGTCCTGTTTCTTTAGCTACAGGAGTTAGTCCATAAACATATACAAAATACTAACAACCATAATCAACACAAACATTCTCTACAATCCATACATTCCCACATATAACATACAATTTCATCATATTATAATCATATCTCCATATACTTAATTAACCAAGTTCAAGTCTGTATAATGATCATAAGGGATAACATAATATAGAAATATGCTTAAAATAATGTCTAGGAATGTCTTTCAACTTGCACAAAACTATAAGAAACGGGCTAATAACTAGGCTCATTAGTTTTCTCTAGAACTAGACAGATTTGATGGACTGTGCTCTTTTGTTGAGCCTCTCATGTCTCTGTATCAGTTAACCAATGAAGGACAGTCTATCATTTTGTGTCTATTTCATATCTGTAATGAACTTTTCTTCTTTTGTAATGGCTATTTAGCCTCTATGATCAATATAAACTAAATTTTGCCTCTCCCATTGTTCTTGCACTATGTTTATTTCATAGATGTAAGCCATGTATTGTGGATAAAATGATCCTGTTCATACTTTCATCTCTCTACCTTAACCTCTGTTTGAATCCCCACAAGTCTGTGCAATTTCCCTTCAGCATTTGAGATCATTACTATGTTATGTTAGTTTCATTCAAACACCCTAAATCTTGGTGTATCACCTTTCCCTTTCTGTATTCCTTCTCTTTGTTTTCCCTGGTGATCATTAGCGTAGGTTTAGTTGATTTCTCTGAGCCTTAAGCTCAGAAAGAGGATCCAGCCTTCTCTAGAGGTCTGATCTCATCTACAAGGTCCCACACCTTGAGATCAATCCCATTGTGTCATTGGAATGCTTGAACAGGCTTCAAGCAAGGTGCAATTTCACGTGACATAAAGAACTAAGAATAGTAGACCACCAAATGGACTATTGATTGATGGATAAACCATTGCAAAAATCATCTCCCACCCATTGAAGCCAAGGTTTGAGAGATTCCTAGGCTTTCCAAATGCATTTGATGATAAAAGTGCCCTAGATGATAATAGCCTCCCACATAGTGAGAAGGGTGCCCAAATCCAAGTCTTTCCAAGCAAAACATCTTGAAGGGACTTTGATGCTAATGCAGTGCCTCACAAGAATTTTCCAAGCTTCATTACCTTCAAGGGCCCTAATGATCCATTTGGCACAAAGGGTAATAACTTGCCAACAGATGGAGATTATACCAAGCCCCCTAGCCTCACAGGGTAGGCAACAAAAATCCTAGGCAACAGGATGGAAGCCTTGATGCCCATCACTGGAAGCCCAAAGAAAATCTTTGAGGATTTTCTCAATCTTTGATTAGGAAGCCTTAGAAGGGACCAAAAAAGAGGAATAGTAAACATGCGTTGCTGAAAGATTTTTAGAACAAATTTAAAACTTACTAGCTAGGGAGAGAGCTTTGGTTATCCAATACTGGAGCTTTTTCTTAATTCTAGAAATAACAACCTACCAAAGATCAGTAGGGGAGGATTGGAAAGCAAAAGGAATCCCCAAGATCTGAAAGATATCCCCATGGTCAACCCATTTCGATCCAAAAGATTTAAGCCAACTTGGTTTGGAAAGGAAGGATTGACGATAACATTAGGTTTTTTTCCACTGAATGTTGGAGCTTAAAGCTTGGCAAAAAATGTCCAAGAAGTGTAAATCTTGTTTGACATTACGTTCTTCTTCAATGAGAGTGGGGAAAGAGTCATTGACAAAGTGTCCATTAACCAACTACTAGGAGGAATTGGGGAGAGAAATCCTTTGACATGGGATTGGGAAACCACTTGAGCAAGCAAATATCCAAATCCTTTAGTTGCCAAAACATAAAGAGTTGGGGCAAGAGGACATCCTCAACAGATGAACTTGAAAATCTCAAAAGAGCTAGATTGTTGACTGGCAATGGTAATGCAAGTAGAAGCATCAACAAAGAGCATCCGAATGATTTGGATGAAGTGTGGGCCAAACCCAAGATCCTGCAACATGGCAAGAATGAAAGGCCATTTAATATGGTCATAGGCTTTGGAAAAATCAATTTTAAAGAAGAGGGCTAGCTGCAGAGATCAGCGAGTGTTAGAAATGAAGGTAAACAACTATCAATAAAAATCTGATTACAACTGTAATATAGATATTTAATTGTGCAAAACCAAAATGAAGATAGTAAGAAATCAACACAAAGGAATAATAGAATAGAAGGTCAAACACATAACACAATGTTTACGTGGATAAACCCTTTCGGGAAAGACTCCACACAAGAAGAGATGCACCAATCTATATTAACTTCAATAGAGTTTACAATACAACACTATCAATCTCCTCTTCAGTCTTCAATCTAGCATTTCCTGTTTTTCCAGTCTCAACTTTCTACTCTCCTCATTCACAGTCGTAATACAATATCCTCATAAAAGGGTTGCCTTCTAGGGCCAGAAAAAATAATATAGCCTCTACCGTCATATTTGTGACCTAATGATGAATAGTCCAGATTTATAACCTAATGATGAATGGTCTAGAATTACAATAATATATATATATATATAATGTGGCTTTCGGGGGCACTACCCCTGAACCCCCGTTGGGGTGTGTGGCCTCTAGACCCCCTGCTAAGGGGTCATCCCTGGACCCCATAGTGGGGTACTCCCTACACCCCCCAGAATGAAATGTGCTCCATAACCAACATTCATCAAGTACTGGGATCAAACATGCAGTTGAAACAAGATCACTACTTGGTGAAACCTTTCATCCCTTATGGGTGATTTACAAACAAAAATATGAATAATAAATTACATAGGATTTACAAGGTTGATGGCACCTTAATCGTAACATTCTTCCACTTGTCATCATACATTGTAAATATACCCATAGAAAACATAAAGCAACTAAGTACTAGGAACAAGACCCATGGCCTTCCTGTACCACATAAACTTTTCTATGCTCATAGGTTTAGTAAGTGAATCTATGACATTCTCTTGAGTGTCAACCTTCTTCAGCTCAATCTAACCATTAGCAATCATTTCACGAATGAAACAATATTGAACATCCACATGCTTAGTCCGTGCATGATATATGGGGTTCTTGGCCAAACATATTGCACTCTAGCTATCACAACCAATCTAAATAATCCTACAATAAAAACCAATACATGTATACAATCTCTGTAACCAAAATGCCTCCTTAGAGACATGCGTAGTAGCCATATACTCTACTTCAATGGTAGATAAAGCAACGATAGGCTTCCTTTTACTCATCCAACTCACAGGTCCTCTAGACAAAGTAAACACATAGCCACTAGTGGACATTCAACTATCCAAGTCACCTGTCCAATCTACATCAACAAAACCCTGTATGTCCAATGTCTTATCCACACTGTTAGTATTGGAATAAACTAAACAATAACCAAAAGTATCATGCAAATATCTTAGCACCTTCTTTGCATAATTCCAATGCTATCTACTAAGGTTAGACATAAACTTGCTCAAAACTCCCACTACTTGGGCAATATCTAGTCTAGTACAAATTATTGCATACATCAAACCTCCTACAACACTAGCATATGACACTGTTATGGAGTAAAAAGTGGCCACATGTATTTTTGCCTCCTTGTTTAGCTCATAGGTCACTGTGTTTACATTATACATTCTAAATATTCATCTTGATGCAAAATTCCTTGAAACCAATGTAAATTGGGAACAAGGGGCCCGTATTTTACCTTACCCCGGACCAAAAAGGAGCCTCAAGACTTGGGTGCCACTGCCCAAGTCTTCCCTGATTGGTTGGGGAAAATTTAATTGTATGTCAGCTTAAGACCTTTAAAAAGGTTTCTCCTTGTTGGCTCTTTTGGTTTAATTTGACGAATATTAGTGGGAAAGCATAAATAAGTGTGTTTTTGAATTCATTATGAACCTAGATAGAGATAGCCAACTTGAAGCATTGGAGTAAAGAGCATTCAAAGCATTCATTGTGATTCTAGAGCAGATTTGTATTGTCATTGTGTGTGTTGTTGTGGTTTGAAGTTATCATTTATCTCTCCTAATGAGTTGAAGAGCCTTAATCCTCCTAAGGATTTCATCACATAGGTGATATAATTGTTATTCATCATCATTTGATTCATCATATTAATTTTGTGTTTAGCCTCTACCCTACAAGGGCATACTCTCTTTATCTATCAATGGTGTTGGGAAGCTTGAGTACTATCCCAAGATTTGACTGAGGCGAGTCCCTAAACACCATAACCCCCAAACCCCTTCTCTTCTTCTTGTGTGCAGGTTACAGGTGTGAGATCTGGGAAATGTGAAGATACAGAAAAATTGAGCAAGGATCATGGTTTTAGGATCCGACAACATTTCAGGAATATTCCTCTGTGCAGGTCTTGGGCGCTGGTGCCCTAATCTTTCTACCTCAACAGACTTCAAATCAGGCATCAGGATAGGCTCTACAACATTTCTCTAATTTATAGTTTTTGAAGATTCAAACTTTTAGGACTTGGGGGCTCTTGAAATAGTCCTCAAACATATCTACTTCTAGGACACAAGTTCTATCATCTTCCTGATCCTCCCTGTATAATTGGTTTCTAGAGATTTGTTGTACATCTTTTGTTATAATCAAATCATCATAGAACTAGGGTTTAGTGCATTATTGACCTAGGGTTTGATAAAAGGACTTGATTAAATCTGATCTTTCTATAGCACTCCTGAGTACAAGATCTATAGCTAAGTCCACCTCCATTTGGTAGTGATTGGCTCGGTCTTGTCCTTCAATGTTATTGTGAAAGAGGGTTTGATCTAGTGTGCATGTTAGTCTCATCATTCACCTTTCTCACACTTAACATACACATCAGACATATACTCTAAATAATCTTAATTCTTAGGACAAATATCTAATGAAATCTTAGTACCAACCGATAAAGTAATTCTAACTGCATTACAATCTTGCATGCTAAATCTGTGTAAAATAGTATTCACATACTTAATTTGTGATAACCAAAGATTTTTGTTACCTCGATCCCTTTTGATCTCCATTCCTAGAATATACTTGGCTGCCCCTAGATCCTTCATATCAAATGCACTTGAAAGTTGAGCTTTCAACGCACTAATTGTACCCTTAGTGTTACTGAAAAATAACATATCAACCACATACAAGGCAATAATCAGAATATCATCATCAATACATTGAATGTAAACACAGTGATACTCTTCACTTCTAACAAAACCCAATTTAAAAACAAGTGAAACAAACTTCTGGTCCACATTCTAGGGGACTATTTTAAACCATAAAGAGATCTTTTTAACTTGCATACCCAATGTTCTTTCCCTTTTACCTCAAAACCTATAGGTTGTTGCATATAAATTTCTTCTTCCAGATCTGTATGCAAAAATGTAGTCTTAACATCCATTTGCTTAATTTTAAAATCATAAGTTGCAACAATGGATAAAAGAAATCTAATAGAAGATAACATAGCAACAAGAGAAAAAATTTCACTAAAATCGACTCCCTCTCTCTAGGAGTAGCCATTGGCTACCAGTCTAACCTTGTACTTTTGTAATGAATTGTCTGCTACAAACTTCTTCTTGAAGACCCACTTACATCCTATGGACTTTCTTCCTTTGAAAAATGTACAAGATCCTAGGTGTCAAAAGAGTCTAAAGTCATCATCTCCTCCTGCATGGATAGCTACCAAGAATCACTATCATCTACATGAAGAGCTTCCTTGTAAGATCTAGGTTCATCGTCAATACTTAATAAAACAAATACACAACAGAAATCTAGTGGGCTATACCTATAAGCTAGGTTCTATTGTCTTGTAGATCTTCTCAAGGGTGGAGTAAGAGATTCTTCCTCATGTTCTTCTGTATGCTCAACTTCTTCTATAACAGTAGAGTCTTCCTCATCTAAACTTTCACTTGAATCTTCTTCTTCTTCTTCTCCATCCCCTAATCCATTATTTTATTCTTCCTGATGTGCATTTTCTTGCTGTAAATCAAAATGCACTATCCTCTTCCTTTCTTTTTCTTCTGGTTGTAGGATTAGAAATAGCTCTAAGTTTCCTGAAAAATCACATCTCTAGAAAAAATAAGTTTTCTAATTAGAGGATCCCAAAGTTTATAACCTTTTACATTCTCACCATATCTAATAAAGATGCATTTCTGTGCTTTTGGATCCAACTTAGATCACTTTTCTTCAGGCACATGAACAAAATTCTCATAGACAAAAACCCTTAAATGTGAAACATAAGGTTTCTTACCTATTCACACTTCATAAGGTGTCGAATCAAGAGCCTTACAAGGAGATCTATTTAACAAGTAACAAGCGGTACTCACAGCTTCTACCCAAAATCATTTATCCAACTGTGCATCGCTTACCATACTTCTAATTCCTTCCATTATTGTTCAATTCATCCTTTATGCAACACCATTTTGTTGTAGTGTATATGGAGTTGTCTTTTGTCTTATGATATTTGCATGCTTACAAAACTCGTCAAATTCCTTAGAAATATTCCCCTCCATTGTCAGATCTTAATATTTTTATTTTAAGTCCTGATTGGTTATCTACTAAGACTTTGAACTCCTTAAACTTAGTAAAAACTTCAAATTTATGCTTCATAAAATAAATCCATGTGAATCTGGATACATCATCAATGAAGGTAACAAAATAACAAGACTTTCTAATAGAATCGTTATCCACAAGTCCAAACACATATAAATAATTTCTAATTTCTTTTTTGCTCTATTGCTTCTTGAAGAAAAAGATGTTCTATTCTATTTTCCAAACACACAATGCTCACAGAAATCAAAGTGCTTATCAGAATATAAAAACCATCCAACAAATTTTTATTCATAATTGTTTTCAAAACATTTTCACTTGTGTGGCCCTATAGACACCTAAAACTAACCATGTCTTAAAATATTGCCTATCGACATCACCTTGCAACCTATTTTCTTCTAAGTCCCTTTCATGACCCCTTCCATCATTTCCATTAGTACTCTTATCCATTTATCTTCCTCTTACACCAAATTAAATAAATCTTATTTATTTAATCCCATTTTCCCCTATCATCCAATTTAAATAAATTAAGTATTTATTTAAATCCCACGTGTCTCTCATAATCTAAATAATGTTATTATTTAAATTATTTATCCCACTCACATCCCTATTTTTAACCTCACTAATTGTGCGTCATAAGCACTTCCTCTCCAAATCAATTTAAAAATATTATTTATTCCCACTTCCATCCTTATTTTAGTCACCTGTCATCCTCATTTATGGTGCGTCATGAGTATTAAAATTGATTTTCAATCCTAGCCATCCACCTCCTCCCTCACCTTTCTAATCCTAGCCATTCACTTTGATTTCCTCTCTATCTATAAATTAAAATTTTGTTTCATTTTCAAACCCTCACACTCTCTCACCAAATTTCCATATGCACACATATTTCTCATTTCTCATTTATCTCATATCATTTTCTGGTTAGCCTGGTTGTGTGAGCAGCCCATAATACATCCACAGGGCAAATCAATGGAGCTCGGGTGCACTCCATTCCATCCTATCAGAGGTCCAATTTTGTGCAAGGTTTGAAGGTATATTTGCATTGTTTATCTTTATGTTATTGTCTTGCATGATTTTCTGGGTGTCAGACCCAATCTATGATGCCACAACATACATGCATTTTTAGTAGTTTTAGTTACATAAGTGGAATTATAAACTATAGTGGCATCAAGCCTAAACAATGTTCCCATCCTTGTTCCACTCGCTACCACCAAGCTCCCTCTCACCATTCTACAACCATGCTTATTAAACGTTACATGCATTCCCGAATCATTTAACTTTAAAATAGAAATAAGATTTCTAGCCATTCTAAGAATATGTAAAACACCAGGGAGGGTTTTAATTCTTCCATCACTGAAACACAACAATACCTTTCCCTGTCCAACAATTGGATATGTAGTGTTGTCTCTAAGGTAGACATTACCTCCATCATATTGCTCATATGTGGAAAATCATTCTTTGTGCGGAGTCATGTGATACGAGCATCCTAAGTCAACCAACCAATGTTCATTAGCAACAATGTTACAAGCAAAAAGTAAAACCTCATCACTTGCATCCAAGGACTTTTCTATAGAGGAATTCCACTGCTTCTTCTTGTTTATGCATTCCTTCTTAACATGCCCTCTTTTTTTGTAGTTCCAACACTTAACTCTGTTCTTCATTCCATGAGACGTAGATCTTCCTTTAGATTTGTCCTTAGGCCCCTTCTGATCCCCTTTTGGTCCTCTTTCCTTAGACCTTCCCTTGACATTAAGAACATCCACCGAGCTATCCATAGCCTTCTTCATCATTTCATGTGACAACAGAGTTGCAACAAGAGCATCCATCTTTGGATCTTCAAGATTAGTAGTGATAACAAGAATGAAACTCTCCCAAGACTGAGGTAAAGAATAAAGAAGCATAATGCATTTATCTTCTTCCTTGACCTTAACATCTACAGAGGCTAGTTGTCTCACAATTAAATTAAATGAATTTAAATGCTCTGCAATAGATTCACCTTCCTTTATTTTAAGAGAAAATAACTTCTGCTTTAAATAAAATTTGTTTATCAGACTTTTGGCTTGATATATTTCACCCAATCGTTTCCATAAAGCATATACAATCTTTTTTTCAGCAACATTCAGTAGGATAGAATCTGCAAGACACAACCAGATTGTACCCCGTGTCTTTTTTGTCCATCTTGTCCCATCTTGACTGATAGTATCGGGTTTCTTCTCTTTTGTCACAACCAACCATTGATCTCTTTCTTCAAGTAAATCCTCAAATTCCAACTTCCATAACTCATAACCCATTTCATTTCGGTGTCTAATCGGGATGCAGATGTAGCCATGGTTTCTATACAAAATTTGCAAAACAAATTCAACTAGAACTCCCACTACAACTCAAAAAACCCATCATACTTCCACCCAAGACATAGAATTGGCCAGACTTTCATACTAAATGTTAGGAATGAAGGCAAACAACTATCAATGAAAATCTGATTACAACTGTAGTATAAATATTTAACTATGCAAAACCAAAATGGAGATAGTATGAAATCAACACAAAGAAATAATGGAACATAAGATCAAACACGTAACACAATGTTTATGTGGAAAAATCCTTTCGAGAAAAAACTCCATACAAGAAGAGATGCACCAATCTGTATTAATTTTGTATGCACCTAAAAATGCCTCGTGTCGAATTAAATAAATATTTTAATATTTATTTTAATTCTTATTTCATCTATCAATTAAATAAATATTCTAATTTATTTAATTGGTTCATTATCCCAAAAATTAAATAAAAATCAATTTATTTAATTAAATCATCTAAATTCCTCTAATGTCTCATCTAATTAAATAATCCCAAATTATTTAATTAATCATCTAGCCTAAGTCTTAAATTCATAAATTCACATCACTTTCCACCTCACTTTACACCTCACCACGTTGCACACATAATTAAATATTTTTAATATTTAATTAGCTAATTACCCTCACCCACATGTCCTATTTATCCTCTAGTCATCCCTATTTCTTCTCCACGTGTGTCCTATTATTTCTCAAATCATCTCCAAGGTTTGAGACACTTGTCTTTCAAATCCTAGTTTATCTCTCACATTCCCACAAGTCAAGAGTCCTTCTCCCACAATCTCCTCAAAGACTTCCACCTTTAACTCACAGGTCATTTGTGAGCACAATGACATGTGGCTTATGGATCCACTTATTCCTCTACCTTGTAAACGTAGTAGGAACATTTCCCATGATTATCTCCCTCAACTCCATCTCAATCGTACACATCACAGATAATTCCTCCAGTCGTGGATCTGTTGACACTTGGACTTGGCCTCTCTTAATCCTATAAAAGTAAGGTTCTCACACCCATTTTGTAACCACTCAAGCTTTAGCAATCTTACTCTACAAGAATGACACCATAGATCCCAAGCGTGCCTTTGGCTCCATTGCATTTGCATTACAAACCCATTATCATCATCTCATTATCATCCACCATGGCTGCATATCATTACCTTCATCCTTCATCTTAGTTATTGCATTGTAGTTGCATTGCACAATTCTCCTCATAGCCATTCTAGCTTTGTCATCTTAACAGCAAGGAAGTACAACTTCTGAGAGCTCATAATCAAACAAGATCAAAGCAAGATAGGCAACAATGGAAGGCACAAGGTAAATCTAGTTGCAAAGGTATTATCTTTTATTTGCTTGCATTTGTCTTATTTCTATTGAAGTTATTGGATATTTAGTAGTTTTTACTATGATTCAGAAATTCAACAACATTTTGGTGCCCACCGAGGGGGCCTAGCCCTATTTTTAATCTCCATTTGAGTGTTTTTTTTTTCTAGTTCTACTTTGGGGCAATTTCCTCTCTGCCGAAGGTTTCTAGTTTGGATTTGGTTCATGTTTTGAAGATTGCCTACTTAAAGATTGTAGATCACCATTCTGTTGTAGGTGGTCTTTGTTTGCAGGGCTCGACAATGGGCAATTTTGTTCCCTCCAAGAGATTACACACAACAAGGCTGCTCACTAAAGCAACAATTTTTGCCACAGATCGGCCTACTTGCGACTCCAATCTCCTTGGTTGTCTCCAATTGACATCCCTCCTTGCCATTTCAACTTCCATTTTTATGGATCTAACGCTTCAAAGGTCATTCAACACGAGGTCAACATTCTTGCTACCAACGGTCACAATCTTGGCCGAGGTTTACATCTTGTTACACTATGAGGTTGAAGATCATAGCTCTCTACCAGTCTTCCCTCCAAACGCTTCATCAAAGTCATTGTTTCAAGCACCTGGTTGAAGTCTTTGGTATTCCATTTGCCTACATGTTCAAGCCTCCACTGCCAACAATCAAAGCTTTTTTGCTTACAGGTCATTGTTTGTATTTGCCTCAGCAAAGGTCCAGATCACAGTCAGGTTCAACGTCTTACTAGATTTGTGGGTCGCTATTTTTGGGAGTGCCCTTCTCCTTTGCACGTCGCCAACGATCTCTCTTACACTAGCACAAAGTCGCTTCCTTCTCCCCGTCCACACTAGCACAACATCGTCATTTTATCACGCAAATTTTAGATATTCAACTGATCCCTAAATTTGCTAGATAAATTTTTGTACTAACTTTTGTTGTAGGTATTTTAATCATCAAATAGAGGCTTTTAACACAATGATCTTGTAGGTGTAGAAGCTAGTTTAGTCATTTAGTTGCATCATATCTTCATCTAGATTTAATTAGGAGGAAGTAATTTGACATCTTCATGCAAATTTTCATCTAGATTTAATTAGGAGGGAGTAAATTGTATTGTTGCATACAACTTTCACATAGTCCCAACCTAGGTGGATAAAACTAAACAAATCTTTCATTGCTATCTTGCACTACAAACTCGCATCTAGCTTAAATAGGAGAAAGTAACTTGTTTATTTCTTCAACAACAATCTTCACAATAGTTTGTTTAGGAGGATAAACTTAACAATCTTTTTCAAGTTTTTTGCTAGCTTGTCAATGTCTTGTGCTTGGTAGAGTAAAACACACTTAGTTTTAACTCTAGGAGGATAAAGAACTAGTGTATTCTATGTTTGAGAACGGTAATAGGACTATGCTTTCCCCTTTTTGGGTGACCAAAATGCCAAACTCATTGTTTTATCTGTGTAACCTTTAGAAGAGGCCTGCCCTTGGGATTGTGTTTCTTCCAAGTTGGATGACCTCGAGTGATAATGGGCTAAAGCCAAGCCACTTCCTAGTCACTATAAATAAATTGTGTTTGTGACGAAAGTCATAAACAACAGGTGTTGTTGTGTTATACCAACAAATGTTTCCCATAGTACTCTTGTGGTGTGTCAAAATCTATTGAGCCTAACCTCTTCAGACTGGGAAACCTCCATAACGGAGTGAATTGCCGCATGTATAACCACCTGAACGGATGCCCACACTAAAAAGCCCATTGTTTTAGAAAGCCAAAAACTCCTATTTGTTGAGGCAGGAGGTTGGACCTCCAAACCGTCCAACGTAATACACTCATTTAGTGTAGAGACAGAAAATCCAACTCTTCGGAGGGATTGTAACTTGGTATGCATGAGAAGTGTGTGCACTATAAGGGGGAGCCGGTGCTACTAAGTTACTAACTGTCTGCCTTTATGTAAGGGGCTAGAGTAAAACCCAAGTTGGAATTCGATAAATATTGCCCTTGTCATCCTTAGGATTATACTTGTTTGTTTTTATATTTTATCAAAAAATTGTATCAAAAAAAAATGATGACAACTTCTTGTTTATTGTGTTTTTTGGCAATAACTTGAGTCAAAAACAATACCACAAACTTTAGAGCATCCTAGGAAAAACGTGCACAAACAAGCCAAACTGACAAAACTGAAGCAAAAAAAAGCAAAAGCAAAATTTCTGCAGTCTTGCGCATACACTGAATCTTGCTGCGCATACACAACAAAGAGTTGTTCCATACATTTTGAAACAAAAGTGAAACCATTTCTAGATGCTCTTTTTTCTCTAGTATACACTTGGAAAATAACTTCAACCTTGCACACTCACCTTTGTACCATTTTCACAACAACACCTTTGCATACCACTATCTTGTTGTCTAAACCAAACCAAGATTTTCATCTAGGCATTATTGAGACTCTACCAAATTCAAACAAAATCTAGTTAGTTTCATAACAGGATCAATCATCCTTCACCTCGAAATTGTGCTAGTGTAATCTTGATAAAAGAATAGTCTATATTAATAGTGGTGATCAACTATCCCTATTTTGACTACCTTTTAGCTCAAGAGCACATTGTTTGGACAACATAGATCAATATAAAACCTTAGCAAAATCTTATCAAAAACATATCCAACCAAATTCACCCTCAAATCATTTCATACCAAAACATCAAACTAAGTCCACCAAGTCTCACAATCCAACTTCACCCACATCTCAAACTTGCATGGTTCAAACTAGGTCCCAAGTAAAACAAAAGCAAAAAATGGGTTCCATTCACAATATTGGGCACGATTCTAATGAAGAGGAAATTAACCAAGAGGAAATCCTTAAACACCTCCAAGATCCAAGATTTCAAAAGATAATGGATAGGGTTGTTGCCACGGATCCTCATAAATATTTTCTTATTCTAGCTCAACAAGGAGCTAAGTTGCCCTCAGATTTTGATGTCTCAAATCTAAGAGAGAACAATTCCTCAAATGAAGCTGAGTCTTCGAAAGATGGCTCCAAAAATGACAAAGATGCCTCCAAAACTGACAAAAATGCTTCTAATTCAGAAAAGGATAAGGATACAGTCAATCCCTTGTACACATTAACAACACAAATCCAAGCCTTACGAAAACAGTTGGTGGACATCCAAAGTGGGACAACCACAAAACACTACTCCCTTGAGGAGATCTCACCTTATCCATTTGATAAATCTTTGTTCATGATACCTTTTCCCTCAAGGTTTGAGGTTCCAAAATTTCACAAGTATAAAGGAAAAGGTGATCCAAGAGATCATATAAGGGAATTTAGTGTCGCATGTCTAGAAGTCACACACAATGAAACATATCTTATGTGACTATTCCCAAGAAGCTTAGGAGGACAAGCTATGGAGTGGTTCTCTCACCTACCTCCCGACATTTGCACTTTTGATGAACTAGTAGATAAATTTATCACACATTTCTCATACAATATCGAACATGAAATCTTCATGTTGGACCTTTGTAATAACAAGCAAAAAAGGGGAGAATCCTTCGCTCTTTCCTACAAAGATGGAGACAACTTGCAAGCAAGTGTCCCTACCACATACTGGAGAAGCAAATGATAGAAATGTTTATTCACAATCTATCCACGGAACTAAGCTATCAAATCCAAATACAATGTCCAACTACTTTTAGTAAGGTCATTGAAATGGGGTTACTCATTGAGAAAGCCTTATTAGCCAAGGGACAAATCAAACTCTACAAAGACACCCCTAGTTCAAGTAATAACACGGACAAGCCAATGTTTTGGACCAAAAACAAAAACATTGTAAACGATGTTGTTGATGCTAAACATGTGGTGCCAAAGCAACCAATCTTCAATCTATCAAATCCACAAAACAACACACCATCAACAAACCTCAAAATAATGAACCACGATCCACAAACTTTCCTCCTTGGTGAAAGTTTACACCATTAGGGGAATCAATCAAATCTGCCCTACGCAAGCTCATATCAAACAATCTCATAACGCTTCCAACGATGCGGGATTATGAACCAAAATTTAAACCCTCTTGGTGGAAAGACTCAGACTTTTGCGAATATCATAGGAGCAAAGGTCACAAAACTAACGACTGCCAAAGACTAAAGAATATCATTCAAGACTTGATTAATCAAAAAGTAATAAAAATTGATGGACATGTATCCAATGACGACCATTTGGCATTCAAGAATCTGCTCCCCAACTATGAGAAGGGAGGGTCTTCAAATCAAAACAATAACAGTGGTAACAACGCCAACTATACAAATGTGTCATATGATTATGTTGTTAACCACATCTCCGAAGGTTACTCACATGTAAATGTGATCACTATAAATAAAAAGCCTGATTGTAATGTGACCACTCGGGGTGGAAAGGTTACTCTCCAAGGGGCTCCATCCAAACCATCTTCCACATCCAACCAATACAACATCCTTGACCAACTCCATAAAAGACTGACCCATATATCCATTTTGGAGCTCTTGTGTCTATCCCCATCTCACAAAGCCATCCTCGAAAAAGCTCTCTCGGAAACTACCGTCCCAACCAATCTAGTTGAAGAGCAATTTCAGGCCATGGTAGGTCATCTAACTACACCCCATTTCTTATCCTTCACATAAAAAGATGATATGTTTATCACCCAACCGCACAATGCATCCCTCCATATTGAAACCTTCATCCATAAGCATAAAATAACACGGGTCCTCATAGATGGAGGGGCAGGTTTAAATATCGGTACATTAAAACTAATCCTTGCATTGGGGTTTTCAGAGAATGCCATTGATCCTAAAAAGAAAATTACCATCAAGGATTACGATGAAGAAGAGAGGACATCAAAAGGAACCATTTTTTTGCCAATCAGAGTGGGACTGGTAGTGAAAGATGTGGTGTGTCAAGTGCTTGACATGGAACTAGCATATAATATTCTCCTTGGAAGACCTTGGATACACGCGATGAAGGTTGTGCCATCCACCTACCATTAGTGTATCAAGTTTCCTCATAACGGCCAAGAAATCACTATCCAAGGTGATCCTAATCCATTCCAATATTGCAATTCCATCCAATCCAAACCCGAAGTTGTAATTCCACCAACCGTGCATCTGCCTCATCCTCATCCCGTGTCAACCTAGCTTCACTATCTTCTACATCCAAGACATCCGAACTCAAACTCAAGCTCAAAGTCAAGGGTGTAGGAGAATATACCATCGTACAATCCTTCTGCCTACCACAGCTACCTATATCCCCCAAATCCTATGGAAAACCATCCATGAACAAACCTAAGTCATTAGAGAATCCTAAAGGTCCTTTTGTTAAATGGGGAAGCCTAGAAGATGAGAGCGATGAGAAGGATGATCTATAATGGCTATATAAGGATGAAGATAGTGAATCCAAACCATAAGATCCTCAATCCCAATTCCAAATCGAACAATATGGCCAAGGGTTCTCAATCTTACAAAGAATGGGATATGATAGTCATGGGCCCATATGATTGAGGAAAGAAGGTATCATCGAACCTATCCAACCTCCTTCATTAATAGCCTGAGACACTACAGGGTTAGGTTACAGAGGCAAAGAAAAGATCAAGGGAAAAGACAAGCACAAAGGAAAAGAAAAAGAAACAGCTACTACTAAATTAGTAGAACAGATTCATCGACTACAAGAATGGAGTGAGACAGACTCAAATGAATATGAATGGGATAGTCTTTCTGAACTATCTTGTGACGAGAAAGATGTTGATGTGGTTCAACAATATAGATCTACCCATACACCTCATGAAGGATGAAGCTCTAGGTCTAGACCTCTAGAGTTCGATCCACAAAATACCGAAAATGAGTTTCCTGAGGAAAGAATGATGTCACACTTGATAGATCAACTTGAGGAGAGTACCATCATAGACTTTGTCAATACTTACACCAATCTAGACACCTCCTCTATCTTAACCATCACTACCCTCGAACCAGACCATCCCAATGACCCATTACCCTTAGTGCATCCTGAACTCATAGACTGGGATTTGCAAGATGAACCCCTTGAGCTCGATACTTTCCAAAATGACGATGCCATCATAGATTATCTGGAACTTAGAGATCATCTCCCCACACGGGATCACAAAACTGGATATGCTATAGAACTCAACGACAAGGCTTATTTTGGAAAGAGTGTCAAGCCTTTCAGTCATAAAAATGTGAAAATAAAAGATAGATCTAATGGTGAAAACCGCTGTGGCAGTGTTAGATCATGAAAATAGTAAAACAAAAAATGTATCTGACGATGAAAACCTCTTTGAGGTGCTGAAGGATGAAAGGCTTGACACTCTTCCCAATCTGACACATCAAGAGAGGCCCTCAATTTTGATAGAACCAGCAGAACCTGTCAGCATTGGAACATAAGACAACCCAAGGATAATCCATATGGCACAATCTTTATCAGCACAAGAAAAGCCATAGTTTACCGAATTCTTTGTTGGTGTGAACAGGGTTATCACCTAACCGGTTTACCCTTGTGTGGATAATTCATCTTATTTAACTATTTACTAGTTAAATAATATTCACACATCACACATAAATCACACATGTTAAGTTGACTTAGTGAGTCTACTAGATGTCTAGTTGAGTCTAGTTGTGTGTTGAGTTGTTGATAGTTGGAGTGAGTTGTCTTATCCTCCACATGTGCAATTAGCTATCATCCTCTAATTGGCACATGTTGTAGGAATATCTCCACTTTCCACTCCACCTTTCTAGATCTCACCTTGCCTTTATAAGCAAGGCATATCATGTACATTGTAACAACAATCTTTTGCATTCAATGATAGAATAGCATTATTCTTTCATTTGATCTCTCTTGTGCTTTCATGAAGTCCTAGATCCTGGGTGGCTCCAATCATAGCCAACTCTAACATGGTATTAGAGCTCTAGGAAGAATCACTTTATGTTAGTCATTTTTTGAGAGATCTTAAGTGCAATTCATGGTGGATCTTGATAGTTGAGTATGCTCTTCTCTTGCATCGAATGATGACCTGGAGAATCAGAAAAACTTGATAGAATACCTGTTTTGTGAGGGTTTCCCCTTCTTGCTCTTGTATTTCAGGTGCATTTCGATGCATTTTGTTGCAAATCAGACTTCACCATTAGGTTCGGAGCAGCCGAAATAGTCAAGATCGCCTTTTGTTTCGTCCAAATCGGACATCAGAGGCAAAATTGACGAGTGTTTCAATGTGGAGTTCTTTGGCGTGATCCGGGAGCTACCAGTGATTTCGGAGTAGTTTGGCCCAAATCAGACATCATCATTGTGTCCAGAACAGCGAAATCAATAAGGATTGATTGTCCAAACGGCAAAATCCGCTACTGTCGCAAAAAGCAAATTTTTTTTTGCCCCACAGTCTGTCGTACGGACCGCATAGCATATTCTCAGAATCTTTGGCATCATCCTTGCGCAAGCGAATCTCCCTCAATGTTTTCATCCTCCAAGTAAACAAATGTAATCACAGGTTAAATCTTTATCTGGGGCTTGATAAAGTTTTTGTCTGGTACAAAGTACCCTGTCTGCAGGGTACTGCAGACTTACAGCGTATAGAGCCAGCGTCGAGGCGCCACGTGGTGCGGGTCCCCGACTACCAGTGGACAATCGGCATTCATGTCAGATATTTCCATCAGCGTGGACTTCGGTGGTCGGCAATATCGTCAGAGTTCATTGTAATACGATTCCGGCGGGCTCTGCCATTCCCCCCTCAGGCGGTCAATCTGCACAAAACCATCACAGGCAGTGGATCCTTGTCTTAAGCATTAAAGTGCTTGGGATCATCTCACGCCGAAGAAAAATTCAAGCCATAATTTTCTAAACTTGTCGGTGTTCTTACGGGCGTTTTTTGCGGTCTCTGAAAATTTCACTAGGTAGTTTTTAAACGTGGCAACCATCGAAATCTCCTAAATCGCTGGGCAGTACTCTCAAATTTGTGGGCAGAGTGAAACATTTTCGGCGGTAAACATTTCACATCGGAAAAGTTTCTAGACTCGTCGGTTGTTCCTATCGGCGTATTATTGTAATCCAACTGACGGAATCTCTTCACAGACCGACGAACACTCTTCGGTAATCTCCATTCACGGCAGCGATTTCAAAGAAATCCTTGGTGACAACAGTATATTTTGATCGGCAGTATCCAGTTCCCGGCGGCCAGCTTTTGACATCAGTCAACGGTTAATAATCTCCCACCCGATAATCTTCCTGGCAAATACAAATAGACATCAGCAAACATCCTTGATGGGATCCTAAATCACTGGCATCAGTTCTCGACAGTAGTGGCTTTTCAAATCACTCGCAGGCGCTAAGGCAACAGATCCAACAGATCTTTATTTACTCGGCGGTTTGCTTGGATCTCGGTGGTCAATACACTCTCTGGCAGTTGTAAAGCCTGCTAAGACCATGATCCGACAAAAACAACACCAAACCACTGTTTTCGGCAGTGAGCAGTTTCCAATCAGTCAAGGGCAGTTTTGACCACCCAACAATAGGCGGTTTTAACAAGTCAAGCCTGTGGTTTTCCTGTACAACAGGTGGTTTCGGGCCCAACAGGGCGGTTTACGACAAGAATCAGGTGGTATTTTTCCTCCCTAGGGCACTTTTCACCTCTGACAGCGGTTTTTGCCAAACATAGCTGTTTTCCAGCCTGGGGGATATTCCAGGCATATTCCCTGCTGACGTCAGCATTGCATCAGTGCCAAGGGGTCATTTTTGCCCCTCAAAGCTCTAAAAGGGGGCTTTTTTTCTTTTTTGCATAACTTTTTGCCACGGAGGCAAAATCGGGCAAACAAGAGATCGTCGAAAAGCTGACAGAGAGAACTTCGCAGTGATGTCAGTAATTTTCTAAAATTCTGCTACAATAGTTTGAAGATAGTTTTTTGTTTTTTGCTTCCAAGCTCACAACTTTCTGCCACGATCTCTAATTTTTGCGATTCTTGCAGCATCAGAAAGGTCTTCAAGAGCTCTTCAAATCCATTTGTGCACTTTTCTTAGATTCTGCTCAAAGTTCATTTTATTTCATTTGTCAATTTTTTGGCTTTTGAGTGATAACTTGGGCATTTTGGCACTTGAGGAAGTGAAACTTGTTTTGAAGGGATCTATTTGCTGCGGTTAATCATTGTGAGCAATTGTAATCTCCTTTTAATCTCAGTTTTAAGAGATTTTCATGCTTTCCCATTTTGGTCCCTCAAGGACAATTGTAAATTGCACTAAGTATAAAGTGCCACAATCATTCTTTTTTGGGGGGTGATCTCTTTGATTGAGTAACAGGGGGGTTGTCTTGTGTTCATTTTTGTACTCTTGCATCATGGATTCACACAAACTTTCTCTACTCACACCATATAACTATCATGAGTGGAAAACTAAAATAGAGATTCATTTAAGAAGTTTGAAAATTCATAGAGTAACAATGGGTACAGAAATTGAACCAACTGCAACTGCAGAAAAGAGAAAGTGGTACAATAGATGTGATCAAGCCTATGGAACACTATGCTTGTCTATCTCTCCTGATCTTCTTTTTCATATTGAATCTTGTACTACACCTAATGAAGTGTGGACTACCTTAGAGAATCTATTTGGTAAACAAGATTCAATGAGAGGTTTCAAATTAGAGAATGAACTAATTGGTTTGAATCCAACTAATTTTGCAAGCATCCAAGACTTCTTCACAAAACTAAAATCACTTAGATTGCAGCTCAAACAATGTGGAATTGAGAAAGAGGACACTCAATTGATTCTTTCAATCCTTGCCAAGCTTGGTCTTGACTATTCAGTTTTTGTTTCTACCTTTTATGCTACAATGGATGCACTTGGGAAAGATTTCACAATGCCTTCACTTGATGAGTTTGTTGCATCACTCACAAGGGAGCAAGCTAAGTTAGTACACATGGGCACATTGAAGTCTCCTAGACCTCAAGCATTTCTTGCTAATCAAGGTACTAAGGATCAAAAGGCTTCACCTAGAAAAGGAAAGAAACAGAAAAATAAGGATCTCAAGAACAATGAGCAAGCAAAGGAGTCACCAAAATCACCTAAGTCCTCATCCTCTACCAAGGAGGAATCATCTAAGAAGGAGAGACCAAAGTGTGCATATTGCAAGAAACTAGGACATGATGAGCATAAGTGTTATGAGAAGAAAATTGATGAGCTCACTCACAGTATTCAAAAGCACAATATCCAAATGCCATCATCATCACCTAGTACATCCTCTTCTTCAACACCATCATCATCTACAGGGACAACAGGCATTGCCACTGGGATAATAAAAGGAAAAGGACAAGCACTCTTTCCTTCTACAAGTCTTCAGTCAAAGAGATGGCTTCTTGATTCTGGAGCTTCTCATCATATGGCATCTTCACAAGGAATGTTCTCTTCATTTGAGTCGTGTACTTCGCCACCTATTTTGATGGGTAACAATACATACATGCATGCAACTGGTAAAGGAACTATTGATGTTGGACAGAATACATTCAACAATGTGTTGTGTGTACCTTCCTTGACATCCAATCTCCTTTCCATCTACCAGATTACTCATTGTGGTGCAAGTAAGACAGTTGAGTTCACTCTTGATTCTGTGATCATACGGGACTTGGAGAGCAGAGATATCATTGTAGTTGGGATGGCTAATCATGCATCTCGCTTGTATACCTTCTCCCATTTTGTTTCTTCTGATGATGTAGATCCATTGATTGATATTCACACTCATGCATCAAGTGTGAATCATGTTTCTAAGGAGAATTTTGGTCACTTGAACCTTGGTGTTCTTTCACCCACTTTGGTTCATGAGACTAGTGCTGAGCTTCCATCACCTCAACCTCCTGCTACTTCAGAGATCGACATCGACATGGTTTCATCTACTACAGTTGAGCAGGATCATACAAGTCTTTCAGACACAGCTTTGTGGGATACTTTCTTGGCAGGTATATCAGACTTGTTTTGTGAGTCTCATATTGCAGATTTGGAGGATACACTTGAGGGGATATCTCTCCTCTTTGATGACAGTTACAGCACATTTATTATCCCATCTACTTCATCTTTGGAGGTTGTTCTTCATGAGTCTACCCAGGATTTTGGATTGGTCACACCTCATTGCATTGTGCAATTCTTTGATTCTGACGTGGACACTTGAGCAGTTTTCAAAAACATCATCCATCATGAGGCCTTTTCCCTCATACCTTGAGATGGAGTTTCTTCGACATCAACCTTTGGTTTGGTTTCTTCCTAAGAGGAGAAATGTTGTTTGCAGGTACAGGACACTTTCCAATGTTCTTCTTCATACATTCTTCATCGGCATAGTAGCTACTTCATTGTGGGGGGACCTCTAGTCTCACACTTGCTCTCCTATGGGGGGGGTATTTGATTGTACATATGTGATAGAAGTTGTCCTTGGGGGGTCATGATGAGTCCTCCTACTATCACTTCTTCTTTCACTTTCATTGTTTCATGCATTCTCACTTTTGGAGAGGAGTTTTTTCCCATGAGATTTTCTCTTTTTCTCCACTTGAGATTTGTTTGTACATGGGTGCCTAACATGGCCCAATAGCCGAGACCCATCCATCATTTCATCTTGCTTCAGTCAACTACTCCCTAAGTTGCACTTAAGGGGGAGTGTTGGTGTGAATAGGGTTATCACCTAACCGGTTTACCCTTGTGTGGATAATTCATCTTATTTAACTATTTACTAGTTAAATAATATTCACACATCACACATAAATCACACATGTTAAGTTGACTTAGTGAGTCTACTAGATGTCTAGTTGAGTCTAGTTGTGTGTTGAGTTGTTGATAGTTGGAGTGAGTTGTCTTATCCTCCACATGTGCAATTAGCTATCATCCTCTAATTGGCACATGTTGTAGGAATATCTCCACTTTCCACTCCACCTTTCTAGCTCTCACCTTGCCTTTATAAGCAAGGCATATCATGTACATTGTAACAACAATCTTTTGCATTCATTAATAGAATCGCATTATTCTTTCATTTGATCTCTCTTGTGCTTTCATGAAGTCCTAGATCCTGGGTGGCTCCAATCATAGCCAACTCTAACATTCTTCAAGCGGAAATAGATTAACTTTGCTTGGTCATATGTGGATATGCCGGGACTGGATCCAAACCTTATAATGCATCATTTGTCACTAGCTCCAGGAGCTAAGCCAATCAAACAAAAACTAAGGAAGATGCATCTGCATATCGTACTTAGTGAAGGAAGAATTGAAGAAGCTGCTAGATGTTGGCTTCATCAGATCAATTGATTATCCAGAGTGGATTTCAAATATAGTCCCAATCTCCAAACCGAATGGAAGGGTTAGACTGTGTAATGACTTCAAAGATCTGAACAAGGCTTGTCCCAAAGATGACTTCCCTCTGCCCAACATCGACATCATTGTAGATCTAACAGTAGGGCACACTATGTTGTCACTAATGGATGGATTTTCTGGCTATAATCAAATCAAAATAGCGTCGAAAGATCAACATAAGACCACATTTACATGTCCATGGGGTACCTATTGTTGGTGCATCATGCCATTTGGACTGAAAAATGCGGGGGCAACATACCAACGAGCCATGACTACAATCTTTCATGAAATGATGCACACCATCATGGAAGATTATGTAGATGATATTCTAGCCAAGTCAGTTACTAGAGAAGGACACTTGCGGGCCTTAGACAAGATATTTCAAAGACTGGAATAGTTTAATGTACGCCTAAATCCAAAAAAGTGTGTTTTCAGAGTAACATCTGGTAAACTCTTTGGATATATAGTGTTTGTAAAGGGAATTGAGGTGGACTCGGCCAAGGTAAAAGCAATCATGGAAATGCCGCCACCCAAGAATCTCAGTCAGTTACGGTCTCTACAAGGAAAGTTACAGTCCATCAGAAGATTTATCTCTCAGCTGGCAAATAAGTGTCATCCATTCACACATCTCCTACACAAAAACATTCCTTTCAAATGGGATGACATGTGTGAGCAAGCTTTTTAGCATCTAAAGGAGTATATAATGAACCCACCTGTCTTAATGCTACCAATCCAAGGCAAACCATTGCTACTCTACATCTCAGCTACACCAATAGCTCTTTGAGCTCTACTAGCACAACAGAACTACGAAGGAAAGGAGCAAGCAATCTACTACATCAACATGACACTAGTAGGTTACGAGCTGCGATATACACCAATTGAAAGAGCATGTCTTGATGTTGTCTTTGCTTCACAAAAATGGAGACATTACATGCTCTCACACTCCATCAAGCTAGTAGCAAAGATCGATCCATTGAAATACTTGCTCAACAAAGCCACCCTAACAGGTAGAATATCAAAATGGGTCGTGATACTCAGTGAATTTGACATCGAGTATGTAGATAGACGAGCAATAAAGAGGCAAGTGATTGCAGATCAGTTGTCAGATGCACCTTTGATAGATGACAACCCATTAAGCTTTGAATTCCTAGATGAGTATATCTTTAACATCACAACAATAGCCTAGAAACTCTACTTTGATGGATCATACACCCAGCATGGGTCCGGAGCAGGTATCTTGTTGGTCACACCTAATGGAGACACAATTCCAAAGTCATTCGAACTACTCTTTCCATGTACCAACAATGTGGCAGAGTATGAAGAACTGGTCATTGGCATCAAAATGGCAGTAGAATGGAAAGTCAGAGAACTTCATGTGTATGGTGACTCACAACTTGTCATCAACCAGGTGAATGGCGACTATCAAACAAAAGATGAGAAGTTAATACTGTACAAGCGTATGGTAGACGACTTCAAAGAATACTTTGTTGTGATCTCTTTTGAGCAGATACCCAGGCTGGAGAACAAAGCAGCAGACGCCATGGCAACCATTGCATCTCTCCTTGATATCCCTAAAAACTAGTCATGTTATGAGTTCTTGGTAGAGCCAGTATCCCATCCTGCATACGACACCCCCGAATCCAACATCATATGCCATATCGTAGGATCAGATTCTCCCTTATATTGAAAAATATATACTTATCTAAAAGAGAACACCCTACCACCTGATTTATCCAATAACCAAAAGAGAACCTTCATCTGTCAAGATTCTTGTTGTACCGTAATTGCTAACACCCTATATCGACGAGGACTAGATGGTACTCTCCTTAGGTGTCTTGACAGTGAGGAATATCAAACCGCCCTAAGCAAAGTTCATGAAGGTATATGCGGAACCCACTCTAGTGGTCCTACTTTGGCTAAGAAACTCATACGTATGGGATACTACTAGCCAACTATGGAAAAGGACTCCTATCATTTTGTGAAAAGGTGCAAGAAATGCCAAATCCATGGGAACTTAATACATGCACCGGCACAAGAGCTGCAACCGTTAACGACTCCTTGGCCTTTCTGTCAATGGGGACTCAACTTAGTGGGCAAGATACACCCTCCATCATCCAGCGGCCATAAATTCATAATCACAGCTACTGAGTACTTTACGAAGTGGATTGAAGCCGTACCCCTCCCCAATGTCACGGGCAAACAAATCGCCTCATTCATCCTGAATTACATCATTTGCTGCTATGGCATCCCTATATCCATTATCACTAATAATGGAAGACCATTTAAAAACTAGGATGTCAAAGAACTATGCGACAAATTCTACATCCAACACCGCTTTTCCACCCCATATTACCCCCAAGGAAATGACCAAGAGGAGGCATCTAATAAAACCATATTGAAAATCCTAAAGAAGACTGTCAATGATGCCGACCGAGATTGGCACATCCAACTGAATCTTGCTCTGTGGGCCTATCATACAAGCATCCGCACACCCATAGGTGCAACACCATATTCCCTAGTCTATGGCTCCGAAGCCATCTTGCCCATTGAAGTCGAGTTACCATCCTTGCGAGTATCATTAAAAGGCTTCATATCTGATGAAGAATACAGGGTTTCCAAACTACAAGAGTTAGAGCTGCTAGAGGAAAGAAGACAACACACCTTTAACCATCTAAAAGCCTATCAACAAAGGATGTCACGAAGCTACAACCACAGAGTTAAACCTTGAGTCTTTCAAGTTGGTGACCTAGTTCTTAAAGAGAAACCCCGAAATCAGCAGGACAGGGAGAAGAAAGGCAAGTTTGAACCCAATTGGCTTGGTCCCTATGTAATCGTTCCTGCCTATGGATTAGGAGCTTATTAGCTAGAAACATCAGAAGGTGAACTGTTGGATGATTCCATCAACAACATGCATCTTCACAAGTTCTACACCTAAACTCCAATGCAAGGGATCATATATCAAGACAACAAAAAAAATTAAAAAAAATAGAAAAATAACAAAAAATTCATCCTCTAGTGAAAACCTGGTAAACAGGTGCCTTGGATAGGTACCATGATGAAAACCTGGCAAACAGTCGTCATGTGTATTTTAACTATTGTGCAAATAAAAGCAAGTGGTGAAAACCTGGAAATAGATGCTATTTGTGATAAACTGATCCCTCCATCTCTTAGGACTTTAGCCCTCATCCAGTCTTTTCTAACCGCATCCATCAAATCGCATAAAGATACCTATCATGGCATGTTGTTCGCTCGCCCTTATCATCTTGTCCCATCAGTCTATCCATCCAAACCTTCATCCATCTTGTCATCCTTTATAACTCCATCATTGCTACCATTGTCGAACTACGTCATCTCTAAGCTATCACGTAGGCAAGGCCATCATTGATGAGCCCCCGAGGCTTCCCGTCCATTCCATCCCTTATCACCCATCCTTTTATCCATCCAATTACACCTAATTCCCACCATCTAGGTCTTAGGTTCACATGGTCCACACCCCGAACTACGTTGCCTCTGCGTCATCACATAGGCAAGGCCATCATCGATGAGCCCCCGAGGCACTAGGTCAATCCCTTAGGGCCCGTCACATCAAGTCTACCATCAGTTTATCCCTGTGTTTAATCCATAATAACTAGAACCTTTACTTGACTGGGGGCATAATCCTCGACCTAGTTGGAGAATTGGATTCTTGAATGTCACAACCTCAGAGGATAACATATCGGATCATGGTTTTATCACTAGACGGCAAGCAGCACAACAAGCAAGCTTTAAACATCATCTTGACAAAGAGACATTAAACTAAACCTGACAAATCCCTACCTGCCTAAACTATCAAAAGGACTCTATTAGTTATTGCAAGAAAAATATATCTATGGCAAGAAGGTTTTTAATGGTTGTTTAAAGTCTTATATCATGATTTTTGTTATTATGTCTTTTTATGCTACTCAAGGATGTCAAAAACTAGAGAAGCTATGATGGGGGCATAATTATTTTATTTGTTTGTTGTTTGTGGGTTTATCTTTAGTAATGTGAAGCCTTGTCTAAAGACATGATCAACAAAATGATCATCGAGGACATCAGAGGTCTAAACATGAAACAGGTGCAAACCTTGTCTGTTGATACACAAGCAATACTCAAGTCATCTTGGTTCAATTATAATTAGATGCTTGTATCAACTTGCTAAATCAAAATTCATGTAAGTAATACTTAGGTCATCATGGTTTAATTATACATAGATGCTTGTATTTTCTTACAACATTTTAAAAGCTCAATGATGAAACAAAGTACTTCAAAAACTTGTACAAGAAGATGACAAAATCCACTATCATACGTACCAAATTGCATTTCATTTCATCTATAAGCATTTCATACATATCATTTTCCAAATGGCTTAAGATTCAAGTCCTTTCTTTATCTACATCTCTTTATCTACTCACCCTTTTCTCTCTTTTCATTTTGAGAGCACACCAATTGTCCTCCTGAGGGCGCGTCATCATCATCATTCATCTTATTTGCTAACTTACCATTATCTTTCCTTGTCACCCTCACTCTTGAGTGACTGGGGCCTCACCAATCATCAATCCGAGCGTAAATCTAATCATCAAATCAATCCAATCAATCCAAGCAATGATCCAAATGCAAGTCCATCCTTAATCTATACCAATCGAGTAAATCCATCTTGTCAAATTATCTAATCACAATCAATGATTTTGATCCTAATCTTGTCGTAAACCAAATCAATCAATCATCAACATCATCAATGGGATATATCGTTCCCATGTCTTTGTGTTGATCTAGGGATATATCGTTCCCCACAATGACAACACTATCTTAATCTTTGTGTTGATCTAGGGATATATCGTTCCCCGTAATGAAAAACACTATCATCAATCATTATTAATTAATCATTGGTTTACAGCTTGACAGGGGCAGTACCTTGTTTATTCTTGTGTCATTTGTGCATACTTGCTTGCTTGCTTGTGTGTGTTATCATTTTATCTTGCATAACATATCATTTAACTCTTTTGTCCATCCCTTATCTTGCATCCTCCATTTTCTTAGCCATCCTTTATCATTCTTGTTCATCGTGAGATCGTTCGTCATCCTTTTGCAAAAGTTAATCTTGACCAATCTCCCGAGGGGGCATCCTATCGTCATTAAACCTGTACCAGGGGTAAACTGGGGCACGTATCATAACTAAAAAAATTTTATTCTTTGAAGCAACGTGATAAAACACATTGCATCAAAGAGGGGCAAAATGTATACACCTAAAAATGCCTCGTGTCAAATTAAATAAATATTTTAATATTTATTTTAATTCTTATTTCATCTATTAATTAAATAAATATTCTAATTTATTTAATTGGTTCATTATCCCAAAAATTAAATAAAAATCAATTTATTTAATTAAATCATCTAAATTCGTCTAATGTCTCATCTAATTAAATAGTCGCAAATTATTTAATTAATCATCTATCCTAAGTCTTAAATTCATAAATTCACATCACTTTCCACCTCACTTTACACCTCACCATGTTGCACACATAATTAAATATTTTTAATATTTAATTAGCTAATTACCCTCACCCACGTCCTATTTATCCTCTAGTCATCCCTATTTCTTCTCCACATGTGTCCTATTATTTCTCAAATCATCTCCAGGGTCTAAGACACTTGTCTTTCAAATCCTAGTTTATCTCACATTCCCACAAGTCAAGAGTCCTCCCACAATCTCCTCAAAGACTTCCACCTTTAACTCATAGGTCATCTGTGAGCACAATGACATGTGGCTTATGGATCCACTTATTCCTCTACCTTGTAAACAGAGTAGGAACATTTCCCATGATTATCTCCCTCAACTCCATTTCAACCGTACACATCACAGATAATTCCTCCAGTCGTGGATTTGTTGACAGTTGGACTTGGCCTCTCTTAAGCCTATAAAAGTAAGGTTCTCACACCCATTTTGCAACCACTCAAGCTTTAACAATCTTACTCTGCAGGAATTACACCATAGATCCCAAGCGTGCCTTTGGCTCCATTGCATTTGCATTACAAACCCATTATCATCCACTATGGCTGCATATCATTACCTTCATCCTTCATCTTAGTTATTGCATTGTAGTTGCATTGGACAATTCTTCTCATAGCCATTCTAGCTTTGTCATCTTAACAGCAAGGAAGTACAACTTCTGAGAGCTCATAATCAAACAAGATCAAAGCAAGATAGGCAACAATGGAAGGCATGAGGTAAATCTGGTTGCAAAGGTATTATCTTTTTTTTGCTTGCATTTGTCTTATTTCCATTGAAGTTATTGGATATTTAATAGTTTTTACTATGATTCAGAAATTCAACAACAAATTTCAATATAGTTTACAATACAACACTATCAATCTCCTCTTCAGTCTTCAATCTAGCAGTGCCTCTTTTTCCAGTCTCAACTTTCTACTCTCTTTGTTCATAGTTGTAATACAATATCCTCATAAGGGGTTGCCTTATAGGGCAAGAAAAATCAACGTAACCTCTACTATCAAATCTGTGACCTAATGATGAACGGTTCAGAATTACAATGAAAATATATATAAAATGTGGCTTTTGGGGGCGTTGCCCCCGAACCCCCATTAGGATGCGAGGCCCCCAGACCCCTGTCGAGGGGGTCATCCCCCTCGGACCCTACAAGGGGAGTTACCCCTTGCAGCCCCCGAATTGAAATGTGCTCCATAATCAACATTCATCAAGTACTGGGATCAAACAAGCAGCTAAAACAAGATCACTACTTGGTGAAACCTTTCATCTCTTATGAGTGATTTACAAACAATAATAGGAATACTAAATTACATAGGATTTACAAGGTTGATGATAGTTTAATCCTAACAACGAGCCTGCTCTATCCCTTCCCAAATAGAAATGATATTATCTAGGATAAATTTGGATTTGAATGAATCCCGTTTGTTCAGGTTGAACAATCAAAGGAAGTATGGAGCAGAGCTTAAGGACCATAGCCTTGGCAATGATCTTGTAGGAGACATTGAGCAATGTGATAGGTCTCCAGTTGCATATCTCTTTAGGATCACTAGACTTAGGTATGAATTTGATATTGCCTTTGTTAATTAAATTTCCCAATGATCTAGTTTGCATTGCTTCAAGATAAACATTATGCAGGTCACAACCCACCGTGTCCCAAAATGCTTTGTAAAACTCACAGGTGAAGCCATCTAAGCCAGGGGCTTCTTCATTGGCCATTGAAAAAACAAATACCTTAAGATCATCTTGAGTGAGCAGTTGATCTCACATAATGCATTGGGTATTGGAAACCTAACAAGGGATTGAAGCAAGGCATTGTTGCAAAGTAGAATCTTGAGCCGGAGTGTAACCCTGAGCCGAGAATACTTATTCATAATGTTGAACAAAGACTTGCAGAATGTCAAACAACTCTTATAGGAGTTGTTGCCCATCCCATATCCGCTAGATGGAGCAAGAAACATGACGTGTGCATAAAGCTTGAAAAAATTCCTTTGAGACTTTGTCCCCAATCTTAAGCCAATGGAGTCGAGCTTTGATTTGAGCCCCATGGGGTGAATGAGCATCAATGATCTACTTCTACTGCCGGAGCTGCGCCACCCATAAGTGGGCGACAAGATCAAAAGGCTAAGCCTCCAAAGCGGTGGTGGCATGGTGGAGCTCTTGGGTGGTGGCCTCATAAGAGCGATGGCAAAAATGAGTAAGTTGTCTCCCATAAATGCGGAGAAACCATGAAGTACGAGTGATGGCATCATTCCACCAACCTATCCAACCAGTCCCATGCATGGGATGAGGCTTTAAATTTTAAACATGTTGAATATGAGCTGATGTGGCATTGTGCTAGCGCTGTGATGTATTAAGAAAGAATCAAGTCTTCATAGCTTTGGGTTTGGAAGTTTGCCATTTGATACAAAAATGTATTGGGAAATGATCAGAAAGTACAAGATATGCCAATGGCTTGACAAACAAGGAGTAATAGCTGACAAATGAAAAGAATGATTGGGCATAAATCATGGCCCGATCTAGCTACTTTAAGACCATGTCAGGTCTGCTCTTAAATTACTCGATGTGTACCAAAGCTAATGTCCTTGGCAGCGACCAATATTGGGATCGAAAAGACCTAATTTATTACACATAATAAACCAAGCCTCTCTTTCACCAGTTGTCCACCACATATGCAAGGCTCCACATTTATCATATGTGCACTCAACTGTATTAAAGTCCCCATACAGAACCCAAGTGGTGGTCGACATTGAATGAACGATCCATCTCCAAAGAGAAGATCTCTTAATGGCATCATTGGGAGCATAAATATCAATAACACCAAAGGAATGATTATTGACATTGAAAAGAGCCCATAGTGCATGGTTGGTGGGGTTGTGCATCCATGATCAACCAATAGCTGATGCTATGTAGGAGAGAGAAAGGTGACAACCCCTCCATGGCCAACTTCATGGTTATTGCAAAAATTGGTTGTAAGGCCAAACCACATGGTAGGCTGCTGAAAGCAGAAAACTACACTTTGACCTTCTGAAGGCAAAGAATGTCTAAATATGAGAATTGAAGTCGAGCATCACAAATGAAGTATTTCTGTGGAAGGTCTATAAGACCTTGGACATTCCACAAAATATAGTTCATAAGCGAGGATCGAGAGTCATCTCCTCAAGAGCAAAACAATTGTTTTGTAGCAAAGCATCATTTGCCTCAAAGCTTCCAATTTGGAAGCTAAGTTGGATAGGTCATCATTTTGTCGGCATAAATTCTCCTTCTTCTAGGCACCCAAGTGGGCTACAGGGCCTTCTTTGTCCAACAAGAGGAAGGGAAGGGCAGCGGGCCGTGACGACTAGTGGCAGTGAAACAATTGTGGCCGCTAGCAAGGATTTGAACATTTTCGCCTCTCCAGATGACTCCTTAGGAGGGGAAATGGAAGATTTCCCAACATCAAGGGTTTTGAAACATTCTTCAATGCTAGAGCCCCCGAACTAACAATTTTAGGGGCAAGCTTGGAGTTACTTGAATTCTTGTTTATCGATTGACCACTATAGACTAGCCTTTCTCTTCTTTTGCAAGAGGCGTCGGCCTTGTCGAGGGCTATACCAAGGGCTCTGGTCACGGAGGTGCCAAAGGGCAATCTCGAATCTTGTGTTTAAAGGACTAGCACCGATAGCAGGTGTTAGGTAAATTAATATAATGAACCTACTGAGGATGGTGGGTTTGACCAAGCTATTTATCCATAGTGTCTTTGAGGTCCTTAGAGAGGTCTACCTCCACACAGACTCGTTGGAGGGGACAAGCTGAGTAGAACCGTTTAGGTTCAACACAAACCACAATGCCTAGTGAGGAGGCTATTTGATGCAAGAAATTCTAGCAAGGCAAGAGAAGACTAGGGAACTCAACCCAAACGAGAACTCAAATGGACTTGTCATCAGAAACGACAAAGTCACGAGTCCAGGGTTTAAAAATAAGGAAGAGCGGATAAGCTAGGGGCTTCGACTGAGAACAACCTCAATGTGGTTGGCTTCAGTGAAGCGAAAAAGGAAAAATCCTTTGGTGAGATTTTGCACGGCATCAAGCTAGATCCCATGTGGACTCCATGCTTTGTCGACCCATTCTCTGAGCATGCTTTCAGGGGGAACTCTACCCACAAAGTACCCAATTAAAATGAAATTCTCTAGCCATTTGAAAGCATTATCAAAATCAAGAATGAGAAGAACAACATTCGGTGGTGTTTCAAGGGACGTACCTTATGGAACACCTTGGGGACAAACTTCTGAGGGAGTTTGAGTGGGGGAGCCATTGGATGTCGTCATCAAGCCTTCAATTCCAGTAGCAACAACTACAGAGGAATGAAAGACCACGGCCATATAAAGTGGGGAAAAAACACCTGCAAGCTAAGTGGCGTTATCCGCATCGCAATTAATGCAAATAAACATAAAAATGTCCTACGGATGTGCAGTACGACAGCAAAGCATGGCAGAGCAAAAAAACCTAGTGAATGACGTAAGGATTAACATCTACATCAAAGTAAATAACTTTAATTCAATTTTTAATGCTAAGTAGTGATAGAAAATAAATGCATTTTGTTATTCAGGAATTTGTTGACGTCTTCAACGGGAATACTTGGGGAACAAGTAGCAAAAGGAACACTTTACATTTGGTGATGTGTGGAACAGTTAGATGATAAGATACTATTTCTGGTTTTTCAATTTCTGGTAAATTTACTTGTCAACGGGGAATTTCGACTTATCAATGGCTCCATTAAAAGCGCAGATACAGATGCAACTTCTCAGGGAAACGAGATCAGAGGCCTTCTCAAAACATAACCAAATCCAAGCAAAGTAAGTATACCCAATGCTCAATGCCCATCTGTTCTTTCTATTGTAGTTGGCCGATTACGGGTATTCAAAGAACTGCATAGTCTGTTTTACTTTCCAGAAGATATTTGATTTACATTCTCCATTAGAGAGGATTTGTATTGGTCCCTTATAATATTTGTGAGAGATCTTAGTCATGTTATAGTCAAAGAGGCATGGATGGAAGTTTTTTTCCCTAAAAATACCCAATACTGAAAAACTTGATTAGGGCTCTCATAACTTGAGCAGGATTTGTACAATGAGACAAACGCAAACTAGGCTTGCAGCCTTGAATGACATCTATATGTTTACATTGAATAATGGCAGTTGATAGGGCTGCAGGTATGCGTAAATGGAAGATTTGTTCTCACCTCACTAAATATGGAAAAAAATATGCAGGTGCTTAAGTAAATGATTTATAGATCTTGATCGACACTGCATCATCATAGTGATATTTTGATATTCAAATGAAGGTACTGGTGATGTTAGTGGGGTTTTCTGTAATTAATAATCCATCAATTGAGTTTGTATCATCTACCGAATTGAGTAGGGTTTCAATGATAAAAAGAACATTAACAAGGCTTGTACTGACTTTTGTATATTTAATATTGGCAATTATTAGGCCTGCAGGTATATGTGTAGATTGAATATTTGTTGTTTACCTCCCTGAAAAAATAAAATAAAATAGAAGACACAAAACTTATGCAGCGTTTTATATAGACGATTTAGAAATTATAGCTCTTGGTTGAGGACTTCATAACTAGGCTGCAAATGTAAGTTACGAATGATGTTAGTCAATGGAGTTTACAATATTTAATGTGGTATTTAGTTGGTGTCTATTGTCTAAGTTGGATTTTGGGGTTTAGTGAGACAACAATAATAGGAAAGAACTTAAACAGTTGATTTATTGCTCTTGAACACTGCTGAATTTTATAAATATTAAATAATCAGGGTTCAGATCAAGTTATGGATTATATCAGTTAATGGAGTCTGCAGTATTTAATGAGTGATAAATTGGCGTGTGATGCTAAATTGGGTTTTGGGATGTTGTGAGAATTAGCAGGAAAATGGAAATAACTGAAGGGCTCGAATATGACGAAAATGGAGGTCATGGCCGATTAGTGCAGATGTGTATTGATGAAGCTTGTAAGAGTAAGGAGATGTTGGAGGTATGGCGGCGACAGAGGCGGACTTTGGAAAGAATGCCATATCATCTAGCAGGCCCCCTTTTCCATTGCCTACTTAAGCGGCGCTTGCTTACGCCATCTCTTCTTGAGTAGGCATTCTGTATAGCTTCCTGTATGTTTTCTTTTCATAATTTTGGAAAGGTGACTTTCGTTAAGTGAGTAATCAGTAGGTTTTCATTTATGTAGAATAGATTTAATATCTTGCTTTTATTGGTGTCTAGAGACTAGAATCAATGTGAGTAATCATTTCAGTAAAATTGATTGATTAATGCTTTTATTTAAGTCCAGAGTCAATGCAATTTTCTGATCGTTTTTTAAAAACTGATTTAATGATTGCATTCTTCATTGTCTTCCTTTGCAGAGTCTTTAAACACAGCATAGAAGAGGTAAATTTGAAGGGAGAAATCTTTGTTGATGCAGAATGGATGGCATATTTGGGAGCTTATCGTCATTTGCGTGTTGCAAACTTAGCAGACTGCAAGTCTATGAACAATTCTGCTCTCTGGCATCTTTCTGGTATGCTTCCAAAACAGTCATTTTCATTATTTTTGTTTTTTTTCTTTTTCTTTGTGTCTGCATTTTATAGGGGATATATTTCCGGAGTCTGGAATGCTTTTTCTATGTCCCTGCATTTTCAGAACTCAGGATGGACCCTGAATGCCCCAGGCATACCTTAAACACAGGACATGCTAGGAATGTGGTTTCCAACTTGGGGGGTGCTACCAAATGTTCCTCGAGCCCTCAAGAGATGTCCAGCAGAGCACAAATATGTAAAAGTCGAATTTATTTCATCGTCCAACATAGAAACCAGCTCACAAAGGTTTGAAATTGTAAAATTGTTTGGTAATTTCAAACTGGCAATATAAAAAACATTAGCAGTCCATACCTCTTAATAATCAACATTAAATGTTCTCAATAGGAGATTACGAGCTACTTAGGAGACATCCAATACAAAATACAAACTGAAGCTTCCTTGCCAGTAGAAGAGTTTCCCGCAACAAAATTACGTCTAATGTTATTATAAAACGTATACCGTCGTCTACATTCTAAGGTTTGATAAGCTGCCAAAAACCAGCGAAAAAAAGTGGTCCGTACAGTACCAAAGGGACCATGTTGCTTGTGGAATGGAATATTCATGGTTGAAATGCCCTTCAAAAGGCAGGTCAAACATCTCCCTAGTAGTCCCAACTAACAATGTCATTGCCACTGGCCCTTGTACACATGCCAGATAATTATACTACATGATTTAGTCAAAAAAACCCTTCTCCTAGACAAGGAAAAGCTGGTCTGGACAATCAAAAGAGGCAAATTACATGATTTTGTCATAAAATAAAAGATACTCTACTTAATTTTATTTAATCATGAATCCATTACTGATCACAACAAATAAAAATTGTATATACAAGTAATTTTTTTTTTTTTGAGGCATGCATTCCCTATGTTGTCTCTGAAATTTTCGGGGTTTGTCCAGTTTTTCCCAGAAGTTTCCCCCCATGTCCCCGTGTACTGGAAGCTTTGCAAAAATTGCTTTCTTTTACTGTGGAAAGATGTGCCTTTGTCTATAAAGAATATGACTGACCACTTAAGTGAAGATCCTTGGGTGATTTATACCCATGGTTCATCATATATAAACATACTCTGCTGATATTTTACCTACCAAATACCAGCTTATGAGATGTGTGGTGTTGAACATAATACTTTTGACAGAAAACTTAACATTAGGTCCTGAACAGTGAAAGTAACTTTGACTAATTAATTACCCTTTCAAAACGTTTGAGAGTACCTTCCATGTTTAGTTGTATGCATTGGGTGGCTAATGACATCTTCTAATTATAAATGAATTTACTATTGATCTCAGGAATGGCAACCTTGGAGGAACTGGATTTATCAAGGTGCTCAAAGATTACTGATGCAGGTGGAGAGCATCTTCTCTCCCTTTTGAGCTTGAAGAAATTAAGTATTTCAGAGACAGGAATAAAAGCAAGTGGAGCTGCTCGACTCTCTATTCTGACATCTCTTACCTCATTGGACATGGGCGGTTTACCTGTCACAGACTCGGTAGTTTCATCATTGCAAGTATGTTATAAAATTTCACTTAACACCAAGTTGTTTCAATCACTTTGCTTCTTAGCAAAAAATAGTATTGTTTAGAATTAGATGTATGCACTTGATCATCACATTTAAAGGAGTTTGGAGTAAGTTGTTGTTTGATCTCTACTCTTTATATTTCTAAATTATCCTAACCGCTTCATGTGAAGCCTTTTCACACATTATATGGAGTGAGAAAATCTTGTTTCATTGTTTGACTTGTGACAAGCTATATAATCTTTTCATACAGGAGTAACTGAAAGCAGGAGGGGGAGGAAATAGACGGGTTAAGGGCATTGCCACCTAGCAAGGGACCAACAGCCTTTGGGATATTGTGATATAAAATGATTTTAAAGAGTTGAGTAAAACTCAGATATCACTAGAGAATGTAGGATAAACTTACATTATGATTGGCACGAGGTATGAGGGTTGTAAGTTGGTTAAGGGCACTGTCAACTAGCAAGTGTCATATAGTGTTGGGGTTCTTCCGGTGAATAATGATACTTAAGGTCAGGGCAAAGCTCAGACATCACTAGAAGTAAGGGTAGACTTTTATCAATCATTGACGAGATGAATGGGGAATATAAGTGGGGAAACTTGAGATTGTACATGTGCATTGTATTTAGGTTTTGTATGTGGGCATGAAAAAGTGTTAGAAGGGATCCGATTCTTTTCTGGTCCTCAAATACTAGATGGACAATGCCTCTCGTATCCCTGCAATCTATCTATTTACCTCTTTTTTCGATATGAATTTCCCCCATTTCAACATGTTGATATAAACTTGTTAGAAGATAAAAAGTGAAACAATCTTTTCTGCCACTCTACTTCTGCACAAATTTCTCGCTTACATTCAGCCCTAAATATTCCCATTGTATGCTTTAAAAAAATCTTATCTTCTTCCGTTGTGTTAACTCACACTTTTATGGCATGAATAGAGAACACTGTTAATGTATGAGAGCATAAATGCCCCCATGTACCTAAAGGCCCTTTGTTGGAAGGAGAAAGTGAAGGTCGATGACATTTCCACTAACTAGTGGAGGATTGGAAATTCTTCCTTTAGAAGTTAGGAAGCAATCACAACTACTTGTCAACTCAACTAACCTTCTAATTGTGTCAATGCTTAAGTCCATCCCTCAATCTCTTATTCTAATAAACTTGTAGTTCTTGTTGTATTTCTATATAAACTATGTTTTACATGTCAATGTACCAAGACACTCTCTTTTGAGTTGAGCAATTGCATTTAACAGAAATGACTAGTTACACAATATACACAAGCAGACAATTTTGTTTCTTTGCAACATGCCACAATATTTACACAAAACAAGTTCTTAAATCACATAGAATGAAAGTAAACCTGAATTAGCTAGGGATTATTGATAGATAATATTCAAACATCTATTGGTGCTTAAAAAGGACACACTACTTTAGTGAGGACCAAGATATTATTGATGGATATGTTCACTGTTCTTGGGTCTAGAAGCTTATTAGAGGGATTGTGTCTTAGGATGGGAATGCTCGTTTAATGAGAGGATTACTTTGTATCTCAATGCTCAAGGGATCCTCACCAAATTGTTTATCATGTCTATGATCATTAAGACCCACGATTTATCAATCCATGCCACTCACTACTACACTAGCACTATATTGAAATGGTAATTGGGTCTCAAGGATGGCATGTGACTTTAGTCAGAGATGCATGTTATCTCTCAACGACTTCAACCAAAGATGCAATTCATCTCTCAATGCCAAAGGAAATCTAGTATGACTTTTTTTTGGTATCATGCATATCGAGAACAAAGAGAAATTTTGTTTGATGTAGTTCAAACAACATTGCAAGTTATAAAGATTTCACAAGGAAAAGTTGCTATGATAGTACAAATTGACAAAGTGTTTAAAGAAAACTATGTTACTGGATTCACAAGGTTTTCAGCCGAATCTAGGTCTAGTTCGAATTCGGTTTGTGATCCGATCTGGTTCGCTTGCAGGTGTGGACAGGGTAAGTGCAAATTGCGACAGGTTCCTCCCATGCAAACCTAGGACAAACTCGGGGAGGATCCAAATAGCAGTTGACAAACCTGCAATGGAAAAACATTTTTTTAAATATTTATTTTCATTTTTTTAAAAATTTTTTCATTGACTATGAGGGGTCTATGCCAGTGGTCTACGATGCTTGGGCATATATAGAGGACACAACAACATGATGATCACAACTGAAACAAGGAATTAATATATTAAGGCTTGACTGGGGTAAACGGAGGAGCACTCTCTATCCTTGTTTGAAATTGCAGCGACTTTGAAGAACCAGTAATGAGCTTGGCTCAGAACGAACGCTAGCAAGATATTGATTTCGTGGAGTTGGGCCTTCTATGTATAAAGGTTGCTAAGCATTCTTCGAAGTACTACTATGTAAAAGTGGTTCTCAAATAGTTATATATTATAATATTTCTAATATGTATTTTATTAATATATTATGATATGATATATTATTATATTATAATATTTATATGTATATTATTAATATATTATAATATGATATATATTTATATATTAATTATTATAATTTATAATATATATTTATATATATTGTACGAATGAACCCAAAAACGAACCCAACCTCAGAAAAGTTTTTGCTAAATCCACAAACCGAATCCGCGAACCCGAACTAGGTTCTGAACCAAAACCGACAACTTAGAAAGAAAAGAAGTTTGTGAGCAATGAACTTCAAAGTAATAGTAAAGCCAATAAAAACTCGTGAGAAGTATTGGACCTTAGGAAGGAAATGCTCCTTTAATGAAAGATTTACCTTGTACATCAATGCTTGAGGGAACCAAACATCACAGTTCAGATTGTTTGTGATCATTAAGGCCCAAGATGTATTGATGGATGACAATCACTATGTGATGTGTTGTATGGTCAAATGGTAACTAGGTCTCAACAATGGCATGTGACTTCATCCTAGGTTGTTGTACTTTATCCTTCAATGTTAAACTAAACTTGATATGATTTTCCTTATCAGGGGAACAAAGAAAATATAGATTCAAGCTTTTGGATAAAACTGTGGAAGATTTTGAATCAACATTTTGGATAAAACTTTTTGATCCATCATTTGGATGAAAAAATACAAGTTAGGATTGCAGAAAAGAGCTCTTTAAATGGATAATACTAGTGAATTTCAATGATGTCAAAGATTACCCAGGTAAAGAGAAAATAAAAAAATGAACTAGTAGTTATACCCATTAAATAGTTTTAACTGGTAATTCACCTGCATTAATGGCCATGTACCCACGAGAAATGGGTCATTTTTTGGGATGGATAATAGGTATTCACATATGGCTGAACCCCAATCCTTCCCTTATTCAAATTTTGGGTACGCTTGCTAATTTCAACGAACTTCCTCTAGTGGCTTTTATAATAATTGTCCTCCACAGCTAGAACTTTAGTATTTAAAGTGCACATGTGGTGTTTGGATTTAATCATTTAAGAGAATGTTCCTTCAATGTTGACTTTACAATTTACTCACTTAATATTTGCCATGTGTTCCTTTACCCTTGTGCAAATAGAGCGACCAGTTTCATTGACAATAGTCAATACTATACACCCCACTATTTTGAGTTGAACCCCCTTTACCCTTTTGCAAGCTTGATCAACATTATAAGTTTCTTATGACTCATTAGGTATGTTGATCTCTTCAAAACTTTTTAGATCTTGTTGGAGACACCCTCAATATAAGGTAGGAAAGCCACATGGACATGTTGGAAATTGTTGTCATTGATGTCAAAGGAAAGAATTGATTGTTATCATTGATGAATGGACGAGATTGTTGCAAATATTGTCATTGATGTCAAGAAGGTGCATGAACAAAGATTGTTGTCATTAATGTCAAAGACCGAGATTGTTGGTGAGATTGAGTGTCATTGATGTCATAGGTATGAGGATTCAAAGGTATTGAAGTATCCATTGAAGCATGTTAGTGATAAAGAGATTGTTGTCATTGATAGCAAGTAATCATTGATGCTAAAACTTGAAGAATAAGAACAACTCGTTATATCTCCGTTCAAGAAAAATGGTGAAACGATAAGACCGATCTAGCGTTTGTACTAAAGTTTAAATTAAGATTTAAACTTGTTTTGGCCAAGTACGTTTATGGGAAATTAAATATTCAAGGAAGAAAATAAGAGGAACATCATGACCGACTCCATGAAAATAATGGTGCCAAAACTTGAAATCAAAACTATAACAATGATGACCGACTTTCCTTATGAAGTCGACTTCTTGCAATGCTGGCCAACTTTGCTCTAAATAAGACCAAGTATCATATTAATATGTAATATGTAGTGCGACTCAGATACAAGAGTTATACACATGTGGTGCGATCTCAATATATTAGAGTGGTGCGATTTAAGTAAAGAGAGCGACCTGCATTTATGTATAATACAAATCTTATATGGTGGAACGAATACACTACAAGGCAAATTTATTTAGAAAGGGCAGCGCTTAATATGATAAGACAAAGTCTTATTCATTGAATGTGGTGCAGTTAATATGAAGAAGGCAGCGATGAGTTTTGATTAATATCTTTTTAATATGCAAGTAATATATGTTATGAGGTGCGCTCCATACACAAAAAGACAAAGTTATGAAAAGGTGAAGAGATGTATAAAAGGAGTTGCTTCCTTTTGTAAAAGACATATACATTGATTGAGTCACCTCTCTTGAAGATGTATAAAATATAGAAGAGAGTGTGAGTTGAATATGTGAATAAAGGAACATCTTTTGGAAATAGAGCAGATTTAAAGAAGAGTTAGGGGCAGAAAAATGAAGTGTGTTTCAGATTCATATTGATGAATTATGCAGCCCATGAACGAAAGATAAGTGCAGATATAATTGATAAATTATGCAGCCCATGAATGAAAGATAAGTGCAGATATAATTGATGAAATATGCAGCCCATGTATGAAGCATAAGTGGAGAAATATATGAAGAGTATGATTAAGGACTAAGAGCAGAACTGTAAAGTAAGATATTGGCATATTTATGATCAATTTTGTGAAAGGAATTGGTGCTTAAGTTGGATCAGATTGGTGGAAGAAAAGTGTATATTGTTTTGTGAAGGAAGAACAGCGTATGTGAGTAAATCTGATTTGCAAAGATAAGACTTACATCATTCAGAATCAAAAGTGGTAATCAGATTGTGAGTAAAGGAGAACGATATCATCCATTGAAGAATTCATAGGTTGGTGCCTAGAGATTGGTGTCTCTTACTGAGTCGATGCTCAGTGGTAAGGGTTGGTGCCTACAGAAGAAGATCAATATATATATATATACACTAAGTCACAGGATTCGCCGATTTTCTACCATGAGAATCGAAAATCGGCGGATTTATAAAGCGTTCAAAAATGGAGTATTCCCTTTATTTGGAGTATTCTCTCCGTAAAGAATGCTTTAAACAACAGTCTAATTGGTACTTAGAAAACATTCAAGAATGCTTTAAAAAAAAACATTGTACCCAAAATTGCAACCTTTGCTATGTTCTTATTTTTATCAATTAGAATATACTATAAAGAACTTACTTCCAAATTGCAGAAAAAATTTCCACTTTAGCTATGAAATTTCAGAAAGAACTGAAGCTGAGAGATTTTAGTATGTTGTGACATTTTTGTGAAAGTACTCACATTGAAAATTGTAACCATTCTACAAGCAGCTTGTCATTGTAGATATAAGAAAGTTTAAATTTAAGAAATAAAAACTGTTGTCAATATGCTTCATTTATATTCTGTTTCATTGAAGACGATGATAAGTTGAAATTGAAAATATGACCATTAAATATCTGAAGATTGTGTGGATATTGATTTATGATATTGATAACCATCAGGGAAGCTGTGATGCCCCTTTTTTTATTTTATTTTTCTGCAGGAAAAATAATTGTAATAAAATAATATTAATGAGTTGGTCCTCGTTTTATTTTAAAATATTAAGGACAACTTATTTATTATTATTTTAAGTTGATAGTGGGCCACTTAAAGAGGCAATTATGGCCATATCTTAAAGGAGTGGAGTTACAATTCTAAATCAGGAGGGAATCTTTGGGTGTGGGTGAGAAAAAAAAAAGTAACAAATCTATTTAACAAATTAACAGGGGATAAAGTTGAAGAAGATTAGCCAGATTTGAATTATCAGTTTCTCACAAATTCAGAGCACTTGTGTTCGAATTCCAATCCAAGGACAAAACCTCTTGTGGTTGTAGATCCAAGGATGAAAACCCTTGTGGTCTTGAGATTCGGGAATGAAAACTCTCGGATTCTCGGAGGTGATTCCAGTTCAGGGATTACACGAAGCTTCATCAGCATTCCAGTCAGTTTGGATTTATTTGCATCAGATTTCAGTGTGTTCAATTTTAGTGTTCAGTTGGTCTTTCAGTGTGGTGTCTCTTCCGATGTATTCAGATTTCAGATTTGGATTGACAGTGTGTTTCTAGTTATAGCTTGAGATTCCAATTTGAATGAAGATGCTTGGCATTCCTGTTGGTATGTTTTAACTCAGTAAATTTATATAAGTGCCTGTGTTTTGATATCATTCAATAACTCTTGTTATGTTAGTGCTGCTAATGCCAATTCTGCATTGCCAAATTTATAATTCTATAAGCCTGGTGTGGATTCCACCTGCCGCCTAGGCATTGTTCACCATCTCCTTGCTGTATCTTATTCACACAGTCAAATCCTGAAACACTCAAGATATTATATACATGTGGACGCTGTTGTTCTTCATGATGTGTGTCTGGCATTATAATTTGCTGTTAATGGCTGCTTCTACAGAGCCAAAATCATGAGTATTGCAGGGCCGCTTGCTTAAGGTCAATCCAAGTCATTCAATAACCAGCTTAATTATTGTATGCAATTCGCCAGTTTGTGATAGACTGAGTGTGAATTTCTGGAGTAATCCAACCGCCACACTTCCATTTTGCTTTCCTGTTTGTGGCATTGAAAAGGAGTTGTGGCAACTAAAGTTAAGAGTATTTACTTTGATATAGAATTACATTTCTCATGTCTGGCTGCCTTAGCTGTGGTCATGGTTTTAGGGGTTTCTCTTCCCCAAAATAGAACATATATCTTTAATAATTCTGCTCAGCTCCATTTAAACTAGCCGCCCATAATCTTGAAGGGCATTTGGAATTATTAAATGGGTCGTTGCTGTTTGTTTGTTGGGCGCTGCCATAAATTAAGAGAATCTTGAACAATGCTAGCCGCACCTCCTCCATTTATGCAGGCCGGGCATCTTTTATGTGTGGATTGAATGCCCAGTGGGGACACCTCAACTCTTAGTTTCAGACTATCAAACCTTATTGTTCCCAGGGAGCCGCGACTTTGGGAATTCAACATGGAAGGATGAATCAATACACTGATTTATGTTAGTTGCTGCACAGAGGTTTTGACACGGTGGATATTGTGCCATTAAGTTTTCAGATAGACGCAGTTACTATTTGAAGATCAAATCATCGAGTGAATTTCGCTTCTACAATTTATCAATCTGAGGATCATTCCCTGCACCTGTTCACTGGTTTGTGGCAAATTAAACGTGACTCATTGTTGAAGTGTGGACATACAATTCAGATTGGTATTAACATTCTATTTATATTTCTATATTATGTTAGTTGATGCAAATAATTCCTGAAGAATAGAGAAATTGTGGAAATTTAGATAAATTCTTCTAACCAGCCCATTGGGGATATTACAGGAGCATTAGTGGCCTTCAATTTGCATATTAACAACCATCAGGACAGCACCAGTGATCCATATTGTGAATGTCAATACCATTTTGATAGTACACCGATGCCACATAATCCAATGGAGAAAGGGCTTCCACAATAATAACATTAAAAACTGATATGCAGTTTAACCTTAAGCTCATATAAATAATTCTTGACATTGAGTCATTGACACTCGCTTCAAAGACAATTAATCTAGAGATATTTGTAATGCTGCCAAGTCTGGAGGCATGTTTATCTTTCAAAACAATGTTTTCAGAAATAAATGTGCAGATAAAAATTGAAATCAATGTTTCATGCCACATTTTGTATCCCATCATCTGAAGACTAAATGAATGATAAGATTACAACTTGAAGGTCCCTATAAAGATAACTCTGATTACATCATGAGGTGGAGGACCAATTACCAATTACCAATCACTTAGTACCTTTCTTCATAGTTAATGATAGAGTGCCAAACATTCATTATTCTTTGTGTATTTATTTCTTTCTATTAGCTGCATGGAGAAGATGGATAATGTGTTTCCAAGAATTGCTAAGCTCCAATCCCTCATCTCTATTTAAGTTATTTGATGTTTCCCAATCTCTATAACTTGCCCTAATGTTCTCTTTATGAAGTGTTCTTCTGTCACTAGGATCTGTGCTTTAAGTTTGTCTTAAAGTAGATATTTTAGGACCATTAAAAATTAGACAGGTATTTTGAAACCTCTATTACAAGAGTTTGCCTCTGAATATAATAAGGTTGCTAAAAAATTGCAACCTAGCTCTTGGAAGTATTTGAATAGTTCTCCCAATCAGTGACGAAGTTAGAAACTTAAATATGAAGATAATCACTTTAAATTTAAAGATTCTATAACTTTTTTAAAAAAGGGTTATAATTCAAACTGCATACTGTTAGAATATTTAATGTTTATCACTGATAAGTCAAACCAGGTTGTTGGAAGTTGGAGTCATCAAGTGAAAAGGAGTTGTGTTAGATTTGAACTCCACAACTCTTTTAGGATGAGATTGATTCTTAGTATCTATAGAAGGAGATCATCTCCCTCATTGCAAAATAAATGTGCATGCCACTGAGGCAGATGGAAGAACAATATATGTGACATTTGATTTTGTGGTTAAGTTGCTGACAAAATAAAGGAAAATATATACATATAATTGTTAGATTTTTGTTGCTTGCTGTTGCTGGTGCAGCACATTAGAAAAATCAGACTGTGTTTTGAGTTTCTTTTTCCCTCTGCTGGGTGCTAATTTAGGCACAGATTTGAGGACAAACATTAGAAGTCAAAGCTGCTGTTAGGTGCTATTTTTAGTTTATTTTAGGCATGCTTTTGGGGTTATATTATTAGACGCTGCTTTGGTTTTTTTTTGGATCTATTCTGGCCAGACTGCAGACTTTATTCTAGGTGCACCGCAGACGTATTTTTAGAATATTGCTTTGGAATGAAAACATCGAAAAATAAGTTGTCTTTTTTTGCTTTATTTGATTGCCCAAGTTGGAGTTCTATTTATGACCCTGGGCGCTCACTATTAACACAGAACTGCAGAACCAAAAACTCAGAATAATAAAATTTTCAGACAAGAAGTTTTATATTCTGATTTCAGGTTTTAATCATTATTGTTTTGTACTTTTAGAAGTTTATGTATGCAGGTTAGTGCACTACGAATTGCAGATTTGATTAAAGGTTAAGTTAGTCAATATGTTTCAAACCCTAGAGTGCAGAATCTGCTTATCATGTACTGAATTTTATCGATAATGGTAAAAAGATCTTGTAAAAGAATTAGACAACATGGACATCATTTGAGCAACTTATTAGTACAGACTAACTTGGTATCATTGAATTTTGTAGCTACTTTAGCTGCTTGTAAATTATTTTTTTTATAAATATATTTCTGTGTTTTCATGGAAAAGTAACCATCCTATTGCAAATAAGTATTGTAAGATCTTTCTAACAAATTCTGGCCATTGCTTCTACCAATTAGAACAGTTGGTTGCTCTAAATTTGCTGAAAAGTATAAAGATTGAGTTGAAAAAGATGAAAAACACTGACATGACAAATTTCTCTGTTAAATAAACAGGGAATTCTTTACCAAAATGATTACCAAAAATGCTTCTATTCTCCCTTGTCTGATATGAGAAAAATTCAGTTGTCTCTTCAGTGGCTCAAGTCTTTCATATCTGTTTGACAAACTATTCCAAGATCCTGTTAACAAGTTTTTGTTAACTCTTTAGGAAGACAATTAAACAGTATAATCAGAAGTCCAAAGGATGTCAAAGGAGAAAGTGAGAATAAGAGTGAAATAATCATAGAATTCACAAATGAGTGGAAAGGATACTCTATTGACGAGAATTTTCTTTGCTTTGAAAGAGAGATGTAGGCTCACAAAGAATTGACTCAACAAATTTCGGAAAAATAAAATATGAAAACATTATTTGTTATGAAGAGGCTATGCATTTAATAAATCTAAAGCTAAAATTACATCTCCTACTTGACCAGTGAAACCAGAATACTGTGTTTCACATCATACCTTTTGACACTATATATGCAGTGATGTAACTGTATGGCATTGCAATTCAAGAAACGTTGCCAATTTGGTTCTAGAGCACAGCCAACTCCCAAAGCCATTTGTTTTTGCTCTTCATAAATGTAGGTGGATCCTAGACCTCATGAATAGTTTCTTCCATCTATTACTGTTAATGTAAATGTGCTTTCCTTTTCTTACATATCTTGCCTTTAGGTGTTAAATTCAGAAGAGGTTCTCAGTACTCCAAACTGCAAATATGTAATACATTTGTAACTTGTTTGAAGATAACAGCTTGGTTGTTTTACATTTGATCACAGGTTATCAAGTAAAAACACAATAACTGTACATTGCTACTGTTTATGTAATCCCTTTCAGTTCCAAGTAAGAAAAAGCTAGAAGATTCAGATGTCTACAAATTTCCTGCAAGGAGAGTGTACAGACTCAAGGATTTTTACATTCATATGTTTGCAGGTATTAACTCAATTACAACAACTGGATATGTGGGGTAGCCAGATTTCTAACAGAGGAGTTGCTCTTCTCAAAGCTTTTCCTAAGTTGAATTTCCTGAATTTGGCATGGACAAACGCCACTCAAGTTCCAGCATTGTTTTCTCTAAAATCCTTGAACATGAGCAACTGTACCATAGATTCCATTCTCAATGGAAGAGAAGAACCCGAAACATCATTATCATCACTACATTTCTCTGGGGCAATTTTTATTAATGTCTCCCAAGTTTTTTCTTCTCTTGGGACTGAAAATGTGTCTTTGCTGGATCTGTCTTCATCTTCTGTGGATGATGCATTCTTTCTTACTGGTATGGATAAGCTTGAGTGCCTAGATCTCAGCTGCACTGCAGTGACATCTTCATCTATGAATTTTGTGGCTGATATAGGACCAAATTTAAAACAACTCAATCTAAGCTCTACAAAAGTTGGTTCTGAGGCTTTAACCATTTTAGCTGGAAATGTTCCAAAACTTGAATTTATTTCATTATCTTACACCACTGTGGATGATGATGCTCTTGCATATTTGGGCCTCATGTCTGCCTTGCGTAGGATAAGCTTAAGCCACACAAATATCAAAGGTACTAATCCAACTCTGTTTAGATTATATTGGTTTACAAGGAAGTAACTCTGGAATGTATTGTAAGCACGATTAAGAATAAAATTTTATGTTATTAATCTTTTCTTGTTGCAATCAGGTTTCATTCATGGTGGAGAGAATGGGTCTAGTCCAATATTCTCACTGGCTACCCTGCAACAACTTGATCACTTGGAAATTCTGGACTTAGAAAACACTCATGTTTCTGACTTGGCCTGCCAGCCCCTTTCTTTCTTAAACGAACTGCGTCATCTATCTCTCAGAAGTGACTTTCTTTCGGACATTTCTCTTCTCACGGTGTCTTCTCTTCCTAAGCTTAATTATCTTAGCCTCCAAGGGGCTGTTGTCACAAATCCAGGTCTCTGTTCATTCATTCCACCTCCATTTCTTCGAGTACTGGATCTGCAAGACTGCTGGCTTTTAACGAAAGAAGGAATTTTAAAGTTTTCTAGAGGTTATCCTCAACTGGAATTAAGACACGAATCACTTGTTACTATTTCTGAGGAGCAAACTTGTCATGGTCATGGCAAATTGTTTTCAAGGGAGTCTTTGAAAGCAGCTGAAGTGAAACGGGGAAGAAAACCTGCCAGCAGAATTTCCTCACCTGTAGTACATGATAATCAGACCCAAAGGAAATTTGTAGGTCAGTCTTTTGTTTTCCCTTTTCATCTTATTTGTCATTGGTGTTGGATGTGTGCTTTTCATGTTTGTGGCCAGCTTAGTCTTTGGCGACTCTTCACATTTTTGTCATTTGTTTTACAGATGAACGAATTAAGTACAGTACATCAGAGTTATTGCAGTTTCGAGCATCCCCACGTTCTTTTTTGTCCCTGTCTGAATTAAGCGTGTCTCTACCGGAATTTCTAGAAAATAAATGATCGACAAATGAGAACTTAGTTTATATTAAGTGATTGAAAGCTTCCATGGGCATATTTAGTTTTTGTGGGGTTTGCCCTCAAGGAGTAGTCATTACACTGATAACATTTTTTCTTCATGTATGTTGCTAATCATCACAAGGCAAAGGGATCTACTTAGCCACAAGCACCTTAAAGGCTTAAAGCATTTGTTAGTAGGGAGAGGAATGGTGAATACAATCTACTGGTTTGTGCTTCTCACCACCTAGTGTCTTCTCCCATTGGCAAAGCTTTTGGAGCATCTAATGCCTTTAAGTTGCAATTGACTCAATTCTTAGTACTTACCAATGTGGGATTAAACCAATTACAACCCAGTTATATATTTGTGGTAAATAATTAAAGGCTTCAATGGGTATTTTTACTTAGATTTTTATTTTTTGTGGCATTTCACCTGTGTGTGTTACAGCATTCAAGAAGAATCTCTAAAGCTGTTTTATTGAATGATTTCATTTGTAGAAGTTGTTTGAGCACTTGGACTACTTAGATTCATTTAGAAGCATAAACAATATGATCTCAGTTAATAGACATACAATAGCGTCTATTACTTACAATAGCGTCTATTACTGCTCAGGGACAATGCTAGACTTATAGAACTCTCTAGCTATGGATGCAAATCTTTTCATGCCATTAGCTGGTTTTGGCATCCAAAGTAGTATACATAACTCAGTTCAATATGTAGCTTTTGTATAATTGTTTCTATTGCTGATGAATTTTACTATGCAATGCCAACAAGCAGTCTTGGGTATCAGTTTGGAATGTTTTTGCAGTTAGGCAAATCTAAATGTAGGAGAGGGACGGATCTAAGGGGACCTAATCCGTAAAGAGCTATGCTCCCCAAGTTTCTGAGATGGGGACGGTAGGGTACATGGAACGTGTTTTCGGGACGGGTTTTTGGAAGGCCATTTTTTAGGGGATTGCAAGGGACAACTATTAAAAAAATAGGGAAAATTTTAAAATATAAGGAAATTTCAAATATTCATATGAGAACATTGATAATGAATTCATCATAGACATTATAGAACCTTAATACATAACATTAGACTTGAATTGACAATTCAATTGCTTTCATTGTCAATGTATTATATAAAAATTACAACAAAATGCCCAAGGGTTGCAAGTTTCAACTACAAAATGACAAAAAACATAGAAAATATGCAGTTGTTCCTAATTAGTCTCTGGGAACGTTACATTAAAATCCAAGTCCGAGTTCAAGTGACTACCACTATGAAGGGCTGCCTCATCCAACCAAAATCCAAACAATCCCTCTCGTGCCTTTTCATCAACTTGTATAGCATCTTCAAGATCAACATCTTAATGTGTGACTAAAGTCTAAAAATACTTAGGGGTTTGTTGATCTTGTAGCTGCAAGGCACTATGCATGATTGCCAATTTATCTGATCATCTAGAGGTAAGGTTGTTCTTTTTGATCGACTGAATGAGGCTATATGTGGACCTATTCCTCGTTGTAGCAGAGGAACTGACAACCTATGAAAGGAGGCAAGTGGCAAGTATCCTCAACTTTGGTGTCTTTGCCATGCCACATCCACCATCTAATAGGGTTGGTTTGAGCTCATGTAGCTTTATCTATCCTTGCCTCTAGTTTGTTGAAGGTTGGACATTGACAAGGCCAACCAATGTGTGAAAAGTATGGTAGACTCTTTAATATACATTTTCCAAAGGGTCTTCATGAGCTTTTTTTCACCTCTTCATCATGAAACGGAGGCACTCTCCCAAGCCTAGCTACATACCAGTTGGGATTTAGAGCATAGGCTGCTATATGAAGTGAGGTGTTCATAGTGTTCCATCTCCACGTCACAATGGGCCTAATATGCTCCTCATAAAATCCCAAAATAGGATTTGCTATGAATGGCTTACTTTGTTTGCCCAAGCATGTTATCAAATGTCTCATAAATTTCTCCAAGGTTAGGAGAGTTTGTATCAGCATATCTTATGACTTGCACAATAGGTGAGATGGGGCATATATATCTACAAGTGCAAACAAGTTACAAAAATTAAAATTTCAAAAAAGATTAAGACTCAAACGACAGAGTGGATGCTATTACAAAGAATGAAAATATTTAATAATTTACGAGTTAGAAACATTAATAAATTATTTCTTTTAAATTTAAAAACAAAATCAACAATTTATTACCTCATTGTGAACCACCAATCATTGTCAAGTATTTTGTCTCACATTTTTTCCTTCAGTCGTGCTTGCCTCTGGCCATCTACTCCACTTTGAATTAACCACCATTAATTGGAGAAGCACTTGCACTTCAACTATCCTCTCTAACAAAATAAAGTAGCTGGCATATCTAGTATCTATAGGGTTGAGGAATTCCTTCCTCAAAAAAGTCCTGAACAAAACAAGTGAGATGTGATGGTTGCAAATGAACATTTGTATGTTTTTAGCTTTCACCATCACTATCTTTACCCAATCTATCTTTCCAGTCTCTTTTATTGTGTTGTCTAACACATGAACACAAAATGTGCTTGTAAGCACCCTCCACCCTCAAGCTAGCTAAACTATGTGCACTGGTTGAATTAGTCAACACTTGTACAACATTAGAGTCTGCAACCTCTTGTATGACATCCTTCAAAACTTGAAATTGGAAGTTTGCACCCTTCTTCGTTGAACAATCAATAGCTCAAAGAAAATAAGATCCAATTGAACATGTGACAGTGTATTGATGAATGGTTGATGTTTAATATCGGTCCACCCATCCATGATGATAGAGAAACCATCCCTCATCCAAGTTTGCTTCATTTCCTCCATCAACACACACCTTAGAATGTTCTCTATCAAGGAGGGTAGTGTGTAGCTTATGTTCTCTAGGGGGCAAAAAAGGTATTGACGACAATTACATCTTTGAGCATTTGTTTGAAAGAGAAAAAACATGTCCCATGAAATGATATGGTATGGCATGGGCATAGAAAAGCTTGGTAATGGAAGACTCAACCACCTCTCATCATTGTGCATTAAACAACCTTGTAATAGTAGTAACTCTTTTCTTTCCCTTGGTAGAAGTAGAACCCTCTCCTTTTTCACTCCTAACATCTATCGTTTGGGTAGGCAATGACACACTAGGTTGCATAGTCTCTGTTGGACTTCTCTTATTTCTTTCACCCCCCCCATGTGCAACCTAGTCATCTCATTCTTCTTAGCTAGGGTTATTTTCTCACAACCTTTTACCCCTAATTCACTTACGCACAAAAGATGAGAATAAACTCGTATGTAGTTGCCCTTGTAGTCTTTTTGACACAAATGGCATAGCCATACTCTACTCCCCCTTGAATTTTTTTTCTTGTCTTTGTCTATGCATGTTAAAAATTGTAAAAGAGGTTTTTTGGATTAAATGGGCCTTTTACATAGTTTTTGAAGAGTTCAGAAGGGCATTCAAATGGGTTACTTGAACTCATAGGCCATGCAACACTCCCACTCCCAAAAGAACCCCCATTAGTGCTTCTACAACTTTGTTGAATTTGGATATCTTCACTCTCACTACCCTCATTGTTGTTCATTGTCTTTTTTGTTGAAACTTCAAAACACAACTACTAGTGCAAACATAGAACAAAAAACAAACAAAAAACACTCCCTAAGTGTTTGGAACTTTCAAAACCAAGAATAAAAATGCAAAGGAATTTGAGCAAATGTACAAGGGATAGTAAACTTATGTCAAATGGCATAGATTTGATGCTATCTTGCCTTTTTCCTATTGTTGTTCTCTTTTTCACTATTGCTCTCTCTCTCTTTGTCTTCCTCACAAATTGGAAAATGTCAAAAATGAGTTTGTATTTTGTTTTTAGTTGTTATTGGGGAGGTTTAGTTTAAAGAAATGTGAGTGGGCCCCCATATTTTTCTTTTTTCAAATTTATGCTTTTTTTTAAAGTGATTGAAATGTGCCTAGGCCATAGGGGACTGCCCCCTAACATACCTAGGCATTTCCTTAGAAAAACAAGTACTCAAGATGTTTCCTTTTTTTTTGCAAATTCAGGGATGGGGTGAGGACATTTCCTACCCATCCCCGCGTCCTTGAAACATACCCTATGGGCGATAGGGTCAAGTTTGGCAGGGGATGCGTCCCCGAGGAGCATAGGTAAAGAGTTGAAGTTATGCCTTGAGTCTCTTACCCAATTACAGATATCTAGCTCTTCTCAATTCAAACACTAAATTGTAATTCAAACAATTAAACTAAACCAATTCAATTCACCAATCACAATTACTATGCTACTAAATGTGAAATAGAATTAATACAACCATGGAGAACATACACACAAAAGAGATACACAACATCAAATTTAGCTAGAGAAACCCTTCAAAAAGAAGAAAACTTCTAGTAAGAGTACAATCCTTGCCTCATGCCACTATATCAGGAGTTTCACAAGCATTACATCACCAAATAGGTACATTGGAACAACAAAATCTCACTCCTTATTGTTCCTTCATGCCTATTCTACCTCCATACTAGCAAAATCTCTACCCTCACACAAGCATAATGTTAACCTTGGGAAATTCATCTAGCACCTTCAAATAAGCTTCTTCTAACCTCCATGGCTAGTGGAAGATCAAAAGCCACCCAATTAAAGTGTCAAAACTTAATGCTAAACACATCAAATTTCCACAGTCCATAATATTGTGCAATTGAGCTTCCGGCTTAAACTGTGCAATTTTTTTTCATCAACGTTTTAAATCACTCTGCGATTCATCATCAAGATGTAGAGCGCTGTTAGGAGAAATGTGATTCAAAACATTGATGAATTTTTTTTTACACAATTTAAGCTAGAAGCTCGATTGCACAAAACTTAATATTGTTCATATTCAGGGTTTGCTCACACACCTAAAACGTGAATTCATTGGTTACATAGTCACATTTGCCACTAGCACTCATGCATTTTCTGTGGTGACCACATGTTCATTGCCTAGTGAAGGGGGAAAACATGCCAATAAGAGCCCTATCTAACAGTCCCTTCATCAACATTGTGGTTCAGAGACTTTGGAGATTTTTTGGGCCATCTTTTGCACCTTACTACTTGAAACCAACTGTTTTACACTCCCAACTACGAAGAATATGACAAACTCCACACTCAACTTGATTAGTGACCTCCAACAATTACCTCAATGGCCTAGTCTTAATGACAACCCTAATGGTCTAGCCTTATTACTCTATTTCATGGATTATACCTCCCCCACTAGGAGACTTTTGGTCCCCAAAAGCTTAGGAACTCTTCAAACTGGCGAATTTCTTCCCCACTTCACCTCTAGAAACCCACTTTGCTTTGCATGGAATTTCACCCATCTAACCAATCAACCATAACTCTTGCTAACCTTGCGAAGTTTATCTCACCTTCTTGTCAAGGATAACATCATCTTCCATCACATCTTGTTCCTCAAGTGTAAAATCTTCCATGCTTGGCATGACAACATCATCCTCTTCATCAAGGAGTGAAAGCTCAAACAATCTCAATTGGTCCACATTAAGTATGGATAAGATCTTCATGTACTCTGGTAAATCCAGTCAAAAAGCATTATTTTATTTCCCACTTTCTCTATGACACAAATAGACCATATCTTAATGGTTTGAGTTTTCATGAAGTGCCATGCAACCTTTCCTTGCCCAAATAAAACCCAAACTCTATTGCCAACTTTGAATTTGTGCTTAACTCGGCGTTGATCATGGCGATGTTTATACTTGGCTTGGGTCTCCTTGAGCTTTTCTTGAACCTTGAGGTGAATTTGCCTCATCTTCTCAATGAAGTTATCTGCTTTACTCACTCAACATCCCCTTTTCCTAGCCCATCCTTTGACTGTCCAAAGCAAACATCAAAAGGGCTTGGTGGTAAATAGCCAAAATATGCTTCAAAAGCTAATAAATTAGTAAAAGAATGAATGGCCTTATTATAAGAGTGTTGTATATATGTCAAATGCTCATCCCAACCCTTAAGGAACCACTAATTATACCCACACAATAGTTGTACTAGAGTTCTGTTCACTACCTCTATTTTTCCATTCGAGGATGAAAAGTCATAGATCATTGGAGCTTAGTATCCAATCTACTCCATAATGTGCACCAAAATTTACTTAAAAATCATGTCTAACTAAAATGGTGCTTTCCATAACTCCCAAATGAATCCATACATTCTTGAAGACTAACTCGGCTACATCATTTCCAGTCAACGTCTTCTTACAAGTAATTAAAATGCACATTTTAGAAAAATAATCTACGATGACAAAAATGTGGTCATTACAATGCTTAGTTTGTAGCAAACTGCCTACGAAATCCATGGAGATGCTCTCCCATGGCCTCTTAGGTACCAACGATAGTTGGTATAATCCAAGTTTCCTATTGTTGGGCTTTAATACATTGTACAACTGACAACCCCTTATAAATTTGGACACATCCACTGACATATATGGCCAAAAGACATACTTCTAGAGATTCACTATGGTCTTTGTCAGTCCAGAATGAGTAGCCATCTATGAGGTATGTGCCTCCCTAATAAGGATCACTCTTCTCTCCTTCGGCACACATAACTTCCTCGCCTTACATACAAAAGACCACTAAGAGGTAAAACTTAGATTTAGGTACAAATTGATCATGCTTATCTTGCTAATTTATATATCTCATTGAAATCCTTTTGCATATACCTCTTTGATAAATGGATTTACCACTGACAATGTGCTAATCGCAAATAGAAGTGGCAGTCAAAAAAGCACATCCGCCATTTTATTGCTTACCCCATGCTTATACTTGATCACTAAATGGAATTGTTGCAAGAAACCCATCCATTTGTAGTGGTGTGATTGTTGTAGCTTATTTGAACTTGCAAATATTGTAAAGGTTGGTGATTGGTATGCAAAATGGTCTCTTTGCCCATTAAATAATGTTTCCATTCTTTACCACTGAAACCAGAGCACATAGTTCCTTATCATATGTGCTATAATTTAGAACAACTACTTTTAACACCTCTAAATGGTGATAAATTGATCTACCTCCTTGTAGCAAAACAACTTCCATGGCATAGTCACAGCTATTTGTTTCAACTTCAAATGATTGCTAAAGATTAGGCAATGCCAAAACTGTTGCTATATGACTTTTCCTCTTCAAAAAGCATGCTATTGTTTACTACCCCAATGAACTTTCTTGTCACTACCCATAATAGCATGCAATGGGACAATGACATTAAAAAGGTATTTAACAAATTTCTAAAGGTATTGGGTTGCTTCCACAAATCTCCTTGTTTCAGCACTTGTGTTGGGCTTTGGCCAATTCACTATGGCCTTGAATTTTCAAGGATCTACTTGTACTTCCCTATTTCCAACCATGTGACCCAAATACATCAATGAATTCTTTGCAAGCACACACTTATTCATATTTAACAACAAATAATTTTCCTTCTAAATTTCAAAGACATCAAATTCAATATGTGTTCTTCATGTGTTTTGCTCAAAACCAAGATATTATCAAGATATACAATAACACGAGAATCCAACAAAGGGCATAATATCTCATTCACCCATATAAAAGTTGTTAGAGCATTGCACAACCCAAATGGTAGCACCAATCACTCATAAAGCCCTTGCTTGTTCTTGAATTTTTTTTTTTCATATATCTTCCTCCTTTATTCAGAGTTGATGGTAACCTAATTTTAAATCCAATTTGTGAAGAGCCTTTCCTATTGAAGTTGATCCAATAAATCATCAATATGCGACAGTGGGTGCCTTTTTTGTATGGTTATTTTATTTGGGTCCCTATAATCAACACACATACGCCATACCCCATCCTTCTTTGGAATGAAGACAATAGGAGAACCGCAAGGGGATTTACTTGGCTTGAGTACACCTTGTTCTAACAATTGTTTCAATTGGTCTTTGATCCCTTGTGCTTTAATAATGTTTTGACAATACAATGCAATATTTGGCAATCGACAATCTGGTAGAGGCTAGATTTTATGCTCTATTTTCTTCTTCGAGGGCAACCCCTTAGTCTCTACAAACAATTCTGAAAATTGTTTTACTAATCCCTCTATTTCGTGATGGGAATAAAGCCCATGTAACTCCTACACATTAACCCCCTCTTCATCTTTTTTCCTCTTAGATTTAAAAGAAAAAATCTTTCCCTAGCATTAATTAATCTCTTTGCTTGAGTGGCACTCGCCATGTATATTTTCCTTTCTTCACCAAAACATTCAAAATTTTTGGCATCCCATTCAAAACAAGATGATATTGATTAGATCAATAGAGGTAAATTGTATCCCACAAATATAAATATGGACTCTCGAAGATAACTCCACACATGTCTAAAGGAATGACATCTACCAAAATTTCATCTTTGAAATCAGCCTCAATGCTAAAATTTAATATACATTGTTTCTTGACACTTATATCCATGCCTTGCCATAGCCAACCAAGTGCATAGGGCTATGGGTGATCCACAATCTTTAAGTGCAACTCCTCAACAAGATTTTGGGACATGAGGTTTACTTGTGGGCATATATTGAACAAGGAATCCAGGGCTTCTTGTCCTTTATTTGGATTTTGATATAGAAAAGATTTGTGAGTTCTTCCTTTTCCTTTGAGCTCTCACCTACCACAAATGAATCTTTTTGCACCACACGTGAAATTTTATCATTGGAATCTAAAGCACCATTTACCTACTTGCCTTGGCTTACAAATGTGGTGTTGGTCTCCATTTTTCTCCACAAAGGTGCAAGATCTGGGTGTAGCTTCCAACACTTTTCCTCCAAATGTTTGTCCTTGTCACAATGTGAACAATGAAAATTTCCTTTTTCCCCACTCCTCTCCTCGTCCCTCTCCTACTTCTGAACTGAAGTATTGGTCTTCTTCTTGTGTTTTCCTTGATCTTTATCTTTGTTTTTATTGGAACTTTGCTTTCGTCCTTGTTTTTCCTTGCCTTTTTGTTTGAAAGAAGAAGATTGCTTCTTGTCCAATTCAAGATAATGTGCAAGGGCACACGCTTCTTCAATATACTAGGGCTTTTCCATCAAAATTGAATGCTTGAGAATTCCTAACAACCCTTCAAGATACTTCATGAGTACCTCCTTGTCCATGACATCTTTCCTCAATTGAATAGGTTATGGAACTTGTATTCTTGTACGCTATGTCCTTGTTTTTTACAAAAATGGTGCCACTACATAACATGTTCCTCCTTATGGCATGTGGGATAAAATTGTTTTCTCATCAAAGACTTGAAGTCTTCCCATTTGGAAATAGGTGTAACTTTCTTGTATTCCAAGGATAATACATAACTTTTATACCAAGTTAGTGCATGACCAACAAGGTTGATTGATGCAAATGTAATTTGCTGATGTCGGACAATTTATGGAAGCTAAAGTATACTTTTGTTTGTCAAATCCATTGGTCTAACTTCTCCATGTTGATTTCTCCATCATTAGGTTGAATATCAATTTTTTCTTCCACTTTGAAGAAGTTGCCTTGAGAACCTTCTCCTTGTTCTAGTGGTGGCTCAAGCTCTATCTCCTCTTCCACATGAGGTTTTCCCATTCCCAACATGTTGGATATCCTTGAAACATCATCCTCTAATTTATTGAATCTCATTTCCCCACCATCTTCCTCTCTTGAGCCTTGGAGCCTTTCCATGAGAGGGACCAGGCTATCGTCCTCTAAGTTTCTCCAAACCTAAGGACTGTTACAGGCCCCTGTAGAATTCCCTGGCTCCACTTTGTTTCTATCACCCCCCATATTCGTAGCCAAGGTTTCCCCTCTATTAGCAAATAATTCTTTCTCACTGAAAGAGTCTGCATTATAAACTCCAAAGGAAGTTACTAGAAACAACACCCACAAAGCATGGGAGTTTCCCTTTCCTTATCATTAAGATATCACACAGTACCTCCGACGTTAGGGATGCAATCATTATCAAATATGGCTCTGACTTGCACCGAGAGTGTTAAATTCATCCCAGAGCTTGAATTTATCATTATTAACTCCAATATTTGCAAAAGCATCTGCGAGTTTGTTTCCCTCGCGATACACGTGAACAAAGACCATCTCATCAAAAAAACTTGCCAAGTTCAACGTGTCAATAGTCCAGCTAGGACTTTGGACTCCCTTAAGGCATTGTATGATGTTTAGGGAATCACCCTCAACATAGTTTTTTTTGAAACTTATAGAGTAAGCTATCTTAATAACATTGAAAGCAACAACAACCTTGACAAAGTGGTTAGTCTAAAAACCCAGAGGCACTACCACAACAGCCACAAACTCTCTTCTGTCATTTCTAAGAACACCACCACAACCCGCAGGCCCAAGATTACCTTTGGCTGCCCCATCGAAGTTGGCCTTGATCCAACCCACAAGCAGGGGTTTCCAAGACACCCCAACTCTCGATTTTTTCATGTTTTTGAACAAAGTAGAGATGTCAAATTGAAGGTTCTAGTCCTTCATAATTTGGAGATCACAAGAAGAGACCCCAAGATTAGGTTCCTTGGACACCTTCTCAGATATCCCATTCATGAAGTTTTCCTTAGTAGTTGCAATGATTCTGTTAGCCACTCTGTCTTCCAACCCTTTTTTTCCCTAAATATACGGTTGTTCCTCTCTTTCCATAGCCCCCATGCAACATGGGGAAGCAAGAGAGTCCATAAGAACTTCAAGGGTTAGCCGAGGGAGAAATCCATTGCTCCACCATCTCTTTGAAAGAATTCGGGAAGACCCAACAAACATTCCATAAGGACATCAACTTACTCCAAATGGCTCTAGCAAAGGAACATCCAATCACAAGGTGAAAAGCATCTTCGAAATCACTCACATAGAGCACATTTATTGGGAAAGGCAAAACCTCTTTTACACAAGTTGTCTGAAGTAAGAACTTTATTTTGAGCAAGGATCCAAAAGAAGATGTTGACTTTAGGAGTTAGCTCAGGCCACCATAATCTAGCCCAGAAAGGTGGATCATCATTGCAATCCAACAAACAGTCAAAACCCGAGGAGATTGAATAAACGGGATTATCCTTCCAAACCATCTTATCTTCAACTTGAGTTAAAGGAATATGGAACCAAGAAAGAAGGGATTGAAGCCTTGAAGACTCCATAGGGAAGGAGTCAATAACAACAAGCTCTTTCCAAGAACCTTCCACCATATAATCAATCACCCTCCTCCCAAACATAATAATGCATCTATCCTTAATGGGCCTGGCCCATTCACAAGAGGAAAGGGGCATATCGAGAAGCCATATGTTATCCCAAAACATAATAGAAGAGCCATTTCTGAGTTTCCACTTAACCCCTTTTCTAATAATAGCCCTGCTATCAATTATGTTTTCCCAAATACTAGAATCATTGGGGAGGTCCAAGCAATCAAGAGAGTCCTGAAAACTTCTGTAATGGGGCAGGTACTTGTTCTTCATAATCTCAGTCCATTAATTATTCTCCTTCATCAATCTCCAAGCAACTTTGGCCATCATAGCCGAGTTGAAATCCTTAGTCTTTCTAATACCAATACCCCCCTTTTTTCTAAGTCTGCAAATTTTATCCTAAACAACTAACGAAATTCTCTTTCTTTCTTTCTTCTATTCCTGCCCATAAAAACTTTTTCTGTATTTGCTCTATTTTATCAACAAACTTTCTCAGAATTCTGAAAAGGCTCATAGCATACACGTGCAGATTTTGAAGAGTGGCTTTAATCAATAACACTTCCCCAGCTTGACTGAGAATGGCCCCTTTCCATCCAGCCAATTTGGATTGAAATCTATCCAACATATCCAACCAAAAGGAGTCTAGAATATTATTCACAAATAGGGGCATGCCTAAGTATTTGGACATAAAATCTCCCACCAAGCACTGAAGGAAACAGGCAGTCTTAACTTGACGGTGCATCGTCGTATTCAGGAAGAAGATAGTACTCTTAGGAAGGCTAACTCTTTGGCCTGAAGCCTTCTCATAGTCCTGCAGGATGAGTTTTAAAGCTCTAGCCTCTTTAACAGAAACTTCCCCTAAAATGATAGTATCATCAACAAATTGTTGATGCGAGCAAGGTATACCAACCGAAGTAGGATTCACCCCTTTCAACATACCAGTATTAACAGCCTTGAGAACGTTCCGGTGTAAAGCATCTGACATAATAATAAGCAAAAAAGGGGAAATCGGGTCCCCTTGTCTGATACCTTGAGAGTTTTTAAAGAATCCAAAACGGGAACCATTAACAAGAACCGAGAACATCGGAGTAGACACCATCTGAGAGATGAGATCCATGAATCCATCTGAGAACCCAAACTTAATCATAACTTTTCTCAGAAAGTCCCACCTCACTCTATCATAAGCTTTCAGCAAATCCAACTTGAGGAGAAAACCTTCCTTATTATTAATAGACAAAGAATGAATATTTTCATGAACAATTATGGAGTCTAGGAATTGTCTACCTGGGACAAACATGCTTTGCTGTATAGAAATCAACCTCGGAAGGACTATCTGCAATCTATTGGCAATAACCTTTGATTTGATCTTATAGACAGAGTTGTAGAGACTAATCGGTCTAAAGTCAGCAAACGAATCAGCCCCCTGTTTTTTAGGAATGAGAACCAGAAAATTCTTTAGTAGCAGCAATCAAATCTTTAGCAACAATGTCCCAATAGACTTGGAAGAAAAAGTGGGGAAAGCCATCCGAACCTGGAGTTTTATTTCCTTCAAAGGTGAAGGCAGCATTTCTGATTTCTTCATCTGAAAAAATTTATACCTTGTCAATTAGTAATTAAAATCTTAATAACAAGTAGTTCTTAAATTATTCCTATTGTTTGTATGTAATAATTTAATATGTTTGAATATCACAAAATTTGATTTCCATGCATCTTTATTTGTGATTATAGTATTTTATTTTATGTGCACAGTGTAAGTAATTGTAAGAAAATGGATCTTGAAAAACTCTGGAATTTCTGGAAAGAAATGCGTACATAAGATCCGTTTCTTCTCTTTCACCTTCCAAAATCCCATTTCTTGTCACATTGCTGTTGCTGCTGTTGTTTCTTTTCCCATATGCAACAATGTTTGAAACCCCCATGCTTGCAATTAGGGACTGAAATAAGCTTGAAAATTTTGCAGCAAGAGACAGATGCAATCTTGAAAGGTTATCTCCCTAGAAGAATCAGTTTTCTCCTCCAAAAAGATTGGAAAGTAATAATATGAATTACATTATCTGATTATCTTATCCCAGAAAGATGTTGTGAATCTTGAGTTGAGCCCTTTGTTTGTTCCAAAAGATCAACCACACAGCTCCTTTGTGTTTGTGCAGTCTAGCATTAGAGCACGTAACATTTTTGGGAAAGAAAGACACAAATGGTAGGAGGCTCAAGGTGAAGATGACTTCAAATAATCTTTACCAATTCCAGAACAATATAAATATTGTGTCTGTTACTTGTTTCAAAGGTCACTTACAATCACCAATAATCCCCACAAGAGCACAAGCCATCCTTGAAGTGATGGAAACGATTTGTGTCCCTCACAACAATTTCTCGCTCAACAATCTGAGCTACGTACTTGATTACAGTGTGGCAGTCACCACATACACGAAGGTTCTTAAAAATTCGGAGACGAGTCCCATTTGGTGTTACAAGAAGCCCAAATGAAATAGCCAGCTTTTCACTGTGGTGGCATAGAAATTGTTCCTTCTGTTCATCCTCCACATCATGGAGCACAAAGTTTGTGTCTGGCACATAACCCATCTCTTTCATTTGCACACTTAATTCCTCCAACTTTGCATAAATCTCTTTTGTCAGTGGGTGTGACATATCCCTAACAAAGAATGTATGCACTTTGTTCTTTATCTCAATCCAGCTGCATCCAGCCTCCTTTCTCAATTGCCTATCTTTCATCATTTTTCTAATCCTCGTAACATCATCCCACTCACCAGCCACAGCATGCATATTTGATAGAAGAACATAAGTGGAAGCATCTTGAGGTTCCAACTCAAGCAGACATTTTGCTGCACGTTTCCCTAAATCTATATTACCATGTATTATGCAGGAACCAAGTAGTGTCCTCCACACCAAAGCATCAGGTTTAAATGGCATTTCACAGATAAGTGCTTCTGCTTTTTCCAAGTACCCTGCACGGCCAAGAAGGTCAACCATACATGCATAATGTTCCAAACTAGGCAATATTCCATGATCATTAGACATGGATAAAAAATACCTATGGCCTTCATCAACCAAGCCCACATAACTGCATGCTGAGAGGACAGCAATGAAAGTAATATGGTTTGGCTGCACACCTGCCCCATGCATTTGCTCAAAGAGTTTAAGGGCCTCCTTCCCCTGCCCATGCTGGGCATACCCTGTAATAATTGCGGTCCATGATATCACATTTGGCTCAAGAATTTTGTTGAAAATTTTACACGCATCATCTATGTTCCCACATCTCGCATACATTGTAAGCAGGGCATTTCCCACACTAATGTCTGACTCAAATCCAGTTTTGACAATGATGGTATGGACCTGGATGCCTTGTTCTAGGGTTGCTTGGATGGCACAAGCACTCAAAATACTTGTAAAGGTGTATGCATCAGTCTTCTCACCTTCCACATGTTTTTGGTGAAACAATTTGTAGGCTTCCTCGCTATGCCCAGTTTGGACATACCCTGCCAACATTGAATTCCATGATACTAGATTCTTCTCTAACATTTTGTCAAACATCTTGCGTGCATCCTCAATGCTTCCACATCTGGCATACATTGTAATAATGGAATTAGCAACACCTAATTCCGTTTCAAGGCCAGCTTTTACAATGTGAGCACAAATCTGCTTACCACTTTTCAGATCAGCTAGGCTAGCACACACCTTGATAACAGCAGTAAAGGTGAAGGGGTTTGGCTTCACATCAGCCCATTTCATTTGGAGGAAAAGTTTGAAAGCTTCCTCAACCTCAACTGAACTCTGAGCATAACCTGCTATTATTGCAGTCCAGGTTACCACATTTTGCTGATGCAATCTATCAAATAGCTTTCGTGCATCAGCCATACCAGTAGCCTCAGAACATTTGGCATACATGTCAATAAGTGCAGTTCCCACCCAGAGATCCCTCTCAATTCCAATTTTTGTAATTTCAGCATGGACCTGTCTCCCTTCGTGGAGGGCTTCTAGATTAGCACATGCACAAAGGACACTAGCTAAAGTGAAACTATCCGACATCACACCCTCTTGTCTCATTTCCCGAAAGACATGAAGGGATTCCTCAGTATCCTCATTCTGCACATAACTTGCAATCATTCCAGTCCAGGAAACCATGTTTCGTTCAGGCATTCTGTCAAACATTTGGCGGGCATCCTCCATGTTTCCACACTTTGCATACATAGCAACAAGAGAGCTTCCAACATGAACATCAGATGCATAGCCACTTTTGATGGCAAGCGCACATACCTGCTTTCCCTGTTCAATAAACTCTGTACCAGTGCAGGACGCTACAACACTGCCAAATGTGAATTGGTTAGGTTCAACGCCCGCCCTTAACATTTGGCAAAACAGTTCCAAAGCTGTATCACCCTCCCCATTCTGTACATAACATGAAATCATTGCAGTCCATGAGACAACCCCTCTGCCTGACATTTTCTCAAAAACCAACCTTGCATCACCCACATTCCCACACTTGGCATACATGTTAAGCAACCTATTTTCGAGGGCTCTGTCTGATTTGATCCCAATTTTTATTATATGGGAATGGACCTCCTTGCCTTCTCTAAGAGCCCTATTATTGGCACAACCCTTCAAGAGAAGGCCATAGACACTAGGATCTCTCCTAATACAATCCTGGTCCATAAGATGCAAACTTTGAATGGCTTCATTTAATCTGCCTTCCTTACACAGAGCTCTCAAATCCTTATTAGACCCGATTAAATTTTCATTTTTCTCAACCCTCTCAGAAAACACAACCTGGCTTGAAGTTTTATAATTCTCAACCCTAACACAATGTGTGTATATTGGAAAAATACTTCTGCATTTGGCTGACGAGTTTTTTCTATAAAGTACATGGTTTTTGGACTGCAGAAAAATAAACAAAAAATTATCCAACATAAACAGAGTGTACAGAAGCTTAATTCAAAGTTAAGGCTTTTATGAACAGCCATATACAATGACTGTAATTTACACTTATGCGTTGTTAAAAAAAAAAACACCAAGAAAGCTGTTTGGGTGCATACCTTGTGAGATAATGAAGTAGAATGTTGGTTGTTTTCTAAATCGTTCCTGTGAAATACATGATTAAGTGTTGACAGCATTGAACATGTCAATATAGCCATGATTAGCATCCATTCAGTTCAACCCATCAATACCCAACTGAAATAAAGTAAGGGGTTTAAGTCTTATTCATTAAGCTTCACACCCCGCTGAACAGAAGTAACCTTGACAGGATAATTTCCCCTCCACTTCGTTGCAGGTTGTTAAAAAGTTGTTAACGATGCGGTCCCATGGAGGGCACTGCAGCTTCTCTATATATCTAGATATCTCTACATAGCCTCCCTGGATAGTCCCTTGACATAGTTTTATGAAATTATGAAGTTAACAAAGAAAATCTTTTCCTGAAAACGAGAGCCGTCATTTTTATTTTGGGCAGGGAGAGGCAGGATAATTGCTCTTTGGGGGGAAAAAGTGTCGTACAATCATAATGTTATAAGAATATCTTCATATATATATTTTTATTTAAATATACTTAAAACATAATATTTAACACAAGACTGTTGTAATGGTGAAAATGTATTTTTCATTTAGATTTGTGTTTAGTTCCGGGTAATGTTTTAATGTATTTATATAGTTATAAATGGTGCATTTTCGTGTATAGTTGGGTTTGTTTATCTATTCTTGCTTGTACGTAGTTGTATGTTTATCACTTATCTTTATATTTATGTGCATATAAATCCAACTTGGTTGTTTGTGTAAGGTCCGAGGTGTATGTGCTTCATTTTGTTGTTTTAGCTTCACTATTTTCTAAAGCAAAAACACTCCAGAGTCCAAGCATACAAAAATCCACACATAAAATTCTAGGTACATAATCCATACACCTTAATGGCAATACAAAGATAACATCATCGACAAGTACAATATAGTATCAAATTTTCTAAAGCTAAAACACTGCAGAGTCCAAGCATACAAAAATCCACACATAAAATTCTAGGTACATAATCCATACACCTTAATGGCAATACAAAAATAACATCATCGACAAGTACAATATAGTATCAAACTTTTTGAAGCTAAAACACTGCAGAGTCCAAGCATACAAAAATCCACACATAAAATTCTAGGTACATGATCCATACACCTTAATGGCAGTACAAAGATAACATCATCGATAAGTACAATATAGTATCAAATTCTAAAACTTATGTGTGTGTGTGTGCGTGCGTGCACGCGTGCGTGTGTTTAACATTTTCATTATTACTATGCGTCTGTTTAACTAAATCATGCTTGAGTTAAATTATTTTTATGCGTAGGTAGGTTCTATTTGAGGCGCAGAATAACTATAGTTCCCAAGGGGGATAGGGATCAATACTAGTGGAATGTAGCTATCAGGGAGGGAGGGCACCCTAAATGAATACAATATGGCGCTAGGGCCTTTCCCACCATCGATAGAGGTGGAAACATAGCAAGTAGCCCTCTTACTTTCCACCCACCCAGGTCCACCCAAGTGGGGGGTTAAGGCAAATTGAAATCCAGTCCCAGTTGTTTACTTCCCATCCATCGTTGGCTGAGTCCCCACATCCTCCCCGGATCCGTGGATAAGCATACGACCTGTTCACTGTTGGACCCCTATCCCTCGACTTTTCGTTCATTCCAAAGCTTCAGGTATGTTGTTTTGATATCATGCTATGGATATTGCATTGTTAATTGTTATATATTGTACTTCTGCTATCTTGTGTTGTTTAGATACGCTTGATGTTTTATTGAGTGTGTAAGTGTAGATTTTTCCCAACTATGGTTTTATTTAAGACAATTGACTTGGGAAAAAGTGTTGTATTTTATTTCCATCTTGTTCAAGTTTGAACTATGAGATGTGTCTTGTGTGGATCTGTGAGTCTCAATCTGAATTGGTCAATTTTGGATTCTCGTTTCTTATGGAAACCTATAAAATGTGTTTGTGTATTTTTCGTAGGTTGTTCGACTCCTGTGATTATTTGCATTTAATTGTTTTTAGTATTTCATTGTGTGCTTGTGAAATTAATTTATGTTAGTAGTGCATAAAGTTTATAGTTTTTGTACTTCACACTATATTTAATATTATTGAGTGAAAAAAATAAATTTATGATTTAATCACAAAATTAAATTATTATTGTGCAAATATATTTTATATGTTTTCCTATGTTTGCCTTCATTGAAATAATTAAATTATGCAAAGCGTCGATTATTAGAAAAGTGCATTAGGAATTGGTAATATTCATTGGATGACTTTAGTCATTTTATTTAAAATAAAAAATTGCAAAAAAAAAATCACTTTAAAAATTAAAAAGCTTTATTTAAAAAGAAAAGGGAAATTGGGGATAAAAGTGAAAAAGAAAGCCAATTTGGGGATGCATTCTAGCATTGCCTCTTTGCTTGCATTTTACTCTCCATATTTTTCTTATATGCTTGGATTGCAAAATTGCTTGGAGAATTGCTTGCTCGGATTGTTGGCCTACATTTGAGTGGAGAACTCTTTGCTTGGTTTGGAAAGTGGATCATCTTTAATAAAAATCTCTACATTCTTGTTTGTGCATTGGATTGAAGGTAAGGGTTTCATCTGTTGGAGCAGCCAAAATCAACAAGCAAAGACCAAACAACTTTCACATAAGACAATTGCACATAATAAGCCTAATTGATATTGCCCATTTTGTAAAATAACTGTGCATTATAAATGGTCGATTTGGCATCCAGCCTTAACACAAGTTGTAATTTCTCTTGCACATATTTCTGGGGGGCCTATGTTTCAGCACTAATCATCTGGGGGGAGGAACTAGTCTTTCTACTTTGGATATTGCTTAAAATTTGATCATGTATAAACCCTTCCCTTAGAGTATTCTCAATAAATCTCATAATAAATGGAAAATCAAATGTGGATATTGTGGGATAAAATGACATACAACAGAAGAATGTCATCATCATAAAATTGATGAACTAAAAAAACTTCTTCGTGTTTATAATATTTCTATAGATCATTATAAAACACTTGTAGAAAAATCATCTAGTCTCACTCAACCAACTTGTGAGACACCATCATTTGGGGATGAACAATCTAGTCAGTTGACTTGCATTGAGATCTCATCTCCACCATCATCACCTGTTGCTACATCTAAATCCAGAGTTGATGTCTCCATGGCTTCTAGCGATTCATTACACCAAGACATTATTATTGTTATTCTAGATCTGTCACATTGGGATGCATATCTACCTAACATTTCGTGTCTTTTCGTAGAGTCCTGCATTGTAGATTTGGGAAACACCATTGAGGAGATTCATCTTCTATTTGATGACAACTTAGATGAAGTTGCATCACCATACACATCGTCGGGTATTATTGCTCTTTCTATGCCTACAACAGCTTCTATAGTGATAGATTCTGTAGATATTTATGAGTCCACATATTTGACTCCGTCATCATGTATTTTGACATCTTTTGCAGAAGTATCAGATTCTCATTGGTCCAGTTATCACCATACATCTATGGTCCCTGTGGTCCATGTTCATGAATCTTTTATGGTACCTTTGTCACACATTAGCATTGGCTTGGAGATAGTTGAGCATCCTTCGAAGACATCATGGGCATCATCTACGTCTTTGGATCATGTGCATAATCCAGAGACTTTCATTCTTCTTCCTGCATGTTCCTATCAGGAATGGGAAGATTATTTGCACACTTCTATGGTTCTTTTTCTTCCTAAGGGGAGAAATGTGATTCAACATTTGTGGATCATCTTCAACATCTAGTGTCGAGCTTCTACACACACGACATGAGGTATTTTGAGGGGAGGTTGCATGGTTTCTCTTCTTATATCAGTTTTGGGAGGATTCATCTCTTCACATGGAGTTTATTCCTTCTCATTTTATGGAGGGGGGTCACATTGACCTTCTCATATTTTCTCTCCTATGGGGTAAACATATATTGTACATTAGTGTTAGAAGTAGTCCTTGGGGGTTCATGTCGAGTCCTCCTTCTATCTTATTCTTCTTCACTTGTACATTTTTCATGTATCATTTCTCTTTTGGAGAAGGTTTTTTTCCACTGGGTTTTCTACTTTACTCCACTTTTGAGAAATTATTTGTACATGGGTACCTAACATGGCCTAGTAGCTAGGATCCATCATCTTTGTATCGCTTCTCCCTAAGTTGCAGTTAAGGGGGGGATGTTAGTGTAAATAAGGTCATATTGTATCTAGTTAGGATATCACATTTTCTAAGATTGACCTATTCAGACTTAGCTTAAGTTTACTAAGCTATTTTAGAGTTTGTCTCACCTCATGTGGTGGAGACATGTGTTCTCATGGTTTTGAGACACCTATTGCATGTGTACTTGCCACTTGCATGAGCACTTATCACTTAGCTCACAAGTGCCACATCTTTGGACGGATAGTCAGCCATCAACTCCTACCTTCCTACCTCCACTCTCATGCCTATTTATACAAGGTATCTATGTAAATTCTAATTATCTATTGGTAATATCAATTAGGCTTTTATGTGCAATTATCTTTTGTGGAAGTTGTTTGGTCTTTGTTTGTTGATCTTGGTTGCTCCAACATCATCTCCATGCTTTTAAATTGATTTTTTTTTATGATTTTTCCATTCCCACCTTAAGTGGATGCATATGGCATTTCATTTCATATGAATGAATGTATAGGTAGATTGTTAAATTGATTGAAATCAATTTAATAATCTGAATTGTATTATTTTTGAGATTTTCCATTTTATGCCAAAACTATGGCAAATTTTTTGGAAAATTGTTGTGATTCAAAAAGAATGCGTTTGAGATACTTAGCTTCAAGAGGGTATTCTTGGAAAATAGAATTTAAAATTTAAAATTTTACCATTGAAATTTTGAGTTTTTGAAAACATCTCAAGTGTCTTGAAAAATAAAAATTTAAATTCCGCATTCGTTTGTGATTTGTATTTTGCAAGAATAAAACTCTATTATGGAAACAAGATGGAGAATTTTATGGGCTTATTGATGGTGATAGGTTGTCATTGATGTCAAAAGTGTGTTCATATCAGGAGGAGATGGTGCAATGCAAGAGTTATCATAGTTGTTCAAAGAAGATCTTAGTTGGCATAGTTGTTGTACTAAGCAAGCAGTTTCAAATCATGGCAAGGTTCTTGTTTGAATCACATGACAAGGAGGTTATGATTCCTGATCTAAAGAAAGTTGACATATGGTATGTTGCTTACCTCAGTAACACCTCATCTTCATGCAGTGTGTTCTTGATGTGTTCATGAAAGATTGTTTGTCATTAAGAATAATGGTTGAGTGCTTCATTGGCATAATGTTGGTTTGGTGTTCATACTGTATTAATGACAAAAGGTGTTGTGCATTGATCTAAGAGAGGTTGCTTCAAGATCAGTTGAGGTCAGTGATAGTGGGTTGTGTTTGAGTTAACATTTGAGGTTGGATGTGCTCAAGATAAGACATATTATGTGATCTTCATTCATGGTTTACTTGATTTACAAATATTGTGAAGACAATCACCTTGGATTATATTATTCAGGATAATAAAATCAAATAGGGCAAGGTTATGTTTTTGTCTTCAAGAAGTCTTGTGCTTCTCACCATCCTGGAAATCAGATCAGAAGAATAATGTCAAGATTCATCAGCAAAATGTTAAGATCATTTTCAATATCATACTTGGTTCTTATTGATTCATATTGGCTCTTGATTAGATCTTGTTTCAGGAAGTGCCATTATGATCTTTCTGAGGTTTTGTGGTTCATTAAGTTCTAACAGCCTTAGAAGTTTGTTTTAAAGGATCATTATTTCAAGTCATATTATAGTTTCATGATGTTGATGGTCTGTTGGATATAAGTGACTTAGGGTTCTATATTCTTTGTCTAAGACCTAGAGATTTTATGTCTTACTCTAAACCATGCTCTTAAAGGCCCTCTCTGCCCGTCATTCTAATAATGACCTTTTTGTTTTATTTTACTGTTGACCTATTAATACAGGTCAGTCACTTATACATGACCTGCTAGAGGGTTTCTTACCCATGGCGGTGACCGGCCCTTCTACCATGGAGACTTAAAGCTTCGGTCTTCAAATGATACATCGGGCAGCAAAGTTTAAATCTAAGGTTGAATTTAAACATACAAAGGCCGCGCAAACTTGATCCAATGGCTATAATTTAAACCTTGGAGCCCGACCTGCACATTGATGTTTGACGTTCCCATGACCGTTTTTCTTTGTCTGCAGTGAATTATGATTTTAGAATGTTTCTTTCAAGATGGAGTTTAAACCCGAATACAAAGGATTTTTGTGGAGATGTTATTAGAGGATTTCCTTTTTGGAGTTTAGTTATTTTTGAAGAGTTTCTTTTCTTCGGGGTTTTTGAAGTTGTAAAAAGATTTTTTTATAAGGAGATTTTTATTGTTTTTTTTCTAAATGAGAAAAATCTTTATGAAGAGATTTTTGAGGATATTGGAAGTAAAGAGATAAATATCAAAGTTTCTTGAGGAGATTTTTTTTAAGAAAAATTGGTGAATTTTTTATTCTTGAAGGGATATGAAAGGTCATTGGTTTTTCAGATTGAAAGAAATTTGATGCAGAGATGGAAGATGAAGTTGCTCAGATACTTTACAGGGCATTGAAAGAGAAGATCAAGAGATTTTTTTTGAGAAGAGGATCTGGAGATATTTTGTGTGAGAAATTTATTAAAGAGAAGGTGAAAAGTTTTATTTCAAGAGATTAATTTTATTTTTACATCTGAAGATGAAATTGTCCTTGCAGATAAAGATAATGTTTGAAAGAGATTTTATTCTCTTTGAGTGCAAATTTTTTATTGCAGAGAAGTTTGATTTATTCTTTGTAGATTGACAATTTGGTGATAAGTTAATTTTACAGATTGAATTTGAAGGGGTTATTGAAGAATTGAAAATGCACAGAGAAATATGAAAAGATTTTTTTTTCAGAGGAAAGGAATATGAAAAGATATTCAGAATTTGTATATAATGTTTTAACAAGTACATTGACGGAGTGTGTATGAGAGATGTTGTGCAGATCTATGATGAACTGACAGGGATCAAATACAGATACAGAGATTGACAAGGTGATCAGAAAGACAATATGTAATTGCAATGATAATCAGGTGCATTGATTGTGTGACTTGGAGGACAGAGAATGAAATATACAGAGAATGCAGTATTGTTGAGTGTATCTGAATATAGGATTAGTTTTGAACAGAATGGACATTTGACAGACACATGAGAGAAGAAATGTTTTGTATTGAAACAGAGAAACCCTCTGAATTCTTGTTTTCAGTTTGTTCTGTATTAGGGGTTGGTGCTCCTTGAAGCTGGTGCTTCTAAACAGTATGCCAGTGAGGCTTACAGGTCAGTGAGACCTTCATATTTGTCAGTGAGACACGTATTCAGCCAGTGAGGCTTTGTAAGATGTTTTCAAAGTTAAGCCAGTGAGGCACTTCATGAGTGGTTTTTCTACCCAGAGAGGGTTTTCCACTCTAGTAATTCTTGTGTTGCTTCTATGTGTGTTCTTGCTTCTATGTTAAGATTTATCTCTATGTGGTACTGCTCATAATTTTCACTATCAAACTTATACAAAGTTTATTGATGACTTTCTCTTTCTGAGTCTTGTAAATCAAAAGTTATAATAAGTTGCAAAAATCTACTCAACACTGATTCACCCCCCCTCTCAGTGTTGTCCGAATTCCTACACTTATGTGTGTCATGTTTGGACCTCAATTTTTTGCCATACATTTTTATTTGTATTTAACTATGTGGCCTTAAGATGTGAGGGATTTAAATTAGGATGGAGCGAACTCTCACATCCATCTACTTGTATGGTAAGCTAAGATGAGGAAATGAGAGGTTAAGATAAAGCATTAATTAAAAGGAATGATAATTACATAATTAAACATTAACAAGAGTTATCTGTGAGAAACTTTCATATGCCCAAGAGGATACATGGAATGATTGTTAAGGACATTAGACCAGTCTTACATTTCATTGTCATTGTTGTTGAGGATCCCCATGGGATGGAGGCATAGTCCTCAACCTCCATGTGGTTCTAAATCCTATGTTAACCCTCTCCTCCTCCTTTGTACGTTGGATTGTAAATCTAATGTGTGCATGTGATCCCATAGTATATGCTTTTATTGGTGCATTCTTCCCAATCTCCTTTGTGTTTGCATTCTTGTATGATGCGTTTGATATCATGTACTTGTTTTAGTTGGTCATGTGTCATACCAATGGTTATTGATGTGTGTGTTGGATGAGCACCTACTCGGTTGTCATCTAGTACAAAGGGGTGGGCTTCAATGTTTCACATGTTTGGATGGTGTTGAACCACCATTGGGAACCCACAAATCCTTTGGAGAAGCTTAGAAATGTGTGTGACAGGAGTTTCATCCTTTAGTGTTGTATTTTCATTTTTAAATGCAGTTTGAAGAAAATGTATAATTTTGGATAGGATGGAGTCCTCATTTGTAAAATTGTAATTATTATTTTGAACTCATTTGATTTGGAATGTAATCCATCCACATAAGCGGTGAGGGCTCTATATTTACTTTTGGCACATCTAGACATTGGTGTCGAACAGACATGGCATTTTGTATCATTTTTTCTCATGTTTATCTATGTGATAGAAACATGATTAGAAAACTTAGTTTCATGTTCTTGTAAAATGAACATGAAAACTAGTGTATATGTAATGTATGTTATGTATAAGTGATGTAATTGAAATGACATAATGGATGGTCAAAAATTGTATCCTATGTGGTGGTCGTATCCCTAGCTTACTTACTATTTGGTGCAGGAGCACCCCTTCAACAAGATAAATATGCACAAGAGGGAGAAGAATAAGGCTTTAATGTGTTTTAGACATTAAATGTTACCATGTAGCATTTGTATGTCATTGTCAAATGTAGCATTTTGTGTTGACATTTTATGTTTTAATATCTCTCTTCCCGAGGCTAGTATTTAGCATCATGGATAACAACAGACAATTGGGTTATGTGCAGGATTAAATCAAATGTGTCATATTATTTGATGTTTTGTTGTCTTATGCAAAACAGGTGCCGTGTGATTAATTAGGGTTTTTTTTGTTATAATCTTGGTTGAAGAAAAATCCTGAAAACAGAGGAGAGGGGGGTCGGTAACAAAACAAGGAAGGTGGTCGAGGAATAGGGACTACTTCCACCTTCAGAAATATAAAAGGTAGGAATCCTTGTAAACAACATATGTTCAAAAAAGTTGGAATGAAGAAATAGTAATTCTGTCAAGTGTGTTACAAATTCTGGATTTTGTGTAAATTCCCTGTATATTGAATTGTTTTGTGTATTATCTGTATAGAAGTGTTGTCGTATTTAATTTAGTTCCTCTATTGCCATGATGCATGGTTAAATCCATTCCACTGGTGGATTTTTGTGAAATCAGTGGAATGGATTGTGTACATTGTTTTCCTTTTATTCATGGGATGGCAGAATAGAAATTGCAGAATCCGTTGTAGAGGAAGTTATTTGGCGGGAAATTCAAATATACATCAATTGTATGCGGGGATAGTCTATGAATATATCGCATTCGCATGCAAGCTACCTACTATGTATATGCGGTGAAAATTGGTATGTATAAAAGTCTATTTGGGTCAAGTTTGTGTTGTTTGCTGAATATACAATTCCTGTATATATCACAAATGTAGGAAGGCACATTGTCTTTGTATATCATTGTCGCATCTGAGTATCACCTTGTGTATATCCGGTGGTGAAATGTATGTGTAAGAGTCCATTCGGGTTAAGTTTGATTGTTAGTCGAATATACAAACAGTGTGTATATCGCTGATGTACCTAAGCATTTTCCATGTGTATCCTGCACTTGCATGTAAAGGTCAGTTGCCTGTGTATATCACCAAAGTATACCGGCAGATAATGCTTGTGTATGTCAAAATGATCTAGGGAGATACATTTCCTGCGTATACGTCCATTGTATGTTGTAGACAGTTTGTGAGTATATCGCTATTGTATGTGAGTGTCAGTTTGTGTGTATACTACAATTGCATATCGCTGTTGTATGTTGTGAAGATACAACGAAAATATACATTGCATATGATACAAAGGGTGACCAGCCGAGGTGGTAGATAGTTTGTATGTTGGAAGGATGTTTGTCTGTAGATACAAGGAACGACCGGTGATAGCGAGGCGGAGAACCGGCGATAGGAAGTCGTAGTTTGTATATTATGTTTGTATATTTCATTTGTATGTTGAGACATACATTTGTTTTTGATACAGTTGTTAACCGACAAAAACGGTGGAAGGAACCGACACGGCAAGTGAAGTAATGTATGTGCAGATTCAGATGTATCAAGGGGATGTCGAGAAGACAAGGCAATTCGAAAGGACATTTGAAAAGGAAGCCGATGGTATAATGTTTGGCCGATGCATAGGAAGATATCGGTGTGAAGGAAACCATCGGGAAGATAGTAGATAGTGATGCTGACAAGGTAAGTCAGGTTGACAAGGAAAGAGTGGAAGAGGTTCAGTGAGATATTTGAGATCTCTTGCCAATATTGACAGAATTAACCTTTTGAGTGTGTGTGTTTCCGCTATGTGTCGCTCTGCATCATAGTGGTATCAGAGTGAAGGAGTATCCTTTGGGTAGAAGAAGAAGACCAGATGTTAGAAGGAGAGGGGTCAGAAGAGTACCCAACAAAGATGACCAACGCTGAGTTGGCGGCCTTAGTGAGAAAGCAAATGGCAGAGAGCAGAGCAACTCGGGCTCAGAATTAGGCTTTGAAAGAAGAGGTAGAGAAGTTGAGGGACAGAGTAGAGAAAGGGGAAGAAGATTTTGGTAAGCGAGAAGACAGGGATGAAGAGGAGATCCCTAAGCAGGAAGAGATAGAGGTTCCTGCAGACCAAAGACCCTTACTTAATGCCCTCAAATCCATGGAGAGAAGGACCATGGATATGAAAATAGACCTGCCAGTGTTTGCAGGAAAAATGGAACCTGATTCGGTGATGGAGTGGATAGACTCCTTGACTAATTTCTTTGAGATCGAGGAAATACCAGACCACCAAAGAGTGAAGATGGCTCAGTCCAAAATGAAAGGAGTTGCACTGACTTGGTGGAATTTCATCCAAGATGACAGGGTGAAAGAAGAAAAGAACAAAATTACAACTTGGAAGAAGATGATGGCTTTAGTGAAGGAGGCCTATGTTCCATTGGATTATAACATCCAATTACATAAGAGGAAACAAAACTTGAAGCAGAAAGAGTTAGATGTCAGTTCATACACAGAAGAGTTCATGAAACTATGTGTCAAGACAAAGGTAAAGGAGGGTGAGGAAGAGAAGGTAGCAAGGTACCTCAATGGATTAAGGTTTAACATCCAAGAAGATTTAAATCTGCATAACCCAGATACAGTCCAAAAGTGCTACCAGTTAGCACTTAAAGTGGAAGAGAAATTAAAGAGAAGGCTTGAGCAGAACAATAGAGGAAAAGGGATACAGAAAAGGGGAGGAAGAAGTCCTTTCAGAGGTAGAGGAAATGGATTTGGATACCAGGGTGAATCCAATCAAAAGAACAACAAAGGAGACATCAGTTAGAACCAAGGGGGAAGCTACAATCAAAGAGGAAACTTCAGGGGCAGAAGACCACCATTTAGAGGAAGATCTCAGGGTAGAGGACCTGTCAGATGTTACAATTGCAATCAAGGTCACATAGCCAGCAGATGTCTAAGAAAGGCAACAAGTTCAATAGGAGAGAGGAGGATCAATCTGATCCAAGAATCTGATTGTCAAAGTGTAGCAAGCTCAAGCACTAATCAAAGTGTGAATGCTCCTGACAGTTATGGGTATCTTGAGAGTGGAGAATCTTTGATGATTAGGAGAGCAATGACCACCATGAAGGTGCCTAGAAAAGAACCTCCACAAAGGAAGTCTCTCTTCATAACTACTTGCAAGGCAGGAGGAAAGGTATGTAAAGTTTTGATTGACTCTAGATCTACTAAGAATTTTGTGTCCATTGAGATGGTAGAAAAGCTTAAGCTTAGGAGACTGCCACATCCTTGCCCATATAAAATTTCATGGCTCACCCAAGGTCAGCAAACAGTTGTGGAAGAATAGGCTTGGGTAGAACTTCAAATTGGACCATACAAGGATAGGTTACTGTTTGACATTGCCAAGATGGATGCTTGCCATCTCTTATCTGGAAGACCATGGCAGTATGACTTGAAAGCATACCATGATGGAGTTAGAAACACATATTCAATCACCAAGAATGGTAAGGTGATAGAGCTGCTACCATTAATGGAGAATGAGGTGGAATCAAAAGGAAAATAAGTTAAGGTGATGATAGTAGAAGGCAAACAATTCATGAAAGGGATAGTAGAAGGAGCAGTTGCATATGCTCTAATTCCATGCCTAAAGGTGAACAAGGAACAACAATGAGAAGTCAAGGGAGAAAAGAGGCAAAGGTTCATAGATCCTATTGTCCAAGAGCAATTGGACAAGTACCAAGGCATCATCTCTGATGGAATACCAAGGTCCCTACCACCTATGAGGGACATCAGCCATTGCATAGATCTGATCCCAAGATCTACACTTCCAAACAAAGCAGCATACAAGCTTACCCCAGAGCAGAATACAGAGGTAGCAAGGCAGATTGAGGAATTGTTGGAGACAGGCCTAATTGGCAAAAGTTTAAGCCCATGTGCAGTATCGGCTGTACTAGCACCAAAGAAGGAAGGCACTTGGAGACTTTGTACTGATTCAAGGGCTATCAACAAGATAATAATTGGGTATAGGTTCCCAATCCCTAGGATAGAAGATTTGCTTGATTTCTTGGGAGGTGCTAAGTATTTCACAAAAATAGATTTAAAGAGTGGTTGTCATCAGATTAGGATTAGGCCAGGAGATGAATGGAAAACTGCATTCAAGACCAATGAGGGGTTATATGAGTGGAAGGCCATGCCTTTTGGTTTGTCCAATGCCTCTAGTACCTTTATGAGGTTGATGAATGAGGTCTTGAGGGAATTCATAGGTAAATTTGTCATAGTATATCTAGATGACATTTTGATTTTTAGTAATACAAGGGAAGAGCACCTCAACCACATAGACTTGGTCCTCAAAAGGTTACATGAAGAGCAGCTAATGATCAACTTAGCAAAGTGTTTGTTCATGCAGGAATAGATCATCTACTTGGGATTTGTCATCTCACATAACAAACTAAAAATGGATCAAGAGAAGGTAAGTGCCATATTATCTTGGCCAACTCCTAAAACCTTGAATGATGTTAGAAGTTTCCATGGGTTAGCAACCTTTTATAGGAAGTTTATAAAAGGGTTTAGTCATGTTTGTGCACCCATGCTTGACACCATAAAAGGAGGACATAAGTCTAGATTCACTTGGACAAAGGAGGCAAATGATTCATTTGAAACATTGAAAAAGAAGGTGTCCGAGCAGCCAGTTCTTGCACTTCCTGACTTCAGCAATATTTTTCAAGTAGAATGTGATGCCAGTCACATGGTAATTGGAGCAGTACTCACTCAAGAAGGTAGGCCTATTGCATTTTTCAGTGAAAAACTAAATGATGCAAAGAAGAGATACTCATCTTATGATTTGGAGATGTATGCTCTAGTACAGTCACTTAAAAAGTGGAGGCATTACTTAATGCCCAAAGAATTCATAGTGTTCACAGATAATCAGGCCCTTAGTTTCATAAACAGTCAAGAGAAGTTGAACCATAGGCATATGAAGTGGGTGGAAACTTTGCAAGCTTTCACCTTCACACTCAAGCACAAGAAAGGGGTCAAGAACAAAGTAGCAGATGCTTTGAGTAGAAGGGTTCTAACCATAAATCAGATTCAATTGGAAAGTGTTGGCATTGACTCTTTAAAGGCCATGTATGATGATGATGAAGACTTTGGAGAAATCTATAAGGTATGTATTTCCTTTGGTGACAAATATCATGTTGCGTTCTCTGAATTTCTGATCCAAGATGGATTACTTTTCAAAGGTGGACAGTTGTGTATTCCAAGGTGTTCTATGAGACTGAATATCATTCAGGAGAAACATTGTGGGGCCATGGTAGGACATTTTGGTCTAGATAAGACTCTTGATCTCGTAAAGAGGCATTACTATTGGCCCAAGTTACAGTCAGATGTGAAGAAATTTGTGGAGGCATGTGTGATATGTCAGAAAGCAAAAGGAAGATCCACTAATGCAGGTTTGTATCAGCCACTACCCATTCCTTCTAGGCCATGGGAGAGCATAAGCATGGACTTTGTATTGGGTTTGCCTAGGATAAGGAAGGGATATGATAGTGTTTTTGTTGTAGTGGACAGATTTAGTAAAATGGCACATTTCTTGCCATGCAAAACCACTTGTGATGCTTCATATGTTGCAGACCTATTTTTCAAGGAAGTAGTGAGGATACATGGATTGCCATTGAGCATAGTCTCAGATAGAGATGTAAAATTTATTGGCCACTTTTGGTGGACTCTTTGGAAGAAGCTTGGAACCAATTTATCCTTCTCATCAGCTTACCATCCTCAAACAGATGGGTAGACTGAAGTAGTTAACCGTTCATTGGGAAATCTGTTAAGATGTTTGACAAGGCAGCATGGAGATAAGTGGGATAACATCCTACCACAAGCAGAATTTTCCTATAATGACACCATCAATAGGAGTATAGGGAAGTCACCTTTTCAGGTGGTATATGGTATTCATCCAAGAGGTATTTTGGAGCTGAGAGACCTGCCTATAGGAGAGCCTATTAGTGCAGATGGAGAAGCTTTTGCTTCAGCTATCAAAGAAGTGCATGATCAAGTCAAGAACCACCTTCAACAGACTACATTGAAATACAAAGCATATGCTAACAAGAAAAAGAGAGATGTACAATTTGATGTTGGACATTTGGTGCGGGTTAATCTGAAGAAGGAGAGGATCCCAAAAGGTAAATATACCAAGCTCATGCAAAGGAAGATTGGACCATGTCAAATTTTGAAGAAATGTGGGCAGAATGCTTATGAGATCCAACTTCCTCCTGATCTTGGATTATCACCTATTTTCAATATATGTGATTTGACTCCATACAAGGCAAATGCAAATGTCGAACAGGAACCATTGCAGGATGCAGCAGAGGATGATATTCCTAAGCATGATCCACCAAAATTGAAGAAGATATTAGACTCAAGAGCGACAAAGAAGACAAGGGACAAAGAGTACACGGAGTACTTGGTAGCTTGGCACAGACAACCTGTTTCAGAGGCAGTTTGGATGACTGAGGATCAGATTACAAAATATGGTGCAGATTTTCAAACACTGATCTCAAAGGGGCTTGAGATCTCTTCTTCCGGGGAGTATGGTGCAGGAGCACCCCTTCAACAAGATAAATATGCACAAGAGGGAGAAGAATAAGGCTTTAATGTGTTTTAGACATTAAATGTTACAATGTAGCATTTGTATGTCATTGTCAAATGTAGCATTTTGTGTTGACATTTTATGTTTTAATATCTCTCTTCCCGAGGCCAGTATTTAGCATCATGGATAATAGCAGACAGTTGGGTTATGTGCAGGATTAAATAAAATGTGTCGTATTATCTGATGTTTTGTTGTCTTATGCAAAACAGGTGTCGTGTGATTAATTAGGGCTTTTTTGTTATAATCTTGGTTGAAGAAAAATCTCAAAAACAAAGGAGAGGGGGGTCGGTAACAAAACAAGGAGGGTGGTCGAGGAATAGGGACTACTTCCACCTTCATAAATATAAAAGGTAGGAATCCTTGTAAACAACATATGTTTAGAAAAGTTGGAATGAAGAAATAGTAATTCTATCAAGTGTGTTACAAATTCTGGATTTTGTGTAAATTCCTTGTATATTGAATTGTTCTGTGTATTATCTGTATAGAAGTGTTGTCATATTTAATTTAGTTCCTCTGTTGCTGTGATGCACGGTTAAATCCATTCCACTGGTGGATTTCTGTGAAATCAGTGGAATGGATTGTGTACATTAATTTTCTGTTTGTTTTCCTTTTATTCATGGGCATGGCAGAATAGAAATCGCATAATCTGTTGTAGAGGAAGTTATTCGGCAGGAAATTCAAATATACATCAATTGTATGTGGGGACAATCTGTGAATATATCGCATTCGCATGCGAGTAAATACTGTGTATATGCGGTGAAAATTGGTATGTATAAAAGTCTGTTTGGGTCAAGTTTGTGTTGTTTGCTGAATATACAATTCCTGTATATATCACAAATGTAGGAAGGCACATTGTCTTTGTATATCACTGTCACATCTGAGTATCACCCTGTGTATATCTGGAGGTGAAATGTATGTGTAAGAGCCCATTCGGGTTAAGTTTGTGATTGTTAGTTGAATATACAAACAGTGTGTATATCGCTGATGTACCTAAACATTTTCCATGTGTATCCTGCACTTGCATGTAAAGGTCAGTTGCTTGTGTATATCGCCAAAGTATACCGGAAGATAATTCTTGTGTATGTCGAAATGATCTAGGGAGATACATTTCCTATGTATACGTCCATTGTATGTTGTAGACAGTTTGTGAGTATATCGCTATTGTATGTGAGTGTCAGTTTGTGTGTATACTGCAATTGCATATCGCTGTTGTATGTTGTGAAGATACAACAAAAATATACATTGCATATGATACAAAGGGTGACCGGTTGAGGTGGTAGATAGTTTGTATGTTGGAAGGATGTTTGTTTGTAGATACAAGGAACGACCGGTGATAGTGGGGCGGAGAACCGGCGATAGGAAGTCACAGTTTGTATATTCCATTTGTATATTTCATTTGTATGTCGAGACATACATTTGTTTTTGATACAGTTGTTGACCGACAAAAATGGTGGAAGGAACCAACATGGTAGGTCAAGTAATGTATGTGTAGATTCAGATGTATCAAGGGGATGTCAGGAAGACAAGGCAATTCAGAAGGACATTTGAAAAGGAAGTTGATGGTCTAATGTTTGGCTGATGCATAGGAAGATATTGGTGTGAAGGAAACCATTGGGAAGACAGTAGATAGTGATGCCGACAAGGTAAGTCAGGCCGATAAGGAAAGAGTGGAAGAGGTTCAGTGAGATATTTGAGATCTCTTGCCGATATTGACAAAATTAACCTTTTGAGTGTGTGTGTTTCCGCTGTGTGTCATTTTGCATCACTATTCCTATCATATGTGTGTACCCATGTGTGCAGGTGAATAGATGTATGTGGGCTTAGAGATTTAATTACGTCCTTGTGAATGCTTTACTTATCCTATCATTGAATTCAAGTGGTTCTTTGAGACCCTCGTGAGTTATGACACTTTTGGTGTTGGGACTCGTACATGGTGTCAGGACAACTGGCCTAGAGTAAGCTGGGTGTGCCATTGGGTTCCCCTATCTCTCTATCCCTCTTAGTGCATGATCCTTATATCCGCATGTTGATCCACATCCTAGTAGATGTGTGCTCTTGTTTGGTATAAATTTTGAGATATTAAGCAAGTAGGAAATTATATGGTTGAACTCCTAGAACTTCTATAGTTATATTTGTGTTCATACTCTATTAGAAATTTGAGTTTAATGCTAGAAAACCCTTAGGAAAGTCTATGTTTTTGACCTAGGAAGTAAGTCCTAATGAATTAGTGACCAAGATAGGAGTATAATTGGAGGACTATAACACAACTGCACTAGTGTCCTAAAAGTGCATCGATGTCCCAAAAAGTGTGCTAGTGTCCTAATGTGCATTGTAGTCTAGACCCTTTGAAAATGAGCATTTCTTGCACATTTTCAAGAAAAATTCTTCAAGGAGAATTGTTCCTAGGAGTCTACTTTGTGTGCCTTGCATCTTAGTCCATATGGTCCTTTGGGTACTTTGTGAGTAGTTTATCTCCTCATACCTAACATTTGACATGTGAACCAAAGTCTTAATTGTTAGGTATAAGACCTTTATGGATGTATGTTCTTGGTGATGGAGGTTGTGGGATGTCATCGTATTGTCTTCATCATCTCCTATCTATTTGTGAGCATGGGTGGTTGTCTTTGTTGCTAGGTGTTTTCACACACTTAGGAATTTAGGTGAAATGCTAGGTAAGCTTCACCTCTCATGAAAGGTGGTTAATCTCATGAAAAGATCAACAACCCCAAGGTCTATATAACTAGGTCTTGGTTTTGTAGGATAACTCAGTGACCTATTATTTTGTTGTTCCAAATCAAGGGGCATGGTGGTGTTTTAAATTCAATTAGGTGTAGAGTTATTTGAAGCTCAACTTGAGGGATACATTAATCTAATCCTACCCTAACCAACTCATAATGAAAAAGCAAAAGATCAAGGGGAGAGGAAATGAGAGAGAAAAAAAACAAGGGAAAGAGAAAGAGAAGAAGTCTATCATCTACAAGAACAAACATTGCCAAATGGAAGTATTCCCTACAAACATAACATTTACAACTTATCCATTGTCAATTTTACCTCAATACATGACATAACATGGGCAATATTCTAAGGAAAAACATATATTTCATGGTCATATTTGTAAATGAACACAATACAAGAAATCGTCATCATATTACATGCACAGATAATAACCCATTGCATTCACAAACAATATCCATTTAAAAGCTTAAGCGGGATACGTTTACAGAGAATATGGAACTAAAATATAATCATTATGCTTACAAACCACATAAGTTCTATGTTATGCTACAAAATTTACCCCACCATTTACAAGTGTAGAGGAACAAATTGCTCTCTCTTTATTAGCCTTAGTTTTTTGCATTCTCTCCCATTTTTTCTATGATGCCTACTCATCTTTTCCCTTTTTTTGCCCATGAAGGGAGCTCCCTCAATAATTACATCACATTTTACAAGAATCCCAAAACAATAATTTTAAATTCATGGGTCATTCTAAGTTTTAAAAGCATGAGCTAGGCCCACATGAAAGTTTGTTGAATTGGTTCTTTGAATTTGACAACAATAAGCACGGAGAATATACATCCATCCCTAAGTACCAATCCATCATAAGGTTGTTGGGTCAAGCCAAATGATAAATGTGATGAATTTCTCTTTCTTCATCTACTAGATCATCCATTTGCAAGCTTAAGGTAAACACGGTATCAAATACTGCATATATGGTGAACAAAGTCAAAACCATGAAATTGTCAATCAAAACTATGTTTAAATTCATTTTGAGAGCATAAACATCCTTTAAAATTCAAGGGTTAGGCGGTTACAAGGTTTGCACATGCCAAAAGTTTAAGTCACATGCAGGGGGTAGGTCAATTTGTTGCTTGGATGAGCAAATTGTCATTGGTAATGCCCTAGACATGCATGGGGACATCATTGCTTCAATGGGTGGACTGCCAAATTTTATCACGTGAAAGACATGTTTCTTTCTCACTCTAGGTGGTTGAGTTCATTATGGTACATGTGGCAAGCCAAGATTGGTTGAGGGAGTGTCTCTAGAAAAAGGGAGAAGTGCAAAGATTTTAATGCCAGAAAGATGTAGGGATTCAAATATTGAGATATTGAGATAATGAGTGCAAGGGAAAGCAAAGGTTCACAGGGAATTGGGGGTCAAGATACATCACAAATTTTTTTTAAAGAGGGAAGTAGGTAGAGGAAAGTCTAAAGGTCCACAGGTGATCCCATAGAGATCTAGGAGCACTTGGGTGGCATCTACATGGTCAAATCTAGAAAATACCAAAAACATAGTTTCTCAATTTTTCCATGTTCCTGTAATCTACATTTTCAAAGGCCTTCAAATTATAATTGGATTTGGAGACTTTCATTGATTACTTAGGAAGGGTGTTGAAGGCTACCTTCCAAGAAACTCAAACTAGTTCTCGTGGAGATCTTTCTAATGCATCCATCTAGTCTAATTTTTACCCAACAGGCTAGGAGTTATGACTCCAGCAAGTTGGGGTACCAAAATTAAATAGTTTCCTAGTATATTTCAATTTTGTAACTAACTTTGTCCTCATCTAGTTGTCAGTTTCGACTTTCAAGGAGGACAAGGGTGTGGCGACCTTTCAATTTCTTTGAAAATGTATAAATGTGCTCAATTTGAAGCCAATGAGTGAAGTCTTGAGGCATACATCTCTTCTATCAAGTTTGTCAAATTGTATGAACTCTTTATATTTCAAATAAAGCTATTTCATATATTGTTTGTGTTTTACAATACCACCAGTCCCTCATTGGGTATTGTCCTCTAAATTCCCAAACTAATTCAAATCAACATAAGACAAAGGGGTTGGAGAGTAGGGGAGCAAAGATTGGGTTGTAGGGGGTACCAATCTGATAGGTAGGGAAGTTCCTAATAGACTAAAGGAGATGAAGGGGAGAAAGCATGGAGGCATGGGGAATAAAGGTTTGAGATGTAGGGATGCCAAGTGAATAAACTCAGAAGAAAGGTAATCTAGCATGAGGAAACCCAAAAGTCCAAAATAAGGACTTAGGTAACTTGAGAAATGGGAATTTGGGGAAGAAGCATGTAGGGAAGAGAAATCCCAAAAGTCTGAAATTGGGACTTGGGGATTAGGGATTTGGAATAGGGTGACAACACAATAGTGTGTCCCACTTTTTGGCCTAAGTGGGATGGTCAAAATCAACATTTTTCAATATTTATCAATTTATGTCAATTATAGGGAACAAATGGTCAAGAATTTAAGGATGATGTAAACTAATGAGTTGTGGAATTTTATATGTAGATTCAAGCTATAATTTTTTAATATTTTTAAAGAGTTATTTCTATAATCTTTTATCATCATTTTAAATTTTTTAAAGAATTATTTCTATCATTTTTTATTGTCATTTTTAATCATTTTTATTTTTTCTATTATCTTTTATTAAGTGATATTATTCCATAATGCATAACTTTTACTACAAATATTTTTTTAATAATTTATTAGAATTAGACCATTAATTCCACTATCTAGTGTGGATATTTTTGGTAATTTTTGATTGAATATTTTATTTATTATTGATTTTTGAATTAGTAGTAACAAAAATTTTAAACTTAAAGACAAAGCCAGGGTTGGGTGGCAGATCGAGGATATTAAAACCTTGCTTTTAAGCTTTGAAGGTATTGAAGTTGGCCATATTTATAGGGAAGGCAATCAGGCTGCAGACCTCATGGCTAACTTGGGGATCAACCTCTACCCAATAAGATGTTGGAGGAATATTTCAAACCTTCCCCTGAACATTAGAAATAACATTCTAAAGGAGGCCTCTTCCTAACCCCTCATGCCTAAAATCCCCCATCTCACCTATTTAGACCGTGACTTTATGCCATATCCTCATTACATGGAGTGGCATGAGAAGGATGACGTCACCTTAAGGACTTTACACCACACCTGATTGGGCTGGATCAAACAGTCTCAAGTGGACTATTGCCAACTCAGGGACTCCCAGGAGCTGCTGCCTAGCTAGCATCCCAAGTCTTTTTAGACTCTGCTAGCTACTCTAGATGTTGCGAGATCGCACGAGCCAAAATATGAAGGAAATAATGTCTCAGACGCGATTAGAAATTTGAAGGACATTTTTGGGAGTTCGAGTAGCATCATTTGCAACAGCTATTATGAATATCATGTCATTTCCATATTGTTCGAAGGCATTCTGCATTTCACTAAGTCTAGTAATTGCATTCTTCTGTGCTAGTTTGGTAAGATCAAAATGATGGGAGGCGACAAAGTAAGAATGGAGCCAATGTCGTGCGTGGAATTTAAGGCCGACTCCTAGGTTTGGAGTATTGCTTATGAAGGGGGGATAACTCCTTTTTTGGAGTCTTTGAACATATTTGATGAGAGTCTATCTGTTCAGTTTGCCAGGTCATGGGACAAGGACCGAAAGGTGTGCGTTGGTGGGGTGCAGTTTGTGGTCTCCAAAGAGTCCATAGCCAAATCCACAGGCCTACATTGGGAGGGCAAAAGATTGAACAAGCAGACGAAGGTCTAGGATCTGAAGGGGCTAAAACAATTCTTCCATGAAGGCGAGAAGCAAGTCAGATTGCAAGGTGATTTTGAGCGTGAGAGCCTGGTAAAGCCCTGGGACCATGTTTGTTACCTTATTATGAAGTTTATTACTCTCGAGGGCTGCTATAGATGTTTTTACCATTATCATTTCACCCTGTTGAACCATTTTAGACATAAAATTCTAGTGAACTTTCCCTTTTATCTGCTCTCTTCCCTTGAGTCTTCTGTCAAATTGACTAGGAAAACCCAGGAGGGTAATCCAATGGTGGTGGTTGTTCCCCTGCATTAGGGTTTGATTTTTCATCTATATCACTTTAATTTGGCTCTTTGCCCTGCACAACCTCTTAAAGCTAGTCTTATTAAAGATAATGTGAATGAAGATTCTGATGACAATATCCTGTTGAGCGTCAAGTATGGCAGCCCTGCCAAAAATAAAGCCCTATCTCATGTCATTGTCAACCCTCCTAATCTTGTTGCCCCCTAACTCTATTGTCTTCCATGATTCTAGACCCCACAAGAAGAAGGATTCCACTTCCCCTTGGGCCCATCAAGCTGGTTGGACCCCTATTGTTTCTGATTCTGGGGGTGTCGATGGGTCCCAGGGCCAAGCTCACAGAGATGCTGCTGAAGGTCTTTGTAGGCTAAAGAATTGCCCTTCTCCCTTTGGAGGAAAGAAACATAAAGGTCTGCATGTCAACCCCAGCTCTAGTAAAGGAGGGAAGAAGAAAAACAAAAAAGATGAAGTGGGTATGAGGAGTGTGGAACCATAAATTGAGAAAGGCCAAGACAAATCCCTAGAACATAAAGATGATGAAACTGTGAAAGTTAAGGAGATGACTATGGGCAAGGACACTATAGTGAGAAGACCTAGCATTCACAGGTCGACCAGGCTTGCAGGGGGGAAGCCCCCGATGTTAACAATTGTTGATTACTCTTCTACTTCTGACCCAGATGACCCAGAGAATGAGATTGAGATCAAAGAAGTTAAGACTGCCCTTGTGTAGGATCAAGAGGGTGCGAGCCACTTTGACTCTATGAACAATTTGTATTATGATACTGAATAGGATGATGTTGAAATTCTGGAGACTCTAGAAAAAGAAATGGAAAGTGCCAGGGAGGGTGATTCTAACAAGAAACTCATGCAAGAGATTGGGGAGGTGAAGACTCATCTCTCAACTATGGAAGCCAAGGTCAATGTGATGGTGATGGTTAGGCTGAAAGTCATCCATTGGGCGGCCACTACTTTTGCTACCTTGCAGGAAGAACACAAGGCTGATAAGGAGGAGAAGACTGAGAACAAGGAGTCCTTGTTGAAATTTCTGAGTGATGACTGGAAAGATCTTTTTAACTAGTTTTTACTTCTGTTCTATTATCTGAACTTTGTTTTATTTTAATACTGTTATGAACTCTTGCTGCTAGTCAACTATTTTTGTGTTGTTCGTGGCCTTGGCCCTGTTTTGCTGCCCTTTGGGTTTTTGTTATCGGGACCTGCTCCCGTGTTTACAGCTTATTAATATCAAAAACAAAAATTGTAAACCTACATTATTATGTGATGCATTTCTCCTAGCATATCTATCAAAATGAAAATTTTCTTTTTTCATTGAAACAAAGACATCTATGTGGAGTGCAATGTATTTTTGTAGATTTTTCTAACAATGTTTGTTATTTTTTCTAGAGTTTTGAATAGAGGTCATTGTTCAACCAAACTGCCTCCTTAGAGACATGAGTAGTAGCCATACACTATGATTTAGTTGTGGACAAAGAAACCATGGGTTGCCTTTTGCTCATCCAACTCACTACTCCTCCAAACAAAGTAAACACATAGCCACTAGTGGACCTTCGACTATCCAAGTCACATGCCCAATCTGGATCAACAAAACCATGTATGTCCAATGTCTTTTCCACACTATCAGTACCAAAATAAACCAAACAGTAATCAGAAGTACCAGCTAAATATCTAAACACCCTCTTCACATAATTCCAATGTTGTCTACCAAGGTTAGACATATAAATTGCTCAAAACTCCCACTGCTTGGGCAATATCTGGCTAGAGTACAAAACATTGCATACATCAAACTCCCTACAACACTAGCATATGGTACATTAATCATATCCTCAAAATCATCCTCATTCTTTAGACACATGTCTAATGAAAGCTTAGTACCAATAGGCAAAGGAATTCTAATTGGGTTGCAATCCTACAGGCTAAATATTTGCAAAATGGTATTCACATACTTACTATGTGATAATCAAAGATTTATGTTACCTCTCTCCCTTTTGATCTCCATATCCAGAATATACCTGGATACTCCAAGATCCTTCATATAGAATGCACCTGAAAGTTGGGCTTTCAATTCACTGATCATGTTGAAATGTGATGGACAACTGAGAGGGGGGGTGAATCAGTTGTCACAAAAACTTGAACACTTCTTCATTTAAACATCAATCACTTATCCACATATATTAAGATTTAACAATGAATGAATGAAATCAGAAACTTAAACACAGATGCAACATCATACACAAGAGACACTAGATTTTTACATGGAAAACCCCAAGGTGGGGAAAAACCACAGAGAGGATTAGCTCTCAAAATATATTGTAATCTTTGAAAAATGATGTTCAGGCTTGGTCACTCCACGGGCCCAGAACATACTGGCTCACTGCCATGAAATATAGCTAGGTCTAGCAGGCTCACTGCCTCAACCCTAAACCTTGAAAGATTACAATAAGGGTTGTTAAAACCTACTGGCGGCTCACTGTCAGGCTCATTGCCATGATCAACATCTTCTTCATGTCTAAGAGTAACATATTGAAGTACAATTGGTCCTCTTCTCTTCCCTGCTCTGCCTTTACCTCTACTCTGCCTCTGCCTCTGCCTCTTCTCTTCTTTCCTTATCTTCCCATCTTCGCACAAGGACATCCTTTCTACGACTCAACTACAAGTATTTATACACTTCATCAACCTTGGAATGATCATCAACGTTGGCATTATAATCATCAACCATTGGAACAATCTCCAAGGTCGGCATTACAAACATTTACAAAATAGGTCCTGACTTAATACAACATTATGCAAAGTGAATGAAGTAAAGATGTATGGGGATCATGCTACGCCTTAGCTAGGACTTAAACATGATCTTCCACGCCACAACACACTTCCACAATTTTCAAGGAATCTCCTCAATAACTGGAATTAACCAAGTCGGTTAAGACTGGTTACACGTTACACTTATCTGGGAACAATCTTCAAACATGATCTAAATTCCTTAACACGGACCAATGTCAAGATAGGAACATGATTAGGAGACATCCACAAGCATGTTATAATCATTAGGAGCAACCACACAAACCTTAACCACTTTAGCCATAGGAATTTTCTCACCAAAACACATGAACTTCACTGTCTTCAACTGACATAAAAGAAAGATAGCTTGCGGACTACCAAAACATGAACCACTGCATTTGTAGGCACTTATCATCATCCCAGACTTCCCTCTAGAATCGTAGAGCAAAATACTTTATTGCAGAGGAATGCGGAGCCAAACACTTTCTCCTTGTCACCAAAGAATAATCAGAAGGAGCAGGTTTTACTCTGGTGAATACAACTTTCTCACAACTTCATATCGGAGGCTCAAACTCAAGATTTAGCATCTTTAGGCATCCCTTTAAATAAATTCCAATCTGCAGACCAAGATATTCAACCAGCGGGAAATGCGGAGCAGTCTACCAGACTGTTCTTTAGCATACAACTCACTATCTATACTGCACTTCACTGTAACTCACTTGTATCTTCCAGAGGGGCCAATTTTCTCAATATCCTCAACATACAAAGCTTCTAAACAAGTAATAGAATAGAACACAATTGACACCAATGACAACAAATATATGTTGACATCAATGACAACACCGATTAGGCACATACTTGCAACAATCTCCCCCTTTGTCATTGATGGCAACATATGATGTGAAAAACTACAACAACCATCAAGACAAGGTTCACCCCTATCTCTTTACACATCTGTATTCTTTTCTTTCTGAGTTTTTCACATGACTTCTCTCCCCCTTTGACATCAATGGTAAAGGGCACATACTTGCACTCTTCTGCTCTAAATCCATTTCTCTTCTGAACTCTCTGACTACTCCCCCTGAGAAGTAGCCCTAAAAGCATCAATCTGGATCTGAAGAGGCACCACCAGACTGATGCACTCTTGTGCATCTTAGTTTAGAGCAGGAGGGGTAATAACCCCTAAATTTTCTTTGAGATACTGAAAAGTATCCTTAGGCAGAGGTTTGGTGAATATGTCTGCAATCTGATCTTTTATAGATACATACTCCAACTTGACTTCATTCTCTATCACCCTTTCTCGTAGAAAGTGGTATCTTATGGATATGTGCTTTGTCCTTGAATGCATTACTGGATTCTTTGATATATTTATGGCACTTGTATTGTCACAAAAGATTGCAATTGGATCTTCATACATAACTCTGATGCCCTTCAAAGTCTGCTTCATCCATAATACTTGAGTGCAACTACATGCTGCTGCAATGTATTCCGCTTCTGCAGTAGACAGGGATATTGAATCTTGTTTCTTGCTCAACCAAGATACCAACCTTTTTCCCAAAAAAAATGCACCTCCACTTGTACTTTTCCTGTCATCCATATCTCTGGCCCAATCTGCATCAGTGTATACACTGAGAGTGAAATCATTATCCTTTGGATACCACAAACCATAATCTATTGTACCTTTCAAATGTCTTAGAATTCTCTTGATTGCCATCATACTTGGGAAATTTTTGAAGGACCCCCATAAGGTTGTGTTTTGCTCATTGACACTTCCAATGCTATTTAGATGGTTTTTGATTTGAACAGCTATTGGTTTACTGCTTAACCAAATCAAATTCTTCATCTTTGGTAGCTCATTCATAAAATAAAAGAATAAGTAGATGACCAATGTACCATATTTGAAGGGGTGATTCTTGTTCTCCTTTGTCTTTCTTAAATTTTCCATTAATTGATTTCACAGCAGCTCACATAAGTCGTAATCAACATTCTCCTTTATCATTTGATAGGCAGTATAGATTGCTGTCCCTAAAACAAAGTTCTCCTAGTTGGAGAAATAGATTTTGTAGCCCAAAACCATTGAGGCAAATCTCACATCATGATCTGTGATATCATTGATAGTTAGTGCCCTCTTGTCAAACTTTTCTCCAGTGGCCTCTGTAACGATTTGATTCTTCACGGCCTTCAACAAGGGCACACCTCTGGTGGAACTTAATCCTGTCACTGCCCTAATTGCTTCCTTAGTGATTTTGAAGGGCTGCCCCAACCAGATGAATTCATCATGAATTTGGCTTAGAACGTACCTTACACATTCATCTTCTGCAAATGTAAGGAAATTGACATATTGAATAGATTTCTTTTCTTTTAGGGCTTTGTATTCCTCCTTGAGATCGAACTGGTCATCAATTAGATGTTTGAGATATAAATCTGATGGGCAAATATTGCTATGTTCTTCTAGGGCAACATGAATATATGCCCTAATATCCTCAACATACAAAACTCCATGAGGAATATCTGAAAATGCACCCATCGGATCCACTTCTGTTGCTTTGAATGGGTGTTTCTTAAATTTAGGCCAAGGTCATTCTATGATATCAATGACTTGTGGAGTTGCCATTGCAGAAATTCAACAGATTCACAAATGAGATTTTAATGAAAATACCTTGTTTTGCTGAGTTAGGGTTTCCTTTCTTCGAATGCTTCAAATCTTGGTTGACGCTGCTTAGGTTTAGCTTCGATCTTTCTGAGTTTCTGATAGCTCCAAGTGTAAAGTGATTTTGAAACCAAACAAGTTCCTTTTTATCCTCTACGCGGCTTGACCTAGTTGTCATTAATTGCTCATTCCCAAAAAGCTATCAATACCCTTCACCGTAGAACACAGTCGATTAGAATTGCTCCACAAAATGCCGCATTGACCCTTTTTCTTCCAGTTTTTCTTCTAAGAGCTAAGTCACATTAGATTTCATTATACACCTTCGTGCTGGATTCTAGCACCTACTTTCTGGCAGGGGAATTTGGATTTTCAACATTGCTCCCCCTTGAGTTAGAGTTCTCAATTCACTTCCCAGAGAAAGTATCTGCACCTAGATACTGGTGCTGATCGATCTCTGACTTCAATTACTTCCTTTTTGATCCATACCTTGTCCATTTCTTTCTTGGTTTCAAACGAATCAACTTTCTCTTTTCCCTTATCATTTCTTTGTTCTATCCTCCTTTCTTCAAAAGAGTAATTTCTCTTCACATTCTTGCTTCTGCAAAATTTTGCAATGTGTCTAGATTTACTACAATTGAAGCACACCATAATTTTTTGACCTTGATTCCTTTTATTGATTGGATTTGATATGCATTGATTAGCCATATGTCCAAGTCTATTGCATGCAAAACATTTTCCATTGAATGATTGTATGTTCTTTATATTTTGAAAAATGTTTCTTACACAACTTCTCATTCATTTGATCTGTGTCCCATTTTATACCATGCACTACATGTAATTGAATTCTGACCCACTTTACTTCTGCACTCAACTGCTCTATGACCAATCTTCTTGCAATTAAAACATTGACTAGAGAATGATGGAACCTTTTGATTTATTCAACTCCTACACTGAGTAGCCTTGTGACCATATTTATTGCATTTGAAACAATAGCCATTAAAAGATGGGTACCTTTGAGCATTTGGTTGCCTGACCGGATGTCTTTTGGGTCCTCTTCTTTGATTCCTGATTGGATGGTTTCTGCCTCTTCCTTCTCTAAATCTGTCTTGACCTGAATTTGAGCTTTCTCCCTTTTCAAATCCCAAGCCTTGCTTGTTATCAGGAAGTTTTTGACTGACCAGTAACTCCTCAAGATTTGCAGAGTTTATTTTAAACTTTTCTTCAAAGCTTTTGGCCTTTTCCAGATCTACTTTTAGACTCACAATTTCCTTTTCAAGTTTGACACAATCTTCTGATTTGTTTTTCACAATTGAATTTAGATCTTCTTCCATTTTTGTTCTTTCTACTTCTAGAAGATTCAGGGTTTCATTTGCTAATATTAATTGGTCACTAACCTCTTTGTATTTGTCCTTGAATATCTTGACTTGTCCCTTTAGTCTTGCGATGCATTCATCAAATTTTTAAAAGATATCCTTTAAATTTATGATTTCTGCCTCAGAATTTTCAAGATCCATAAGAGTTGTTTCTAGTTCACTGTTGCTTTCATAATTCCCATATCTTCTTGCTACCATGGTTGCACTATCCAAGATCTTCCTCAAGCTGTTAAACTTCTTCCAAGGAAACTTGGCTCTGATACCAATTGTTGAAATATGCCAGACAACTGAGAGGGGGCAGGGGGTGAATCAGTTGTCAAAAAAATTTGAACACTTCTTCATTTAAACATCAATCAATTATCCACATATATTATGATTTAACAATGAATGCATGAAATCAGAAACTTAATCACATATGCAACATCATACACAAGAGACACCAGATTTTTCCATGGAAAACCCCAAGGTGGGGAAAAACCATGGAGAGGATTAGCTCTCAAAATATAATTTAATCTTTGAAAAATGATGTTCAGGCTTGGTCTCTCCATGGGCCTAGAACATACTGGCTCACTACCAAGAAGTACAGCTAGGTCTAGCAGGTTCACTGCCTCAACCCTAAACCTAGAAAGATTACAATAAGGGCTATTAAACCCTACTAGCGGCTCACTGCCACGATCAACATCTTCTTCATGTCTGAGATTAACATATTGAAGTCCAATCGGTCGTCTTCTCTTCCCTACTCTGCCTTTACCTCTATTCTGCCTCTGCCTCTTCTCTTCTTTCCTTATCTTCCCATCTTCGCACAAGGACATCCTTTCTATGACTCAACTACAAGTATTTATACACTTCATCAACCTTGGAATGATCATCAAGGTCGGCATTACAAACATTTACAAAATAGGTCCTGACTTAATACAACATTATACAAAGGGAATGAAGTAAAGATGTATGTAGGTCACGCCATGCCTTAGCTGGGACTCAAACATGATCTTCCATGCCACAACATGCTTCCACAATTTTCAAGGAATCTCCACAATAATTGGAATTAACCAAGTCGGTTAAGACTGGTTACACGTTACACTTATCTGGGAACAATCTTCAAACATGATCTAAATTCCTTAACACGGACCAATGTTAAGATAGGAACATGATTAGGAGACATCCACAAGAACATTATAATCATCAGGAGCAACCGCATGAACCTTAACCACTTTAGCCATAGGAATCTTCTCACTAGAACACATGAACTTCACTGTCTTCAACTGACATAAAAGAAAGATAGCTTAAGGATCACCAAAACATGAACCACTGCATTTGTAGGCACTTATCATCATCCCAGACTTCCCTCTAGAACCACAGAGCAAAATACTTTATTGCGGAGGAATGCGGAGCCAAACACTTTCTCCCTGTCACCAAAGAATAATCAGAAGGAGTAGGTTTTACTCTGGTGAATACAACTTTCTCACAACTTCACACTGGAGGCTCAAACTCAAGATTTAGTATCTTCAGGCATCCCTTTAAAAAACTTCCATTCCGCAGACCAAGATATTCAACTAGCAGGAAATGCGGAGCAATCTACCAAAGTTCTTCAACATACAACTCACTGTCTATACTGCACTTCACTGTAACCCTCTTGTATCTTCCGGAGGGGCCAATTTTCTCAATATCCTCAACATACAAAGCTTCTAAACAAGTAATAGAATAGAACACAATTGACACCAATGACAACAAATACATGTTGACATCAATGACAACACCGATTAGGCATATACTTGCAACAGATCATACCCTTAGTAATGCTGAAAAATAACATGTCATCAACATACGATGCAATGATCAGTATATAATCATCAATACAACAAATGTACATATAGTGATCCTCCTCACTTCTAACAAAACCTAATTTCAAAACAAATGAATCAAACTTATGGTACCACATTCTAGGGGACTCTTTCAGTCCATAAAGAGACCTCTTCAATCTGCAAACCCAATGTTCTTTCCTTTTTATCTAAAACCCTGTAGGTTGTTGCATATAAATTTCTTCCTCAATATCTCCATGCAAGAATGTAGTCTTAAGGGTGAGTGCGAGATCATGACGGGTCAAACAGTGGCAATGGAGAAAAAACTTGTTGGATGAAAAAGTGCTAACATTTAGACTATTAGATTTGGATGGAAAGGGTGTTAATGTTTCTCGCTCCAATATGGATTCCCTCCAAAAAAATCCTTGGGATTGTTGAAATGCACAAGACAACTGAGAAGGGGGGGTGAATCAGTTGTAGTAAAAACTTAGATTCTTATAAACATCAACATATCAATCACTCATTATTATTATGATTTAACCATGAAAGATCAGAAACTTAAGCACCATTACACATTCAGCACATGAGACACCAGATTTTTACATGGAAAACCACGGTGAGTGTTAGCTCACAATATAATATGTAATAACAATACCAAAAATTAGAGGCTCACTGCCTTAGGGCTTATTGCCTAGAGCTCACTACTCAAATAAAAAGGCTCACTGCCAAAAGGGCTCACTGCCAGAAGTTAGTGAACTGAGATAATAGCATCTACATCATGCCAGGGTTCAGTTCCATTCAAGCACAATATATCTCCTCTGCTCTGCTCTCCTTTTACACTTCGCACTTATCTTCACATCTTCGCACACCACTGGCTATTCATGACTTCATTACATGTATTTATACAATTCATCAACTTTGGAATGAACATCAAGGTCGGCATTACAATCATCAACCATTGGAACAATCTCCAAGGTTGGCAAACACACATACATTAGAATAGGTCTAGACCTAAATAGATTTGTGAAGGAAAATAGTGAGTGCAAACCAATCCATGCCTTAGCTGGGACTCAAATGCAATCTTCCACGCAACAATATGCTATCACAAACTCCAAAGCATAATTGCAAATAGTGAAAACAACCAAGTCGGCCAAAACTGGTGTTAACACTAAGACCTTTAGGAACACGCTTCATGCACAATTTGAACTACACTTTGTGGATCAATCAAAAGGCAAGAACATGATCTAGAGACATCCACAAGCACGTTGCAATCACCAAGAACTTCCACACAACCCCCAAACATTATATCCAGAAGATTCTTCAAACTGGAGCACTTAAACATTATTGTCAACCACTGTCATAAAGGAAAGATCGCTTGTGGAACACCAAATCATGAACCATTTCAACTGAAGGCACATAACATCATCTCAAACTTAATCTCAGAATTGCAGACTATAAAACTTAAATGTGGAGCAGAATACATTCTCCCTATCACCATTAAATATACAGAAAAATAGTCTTTACTCTGGTGAACAAAACTCACTCAAATATTCACACCGGAGGCTCAAAATTGAAACATAGCAACTACAGACATCCCTTAGCATAACTTCCAAACCACAGACAAAGATATTCAACCTACAGGATAGGTGGAGCAAAATACTACATTGTTCTTCTCAGACACTTGCTCAAACTCATTCAAATAATTTCCTTAGATGCTGACCTTAGGTGTTGACATCAATGACAAAACTTACTACTTATACTTGCAACAATCTCCCCCTTTGTCATTGATGGCAACACATGATGTGAAAAACTATCAAGACAATCAAACTTGCTTTGCTTCTTTGTTCCCCCTTACTTTATGCTTTCTCTAGCTGTAACTTTCTCCTTAAGTTTTGCACATGAACTTCTCTCCCCCTTTGACATCAATGGCAAAGGGTGCCAGACCTTTTCTCTTTCTGTAGTCATCAAGACTCAATTCAGATCTTATTAATAATGCACTACTCCCCCTGTCAGCAATACTGCAACACTTACTACTCTTTATCAGGAACTCATATTAGCAATATCTACCTACTCCCGCTGAGAGGTAGCCTTCAAAACATCAATCCAGATTGAAACTGGTTCTTCATACACAACTCTTATATCCTTCAATATTTGCTTCATCCATAGCACTTGAGTACAACAACATGCTGCATCAATATATTATGCTTCTACAATAGACATATAAATTGATTCTTGCTTCTTGCTTAACCATGAAACCAATCTATTAACCAAGAGGAAAGCACCTCCACTTGTACTTTTTCTATCATCAACATCTTGTTGGTTAACATATTTGTCACTTCAGTTTTATACTCTTTGGCCCATACCAATGATAATCTAACCAACAATTGAGTCACTTACAATGTTATTTGCAAGTGCTCTATGCTTATTTTACAAGGCGCAACTACCTTCGAATAATGTGTAATGAATGAAAATAGGGTATGCTTTTAACTTGAAAGCAGAAAAGGAAACTTAACAACTGTGCATAACCATGACACAGATGTGATGGATCAATTTAGAATGAGATGAATGCAATCAAATGACATGAAGTCCACTTATTTCACACCCACGAATAAGAACCAAGAAAAGAATGAGCAACAGATCTTCACAATAGATGAATTAATTTGAATTCAAAGATTCAGAAAAAAACATCCACACAATATGGTATAATAGAAAATGCATTGGAAAGTGATTGCAGAGACACACATGACATTTGCAATCTAAAGAAAATATCAATAAATTCACAAATTTAAAAACATCTCCTTTATTTCCCCAATACAAAAATGAGTTCACAGACTCTCTTCCCTATACAACAAACTGTGGTTGAAAAGAAAACAAACTGCCCCTACTTCCCCTATTCCCAAATAGCTGGAAAAAGATCTCTTCAAATCTTGGAAAAATGAAATTTATAACTCCACCCCCTACAACAATTTCTTGAAAAATGAAGATAAAAATCTTTCCTCTTCCCACATAACTATTTCTTGATGGCCTTTCGAAACCTTTTTTGAAAATGTTTCGGCTTCATATAGATGATTCATATAATTATTTACAACCAACAATTCACAGACTACAACATAATGTTTCTAGGTAAGTTGTGTTGGTGACTTCAAATTAGATATAGACATGCAAAATACTACTTTAGATATCAAAGAAAAGAGTTGAAGAAACTTTTCTAATCATGCACCACCAGGTCCATTTGTTAAAAGTGTTGCTGAATCCAATACATTATTCTTCAGACTAGGTGAATTTGGCAATCATTCCGTCATTAAAGAAGTCTTGTCTTTACCCTCTGCCTTGTTACCATCCCCTTTATGGCCTATTAGAGATGCAATAAGCATCATCGAAGAACCAAGAATACTTTCTGTCTATCCCAAAATATCATGAGATGCCTTCTTAACATCTACAAGTTTAAATTGTGACTCATGAGCTTCAGGTAATGTGATAGGATGATTATCATCTATTGTTACTTTTTGAGTAGCAAGCCCACCTTCCACATATTGTTTGCTCGGGTTTGTGATTGTAAACCTAAATTCTTAATAATTTCATTTCCATTCCACTTAACATTTTTAAGAGAAGGAAAAACTGACTTTATTTATTCCAGTTCTTTCGATGGCTTGATTAATACTATTTGACAAATTTTTACAAAAATCAAATTTTGAGCTTATACGACTATCTGTCAGTTTAATTGTTCCTTTATTATCATAACTACCTTTCTTTTGGAAGATTGATTTCAATTTGAAAACCCTACATCTCAATCTTGCCATTCAAGAATAATTCAGTTGACATACTTCCAGAAGACTGTTTATTTTGCAAGTTCCCCCCAAGTGATCACAAACCTTTAACTCCTGCTTGCAAAAATGTTTGATGAATAGGAGCCAACAATGATTCTGGAGCACCAACATCAACTAGCTCTATCATGCTCTGATAACAATTCTGCAGACCAACTTTTACAATCATGCCTGCTACTAAGATCCCTGTGCTATCGATACTTCCTCATAGTAAAGATGTTACCCTCACTGCTCTCTACTTAAATATTGCCCACTTTAATGATTGAACAACTAATAACAATCTTACACCTCGAACATCAAATTCTTTTCTACACATGATAGCTACCAAGATGTGAGCAGCCTTAGTAGGGATATTAACAGTTTCAAGGTAATGAAGAATATCTACAACCACAACCATTGTCATGGTAGCCGATGAACCTAAACCCTGTTATTGCAAGTTCTGGTGCATATGCGACTTTGTAGGAGAAATGTGAACTGCCTATATCACTTGTATTGAGCATAATGAACAGAAATGATAGCCTCCAATTGCATTTTGCTTAAAAGTTTCTAAATCCTTTTTAACAAATCCATGTCGTGTATCCTACACTCGCGGCACCCTATGAGACTGTATTCCTTTGAAATACTTTGTCAAATGGTTTATGGACTTATCTATAATCCCATATTATGCATAGTTGTCTATTAGGGCATTTTGAATTATAATATCTGAAAACAATCACCATTTCGTTGTGCTGCAGATCGCATTTGTTTGAAAGTTTCAAGAGCCTTTTCAACAAATCCACTTTGTGTATATCCTATGACCACTGCATTTTTATCTCAGTGAAGATGATATTGGTGTTACTCCTGCTCATTACATTAGCCTAAATTTTTCTAAATTTTTATCAACATAACCATTTTGTGCATATCCTGCGATCATTTCATTCCATGAGATTGCATCTCTCTGAGACAATTTGTTAAACAGTCCACGCGATGCTTCCACATATGCATACATTCCTGCTAGAGCACTCACAACTGAAGTATTTGATAGAGATCATGTGCACATAAGTATCCCATTCTTTCACTGTATAGTCGCCATTCCTTGAGTTGGGACCTGCATAGTTAATATCATTGTCTATTATTACTACAATATTTTCCATCACCCCTATCTTTTTGACTGGGAAGAACTTTGAATAAGAAGCTCTCTTTGGTGAGATAATGTACATCTGCTGTCTAGGCTGAATATCTTAATGGAGCGCAAAATCTTCTTTGATAATACCAAATAGAGATGAGAAAAAATATCGCATGACATTGACAAGGAGCAAAATGGATATAATAGACACTAGAAACACCATTAGAACTCATCAATTATGATTTCCATATTGTTGCAAGGTGAGGAAGAATTTACATTTATGGAGATATTCGCAGCCATGGCTCGGTCGGCCAAAAATTAAGTTCTCAAACCCTGGAAGTCTCCGACAATGAAAGGTCAGGCTATCAACAATTTTTGAAACCTTCTTTTAACTTGAAGCTGTTTATTACGAGGATGTCAGGGAGTCGGTAATTTTATGAACTTTAGAACATTGCCATTAGTGACAAACCAGGTTCAAAAACCCAGAGAACACCCAACAACAAAGAGTCGGGGATATTTGGATTTCACGAACTAATGAAATGCTCGACAACTCATAGGAATTCCCTCATAAAGATTTTAAAGTCACCTTAAAGACTTGACTTTAAAAAAATCATTTACTTTTTAGGCCCTAGAACTTTATAACTTTTCGCTAGGATGAGTAAATAAAGTTACCTCTGATAACCTTACTTTAATTCACTTTTTCTGACTTTAGAGAAATACATTATGCTTTGTAATGTTAGGGCAAAATTTTATTCCGTGAATAACTTGGAAGCTTTTTGTTTAAAACATACTTTGAGATGAAGATGAAAAACCTCATAACACCTCCATTCTTCATAAAATTTGGACAGGAAGATGATTGGGCTCTCCCAAGCAAAACCCAAAAATCTTTTAATCTCTAGCAACCTAGATGTCAGATTTTGACCTCATTTGTGAATTGTCATCGGGAAAATGTAAAGTTTAAAATCTCTCAAATGATAAGTTATTTTGGCATAAAAACTAGCCAGATTGGGTAAAATAATGTTAGGATCAAACCTTCAAAAGGATTTTGCACTAGCTTGCATAGGTCTTTAGATTTAATCATTTTCGTGATTTGGCAGTTTCAGGGGTTCATGGTGCTTCAGAAGTTTGAAATTTTCTAAGTTTAAGATTTTGGGCAACGACAGGCTCTAATTGGGGATGAGGACTGCAAAGGATGAAGCAAGGAATCTAGAATCTCGAGCATGGACCAGTGCTTAAATCCATGGGGCAATAGAGTTAAAGAGCACAGTGGAGAAAGGAACAAGACCAAGCCAAAAACATGACAAAACATGAAAGGAAACTAATACCAGCACAACAAAAATCCTAATATGTACATGGTAGGAAGACCCTACCTCAAGTGACTCCAAGATGATCATGCAAATCTGTTAACAGGCTAGGAGAAGTAGCAGCCTCTGTGAAATAATGGTTGATGAATGAGGAGCATGCACACAACCAGCTGCCAACTTGTGACAACCATGATCAGAGTGATAAGAATGGCATCATATAGAAACTCTCTAGATATGATTTGATACTCAAAAAGTCACTCTTCATTGTATACTTCTACAATTGGACGACTCATATCAGCATTGCCCTGCATATGACTACTAGCATCTATTTGAATAACATCATGTGTGATACCATATTGCAATTGATTTTGCAAACAAGGGAAAACCAACCCTCGAATTGGACAACCCACACACAAATCATGAGACAAAAATCCCTCATTGGTGCTGTATGTGGAAGTGACTGCATTGTTTAAAAAATTTGGATCCCAACTTGCAATATATACCCCAACATGTTCCTGCGTATAATCATTCCTTTCTGCATCAAACAATTTAATATCCCATGTCTGAAAATAACCAATTGAATCATTTGAAAACCAATCATTAGCTATATGTGTCTCATGCAAAATTGGAAGTGGATCAAGGTGAAAATCTGCATTGCAAACAATATTTTTATGTGACTTAAAATCACCCCCAACTGGAACAATCTCCTCTTTCTCTATTGGATTTGACTCGACAATTTCATGATACACTTCATAATCCCTGTCTATAGCCTACAGATTAGACATGACAACCTCTTATCCACACAGAAATTTATCCTCACATGCATTGAGGCACCAGTTTAGAATATAAACAATGTGAGACTCAACACATTTGCCTATTTGATCACTTTCATCAAAGCTATTATGGCTATTTTTAATATCATCTTCCAAATTTTGTTTAAAAATTTTGGCATCCAAGTTTTCAAAATGAAAGGATTCAAAGATAAAATCATTTCTGACCTCTTCTTGCAGCCATAGTTCTGTATCATCTTGCTCAAGAAACTTGAAAACTTCGTACTTAGCGGATATGCAATTTGGAGAAAAGATATGCATCACCTCATCCTCATGTTCTACAGTCTCGGGTTGTTCTTCATTGCTAGTAAAAGTGAATGATTCCATTTCTGTAGTAGATAAGGATGACAAAATAGTACTATTTGTATCACCCTCTTTACAATTTGTACCATGGGAGGATTGTTCATCTTCTACATTACATGGGGGACTTTCAGATTCATCATTATCTTCTTCATAATGCAACATATAAGCTTCAATTCTCCTACCCTCACGAGGCTTAATTTCTACATCATTTACCTCATTTCTACAAAAGTGTGTTAGATTAAAAATAATGAGATTAAGACATTCAATAGAGGGAGGCTATGTATTTTGGAATCCTACAGGCTGAAAACTTTGTTTATGCATGATAGACTTTTTCATAGGTTCACTATTCAAATTATTCACAACCTAATTTGCTTTCCATAAACCACTTATAATCATATCATCCTCAATCTTTATGGCCTCTTGTTGAGCAATCTTAATATCATTTACTTTATCCCGTTTCAAGCAAAACTGAACATCAGGATGTAAAGAAGAAATAAAAGTACAAAGTTGGAGTTGCTTACTCGGTTGAATGGAGGCATGAATCTTTTTGAACATCCTATTGAACCTATCCACAAAATCCATGATGAGTTCACCTTCTTGCTTTTGAATATTGAAAAATTGACACAATAAAGCAGCTTCATCAACATGGCCTTTATATCTTCCCAAGAACTTCTTCAGTGAGTCCCAATCAGTAATACATTTATCTTCCAAATAATGAAACCAATCTACTGCAGGCCCAACAAGAGATTCAATGAATAACCGAACAAAAACATTTTCTTCACTTACCCCCAGAATCCCACATGCAATCGTGAATGCCCAAATGTGACCTTTTACATCTTGATGGTTTTCTCCACCGAACTTCAGGAAGTGCTTTCTTGATCCTTCAGGCAATGGTGAATATTGTGCTAAAGAAAGAGGTCCAAAGTGATTTCCCCATGGCTGAGGAGAAATCAACGCCATAATGCAATTATAAAAAAACAAATCAAACAGGAGTCTTTGCTGGAGTAAAAAGTTTCTAAGTACTTCCTACTTCATAGAGCTGCCAACCTCCATCCTCGAGGAGGCACCTTCAAACTTCTAGGGAAAATAAGAGCACTGTTCTTCAATTTTGTTTCCCCAGTAGAGTCACCAAAAATCTGTTGGTTAACAGATTTGTCACTTTAGCTTTATACTCTTTGGCCCATACCAATGACAATCTGACCAATAGTTGAGTCACTTACAATGTTATTTACAAGTGCTCTCTGCTTATTTTACAAGGCGCAACTACCTTCAAATAATGTGCAATGAATGAAAATAGGGTATGCTTTTAACCTGAAAGTAGAAAAGGAAAATTAACAGCTGTGCATAACCATGACACAGATGCAACAGATCAATTTTGAATGAGATGAATGCAAACAAATGACACAAAGTCCACTTATTTCGCACCCATGAATGAGAACCAAGAAAAGAATGAGCAGCAGATCTTCGCAATAGATGAATTAATTTGAAGTCAAAGATTCATAAATAAATATCCACATAATTCGGTATAACAGAAAATGCATTGGAAAGTGATTGCAGAGACACACAGGACATTTGCAATCTAAAGAAACCATTAATAAATTCACAGATTTAAAAACATCTCCTTTATTTCCCCAATACAAAAATGAGTTCACAAACTCTCTTCCTTGTATAGCAAACTGTGGTTGAAAAGAAAACAAACTGCCCCTACTTTCCTTGTTCCCGAATAGCTGGAAAAAGATCCCTTCAAATCTTGGAAAAATTAAATTTATAACTCCACCCCCTGCAACAGTTTCTTGAAAAATGAAGATAAAAATCTTTCCTCTTCCCACATAACCATTTCTTGATGGCCTTTCGAAACCTTTTTTGAAAAAGTTTTAGGTTCATATAGATGATTCATATAATTATTTACAACCAACAATTCATGGACTACAATATAGTGTTTCTAGGTAAGTTGTGTTGGTGACTTCAAATTAGATATAGACATGCAAAATACTACTTTAGATATCAAAGAAAAGAGTCACGAAGAAACTTTTCTAATCATGCACCACCAGGTCCATTTGTTAAAAGTGTCGCTGAATCCAATACTGTGAGGCCTACCATTTTCATTTCTGTTCATGTGACTATTTACCTTACTGTTGCTGATACTTTTATATTTGTGGGACTGTTGATCCCAGATTCCTGAACTTTTAGACCTTATTATGTTAAAGGAAAACTAATTGGGTGATGTTAGATAGATGCTTGTATTAAGAAAAAATAAATTGGGTGATGTTAGAAAGATGTTTATTTTATAGGAAAACTAGTTGGGTGATGTTAGATAGATGTTTATATTAAAGGAAAACTAATTGGGTGATGTTAGTTAGAAAATTGTAATGTGATTTCCTTTATGCTTAAGAGAACTTGTGGTATTTTGTGGGAATGCATGTTTTAAATTGCTTCGGCTATGATATTTATATGTGGAATTAACTTTGCAATTGAGTGCGCAGGTATTCTAACAAACCATAGATATTGGAGATCATCCCGCACCTTATGTTGTTATCCCTTGTGAAGCCGATCTGGTTCCACGAGGAACCAAGATCAACTTTGTGTATGATGTAATGTTGTAATGTTAATTTGCATGAGGTTGAATGGGTTAGGTCTACCCTCTTTTAATTTGAATTATGATTTGTGTTGTAAGAATTGTCTTTGAAATTCCTTTTTTTTTTAAATTTTAATTTTTGGAGACCCTTTTCTTGTGTTTTAACTTGACCCTGGGTGTTCTAACTAGGTTAAAATTGACCCTGGGTTATACCCCATGGGTCTAGGGTCTCTTTTGACTTGGGTAACCCTTGGTAAACCTCCGTATGGTCACCTTAACTTCACATTGAAGTTAAGTAACGAATTTAGAGGCATGGGAGGGATAGGATGAGTGGTACCAACACTCAAGCCCATCCCTTTTCAATTCCCAAGGCTAGAGATGATGCCAAGATCCACCAATTGTGGAGGACTTGAATTCAAGTCTCTCTCACAATTGGTGAGAGTCCCCATGGAGTTGTGTGGTCCTTCATGAGAGGGAAGGAAGGGGAGACATGTGTCACACTTTCCCTCTTCAACTCCCCTTTTCTCTCCCATGTGTTGGAGAGAGGACATGTGGTAAGGGGTGAGGGAGACTTTGGGGATGGGTGAGTGACGTGTCAACACCCATCCCTTGGGACACAATAATAGTGGGAGGAAGAGTGAGGAGGTGACAAGTGTCACCTCCCCATTCCTCTAAGCTCATGGATTGGGCTTATTTTAATCCCACTTGGGATAGGGAGAAAGGTTGTTGAATTTTTGAGAATTTTAATTGTTTTGAAATTGATTTTGGAGAAATGAATAGAGGGAGCTTGGTGGCTTAGGTTGGAGGAGACTTTAGAGGAGCTCTACATCAACTTCTTCCATATTAGGGCTTTAAAGGTTGGTTTTCAAGGCTAAGACCTTCCCCTTGTATTTCAATTTTGCTTGCTTGATGAAAGTGTGAGATGTATTTTGCTTGTGTTATATCTTATTATTGTGGGGAATGTTTAGTAGGGTGTTGAAAGAGCCTCTCCCTTTTGGGAGAAAATGCTCATCAAGTGTGGGGTAGGGGAGGAGTGATCCTCCTCGAGTTCATTTCCTTGTTTTGGGATGTTGAAAGCCTGGAGGGCATTTGTGTGATTTTGAATAATTTGTTATATGGCTTGAGAGCCAAAATATGAACTCCTTTGGAAATTTTGTTATCATGTTGGCTTGAGGCCATGAGAAAGTTGTGTTGAGATATTTTGAAGGAGTGGCACTCTAGAGTTGAGTGTGTCCACTCTCCTACCCCTTTTAAACTCACCTGGTTGAGTTTGTGTGTGTGTAAATATCCATGGGTGTATTTTGTGTTTTGGGATGTTGTTTTGCCTTGTTGTGAAGTGGATTTAGATGCCCTAGGTGTGTGGATGATCTCCCTAGCTCGGGGGTGACCCTCTTGCGGGTCTACGGTAGGGAGGAGAGCATGATGTGTGGTGTTTCTTTCCCTTGTGTGTTATGCAGGTTTCTTCGAGCAAAATGTGAAGTTGAAGAAGTTTTCTTGTTTTGGGAAAATATTTTATTTTCCTTTGCTCTTAAGGCTCTTGAGGAGAGCTTGGTCTTATTAAGGAATTTCATCCTTGTTGGTTTTCAAAGAGGAGAACTTCTCTCTCTCTTGTTGTAAAAATTTGTCTTCTTTAGATTGTGAGGAAACCTCTCTCATTGTATTGATAGATTTAGTTGTTAAATTAAATTTTTACCACTTATGAAATTATGAAGGAAAAATTTATTTTTAAAAGGATATTGATTTTATATATTTCCTCATACTTCTAGTTGCAAAGTTGTGATTTAGTTGTTGTAGTAAATTAAGAGAGTTATAATTTGATGATTTAGTTCTTATCATTTATGTTAGTAGGAATTGTAGAAAAGTTGTTTATAAGTCAAATCATTGCATGACAAAATGAAATTATCAATTTGATAAATATGAAGTTGTTATTATGGCAAATATGAAGTTGTAAATTGTTACTAAGAAAAGAAACGAAATTTGGTTATAATTATGCATTTGAGTTTTGTTTGTAATTAATTGCAAGTACAAATAAATCTTCCCTTCTAAAAAAAAATTTATATACATAAATCATTTGCTTAAGATATTTAAATTTAGTTATTGACTTGAAGTATAATTGAATTAAAAGAAAGAAAAAAAAATTATAGTTTTAATTATCCATGATTATTGGTAGAAAAATACATTATAATGTTATATTAGAGGTGCATTTGAAAATTTATATTACATGAAAATCAAATACAAATTGATTTTTTTTTAATTTCTACCTTACAAAATAATTTGACAGTGATAATTGAGTGTATGTATATATATATATATATATATATATATAGTTGTATATATATATTTACAGATATATATATTTTGTATTTATAGATTTTTATTAAATTGTTAGTTGTATTAAATTGTGATTTTTGTATGTGTGTCTATATATATATATACACCTTTATATATTTATTAATAAATAAAATTAAAAACAGAGGGCGACTGTATTATTTTTTTGGCATCGCAGTTTATATGAAATAAAAAAAAAATTTATACAAAATTGGTGGGGGTTCGAACCCCCACCATTGACAATGCAAAGGGTGTGGGGAGGGGGCGGAGCCCCCACCCACACCCCACTAAGTGGGATATGGGTGGGGGCTCTGCCCCCTCCCCACACCCTTCATCCGCCATTGCCCCCCTGTAACACCCTTCGCGGCCACATCTCCCCCGCGTCCGTGGCCTCTACTTCACTTCCCGCTGTGGCCGTATCCCCCAACTCCTCCACAGTCTCCGCCGCCGCGACCTCCCTCCGACCACTGCCGCTGAACCTCCCTCTGTCCATGCCCTCTGCGGATACCTCCGCTTGGCCTCCCACTGCCTGCGATCTCCACAGAGTCGCCCTGCGGCCTCCAACCGTGGCCTTCGCCAAAGTGCCGCCGCCCTCCAATGTCTCTGCCCAATCAAACAAAAAAAAAGTTAGGGCTCAGCCAATGAGTTAAAACATATAGATTTTAGGGCTTCAACCCTATATAAATAAAATAAAATGTATAGGTTTTAAAAAGGAAAACCTAACTTTGAAACTCAATAGAAAATATATATATATATATTATTTATTAATAATTTTGTAAAAGGGATGTCATTTAAAAAATATATATATATATAAGGTTTCACTAATGACACAAAAATAGAATAATAATATATGACAATTATTTAATAAGAATATATATATATAATTCTAATTATAGGAAAATGTGTCTTTGAGGTTTAACAATTTTTACAAACGAAATACCAAGAAAATGAAAAGAAAAATATACATTTATTTTAATAAAAGAAAACCTAGAGTTATAAATGCAAATAAGCATATATATATATATATATGTATATGTATATATATATATATATATATGAGATATTTAAGCTCGCTGCCAATCTCTTCGGATGCTAGGGTTTCCAATCGTTTTGAAAATTTACAAAGATATATGGCTTCTAGATCACGGCATTCTCCTCCAGCGCAGAACGAAGACCCCCCCTCCATTTCTCCGTGGCAAGCTTTCAAGTCTGATGCAAGACCTATCCTCAACAATGATCACCTTGGTGTAGGGACATCAAATTTGGCCAAGGCTAAATCTCGCTCGGGAGAAGGTTTTAGGGACACTCTCCTTCAAACAAATCTCAAGTCTTCTTCCAGGGAAGACCCTGGTAAAAGAGCTTCTGAGGATCTTAAGACCACCAAGGATCGACAACCACTTTTCTCCCCCTCTCCCACCTCAGCCTCTCGCCCAATCTTTGGCAGCCCTGGGCTCTGTGGTGAGACAGGTGGCTCTCCTGGTGTTAGGGCTACAGATGTTTGGCATAACCTACCTGTGGGCTCGGCCTCACTTGGGAGCATTTCCCCCGCAATCATCAGGAATCGATCGGATTTGGGCAAACCTATCCGATGCTCGGAAAAGCCTATCGAAATACTATTACCCGAGGAAGTAAAAAATGAAATAGCTGAAAATGAAGAGTACTTTACAGAGAATGGACTGATTGGAAGATTCAACCACCTCTGGCCAAGCCTCCCTGAACTCCATCTTTGGATCTCAGAAACCTGGAAGCCCATTTTAAGAGAAAATCTAGAAATCTATCCTTGCGCAGGTGGCTTTTTTGTGGTAGTTTTTGACAGTATTGAAGATCGCAATACAATTTTTCATTCCCGCTGGGCTTGGGGGGATCATCTGTTAGTGTTAAAACTGTGGCACCCTACTTTTGATCCTCTAACAGAATCCTTCGATATCATGCCAATTTGGGTTCGACTCCCCAGCTTGCCACTTCATTTCTAGATTAATTCTTGTTTCCAAGAAATTGGTGACTCTATTGGCAACTTCATAGCGATAGATAATGATTCATCTGACTTCATACATACAACCTTTGCCCGCATTTTGGTGAACTTGGACATTTCAAAAGAACTACCGGCAGAAATCATTTTTAACATTCATGGTCGTAGCTGGACCCAACTTTTGGACTATGAAGGCTTGCCCTTTCGTTGTAGAAGATGCTACAAAACCGGTCACATAGCCACAGACTGCCCTAGCTCCAAAATAAAACTAGATCGCCAAGCCACATGGTGGAAAGATGCTGCTCCCCATCACTACACAGTTGAGTGTTTAATAGGTGCACTTGAGAATCCTCTGGAGCTTCATAATCAAAGGGCTTCTCCTCAGGACAGGAGGAATTTGGATGATCAGCCATCTTCTACACCTGAGAACAATCAACAGCTTCCTATGGACAGGAGTAGGAGCCCCTCTACAATTATTGGAAAATCTCAGCCCCCCCTTCCTGAGAAGCACGTCGAAAATGGAAGCTAGGATGATTGGAAAGTGGTACAAAAGAAAAAGAAAATTCCTCACAAAGCTGTTTCTCACCGTTGATTCAGGTTGGTTCTTTAGGATCTACGGATCCTAGATGAAATCTGGGACTGTCCTTATTTGTTTCTTTTGCACCCCTATCAAAGGGCATGCTTGTTCTATTTTTTGGATCTTTTTAACGGGAGCGATTCCCTTATACCGCACTTATCTATCAATATATATATATATATTCTTAATTGCATTTATATAGATATTTATATCTTTATAAATAAAATTAAGCCATCATATGCATTTCATATGTGGCCATTGTAAATTCGACTTGTAGATTGAGAAAACGTCCAATTGAGAAAAATGAGAGAAAAAGAGAAAGAAAGATAAAAGTGAAAACAAAGAGGAGAAAATGCGTGACATTTCTGAAATAGGCTAAGAGAACTAATTAAGATTTAACTTTCTGTTAATCCTAATTGGAGGTGATTTAATTAACAAAGTTAATGCAAATGTTGAATTAAACCTAGAGCAGAAACCTAGTGGACTTCTGACGAAGTTAGTAATTCCTGTTTAAGTGATCTGATCTACCAAGAAATTAGGAATAATGTAAAGGATGCAGTGTTAACTCTGATTGATAGAGAATGTGAAAGAGAGCAAATTAAAATTAAATTTTAGAGAAACAGGAAGAAGAACAAATGTGCAGGCTTTGTTGAAAATGCTAAAATTAGAAGGAGAAGAAATTAATATTAAATTTTAGAAAACGTGAAGGAGAAGAGATGATCGGGCTTTGTTGAAAAATGTTCCATTAATGTGATCAACTATAATTTCATTGTAATTAGGGAGTTGTAAGAAATTTGTTAACCCAATCAGGAAACCTCGTGATCAAGATTAGTGTTAGTGTAATAAACCCCACTCATGCCCATGAGGCATTATGCTGCCAGAATTATCCAAAATTTAGGGTTTAGTAGTTTAGTAAGTGTAACCCTTGTAGCTATGTTAACCGCATCGCGATGACCCCCTTGTTGGTCTTCTTGCATTTGGGTATGCACATGTGTGTATTACCCTGCTGACAATTGTATTGTTTACGCCTTAAGTGTATGCCACCGAGCATGCTTACGCATGTGAGGGGGTTTCTAGGGAAGCATGGGAAAAATTTTGATATTTCATGTCATGACCACATGACATATGTGGACATGACATGTGTGATGCGTGTTGTGACCGCATGGGAAATGTGGGCATGACAAATGCATTATTCTTCAGACTAGGTGAATTTGGCAATCCTTTTGTCATTAAAGAAGTCTTGTCTTTACCCTTTACCTTGTTATCATCCCCTTTATGACCTATTAGAGATGCAATAAGCATCATCGAAGAACCAAGAATACTTTTTGTCTGTCCAAAAATATCATGAGATGCCTTCTTAACATCTACGAGTTTAAATTGTGACTCATGAACTTCAAGTAACGTGATAGGATGATTATCATCTATTGTTACTTTTGGAGTAGCAAGCCCACCTTCCACATATTGTTTGCTCAAGTTTGTGATTGCAAACCTAAATTCTTAATAATTTCATTTCCACTCCACTTCAAATTTTTAAGAGAAGGAAAAACCAACTTTATTTATTCCAGTTCTTTCGATGGCTTGATTAATACTATCTGACAAATTTTTCCAAAAATCAAATTCTGAGCTTATACTACTATCTGTCAGTTTAATTGTTCCTTTATTATCATAACTACCTTTCTTTTGGAATATTGATTTTGATTTGAAAACCCTGCATCTCAATCTTGCCATTCAAGAATGATTTAGTTGACATACTTCTAGAGGACTATTTGTTCTGCAAGTTCCCCCCCAAGTGATCACAAACCTTTAACTCCTTCTGCTTGCAAAACTATTTTATGAATAGGAGCCAACAATGATTCTGGAGCACCATCATCAACTAGCTCTATCATGCTTTGGTAACCATTCTACAGACCAGATTGTACAATCATGTCTGTTACCAGGATCCCTATGCTATCAATACTTTCTCATAGTAAATATGTTACCCTCACTGCTCTCTACTTAAATATCATCCACTTTAATGATCAAAAAACTAATAACAATCTTACACCTCCAACATCAAATTCTTTTCTACACATGATAGCCACCAAGATGTGAGCAGCCTTAGTAGGGATATTAACAGTTTCAAGGTAATGAAGAATATCTACAACCACAGTCGTTGTCATGGTAGCCAATGAACCTAAACCCTGTTATTGCAAGTTCTAGTGCATATGTGACTTTGTAGGAGAAATGCAAACTACTTGCATCACTTGTATTCAACATTAATGAAAAGAAATCATAGTTGCCAATTGCATTTTGCTTAAAATTTTCTAAAGCCTTTTTAACAAATCCATGTCGTGTATCCTGCACTCGCGGCACCCTATGAGACTATGTTCCTTTGAAACACTTTGTCAAACAATTTATAACCTTATCTATAATCCCACATTATGCATAACTGTCTATTAGTGCATTTTGAATTATAATATCTGAAAATAATCACCATTTCGCTGTGCTACAGATCACATTTGTTTGAAAGTTTCAAGAGCCTTTTCAACAAATCCACTTTGTGTATATCCTATGACCACTGTATTTTTAGCTTGGCGAAGATGATATTGGCATTACTCCTGCTCATTGCATTAGCCTGAAAATTTCTAAAGTTTTGTCAACATAACCATTTTGTGCATATCCTGCGATCATTTCATTCCATGAGATTGCACCTCTCTGAGGCAATTTGTTAAACAGTCCACACACATTGTCTATGCTTCCACATATGCATACATTCTTGCCAAAGTACTCATAACTGAAGTATTTGATAGAAATAAGGTGCACATAAGTATCCCATTCTTTCATTGTATAGTCGCCGTTCCTCGAGTTGGGACCTGCATAGTTAATATCATCGTCTATCATTACTGCAATATTTTCCATCATCCCTATCTTTGTGACTGGGAAGAACTTCAACTAAGAATCTCTCTTTGGTGAGAGAATGTGCATCTACTGTCTAGGCCAAATATCTCAATGGAGCATGAAATCTTCTTTGATAATACTAAATAGAGATGAGAGAAAAGATCGCATGACATTGACAAGGAGTAAAATGGATATAATAGACACCAAAAACACCATTAGAACTCATCAATTATGCTTTCCATATTGCTCCAAGATGAGGAAGAATTTACATTAATGGAGATATTTGCAGTCGTGGCTCAGTTGGCCAAAAATTAAGTTCTCGAACCCTGGAAGTCTTTGACAATGAAAGGTTGGGCTATCGGCAATTTTTGAAACCTTCTTTTAACTTGAAGTTGTTTATTACGAGGATGTCAGGGAGTCACTAATTTTATGAACTTTAGAACCTTGCCATTAGTGACAAACTAGGTTCAAGAACCCAGAGAACACCTGACAACAAAGAGTTGGGGATATTTGGAGTTCATGGATTAATGAAATGCCCGACAACTCATAGGAATTCCCTCATAAAGATTTTAAAGTCACCTTAAAGACTTGACTTTAAAAAAAGCATATACTTTTTAGGTCATAGAAATTTATAACTTTTCGCTGGGATGAGTAAATAAAGTTACCTCTAATAACCATGCTTTAATTCACTTTTTTCTGACTTTGGAGAAATATATTATGCTTTGCAATGTCAGGGCAAAATTTTACTTCGTGAATAACTTAGAAGCTTTTTTTTGAAAACATACTTTGAGCTGAAGATGAAAAACCCCATATCTTCCTCATAACAACTCCATTCTTCATAAAATTTGGACAGGAAGATGATTTTGCTCTCCCAAGAAAACCCATAAATCTTTTAATCTCAGCAACTCGGATGTGAGATTTTGACCCCATTTGTGAATTATCATCGGGAAAATGTAAAGTTTAAAATCTCCCAAATGATAAGGTATTTTAGCATAAAAACTGGCCAGATTGGGTAAAATGAGGTTTGAATCAAACCTACAAAAGGATTTCACACCAGCTTGCACAAGTCTTTAGATTTAATTATTTTCATGATTTGGCAGTTTCAGGGGTTCATGGTGCTTCGGAAGTTTGAAATTTTCCAAGTTCAAGATTTCGGGCAACACATCTCTAGCCCAATTTGCATCTGTATAAGAACTAAGAGTGAAATTAGTATCTTTGAGATACCACAATCCATAGTCTGAAGTGCCTTTTAAATACCTCATGATTCTCTTGATTGCCAACACATGTGACTCTCTAAGATCTGCTTGGAATCTTGCCACAAGACACACTGCATGCATTATATCTGGTCTGGTATAAGTCAAGTAAAGTAGCCCTCCAATCATAGACCTATACTTCTTCTTATCAGTCTTAGGTGATTCATCATTCTTGCTCAACTTGCAACTAGTTACCATAGGAGTACATACCGGCTTAGAGTCCTCCATTCCAATCTTCTTCAACAACTCTTTCACATACTTGAAATGAAAATTCCTTTTTTTGATCGAGTAATCTGTAATCCTAGGAAGAAATTCATTTCATCAAACATAGACATCTCAAACTCCTTTTGCATTTTCTCTGCAAATTTCTTACACATACCTTCATTGCCTCCAAAGATAATATCATCAACAAAGACTACAACAATCATAATTTTGATCACCATTGATTTTGAAATAGAGATTACAGTATGTATTATCTTTATTGAACCTTAATTGCTACAAATACTTGTCCAGCCTTGCATTCTAGGCTCTAGCTTTGTTTCTTACTACTTTTCATTTTCATTCATCTTATTTCTGAAAACCCAGTTAGTTCCAATCACATTCTTATTAGCAGGTCTAGGAACCAGTTCCCAAGCTTGATTCTTCTCTATCTGCATCAACTCTTTTTCCATAGCTTTTATCCAACTTTCATCTTTACAGGATTCACTTATAGTTTTAGGTTCAATCTTTGAAAGTAAACTGAGATTTACCTGTTTATATGCAATTCTTCTTCTTGTCAATACACCAATGATCTGGTCTTCAATGTGATGTTTCTGTACAAACCCTAGGGGTCTTAGGAATTATTTTTGGAGCTTTTTCAACCTGCACTTTCTTCATCCTTTTATTCTTCACTGCTTGAAGACTCATTTGATTCATATCCATTCACTTCTGAGTTCATCAATTACTTTCAATCATCATGAAAACTGCTCTGTACTGAAGCAACTGTGTTCTGTCAGCCTGAACTCCTGATGCTCATTACTCTCAAGCCAATTATCAAAATCTGACAAAATTCTAGAGTTAGATGTAACCAATGATCAATAACCATATGCCAGAACCGCAGAGCATTATCTTCAACAACGGACCAATGCAGACCAAAGTACCAAAACATTGTAGCTTGATTTTACCAGATAGATACTTAGCCATAATTCATAACCCATCTTTTCTGATCAAATCTTCTTACATAACAGACTTCTCAATCTACACAATTCTTCCTTTAACCTTTACAAGCACAGTCCTTATCCTAACTTAAACCTTTGTTTCCAATCCTTGACTTTGTCTCTTCATGCTGAGGTATCACTATTAATCTTTTGGCAAGGGAGAAAAAATTTCCAATAAGACTCCCCCTAAGCCAAAGCTCTAATCTTAGTTTACAAAGGGAACATCTACACCAGATACCGGTATAGACTCATCCTTGACCTCCTGTGCTTCCTTCTTAACCCAAATCTTGCTCATCTCTTTCTTGATCTCAGTCAGATCTACCTTTTCTACTAGTTTCTTCATCTCTGCTTGATTATCCTTCTTCATATTCTTGCTTCTACAGAGTCTTGCAATATGTCCAGGCCTGTTGCAATTGAAGAATACAATATTTCTCTATCCATTGTTCCTTTCACTCATCCTGGATCTGCATTGGTTAGCCTTGTGTCCAAATCTATTGCATGCAAAACAATTCCCATTGAAGGATTGAGCATTCCTTCCATTATTATAGTTGCTCCTTTTCTGACTTCTGCATTTACTAGCTCTATGACCAAACCTTTTGCATATAAAGCAGTTACCTTTGAAAGTTTGAACATTCCCTCCATTGTTGTAACCATTCCTTATTTGACTTCTGCATTCATTAGTTTTGTGACCTACTTTATTGCAAGTGAAACACTAACCAAAGAATGATGGAACATTTTGATTCACTCTGCTCCTACATTGAGTAGCCTTGTGACCAAACTTATTACATGTATTACAATAACCATTGAAAGAAGGGTACCTTTGAGCATTTGGTTGCCCGACCGATGGTCTTCTAAGTCTGTTCCTTTGATTCTGGATCTGTTTGCGTTTGTCCTTCTTGATTTTAGCATCCACTGTTTGTCCTGATTTGGAGCTTTCACCTTTCTCAAGTCCCAAGCCTTCTTTGTCATTAGGGCTCTTTTGATTAGAAATCATCTCATCAAGCTTTGTAGAGCTTATCTTGAACTTTTCTTCATAGCTCTTTGCCTTTCCAAATCTGACTTCAAATTCACAACTTCTTTTTCAAGCTTAGCACATTCTTCTAATTTGCCTTTTACCAACAGATTTAGGTCTTCTTCTACTTTAGCTCTTTCTACAACTTCCACTTTCAAATCATCCAAGGTTTCATTTACTGATATCAATTGTTCACTAACCTCTTTATTGTTGGAATTAGGGCTAACAACTGAGAAGGGGGGGTGAATCAGTTGTCTAAAATTTTTTAAATCTTGCTAATTCTTCTTTACCACTTCTTAACAGATTAATGACATAATCATGAAAAGAAAGAATTAATAAAACATGAGTAGAAACATAAATAACACACTCGACACCAATATTTTGATTTGGAAACCTGGTTAAGGGAAAAACCACGGTGGGGGTTAACGCACAAAGATTATACTCTGTTAAAAGTATTACAAAGAGGGGAATGCACATGCACTCACTGCTCAAGAGAGGCTCACTGCCTACAAGAATGTTTACAAAATGATTACAGATTGTTGAACTGATAAGTAGCATCTACCAATGCAAGAATTTAGTTCCGGTTAAGCACAAAATACTGATTTTACACACTTCATCTTTATTCTGCCCTGTTTACTGTTCTGCCATAATCTGGACCTCAGATCTCTTCTCTTTCGCACTTCTATCTGCCTTTTTCGCACTTACTCCATATTTGCAATACACACACACCACATCACTCAAATCCATTGGTTATATATATCTGCATCAACAAACTCAATCACCTATCTGTCGGCCTTATGAAGAACTTAACAATACAAGTACTCTATTCTGTCGGCTGAATCCATACCATCAATATTGATGCGTACCAGAAGTAACACTTGCATGTCATCATTCATGTTGGCCACTAACATTATATCCCATACACAACTCACCAAAGCACTTCTACTAGATCCGCACAAGGATCTAACACAAGTTGGCTTGTTCTTCACTGAATTGTCCTATCATATTAGGACCCGGTACTCAGATTCTCATAGCTCTTAATCCCTTTGTCACTGGAGGCTAAAATATTGGATTTGGATGGTTCTAACATTCCTCTACACTCCCTCAAATTTGTAGTACACTATGATTTTCCACCGGAGAGATCCGGACCAAGATACCGGACCCTATCACATGCCCTGTTTCTGGCAACCTAGACTTAAAAATATTCTTGTTCTGACTTCCAATATGAGCAAGTTATGTTATGTGAATGAGTGAAATAGTCTTAGTTGCCATCAATGACAACACCTGTTATGCGTAGAAGTGTCTCTTTCCAACAATCTCCCTCTTTGGCATTGATGGCAACACTTAGTGAAAAATCACTGAGTGTTGGAGCTACTCCCCCTTACTCTGTACACTTATGCTCTCCACTGTTTCCAAAGCTCCCCCTTTGCTGGATTCCTCATTTTTCATTTCACTTCACTCCCCCTTTGACATCAATGGCAAATGATGGAATCCACAAACCAAAATTCACCCAAAAATTCTGTATACAATGCCGCATATGTACAACCAATCCTAAGTTGTATTTACATATACTTTAGTATATCTCCAAAAATATTTTTCAGCAGGGCCAACTTTGTATCCCAACTCTTCTTCATACTATTCAAAGTTGAGATGTGGCCATTGAGCAAAAAATCTTATGCTTCAGCCTTCCAGAGGTCAATGGGATCACTTGTTTGTGCAGCAGTTTGGGCTTCTGACATAGCATTGAACATTGCTTTTATCTTAAGGGAAATTAGTCCCTGAAGCTCACCCATTCTTGCTTCAATGTTCTCCTTTTCTCTTGTCGACTTCTTTATTTCTTCCATTAGGCTGATTGCTTGACATTCCTTACTTGCGACTAATATTGTCAATGGATCAAAAGCTTGGGACATACTTGACAATTTCTATTTGGAGTCCTTTATTTTGTCTTCTATATCCTCTACGACTTTAGGAGTAGATAAACAAAACTTATATATACTGCCTCCTTCAGAAAGAGAATTTTGAATACTCTTTATACTATTTTCTAACACCAATCTATCTAACCCAATCATGCCTTTGAGTGCATCAAATCTTTCACTATTAAAATCATTCTGAACTTCAATTTCTGTAGATTTTTCAAGGGACTCAAAGTGTGTACTTATAGAATTTACAAGGCTTTTCGGATTTCCAGAGGGAGAATTAGATGGATTCTTCTGGAATGTTGTCATTATCTTCTAAAATATGTCAGATGCAAGGCCTAATAGTTCATTGTCCTCTATGTGAGATTTCAATACCTTTTCTCTTGCCTTGGCTTGTGTGAAAGATGCTATCTTTATCAATTGGACCGGAGAGAAAGTATCCAGGTTGAGTGGTCCTTGAATCAGTTCAGGTTCATCAAACTCTAGCATCTCTTTACTCATAAAACTCTTCACTGCATCTGCAGTGTCTCTTGCCACAATTTCTGGATCACCTTCCTTTCCTTGGGTTTTCTTAGTGACATGACTATTTTGTTTGGGTGCATCAACATTTGTACCATCTTCTTCTGCTTTATCTTCCTTACCTTTGACTTCTTCTTTTTCTGCTTCACCTTTCTCTATGTCATCTGCAGGGGGATTCTTTCCTTTGTCCTTACCATTTGCAATCTGTTCCGAAGGATCTTGTGTAGCAGTAGTATTCTCAACATTGTTTTCTTTTCTAGATTAATCAGGTAGAGTTATAGTATCTTCTGCATCATCAATTTTATCCATCATCTCTGTATCTTCCTTGTTTATTTGCTCCACTTCTAGAACAGAGGAGTCATCTATTCCATATTGTTGCTCATCCTTCTGCTGTTCTTCTTCATCTGGGATTGGTGTGTCATCAATAGGCTCATCTGACACAACAAAGAACTTGTTGTCCAATGCTTTTCTCAAAATTTGTTCAGTTTCTTGAACTATTTCATCTATTTCTCCAATCATCAGTTTGTTCATTCTCTTCTTGCTCCTGAATTCATTTTTCACCTCTTTGAAGATTTTATCTGCTTCTCTGCTAGAGATTACTGGACATAGAGTGGTCAGTACATGTTCTCTCAACTCCATATCTTTTGGATTAGCAGCTTCTTTCCTAATTTCCAATATATCCCTCAGACCTTTTGGAACTTCTGACAAAATTTCTACCAGTGCTCGATTGAACACATTTAGGTACTTGATAGTAGCTTCTTCCAATAGTCTTTTGTTAGCATTATTGTAGAGATCATAGAATTTAGTTAATGGTTTTAAGTTCCCTTCAACATTGATTTTCTTGACAATGTTTTTCACAGAGGGAATTTTCTTTTCAGCATCAGCTTCTAATTTTTGTCTCTTTATTGTCTTCTTGCTTCTGAAAATCTTCTCTTCTGATACTTTAATAGCTTTAGCACCTGTGGCCTTTAGCTCCTTAAGTTCATCATCTGTATCTGTCTTCTCTTCATCCTTTTCTTCCAAACTTCCATATGGCCTTTTTACCATTACTTTTGTTCTTTTCTTTTCCTCACCAGATGATTTGTCTTCCAGTTTTGTAGGTTTAAGGGGAATAGAGGTAGCAACAGAGCTTTTAGTAGTTTTTGAAGTGGAGGATGATTCCACCGGAGCATCTTCTTATTTCTTATCCTATTTCTCCTTTTCAACCTTTTCAATTCTTTCTCTATTTTTCTTCACTGCTTCCTTGGTTAGGCCAATGCTCTTAGCATACCTTTCAACTTGCCTCTGAACTTTTCTCTTGATCTCTGGTTGCCTGAGCTCAACATGCAATTTTAGACTTAGCTCCTTATACGTTCCAAACCTTTCAACAGAGGTGTCTTTTGATTTTCTTAGAAGATGTTGAGCAAACATATCCAAGATCTTTTCATCAACCTCATAGCCCATAGGAATAATCCATATAGTTCTGGGTTCCACAGCCTCCATAAGGCACTGACCAGTGTCTACCATAAAGAAGATTTCATTCTCATACTTCTCAACTATTGATTTGGGGATTCTTTCCCTTGAGTGCATCATGCTCTAAAATTTTTTAAAGTACCCCCATATTGTAGTTTTTTGTGCCTTAGAATCTCCAATGCTGTGTAGATGATCTCTTATTTGTATTGCAACTAGTCTGTTACTAGCCCATTGTACAACTTTTACTCCAGTCACTTCATTCATGAAGTAGAAGAATAAACATATGACTAGAGAACCATTTTTGAAAGTGTTTTCTTGTCCTTAATTTTGCTCAAGTTCTCAATCAGTTGATTCTATAATAGCTCACATAGGTCATAATTTGCATTTTCTTTCAACATTTGATACACTGCATATATGGCAGTTCCGGAGATAGAATTCTCCCTGCTAGAGTGATAAATCTTGTAGCCAATCACCATGGAAGTAAACTTAACATTTGGTTCTATAATGTCATTGATGGTCATTGCCCTCTTGTCAAACTTTGCACCGGTTGCATCAGTAACAGTTTGGTTTTTAACATATTTCAACATGGGTAATCCACCGGTTGAATTTAACCTAGTTACATTTATGATAACATCCTTTGTAATCTTGAAGGGTTTTAATAGCCATATGAACTCATCATGCATTTAGCTCAAGATGTAACGAACCCACTCACTCTCATCAAATGTCATAAATTCAATGACTTGTAAAAAATGTTTGCTCTCCAAGGTTTTGAACTCTGGTTTCAAATCTTGGTTATCATCCTTTAGATGGTTCACAAATAATTCCAGCAATATCTAATTTCCATATTCATCCACATTGCAATGGATGTGTATTCGACATGCAGTACTCCATATGGGACACTAGAAAATGCATCTAACAGTTCAACTTTGACTGACTTGTAAGGATGCTTCTTAAATTTTGGATGAGGCCTTTCAGTAAGATCAACAAAAGAGGAGTAGCCATCTCAACATATTATAGATTCAAAGTTTCACAAAAGGTACCTTTTTCTTCTACGGAGTTAGGTTGATCAATTTCTGGTCAAATTCATTCTTCTTGCTTCAATCTCTAGATTTTTGGTTCATATGCTCTTCTTCTTGTTCTCTTCGAATGTAAAGTGATTCAAATGCTTGAGTGAGAGACCTTTTATCCTCCGCAAAACCTAATTTGTCATTCTAATAGATGTGTTTCCCTAACTTCATCTGGTTACTCTATTTATTGATGCAGTTACTTATGAATCACTCTGCAAATCGTTAAATCCACTTCTTTTCTCCCAGAAATTCTTTTAAATGATCTATAGTAACCCAAATTATCTTTTCTCATCGTGCCAGATTTAGACAACCACTTACTAGCTAGGGGAATTTGATTTTCAATACAGCTCCCCTGAGCCAGAATTTCTGACTTAATTTCTAGAGGAATTATCAACACCGAATTCCGGTGCAAACCCATTACTATTATTCACAACACTTTTCTTGACCCATGTCTTGCTCATTTCATTCTGGATCTCATTCACATTAATTTTGCCCTTACCTTTGTCTTGCCTTTGCTCATCTGGTTTTCTATTTACCAGACCTCTTCTTTCATTATTCCTACTTCTATAGAATCTTGCAATATGACCGGATCTATTGCAATTAACGCACACAATATTTCTTTGCTTATATACTTGATTTCCTCTTGATCTGCACTGATTAGCCATGTGTCCAAATCCATTGCAAGTAAAGCAGTAACCATTGAAAGAGTTGACATTTCCTCTATTGTTAGATTTATTCATTATCATACTTCTGCATTCATTTGATCTATGACCATACCTCTTACACTTGAAGCATTGATCGGAGAAGGATGGACCATTTTGATTTACTCTGCTTTTGCACTGAGTAGCTCTATGAGCATATTTATTGCAATTAAAATAATTTCCATTGAATGATGGATATCTTTGAGCATTAGGCTATCTTACCGGAGATCTTCTAGGTCTATTTCTCCCATTCCTTGGTTGAAAAATTCTTTGTCCGGATCCAGAGCTTTCACCTTTCTCATATCCAAGACCATGCTTGTCATCAACCTTTTTCTGACTTTCAAGCAGTGCTTCAAGTTTAGTTGAGCTTATCTTGAACTTCTCCTTGTATTCATTTGCAACTTCTAGGTCATGTCTAAGAATGACAATTTGCCTCTCAAGTTCTCTCTTATTGTCTCTACTTTCTTGTAGATCAGACTCTAGATGGCCAGCTATTCTATCCAGTTTGCAGCATTCTTCAATTCTTTCTTCTAGAGTTTGGTTTAGGTCTTCTTCAGTCTTCTTCCTTTGCTCAATTTCTTTGGTTAGCCTCATTACCCCAAATTCCATCTCATGTTTTAGAATAAAAAGTTCTTTTGTCAACTTCTCACATTCCTTAGTCTTTTCTTCTAAAGCCTCATTCATGCCATTTTCTTCAGTAAGATTAGCAAGCTGATGAAGTAGTTCCTTCCTTTTTTCCATCGATTTCTTTAGTTTATCATTTATCAAGTCAATGAAATCATCAACATCCTTAAGGTTTGCTTTTAGATCATCTATTTCTGCTTTGGACCAATCAAGATCTTCTAAAGCTAATTGAAGTTGTTCTCTGAGTGAACCCATTGAAACTCCTTCCTAGATTCTCCTCAAGTTGTTAGGCTTCTTTCAAGGAACATTGCTCTGATACCAATTGTTGGAATTAGGGCTGACAACTAAGAGGGGGGGTGAATCAGTTGTCTAAAAAATTTTAAAGCTTGCTGCAGCTAATTCTTCTTTACCACTTCTTAACAGATTAATGACATAATCATGAAAAGCAAGAATTAATAAAACATGAGTAGAAACCTAAATAACAGACTTGACACCAAGATTTTGACGTGGAAACCCGGTTAAGGGAAAAACCACAGTGGGGGTTAACCCAAAAAGATTATACTTTGTTAAAAGTATTACAAATAGGGGAATGCACATGCATTTGGGATCACTACCCAGAGCTCACTGCTCAAGAGAGGCTCACTACCTACAAGAATGTTTACAAAAGGATTATAGATTGTTGAACTAATAAGTAGCATCTGCCAATGCAAGAATTTAGTTTTAGTTAAGCATAGAATACTGATTTTACACACTTCATCTTTATTCTGCCCTGTTTACTGTTTTGCCATATTCCAGACCTTAGATCTCTTCTCTTTTGCACTTCTGTTTGCCTTTTTTGCACTTACTCCATATACGTAACACACACACACACACCACATCACTTGAATCCATCGATTATATATATATATATCCGCATCAACAAACTCAATCACCTATATGTCGGCCTTATGAAGAACTTAACAATACAAGTACTCTATTCTGTTGGCTTAATCCATACATCAATATTGATGTGTACCAGAAGTAACACTTGCAGGTCATCATTCATGTTGGCCACTAACATTATATCCCATACACAACTCACCAAAGTACTTCTATTAGATCCGCACAAGGATCTAACACAAGTTGGCCTATTCTTCACTAAACTGTCTTGTCATATTACGACCCAGTACTTAGATGCTCATAGCTCTTAATCCCTTTGTCACCGGAGGCTAAACTATTGGATTTGGATGGTTTTGACATTCCTCTACACTCCCTCAGATTTGTAGCACACTATGATTTTCCACTGAAGAGATCCGAACCAAGATACCGGACTCTGTCACATGCCCTGTTTCTGGCAACCCAGACTTAGAAATATTCTTGTTTTGACTTACGATATGAGCAAGTTATGTTATGAAGATGAGTGGAATAGTCTTAGTTTCCATAAATGACAACACCTGTTATGCGTAGCAGTGTCTCTTGCCAGCACTTATATTTTTCTTTGAACTCTTGACTTGCTCTCTTAATTTTCTGATACATTCATATGCTTCTTTGACATTCTCCTTCAGATCTCTAATTTCTTCTTCAATTCTTTCTAGGTCTTCAAGATCAACCTTCTTGTGCACCATCCCAAATCTACCTCAAGCCATTAGGCTTTCTTCCAAGGAACCCTCTCTTTGATACCAATTGTTGAAATACACAAGACAACTAAGAGGGCGGGGGGGTGAATTAGTTGTAGCTAAAACTTCTTATAAACATCAACATATCAATCACTTAATCACCATTATTATGATTTAACCATGAAAGCATGAAATCATAAACTTAAGCACCATTACACATTCAACACATGAGACACTAGATTTTTACATGGAAATCCCTAAACAGGGAAAAACCACGGTGAGTGTTAGTGATAGCACAAGTTTGGATAACTCATGCACATTCTCTGCTTCTTTCTATGGCTGCCTTACCAGACATAGCACAAAACCAATTACAGGAAACTCAATCAATGAGACATGTAGTATAATGACAAGAATTCAAGATATTCTCCTCGCGATGTTCAAATGCCAACATGAATACCAGTTAATGATTTGCCTTACTGTCACAAAACGAATTAGCTTCATAGTAATATTCAATCAAAGAGAAATCCAAGAGAATGATAGGAGGATCTAATATTGCCTTCACGGTCTTAAATATTTGAATATCAAGATGATAGGAAGTATTTAAAATACAGATTCTTATTATCATTAAAATTACCATGACAATATCTTAACACAGATTCCTCATTGTTCTCTTCTATTAACAAAACATTACAAAGTCTATCAGCCACCAATGGCCGGCCTCTCTTAGATACTATTGTTTTTCCATCTCTTTTCTCTACCCCCCTCACTATGTCAATTAATCCTCCTTGCTAGTTGGCCTTCTTCAGTCTTCTGCAATCCACCGACCTCTTCACAACTATTCACCTTTCTTCACAATTCCTTTATCCGACCTTTTATTCTTCCATTACTTTGGTCGCTCTCTATTTTTGTCCTTTTATTAGCCATGTGCTTCCATTCTATCAATCTTGGTCCTTATTATTTCTGGCCACCAATCATCTGCATCCCTTCTTGGCCTTCGGCCTCCACTCAAGTTCTTCCTTTCAGCCTTATTGCCTCCCCTTTTTCCTCTCCATTCCTATGCCACTCCTTGACCACTTTATTGGCCTCATCCATTTTGCTTCACCTGACCAATACCATGCGTTTTCTAATTTTAATCTTCCCTTCTCTTTCATCATCAGCCGTTACAGAGATGTTATTGCTCCACTGCCTTTTTACTATCCTATAATCGTCACCAGACATTTTGTCTTCCTCTTCCTCTCCTGCCTGTGCGGCCTTTCTTCAGTCTTCTACCACCCGATTGCCTCTGTCTTCCCTCGAATCTTCTTATGCCTTCTTTCCAACACGTTACAAATTTCAAATCATAATCATTGATTCCACCTACCATGACTTTGCATTTCCCCCATTGTCTTTTTCCTTAATTACTCATTTCTTCTCAGAGTAACTACCGACCCTACACTGCAATATTCAAATTCCTCTTCTTGTAATCATCGGGCTCCTCTCAAGTAAGATAATTTCTCCACTTTGGTCTTCTACCTAACCATTTACCTACTCACTACTCTTCAACTTCTTCTAAAAGACAAAGTAGCTAACTGTCGAGTATGATCAACTTCTTAAGAAAACTTGGCATATTAACTAGTGACAGGAATCACTTGGCAACAGGAGCTTCATTGCTCCACTAATGTGACCGGAATTCCTTTTCAATTCCTAATTTCCATGTGACAGAAGCTTACCAAGAATAATACATAGAAGACTAGGAATTCTGCACTAAAGATAACGAAAATGCAAACAAACCAAAACATCAAAAGAACCAAAATTGTATGAGCTCGATGCCCCTACATCAGTTAGCTCACAATAAATATGTAATAACAATACCAAAAATCAGAGGCTCACTTCCTTAGGGCTCACTACCCAGAGCTTACTACTCAAATGAAAAGGCTCACTGCCAGAACTTGGTGAACTGAGATAATAGTATCTACATCATGCCAAGGTTCAATTCCATTGAAGCACAAGATATCTCCTCTACTCTACTCTCCTTTTACACTTCACACTTATCTTCACATCTTCGTACACCACCGGCTATTCACGACTTCATTACATGTATTTATACAATTCATCAACCTTGGAATGAACATCAAGGTCAGCATTGCAATCATCAACCATTGGAACAATATCTAAGGTTGGAAAACACACATACATTAGAATAGGTTCTAGACTTAAACAAATTTGTGAAGGAAAAGAATGAGTGCGGACCAATCCACGCCTTAGCTGGGACTCAAATGCAATCTTCCACACAACAACATGCTATCACAAACTCCAAAGCATAATAACAAGTAGTGAAAACAACCAAGTCAACTAAAATTGGTGTTAACGCTAAGACCTTTAGGAACATGCTTCATGCATGATCTGAAATACACTTTGCAGACCAATCAAAAGGTAGGAACATGATTTAGAGACATCCATAAGCATATTGTAATCACCAAGAACTTCCGCACAACCCCCAAACATTATATCCAAAAGATTCTTCAAACCGGAGCACTTAAACATTACTGTCAACCACTGTCATAAAGAAAAGATCGCTTGCAGAGCACCAAATCACGAACCATTTCAATTGAAGGCACATAACATCATCTCAAACTTAATCTCAGAACCGCAGACTATAAAACTTAAATGTGGAGAAATGCGGAGAAGAATAACTCTCCATGTCACCATTAAATATACAGAAAAAATAATTTTTACTCTGGTGAATAGAATTTGCTCAAATATTCACACGAGAGGCTCAAACTTGAAACATAGTAACTAAAGACATCCCTTAACATAACTTCCAAACCGTAGACAAAGATATTCAACCTACAGGATATGCAGAGCAAAATATTGCACTATTCTTCTCAGACACTTGCTCAAACTCATTCAAATAATTTCCTTAGATGCTGACCTTAGGTGTTGACATTAATGACAACACTTACTGCTCATACTTGCAACATGGATTACCTCATATTTAGGCAAGTAGGAGTCCCAAAACTTGCCAAAGAAACTTGCAAACCCACCCATTTAGTGTTATCCTAAAATTTTCCACAATTTCATCCTTGAAGCTGACAAAATATTATGTAACTAAATTTAATCAAATGAAAAGGGTTTATAGATCAAGCTATTAAGATTTCTAAAAATATAATATATGCCTCATAATAATTTTAATAGGTAAATATTATTAATTTTCTACATACGCTATGTCTAATTTCTTTATAGATATACATATTGAAAAACATCCATAACTTTCAACATATTAATCCTTTCTTAAATCCTAAAGATGCATCACATTCTAAGATTTATTGGGTATACATTAAAATTAAAAAAAATTGATTTTCATATATTTTTGACCAAGTAGGTTGGCTGGAAAATTAATTTTTAATATTTTAAAAAAGTCACGGTAAAAAAATCATAAATAATTATTTATTTACTTAAAATATTCAAAAAATATGCGTCACATCTGCTCATGTGTCCTTTATTTAAATCGAAATCATGGAGGAAAAATATTATCCTTTTCTCATACTTAGGTTGGCTGGAATGACACATACTTTTTATGTTTTTTCTAAAAATTTTAGTAGTGCTTCATTGAAATATCCAATTTTCACCAAACTATTTTTAAAATTTTCAAAAAAAAGTAGTAGCCCATAAACTACAATCAATTTATTACTACCTTATTTCTAGATTGTGTAGATAACTCATTCAATTTTTTACACGAAGTTACTTAAGTTTGTTTTTCACATTTACATTGCAACTTAGGGGTAGTGTTTGGCCCATCATGATCCTGCACCCACTCTTAACATCCATTTGTTCAACCTCAAAATCAAAAGCTACAAAAATGGATAAGAGAAATCTAATAGAAGATAATTTAGCAATAGGAGAGAATATTTCACTGAAATCAACTCCCTCTCTGAGAGTAGCCCTTGGCTACCAGTCTAGCCTTGTACTTCTCCAATGAACCATCTGCTCCAAACTTCTTCTTGAAGACTCACTTGCAACCTATGGCCTTTCTTCCTTTGGGTGAACGAACAATATCCTAGGTGTTGCAAGAGTCTAAAGCCATCATCTCCTCTTGCATGGCTAACTGCCAAGACTCGCTATCATTTGCATGAATAGCTTCCCTGTAGGATCTAGGGTCATCATCAGTACTCAATAAAGCAAATACACAATAGAAATATGGTGGGCTATACATGTCAACTAGGTTCCATTATTTAGGATCTCCTCAAGGGTGGAGTAAGAGACTCTTCTGGTTCTTCTGGATGCTTAACTTCTTTTGTAACTGTAGACACCTAAAAATATCTTCACCACTTAATCGACCTCCGACTTCACTAATATCCCCAATTACCCTTCCAATTAATTAATTGACTTTTTATTTAATTAATTATTCATCCCAACACCTGATCATTCATCATTTTGCCTTTTAAATTGAATTAATTTAATTCAATTCAATAGTTCCCCTTCACTAACATTAGCCTAATTAATTAAATAAATGTGCAAATATTTATTTGATTAATTCACCCCTTTTATTAAACTTGATTAATTAAATAAATTATGTTTATTTAATTAATTAAACGTACTAATCAACCCATCCCTACCCTAGTTGATTAAATACTTATTATTTAATTAGTTATTCTAACCTACATGACCCTAGACCTAGGATCAATTAAATTAAACATTATTTAATTAATCCTAACCCCTAATTAGCCCATCCACCAATTTACTACAACTATTTTAATTAGGCTAATCACCTCAATTAAAATGGTCAAACCTTGTTTAACACTCCTCCCCACATCCCACAAATAAAAAATTGATATCTATGCCACATAAATCAATTTTTTATACACACTTGTCATAATCCTCATTAATAATCTCTTACACCCCTTACACATGTCATAACCCATTAATTGAAGCTCTTCCCAAAATTAATTCTTAATTCATTTCTAATCCTCCTCCCTTCCCCATGTGAATTTTTAATTCACATCTAATCCATCTTACCCAACCTCATTTAATTCACTTCTCTTCCCAAGATGAATTAAAAATTCATCTTTATTCTCATCCCTCCATTTCCCATGATTGAATCTAAGCCCTCCACCTCACATTCATCCTCATCCATTGATCTCTCAAATGAATCTCAACCCTTGGATCAAACTCCTCTCCAAAAAGCCTATAAATAGAGCCTCTCCCAAGCCATTTGAATATCCATAATTTGAGTATTGTTATCATGCCAAAATCCCTTCATCCTCTATCATTGTGAGCTAGGATCCTAGTGATTTGCACATTAGTTTGAGAGCATTTCACATAGGAATCATGGGTAAAGCAAGAGCCTAAGGGTGTACGGCTCTCCACCTTATCAAGGAGTTTTGGATCTCATCTTGAAGGTATAACTAGTGATTTTATGCATTCTATTAAGTATTTTACTTTCATATTGATTTCCTTAACCTCATTTGGCACGCTCGGTGGGACCCACAAGGTCCAAACTAACATTTTGAGTGAGTTTTTGGTGTTTTAAGACGTGTTTTGTGTTGAGTTGTTTGTAGCTTCGATCAGATAACGTATTTATTATGATCATAATAAATATGAATATATAAGTAATATTAAATATTACTTATATATTCATACTTAATATATAAGGTATGTTAAAATAAATATGAATTTAGCATGATTGAATGATATATTACCAAAGTATAAACACTGACTACATTTCAAACGGTGATTAGCAATTGCTAAAGCAATGGAAAGGTGACGAAGTCACACCTATGATAGGCATGACTCCTTGAGGAGTCATGTCTATCACAGATGTGACTCCTACCGTCACTCATATATATATCAATGTCTTTGCCCTGCAATATGATGGAAAATGACACAGAAATTAGAAGTGTATGAGAAGTGGAAATTACATCTGCAAAATAAAAGAAAGTAATAAATTAAGTCTGCAATACAAATATCCAACATTCAGAAGTTATCCAAGTTAGAGATCATAAGTTTGATTTGAATTTACATGGTATCAGAGCTAGGTTAAGCAGAATCTGGGCATAAAATTGAACTTGAGAAATTCAGATTTAATACATCTCATTTCTTAAATGGCAGCAACAATCTGATTCGAAGACAAATTGGAAGGAGGAAATAACTTCTCATCATGGAAATTTAGAATTATGATATGATACTAAAAGAAAATAAAGTTGATTCATTTGTGAGAGAAAACAAAACGGAACCAGAGAATGATCTTGATAAAATGACATGGATTGAAGGAAATGACAAAGCCATGAAAATCATAGTTGATGGAGTTAGAGATCATATCGTGCCGATTCTGACAAAACATGAGACTGCATATCATATGTTTAAGTCACTTGAAAGCACTTATGAAATTAATAACTCCAGAAGAACCTTAGCCCTAAAGAGAGAAATAAATCATATAAGTATGAACAAAGGAGAATCTATCAATACATACTTTATGAGAATATTTGCACTAAGGGATCAACTATCAACACTTGGGTACCAAATTGAAAATAAGGAACTAACACTTATTTCCCTAGATGGTCTCCCAAATTCCTGGGAGACATTTGTTCAAGGCATTAGTGCAAGGTCTAAATTTCCAAAATTTGACTGCCTAAGATCACACTGTCTTCAAGAAGAATCTAGACAAACAAAGAAAGGGTCAAAACAGAAAAATATAGATGAAGATCTTCATGTTCTAAATACAAACTCTCACAAGAAAGAGAAGAAGAAACACTTCAAGAAGAGGAAAAATTATCACGGGAAAGGTTCATTCAAGAAAGGTATTTCTCGCATCCAATGTTTCAGATGCGACCAATATGGACACTATGCAGTTAGATGTTCTGACAGAACCAAGCAACAAGCATCTTATGCCAAAATAAAGGAGCATGAATCCAAGAAATATGTATTCTACTATGCACTTTCAAACCAAGTAACAAATAAATCCAACACCTGGGTTATAGATAGTGGTTCATCAAGACACATCACAGGGTTCAGGGAACTACTAGACACCATGGTAGAAGAGATTGACGAAGAAGTAACAATTGGAGATAAATCTGTACATCCAGTCAAGGGTTTTGGCACATGCACCCTCAAATTAAAGACTGGCATCTCCATCCAACTTATTGGAGTATTGTTTGTCCCAGGCATCAAAAGAAATCTAGTCTCCATATCTGCACTTGGAGATAATGGATATAGGGTGACCTTTATGGATAGCAAAGTATTGGCATGGCCAAAGAATTCTACTATTAAGAAAGCCAAAACCATAGGTCATAGACAAGGGTACTTGTACGAGTTATGTACGGAACCAAATCTAGACCTAATTCATGAAATTGCAGACTCTAATCAAATATGGCATAGAAGACTAGGACACCTAAATTTTCATGCCCTATCTTCCATTGAAAGACTAGTTACAGGGTTACCCAAACTCAAACAATGTAATTCAGGGGTATGCAAGGGGTGTGCCTTAGGCAAAAATACAAAGGGGTCCTTTCAAAATAGTTCTAGCAAAACAAATAATGTATTAGAACTAGTCCACTCAGATTTATGTGGACCCATGTCTGTACCCTCCTTAGGTGGGTTTCTATACTATGTAATCTTCATTGATGACTTCTCCAGAAAGACATGGATCTATTTTATTAAATGTAAAGAATCACAGGAAATCCTTAAAAGATTTAAGGAATTAAAATCCATTACTGAAAACTCTTCCGGGATAAAAATCAAATCCTTAAGAACAGATAATGGGAGTGAATACACTTTAGACATTTTTAAAGACTTTTGTAAAAACACTAGGATTAAGAGGGAGTTCACTGTACCTTATAATCCTTAACAAAATGGAGTTACAGAAAGAAAAAATAGAACCATTGTAGAAGCTGCTAGGGCTATGTTACTTGATTAGAATATAGACACTTCACTTTGGGCAGAAGCATCTAGTACTGCTGTCTATATACAGAACAGATGTCCTCACTCTCATATTGATGACAAAACTCCTAAAGAAGCCTTCACTGGCACAAAACTAGACATTAGTCATTTAAAGATATTTGGTTGTCCTATTTACATTCATGTGCCCAAAGAGAAAAGAACTAAGCTAGAACCTTCTGGGAGAAAAGGCATCTTTGTAGGCTATAGTGAAACATCAAAAGCTTATAGAATATATATACCTGGTCAAAGATAGATTGAACTAAGCAGAGATGTGATTTTTGAGGAAGACATAGCTTTCAACAGAGCCAGAAATTATATTGAGTCAGAAATTCAAACTTCCAACTCAGGCATAGAACAGGATCTTACACCTGAGTTTCAGAGGGAGTATCCTGAGGAAAATGTAAACCATGAACAAATCACATCACTAGAAAATCCCAAGAAAAGACCACTCTGGGCCACCAAAATAATGGAAGAAGCTAAAAATTATGTCGCTCCATCAGGAACTTTTAGGGAAAGCACAAGACCTAAGAGATTCTCTAGTTATCTAGCTTTAATGAGTGAATTCATTAAATCAGAACCTTCTAGTGCTATAGAAGCTCTTAAGCACCAAATATGGAAGGATGCCATGACAGAGGAGTATCAATTCATCCTGAAGAATGATGTGTGGGATATAGTACCTAGACCAAAAGGGAAATCTGTTGTTTCTTCAAAATGGCTATTTAAAATCAAACATGCTATAGATGGTAGTATAGGGAAATACAAAGCAAGATTTGTAACCAGAGGATTTTCACGAAAGGAAGGAATTGATTACGACAAAACCTTCACTCCAGTTGCTCGATATACATCAGTCAGGGCAGTTCTAGCTATTGCAGCAGCCAAAGGGTGGAAAGTCCATCAAATGGACGTAAAAACTGCTTTCTTAAATGGAACCATTGAAGAAGAGGTTTACTTAGAGAAACCCGAAGGATTTGAGATTCACAATGCAGGATCCCATGTATGTAAATTAAAGAAATCTCTATATGGACTTAAACAGGCCCCCAGAGCCTAGTATGAAAGAATTGACAGTTACCTCTTGAGATTAGGTTTCTCAAAGAATGATACAGATCCAAATCTCTACTTCAAACAAAGCAAAGGTGATATGTTAATATTGATATTATATGTTGATGATCAATTGATTACAGGAGAAGATCACCTTATTGATCAGTGTAAGAAAGATCTAGCTTCAGAATTTGACATGAAGGACTTAGGTCTATTACACTACTTCCTTGGACTGGAAGTATGGCAGAAATTAGACTGTATTATTCTAAACCAAGGGAAGTACACAATTGATATATTAAAAAGGTTTGGTATGATGGAATGTAGACCTATGACTTCCCCCATGGAAACAAATCTTCATAAATTGAAGGAAGCAGCAGCAGATTCTCCGTTGGTAGATCCCACTCTTTACAGACAGATAATTGGATCCTTGATGTATTTGGTCAATACCACACCTAATATCTGCTATGCTGTAAATGCCTTAAGTTAGTTTATGTGTGAGCCCAAGGAGATACATCTTGTGGCTGTGAAGCATATAATGAGATACCTTCAAGGTACTCTAAATTATGGCTTAAAATATGAAAAGGTTGACTTAGATCTACATGGATTCATAGATTCAGATTGGGCTAGAAGTGTAATTGACTGGAAGAGCACCTCTGGATGTTGTTTTAGTTTAGGGTCAGCAATGATATTGTGGATCAGCAGAAAATAGTCTTCAGTTGCTTAGAGTTCTATAGAAGCCGAATAAATTGCAGCTTCTATGGCTACTAGAGAGGCAGTATGGCTTAGAAAACTGCTTGTGGGATTATTTGGTAAACCTCTGAAACCAACTATCATCCACTGCGACAATAAAAGTTGTATTAAGCTATCCGTGAATCCAGTATTCCATGATAGATCTAAACATATTGAGATTCCTCATCACTATGTGCGTGATATGGTGGAAAGGAAAGTGATTCAGTTGGAGTATATCAGTACAAGAGATCAAACTGCAGATATTCTTACCAAACCACTCCTCAAGGTGAAAGTTGAATACTTCAGGAAAAATCTTGGTATGATTGAAATGTAAGATTCTAATTGATTTGTACTAATATATTAAATATGTTTAATGTGTAAACTTCTTGTGTCATATGTGTGACTCTATGACATTATGGGCCTACCCATTCTGTGTTTATTTCTAAAAGGTGATGATTTTTGGATAATCTACACTTGTACCTAACATTATAAGGTGACGATCTTATAATGTTCATTAGACTAATATCATGTGACTTGATATTTGTATGAATCATGGAGTTATCATGATTAAGTTATGGTAGACATTATGTGACTTAATGTCAGTGCACATACCATAACTAGGATATATAAGGAGAATGTAATGTTCTCGAGTATAGTATATCCTTTAGTATCATGAGGTAGGTGATGCTACGTATCACGAGATAGGTGATACTATATATCATGAGTTATGTGATATTAAATTACTTTAAGTAATTCATTACAGATCAAATAATTGATATTCACAGAGATTATTGTGATATTGTTATCTTCCTGAGCTAAGAGGGAGTGTTGAGTTGTTTGTAGCTTCGATCAGATAACGTATTTATTATGATCATAATAAATATGAATATATAAGTAATATTAAATATTACTCATATATTCATACTTAATATATAAGGTATGTTAAAATAAATATGAATTTAGCATGATCGAATGATATATTACCAAAGTATAAACACCGACTACATTTCAAACGGTGATTAGCAATTGCTAAAGCAATGGAAAGGTGATGAAGTCACACCTGTGATAGGCATGACTCCTTGAGGAGTCACATCTATCACAGATGTGACTCCTACCATAACTCATATATATATATCAACGTCTTTGCCCTGCAATACGATGGAAAACGACACAGAAATCGGAAGTGTATGAGAAGTGGAAATTGCATCTACAAATAAAAGAAAGTAATAAATTAAGTCTGCAATACAAATATCCAACATTTAGAAGTTATCCAAGTTAGAGATCATAAGTTTGATTTGAATTTACATTTTGTAGGTCCGGTGCTAAATACCCTCTGTTTGGCACCTTTTCCTCGCACAACGACACCATTTCTGCATCATGTGGCGCCATTTCCCACTGTTCTGGCACCTTTTCTACACGACACCTTGACTAACACTTGTTTCATGCTTTAGCTTTTTAGTGGCTTTTTGAGTGTTTTAAGGGTTTTTAAGATAACTTGCTCTCTGTTTTCACAGTAAAGTCAATGAAAGATGAGGAGATAATGCCAAAATTTGCAGCATAACTTTTATATCTTTCCCTCACTCATTTGATTTGGGCTAACATTTTTTGGGCTATCTTGATCTAACTTGAGGGTGTTTAAAATCTATAAGAAGCTTTTTTGTAATATTTTGGATCAATATTTGCACTTTACCATCTTTTTTGTAGCCTGTTTTGAAGCACTGTGCCGTTTTGGCACTATCCATGCCCAGATCGATGCTATCGGTCCAACAAACAAGGTAAACGAAAGAAAAACACATTGTAGCACCATTTCTCACTCCAGTAGCACTTTCATGTACTATAGCGCCATTTGTCCCTTGTGTGGCACCATTTCTCTGTAATAATCAGTAGTAGTTCTCTTGGTCAATGTGGTGCCATTTGTAAAGTTTGTAGCACCTTTTGTTAGTTCAACGCCATTTCTGTATTGTGCAGCGCCATTCTCTGTAATAGATAGAAAATAGAGGTTTTCTATTTGTAGCACCATTTAGGACTTCATAAGCACCATTTTACTATTTTGTGGCTCCTTCTCATATTGTTTTGGTGTTATTTTTTGTGCTGACATTGGAATCTATGCAGGGTGTTGACTGTGTTCTGTAGGTTAAAACATTTGTCCAAGACATTAAAATGAGACTACTAACATTTGTTTGCAGGATTTTATTAGCTTAGAAACACGTCATTTTGGTGCACTAAAAAGAACATTGCTTGCTTAGCCTAGAAAACATTTAGATTTGGTGCATAAAATTAACCTTGTTTGCAAACAATCATAGGCACATTTCATTTTGGGCTTTAAAAAGAACAATAGCAATTGTTTGACGTGTCTTGTACACTTTCACATTTGTGTTACCCAAGGGATAGAATCAAAGTATCCTCTCCCCTTGCCTTCAAAAGGATCTTGGGTGAAGAGAAATGGTTCTACTCTCCTTTTCTTTTTAGGAGTGGGCCTGCCCTTGAGACACATCCTCAAGGAGAATTCATTTGTGACCCCAAGAGGTACTTTCATTTGGTCCACTATATAAAATAGGATAAGGCAAAAGCCAAGTCCGAATTGGTATAAGCGCTTACCATATAGTTCTAGCTCGAAAGGAAGTCATACCTTGTGTATATTAAACTCCTAGTAGAGCTATTTAAAACCTTAGGTGGTTTACTGGATCCTCGTAATGTGCCGATCCCTTGAATGTTCCCCCACTATGAACCTTTGTTTTAGTAGCCAAAAACTGTCTATTTGTTAGTGTAGGAGGTCAGAAGATAGACCTCTGAAACTATCCCATTCTCTCACAGTTCAAAGTAGAGATAGCAAATTTCTTGAGATCTTCGAGTCTTTAGGAATTCGAAGCTTGGTGTGCCCAAGAAGTGAGTGCCGTGTAAGGGGGAGCCAGTGCCACCAAGCTTCTAAGTTATCTGCTTTGAGTAAGTGCGACTGGAACAATCCAAGTGGGAATCTAACAAATATTGTCCTTTGCTCGCCTTAGGTTGTACAAGTGCTTGATAAATTTTCACATTTTCACAACAAAACCTTTGGCCATTGTGTTCTCTTGTTTGAAGTGTTTTCATGCTTGCCAAGAATAAACATCTTTTGACATTATCCAAAAATTCTTAAGTCATTGAACCACCATTAAAACATTGGACAATCATTTGACCTTCACAAAATCAAAAATTTGACATCAAAACCCACATTTACCAAAGAATTGACAACCACTGCCCTGCTTTGGCACCTTTTTGCAGATCCCTGGCACCATTTCTCACTGTTTTGGCATCTTATCCTTAGGCTTTGGTGCTATTTTTGAATCAACTTGCACACGTGCCTAGAAAATTGTTTTGGGACCTTTAAAATCTACACATCCATAATCCATATCCACCTTGCCAAAATCCATCAAAACCATAACTATTTTGACCCAAAATTTTTATCCATATTCCCATTTGGACCTTAGAGAATAATCATTTTCACTATTGGACCCTTCATCATACTATTGAACTCAACCATAATCCGTCCCCTTTCATAACTTTTTTATCCCCTTTGATTTTTTTACTTTTGGACCTTGATTCATCATCCGACAAATCTATCCAAGTTTCATCCATCTATCCTAAATCAAAAACATCCAAAAATCCCATAATCAAAACATCAATCAATACCAAAAATCATATCCCAAATCAACCTTTGAGCCAAAAAATTGAATCTAGATTTTATCCTTTCACATCCTATTTTGCTTGTTGGTCATTAGTCTACCTTCAAGTAGAATAATCATCCCTTTTTGCTTAAGGTCATAAGTCTACCTTGAGTAAGAAGAAACATCCATTTTACAACATCCAAAAATCTAGACCTATTTGAGTTCACTTGTTGATTTTGTTGGGTGAATATTTTGTCGTTTAGCTAACTAATGGCAAAATGGTTATATCAACCGCAGTGTGATGAGATAAATCTCTCCTCTTAGCAAGGGGAGGTTCCCTTTTAACTATTACAAACTTATTTACAGTAAATACTAGCTTTGGGGGTGTGTTACATTCATCCTTTTCTCTTCTTTTAGAAAAGATGTTTACAATGTTTCACGATAATCTTCAATAATGCTTCTATACTTAAACAATAATCAACAATACTCTTGTAAGTTTAAGCACAAAGTCTTTCAACTTACTTCACAAAAAGATTCACGAACCAAGTGAATAATCTCAAGTACAAATTCTTCAAATTATCCCCAGAAAGATTTTAAAAGTAACCATATCACCAGTTGAAGCACAAAGTCTGTCAACTAATAACACCACTGATCCACGCGAATGTGATTGAAAATCATAGCACAAAGTCTACAAGTTCTCAACATGATTCATATACAAAGTGAACAACTACAAGCTCAAAGTCTTTATAATCCTCCACTGAGAAATGCTTTCGACACACATATATTCAAGGAAATAATATAACACAAAGTTTATATAACTTATCTTGAACGTCCTCCAATCATGATAACCAAGCACCACTTTATCCAATCAATCAACAAGAGAAATTAGCAAAAATGCCATATGTACATCTCCACTCATACAAATTTGATTCAACACAAAGTTTGATAGCAAAGTTTGCCTTCTTCATTGATTAGAATTGATCATACAATTTGAACACAAAGTCTCAAAGTTGAGTATCAACTTGGGCATCACTTCATTGCATAAGATTAAAGATAAAAATTACAATAGAGGCCCTCTTTATTTATAGGGAGAGGCCTTGAGAAAATTTAGGAAAAACCTAACTACTTTGACTTATTCAAAAATAGGAGTCCTTATTGAATTGGGACTTCCTATATTTTTACATGTAATTGCATATGAGAAAAGTACATGTAAAAGTGTCTAAAACTAAATGAAAAGTACATATGAAAATACAAAAATATTCTAAGGCATGATGGATTTCATCAACTCCCATTCACTGTAATCTGTACACATCTTCATGATGATCGATCCATGAACCCAATTCAAGAGTAACTTGCCAGGTTTGATGACTCAGCATCTTTGTGTGCCACTTCCATTGTCACTGCTATTCGCTCTCCAATGTCTATTGCACTATCCATACATGATTGCTCATCTCTAAACACAACTTTTCCTCCTTGACTACAAGTGGCACAACACATCATTGTCATTGTCATGACTATGAATTGAATCACTCGTCTCCATGAGTAATGGATTTCAACATCCTTCTTTACTGTCACGTGCATGCTCCTATTATTAGACCCCTAGTATCTTGTGCTTCATTACTTTGGCCTTCTCAGGAGATGAGTCAATCATTTGAAAGATAGACTCCTTCGGATGACGTGATGACCTTGGCAGCTTGTAGGAGAAACTGTAACAACAAGTCATGATCTTGCAGTTAGGGGAAAAATGGCAATTTGGGAAACTACATGTCAATGATCATGATCACAAGGATAAGATTGAAAGGGCTAAAGTGTGCGCAAGTCAAAAAAATGGATGAAAGCGGGTCAAGGGCATCATTTGCAAGAATTTCCCAGTGTTAGGAAATTTTAGAGGAAGACATGCACGGGCAGTCATTTTGACCGCTCCTGCATGTGGAGTGAATTTCTTGAGTGTAGGGTCGGTCATTTTGACTACCTCTGTAGGTTGGGGGTAAATTGTAGTTTTTATGTAGGGGCAGTTGAAATGACCGCCCTTACATGTTGAAGGACAAAACTTATAAGATGCGAAGTCAGTCATTTTGACCGCTCTCACATCCACATGTTGGAAAATAAAACCGAGTGTAATAGCATCCATTTACACTGCTTTTGCATGTGATAGTTCACCTTGGCAATCTGTGTAAGGGTGGCCAAAATGGCCGCTCTTACATTTTAACTCTTGGTAGTATATATCTAGGTGGCAAATTTGCCCGCCATTGCATGTGTGAGAATAAATGTAGGGGCAGTCAAAATGACCGCCCTTACATGAAGGTAAAACTTGCTAAAGATACATGAAGCATCGGCAATTTCACTCACCGATACATGAATCAAATAATCAAACATTCGGGAGGGTGGTGAAATCACCCGCCTTTGCACATGAGGGAAGAAACATGTATTGTCAGTGATTTTGAATGCCAATATATGTGGGTAATCCTAAGACCAAAGAAAAATCTAAGTTTAACAAATGCAAACAAAAATGAAACCACTGACTTATGACAGGAATCGACAAAAATTGTCGTCACATGATTATATTAGGGTTTTTAAACAACCAACAAAACAAAGAAAGAAGAGTAACCATTGATCTTTTAAAAATGACAATTAACAAAACAAAAATGTTTACATAGATTGAAAATAAGTATTGCAAACAAACCTAGCAAAAGGAAGAATGAAAAGAAGAAAAAGGAAAAATGATGTCCTACCTAGTGAAAACACTTTGGAACCCTAGGCGATATCACCAAAGAAATTTGTTCAAACCAAGAATTTATGCGATGTAATTGACCTAAGAGGTTTACAACAATTAAGAGCATTTTAAATGGCTCAAAATAGATGTATTAAAATTTGGCACAAGTGCCATTAATGCACTCGTAGTTGACTTGAGATGCTCGAGATATGCTCTGGTGGTAGATTTTACCGCTTTCGTATATGGCAAGGTCAACATGCACGAGCAGTGATTTTCGCCACCCCTACATGTAAGGTCAAAACAACACCAACATGCATGAGCAGCGAAAAATGCCGCTACTACATGTAGAATAGAAAAAGGCTTAAAACATGTAAGGGCGGTCGATTTCACCGCCATTACATGCAAGACTTAAAATTTTTTTCTAACTCCTAAAAATTGCTAAAAACTCAAGTTTAGTGAGTTCACCACTTGATCTGTTTGTGCAAAAATTGAGAAACCAAGGCGAGAAGACACTCAAATGGATTCTCAGGAGCTAGAGGACCATGCATGAGGACAAGATAGTTCACCTCAAAATATGTGCTTAGAGTTGTAGGCTACGAAATGGACAAGTTTCATAGGGGTTGTCTACAAAATAAGCTCAACTGATTTTGAGGACAATGGCTTTGAACATCCTTCTAAACATCATCAAAATTTATCCTCCAAAACATCTAAATCACCTAAGGTTTTCCTTAGTTGAGACATCATCCAACCCATCCCCAAATCTTTCTCACTAAATCATCTTTCCAATCCATTCCATCCTTCACCCTTTTGGTCCAAAATTTTTGAAATCAATATCCTTGACATTTATCACCCTTAGGTTGCCACCTTTTTGAGATTTATCTCCCAAAGGTCAAAACCTATAATCAAACTCATACCATAACCTCATCTATCCTTGGGCTTATATTTTATAGAGTATACTCTCTTGAACCTAAATCTTTGTTCCCTTTCATCACCACATATCCTTGGGTCCAATAAATCAAATCAATTCTCTAAGGTCTCGACCTTCATCCACCCCCAATCAAATCCACACTATTGCATGCCCATAACAAGGTCACAATCCAAGAAGAATCAAGAGATGGCCCGCCTTGGAAACAACTTTGGCATATGAATGCTACAAACTGACCAAAACAACGTACCCACAATCCAACAAATACCCTCATTTGATGCCAATGCAATGTTAAATCCCTTCCCCTTTCCAAAACCAACTCAAATCACCACCAATCAAGTAGACCAAGATGTCTTAAACTTCACACAAGATCCTGATTCCATGGATATACTCGACAGAGTCCTAAGATTGGATCCCAATAGATACCTGAGTTCCTCCTCAAAAATGGTGCTAACGTACCTCATAACGCATCCACCGCAAACAACCCCACAACCTCATCACAACCTTCTACATCCCATACCATCCCTAATACATCTCAAGCTTCGAACATCACTACATCTACGGTCCCCACGAATCCCACAAATATATGCACAAATCCCACCAACATCTCAGCCACAACCACTAACCCCGTTGTTACCTATACCACCACATTGAATGTAACATCTATCCCACAAATCATCCTCACTATTCCCAACAACCCCGTGCATGAAAGTGCCTCCACAAGTGTGCCTCCACTTAACCCCAACACTGTAGCCTTTATGAATCGACTATTCTCTAGGCAACCTCACAACACTTCCAACGTTCCTGTCAATAATCCATCATCCACTTACACATATGTAATTCCACCCATTACCTCCTCCACTCAAACACCTAATCAAAATCAAATACCACCCCACATTCTATAACAACTTCATGCTTATCAACAATACCTCACTCAAATAAACCAAAATCAAAATCTCATCCCACAAAACCAAAACCTCATCTCACAAAACCAAATTCTGCCTCACCTCCAACAACTCATCCAAAATCAACTAGCATACATCTTGCAACCACCCCCAACACAAGATTTAATGAGCGTTGTGTAAACATTAATCCAAAAGGTGGACAACATGCAACAAGGAAACAAATGAAAGCAATATTCTTTTGAGGATATTTGCCCTTGCCCATTTAATAGGACATTATACATGCCTCCCTTTCCCAAAGATTTTGAAACACCCAAATTTGACAAATACAAAGGAAAGGGAGACCTTAGGGAACACCTTAGGGAGTTCTATATAGCTTGTCTAGAAGTCTCATATGATGATACTTATTTGATGAGACTCTTTCCTCGAAGCCTCGGTGGTCAAGCCACCGAATGGCTTGCACACCTTCCTCCTAACATTAGGACCTTCCCTGAGCTCGCAAAGAAGTTTGTAAACCATTTCTCCTATAATTTCGAACATGAAATAACAATGAATGATCTTTGCAATACCAAACAAAAGAACAGAGAATACTTCGCTGCCCTTTTACAAAGATGGAGAGGCTTGGCAAGCAAGCTCCCTTAGCCTATCCCTAAAAAATAACTAGTCACCATGTTTGTGGCTAATCTTAGTCAAGAAATGGGATTCCACTTATAAATTCAATGTGCATATACCTTTGAAGAGGTCATTGAAAAAGGCACAACCATCGAGAGAGCCCTTATTGCCAAGAGATCGATCAAACTCTATGACAACAAAACCTACAACAACAATAACAACAAAGTCAACATCAATGCCCCAAACAAAAATAACAACACACAATCAAACAAGAAACCTTGCTTTTGGGGTAAAAACAAGAACACCCTTAATGACAGCGTCACTGATGTGAAAATTGTTCAAAATGTACAAAATCCAACACCGCCAAACACGTCCACAAATAACAAAGTCAACATCCCTAAAGGATTGCCAAAACAAAATAACACCCCTAGGAGGAAATTCACACCCTTAGGAGAACCGATAGAATATGTTTTGGACAAGATTGTAAAGGGGAATTTGATAACTCTCCCCCCTATTAGGCCTTATGACGAGAATCAATTATAACCCGCATGGTTTGATGAGAATGCCTACTGTGAATACCATCATGTCAAGGGGCATAAAACATCTGATTGCATGAGATTAAAACATTGCATACATGATCTCATAGATAAGGGTAGTATCAGCTTTGATGAACCACCAAAATAGTCACCAAATTCAAATCTCAGAGCTTACAAGGATCCTCTACCCGACCACGACAAAGGAAAAGCATCCTCATCCAACCAAGCTTACAATGTTGTTCCACCTCCCACTTCTTTTGACTCCATTGTGGGTCGAATAGAAGAATCTTCTAAACATATCAACACCATTACCATTCAAACAAAAGCACCTGATTGCACCATCACAACCTGCCACGGCCGTCTTTCCATATGTGGAGCTCCCACTGCTAATCAACCATCCACATCCACCCCTACCAATCCCTCTTCCACTTATAAGTACAACCTCCTAGATCATCTAGGCAAAACCCCCGCGCAAATCTCCATCCTTGAATTGCTCTACATGTCATCCCTTCACAAAGAAATCCTTGACAAAGCTTTGATGGAGACCCAAGTCCCCACTAACTTGAATGTGGATCAATTCCAAGCCATGGTGGGCCATATCGCTTCACCTCATCATCTCACCTTTTCCAAAAAGGATCTCCCTGCCTCTGATGACCCACACAATGATGCCTTACACATTGAAGTTCGCATCCACAAGCATATCGTAAAAAGAGTCTTAATAGATGGTGGTTCCAGCCTAAACCTATGCACTCTAAAATTGTTAGAACATTTGGGATACTTCGATATAGTTATGGATACTAGTGAATGTACAACCATCAAAGGGTATGATGATACTGAGAGGCTATTTGAAGGCACCATCAAACTCCCTATCCAAGTGGGGTAGAAAATCTTGGAAACCAAGTGCCAAGTGCTTGATCTGGACCTCCCTTACAACATTCTCCTTGGCTGACCATGGATCCATGCCATGCAAGCCGTTCCTTCCGTATTTTACCAATGCTTAAAATTCCCTCACAATGACATAGAAGTTACTATCTATGTCGATCCCCGCCCTTTCCAATATTGTAGCTTTTTGGAGGGACACGACATCACCTTCTACCCATACAACAATGCCATTAAGAAACTAGCTTCACAAACCAATCCTACATCATCCACCTCATATGTTGACCCTTCCAAGATCACCACTACATCCCAAACATCCCCATCACCCGAAGTCAAGATCAAGCTAAGCGACATGGTGTGTTGCGAATACAACCTGCATGGTACCTTTTGTGTAGGATCATTGCCCACTCCTAAGACATTTGGTGCTCCTAGGGAAGAAGAAGTCTCCATAGTAGTTATCAAATGCAAACCATCCCCCACCTTTGAGAAGAAGCAACTCCTTGATCAGGATGTTCTCAAAGACATCCTCATGGTTATACAAAGACGAAGAAGCAAAACAAGAAGCCCCTGTCATCCCAGCTAAAATCTATGGCAAAAGGTCTGTCAAGTATATGGGCTATAAAGGACAAGGTGGTATAGGCCTTCATGAGCAAGGGATTTTGGAGCCGATTCAAGCAACAAGAAACCCACATTCTCAAGGGTTAGGATATGGAAAACAAGAGTCTATCCTTGCTAATGGTGAATGTATCTTAGGTGAGGTTGCTAAGGTTTCCCCTATGGTCGATAACATCAACGAAGTAGACCATCAAGACTCCTTTAGCGATTTCACTAAATTCTTTGAATCCTCCATATGTGCCATCTACAGTGTAACTACCCTAGCATCCACCTCTAATGACCTACCTCTTGTATACCCTGAGCTTATAGATTGGGACCAACAAGGACTTCCCGTGCTTGATGTGGCACAGAATGATGAAGCAATAACTAAGATGATGGGGGTTATAGATCACTTCCCCCTTGGAGACGACAAAGCCAGATATATCATGGAACTTGACACATCTGCCTACTTTGGTGAAACCACCCATGCTCTTAGTCACAAAAACATAAAAATAAAAACAACACCCCTTAGTGAAAACCACTCCATAGCACTTTCGGGCGAAGAAAAAATCAAAATAAAGGACGTATCACCTAGTGAAACCTCCATGAGCCGCTAGGAGATGAGAGCATGGGCCTTCCCAAAATAGATGAAGTATATCTAGATAGATCACCTATCCTAGTGGAACAATCGCAGGAAATGAACCTTGGAACAGAGGAAGCACCAAAAATCACATTCAGAGCAGAATCCCTTACAACAACAAAATAGGAGAACTTCCTAGCCTTCTTTAAGCAAAGAAGCCATAATTTTGTATGGACCTATGCCAACATGCCTGGACTGGATCCTGCCTTGGTTGTTCATCACCTTGCAGTATGTCTTGATGCGAAACCAGTGAAACAAAAGCTAAGGAAGATGAATCCTCAAATTGCTCTCCTCGTCAAGGCAGAGCTTAAGAAACTCCTAGATGTGGGGTTTATCCATCCAATAGATTACCCTGAGTGGGTATCTAAGATTGTACCTGTAGCCAAAGTCACTGGGGGCATTCAATGTTGTACAAATTTTAGAGATCTTAATAAAACATGCCATAAAGATGACTTTTCGCTACCCAACATTGACATCATAGTGGATCTCGTAGCAGGTCATGAGATGTTGTATCTAATGGACGGTTTCTTGGGGTACAAACAAATCAATATCACAGAAGAGGATCAACATAAAACATCCTTCATATGCCCATGGGGGATATACTGCTGGGTTGTGATGCCTTTTGGCTTGAAAAATGCAGGTGCAACATATCAACTGGCAATAACAGTCATCTTCCATGACCTCTTCCACCACATAATGGAAGACTATGTAGATGACCAACTGGGAAAATCTAAAACCAGAGAGGAGCACTTAAACGTGTTAGCTAAGATCTTTGACCGATTGGAACAATACAATGTGTGGCTGAATCTGAAGAAGTGTGTCTTTGGGGTCACTTCTGGGAAACTCCAAGGATACATAGTGTCAAGAAGGGGAATCGAAGTAGATCCTACCAAAGTTAAAGCTATAACAGAGATGCCTCCTCCGAAGACACTTAAGCAGCTGTGAAGTCTACAAGGAAAGCTTCAATCTATCTGATGGTTCATAGCACAACTTGCAAACAAATGCCAGCCATTTCAGCATCTCCTCCGCACGAACACATCCTTTGTATGGGACAATCAATGTCAGGGAGCTTTTGAACAGTTGAAGAAGTACCTCGCTAACCCACCTATCCTTATGCCACCAAAACAAGGAGAACCCCTCCTCTTGTATATTTCAACAATAGAAACAACTATAGGGGCCTTGTTGGCATAACATGATGAACAAGGAAAAGAGAGAGCCATATATTATATCAGCTGTACCTTGGTGTCCTATGAGCTAAATTATACTCCAATTGAATGAGCATGCCTAGCTATCGTCTTCACCTCACAAAAGTTGAGACACTACATGCTTAATCACAAGACTAAGCTCATTGCCAAGATTGATCCACTGAAATATCTGCTAACTAGAGCTGCCCTTATAGGAAGAATGGCTAAGTGGGTAATGATCTTAAGTGAGTTTGATATTGAATACACAGAGAGGAAAGCCATTAAAGGATAGGTCATTGCTGATCAATTAGTTGAGGCACCAATCCCAATAGAGCAACCCACACTTGTAGAATTTCTTGATGAGTCTATATTGATGGTAACACCAACAATAGAACCATGGAAGATGTATTTTGATAGATCTTATACACATCGAGGCTTAGGGGCAGACATTTTGTTTGTTACCCCTCAAGGAGACACCATTCCCAAATCATACAAGATCACATTTCCATGTACAAACAATGTAGCAGAATATGAGGCTCTTATCACAGGACTCCACATAGAGATTCAGTGGAGGATTGAGAAGCTGATGGTCTATGGAGATTCCCAACTAGTCATTCGACAAGTAAACAATGAATACAAAACTAAGGATGATAAGCTCTTGCCCTATAAAATAATGGTGGATGACTTTAAAGGTTACTTTTACGACATCCATTTTGAACAGATTCCAAGGTTGAATAACAAAGTAGCAGATGCCATGGCCATGATAGGATCCTTGGTGGACATGAAGAAAGATAGCAAGAAATGCGAGTTCCTGATTGAAGAACTCACTATACCAGCTTATGATGTTCCACAATCAGAACTGGTGTGTGACATTGTTGGTCCCCTATCCCCCTGGTATCAAGAGATGTACATGTACCTCCATGATAACATCATACCACCCAACTTATCATCCTTAAAATGAAAAAGTTTCATCCGCTAAGCCTCCCACTTCACCCTTATAGGAGATACCCTCTACAAAAGGAGTCTTGATGGTACACTTTTATGATGTCTAGACTCTAGGGAAGCTGAAGTGGCCTTACAAGAGGTACATGAAGGCATTTGCAGGGCACACTTGAGTGGACCTACCCTAGCCAAGAAGATCTTAAGAATAGGATACTATTGGCCAACCATGGAGCGAGATGCTTATAGGTTCGTGAAGAAATGCTTACCGTGTCAACAACATGGGGACCTCACCCATGCACCATCACAAGAGCTGCAGCCAATAACAACTTCGTGGCCTTTTTCACAATGGGGACTCGACCTTGTAGGTAAGATTCACCCTCCATCATCTAACGGTCATAAGTTCATTATAACCCCTACCAAATACTTTACCAAGTGGGTTGAAGCAATCCCACTCACTTTCACCACAGGCATCCAAATATCCAAATTTATCCTTCATTACATAATATGCCGATATGGCATCCCCCATTCCATCATCACAGACAATGGGAAACTATTTAAAAACTAGTGAAGTTTGCACTTTGTGTGAGAAATTCCAGATCCAACACCACTTCTCCACACCTTATTACCCTCAGGGTAACGGTTAGGCTAAAGCTTCTAACAAAACCATCCTACACATTCTGAAGAAGACGGTTAATGAAGCTAGCCATGACTGGCACCTCCAACTCAATCCCGCCCTATGCGCCTATCACACAAGTATTCACACACCTACAAGAGCCACCCCATATTCCCTAGTATTCGGTTCTAAAGCCATCTTACCTATTGAGGTCGAGCTCCCATCACTCAGAGTGTCATTACAAAATATAATCACTGATGAAGAGTATCGAGTTGCAAGGTATCATGAGTTAGAACTATTGGATGAGAAATGCCTAGGTGCACTCAACCATCTACAGGCATACCAAAATTACCTACGAAGAAGCTATAACAAAAAGATCAAGAACCGCAAGTTTGAAGTGGCAACCTTGTCCTCATGAAAAATCAAAAAAAATTGCAAGAGCACATTAAGAAGGGAAAATTTGAGCCCAATTGGTTGGGACCCTATGTTATCACAACCAGCTATGGATCAGGGGCATATCAGCTTGCAACACCTGAGGGGCAGCCTCTAGATGAACCCATGAATATTCTACATTTGAAGAGGATCTATGCATAACTCATTAAGTATCCCAAAGCAAAAATACAAAAAAATCAAAAAATAGAAAAATTCAAAAAAATAAAAAATCAAGAAAAATCCAAGTGCAATAAAGTCGTCCAATGGTGAAAATCACTTCGGTGACGCCTTGGATAGGCACCATGTGTAGTGGTTGGTTCCACCATCTAATAAGTCCTCTTTCCGTCACGACACTCCACATCGCACACATCCCATGGCTTGGAATTCTAAAACATCAATCACCCACCCCACATCATCCCACCCAAATCTAATATGTGGAACGAGAATCCTTGTATGCTCTCTTTGTATAGCCAAAACTCAGAAAATCTAAAAACATTCAAAAACTCAAAAAATCCAAAAACATTCAAAAACTCAGAAAATCCCAAAAACATTCAAAACTCAGAAAATCCCAGAACATTAGAAAATCCACATGTTGAATCCATAAAGCATACAAGGATGACATCCAAATGGTATGACATGATTGAAGCACCTCACCCGATTCGAATTGGAAATCCCTCAAACATCTCATTTTTGGATGTGTTAATTGACTTGCGTAGAGTCTTTTATTGAGCCCCGTAAGAAGTAATGTAGGACATGTGGAAATAGGGCAAACACAAATCAATAAAATCATTAAATGTCATCTAGACACTGCCAGACTCCTCAAATAGCTCAATCTATGATGTCAGTTCCAGTGACCATATTCTTGTCTTAATGCAATCATGCGATATTCATACAATTTGTAAAGATCTACATTGTTCTCGTTACTTCAATCTCATCTATTTTTTTGTGATACAAAACACCCATAAAATTACATATTAATGCAAAAGTAATTATGTGATGCAACTTACCCAATTCAGCATTAATTCATTACAGATTAGGTGTTATGAATGGCAAGCTGGTCATACACATCTCTCTGGGCAATTGCAGAATCTCAACTCAAACATTAGAAAATTTCAAAAAAATCCAAAAACATTAGAAAATCCAAAAAATCCCAAAAAACATTAAAAAATCTCGAAAAATCTAAAAACATTAGAAAAATACAAAAATACTCACATCCTCATCAAGGATTCATTGGGTGTTCTTGGCTTAAGATTTGGAAGGTTTGATGGTGGATTAGATGGTGGATGGATGCTAGGGATTGATGGATTGGGAGATACATAGGATGATGGATTAGGGTTGATAAGATTGGAGGGATATTGTGATGGAGTGATTGGAGGATGGGGATTTGCATGGGGAAATGGTTGTTGATACAGGCTTTGGATTTCGGCTATAAGGTGTGCTAGATTGGTGTTCCCTTGATTAAAGTTAATATGACAAAGGTTGGGGGATGGATGAGTTGGAGGTATTGATTGGTTGGATAAGTATGATGGCATAGATGTATAAGGGGATGGATATTGATATGAGGGTAAAGGTTGATATGATGAAGGTTGATATGAGGTTGATGGGGTGGATATATAGGATGAAGGTTGATATGAGGTTGATGGGATGGATATGTAAGATGTTGAAGGTTGATATAAGGTTGATGGGGTGGATATATGGGATGAAGGTAGGTATGATGAAGGTTGATATGATGAAGATGGGGTAGGGTTTTTGGATTCTCCAATGATGAGGTTTGCTAAGGGGATATCTTTAATGATGTTTTTGCATTTCTCCTTAGTGATAGGATCAAAATCCTCATAGGCATATTGAAGTCTTTGTAAATGTTGCATTGCCACATAAGGATCCATGTTGAAAGGATATGAGATGATGGAGGATAATGGATTATTGTGATGTTAGGGAACACATTTCAAGACCTTATGATGATTTGATTTGATTTGTTTTGGTGGATGATTGATGATTCTCTATGCTTAAAATAGACTAATGACACTCAAGAAATAGAGTCGATTGGGTTGATTCAATTGAATGACTTACTTAAGATAGACTAATGATCTTAAGGAAGTTTGGATAAAAAGTTGGCGATGATCAACTAAGGTCTTGATTTTTAATTGGGTTGATTTGGATTTGGATTTTGATATTGATGTTGATGATTATGATTGGGATTCTGGATGAAGGGTTGATGGAGGATGAAGGAGACTAAATCCTTAACCAAAGTTTGATTTGCAAAGGATGATTATTGATTAAGGATTAAGGGTTGGGATGTTTGACCCTCATCCATTTCATTCCTTCCAGGCAGCTGGGGCATTTTTCTTTGACTCGACACCATTTCCTTGCTAGGTCATAATGCCACGTCAAAGAGGGGCAAATGTAGACACCTAAAAATGTCTTCACCACTTAACCAACCTCCGACTTCACTAATATCCCCAATTACCCTTCCAATTAATTAATTAAATTTTTATTTAATTAATTATTCATCCCAACACCTGATCATTCATCATTTTCCCCTTTAAATTGAATTAATTTAATTCAATTCAATAGTTCCCCTTCACTAACATTAGCCTAATTAATTAAATATATATGTAAATATTTATTTGATTAATTCAGCCCTTTCATTGAATCTAATTAATTAAATAAATTATGTTTATTTAATTAATTCAACCTACTAATCAGTCTATCCCTACTCTAGTTGATTAAATACTTATTATTTAATTAGCTAGTCTAACCTACATGACCCTAGACCTAGGATCAATTAAATTAAACATTATTTAATTAATCATAACCCCTAATTAGCCCATCCACTAATTTAGTACAGCCATTTTAATTAGGCTAATCACCTCAATTAAAATGGTCAAACCTTGTTTAACACTCCTCCCCACATACCACAAATAAAAATTGATATCTATGCCACATAAATCAATTTTTTATACACACTTGTCATAATCCTCATTAATAATCTCTTACACCCCTTACACATGTCATAACCCATTAATTGGAGCTCTTCCCAAAATTAATTTTTAATTCATTTCTAATCCTCCTCCCTTCCCCATGTGAATTTTTAAATCACATCTAATCCATCTCACCCAACCTCATTTAATTCACTTCTCTTCCCAAGATGAATTAAAAATTCATCTTTATTCTCATCCCTCCATTTCCCATGATTGAATCTAAGCCCTCCACCTCACATTCATCCTCATCCATTGATCTCTCAAATGAATCTCAACCCTTGGATCAAATTCCTCTCCAAAAAGCCTATAAGTAGAGCCTCTCCCAAGCCATTTGAACATCCACAATTTGAGTATTGTTATCATGCCAAAATCCCTCCATCCTCTATCATTGTGAGCTAGGATCCTAGTGATTTGCACATTAGTTTGAGAGCATTTCACATAGGAATTATGGGTAAAGCAAGAGCCTAAGGGTGCAAGGCTCTCCACCTTATCAAGGAGTTTTGGATCTCATCTTGAAGGTATAACTAGTGATTTTATGCATTCTATTCAGTATTTTACTTCCATCTTGATTTCCTTAAACTTGGTAACAACAGAGTCTTCCTCATCAAAACTACTTCCACTCAAATCTTCTTCTTCTTCACCTCCCAATCCATCATTATGTTCTTCTAGTTTTGCATCTTCCTGCTGTAAATCAAAATTCACTACCTTTGATCTTTCTTTCTCTTTTGGTTGTTCAGGTTCATAAATAGCTCTAAGTTCCCTGAAAATAACATCTCTAGAGAAAACATTTTTTCTGGTTAGAGGATCCTAAAGCTTATAACCTTTAACATTCTCACCATATCTAATGAAGATGTATTTCTGCACTTTTGGATCCAACTTAGATCACTTTTCTTTAGGCACATAAACAAAAGCCTCATAGCCAAAAACCCTTAATGTGAAACAAAATGTTACACCTCATTTTTAAACTAATGTGTTTATTTTCATTATTTTCATAGATAGTTAGTCAGATAAAATATTATGATCATAGTAATGATGTGAAATGCATTTGATTTATATTAATTTGTATGCAATAAATAATTATTTATGATGTCATTATTTAACATATGATTAAAATGATGAATGGACTAACTACCGTCATGTAACTAAGGCGGATGCATGAATAATGTTTTTTTCCCTCCAATAAGAGGAGAGAGAGTATCACCATGGAGAGGATGCTAGATCGTGAGAATGTAATGATCCTTATGCCATTTGGAAACACACACACACACATATATTTAGTAGAGAGATCATGTTAATTCTTGTTAGTTGTGTCGTCGTTGAGTTGAAGGTTAATTACTTTCATTGTTTGATTGAAGCCTGGTGTATGTATATGGATGACAAGTCGACGTGAGTAAGCCGACTAAACATGTTTAATTTTGTTGTCAGTATCTTAGGCAATTTGTGAGAATTTTATGTCGATAATTGTGCTTCAGATGAACACATTTAGTGTCTGAAGTACACAATATCGACATCTATAAGATAAGTATATTATGTCTATATACAAATTTATTATTATTTATTACTAGTATAATTATTATTCATTTTATTGTTATAGTTCATAATAATTTCTTTTAAGGTAAAATTTATCTTCTCCTTCTAAGCAAATTCCCTAGATGCTAGGGAGTAGGGAGAGGAGCAATAGCTCCATACTCTCCACACTCTCCATTATCTTCTGCATGTTGAGAGACCGCGGGGTTATAGAGTAAGCTGCGTAGTGGAACTTAAATGGATGAGCCCATAACTTGGAGGGTGACTTAAGAAATAAAGTAACGAGTTTTATGGATACAGGGGAGAGTAGGAAAAAGGAATCATGCTATGGAAAGGCTCGAGGGAAGGGAGCAGAATAAAGAACATTGGAAGAAGCAAGTTTTTGTGGATGCGCTGCCTGTGGCATACAATAGGTGAGTTCAACATAAACCATTGAATGAGATAAGATGTATATCTTAATATTGCTTTACATCCATTACAATAGATTATACAGAGAATGTTGTAGATGTTTACCCTCGATTGAGGATTAAAACTGTATCTATAACTATAGTATTTTGTTTGTGATAGAGTCGAATGACTCAGATGTTATGTATATTACAATATTTATATTTATGTATCTTAAAGGAAAGGATATGGCATGATAACTCTAGGAAAGGAGAGAGAAAGTCAAATACTCATGTTAGAGTAGTATATATTTTACTGTTATCAAATATGTTAGGAATGGTAATAACAGTCGAAAGACAAGTTTTTCAAACCATTTGTTTTCAATGTTTAGAGGCCAACTGTATCAGTCATATGGCCATATATATGTTTAGTGGTCGATTGTATTAATCATATGGTCGTATATATGTTTAGAGGTTGACTGTATTAGTCATATGGTTGTATATATGTTTAGTGGCTGACTGTATTAGTCATATGGATGTATATATGTTTAGAGGATGAGTGTATCAGTCATATGGTCATATATATGTTTAGAGGCTGACTGTATTAGTCATATGGCCGTATATAATGTTTAGAAGCTAACTGTATTAGTCATGTGGTTGTATACAATGTTTAGAGATCGACTATGTACTATTGAGGCCAAAGCATTACGACTTTAAAGCTAACTGACAAAGCCTTTAGGCCAAATGTGATATAGATAATTAGGCCAAGCACTGTGAAATTGTATGAGGCCGACAGTAAACTATAGAAGGCCAGTGGAGATAATTTATGAGGCCGATAATGATATTATTTAGAGGCCAACTGAGTTAATAAACTCAAATCGATTGTGCCATATATTTAGGCTGAATGTGATACCATTTAGAGGCTGATGGTGGAAATATATATATAGACCAAAGTTTATAAAGATCGACTATCATTTAAAACCAAGCTTAGGCTTAGCATTTTGTTAAGGGTCGACAGTAGATTTAAGGAAGAACCCAAGAGAATAATTTCTAAAAGTATACCTTTCTTATTAGTGGTAGATTGAGAAGGTTAAGAGTGTGTTTGGGAAGCTTGAAAGCTAGTATAGAGACACAGTCATAGACTCTTATTGTATTTTGGAAGTTCTTTCTTGATATATATATAAAGAGGAGTATTTTACTCCATATGGTTACAAAGTTATAATGTATTATCAATATATTACGGGTCGAATGTTTGTTAAGTCAGATAGGGTCTTTAATTGTTAAATCTATATGACTAGAATGTCAACTTTATATATGTAGAAGATTAAGATTGAGTATAAGGCTAGGTAAACAAGCCATTGAGTAGATGACAAGATGTCATAGACCCATGATTGCAAGATTGCAAAGAGGGACTCAAAGTATGTTTACACTAGTTATCTAAACTAACACCTAGACTTGTTAAGATTGACCAACAGATAAGGGTATAAGTCTCAAAGACTAAAGTGGTTGAAGCAAAACCAAGTGAGTTATATATATACAAGGATATAATGATTAATAAGAATGATGTCTCCAAGTTGAGAAAAGAGTGAGTGAACATACGACTAATTATATATATGAAACTTTGGCCAAAGTAATGCAAAAATCACTGCTTGCATTGTCGGTTCATGGTGTACCAGATAGCTAAACAATTAGAATGGGTCATGTTGACTCCCAAAATAACTACAACCCTAAACCCTAAAACATTCCTAAATCACCTGGGTCAGGTATAGTCATTCTAGATGAATGGAAGGGGTTTATCAAAAAGTTCAAGGTGATTTTGGGCAACCTACAACAGTGGGTTAACTCCTCTACACTTTAGGCTCAACTTAAACCTAGGAGGGATATTCCAAGGGGTATACCTGAACAGGTATTAGGTTCAAACCAGATGAATAATTGAAAATAACAAGACAACCAAACCCAAACCACCTTCTAGGCCCCAAAGACTATCACTGGACCTAAAACAACTAGTTTTCATTAATAACCCCTATATAGCTGATAAAAGGGCACTCCCATTGACAATGGAAGGTGCAGGTATGCTTGTTTGAAAGACATACAAATTAATTACTTTCTTCACACATGATAAGTTTGTTCTGATTTTTTAAGAGTGTGGGTGATCATGGAAACCTTCAAACTGGTGCCTAATATATTGGGTTATGGAGTCCATAGTTCAACAGAAGGAAGAAAACAAGAGAAATGAAACATGCACTTTTTGGATATTCAAATGTGAGAAAAACAACAATCAATGGAGAATATGCTTAATAATCCTTTATCAAGATACAATCAATCAACTACAACCATAAAAGAGATCATCACATAGCATGTAATGTTTTGAGAATCTGTTCATTCATCTGATCAATGGTTACAGCCATACCACGAAGTGTGGCAAGAGGAAACCCTAAAAGTAACTTAGGATTTCCTTGAAAGATTACATAAGAAGAAGGATAAGTTCATACATTGATAGCTGAAATCAATATGAAAAATCTTTCATGACTTATGTCTTTACTGCTGGATAACTGAAACTTTTACTTTTTGAAATCCTAAAGAGCTCTGCACTTGACTATCTAAAAATACACCAAAGACCAACCCTTGAAAAGAGTTCAAGTCATCTCTTTATAGCACAAGGGAATCTAATTTGAGAGTGAACTGGGTGCCAAAATCCTCAACCATCCCAACCAATGCATTAAAAACACTAAATTCGGCCACCCACTTTGCAGTAATGGCACCACTGGAAGTAGTTGGCGCATTCCCAAGTGGTTGGAGAAGCACAAAAGGCCAGGAAGCCAACCTCTGAAAAGTTGGATTTTTAGACCTTGGGCTTTCAGCCTTCATCCCTGCCCTTTACTTTTCTTTTTCCTTAATCGCTTTGTCATTGTCAAACTTTGGCATTCAGGCCTTCGTACCTGTACCTTTTATCGACTTAGGTTAACCCTTCTGAATAATCGGCCTTTGAAATGCCCTGTTGGCCGAGTCTGTAGTTTTTCCCAATCGGCAACCTTTCTCGCCTTTCAGATGTTTGAGAGACTTCCTTCAAATATCAACCATGGATGAATCAACTTTTAAGATTGACGGCCACCAAAGTTTCTTTTTGATTTCACATTGAGGCTTCAAGATCCTGCTTATGTGGCAATTTGCAGCTTCATGGGGAGCGAAAATAAGGCTTGACGAAGATAGGAGCTCTCACGAAATGCCACGGTGGTGACGAAATATCCCACTAGCACTTTAATTGTTTCCTCCACTCATAAAAGATATGGCGGTTCACAACCCTGCTAGAGGCCCCTGGGAGCCTTGGCGAAGTGTTGAGTCTCAGCGAAGGATGATGTGGCAAGGTGAAAACACGGCTGAATCTAACTCACCTTTGGTTCAACCAGCCTTACTGGGGCCCACCCAAATGGAGCCCAAGGAAAATGCCACTTGTCATGATGGCAGAAGCTGGGATAATTTCATCATAAAATCTTTAGAGGAGATACATCTAGCTGCCACATATATCATTTTGCAGTCGCGCATTAAATCTTTCCTGTAGACAAGATTCTTCTATGACACTGTGCTATCGTCTGATCCTTATCGGCCCCACCTCTTCACTTCATCCTTCGATACCTGGCACGATCTGCTTCATTCAACTAAATCATTGATCTTATGGCTATAGGCCACAATATACTTTACACCTGTCCTCATTTCATAGCCGCACGGTGGAGATATGACGTCAGCTACGACAATCTGCAAGCTTGCGATATCTTGCCATGTGGCATTTTCAAACTATAAGACTATAACCATATGACTTCACAGGCTAGAGAAGGTAACACTAGGCTAAAGGGGCCAGTCACTTCATGACATATAAGACTCAAGGTTATAACTTAGATGACCGGTAACCTAGTCTAGACAATCAATGATGAATTATAACATAAAGTAAAGATATGACTATAAGACTTAGGGTTTTAAGGAGAAATAAGGAAAACACTTGATAGGACTGACTCAAAACCCTAAAACCTAAATAGGTGCCACCATTGGCTCTGGTTGGGGACGTGTATCAAGAAGTGACACATCAAGAATCTAGATCTCTGGAGCAGAGCACAAAACACCATCAAGACCAACAATGGTCAAGACTACTCGAGCTCAAAAAATTAGATATAACAAGACTTTACCACAAAATTTGAAGGAAAATCATTACCTATGAGAAGTAATGTTTCAAATGTTGCTCATGAACAAGCAGCTCCAACAATTCCCCTTCCAAGTTTCTGACATAAAAGGTGTCCACACTGGCTTTTTTATCAATTTGATATGGGCTTAACCATATTGGCTCAAACTTACCATGTTTGCCCTTGTCTTCTAATTTGGCATTCCAGGGAAGAACCAAATCACCAATCTGAAAACATCTTTTGATTATTCTTTTGTTGAACAGATGTTGTACCTCCTGCTGCCTTAGCAGGTTTTTGTCATGTGCCATCCTTCTGACTTCATCCAGCTCTGTTAACTCATGCAATCTCAATGCCATAGCATCATTTCCATCTTCTCCTATTTGATACACAGGAAACTCCAATGACATTGGTATTTTGGCCTCCTTCCCATATACTAACTCAAAAGGAATCTTACCTATATCATGTTTATAGGTGATCCTATCAGCCCAAATTGCATAGTTTAGCTTGTCGTCCCACCTTTTCTTGTTCTCATCTAAAGTCCTCTTTAAAATTTTCATGAGGCTCTTATTGCTAGATTCAACTTGTCCATTACTTTGTGGATGATATGGTGATGAATGAATCAAAGATATCCCATACTTGGAACACAATGTCCTGAGATCTAAAACACATAGCGTTGTCTGCAATAATTCTAGATAGCACACCTAATCTAGTTATTAGATTGTTCAACAAGAACTCAATCACTACCTTGGACATGGCATTGCAAGTTGGAATAGCCTCAACCCACTTAGAAAAGTAATTAGTAGCCACCATTATCCACATGTACCCATTGCTTGATCTCTCCTAGATCTCCCCTATGAAATCAACGCCCCATTGCTAAAAGGGTGCTTCAATGGTAATATTCATAAGGGGAAGGACACCTTGAAACTTCAACTTACCTACAAATCTTTGACAAGAATCACACTTTCTAATTTGTTTTGCAACATCTTTGAAGATACTAAGCCACCAAAAGCTTGCCCTAATGGTCTTATGTGTTGTGGTTTTAGCATAAAAATGCCCACCACAAACTCCTCAGTGATATTCATCAATAATTTCCTTAGACTGTTGTTGATCTAGACATTTTAACAGCAATCCCTCATGATTTATCCACGTTAAAATACCTTGGATCAAGTCATACCTTTAGGATTGGAGTTTAAGTGTCCTTTGCTGAGTTATACTCATGCCTGGGGGCCAATGCATGTTGACAAGATAAAAGATAATATCCCTATACCATGGGTCATTTATCAAAGCACACACATCAACAAATTGAGAAGCATTTACCTCATTTATCTCAGCTGCCTCTAAGTTAGAATTTGCCATCAACTTAGCTAAACCCTGGCCTCTAACTAGTTTGGTGATATGTATGTCCATGTCATATTCCTAGATCCTGTTGATCCATCTGCACCTCCTACCTGAAGCTTCTTGCTGTATGAAGATATCCTTCACAATTGTGTGTGGCACATATGCTATGATCTTGGCACCTATGAAATAAGATCTAGAATTCTTTATGGCCTTAACCAATGCATAGGCATGCTTCTCCATTATGGAATAATTCAATTCAGAAGCCTGTAAGATTTTCTAAAGAACCCAATAGGTTGTTGAAATCCATCTTCATTCTTCTAAAGTAGAACAACAATAGTAGTATAAAAAGAAGCAAAGGAAAACAACTGAAGGGGTTTAGAATAATCTAGACTTATCAATACAGGCACCTCCTTGATAGCTTCCTTAATATCTTTGAATGCTTTAGATGGTTCTTTCTCCCATATAATAGATTGCCCTTTCTTGAGTATTTTAGAAATGGCTTTAGTCTTTTCAACAAAATTAGGAATAAATATCCTAACAAAGTTGATTTGCCCAAAAAAAGACTGTATTCCTTTAACTAATTTGGGTTGTGGAATGAGATCAATAGCCTTGACACGTTCTGGATCTATCCTTACCCCATGTTTTGACACAATGTGCCCGAGCAACTTGCCCTCTTCAACTCTGAATTGACATTTTTTAGGATTCAAAGAAATCCCATATTCTAAGCACCTCTGGAAAATTACTGCAAGATTCTTACAGTGCTCACCTCTTTCTTTTGAGAATATTGTTAGGTCATCCTGATAAACTACCATGATCTCATCAATGAGACTAGAAAAAGCTACATCCATAGCTCGTTGAAATGTTGACCTAGCATTCTTCAAACCAAATGTCTTTCTCAGGTATACATAGGTCCCCCAAGGAGTGGTGAATTCTATTTTGTGTTGTTCAGATTCCTTGACCAACATTTGGCTATATCCAGAGAATCCATCCATCATTGACATCAACTCTAAACCAATAACCCTTTGTAATAAATGGTCCATGCTTGGAAGAGGGTAGTTATCTTTGAGGGATTTGATGTTAAAATTTCTGAAATCAACACACAACCTGATTTCCCCATTCTTCTTTCTTACCAAGACAAGGTTGGATACCCACTTAGAATGTCTGATAGGTTTTATAATGCCTCCCTCTTTCATCTTCAATAGTTCTTTTTGCATCTTGGGAGCAATGGTATGATTTATAGGCCTCTATTTTTGCCTAAATGGTTTTGCATTAGGTTCAAGGGGAATGGTATGCTGAAAAAAGTCCTCCCTATAAGCCTTAAACTCATTATAGGACCATGCAAAACACTTGAATTTTCTATGCAGAGCAATCGACATATGCTTCTCATGAGGCTTCAACCTCTTCCCAATGTAAACCATTCTAGGTGCCTCCCTAGTTCCAAGGTTTACACCTTCAACGTTGTCCTCTACAACAAGTTTACTTTTACTCTTCCATCAATATGCATTGTCAAACATTCTTTCTAATGCTACCAGCCCTTTTGGAATAATATTAGTCTTTAATTGCACCACCTCACTACCAAATAAAGTTTCCTTACCATCAGCCACTTCTATCATTGGCTTCCAATCAATCAATTGATTATCAAATTCATCCATGCAATTTATAAAACTAAAAAATCTGATAAGTGTCATTGAAAACCTGCCAACTATGAATGTTATTAGGAATTGTTGGCCTTGTGAGTACCTCCACAACATATTGGCCATGGGGAAAATTCATCTGAGGGTTAAATTTTGAAGCAATGATAGCAAGGGAATCTGCTTCTTCATTTTTTGTTCTTTCAATCCATCAAACAATTCCATTGTGTCCTAGACTGCATTTCGGTACCGTCTAAGTCTTTTTTCTTTGGCAACAAATATCTTTCTAATCTACTGCACAATTAATTCTGAATCGCCAAGTATTCTCAGGCATGTGATTCCATGTTATGGGCAACATTTAAGCCCAATAATAGTGCTTCATATTCAGCCACATTATTGGTGCACTAAAAATCAAGTCTAAAAGACTTGCCAAACTGATCACTGTTAGGTGCTATCATGACAATACCAACACCTAAACCTTCCCTTGGATATACACCATCAAAATATAGAGTCCACAAATCAGTTGTACCATAAATAGGAGTAATAGGGTTAGAAGGTAAAGCCTCCAAATTAGGATTATCATCACTGCTATATCCCATAAAATGGTCTATGTCAGTGTCAAAGAAATTTAATTGATCTTCCTCTATTTTGTACCTATCTTCTATGTGTTCATCTTCTATCTTCTTCTCCCTATACAACTTTACCTCTACACCCTGTACTGGAATAGTGGCATATGAGAGATCCATTTGGATACTTCCACCCATAGAGGCTACCCATTTTCTTGATAGCAACATGCCCCATTTGGCTGGATAATCTACTATGATTATGTCCATAAAAAATGACTTGTCAGGATATGCAACTAAATTGACCTCAACATCCTTGACAAGACCAATCACATTTACCTCTCTAGAGTCCATAGAAAAACACTTGCCAAAAGACTTGGACACTTTTAGTCCCAATTTATTCATTATAGACAAGGGCATAACATTATTGGAAGCACCAGAGTCAAGCATGTAGTTGTGTAACAACCATCCATTTATGATCAGTGTGGTGAAAAAGGGGTCAACTCCCATCTTACTGTTAACAACAGTTGATTCCAGATATACTTCTATGGTCTCCTCATTACTAGGTTCAACAACAGGTTATTTTTGTACTTCTATGGTACTAATAAGAGATCCTGCTCTATCCCTATGTTTAGGGATACTAAGGAGTTCCACTATTGGCACATAAATTCTAATTTGGCTAAAGATTTGAGCCATGTCAATAGGGAGATAGTTTGGCAAAGGAGTATCAGACGAAATGGTTACATCATTTGTAGAAGGAATATAAGGTATTAGTTGAGAGGATGAAATATCCTTACCTTCTTCCTTTGTCTTCTCTTTCTCTTTTTTTGATTCCTTTTGAACTTGAGGCTGATCATGCTTATTGTAATCTTTTGGATAGTGGACCCTTAGAATGGGCAAGGTAACCGATTGAACCTTTGATGTTGGGTTCTTTTGTACATATTTTTGTTTTGCTGCTATAGGATGTACTAGAAGCTTCTTCTTTTCAGGCACAGTCTTCTTTGGAGCAGCACTACTTTTCTATTCCACATTCATCTTTTGCTTTTGTTTTTTACCAGCTAATGCACCATGTCCTAATTGAGCAGCAGGGGAGTTCTATGTTGGTACTTGCATGTTCCTCAACTAATAGCACCCTTGAACTTGCAAGATGGCAGCATCAGTGAGAGCTTTCACATCCTTCTCAGAAGGTCTAGATTGTTTGTACTTCTTTTGCATGAGATCCCTCAAGTGCCCAAAATCATGAGTGGGCAAGTGATATCTCTTTTGACCTTCATCATGATCATATTGGAAAATATGATCATCATCCTCATAGCTATCATAATTTATATCATTACCCATTTGCTCAAACGCTTGGGTGTCAAACTAATTTATGTCATCCTCATAATATTCATCTCCACCCTCTTCATTGGGAAATTCCTCATCTCTACTCATTGAATGAGCAACTGCACAGTTTGCTGGTTCATGGGAAAGGAAACACACTTGGCACCAAATACTATCATCTTGAAAATTTGCTTGATCCTTACTCAATGGATCAGGGGTATCCCTCTCAGGTTGTTTGAAGCTAACATGCCTAGGAGCAGCTTGTCTATTATTTTGTTGTGGTCTCTTAGACCAATCTGTATTGTAAGTTCTATTATGTAGTCTTTGACCTTCATTAAAATGCGTTGCAACACCTTAAGGTGGTAGCTCTTTGTCATTTTGAGCAACTTTGTAGGATAAATTTCATGACTCCCATGAGTTTATCCAGTTTGTCTCTAGTAGTGAGGGGCTTGTTATAAGTTGCCCTATCTGGTTGAGAAATCTTTACATCAGATCTCTTAACATGTTTACCTGAGGCTCTCATGTTATTTTCAATATTTATGGCCACAACATAGGCCTCCCTTAGTGTTTGTGGACTCTTATCCCTTACACAATAACTAATATTAGAATCAAAGGCACCACAGTATAAAACTAAACACATGGATTCATTAGGTCTCATCTGATTTGGCAGTGTTCTCATTGTCATAATGAATCTACCATTGAAGTCAATAACAGTTTTATTGATTCCTTTCTTGATTGTTTTGAGCTCATGGATAGCAAACTTGGGGTCAATCCTATCCCCATATTGTAGTCTAAACACTGTCATGAACTCCTCCCATGAGTCAATGCTATTATTAGGGAGTGCCTTGTACCATTCTTTGGCACTTTCTTCTAATGAGTGCACAAACAATTTCATCATCACATCCTCATCCTCAATCTCATACTCATATGTGATATTGATGAAGTGTCTCAAGTGTTCCTCACCAGAGACTGCATTATTACCTTGAAACCTAGGAATTTTCCCTCTAATCTCAGTTGGAATGGGATTAGAAAAATTAGGTATGCCAATAAAGTCAAGTTGCTTGTACCTTTTAGCTCCCAATAGTTGCCTTTGTGGAAGAAACCTTTGTGCTTGTCTTCTGAATGGAGAAATAACATTCTGAATATTGCCATGCTACTAATTCATTTGATTCTACAGGGGTTGATTTTGCATACCTTGAGCATGGGCATTATTCACACCCCGTTGTCCCACTTGTTGTTGCCTATGTTGTTGTTGTTGTCTAGGATTGGCCTGAAAGTTAGGGTCCTGCTGATTATGTTGTTGATGTTGTTGTCTTTGTTGTTGTTGTTGAGGTATATGGCCTTGGTGCTGAAGATTTTGATTTACTTGGGTCTGTTGAGCAAGTTGAGCTTATTGTTGTTGAAGTAAGGCCTGCACCTCTCTCTACCTCTTCCTGATATGATCAAGCAAGTCCAACTCACCCTAGATTCTCCTTTCTCTTTCCTCCTCATCAAGTTATTGTTGCTGATCATTTTTACGAGCCTTTTCATTTTCATGAGGCATGCCAAATGTTCTCATGTCCACATCATGAGATCTATTTCTTCTTCCTCTGCCAATGACATTTTAATTTCTTCAAACATCATACCCATCTCTATTTATTCTCCTATTAGTTCTGAGTATGTTATCAGTAGAGTCCTCAGAAGTATACTGATGCTAACTTCTGCAGTCATCAAATGCAGCATCTCTTCCAGAAATACCCACTTGGTCTTGGGCATTCAAAGGTGGTACCACATTAGGGTATCTTCTTATACCCCCATCTCATAGACTTCTTGACTGATTTGAAGAGCTTTCAGGTTCTGAATAATGCTCTGCCCTTCTTCTACGGTCCATTTCAATACTGTTGAAAAATAATTTTCTAGGTTTAATTAACAAAGTTGTCACTTCCCTACTAGGAAGAACTGTTTAAAATTTTCAATACCTTAACAAGCTGTAACAACTCAACCAAAAATAAACTGTCTCCGACAATGGTGCCAAAAAATGGTGACTCCCAAATAACTAGAACTCTAAACCCTAAAACATTCCTAAATCACCTGGGCTGGGGATAGTCATTCTAGATGAATGGAAGAGGTTTATCAACAAGTTCAAGGTGATTTTGGCCAACCTACAGGAGTGGGTTAACTCCTCTACACTTCAGGCTCAGCTTAAACCTAGGAGTGATATTCCAAGGGGTATACCTAAACAAGTATTAGGTTCAAACCAGATGAACAACTAAAAATAACAAGACAACCAAACCCAAACTACCTTCTAGGCCCCAAAGACTGTCACTGGACCTAAAACAACTGGTTGTCATTAATAACCCCTATATAGCTGATAAAAGGGCACTCCCATTAACAATGGAAGGTGCAGGTATGCTTGTTTGCAAGACATACAAATTAATTACTTTCTTCACACATTATAAGTTTGTTCTATTTTTTTAAGAGTGTGGGTGATCATGGAAACCTTCAGACTAGTGCCTAATATATTGGGTTATAGAGTCCACAATTCAACAGAAGGAAGAAAACAACAAGAGAAATGAAACATGCACTTTCTGGATATTCAGATGCGAGAAAAACAACAATCAATGGAGAATATGATTAGTAATCCTTTATCAAGATACAATCAATCATCTACAACCATAAAAGAGATCATCACATAGCATGTAATGTTTTAATAATCTATTCATTCATTTGATCAATGGTTACAGTCATACCACAAAGTGTGGCAAGAGGAAACCCTAAAAGAAACTCAGGATTTCCTTGAAAGATTACATAAGAAGAAGGAGAAGTTCATACACTGATAATTGAATCAATATGAAAAACCTTTCATGACCTGTGTCTTTACTGCTGGATAACTAGAACTTTTGCTTTTTGAAACCCTAGAGAGCTCTGCACTACCTAAAAATGCACCAAAGACCAACCCTTGAAAAGAGTTCAAGTCCTCCCTTTATAGCACAAGGGAATCTAATATGAGAGTGAATTGGGCACCAAAATCCTCAACCACCCCAACCACTACATTAAAAACATTGAATTTGGCCACCCAATTTGTAGTAATGGCACCATTGGAAGTAGTTGGCGCATTCCCAGGTAGTTGGAGAAGCACAGAAGTCTAGAAAGCCAACCCCTGAAAAGTTAGATTTTTGAGCCTCGAGATTTTGACCTTCATCCCTGCCCTTTGATTTTCTTTTTCCTTAATCACTTTGTCACTGTCAAACTTTGGCATTCGGGCCTTTGCTCCTGTGCCTTTTATCGACTTGGGTTAACACTTCTGAATATTCGGCCTTTGAAATGCCCTATTGGCCAAGTTTATAGTTTTTCCCAATCGGTAACCTTTCACGCCTTTCAGATGTCTAAGAGACTTCCTTCACAACTATGGATGAATTGTAACGCCCCTCCTTGAACACCTCAGAGAAATTCACATTTATGCTAAATGAAACAGGAATTTTTTTTTTTTTTTTGAAAAATAACAAAGTAATGTCAACATAACTAATTGCACCATTAAACTTACGACATGATCTCCAAGGTTTCAAGGCTGCATTACTTAACAATTCAACTAACATTATTTACATACATCAGTAACTGATCTAAATCCAATGCACAATTAAATAACATATTCTTATTCATTGCATGACATCGTATAATCTAATCTACATGATCAAATACATAACTGAAATGTTTTCCTTACACATAAGTACATCATTACATCATTACATTGCCATTTTCAGACTACATCAAAGTTACATACATTATGAATGATCTGTTACACAAGTTTGGTACAAGATTATACACATACATCTTCATCAACTGGTACAAGTACAATTGTCTGGGATAAATCTTTTCTGCACATGAACTTTGACAAGGAATAACCAATGGATAAGGAAGCTCTTCCACCCGACCATGTGGAACCCTAAGGTCCACCCCCCGAGCTAGGAGTTAACATGAGGTCCCAAACAATGACAGTCAGGTAGACAAAGACTAACATGAACAAAGGATGACCAAATGCCAATACAACACATGGCAATAACATAAACAACACAACACAACTCCCAGAGGCAACACTTAACATATGTGGAGAGACCAAACAAGGAATGCTAGGTTATAGTAGGGAGAGTGTCATCGCACGGTCCTAGCATGGGTTATCCTGATAGCCTCTCACTAGGCATTGGCCCCCATCTATGGTTATCCTGACAGCTTCTCACTAGGCGCCGGCCCCATAGGGTGACACATGCGGAATTGACCTTCCTTTCATGAGGACAAGGAAGTCAATCATGCCGACCAGGCCTTCTCTACCCATCCTTAGTCTAAACAAGCACTACAGGCCATGGGAGAGGAATCCATTAATCTTGTTTAATGTGAAATCTACCCTTAACCCCCTAATTCATTTTAGGTTATCACTTGATTAATCTACTTTCAATGGGTTATCCTGACTGCCACTTTGGGCGCCGGCCCCACGTTGAAAGCCACTCTCCTTCCTAACACCTAGTAAACCTTATACATCATACAAGGCATTATAATAGTACACATACATGTTCACTGCAAGGCATAAACCCTCTTGCATTACAAAAAGAATCATAACACCAGTTGTTATCCATCTCTCATAACATTACAACACTTTTCTCTATTACAGATTCCAAGTCTCTCCATACGACATTTTTGACGAAACGAATACAAGATAGTCACAAGTGGTTAAATATCCCATCCCGAGAATATTACGTCTACACAATACATTAACAACTTTCGACAATTCTACATTCGTAATAAATTGTACTTCATACTTAAATAGAATCACATGTTTAAAACACCACAACCCTAGGACACTTATCCACATGTTGGTTGTACTCAAAACACGACATACTGTGCCTCTGGAATGACACCCTAACAATTTACATAGTGGACCCCATTACAACCAACGATCTCACTACAATGTTAATAAACCCAACATCGAGTCTATTTAATCAAATTTCAATTAATAAAACCTTCATAAAGATATTATAATAAAATCGTTACCGAAATTAAATTAATCAACAATAATCATTACTATTGTAATTAATATCATCATCTACAATTCTTTATAGTTCAATGAATTAAATCTAATAGCTTAACTAAAATATTAATCTTCATTTGATTTTGCACTTTTAAAACTAACAACCATATAATTTATACAATTTCCCATTAGACTTCCCATATATTTTCTAGACGGCTTGGAGATGGCAACAATAACATTTGAAATAATAGTAACAATAATAATAATAATAATAATAATAATAATAACAATAATAATGAATTCAATGGGATATAAGATAGTAAATATTTTTCATCCAAAGAACAGTAAATGAACATTGCAAATAAATTTAATATGACAGTTATTTATTCAACAGTGCCTCTAAAATACTATAACCTACTTTAGTAAATTATACAAACCCTATTATACATATCATCATAATCCAATGTAAATTTTGACAATTTGTTTCAAAATCTCTTCTGCCACGTGATACAGTCCTTTAACAATTTCAGCTGTATATTATAGCTAAAATAAATGTTAAACTACATGATATTAATTTTCTAACCCAATAATTGACTTTTAACAAAGGCAATATAAATTCAATACCAAATTAAATTAAATTCTGCAACACTAATATATAATCATTAGCGAATTCCATTTGTTTGAATTAAACAATCACATCAGATACAAAACATTCTATATCAAAATAGATCACATAACTTAACTATAATATTTGGTTTATATTTGATTTTAACCAATTATTGAAGACATTATATTTATTTTATACCTTGTTTATTGATTACTATATATATATAATCTAATGTTTTTCCTTAACTATTCCTACAAGCGGGTAACGATTACCTAAACTAGTACTTGCAATACGATCTGGATACAATATTCCTCTCCAATTTTTACAAAATCCATTTCCTATACATGCTAATGTGTAAACGCCATAAAGCATTAAGTCAATTAAGTGACAGCTATTCAATGGGGAGAAGAGTCCATTGAGGTGTTAACTAAGGCCGTTTGTTATAAATTATTAACAATTTTTCCAAGGCCAATGTGTTGTAGGTATTCAGTGTTTCTTTAAAATGCTACTCATGGCCATGATTTAGGAAGTATTCCTTCCAATTGTTTCATATGAACATTCCAAAACAAGATTTAAAAGTCTATCAGAATTCTGTCTGTCTTCATGCAAAAAGGAATTTGTGTTCCTAAGAAAAGTCAATTCTTCAAGAGGCAACAATGTCTGGTAGTGGAGTAAGTTTCTTTAATCGTCTATTCCTGCTGCAGGTTTGGTCAAATTTAAATTGAAATCAATGTCTTACCTTGGCTGTATGAAATAGGAGTCCCTCTATTTATGTCTGCACTTGTTTAGGAGACGAAGTGAAACAGGGCATTAAGCTACTTTGGAGATAAATTATATAGAAATGATTAAGACCGGGAAAGGACATCCAAGCAATACTACTGCACATGAGTCTATAAGAATTGAAAAAGTTTCACTAACTACCGAGTCACTAAATCTTATAGGACTATTTCTAAGTTCCTTTCTCTTTTTACTTGGGAGGACATTATTACGTTCTAAGTTTTGTACTATTCTCAGTCAGGGATGTCTGCTGTCACTTTTCCTTAACATCTTAACAGGTGATAACTTATCTATTTTTCTGTAATGCTTGAAAGCTTTGTGACTCATAGCAGGTTGTAAGATTTCTCCATTTACCTATGTTATGTAGCTTCTTCATAGGAAGCAAAGCTTATTTGAAACAACATTTGGCAGATATATTAATGTTGGAAAAATCAAAACTTATCATGGCCTTTTCTCCACAACATTTCTTTGCCATCATTTCACGATCGCTTAGGGTTGATAGGTCAGACATTACTATTCCTATGCACTATGTGGGAATTTCTTTGACTTTGATGCTATCAAAAGCAAGAGATTGGGATCCTTTTATGCATGATTTTCAGTACAAGTTTCTTCAATTTGGCTGGTGGATTGGGTATTTTATAATCTTCCCTCTCTCAAATTCTTTCATATATTACATCAGCACCTTATGTGCCAAGGCTGTTAAAAAGACTGGTAAAGATTTTCTCGTATTGTTTTGGAGTCCCTTCAAGTGAGGTCAGATATATTCAAGTGTGGTTGTATATGATGTGGTGTGCCCTCCCAAGGAAACGTACTGAATTGGAAGTAAGGGACTCAGTGCTTCTTCCTCTTATCAAAGGCTCCAAATGAGCATGGGACTTTCTAGTTCTAGGTGGTCAGATTTGGATATGTCAATACTTCTGCGTGATCTACAGGTGAACGCCAGAGATTAATTGGAGATCTTTAGCTGTAGATCTAGAGATTAATGAGCTACAGACATGTTTTAGAAGCTTCAAACAATGTGATGTGAAGGTGTCAACTGGGGCACAACTACAAGATGTCTATGAAATGCAATGATTGCAGGATATGTCTACAATGAATCTGTTGAGAAGGCTTTAGAAATAAACAAGCAAATGTAATTGGTAGATAAAAAATATATATATTTACAACTCTGGACATAGACAACGCCCCAACTGTAGATCCAATGTAACGTCTAAACGCATAGACCAGGTTTGAGAATTGTATGACTGCCACCTCAAGAGACGTCATCTCATTGATTTAATGATTGCAGAATCTAAACAAATTGAACTCGTTTAGGGGGTCTCATTCACAGATTTGACATTGGTTTGGCAAGTAAGGTGTCTGCCACATCAAAAGATTAACACCCACAGAGGAAAAGAAAATGCCATCCCAGCAAAACATGATTCACAATTCACAAGCGTCAGCACACACTTGAATTATATCTGAATTGAGCATTGTTGCTTGGGCACAATATTGCAAGCGCACGAATGTAGGAGGTGAGGAAATCTCTAAGTGCCACCATCATCATACATCAGTCAACATCTTAATCTGGCAGAAAGAAACCCTCATAAAGTATTACCAAGCTTACATCGCCATAGGGAAAAGTCATTTACATCACCATAGGGAAAAGTCATTGACAGTTTGGATACACATCCCATAAATCCGTGCGTCCTATCAAACACGACAGTCAGCGAAAGACCCAACTTGAGGAAGGGACAAATTTTTTTTTGATGAGTCAAAAGATTCTTATAGAGTAGCTAACTGGAATAGCTCTTGTTTTCCAACGACCACCCTCTCATGAAATCTGATTCATGTTAAAATCCTGCATGATCTTATATAGTAAAGGTGAATATAACACCACCGATTACTTATTACAAGACACCAGTCAGGGAAAGCTAGCGGCCACAGGGTTTGGCAGACGATTCAATTGGAAATGGGTGATCTTAAGAGTTCTCTCTCAGTTTTTTTTTCCAAGGGTTCTAGAGGTCCATCTTGAGATCCGTGAGAGCTTACATGCTGCAGGCTATATATAATCTCTGCAAGGGCAGACAATGAAGGCTTTGGAAAGATTTAAGATAGGCAACTCACTTGGATCCATGTGACGCCCCATGCATCCTAAATTTTTTTCCTGGTTAAGGAGGAATGATAATGGATTTACTGAAAAGGTTAATTTTCAATCACATAGCAACCCTTATTACATTTTCCCCACAGTTAAACATCTGGTGTGCTTAACCTACCATCTTGTCTTCTTGAAGTCACTCTAAACTTCATAATAACAATTACCCTTGCGATGATTTAGTGGACATGTTTTCTTGGTGCCTATAGATTACACATGAATAAAGGCTTACAAAGATTAACAGCAATGCTGTTATATTATTATTATTATTATTTTTAATTTGGATCCTAAAAATTGTTGCACAATTTCTATTCTTCTCTCAAACATCTATGCGGAAATGGTAGTTATGATGGGGTTCAAACGGTTATGGAGAAGGATGGAGGAATAAGGAATTCATCAGATTGTGCAATTTCAATTGCTCTACTAGACAGAAATAAGACACGGAATGCAATGATTGCAGTCTCTGAGCAACCGGGTCTCTAGGAAAGCCTTAGAAACATTCAAGAAAATGCAGTACGAAGAAATAAAGCCAGATCTGAACTTTTAGACGAATGTAAATCAGAAGGTGCAAGCAAATATAATTTACAGGTTAAAAGACAAATTCATTCAATTAAAGACAATCATGGAAGATGATAATGGAACCTGGACTGCTGACGGAAGGTTGCTGCTTTCGTACCCCAGCTTGCAACTTCCACCTTTCCACCATTGAATACCTAGCTTCTCCATGCTGAAAATTTTATGCCAGGATCACTTCTGCAGCCCAAAACCTGACCTCCCATCTCCCCTTCCATTAGAGCCGCCCCTCCCGACTATTAATCCTTCTCCCTCCTTCCAGACTCTTCCCACCTTTTTAGGTGATGTGCACATGATCCAAAGTGACAACCGTATCTTCTCTTACAATATTCCAAGAAATATTATTAATTTATTAATTTAATATTAACTAAATATTTCTTTTAACATAATTTATAATTATATTTATTTATTTATTTATTCATTTTATGTCCATTGTAACTTTATTCATTTACAACCAATTGAGTCATTTATAAACAACTCATAATTTAGTAATTAATTTATTTATTATTTCATATAATTATATTAACCATATTTTCTATATAACTTTCATTTATATTGAAACAATTATATTCATTTATCAAAATTATGTTCCCACTCTAATAAATCTATTTGAATGCAACAATTTACCAATCGTAACTTAGGCAATTCTGATCTAATTAATCCTCATTGTGGAACATTACTTGACTGACAAGCAAGATTAGACAACAAGACAACAATCACGGAGGCAAATAGGCAAACAAACAATAATGACAAGGAACCCCATGTTAACTCCGTTCAACGATTCCATTGGCTAGGGCACGCTCAAACTTGCTAGTTCAGGTGGAGGCGATGCCCGGTACCTGCATCCTGTAGCAAACCACAAAGTTAACCATATCTATATTCAAACATGAAGTCATGCACACAGTGAACAGAAATTGTAGCATGGCAGGGTACTCGGACACGAGTAATGCAATACTGTTCTGTTCACATAAATACATCAACAATTAAGTATTTAGTTGTCTACAAGAAAGTAGAATAATCAATTCAATATGATCTAGTCTAACAATTATTGTTAAAGCATCATAACCATGATTAAATATCACCTTAAACTCAGAAGTAACATTAATCCATTACATCAAATATGTCCATCAAACTGTGAAACATAAAATATTAGTAATCCAATATCATCAATCATCATCATAGCAATAGGTCCATAAACAACTCAGCATAATAACAGAGAGTCCAATGTCATGATATCTAATCCTACTAGAAATACTATCAACCTGATAGAAGCAAAGTGAGGGGCACTACATGAATCAACTTTTAAGATCGATGGCCACCAAAGTTCCTTTTTGATTTTGCATTGAGGCTCTGAGATCCTGCTTATGTGGCAATTTGTGGCTTTACGGGGAGCAAAAACAAGGCTCAGCGAAGACAGGAGCTCCCACGAAATGCCACGATGGTGACGAAATGTCCCGCTGGCATTTTAATTATTTCCTCTGCCCATAAAAGATATGGCAGTTCGCAACCCCACTAGAGGCCCCTGGGAGCCTTGGCTAAGTGTTGAGTCTCAGCGAAGGATGATGTGGCAAGGTGAAAACACGGCTGAATCTAACTCATCTTTGGTTCAACCGGCTTTGCCGAGGCCCACCCAAACGGAGCCCAAGGAAATGCCACTTGATGCAATGGCACAAGCCAAGAGAATTTCATCATAAAATCTTTAGAGGAGACGCACCTAGCTGCCACATATATCATTTCGCTGTCACGCATTGAATCTTCCCTGTAGACAAGATTCTCTTGTGACACTACACTACCGTCCCATCCTTATCGGCTCCACCTCTTCACTTCATCCTTCGACACCTAGTATGATCTTCTTCATTCAATTGAATCATCAATCTTATGGCCATAGGCCATGATATACTTTACACCTGTCCTCATTTCACAGTTGCGTAGTGGAGATATGACATCCGCTTCAGTGGTATGCGGGCTTACAATATCCCTCCATGTGGCATTTTCAAACTATAAGACTATAACCATATGACTTCACTGGCTAGAGAAGGTAACACTAGGCTGAAGGGGCTGGTCACTTCATGACATATAAGACTTAAGGTTATAACTTAGACGATCAGTAACCTAGGCTAGATAGTCAACGATTAATTATAACACAAAGTAAAGATATGACCGTAAGACTTAGGGTTTTAAGGGGAAATAAGGAAAACATGTGATAGAACTGACTCAAAACCCTAAAACCTAAACAGATGCCACCAGGTCATACATAGCTAGAGCTAGAATAGAGTTGTAAAACCGAATGGAATTAGCTAGGACACATCACTAGTTCTCAGATGGCAAATGGAATCAGTTGATTCTCATTATCTAATACCCTCATGAAGGGAAGGGCCACTTCTAGGAAGGAAGGTGTGTAGGGGACCGCTGATCTATGGTTGGAGGAAAAGCACCAGGGTGATGCTCTCTCTCTCTCTCTCCCGCAGTTGACTACCGAAGACTTATGAACAAGAATACATTGCTTATTTTGTAAATTATATTGGTAAAAGTTAAAAGTCATAAGAAATACGACCATTTGTTATATGTGCAATCTGTAAGTCACATGTGAAGTGACCTTCTTTTGAAACATGTATATTGTACTTGGATATTGTAAATCTAATGTATTGATTTGGATAATTCTCTCTTTTAAAATAATTTAGCGTGATTATTTGCTTAATTATGTTTGAGTTTTCTAATATTCCAATTGAAATGTTACAAATTGTATCAAAGTTATAGGGTTCAACACTTGAACCTTGGAGCTCATTGTGAGGTTTCAAAAGATTGGAAAGATATGCTAATATTGAAACATTTGTTCTTGTGCCAGAATGGTAGGAAACAAAAGAACAAGAAAGCGAGCCAAGAAAACAAAACTTAGTGAAATACCTATGATCACTATTAAGAAAGAGCCATCTCCTGAGCCAAAGATAGAAGAAACAAAGAGTTTTGCAAAGGAAGCTTGGCTCACTAATTTTGAGACACTAGCTGATGCACTCAAATGTATCCGCCTGGAAAGGAGGAAACGCCTTGAAGAGACAAAAAGATTGTCAACCCCTACTATTGTAAAGACTAGTAAACCATCCACACATCATGACATTCCTTTCAGGTGTGGTTAGGATGCAACTGTTATTAGTCTAGAGGGTTTGGAGTACACACGAGTACATCCACTTCCTAATTTTGTGTTACTTAGTTGTAACGAAGAGGAGGAACCAGAGGAATTTCCTCTATCAGAAAGTGATATGTAGACCTTTCCTTTCACAAAAAGTTTTGTATTTGAATAAGGATGTAAAGATCCAGAAAGTGAATACAATTTTGGGTTTTTGAGTAAGCAAATGTTTGTGTGATGAATCTCTGAGTTTTAGTATTTATGAACTTTTACTTTTATGATAGTGTATCAAAAAGTTACATGTTTTGATAAATCTCTATGCAATGATTAGGTGTGGTATTGTTATGGTTCACTTTGAAAACTAACTAGAAGGGAACCCGAATGGCGCAGATCCTGATAAAAAATCCATGGCAAAATTAGATCAAATTTTGTCAGTTTTAAATGAGAAAAAGGGAGATTGGAAGCCCTGGAACAAGAAGTTAGTAGGGGAGAAACCAATCAAGAATACCACTCTGAAGGAAGAGAAGAATTTGGTTTTCATGGTGAAGAGTAAATAATCAAGACTCACAAATTCGTATTGAGGCAAAACCTCATCTTACCAACAAGCTAGCTCGAGATATGAAGAAAGTAATACCTCCCAAGTTTGATGGAACAATGAGTGGAGATGAAGCTGAGGCCTGGCTGACAAAAATAGAAAAATATTTTGAGATAAGAAATTATTCTAAGATTACCAAGGTTGTATGGTGAGCATACCAATTAGCTAGAGAAGCATCCACGTGGTGGATGAACAAGAAAATGGAATTAGGATTGAGTTCCTTGAGTCTAACTTGGGATTAATTTGTGGTCATATTCAAGAAAAGGTGGTTCGCCCAACTTTACTTTGACCACAAATTGATAGATTTTCAAAATCTGTGTCAAGGAGATATGACTATCACTGAATACTGGGAAAAATTTACCAGGTTATTAAAGTATGTGCCACAATATCAAAAGGATGAGAGATTTAGAATAAGGAAGTTTATCATGGGCTTGAATGCACAGATTGGTAGAGAAGTGGATGTTCATGGACCCACAACCATGATCAAGTTTTTGAAAAAGCCATCAAGCAAGAGAAAAAGATCAAATCTATCTCTGTGTATCAAGAAAGATCTTGAAGGAATTTAACTTGAGTTGTCCTTTGACATCCTTCAAAAAGAGAAATAAGAGTCGGGAATCTAGAGAAAGGATCCATAGTAAAAGTTCTAGATTTAATAGAAATGAATCCAGGGACGGAAACAAGGATTCAAATCCAAAAAGGAATGATGATAATACCAACCTATCTTCAGGAAAGAGAGGTCCTCCTGGAGGGTGTTTCACGTGTGGAGGAGATCATTATGCTTACTAGTGCCCCATGAAGAGTCAAGAGAATTCTTATGGAGGCAAACCTATACCTTCACAGCAAATGGCTTTTCAACAAAGGATTCATGTTGCTCTCGATAGTCGTCAAGCTGAGTATCAGGTTACTCCTATTGAAACCACATGTACTCTTTTTGGAACCCCAATTTCTATTCTTATAGATACAGGAGCAACTAAAAATTTTGTGAATCCTAGAATACTTGACACAAATCTTTAGGAAGGTTGGTTTCATGGCTAATTCATTGACAATAGAGTTTTGCAAACTAGTCAAGAGCTTGGGTAGAGCAATGTTTGTTTGAAGCCAGATTAACCTACCTACTTTTTCCACAGAGGTCAACCTTTATGTAGCACCTCTAGGATCCTATGATGTCATCTTAGGAATGAAATGGCTATATCATCATAAGGCAAAAGTTGATTGTCTTTCCAAAATAGTAGAATGCATTAATGATGATGGGAATGTTGCCCTTATCCAAGGTTTTCAAAGAGAAATAAAAATTAAGCAAATTTCTGTGATACAATTGAAAAGAGCAAAGCAGAAAGGATGCCAGATGTTTGTAGTTAAAATGAGGAGGTAAAAGATGAAGAGGGGAAGGAAGTAAAGGAAAATACTTTTAAAGAGTACCTTTTTCTTCAAGATTTTCAAGATGTGTTTTCGGAAGACCTTCCAGGTCTACCCCCAAAGAGAGTTTTTGATTTTGCAATTGATATTATTCTTGGATCATGACCAGTGTCCAAAGCACCTTATCAGATGGCTACTATTGAGTTGATGGAGTTAAAAGTTCAACTCCAGGAATTGTTGCAAAAGGGATTGATTAGATCTAGTGTGTCACCTTGGGGAGCGCCAGTGATCTTTATTAAGAAGAAAGATGGTACTTTGAATCTTTGTATAGATTATCATATGCTTAACAAAGCAATGATTAAGAACAAGTATCCTCTTCCACGCATAGATGATCTTTTTGATCAAATGTGTGATGTCACTGTATTTCCAAAATTGACCTTAGATCAAGGTATCATCAATTGAGAATAAAGGATGAAGATATTCATAAGACAAATTTTTAAACAAGGTATGGGCATTATGAGTTCACAGTCTTACCTTTCAGTTCACCAATGCCCCATCAACATTTCATAGGTTTTTTAGAGACTGTCTAGACAAGTTTGTTCTAGTGTTTTTAGATGATATTTTAATCTACTCTCGTAATGAGGAGGAACACCATCAATACTTGCGGATAGTTTTGCAATGACTCAAGGAGCATAAAATTTATGGAAAGTTATCCAAATGTACTTTCTTTCAAAAAGAGGTGCAGTACTTGGGTCATATCATATCATCTAAAGGAATTTTTGTAGATCCATCAAAGATAAAGGCTATTTTGGAATGACCTACTTCTAAAAATTTGCATGAAGTGCGTAGTTTTATGGGATTAGTAGGGTATTATAGGAGTTCATTTAGAAATTTTCTAGAATTGCCCATCCTATCACTTCCTTGTAGAGAAAAGGAAAGAAGTTTGAGTCGTCTGATAAGTATGAAGAAGCTTTTAATTTTCTTAAAAAGAAGTTGACTTCAACACCAATCCTTAAAGTGCCAGACCCAGAGGGTCATTTTGTTGTTGTGACTGATGCTTCAGGAGAAGGGTTAGGAGGAGTGCTCATGCAATAAGACCAAGTTGTAGCCTATGAGTCCAGGAAGCTGCGACCTTATGAGAAAAATTGTGCCCCTCATGATTTGGAATTAGCAACAATTGTGCATGCTCTCCAAGTGTGGAGGCATTATTTGTTGGGAAAGCAATTTGAATTGAAATCTGATAATCAAGGTTTGAAGTATATCTTCACCCAACGTAACCTTAACGTCTGACAAAGAAGATGGTTAGAGCTCATCTCTTATTATGATTTTGAGGTTAATTAAATTAAGGGTAAGTAAAATAGAGTGGCTAATGCCTTGAGTTGAAAAAGGCACATATCGGCAATAGTATCAGTGCACTCTGATTTCAGAGCTCATATATTGAAAAATTTGACCAGAGATGAATATTATGAACAAGTTTTGAAAGCTTTAATAGAAAATCCTCAAGATACAAGGTATGATGGTTTTTATTTTGAACCTGATGGGTTATTGAGATTCAATAACACAATATATGTTTCAAATTAGGGAGATTTAAGAAGAAATATGTGGAAAGAAGTGCATTCTGCACCATATTCAGGTCACCCTGCAGTGCCAAAGTTGTTAGCTGATGTGAAACCCTTATATTTTTGGAAGGGAATGAAAAATGATGCTGCAAGATTTGTGGTAGGATGCCTAGAGTGTCAGTGAGTTAAGGTTGAACACTAGCACCCGATAGGACTTTTGTATCCTCATGACATACCTAAATGGAAATGGTAGGTTATTAGTATGGATTTTGTCCAAGGATTACCTATGTCCTACTATAAGCATGATGTTATTCTTGTGGTAGTGGATAAACGTACTGAGGTAGCTCATTTTATACCTAGTAATCTTACTGATGGAGCACCCATCTTAGCCAAGAAATTCATGCAAGAAGTTTTCAGATTGCATGGAATTCTGAAAAGGATAATTTTAGATAGAGATGCTCCGGTAACTTCAAGGTTTTGGCAGCCTTTGTTCTCGGCTTTGGGAACACAACTAAATAAGCTCAACCTATAATCCAGAAACAAATGGACAAACTAAGAGTGTAAATCAAATACTGGAGGATTTGTTGAGGATGTATTGCATGGATCAACAATATAATTGGGAAGAGTATCTTCCACTAGTTGAATTTACATATAATAATTCATATCATTCTACAATTAAGATGGCTCCATTCGAAGCATTGTATGGCAGGAAGTGTCAACCTCTTATAAGTTGGGATAAGCTAGAGGATAGGATTTGCCTTGGGCCAGAAATGCTTTTAGAAATGGAAGAGCAAGTAAATCTGATTAGGAAAAGATTGGCAGAAGGAAATGATAGACATAAAAGTTATGTTGATGCCAAGCGAGTACCCCGATAATTCTTGGTAGGAGATAAAGTTCTCTTAAGAGTCAAACCACATAAGAGCCCAATTAAATTTAGAAAGTCTTCCAAACTAGCACCTAGATATGTTGGACCATTTGAAGTCCTAGAAGTAGTTAATCCAGTTGCTTACAGGATAGCTCTACCACCAGCCCTTGCTAGAATGCATGTTGTTTTCAATGTCTCATATTTGAAGAAATATATATCAGGATTGGAATTATCTACATGTATGGGACCTAGGGGTGGTCATGATCGAGCTTCTCAAAGTGCTCGAGGTATGCAAGCTTCACCTACGTAACAGAGAGGTTACACAGTGCAAGGTCTAATGGGACCAGTATGTTAGATTTAGGACAAACAACTGAGAGGGGGGGTGAATCAGTTGTCTGAATCTTGCTTCCAATTAATTACTTAAATCCTTTTCTTAATTCAGTAGCATAATAATAAATCAATCATGGAACCATAATGCAACAAATCAAGAACAGAAACACATTAACACATAGGACACCAATATTTTTGACGTGGAAAACCTGGTTAAGGGAAAAACCACGGGGTGATTAATCCAAGATTGTATTCTTTGTTAGACGAATAGAAAGAACAAAATGGCACATGCCAATTAGGGCTCACTACCTGAGCACACTGCTCACAAGAGGCCCACTGCCTACAAGAGACACTGTCTACATAAAGATAAGTATTACATGAACTGAAGAATAGCATCTTCACCATGCTTGAGTCAGTTCCATTTAAGCTCAATACTTCTACTCTACCTTTCGCTCTACTCCTCTCTACCACACACTCATCTCCACCATATACATTTGAAATGACCTTAGAACTCTTTATTTATACAAGACATCGACTTAGGGATAATCATCCAAGTCAGCATACATTACAGAGCAAATACATAAATACAACATGACTTATTACAAAAAGACTTCACACGGATCAACACGCTGTCAGCCACACAGATCTGAGACTTCAATCCTTCTTTAGGAACATGCTATTCTTCATAGAGCATCTTCAAGATCATCCGTAGGAAGTGTAACTCATCCGGTCGGCTAGACTAAAGAAGAACATCATCATCCAGAAGTAATTCTTCAATTACTGGCTCAATCTTCAATGCGGACCACCAACACGAACTGGACATAATCCAAAGACTTCCATAAGCTTTCCTGAATCACCAAGAACATCCACACTACTTTTGCTTACTGAAATCATCCTCTCCTTCATCCAGAACCTCAAGAACATAGTCTGTCATCATTGTCATATTGGAATAGATGCTTGCGGACCTCCAGACCTCCGAACCATGATCCAATTGAGTTGTCAATTCACATTGACTTCCTAAACACTCCTCCAAATCCGCAGAATAGGATATTACATTTTTGGATCTCATCGGACCTATCTGTGTCATTCTGTCACCTCTGAACACCTGCCAGAACCGGGTTTACTTAAGTGGCCATATCTTCTTTAGATCTTCATGTGGACCTCTGAAATCTTTACTGGATCATCTTAATACACATATCTACAAACCCTTTGAAGCGCATCCTCTGATCTTCATCTTAGATGGGATCTTTACCTCATTGTCTTCACTATTCTTCTCTATTCCTGATTAGGACTAATTTTCTCAATATCCTCAGTACACAACTCATCCAATCCTTATCATTAATGCAACAGGAGTATGTTGACATCAATGACAACACCGGTTAGGCCCATACTTGCAACAATCTCCCCCTTTGTCATTGATGGCAACATATAATGTGAAAAAATTGTTTTAACCATCAAGACAAGAACTTCTCCTTAGTGACATAACTCCCCCTATCAACAACAACCATTCACCTGTCTTCTCTTCCTTTCTTGCTCCTCCTTTGATTAGCAACCACTTGTTTTTCACATGTCTTCTCTCCCCCTTTTACATCAATGGAAATGGGCACATACTTGCATCAATTCAGAATCATACTAGCTACTCCCCCTGAATAGCAGCTTCCCATCATCAATCCGGACCACAAGGTATGACTGTGAGATCCACCGGACTGATGCACATCAATGCAGCTTAATTCAGAACTAGAGAGGTAATAACTCCTAACTTCTCCCTGAGATACTCAAAAGAGTCCTTAGATAGAGGTTTAGTAAAAATGTCTACAATCTGATCCTTGGAAGGCACAAACTCCAATCTGACTTCATTCTTGTTCACTTGCTCTCTCAAAAAGTGAAACTTGATGGATATATGTTTAGTCTTTGAATGCAACACCAGATTCTTTGATATATTTATTATTGTTGAATTATCACAGAAGATTGTGATAGGTTCTTCATACTCTACTCTAATATCTCTTAGCATTTGCTTCATCCACAATACTTGAGTGCAACTTCCTGCTGCTGCAATATATTCTACTTCTGCAGTGGACAAAGATATTGCCTCTTGTTTCTTGCTCAACCAAGAAACCAATCTCTTCCCCAAAAAGAATGCTCCACCACTGGTACTCTTCCGGTCATCCACATCTCCTACCCAATCCGCATCTATATATGCATGAAGAGAGAAATCATGATCTCTAGGATACCACAAACCATACTCAACTGTTCCTTTTAGATATCTAAAAATCCTCTTGATTGCCATGACATGAGATTCTCTAGGATCAGCTTGGAATCTAGCAACAAGACCAACAACATTCATAATGTCAGGTCTAGTTTGAGTGAGATACAACAATCCTCCAATTATTGACTTGTACTTTTTCTGATCAGCCTCAGGAGAGTCATCATCTTTGCTTAATTTACATCCATGGGAGTATTCATTGGTTTTGAGTCTTCCATCCCAAATTTCTTCAACAATTCTTTCACATATTTGGTCTGAGAAATGAAGATTCCTTTCTTTGTTTGAGTGATTTGCAGACCCAAGAAGAAATTCATTTTCCCAAACATGGACATCTCAAATTCACTTTTGATTTGATTTGCAAAGGTTTGGCACATACTATCTCTTCCTCCAAAAATGATATCATCAACAAACACTTCAACAATCAAGATATTTTCGTGATCAATTTTGAAATACAAATTACTGTCAGCAGTAGCTTTGTTAAAACTAATCTTCAAAAGATGCTTATCCAATCTTTCATACTAGGCTCTTGGGGCTTGCTTGAGTCCATACAGTGCTTTCTTCAACTTGCAGACCATATCACCATGATTAGACAATTTAAATCCATTTGGTTGCTCAATGTATACTTCTTCTTCCAAGTCACCATTCAGGAAGGCAGATTTGACATCCATCTGATATACTTTGAAATCCTTGAAGGTAGCAAAGGCAAGAAATAATCTGACTGCTTCAATTCTTGCCACTGGAGCAAAAGTTTCTTCAAAATCAACTCCTTCTACTTGGGAATAACCTTTGCAGACCAATCTGGCTTTGTTTCTGACTACTTCACCATTTTCATTTAGTTTATTCCGGAAGACCCATTTGGTTCCAATCACATTCTTGTTTTTAGGTCTGGGAACAAGATCCCAAGTTTGATTTTTCTCAATCTGCATCATCTCTTCCTTCATTGCTTTAGTCCAGTTTTCATCATTGCAAGCTTCATTCACTATCTTAGGTTGAATTTTTGAAATCAGACAATACTCTTCTAAATCTTGAGCAATCCTTCTTCTTGTTTGTACACCTTTGCTTTTATCACCTATGATCTGATCTTCAGAGTGATTCAGTCTTACATACCTGGGAACTTTGGGAGTTTCTTGCACTTCTGAATCTTGAATAGGTTCATTCAAACTTATCTCTTCTTCCTGATTTACCAAATCTGTCTGAATCTAAATTTCAGAGGGAGCTTGGACTTCTTGAACAAAAACATTATTTTGATCATCTTCATCATTATCATAAAACCTTGAAGCTTTTTCAATACCTTCATCAACCTTCACATTTGTACTTTCTACAATCTTCCTTAATCTCTTTTTATAACACCGGTATGCTTTGCTTTAAGTAGAATAACCCAAGAGTATTCCTTCATCACTTCTAGCATCAAATTTTCCTAGATCTTCATCTCTTTTAATATAACATTTGCTACCAAAGACTCTGAAATACCTCACAGTGGGAGTGATGCCAAACCAAAGTTCATAAGGAGTCTTACTGGTATTGCTTCTAATTTGTACTCGATTGAGAGTATAGACTGTAGTGCTTACAACTTCTCTCCAATAGATCTGAGGAACATTTGCTTCCATCATCATGGTTCTAGATGCTTCCTAGATGGTCCGGTTCTTTCTCTCTACTACTCCATTCTGCTGTGGAGTCCCAGGAGCAGACAACTATCTTTTTATTCCATGTTTCTCATAGAATTCTATGAACTCACCGGATGTGAATTCTCCACCTCTATCAGATCTCAGACATTTTAATTTTAATCCAGTTTCATTTTCTACCATAGCCTTGAATATTTTGAATTTCTCAAGAGCTTCTGATTTCTCTTTCAAAAAAGTCACCCACATCATCTGGGAATGGTCATCAATTAATAACATGAAGTATCTATCACCTTGCACACTCCTAATTCTTGCTGGACCACATAGGTCAATATGAACTAAGTCCAATAATCCGGTAGAAGATTGTTCTTTGCTGTTGAATTAGTTTCTGCTCTGTTTACCCAATTGACATTCTTTGCACAAACTATTTGTAGGTTTCACCAATTTTGGAAGATCTCTTACAGCCTGAGTGTTGCTTATCTCTATGATATTATCAAAATTCACATGACACATTCTCCTATGCCATAACCAACTCTGATCAATTTGAACAAATAGACAACTTTTACCAGTACCAACCAAATGGAAGATATTACCTTTTGTTTGAGTACCGGATGCAATCTCTATTCTGGAACTTTCAAAGATCTTGCATTTTCCATTCTTGAATCAGAGATCATAGCCTTTGTCCACCAACTGTCCAACACTGAGAAGATTGTGCTTCAAACCTTCAACATATAGTACATTACTAGTTTTGTTCTTTCCATCAAAAGAAATGGTTCCTCTTCCTCTGATTCTGCTAGCAGAGTTATCACCAAACCTTACCACTCCTCCTTCATACCTTTCCAAATCTATGAACTTATTTTTGTCACCTGTCATATGGTGAGAGCATCCACTTTTAATGACCCAATCATCCTTTTCTTCAACTTGGGCAGCCAGAGCTCTTTCTACAATTTTATGATTGACAGATTCAGAGGGCATTGGGTCTTCTTCCTTGATGGTAATAAACACCCAGTCACTTCTGGATTTGTTTCCTATCTCTGATTCATCATATGTTACTCCTTCATTATCATCATATTCATGAACATAGTAACAATTCTTTTGGAACCTTGATCTGTTAGGATTTGGCCTTGAAAATCTTGCTAGACACCTTGAGGCAAAATGACCAATCTTATTGTAGTTAAAACACTTAAAAGGCAATTTCCCCTCATACTTACTGGATCCTCTTGGCATTTGCAATAAGGGCTTCAAGTTGAGTAGCTTTTGCTTCATCTTCTTCCAGGTCTTTTCTTGCTTTTTCATACCATGATAGTTTCCTTGAAGAGTTATCTCCTGGATCAAACTTTTGTTTTCCTTTTAGAGAGGCACTAGCTTTGAATGCAGATTCAGTCTTGGGGGGGCATCTCCAAACTTAGTCAATTCAAATGCAGCTAATTTACCAACCAATTGATCTCTTGTGATACCTAAAATAGATCTGAATTCTTCAATAGTAACAACCTTGTACTTGTAAGAATCAGGAAGGGATATGAGAACTCCAACAATCTCATCTTCATCTAAGACTCCACCAGCACATCTAATGCCACAAACAAGCTCATTTACTCTTGGCATAAATGTAGTGATATTTTCATCTCTCATCTTCAGATTTTTGAATTTTCCTTTCAGACTCTGTAGCTTGGCACATTTAACATACTTGTCTCCTTCATGCAGAAGTTCCAGTTTTTCCCAAATCTCAAAAGTAGTTTGTAGGTCAACAACATTTGTCAGCTCATAATCAGATAAGGCACTTAGAAGAGCTTCTTTAGTCCGTAGATTATTTTCAGCATCTCTGATTTCATCTACAGTTCTCAGACCATTCTGTGGAGGAGTATACTTCTTTGAAGCCATGATCCAATACTGCATTCCCATACATTGTAAGTGACATTCCATGCGACTTTTCCAAAGAGTAAAATTGGTTCCATCAAACCTCAGACTATCCTTCTTGTAGGACGACATACTGGATCTCCTCAAGTGGTTAAGCTCCTTTTAGAGGAACTTAGCTCTGATACCAATTGTTAGATTTAAGACAAACAACTGAGAGGGGGGGTGAATTAGTTGTCCGAATCTTGCTTCCAATTAATTACTTAAATCCTTTTCTTAATTCAGTAGCATAATAATAAATCAATCATGGAACCATAATGCAACAAATCAAGAACAGAAACACATTAACACATAGGATTCCAAGATTTTTGACATGGAAAACTTGGTTAAGGGAAAAACCATGGGGTGACTAACCCAAGATTGTATTCTCTGTTAGAAGAATAGAAAGAACAAAATGGCACATGCTAATTAGGGCTCACTACCCAAGCACACTGCTCACAAGAGGCCCACTGCCTACAGGAGACACACTGTCTACAGAATGATAAGTATTACATACTTGAACTGAAGAATAACATCTTCACCATGCTTGAGTCAGTTCCATTTAAGCTCAATACTTCTGCTCTGCCTTTCACTCTACTCCTCTCTACCACACACTCATCTCCACAAGATACATTTGAAATGACCTTACAACTCTTTATTTATACAAGACATCGACTTAGGGATAATCATCCAAGTCGGCATACATTACAGAGCAAATACATAAATACAACATGACTTATTACAAAAAGACTTCACGCAGATCAACACACTATCGGCCACATAGATTTGAGACTTCAATCCTTCTTTAGGAACACGCCATTCTTCATAGAGCATCTTTAAGATCATCTACAGGAAGTGTAACTCATCCGGTCGACCAGACTAAAGAAGAACATCATCATCCGGAAGTAATTCTTTAATTACTAGCTCAATCTTCAATGTGGACCACCAACACGAACTGGACATAATCCAAAGACCTCCACAAGCTTTCCTGAATCACCAAGAACATCCACACTACTTCTTCTTACTAAAATCATCCTCTCCTTCATCCGGAACCTCAAGAACACAGTCTGTCATCACTGTCATATTGGAATAGATGCTTGTAGACCTCCGGACCATGATCCAATTGAGTTGTCAATTCACATTGACTTCCTAAACACTCCACCAAATCTGCAGGATAGGATATTACATTTCCGGATCTCACCGAACCTATCTGTGTAATTATATCACCTCTGAACACTTGCCAAAACCGGTTTTACTTAAGTGGCCATATCTTCTTTAGATCTTCATGCTGACCTCTGAAATCTTTACTGGATCATCTTAAGACACATATCTACAAACCCTTTGAAGCACATCCTCTGATCTTCATCTTAGCTAGGATCTTTACCTCACTGTCTTCACTATTCTTTTCTATTCTAGATTAGGACTAATTTTCTCAATATCCTAAGCACACAACTCATCCAATCCTTATCATTAATGCAACAAGAGTATGTTGACATCAATGACAACACTGGCTAGGCCCATACTTGCAACACAGTATTCAGAGGAAAATGCTACCTGGGAAGATTATGATGATATCTATCAAAAGTTTCCACATCTTTTTAAATAACATGATGTACTAGAACATGTTTGAAGTGTTTATTTTGGCTTGGACATAATCACCGAGGACGATGATCTTTAAGGGAAGAGATATGTCACACCCTATTTTTAAACTAATGTGTTTATTTTCATTATTTTCAAGAGACAAATAGTTAGTTAGAGAAAATATTATGATCATAGTAATGATGTGAAATGCATTTGATTTATGTTAATTTGTATGCAAGAACTAATTGTTTATGATGTCATTATTTAACATATGATTAAAATGATGAATGGACTAACTACCATCATATAATTGAGGTGGATATAGGAACAATGTTGTTTTCCCTCCAATAAGAGGAGATAGAGTATCACCATGGAGAGGATGATAGATCGTGAGAATGTAGCGATCCTTATGCCATCTGGAAACATAGACACACATATATTTAGTAGAGAGATCATCTTAGTTCTTGTTAGTTACGTCATCATTGAGTCGAAGGTTAATTACTTTCGTCATCTGATTGAAGCATGGTGTTTGTCTATAGATGACAAGTCGACGTAAGTTGACTAAACATGTTTAATTTTGTTGTCAGTATCTTAGGCAATTTGTGAGAATTTTCCATCGATAACTATGCTTCAGATAAACACAATATCGACATCTATAAGATAAGTATATTATATCTATTTACAAAGTTATTATTATTTATTATTAGTATAATTATTATTATTAATTTTATTGTTATAGTTAATAATTATTTTAGGTAAGGTAAAAGTTGTCTTCTCCTTTTAAGAAAACTCCCTAAATGCTTGGGAGTGGGGAAAGGAGCAATAGCTCCATACTCTCCATACTCTCCATACTCTCCATTGTCTTCTACATGTTGAGAGACCGTAGCGTTATAGAGTAAGCTGCGTAGTGGAACTTAAATGGATGCACCCATAACTTGGAGGGTGGCTTAACAAATAAAGCAGTGAGTGTTATGAATAGAGGGGAGAGTAGGAAAAGGGAAATATACTGTGGAAAGGCTTGAGGGAAGGGAGAAGAATAGAGAACATTGGAAGAAGAAAGTTTTTGTGGATGTGTTGCCTGTGGCATACAACATGTGAGTTCAATGTAAACCATTGAATGAGATATACGGTGTATATCTTAATATTGCTTTATGTCTATTACAATAGATTATACAGAGAAAGTTGTAGATGTTTACCCTCGACTGAGGATTAAAATTGTATCTATAACTATAGTATTTCATTTGTGATAGAGTCAAATGACTCAGATATTATGAATATTCTGATATTTATATTTATGTATCTTAAAAGAAAGGATACAACATGATAACTCTAGGAAAGGAGAGAGAGTCGAATACTCATGTTAGAGTAGTATATATTTTACTGTTATCAAATATGTTGGGAATGGTAATAACAATCGAAAGACTGGTTTTTCAAACCAATATTCATTTTCAATGTTTAGAGGCTGACTGTATTAGTCATATGGTCATATATATGTTTAGTGGCTGATTGTATTAGTCATATGGCCGTATATATGTTTAGAGGCTAACTGTATTAGTTGTATGGTTGTATATAAGTTTAGTGGCTGACTGTATTAGTCATATGGCCGTATATATGTTTAGAAGCCAACTGTATCAGTCATATGGTCGTATATATGTTTAGAGGCTGACTATATTAGTCATATGGTCATATATAATGTTTAGAGGCTGACTATATTAGTCATGTGGCCATATACAATGTTTAGAGGCTAACTGTGTAGTATTGAGGCCGAAGCATTATGATTTTGAAGCCAACTAACTAACCCTTTAGGCTGAATGTGATATATATAATCAGACCAAGAACTGTGAAATTGTATGAGGCCAACAGTAAACTATAGAAGGCTGATGGAGATAATTTATGAGGCCGACAGTGATATTGTTTAGAGGCCGATTGAGTTAATAAACTCAGGTCGACTGTGCCATATATTTAGGCCAAATGTAATACCATTTGGAGGCTGATGGTGGAAATATATATATATATATATATATATATATAGACCAAGTTTATAAAGACTGACTGTCATTTAAAACCAAGCTTAGGCTTAGCATTATGTTAAGGGTTGACAATATATTTAAGGAAGAACCCAAGAGAAAGTCATTTCTTAAACTATACCCTATCTTATGATTAGTGGTAGATTAAGAAGGTTAAGAGTGTGTTTGGGAAGCTTGAAAGCTAGTATAGAGACAAAGTCATAGACTCTTATTGTATTTTGGAAGTTCTTTCTTGATATATATATATATATATATATATATATATATATATATATAAACAGGAGTATTCTAATCTGTATGGTTACAAAGTTATAATGTATTATCGATAGATTATGGGCTGAATGTTTGTTAAGACAGATAGGGTCTTTAATTGTTAAATCTATATGACTAGAATGTCAACTTTATATATGTAGAAGATTAAGATTGAGTATAAGGCTAGGTAAACAAGCCATTGAGTAGATGATAGGATGTCATAGACCCATGATTGCAAGATTGCAAAGAGGGACTCAAAGTATGTTTGCACTAGTTATCTAAACTCACCCCTAGACTTGTCAAGATTGACCAGCAGATAAGGGTATAAGTCTCAAAGACTAAATTGGTTTAAGAAAAACCAAGTGAGTTATATATATACAAGGATATAATGATGAATAAGAATGTTGTCTCCAAGTCAAAAAAAGAGTGAGTGAACATACGACTAAGTATATATATGAAACTTTGGCCAAAGTAATGCAAAATTTACTGCTTGCATTGTCAGTTCACGGTGTACCAGATAGCTAAACAATCAAAATGGGTCATACATAGCTAGAGCTAGACTAGAGTTGTAAACTTGATTGGCATTAGCTAGGACACATCGCTAGTTCTTAGATGGCATATGGAATTAGTTGATTCTCATTATCTAATACCCTCATGAAGGGAAGGGACACTTCTAGGAAGGAAGGTGTATAGGGGACCGTCGGTCTATGGTTGAAGAAAATTCACCATGGTGATGCTCTCTTTCCCCTACAGTTGACTGTCGAAGACTTGTGAACAATAATACATTGCTTATTTTGTAAATGATATTGGTAAAAATTGAAAGTCATAAGAAATATGACCATTTGTTATATGTGCAATTTGTAAGTCACATGTGAAGCGACCTTCTTTTGAGATATGTATATTGTACTTGGATATTGTAAATCTAATTTATTGATTTGGATAATTCTCTCTTTTAAAAAATTAGTGTGATTATTTTCTTAATTATGTTTGAGTTTTCTAATATTCCAATTTGGATATTACACAAAAGGTTTCTTACCTGTCCACACTTCATAAGGTGTTGAATCAAGAGCCTTACAAGGAGTTTTGTTAATCAAGTAACAAGTGGTACACATAGCCTCTTCCCAAAAGCATTTCTCCAACTGTGAATCACTCGACATACTTCTGGATCTTTCCATCATTGTTCAGTTCATCCTTTCTGTAACATCATTATGTTGTGGTGTATACAAAGTTGTCTTTTGTCTGATTATACCTGCATGCTTACAAAACTCATCAAATTCCTTAGAGGAATATTCCCCTCCATTGTTAGATCTTAATATTTTGATCTTTAATCCTGATTGGTTTTAAACTAAGACTTTAAAATCCTTAAACTTAGTGAAAACTTCATATTTGTGTTTCATAAAATAAATCCATGTAAATCTGGATACATCATCAATGAAGGTGACAAAATAATGAGATTTTTTAATAGATCATTATCCACAGGTCCAAACACATCTAAATGAATAATCTCTAACTTCTCTTTTGCTATATTACTTCCTGAAGGAAACAATGTTATGTTTTATTTACCAAACACACAATGCTCATAGAAATCAAAGTGCTCATCAGAACAAGAGAAACCGTCCAACAATTCTTTATTCTTGATTGTTTTTAAAACATTATTACTGGCGTGACCCAATCTATGGTGCCACAACATACAAGTGTTTTCAAAAACATCAGAAATATAAGAGGAATTACAAACTGTAGTGGCATCTAGCCTAAACAAGGTTCCCAATCTTTTCCCCTTCACTACCACCAAGATTCCCCTCACCAATCTGCAACCATGTGCTTATCAAATGTTACATGCATTCCCAAATCATTCAACTTCGAAACTAAAATTAGATTTCTAGCTAATCCAAGAACATGCAAAACACTAGGGAGAGTTTTAATTCTCCCATCATTGGAACACAACATTACCTTGCCTTTCCCAACTATCAGATATGTAAATTTGTCTCCAAGGTACACTTTACATCCATAATACTCTTCGTATGTGGAAAACCATTCTTTATGCAGGGTCATATGATATGAGCATCTTGAGTCAACCAACTAATGATCATTAGAAACAACATTGCATGCAAAAATTAAAACATCTTCACCTGTATTCAAGGACTTATCAGTAGTGGAATCCCACTATTTCTTTAGGTTTCTACATTCCTTTTTCACATGCCGTCTTTTTCTGCAATTCCAACACTTAACTTTGTTCTTTTTTCTAGGAGTCTTAAAATGGCCCATAGATTTGTCCTTCAATTATTTCTCTCCTTTTGGCCCTTTTTCCTTGGACCTTCCCCCCACATTGAGAGCCTCAGTGTTACCCTCAGAAGTATTCGTCCTCATCTCATGTGCCAACAAAGTTGCAACAAGGCAATCCAACTTTGGATCTTCAAGGTTAGAAATAATAGCAAGGATAACATTCTCTCAAATTTAGATTGTAAAGGTTAAAATTTGGATAGTTGAGTTTTTGTTAGTTTTTGGTGTGTATCCTCCTTTCACCCTTTCATTCAAAGACCTAGGGTCGAGTGGAAATGCACTATCATACCCTAGGTCATTGTGAGATGTAGGAAACTTGGATTTGTATGATTTGATTATCAATTATGCTCAATTATACTTCAAAACCCTAATTATGCAAATACGGAAGTAAACAGATGAATATCATAAAATGCTGCTACAGAAAGATGTAAAATGGCAGATAACTGTGCACCTATTTTCAGGGTTTAGAAGCGGAACAATCAGGGACTAATGAGCAGGTGCCCAAGTCTAATGCCTAGGTTTTTGTCAGGATCTAGAAGCTTAGTCTGCAACCTATTCCTACAGTCACAGAGATTTTCCCGTCACTAAATCTGGAGGACTAAAGAGAAGGCGCCCAAATCTAGGGTGTTGTTTTCAACTCTAATCTACAAATCCAATACTCTGTAATGCCCTCTTGCAACTCCACTTTTTCTGTATCTTCAACCTGTAAACTATAATCACAAAAACTTTGGGAGGGGGTTGTGGTATTTAGAGGCTTGCCTCAGTCAAGCCCTAGAGAGACATTAAAGCCTTTCACACACCATTGTTAGATAGAGAGTGTGTGCCCTTGTGAGGCAGAGGCAAAAACCAAATGATAAATGCTCAAAAACACAAATGATGTCACCTTATAGTGAAGATCTCATGGGAGGAAGAAGCTCTTCATGCCATGAGGAGATGATTGCTCAAATCTACAAATACAAACACATAGACAACACAAATCTACTCTTGCTACACAATGAATGCCTTGAATCATCTTTAGAATGCCAAAAGATCACAATTGCTTGCTAGTAATCATCTAGTTTACAAATGAGTGCCTAAACATGCTTATATATGCAACTACAAACACTCCTACCAAGAATTTTGTTTAAACTTACCGTGTCGGCATAGGACCCAAATAACGGTCACAAGCTGACACTACAAATTTGGGAGTGACCCAAAATAGGGCAGGACTAGGTTGTGGGTGCCCAAGACCTCCCCCTATTTTGGTTAGGGTTAGGTTCAAGGGATCCCCCTAGGACCAATTTGTCATGAAACTTAGGGATCATTTCATTAGGATGTCGAAATGTGATGCAAGATGTCCTAAATGTAGATAAAAGACCTAAGAGCTAAACCTTATGAGGTAAAATCCCCCAAGGGGACATTTTCTGATGTTACATTTAGCCCCCACTTTAATGTATGTATAAACATGAGGCCAATACATGCATCAAAGTACGGTCAACAAACATAGCAAACATGCCAAGAACGAAGAAGACACGTTAAACACATTGAAGACAATGACAGACACACAAAACACAGAGAAGATAGTTATAGTCACCAAAACATGAAGAATACAACAGATGTATAGAAGACAATTAATGCATGGAAGACAAGAATGATTTCTTTTCTTTTCTTTTTCTCATATATATGAAATGCAAATGCAAGTATAGGAAAGTAAACACACCTCCCATAATGCAAGAAGCACTCATTGCGTTGGTCTTTAAACTGCATATATGTGGAAACACACATGCAAGACATGCCAAACCTCCCAAAATATAGGACACACTCATCGCGCTGGTCTTTAGACTATATATGGGGCAACAGACACACTAAACAAAGAAAGCATGCCAAACACACACACTTTTAAGACACGGAGAAAACACGACAGACAAGCGATGGAGTGTTCCTATTTCTAGGCTTATCACCACCTTAGGCACATTATAGGCACATACCAACGATTGGGCTTCACCACAATAATCACCGAAGACACACTTAAGGGTTGAGTTAGTCACAAAACTACTCCCCGACTCCACAGAGGACTTTTTGAAAATGACAGGATGAGCACTCTCCACAAGAGATACACCACCCCCGCCTCCACAGAGGGCTTAAGATGATTGATTGATTGCAAACAAACTCAAAGTGTAGGAGGGACTCATCGCCACCAATCTTTAAACTGCACCTGAGGACAAGCACATTGCTAACATCTACAATAGATAGCTTACCTTATATATTCCCCCACCTTAAGGTGGTTGATATCATGCATCGATATCAAGTACATTAAGGTAGGAAGAAAACACACAAGGGAACACATACTTTTGCAAAGCCCATGCCCCTCGGATGTGACATGTACTTTACGATTGCCAAATGTTCCCACAAACACATCCCTGCAAGAAACATGTTAGTGTCTACATGATCATGATAAACAACATCAATGCATATGATTAGTCACACAAAGAGCCAAGGTTATACTATGAAATCAAAGATCGAGGATAACCATGGGGCTATATCACAAAAATCTTTGAACTAAGTGCCACCAAGGTGAGATTCAAAGACAAACAAAGTGCATGGAGCAATAGTATTGTTAATGTTTGTAAGTGAGATAAAACATCATCAAAATCACTACACAGAAAGCATGAGTGCTTCTACTATCCAAGCGTCGGATAAGATATACAACCCCATTGTCATATTAGGAACTAAGTCCAATTTTTTATTTCTCGCTAAAGGGACGCTAGGTCCGCATTAGTATAAATGTTTTTTGTCATCCACCTGCTAGATAGAAACACTAGAGGAAGGGAAACAATAAATAAGAGAGGAGAAATAAGTTTCTTAGGGACAGTCACATAGGAGGGTACCCCCAAGTCACCAACTGCAATGCTATGTCCGTAAGACAAAACACACAACAATGAAATCAGAGAGAGAGGCAATATAGAAGAATGATGATACAAATAGAAGGTCACAATAGAGGCGGTCTCTTGGTATCCTGGACCTTACAAGAGAATCAAGGGTCATCCCAAGAGGCCTAAACAACACATAACACATCATGGGGGAAGCACATCACGAGGGATGAAGGGTTAGAAATACTTACCTAGTAGGGTCTTTGTATCAGATTTTTGAACTTGTGAACCTCTTGGAGAGGAATTTGATCATGTTAAGTGCAAAGTTTGAGTGGTTCTTATGGAAGTCTTGTTTATTATCATGTGATGCTTGTTTTTTAAATCCTTGTCTAAATAAAACTTTTTGTTGGTTATGAGGAGGAGAAACACTATTATTTCCAACTGCTGACAGTCGTCTTACTCTTTTATGGTTTTTAGTGAGTTTGCATTGTTGATGCCACCTAACACAGTAACATGAATCATCCTATACCATCTCAATCATTTGTATCAGTTGTTCTATTTTTCTTTCTGATGTGTTTTGGTTATCTCCCGATCCATATAAGGATAACAGAGGAGGAACCTCAACATAAATTCCATTTCTTCGTGGACGAGGTGGGTTTTCCAACTTTTGCTTATCCATTTCAATCATTCCCATGATACTATCATAGTCTAAATAATCATCATCCTCTACTTCCACTAAATCTTGTTCCAACATATTGTTATTAGTATGTTTAGGGAAAGGATTAGTGAAGATTTGTAAATTTTAATTCGGCGGAGCAACTGACTTATTTCTGTTATCATTCACACCCGATACCTGTATGATATTCGAATCGATGAGGTCTTGTATTTCATGTTTAAGACACATACATCGTTCAGTATCATGTCCTTATGTTCGATGAAAATGACAAAAGGCATTACCATTGAAGTAAGGTCCTTGTGCTCTACTAGGATCAATAGGCTTAATTGGGGGAAGCTTTAGAAGGTTATTACTCAGCTTGATTCATGATAGAATGATAAGACTCAGATATTGGAGTAAAATTTCTTGGTTGATATGATGTCTTTTTCAGAGTAGTGATAGCAGACACATTAGAAAAGTCATTCGTATTTGGTCCATTAATCTTGATGAAACTCCTATTATTATTATTTATCTTAAAGTTGTTTTGTGATGATCCACCCATGGATTGACTAAATTGAGCCAATGAGTTTTGGTTTTCATACTGACTAAACGAAAGTTGGTAATCACGAAGGGCAATACATAAGTGTTGAAAGGAGTTATACTTCATCAAGAGGATCTTATCATAGATGTTAGGTTGTAGATTAGTGATAAACACCTTCAGAACATCCTCATCTTTCATTTGATATTGGATTTGCATATATAAAGCTTGATACTAACTAATAAACTCAGTTAACTTCTCTTTCAAACCTTGCTTGCAATGAACTAAGTCAATCCAAGAGACTTGAGGTCCAATGTTTGCTTGAAAATGTTGTAAAAATTGATCAATCAACTACGAAAAGGAGTGTATTGAATTCAGAGGCAAAGAGCAAAACCATTCTAAAGTAGTATCTTTGAGAGATCGCAGGAAAAGTTTTGCCAACAAATCCTCTTCAAAATAGAAATCACTACACATAGCTATGAATGCTGCCACATGAGTATTAGGATCACCTTTTCCACCATATTTTTCAAAGCGGGGAGTCTCAAACTTCTCAAGCATAGGAGTTTTCAAGATTGCATAGGAAAGAGGATTACAGGCATGATATGTTGGTATATTAGGTTGCAAAGAATTTGTCAAATTTGTTACCTTTTGTTGTAAAGCAGTCGTGCCCTGCAAAAGTTGGTTTAGGATGGCATCATTGGGAGATTCAGTTTGTTGTGAGGAGTTGGAACCAAAGTGAGGAGGTGATTGAGCTTGAGATATGATAGGCAGAGGCTATGGATAGGTCAACGGTGGTTGAACATAATGGTAGGTGGAGGGTGGTTGAGAATAGCTATATGTAATGGGAGGTTGAGAATAAGTGGGATGAAGGGGTGGTTGAGAACAATTATTCATAGAAGAGGTCCCCTTAGAAACCAAATTCTGATAATTAAATCCCATAGCTTTGTAATTAGTGCCATTAGATACTCCAATACCAGTGGTAGCATTACTACAAGCATTCACATCAGTTGTTAAGATCATTGATGTAAAGGTAGATATTCTCGTAGTCAGTAGAGGTATTGATACTTGTGTGTGAGATGGTGACAAGGTGTTATTTATCACTTTTACACATTCAGTCACTTGCATGATATTAGTTTGCACAATATGTGCTAAACCACGGTCTTGCATTAACATTGTCTTGTCCTTCTTTTATCAATTATCTTACATGGTGAATCATGGGAATTCAGCTAGTTTTTTTATCAAGTTTATCTATTTTCTCATCAAATAAATGTCCTGTCGCCTCAATAATATCATCAACATCATGAAAAGTTTGCTCTTCCATTGTACTTGTGATAGGTGTAATATCTTGTAGCATTTGTGTCTCTCCTTTTGTAAAGAAGGTGTTCAATGTACCGACTTCTTCAAGAGCACTAGATCCCATGTGTCTTATGCTTCTTATTAAAGGAATATTTCTCTTAGGGCTGTTATTACGACAACTTAAAACCTAGTGAAAATACACGAAAATATGCAATTTTTTCAGCAAATCTCAATGCAAAAGAGCATGACAAAGGGTGTTGTGAGGAAAATGATGATGAAAATAAAATTATATCAGTAATAACAGCCACCTAATGCCAAAAATTCCATCACAACATGCTTATAGTGCCACTCAAGATCAAACCCTAGTGACAATATAGCAAAAATATGCCATTTTTCACGATTTTTCAACTCCAAGACCTAATAAAAGAGGTGTTGTAAAGAATTTTAGGAGGTGTATAAAATAATAGAAATTATATCAGTCACCTCAATCCATAAAATTTGTCACAACACGTTTGGAGTGCAATCTAGGTTAAACCCTAGGGCAAATATAGCAAAAATGTGCAATTTTTCGCCAAATTTTCAATACAAGAGCTCAATAACAAGGTGTTGTGAAGATTTTTAAGAGTGGAAGAAGATAATAACCCTGATAACAACCAATTAGTGCAAAAATATTCTTCACAACATGCCTATGGTGCAAATTTTGAGAGTTGATAAGGCCAAATCTAGTGAAAATCAAGGTTTTTCAAGCCCTAGGTTTTAGATCTTGATGCAAAATGTTATATGAATGTCTTGTAATATGTTTTATAATGAAAATTAAATCCCCTCAGATTTTAAAATGATTTTCACACCCTACCATGCAAAATGCAAGTGCAAATCTAAGGAAAAATCAATGAAAATGCTAGTTTTTGTTGAAATTTTCTATGTAAAAATGCAAAATTTTGAGATCTAAATGCAAATTTACACTAAAATGCAACACTACAGCCAAATGAAAATTTGAATTAGTGTCTAAGATCAGTAGAAAAATATGAAACAAGATTTTACCTACAAACCCTAGTTTTTGAAATTACTAGGTTATATGCAAAATGCAAAATTTCCAACAAAACCCTAGCAATTTTATGATAAAAATGCAATGCAAGCTATTGAATTTTTGCAATTTTCTGAAATTTAGCTCATATCTAATGCAAAAATCATAAATTTGATGAAATTCACATTAATTGTTGTCATATAGAAACCATATGGAAATGCAATCTAGGGTTTGCAATTTTTTTTCAAATTTTTTCAAATTTTACAATTTTTTTTGTAATTTTTCCAATGCAATAAGATGAATGAATGAAATAACTGCAAATCTGAAGCAAAACACTCAGCAAGGTGCAAACAAGTCCAACAACATAGGTTCACCAAAATGTAAAGGGTAAAATTTGGATAGTTGAGTTTTTCGTAGTTTTTAGTGTGTATCCTCCTTTCACCCTTTCATTCAAGGACCTAGGGTAGAGTGGCAATGCACTATCATACCCTAGGTCATTGTGAGATGTAGGGAAACTTGGATTTGTATGATTTGATTATCAATTATGCTCAATTATACCTCAAAACCCTAATTATGCAAATACGGAAGCAAACAAACGAATATTAGAAAATGCTGCTATAGAAAGATGTAAAATGACAGATAGATGTGCAGTTGTTTTCGAGGTTCAGAAGTGAAATAGTCAGGGAAAAATGAGTGAGCACCCAAGTCCAATGCCTAGGTTTTTGTTAGGATCTGGAAGCTCAGTCTGCAACCTATTCCTGCTGTCATAGAGATTTTCTCATCATGAAATCCAGAGGACTAAAGAGCAGGCGCCCAAGTCCAGGGTGTTGTTTTCAACTCTAATTTGCAAATCTGACACTTTGTAATGCCCTCCTGTAACTCCACTTTTTCTATATCTTCAACCTATAAATTGCAATCACAAAAACTTTGGGAGGGGGTTGTGCCCCAAAGAGACATTTAAGTTTTTCGAACACCGCTGTTAGATAGAGAGTGTGTGCCCTTGTGAGGCAGAGGCAAAAACTAAATGATAAATGCTCAAAAACACAAATGATGTCACCTTGCAGTGAAGATCTCATGGGAGGAAGAAGCTCTTCATGCCATGAGGAGATGACTGCTCAAATCTGCAAATACAAACACATAGACAACACAAATATGCTCTTGCTACACAATGCCTTGAATCATCTTTAGAATGCCAAAAGATCACAATTTCTTGCTAGTAATCATCTAGTTTACAAATGAATGCCTAAACATGCTTATATATGCAACTACAAACACTCCCACAAAGAATTTCATAATTTAAACTTACCATGTCGGCATAGGACCCAAATAACGGTCACAAGCTGACACTAAAAATTTGGAACTGACCAAAAATAGGGCAGGACTAGGGCGCTAGAGCCCAAGTCCTCCCCCCCTATTTTGGTCAAGGTTAGGTTCAATGGATCCCCCTAGGTCCCATTTGTCATGAAACTTAGGGATCATTTCATCGGGATGTCAAAATGTGATGCAAGATGTCCTAAATGCATATAAAAGACCTGAGAGCTAAACCTTATGAGGGAAAAGCCCCCAAGGGGACATTTTCCAATGTTACATAGGCAAAGAACAAAGTAGAAGTATACATTTATCTTCATCTTCAACTATAGCATATACAAAATCAAGTTGACTCAAAAGTAAATTAAAATTATTCAAATGCTTTGCAATGGAATCACCCTCTTTCATTTTAACTGAAAATAATTTCCTCCTTAAATAAAGCTTGTTTACCATGCTCTTGGCTTGATAGATTAGTCTCTTCCTTCGAGACATTCAACAAGACAAAATTTGCAAGACACAGTCAGATGGTTCCCCTTTCCTTCTTATCCAACCTTTCCCATTCTTCCGCACTCACATCATCAAGCTTCTTGTCTTTCGTAATAGCCAACCACTAGTTTCTTTCCTCAAGCAAATCCTCCATCTTCAACTTCCATAATTCATACCCCGTACCGTTGAACTTCTCAATTTCCAAACGAGAGGTTGAAGTAGTAGATTGAGCCATTAATACTACATAAGATCTGCAAAAAAAATAACCAAATCTCCCACTGCTACTAAACAACCTTCACACTACCACCCAAGAATCAAAACTAGCCAGGCTCTAATACTAAATTTTAGAAATGAAGGCAACAACTGCCCAAATGGAAATCTGACTACAATATGTTTATGATCTTAAAGCAGTGTATTATGAATAGAGATTGCATATGGAAATGAAATCACAACACAAGAATAAACACCATAGAAGAATAAACCATATGAACACCAAATATAACGTGAATAAAACCCTTTCAGGTAAAAAGCTCCATCAAGAAAAGAGACTCAAGTTGTATTATCTTCAAAATTTGAAATACATAATACATGCACTTCCTCTCTCTCTCCAATCTCCAATCCAGTAGAACCTGTGTACAAGAAAACTATGATGAACAACACATACAAGGCACTATATTTATAGAGGTATTTCACTCCCCAAATTAGGTGTCCACTTTCTCTCTCCTTGGATACTCAACATGCAACATTAAATGACCTCGGTCCTCTTACATGCTCATGCCACATGTCAATAGTCAACCATGCAAACTTGGGCATTAATGGACAAGAATACACACTTACGGGGTAATAAATATTGTCATAACCATCATAGATTCCATCATAACAAACCCTAAATAGTATCTTCTCAATATGGGTGCCTAGTGCTAAGTATAGCAACTTACAAGCAATAAGTATCCGACATAAGTTGTCATATTGTCATATAATCTTATGACAACTTACAATTGTCATAGATTCTCTTACAACCACTTACCAACTTTATGATGTGTGTCATACAAGAAAAATATATATGATTCCTCAAAGGTGGCAACTACCCTCAATTACTCTTGATTTTTACAATTACCATCAGTAAATGTTACTCTGTAACTACCGCGGGTAACTTCAAAACTTACCGATGCAATAACTACATAATTACCGTCCTCGGTAAATAATTTTTACCATTGCTAGTGAAACTTGTACATCCCTTATGGGTGATTTATAAACAATATTAGGAATAATAATTACAAGGATTTACAAGGTTAATGGCACCTGTTTCTAACAGAAGCAAGCAAGGAAGAGAAATCTTGAAAGTTTAAAATTGGGACTCAAGGATTAGGGATTATGAATACCTTGTGCAATTTGGGAGTGAGGGATGAAATGGTCTAAAAGTCTATGATCAGTAGGGATTGGGATTTTGATATACCTAGTACCATAATGTTGAGGGCAAGGAAAACTCTAAAGCTTGTTAGGGTTAGAGGTTTGAGGTTTTGAGATTCAATCTTATTAAGATACGATGGTAGAGAAAATCCCATGAACCTACCATGTTGTATAAATTGGGACATAGGAGGATCAAATCCTTAGGGACTAGAGCGAAGAAAAGTTTGTAGGTTTGTGCAAGAGTGATGAATGCCAGAGTTTAGGGAATGAGAATCGATGGTACTACCTCTCTTTAGGTATGAAGGTAGGGAAAATTTTAGGAGACCTCCAAATAGTGGAGATCAAGACTCAAGAGGATCAAATAATTCATCAAGAAAGCAAACAAGGAAGGAGAACTCTAAACGATTGGGAAACAAGAGAGTGGAATAATAGGTAGCATGGATCTAAGGAAAGACATGCCAACAAGTAGAATCATGAAGGCCCAAAATTAGGGATTCAAGGGTTGGGATTTGAAGAAAAAAGGAATGGTGGCAATGAAAAACCTAGGATCCCAAAATGAGGGGAAATGGTGGATCGGGAGAATTAAGAAAATGTATCAAAGTATGGAAAGTCCTAAAAGGTCAAAATAAGAGGAAATAGGGAATCGAGGATTTAGAGGAAGAGGTGTGCTAGTATGAGAAAGTTTGAAATCCTTCCTAGGGATAGAAATTGAGTCAAATACCCTCATACTTAGAGTATTTTAACAATTTGGGCACATGAACAAGACATGAGGGGAGGCAAAGCACAACACCAAGCATAAATTGACCAAAGGGGGCCCATTGAAGAAATTCTTTGATCAGATATCAATAAGGGAAACTAATGGAATCAGAGAAACCCATTGGGCACAAAATGTAACATTGCGACATGAGTACAAATATGGATCATGAAAATGATACAAACACTAAGCCAAAAGAGGGTGCCCTAATTTCATCAAAAATTAGGGAGGGTGATGTAGATGGGCATGAATAGTTAGAGTTAGATGATACCTAACTTGCAGAGTCATCATGATGTCTTTGTCATGTGATTAGTGAAGTCTTTCACTTGTGCTACTATTCTTGTTGCATTGGTGATAGGTTTCATGTGTGTTGTTGTGCTTTGTCACAACATCTTGTGTATGTGAATGTGCAATGTGACATGTAAATGTCACACTTGCAACATAAAAAAATTGTTCATCCAATTTTTATTTGTTAATTTCTTGAGTGAAATATTGGGGCATTAGATTTGGTGTTAGAGCCCATGTTGCAATATTGGGAACTCTGGTTTGTGTGTTTGCTAGTGTGTTGCAAGTTGCATGTTTACTAGTGTGTTGAAAGTTGTGTGTTACTAGTTGTGTGGTTGCTATCTATATGCTTGCCTACTCATGTATCTTTCTTGTAGGTGTGATTGAACTAATGTTTGTTTTGATCTAACCCATGTAACTTGGTTGTGAAGGAGGATTCCTCCTAAGTATTACTAACCTCGTCCGGGGAACAAGTAACCCTAATAGAAAATCTTCTAAAATTTAGAGTGAAGATCCTCATGTAGTGAGATAGATTTAGCTAGAGGGAGAGCTTGGGTTTTTGTAGGTAGTGGGATTATTTTAGGAGTTATTGGTAAGGTTTCCCCTAGGTAGGAGGAAACTTAACTAGGTAGTTCTTAACCTTCATAGGAAATGGGAGAAACCTAGGTAGTTCTTAACTATGTAGTTCTTAACCTTCATAGAAAATGGGCTCCATGTTAGTCTAGAGTGCAGGAGGTGCCTAGATAGTAGCAAACTCAAAAGGAGGTTACATAGGTGGTGGATGACCCAATGTGGTGGTGTCCATATGAGAGATCTTCTTCGAACACATCCATTGACCTTTAATTGATTCACTGGAGGAACCCAAGCTAGGATTTAGCTCTTGGCCCTTGATTGTTATTTTTTATGAACCCTCATGGTAGTAATACTAGGGCTAGATATGCCATCATGTAGTTACATAGGTTTACTTCCACCTAGTGGCATGAGGAGGAACAAAAGCATCACCTAACAATTGACACAATTTCTTGGGAAACCTTCTTGGAGAGGTTTTGCGCTTGTTATCTTTTAGAGCATTTTAGGTAGTGTCATGTGGATATATTCCAAGAGCTTCAACAATTGGGTAAATGATAATGGAATAGTATAAGAATCACTTCTTCAATCTGAAATAGTATACAAAAGTAGTTAAGGATGAGAAGTTTCTGGTTCATAGGTTTGTGAGGGATTTGAACCCTCATACCATTGGTGGTGTTCGAGTTTTGGAACATGAGACTCTAGAGATTTTAGTTGAGAAGGCAAGGTTGGTGGAGGAGAATTTGGATAGAGGCCATGAAGGTTAGATGGGTACTCAAGAGTGGTACTATTTTAGGCAGGGCCTAGCATTTGAGGATCTCAGCCCCAACCCAAAGGGAGTTTCAGGACTTCTTTAGTGTTAGCACCTAAAAAACAAATTCCCAAAAATGCTTGTTTTGCCCCAAATTCAGTAAAATCCCTTTTTTCCCTTGCATTTTAAAACCCATCATATATACCTGATCTGAGAGAATTTAAATGCGTTTCTTTCAAGAAATTTCAAAGTAAAACTCCCCCAAGTTAGTGTGTTTTCTTCCCTTAGAAAAATCTATCCATTTGAGGGCTTTGTTGGCAAATTGGCAAGTTTGCGAACTGCCGATTTCATCGACTGAGTGAATGTGAGTTCGTGACTTCGCCGGTTTGCCAATAAGGCGACTAGGTGGCAAAAGAGATAGGGTTTGAAAGAAGCAGAAGGGACTGCAAGAAGTAAATAGTTTTCTATGGAATAAAGGAAAGAAAGAAAACTAAGTCTTTTATCAACAAAAGTTTTAGTTCATAAACTTGAAAGTTCATTGACTAAAGAGTTAGCCGTTGTGAAGGTTCACCTACAACCAACTTTGCCACCATGATGATTCACTGATTGAAGGGAAAGAAACAAGGTTTGCGGTGGGGGAAGTTTTCTAAGTAAAAAAAGGAATGTTTGAGTCTGGGTCGAGGAAACCCTAGGTTTGTGAACCCTTGGTTTCGCTAATGGAAGGTTTGCTAGCAGACTTTTCCTAACAAAGGGAGGCATAAGGTAAAGGAAAGTCAGCAAGAAAAGAAGGCTACAAAAAAGGTTAAGGCAAAAAGGTTTCTAAGGGTTTTATTGACAAATCAACAAGTTTGCAGACTGTCGATTTCGCCGACCAAGTTCATGGGTTCATGGTTTCATTAATTCGTTGATAAAGCAACCAAAGGGAAAAAGAAAGAGTTTGAAAGTGAGAAAAAGAACAAGTCAAACAAAGAGAAGAAAAGGTAAAGAAGGGATAGTTTGCCATGGGGCGACTTCACCAACAACAAAGAAAAAGGAAAAAGGAAGTGGCAAAATAAGAAGTTCGTGATGAAGAGAATTCATCGATAAAGCAAATAAATAAGGAGAAAGTGCAAAAGGAGCCTTTGCTAGGGAAATGGTGAGTTCGTGAACTTGATAGTTCACCAACTAAGAGGTTACTACCCAGTTTGCCGACAAAGGAGAATAAGAAGGTGCCCAATGCACATAGAGAAATGGAATCAGGATTTAGATGGCCTGATAATGATGAAGATGAAGATCAACCTGGTAGATTCTTTAGGTACAGTTAGATTTAAGGAAGGGGCCTGTAAGTGAAAATTGGACAACACTTTTAACATGTTGTAAAAGCTTTGAGGGGTGTGATTTCCTAAACTTGCACCATGACTTTAGGATGAAACTTGCAGGTTTGTATTCAACATTAATGTGTTGCAAGCTAAGGTCAGGTGGTTGAAATAGTAGAGATCTTCAATGCAAAAGGACTAGAATTAAATGTAAGGATGAAGTGTCTCAGCAAGTAAATCTTTTGTTGGTACTTCCATTCTAAAAGGGTGCCAGGGTATGGGTATTTTTAGGTCTAATGATCTTCTGACAGGACCTTTGGGTCAGCATTTTAATGCAACATGGGTTTCTTGTTGTAGCACCTGGAGGTGCATGGTAATAGAGTGCTATATATGCACGTTTCAGTGACGTTTGTTGGGGTTGGTTCTTTGTTGGTGGTTGGGGCCTATGTAGGTCTAAAATGCTTCTAGGGCTCCAAATTACACCATGTCAAGTTGCAGAGAAGTAATGGAATGGTGAGACAGGTGAAAGATAGTGTGTTGTAAGGATTGTGTAGAGAATGTCTCCATGATTGTTTGTATGTATTTAGGGTCTTTCCTCTTATCACATATGTTGATAATTTTGTATTGAACATTTGAAAATGTGGCAACATTTTAAATATATTACAAGCCTTGTAATTGTCGTATGTTCTTTGCATTTGAATGCATGCAGTTCTTTTCTGGATTACTAAGTATGTTTGAGCACAAAACCTACAATCTGATACAATCTATGCTTAGATCAATTTTTCTTTGTTTCCCTTCCATTGTTTTCTTTTCTTTCGTTTGTGACTGTATAGCCCAATTGGATTGGCACTAGTCTTGCCTCCATTCTAGACTAATCTCACATTATTTAAATCAAACAAACATTTACCAGTGGTTTAGGGAAAAAACCATCTTTCCTTTGCATATACCTTCACACAGTTTGCATTAGCTATATAGGGGTTTTGTGGCATCCAGTTGTTCTTAGTTTAGTGACAGTCTTTGGGACCAAGACAATGAGTTGGGTTTGGTTGTCCATTTATTTTTAGTTGTTCATCTGGTTTGAAATCAATACTTGTTATGGTATACCCCTTGGAATATCCCTCTAGAGTTTAAGCTAAGCTCAAAGTGTAGAGGAGCCTACCCACTCCTATCAATTGGCCAAAATCACCTTTAACCTGTTGACAAACCTCTTTCAATCACCTTGACAACACACCTAGCCTAGGTGATTATGAAATGTTTTAGGGTTTTGGGTTGTAGTTATTTTGGGAACCAACAAATTGGCACCATTGCTGGAGACATAATATCTTGGTTTAGATTTTGAAAGACCTTTGCAACGCAGTCACTGAAGAAGTTTGCAGCCGTTGTCGGGTGTGTGTTGAAGTTGGCAGCTTGTCAACTTACACTAACATATTGGTGCCATTTCTGGGGACGAATTGAAAGGTTGAGAAATTTGAAGGCCTTGGTAATAGTAAGTCTGTAGTTTGCATTTTAATGTGTTTGGGTAAGTTGGCAACCTGTCATCTTACACCAACATTTTGGTGTCGTTGCGAGGGATAATACTATTGGGTTAAATTCATTTGAAGACTCTGCTGGTGAGCTAAACCCAAAATCTATTTGTGGCCTTGAAGATCAGTCACACTTCAAGGAATTCCTCTTTCGAAGAGGTGGAGACTCTGCTGTCAAAGAACAAAAAATTGTTACTACTACATTGGTTGCTATTGGTGATTTGAATGCTTCATCTCAATATGCAGCAGGCGGGTGAAATAAAGGTACATGGTTTTTTATCTTCCTACTTTCAGAGATTGTTGGTCCTTTCATGTTGAAGGAACAAATTTGTATGCCTCAATTTTTTGCCTTGCATTATAGGATATTATAGTCATGGAAGGTTGGTATGGATATGACTATTCTAGGGCTTCTCCTTTATCTAAGTCTTCCTATGTATCATACCCTAGGAACTATATTCGAGTGGATTCCCATGACTATCCTAGAAATACATTTCCTATTTATGGCTTTGCCTGTAATACAAACCAGAACCAATATGCAACCATGCAAAATAAAAGTGACTTAGCAATGCAACAATGTGAGATTGATAAAACTAAACAACTATTAGTCTTTGCTGCAGCAAGAAAAAGAATTAGAAAATCAAATCATGCTATGTCAGTCCAAGCTGCAATCCAATACCTTTCCTATTGTTTATAGTAGCTCATATTTTTGGCCTTCCCATTGCCACTGAAAACACATACAAGCAATTGGACCTCTCATGGGTTGATTATGAAAAGTAGTCCAAGTCCACAAAAATATATTATCAGATGCCATTATCTAATGGGTGTGATGTTTATGATGGAAAGGCACATATCGAGGCATTTTTAAACTTCATGGACAAATTTTGATTTGAAGATGAAGATGGATGAGATTTTTTTTATATCTCTTTGTGGATTGGCATGAATGTGGCTTGTTGGATTCCCTGACCATCACTTTTCTTCCTAGAATGACTTGGTGGTTGTGTTTAAGGAGTTTGCAAATGGTTTAGACCCTGCAGTTCTTGTCCAGGAACTATAAGATATCATATGGCAGGAGGGAGAGTCTAGGCATGGAGTTTAGTCACAGGTTAGTGGTTGCCTTGACCAAAATACCAGAAGCCTTCAGATCTGACTTACCTACTTGTATTGACATGTTATTCATAGCTTATGATGATGGCTTAGATTCAATATAGGAGGAGTTCAATATAATGGCAACATGCATACAGATACCTTGATTTCATTAATGGTTTGAACTAGGATATGATTGCTAAATCTTTATCCTCAGATGTAGAGGCAACTGGTAATGAACAAGTTGTTGTAGGCAGCAAGGACATGGAGGGTGATTCAAACACAATGTCAGGTGATGATTATGTGTGCAGGAGGGTAGATGAAGGTGATGGTGCATCATATGACAGTGATGCAAATGATGAAAGCAGTGTGTGCACCTACCTTTGGCTAGACAGTTCATCAAGCGAAAGTGAAAATGATGAAACAAATGGTGACTTCCAACCTAATGATGAGGTATGTGGCCTACTGAACTAAGAGGATGCTATGTACAGGGATGAATAGTCAAATGGATCAGCTTCTGAAGCTAAGTATGAAATGTGTACACAAGTAAGTAAAACATGGGATGAGCAAGAAACTTATTTCTTGTTTGATACGCTGCCATATTTTGTTCTTGTTGTATGTGATGAAGCAGTTAGTACTTGTTTGCATGAGGTTGATGTAGAGGTGGTTGTATTTGATGATAACCGATCATAGATAGTTGATGGTGTAGCCATGGAGTTTCAGTGTGAAGAGTTTGCCCTAGATTTTGAAGATGGTGATGATGTGGATGCATATGCGAACCTATATTTGTGGTGCAAGGTAGGTTGTCTTCCTCATGCAGATTGTGATTCACATCAACCATAAGGAAATGATGAAGAAATGAATGTGGAAGAAGATATGTGTTAGCATTTTTTTTGCAGTAGCAAGTATGACACATCAGAGTGTGTCAAGGAGTACAAAATGGAGAGGCAACTTGAAGATTGAGAGTCTTCACTTGATGTGCCTCAAATTTCTAATCTGTATGATGATAGTGCAGAATTGGATTTGAATCAAATCTTTAATTCAATCATGGAGGAATACATTAGCATTTGTGGTGCAACTAGGTCACAAGAACTTGAACAATCATATGACATAGCCCAGCTTGAGGCCACATTCAAGCAAGATGCATTTCAGCTTGATTCTAAGGAGGATAGTTTTCTTCATGCTGATATTTATGCAGATCTAGATATGCATCATGCTAATAAGGATCTTGAAGCTAAATATTGCTATGTGAGTCAATATGATGATGGGCCCTTTTATCTATGGCTGCCATGTCTTGGTGGTAGTCATTTCCATTTTCAACATAATGGTATGAATAGTTGCAATTTGTATGTGCATGCATGCAAGGTGTTTTTATTGCTAGTGTTTGGTGATCAGTGCAACAAAGGGTTGAGGGAGATCATATCCTTCAATAAGCATGTCTTTGATAGGGGCAAGTAGCTTCACTAATTTATTACAGGGTTGGCCTACAATGTTTCAAAATTTTGGATGTACAGTCAATTTTCTTTTGTGCCTTTGACTGTATGTTTTCCTATAAATGTAAGCATCAAAATCATGCACAACCTCCATGAGGACACCGATGATGACTCACAATCCTTGCCACGTACATGCAAGCATGAAACAATGCCCTCCCAGTCACAATTCTCTTGGTAGCATGTGGTTTCTTCTTCCTTTTGTTGTTTCCCCTTTTTCATTCTATCCCTTTCACTACTTTCAATACTTTTTAACATTTGTCAATTTGCATTTTCTGTGCTTGTGTCTTTGTCCCTAAGCCTTGTATTCATCCATTTGTTGTGTTTTCACCTCTCCATAATGTTTTTCATCCATTCCTACACCTAGAATCCCTCTTGAGGACCTCCCAAGCCATCTCTAACTTTCATTTTTGAGTTTCAATCAACTAGTACAAATCTCCCCCTATTATTTTCAAATCTCCCTCAAGAGATCCTACTTTTGCAAGTGGAGATTTGGTTTTTGACCCCTATTTGACCAGTTTTTGGAGGCAGATCCCCTTCTTTTCTCCTCCTCTTCCATCTTCCATCATGAGATTTCACCCAGGACCCCTCCTTTGAGGGTCACCCATGGGTCACCCCTGGGTGACGTTGACTGGTGAAAGGGGTGACCAGGTGGTGACCCTGTCATTTTTCCCAGCCGCGAATCAACTCGAGTTTTTGACCAAAAATAACTTCATTTTCGCCCATTTTTGCTTTTGTTTGCATGGAATTTTATTCCTAAGATAGAGTTAACTATTTCATGCACCCACCCTTGTATATTTAGCTCATTTTTATCTTTAGTTATCAACCCATGCATTCTCTTTCTCCATTTCTTCTTTAGTGATAAGTTATAATTAGTTAGATCACTCTAATTTTAGCCCAGATCACTCTTGTGTCTTCCAAGTTAACTCTTCAATCAAATTGAGTTAACTCTCCATCCTCTGCACCTCTCATGCCCTCTTCCAACCTATAAATACCCCCTCCTTCAAGCACAAAGTGAGGCAATTTCATTTGTGCACACAGTTCTTATAGGTTATTGCTCTCCAATCAAGCATCCATATGCTCACACAAGATGGCATAGCCTTTTGCTTTTTATTGTTCTCTCATCTAGCTTTGTTAAAAACTCATTTAACGTTGATACATTGCCCACATCACAAGCCACATTGCTCATCAAGTTCTCATTGAGCTCATTTCAAGCTTCAAAAAGCTTATTTTGCTTCTCTTTTCTTATTGTTGCCAAGAGGATCACCCCACTGTTGCAAGAGGATGAGGTTGCCATACAAGGATTTCTGAGGGTAGTGGAGGTTAATGCATCTCTTTATTATAGGTGCCTTCATGCTTTTCTTTCATAGTAATTAGAAAATCACAATTTGCTCTTGGGAATAGTAAATGCATGTTGCTTTTTCCTTGATAGGCTAAGTGGATATTGCATTGTTAATTAGTTTTCTTTCAAAAGTTCATAGATTAGTTTCATTTCAAAGCAATTTCCCTTTCCAAGAGTAATTGTTCCACATATTCAGAAAATCAAACCAAAAACATAGATTCAATTGCATTAGGTAACTTCATACTAGTTTGCATTCATTTTCTAATTCCTAGAGTAGAAAAAAGCACAAAAAAACTTTTTTATACTCATATAGGCTTGCATGCATACAAAAATTGAAAAGAACAAAAACATTAGCAGCATAGAAGGTTTACAAACCCTTGATTCCAACACAAGGTCAACTTTGGTCAACATTTTGGCAAATCCCTTAATTTCAACACAAGGTCAATACAAGATCAAACAAAGTCAAACCTTAGGTCAAGCAAACCCTATGTCAAGTCAAGGTTAGATTAAACCATCTCTCTCTTGTTTAGGCTCACGAATTTGCTCTGGACTTAGAGGTGAGTGGGTGAAGGAAATCCTCGATGAGATAGAGGAGATCCACCCTAGACAACAACACGAAAGTTTCAGAGAACTTCAAATAAAAGAAATCATCTAACGATTTGAACAACAACGCCAACTTGAACAAATCATCAACGAAAACAAAAGTCAACCCACACAATGTTGGAACCTTAGAAACCCAAATAGAAGAATGGTAACTAGTGACCCTTCAGGTCATATAGTTATTTTCACAATAATGGTCATAGAACAACGCATTCAAACAAACACACAACAACAAAGGCCCCAGGACTGGCTGACCACTCTTTGCAAAGTCCATCTCTCAAATGATCTAGACCACCCCCATGTCTCATCTCCTCTCGACTGGCTACTTCCATGAGAGTGAGAGTGACGTGGAGGTTCACCCTGTGGCAAGGAGAGAGGGTCCGTGTGCGCACGAAAGCTAAGTCGACCCCCCAGGCCACCGAGTCATGTTTTTGAGTGTGCATATTTTGGTGAACCTGACGTGAAAATACAAATCCTACTAGGACGAGTAGTTTTACATTTCAAAGATCACTCAAATTCCATTAAACATCATCATTATCAATATTTGTCATTTTAAACTTCAAGAATTCAATCATTTTCACATTCATCTTCACGACCATCTTCACTGCTTCCATCTTCGCATTCGCTTGTTCCATTTATTTTGTGGTGTCTATGGCACCCCCAAATCTGACGGAATCAAACTTTAACTTAGGGAATATTCCCTCTAGGGAACTAGAAACTCCCTCTTTCAACAGGTATGTGCCACCTAACCCAAATGCACCAATTTCAAACTACTATGACTATGAAGATTCAGATAATGAAAAAGATAGAAGAGAACCCAAACCCTCTCTATCTTGTAACAACCATGCATGGGAGAATAACCCTGCCATGCTAAACACATCTCACAAAGTGAAAAGAATGCAAATGAGGTCAGAAGTCCATCACATGGACCAACCTTCTACAAGCCACTCAAGCACTCATCTTGATGACGAAGTGAAAAGGCTAGAAATAAACTTACAAGAAGCAAAAGATGCTCAAGAAGCCCTGAAAGTTGCTCTACAAGAAGAGCAAAAAGAAAATGCTACATGAGAAGAAACACAAAATCATGATAAAATTCACATTGAAAACCCTAGAAATGAAGAAGTGCCTAGAGGTCCTACACCTACCGAGCTCATCGCAACACTAGTACAAAGAATCACAACTTTGGAGGTAGAACAACATGTCCTAGAGAGAAGACAAAAATCATACAAAAACATCATAATAGAATAGGACTAAGGGGCATCTCAAAATCCCCCTTATCTCAACTACTACTCAAGAAATGGGAGTAATGACATGTTTCGAAATGGGAATCCTCCTATTCAAAACAATCAGGTGATACAGGGAAATCAAGTGAATCAAACATCAACATTAGGTTATCAAAGCCCACCTATGGGGCTAATGTTGTCAACTCCATAATCACATAGTGCCTTTTTAGGCACATACTTGGAGTGTTGAAATACACAGGACAACTGAGAGGGGGGGTGAATCAGTTGTCACAAAAACTTAACTTCATAAACCATCAAATAATTAATTACTAACAATCAGATTTAACAATGAAAGCATGAAATCAGAGACTTAATCACAATCACACATTCAACATAGTAGACACCTGATTTTTATGTGGAAAACCCTAAAAGGGAAAAACCATGGTGGGTGTTATCCCATAGAAAATATGAGTTATAACAATACTGAAAAACATAGGCTCACTACCCAAATTGCTCACTGCAAAGAACAAATCACTACCAAAGGATGGCTCACTGCCAAGGGGTGGCTCACTGCCAAAGTGGTGAACTGATTAACTAGCATCTACTCCATGCCTGGGTTTAGTTCCATTGAAGCACAATATAACATCTCTGCTCTGCTCTTTTACACCTTCACACTTATCTCTTCATCTTCACAACACACACTATTTTTCGCAACTCTATTACATGATTTTATACATTTCATCAACCTTGGAATGTACATTGAAGTCACCATTACATTCATCAACCATTGGAACATTCTCCAAGGTCAGCATTACAAAACATACATAGAAATAGGTCTAGACCTATTACAAAATTTAGCTAAGGAAATATGTAGAGAAGTATGATGAACACGCCATGCCTTAGCTGGGACTCAAATGCAATCCTCCATGCCACAACACGCTTCTACAATCTTCAATGCATCTTCACAAATAGTGAAATCAACCAAGTCGGCCAAGACTGGAGTTAACAGTAGGTCTTCTAAGAACATTCTTCTTTCACAATCCAAACTTCTCTTTGTGGACCAATCCAAAGGTGGGAACAGGATCATGACACATCCACAAGCACATTGTAATCACCAAGAACAACTGCACGATCTCTAATCACTCTGTCAAGAAGATTCTTCAACTTGGAGCACAAGAACAACACTGTCAGCCACTGTCATAAGGAAAGGATAGCTTGTGGACCACCAAATCACAAACCATTGTAGTTGAAAGCACTTAACATCATCTCAGACTGAACTCTAGAACCGCAAACAAAAATAATTCAATGCAAAGGAATGCAGAGCATAATACTTTCTCCCTGTCTTTGTCAAACATATAGAAAAAGTTGTTTTCACTCTGGTGAACATAACTCACTCAATTCTTTATACCAGAGGCTCAAACTCAAAACATAGCATCTTTAGATGTGCCTCTAAATAACTTCCAATCTGCAGACAAAGATATTCATCTTTCAGGAAATGTGGAGCAATCTACTGTATTGTTCTTCTGCAATACACAAGAAACTCTGCAACACACTATTTCCACCGGATGAGCAAATTTTATCAATATGCTCAATATCTAAATCTCCAATAATTCCATAGGCAAATACAAAGCATCTAACTCATTATAATCAAGCATCAAAACAAGAGCACAGTTAACACTAATGACAACAATTGTTGACATCAATGACAACACCGATTAGGCACATACTTGCAACAATCTCCCCCTTTGTCATTGATGGCAACATATGATGTGAAAAACTAAAAAGACCATCAAGACAAGATTCTCCCCCTTTCTTTTTACACATCTGCATTCTTTCTTCTCCTGAGTTTTTCACATGATTTCTCTCCCCCTTTGACATCAATGGCAAATGGCACATACTTGCATTTTGCTGCTCTGATCCAACTGAACTGTTACCAACACATCTAGCTACTCCCCCTGAGACATAGCTCCCAAAACATCAATCCAGATTAAATAATGAGACTTTGTGCACCACTGGATTGATGCATTCTAATGCATCTTAGTTTAGGGCAGGATGGGTAATGACCCCTAACTTTTCTCTGAGATACTCGAAAGTATCCTTAGGCAAAGGCTTGGTGAAGATATCTGCAATTTGATCCTTTGTGGACACATATTCCAACTTTACTTCATTCTCTGTCACCTTTTTTCTCAAAAAGTGATACATTATAGATATATGCTTTGTTCTTGAGTGCATCACTGGATTCTTGGAAATATTTATGGCACTTGTATTGTAACACAAGATTGCAATTGGATCTTCATAAACAACTCTTATATCCTTCAAAGTCTGCTTCATCCATAACACTTGAGTACAACAACATGCTGCTATAATATACTCTGCTTCTGCAGTTGACAAAGAGATTGAATCTTGTTTCTTGCTCAGCCATGAAACCAATCTATTTCCTAAGAAGAAGGCACCTCCACTTGTACTTTTCCTATCATCAACATCTTCAGCCCAATCAGCATCTGTATAAGCACTAAGAGTAAAATCATTATCCTTTTGATACCATAAGCCATGATCTAGAGTGCTTTTTAAATACCTCAGGATTATCTTTACTACCATCACATGTGATTCTTTTGGATCAGCTTGAAATCTTGCAACAAGACAAACTGCATGCATAATATCAAGTCTAGTTTGAGTTAGATAAAGTAATCCTCTAATCATGGATCTATACTTTTTCTGATCAGTCTTTGGTGATTCATTAGTTTTGCTCAATTTGTAGCTAGTCACCATGGGAGTACATACCGGTTTAGAGTCTTCCATCCCAAACTTCTTTAACAACTCTTTCACATACTTAGACTGAGATATGAAGATTCCTTTATCTGATTGATTGATTTGTAGACCCAGAAAGAAATCCATCTCACCAAACATAGACATCTCAAACTCTTTCTACATTTCACTAGCAAATTTCATACACATACCTTCATTTCCACCAAAGATGATATCATCAACAAAGACTTCAACAATCAAAATTTGATCACCATTAATCTTGAAATAAGGATTACTGTCAGCAGTGCCCTTACTGAATCCTAACTGCAATGAGTACTTATCCAACTTTGCATACCATGCCCTAGGAGCTTGCTTGAGTCCATCTAATGCTTTCTTCAACCTGCATACCATATCACCTTGATTTGATATTTGGAATCCTTCTGGTTGCTCAATGTAGACTTCCTCTTATAACTCACCATTCAGGAATGTGGACTTCACATCCATCTGATACACTTTGAAATCTTTGTGAGCTGCAAATGCCAGAAACATTCTGATTGCTTTAATTTGAGCTACTGGATCAAAAGTCTCTTCAAAATCTATTCCTTCAATTTGAGAATATCCTTTACACACAAGTCTTGCTTTATTCCTTACAACTTCTCCATTTTCATTCAGCTTATTTCTAAAGACCCATTTGGTTCCAATAACATTTTTGTCAGTAGGTCTAGGAACTAATTCCCAAGTTTCATTTTTCTCTATTTGCATTAGTTCTTCTTCCATTGCCTTAACCCAATTTTCATCATTGCAGGCTTCATTCACAGTTTTTGGTTCAACTATAGAGAGAAAATAGTAATTCACTTGTTCTTCTGCAACTCTTTTCCTTGTTAGTACTCCTTTCTCTTTGTCTCTAGTAATTTGATCTTTAGAGTGATTGATTCTAACATACCTGGGAGTCTTAGCAATTTCCAGAGCCTTTTCTTCTTCACTTTGATTGTCTTCTTGTTCAACTTTTTCTTTAGCAGGTTCATCTGACTCATAGCCACTCTGATCTGATGTTTTTCCTTTGCCTTCATCCTCTCGACAATCTTTTTCAATCTTTTGTTGTAGCACCAGTAGCCCTTACTCTTGGTAGAGTATCCAAGGAAGATTCCTTCATCACATCTTGCATCAAATTTCCCTAGGTCTTCATCTCTTCTGATATAACACTTGCTTCCAAAGACTTTGAAGTATCTTACTATTGGAATTCTTCCATACCACAATTCATAGCGGGTTTCAGTGCCATTACCTTTCACTTGAATTGTGTTTTAAATGTAGATAGTAGTATTTATAGCTTCTTTCCAGAAAACTTCCAGCAGGCCTCCTTCCTTCATTATTGTTCTGGAAACTTCTTGAACTATCCTATTTTTCCTTTCCACAACTCCATTTTGCTGAGGAGTCCTAGGTGCAGATAACTGTCTCTTTATTCCTTGCTCTTCACATAAATTGTTGAATTCATTTGATGTGAACTCACCTCCCCTATCAGACCTCAGGCATTTGATTTTTAGTTCTATTTAATTTTCAACCATTGCCTTGAAGGATTTGAACTTCTCTAGGGCTTCAAATTTGTCTCTTACAAAAGTAACCCAAGTCATTCTAGAATAATCATCAATAAGCAGCATGAAGTACCTGTCACCTTGCAAACTTCTTATCCTTGTAGGACCACATAGATCTGTATGAACTAGATCTAGAAAATTGGCAAAAAATTACTCTTTACTCTTGAAACTTGTTCTTGTCTGCTTCCCCAACTGACATTCTTTGCAAATAGTATTGGTAGGTTTCACAAGTTTTGGTAAGTCTCTCATGGTCTGACCTAAACTTATCTTTACAAGATTATCAAAATTTATATGAGACAACCTTCTATGACATAGCCAACTCTCATCTGTTTGGGCTAATAAATAGTAATAATTAGTTCCTCTCAATTGATAGATGTTACCTCTGGTCTTCTTACCGGTAGCAATTATAGTTCTAGAAATTTCCATGATCTTGCATCCATTCTATTTGAATCTTAGATCATAACCTTTGTCACACATTTGACCAACACTCAAAAGATTGTGCTTCAAGCCTTTCACATATAGGACATTCTCAGTATTATGCTTTCCATCAAATGAAATAGATCCTTTTCCACAAATCTTACCAGCTGCATTGTCTCCAAACCTAATCAATCCTCCATCATATTTTTCCAAACTTAAAAACTTACTTTTGTCAACAGTTGAATGTGATGTGAACATCCACTATCAATAATCCATTCATCCTTGTCTTTCTCAACCTGAATAGCCAAAGCACTTTCTTCCACTGGTTTTTCTTCCTTCACACATCTAGCAGGATTAGTAGACATAGGTTCTTCTTTAATAGCAATAAACAGGCATTCATTTGCACTAGTAATAGCATCATCAGATTCATCATAGTAACATAGTAACATTTCTTTGGAGCTCTAGGCCTATTCTCAAATCTTTTTCTATTCCTTTCAATTCTTTCAGGACATCTGGAAGCATAATGACCTACTTTACCACATGAGAAACATTTGAAAGGTAATTTGCCTTTGAACTTACAAGAACCTCTTTGCAGTCTGTCAACAATGTTGGCTTCAATTTCATCAAGCTCATCATTAGGTTCCACCATGTACTTTTCTGTTTTGAAGATCTGTTATAAAGTACTGGGTTTGAAAGTAATTTCTACTTTTGGTAGATCATCACCAAACTCTCTCATTTCAAAAGTAGTAATCTTACCAAGCAATTCATCCTTATTAATCTTTTTCACAGTCATTATTTCTTCAATTGTAGCTACTTTGTGAGCGTAGGATTTAGGTAATGACCTAAGAATTTTCATCACATCTTCAGTTTCATCAACAATTCCTCCCATACCTTTGATTCCAGTAACAAGTTCATCAACCTTTTGCATGAAGGATGTTATGTTTTCATCTTCTCCCATCTTAAGACCTTCATATTTGGATTTCAGTCTCTACAATTTGGCACTCTTTATAGATTTGTCTCCTTCATACGGATTACTCAGCTTATCCTAGACTTCTTTAGTAGACTCATAATCCATGACCTTTATTAAATTAGTTTCATTCAATGCACTCAGCAGAGCATCTCTGGCTTTTATATTTACCTCATATTATTTGATTTCATCTTCAGTTGTCAGACCATTCTCTGGCATGGTATATTCAGTCTATGTCACTTGCCATATTTTATAACTAATACAAAGTAGATGGCTTTTCATGCGAATTTTCCAAGTTGCATAATTTGTCCCATCAGACCGTAGAGCCTCCTTCTTGTAAGACATCCTGGATCTACCTCAAGCTGTTAAGCTTACCACCAAGGAACTTAGCTCCGATACCAATTGTTGAAATACACATGACAACTGAGAGTGGGGGGGTGAATTAGTTGTCACAAAAACTTAACTTCATAAACCATCAACTAATTAATTACTGATAATTAGATTTAACTATGAAAGCATGAAATTAGAGACTTAATCACAATCACACATTCAACATAGTAGACACCAAATTTTTACATGGAAAACCCTAAAAGGGAAAAACCACGGTTGGTGTTAGCCCACAGAAAATATGAGTTATAACAATACTGAAAAATAGAGGTTCACTGCCTATAGGGCTCACTGCAAAGAACAACTCACTGCCAAAGGGTGGCTCATTGCCAAGGGGTGGCTCACTACCAAAGTGGTGAACTAATTAAGTAGCATCTACTCCATGCCTGGGTTCAGTTCCATTGAAGCACAAGATAACATCTCTACTTTGTTCTTTTACACCTTCGCACTTATCTCTTCATATTCGCAACACACACTCTTTTTCACAACTCTATTACATGCTTTTATACAATTCATCAACCTTGGAATGTACATCAAGGTTGGCATTACAAAACATACACAGAAATAGGTCTAGACCTATTACAAAATTTAGCTAAGGAAAGATGTAGAGAAGTATGATGATCCTAGGAGTAATCTAATCAACTCTGGGGTCTATAAGATTGTCTGCTCCTGTGGGACCCCATACATTGGGGAAATGAGACGATCTATTAGCACTAGGATCAAGGAACATTGTGTAGACATCAGGCATGATCATGTTTCCAAATCTGCTCTAGCCGAGCACTCCTTCCATACCAAGCACCACATTTGTCTTGACCACACCCAAGTCTTAGTGAAGGAAGATTGTTTCTTCAAGAGGAAACTCCAAGAAGCCATCTTCATTAGAAGGCACCCCTCCAATCTCAATCATGATGAAGGGTGGCAGATCAGCCAGGCTTGGCAACCGTTATTAAACTCCCTCTAGTCACACCCCACCCCTTCTTGATTCCTCGGGTCCTTGCCCAGCTCGTTGTTTGTTTCTCCTTTTTGACCTCTATTTATCTTCACAACCCCCCTTCCTCTCCCTCCCTTACCTTTCCTTGTTATCCCTCATTTTCTTTCCGCCTTCCTGTTACCATTCTGTAGTACTTTCCACTCCTTGTTCTCCCTCTCACACGCGAGCTGACACACACACACACACACGCATACACACACACTTTCATTTATCTTTCTTGTCTTTTTCCTCATCCTTTCTTTTCTCATACCTTGATCCATCTTTCCTTTTAGATTGTTTTGGTTTTTCATTTCTTTATCATGCTTCCACTCTAACCTATTTTTCTTTCTTGCTTTGCTCCATGTCTTTTCATTTTTTCATACCTTTAATCTTCTTCTTGTCTCTATATTGTTTGGATTTATCATCTATTTACCTTACTTGTCTTGCTTGTTCTCCCAATTATTTTTATTTCTTTGTCATACTATTGACATATTTATTTATCATGTATATGATATATTAATGACATATATTCATGTATCATCTATATTCAATTATTTCTCGCTTATTTAGGTTTTAGTATCTTCCTTTGCAATTTCTTGTGGGTTTATATAGTTTTGTTTTTTCATGTGTAGGTTTTTACGTGCATTTGCCTTCACTTCACTCATTTTTAACCTTCACTTCTCACCTTTGTTTGAGTCTGTACATCTCTGAGGTCTTCCAAAGTGGTGTTTGTTTTTGTGTATACCCTTGTATGTACTTATAGTTGCTTTTGTTCTCTCTGTTTATCATATTATTTTATACTACTATGATGCGTATTTATATAGCATTTGTATGACTTATAAATATATATACTTTAGTTCTCTTTTAGTTTCATTTTTGTTAAACTTATGATATGTGTTTACATATCATTTTGTGACATGTTCCTGGCACTTATTTATATATCATTTACATATATTTACATATCATTTTGATATCACTTTATTTTTATCTCGAGGTTGGCTAGTTTTGTTTTGCATCTTTGTGATCATTTGGGCATATAGTTAGACATAGGGTTGTGTCTTGATTAGTTGCATGGGCTCTCTCCTCATCTTTACAATTTTTTGGTGCTTGTTTTAGTGTAATTTTAGGCTTGACCCGTTCATTTGGTTATCTCTCAAGATATTGCATTTGTCAGTTTTATTATTTTTTCTTTTGTTTCCACTTAGTTGTCAACGTTGTTGTTTTACCTCTTTTTTATATAGCATTTATATGACATATAAATACACATAGTTGTATATTTTCAGTTTTCACTCAATTATCTTTTATCTTACATAGCATTATTATAGCATTTAGCCTTTATTCATTTACTTGTTATTCTATGGTTATGTATTTAAATATCACTTTTTTTCTGATTTATTATTGACTTGTATATATATTTTATATTTTTCTATATGTCATTCACATGATTTGCCTCACTTATATGTCATCCATTTGGTTTACTTATTTGATGTATTTATTCATTTATCATTAGTTTGATATATATATATATATATATATAGACTTGTATATATATTTCATTTATATTTATCTTTATTTCATTTGCATGTTAGGCTTCACTTATATAACATCTTTTAGTTTTCTAATTTATCAATATGTATTTTCCACTTACAAACTATTAGCATTTCTAGGTCTTTACCAGTCATCTCATTGTTTGGTAGCTTTTAATATTTTTAATTTCTTCTTTTGCACACCTCACCAACCCAAACCCCCCTGCTCCTCCTTTTAAAGGGTAAGTTTGCAATCCAACTCATAATCATCCTCTTCCTGATGATGGATCACTGAGTGTGATCCGAAACGTTGAAGCAAAAACATACACAGTTTAATCTAGAAGCACTATCACAATTATGCCATGACTTAGCGGGGACTCAAATGAAATCCTTCTCGCCACAACACGCTTCTACAATCTTCAATGCATCTCCACAAATAGTGAAATCAACCAAGTCGGCCAAGACTAGAGTTAACACTAGGTCTTCTAATAACATTCTTCTTTCACAATCCAAACTTCTCTTTATGGACCAATCCAAGGGAGGAACACGACTAGGAGACATCCACAAGCACATTGTAATCACTAGGAACAACTGCACGATCTCTAACCACTATGTCAAGGAGATTCTTCAAACCGGAGCACAAGAACAACACTGTCAGCCAATGTCATAAGGAAAGGATAGCTTGCGGACCGCCAAATCATGAACCATTGTAGTTGAAAGCACTTAACATTATCTCAAACTTAAATCTACAACCACAAACAAAAATAATTCAATGTGGAAGGAATACGAAGCATAATACTTTTTCCCTATCTTTTTCAAACATATAGAAAATGCTATTTTCACTCTGGTGAACATAACTCACTCAATTATTCATGCCGAAGGCTCAAACTTGAAACATAGAATCTTTAGATGTGCCTTGTTGGTGCCTGAATTAACTGACAGTTTCTGAGTAATTTTTATGCAGGCACCTTCCCAAAAAATCCAAAGTGTTTTAAGTGTTGGACCTCCTCAGCAATTTTCAACAGCAGCATCATATTTTCTTCCGAGTTGGTCAGCATCATCATGATTTTCTGTCGACCAGATTTTTCATCAGGATCATCATGTTTCAATATCGGGTGATGTTTGGATATCATCCTGATCCGGCAGGAAAGCTACAGTGCACCCTGATATTCTGGCAGGGGGTGATAATTCAAACATCTGGTGATCTTCCAAATATCACCCTGCCCCGATATGATGATGACGTCACCCCGATCTTTCGAAGGGGTCATTTTCTAAGTTGTTCAATCCGACCTGATGTTCTTTGAGTTAAAGAGGTCATCATCATCATCATCCGGTCTACAGTGCATCATGATCTTTTGTATGGGGGGTGATATTCCAAAATATCAGGGTATCTTACTAATATCACCCTGGCGTCAATATGGCAATGACGTCATCCGGATATGAGAAGGGCACGGTATGCAGGCGGGTGATGGTGACATCATCAGGATATGATGATGATGTCATCAGTATTTTTGAAGGCATCAGTGTGACTGTTGTGATCGGCAGGAGGAATTTCATGTTGGCCAATGGTGTTGGTCACACTGATGAAGAGAATGTGGAGTTCGCTGTCGGTGAGACCATAGGCATCGGCAAAGGAGATTTGTGCTTGGCCGATGGTCTGTCTCTGGCCGATGGATGGGAGTGTAGTGTGGTAATCGGCGAGACAACTGAGGTCGGCGAGAGTTTTTTGGGGGCCGATGGTAGAAGTTTGGCCGATGGGCTTTTGGAGAGAAAGGTGTGTGTCAAGCGTGGCAAAAGTGCTCGACGCTTATTATGCATGTGGCCATGTTTTTGAATTACTGAAGGAGTCTCCGCACCGTGCATGTGGGATTAATGTTCCTGCATAACTTGAACCTTCAGTAAAACGCGTTTTGGTGGGAAATTCCTTTTTGAGTGTTGCGATGGTTTCCAAGTAGGCCACGGGTGGTTGAGCCATTAATGGCGACTGTAGCAGAGGTATGGGCGATGGTACAAATGGTGAAGCTGTCTAATTATGAATGAAGACTTCCAGATGGCGGCGCAAGGCTCGAGGCCTCCCTTGTCTATGCAGCAATAACTTCTGAGCGCCATTCCTTCTGAGATCTGTATTGGCAGGATTTTTGGTCAACCATGTAATTAATGCTAGAGGTACACTTTCTGGCCGATATAGGTAGACTGTGTTACCATTGTTTTGGTTGTTGAAGGCCGGGGGCATTTTTGTGTAAATAATGAAGAATAGGGCATGACCTTGGCTGTTTTATCCCATTTTGGAGTTTATGAGTTGCAACATGAATGTATTTTGCACATATTTTTAGTTTCAGTGTTAATGTTATATGAAAAATGCTTATTGCATGTGTCTATCTGCTTGTCTCCATTTGCTGCATGTTATTCTCCTTCTTTTGAATCTGGTTGCATGTCAGCAGGGATATTTGTAAGTAGAGGCAGTTAGATACCCATTCTTGGGTGATGTTTGTAAGGCAAGCATCAGTCCAACCCCTTGAAACTTGAGTGAAAGTTGCAAACCGTCTGTTGTATACATCTAGTTGACTCCTTGCCCAATGGATAGGCACCAGTCTGCTCCTGGATCAGTAGTTATGAGCCAAAACCCTTGGTCTTGCATCCAGGACATTATGTCCACCCATTTCATATCTTCCAACTATTAGTTGTAGGATTAGGAGTAGGAAACCCCTGCATGCTCTCATACCTAACTAGACATTATGTCCAAGAATGTTGCCAACCTTGTGATTTGTCACACAAATCTTGGTCCATACATGAGAGTATTCTGCCTGTTGCTGTCAAGTTAGATCTTTCTATCTTTGAGCTAGTCAAGGTTACATCTTGAGTTATAGGGATACCCCCCTTGGTGCGGTAGAACCAAAAGTGAAGGGGAGGAGCTCACGTAACCTCCTGTATTAGTTGGTTGAATCTGCCTGTGCATTAGAAGTGGAAAACCCTAATGCTGATTCAGAAGAAAAACCAACAAAATGGCGACTCTACTGGGGATGGATTGATAAAAATGAATAAATTTGTGACCCATCCGAGTAACCAACAAAATGGTGACTCCGCTGGGGATGGATTGATAAAAACGAATAAATTTGTGGCCCATCCGAGTCACCAACAAAATGGCGATTCTGCTGGGAAAACAATGTCATATCCGTGAAGCTTGAGTCTAAGAAATTGAAGAATCAGACCTGGAGGTGCCTTGTTGCAGCAAAAGAGAAAGTTTTATCTATAGCTCTGCTGGTGGATGACCCAGAAAGAAAGAAATTTTTAGCTTCAGCCTGTTTGAAGCTCATTCCTCTGCCAAGGAGGTGGCAACTTTGTTGAATGAACCTATCAGCAGCTACAACATATCCAGGTATTTCCACAAGCTTTTGAAAAGTTCCCTATTTGGTGAAATAGCACTGGTTAAAAGGGAAACATTGGTGAAAGCAGAGCTTGCATGCTTTTGTTAGAACCTACTCTGTATTTCAAAAGGGCATGCAATGTTTTTCAAAAGACTCATATAGAGGACTTTAGGCAGGTTGAAATAGCAATTTGTATTTTAAGGGCCTAAGGTCATATTGTGATTGAAAATCTGAGTAGAGAGGAGGGTTGCGAAAGCGTAAAAAGATGTATTGTCAGCTTATGCACCCTTGTGAGGTGTCAAATGCAATAATGTATAGTAGTCAGTCCCAACCATGTAATAAAAGAAGTTTCAACATAGATAGATATAAGCCCATAAATTTTAGTGGCATTTGTGGTTATCCAAATGCTCTTCCACCTAAAATCAGAAAATATTTGCCCAAATTTAGTGGTGCAAAGGATGAATCAGCTGAGAGACACTTGCAGCAGTTTATAAATGTTATAGATGATTTCGAGATTGACCATGAAGATGTAGTTATGAGATTATTTGTTCAATCTCTAGATGAAGATGCAAGGGATTGGTTTTCCTACCTTCCAACTCACTCTGTTAGTTCTTGGCATGATTTTAAATCTACATTTCTAGAACAATATGGTGAAAGAATTTCTGAATATGCAATTATTAGTGATTTCATGTACATCCATATTGAAGAAGATGAGTTGATCCCAGCCTTTAACCTCAGATTTATGAGGGCATTGAATAGAATTCCAGAAAGCATGAGACCTAATGATGCACTGTGCTTAGTCGTCTATTTGGGAGCATTTGACAAAAAAATGAGTTATAGATTGAGAGACAAGGAGCCCACCACATTGCATCAGGCATATCAGTTTGCAATAGATATTGAAAACAATTGGAGGTATGGAATTCAAAAGGGTTATTTTTCTAAAAATTTTTGTTGTCCTGCAGCCCCCAATGTTAATGAAAGATTTAATTCAGGTGTCGACAATGAATGTCAAAGTACTCACACCCCTGCTGTCCCAGTTTTTGCATCATTCCAAATTGATGATGTTACTGTTATAGAAGAGGATGTCCTTTTTTGCCCAGCAAATGAGGTTGAAAACAATGGTTTTTCAAGTAGTATTCGCATGCCAATCCTGAACAAAGAGCCTTCATGTTTAAAAGATCCAGTTGTGCAGAGTTGTGATCATATGGATCAAGAATCAATATCAGTTTCATCAGGAAACATTGGAGGGCTGGAAAATGATGCAGATAGTTCAACTTCAGAGTACATTGAAACAACAGAAATCTTGTATATGGGGCAATCAGATGATAAAAATGATATCCATGACCAGTGCATGGATCAGGTTTGTTCTTCTTATGACTCTGGATCTGATAGTAGTGGAGAAGAATTGGAGTGTCATGAAAAAGAAGCAGAGGCCTTTGCAGTGAGTGTTAATCCCCTTTATGATGAGCCTGTAGATGCATATGATGTTGTGAGTCATGACCTTCATTGGTGCAGGATTAACCCTTTGTTTGAAGATGATGATACTGATTTGCAAACTGTGAATAATGAATGTTCATCATCACCTGATTCAGACATGTGCAACATTGGGTGTGTGGATCAGGATTTGTTTTCAATATCAGTAGATATTGGGGGTCTCATATTTTCTGAGTATTTTGAGTTTTTGGATCAGCTAGATGAGTGCCTGACAATGTGCAGCAGCCAGATAAATGATGAAGAATGCCAAGAGCAGTATGATGTATTGTCTGAGGGATATAACATACATGTGTTGCCTAATGTTGAAGAATATTATGTGTATGGTTATATGTCTAATTTTGAAATCCAAAATGACAGAGCTGAAAATGATGGTGGCAAGCTTTCAAAACTGGTGGAATATCTATTTAAGCAGATGACATTATGGGCAGATTATGCCAATCTTTTTAGTTGGGATTGGGATCTTCCAGTTTGGAATCAGGCATTTGAACAAGAAAAAATTATGGTTCTTCCTTTTTGGCTGCCCGGGGCCGCCAAAATAATGTGTTTGGTGATGCAGATCAATATAACATCATGACTCTGTGCCCAATGGATAAGGGACTGGTCTGCATCCTAGAGACCTGGGGTTCTCGCTGCAGTCTTGCACCTGCACGTCCCCAATCAGAACCACTGTTGGTGCCTGAATTAACTGACAGTTTCTGAGTAATTTTTATGCAGGCACCTTCCCAAAAAATCCAAAGTGTTTTAAGTGTTGGACCTCCTCAGCAATTTTCAACAGCAGCATCATATTTTCTTCCGAGTTGGTCAGCATCATCATGATTTTCTGTCGACCAGATTTTTCATCAGGATCATCATGTTTCAATATCGGGTGATGTTTGGATATCATCCCGATCCTGCAGTAGAGCTACAGTGCACCCTGATATTCTGGCAGGGGGTGATAATTCAAACATCTGGTGATCTTCCAAATATCACCCTGCCCTGATATGATGATGACGTCACCCCGATCTTTCGAAGGGGTCATTTTCTAAGTTGTTCAATCCGACCTGATGTTCTTTGAGTTAAAGAGGTCATCATCATCATCATCCGGTCTATAGTGCATCATGATCTTTTGTATGGGGGGTGATATTCTGAAATATCAGGGTATCTTAATAATATCACCCCGGCGTCAATATGGCGATGACGTCATCCGGATATGAGAAGGGCACGGTATGCAGGCGGGTGATGGTGACATCATCAGGATATGATGATGATGTCATCAGTATTTTTGAAGGCATCGGTGTGACTGTTGTGATCGGCAGGAGGAATTTCATGTTGGCCGATGGTGTTGGTCACACCAATGAAGAGAATGTGAAGTTCGCTATCGGCGAGACCATAGGCATCGGCAAAGGAGATTTGTGCTTGGCCGATGGTCTATCTCTAGCCGATGGATGGGAGTGTAGTGTGGCAATCGGCGAGACAATTGAGGTCGGTGAGAGTTTTTTGGGGTGAGCTGATGGTAGAAGTTTGGCCGATGGGCTTTTGGAGAGAAAGGCGTGTGTCGAGCGTGGCAAAAGTGCTCAACGCTTATTATGCATGTGGCCATGTTTTTGAACTACTGAAGGAGTCTCCACACCGTGCATGTGGGATTAATGTTCCTGCATAACTTGAACCTTCAGTAAAACATGTTTTGGTGGGAAATTCCTTTTTGAGTGCTGCGATGGTTTCCAGGTAGGCCGCGGGTGGTTAAGCCATTAATGGCGACTGTAGTAGAGGTATGGGCGATGGTACAAATGGTGAAGCTGTCTAATTATGAATGAAGACTTCCAGATGTCGGCGCAAGGCTCGAGGCCTCCCTTGTCTGCTGCAGCAATAACTTCTGAGCGCCATTCCTTCTGAGATTTGTATTGGCGGGATTTTTGGTACCACGTAATTAATGCTAGAGGTACATTTTCTGGCCGATATAGGCAGACTGTGTTACCATTGTTTTGGTTGTTGAAGGCCGGGGGCATTTTTGTGTAAATAATGAAGAACAAGGCATGATCTTGGCTGTTTTATCCCATTTTGGAGTTTATGAGTTGCAACATGAATGTATTTTGCACATATTTTCAGTTTCAGTGTTAATGTTATATGAAAAATGCTTATTGCATGTGTCTATCTGCTTGTCTCCATTTGCTGCATGTTATTCTTCTTCTTTTGAATTTGGTTGCATGTCAGTAGGGATATCTATAAGTAGAGGCAGTTAGATACCCATTCTTGAGTGATGTTTGTAAGGCAAGCATCAGTCCAACCCCCTGAAACTTGAGTGAAAGTTGCAAACCATCTGTTGTATACATCTAGTTGACTCCTTGCCCAATGGATAGGCACCAGTCTGCTCCTAGATCAGTAGTTATGAGCCAAAACCCTTTGTCTTGCATCCAGGACATTATGTCCACCCATTTCATATCTTCCAACTATTAGTTGTAGGATTAGGAGTAGGAAACCCCTGCATGCTCTCATACCTAACCAGACATTATGTCCAAGAATGTTGCCAACCTTGTGATTTGTCACACAAATCTTGGTCCATACATGAGAGTATTCTGCCTGTTGCTGTCAAGTTAGATCTTTCTATCTTTGAGCTAGTCAAGGTTACATCTTGAGTTATAGGGATACCCCCCTTGGTGCGGTAGAACCAGAAGTGAAGGGGAGGAGCTCACATAACCTCCTGTATTAGTTGGCTGAATCTGCATGTGCATTAGAAGTGGCAAACCCTAATGCTGATTCAGAAGAAAAACCAACATGCCTCTAAATAACTTCCAATCCGTAGACAAAGATATTCATCTTTCAGGAAATGTGGATCAATCTACTGTACTGTTCTTCTGCAATACACAAGAAACTCTGAAACACACTGTTTCCACCGAAGGAGCAAATTTTCTCAATATCCTTAATATCCTGATTTCCAATACTTCCATAGGCAAATACAAAGCATCTAACTCATTACAATAAAGCATCAAAACAAGAGCACATTTGACACTAATGACAACACTGATATGTTGACATCAATGACAACACCGATTAGGCACATACTTGCAACATAGAGTACTTAAAGGAGCCACTTGACATGGCCATAAGAAGTATTCCACTACCTCGACCATTACCAGATCTCCCAAAGTTCAAAGTTCAAAGGAGAACCTATATCATACAATAAATTTATACAACTGCAATAAGAGAACTCCTCCCTTGGGATGGGGTTGTCACCAAAATATTCTCGAAGATGTTAGAAGGAATAGCCCTAAATTGGTATTATCACCTACCAAAGGCCTCAATACATTCATTCAGGTAATTAATCAAAGAGTTTGTCATGGATTTTGACATGAACAAGCTCATGAAGACAGGGATTCGAGAATTCTTCACTATGAAATAAGAACGAAACAAGTTCTCTATTCTTTGACAAGCACTCCAAACATGTATCACCATGAATTGTATGATCTCTTCTTGCATGCCTTGAATAGAGATATTAGAGAAGAGGTCCAAAAGTTACCTTATAAGTCCTATGAAGAAGCCTTGGAAAGTGCTTTAAGGATTAACCAAGAAACCATTAATAGTGGCAAAAGGACTTATGGGTCAAATGGAAAACTGATGAATGGGGATATGGGAAACACTGTGCCTGCTATCAAAATCCTAAAAAAAAATAGGAATGAAATGAAAAACATGGTAACAGATCAACCTCTAGTTAGGAAGTGAGGGATGACTACAATGGAAGAGATTACTATCCTTCCAATGTTAATGCGATTGATCATCTTAGAAATAACGCGTATTACCCATAGGACAATTATCAATCTTGGAATCGGAATAAAACTGGGAATGATGGAAGGTATGAAAAACCTCCCTACAAATATAATCAATTCTGTTCTTTTCATAGGACAAGGGGGCATAACACACAATTTTGTAGAGAATACAACAGGTGCATAGCAAGATTGCCAGAAGACCAACAATGGCTATTCATAGAGATGTTCTTAAATCTACAAGAGGTCACACCAGATAACAAGGGGCAAGGAAAACTCAAGCCCCAATAGCTCCCCAAAATGCAGACATGAGAGTTTATTAGGACCCATTTCCTATAGACAAAGACACAGAAACAACTAATCAAAACAACACAACCCAAGGTAACAATGCAAATATGCCGCCGCAATTAGGACAAAAAGGAGAAGCTAGGATGTTGGGATTGGTAGAAATATTACATGATGAAGAAGAAGGAGAGATAAAAAAGGAACAAGAAAAATACATGAAAGCACGGTCTCGGTGGTGGAGCCAATACTAGCCCCGATTGGACCTTATGAACTCATTGAGGATTTAAATAAAAATTACACACATATTTCATTCATTGACATCCTCAAGAACTCTCCCCCACATCGCTCAACATTGTTAAAAGCGATAGGATTGAAATACCTAGATCAAATCACACCTCCACTTAGTGAACAAATCAATCATGTGGATTTTGACGTAAACCAATCAAACTCTAAGCTTAAACACCCAGGGTTCTTCTTTGATTTAAATCAAATTCCCTATGAGGTAGAGCTAAGAAATAAAGGAGACCCCGTGTTGTACTTGCAAGTGTGAATTTATGACACTTGCATCAAGAGAACACTAATTGACGACGGGGCAATAGTGAACATAATTCTATTTTCTCTCTTAGAAAGAATGGGTTATGGGCACACCAACATCACTACCTCTAGAGACACGTTAAGTGGATATGACAATTTGAAGGCCATCACAATAGGAAAGATCATGCTTCCAGTGACTTTGGAACCGAAGACAATCCCAACCACGTTCTATGTCATGGATAAAGACACATGATATAATCTACTTCTCAGAAGACCCTGGATACACAGAATGAAAGCTGTGTTGTACATGTGGTTGTGTGGTTGTCATTGATGTCAACATTCAGTATGGTTGTCATTGATGTGGTTGTGTGGTTGATGTCAACAGTTTGTCAACACTATGCTTGGATGCTTATGACGATGATATACTATGTTGATGGTGTGCTAGCAGTGGTTGCTGATGTTCATAGTTGATTGTTGATGTTCATGGTTGGTTGTTGATGTTCATGGTTGGATGTCATGCCTGAATTAATGTCAAGTAAAGTTGTATTGAGCATGTTTGTGGTCAACAGAGATGATTTCATGATGATATATTAAGATGGGAATTAGAAGCATTAAGATGAATGATGATATATTAAGATGGGAATCATAAGTTATGCTAAGGATGAGAAGATGTTGTTGATGATCTATAGCATGTTGTATGATCCTTCCTATTGTTCCTAAGGAAGTATGTGTTGACATAAGAAGACTCTGGCCTCTGGATGTTAGTGAAGATTTTTGCTGCAGGAAGTTGTATGGAAGACTGCTTGGTAAAATGCTCTACATTTCTCTGCATTTGAAGATATGGTCATGTGGTTTAGAAGTTAAGTTTAGTATATTGTAAAGGTACTAAATCTAAAGTTTTAGATCATTTGCTCCTCCGCAGTGAAAGTTATAAGTGATAGGGTTCTGGTCTGTGCTCTAGCAGAATGAGGTAATGATGAAGGCTTATTGGAATGTTCTACATTTCTCCACAAGTGAAGGTTTTCTCATGCTGTTTTGTGGACATGATTAGGGATGTTCAATGCACAGTACATTGTAGTTTTAGATGTTTTGGAGGTCCACAAGTTTAGTTTTTAAATGACAAAAGTGATACAAATGGTTTCAGATGCCTGACTTTTCCCAGGTCACATGATTGAAGGTGTGCGGCACAAAGTGTTTGGTGTGTGGAGTTCAAGGAATGTTTGAATATGTTGTATGGATCATGCCAACTCATCTGGAAGAATTTTATGAAGATCTTTCATGTTTCCAGAACCGCACAAGGTTTTCAAGTCAGTATGTAAAGAGTTATTGTTGTTGAGTCCGACTGAGGAATGTTGATGATGTGTGGCACAAATTTGTTGTTGTGCGGAGTTCAAGGAGTGTTTGGAGATGTTGTGTAGGTCCTGATGACTCATTTGGAAGAAGAACAAGTAATGTTTCATCATTCATGAGTACCGCCAAGATTGTGAAGACTAATGTGCTACAAGCTTCATGTTTTCTTGCTTAAGGGTGACCTAATTCAAATCTGTGAAGTGTGCATATGTTATTCCTTGAAGGATGTTCCTATGAAGGATGTTTAGGACCAGACTAAGCATGCGTTGGAATCTGCAAGGCATGTGTCTCTTTCTGGAGTGGTGTGTAGTTCAGGCTTTCCCTACACATGTTTCATGTTGTGTGATCTTTGGCCGGCTTGTAAATTATAATATTCTTATTGTATTGGCTGACTTGTAATGAAGTCAATGTAATATCATGTATATATTGTGAACCTAGTTGATCGAGGTGAGTTATGATTGAGAATAGGAGTATGTGAAGAGTAGAATATGAATATGATATGCATTATGATGTGTGACTGAAGGAGAAAGAGCATAAGCAATAAGGGTTGTCCTGATTCATCTTGAAAACATTTTTGTGATAGGAGGAAAGTGAAGAGTATGCCTAATTGATCCAATCATCAAAAGAGGAGTAAATAGGCAGAATTGCAATCATCAAAGGTGTGAGCTTTAATGTCAGTTTTTAGACAGTAGAAGGACTATCATGATGTAATCTTTACTGAGTTCATTCTCAGTTCAGGGAGTAGTTGCTTCCTTGGGTTGTAGCCCTAAAACAAAGTCAGCAGGGAGTTGTAGCTTCCTTGGGAGTGACCCTAAGACAAATTCTTCAAAGAGTAGTAGCTTCCTTGGGTTGTAGCCCTAAAACAAAGTCAACAAGGAGTAGTAGCTTCCTTGGGTTGTAGCCCTAAAACAAAGTTATAATCTTTTGAGATTCATATATTGTGAGTTAATCCTCACCATGATCTTTCCCCTTTTAGAGTTTTCCATGTATATATGGTGTTATGTGTTGATGTGCATTGTGTTGATCTTTCATGTTTATGATGATGTTGTAATGTTTAAGTGTTAATCTGCTTTAGAGGATTTGAAGTTTGTTTAGATATTGATTCACCCCCCCTCTCAGTATCCTGGTGTGTTCAATAATTGGTATCAGAGCTAGGTTACTCAGAAGAAGCTTAATCGCTTGAGGAAGGTCTGAGATGGATCATAATGGATCTCACAAGGCACCTATGTTTGATGGAACAAATTATTCGTTTTGGAGGCTCAGGATGGAAAACTATTTATCTTCTCTAGGGTATGGTATTTGGCAATTTGTCAAGAAGGGCTACACTGGTCCTGCTAGTGATCCTACAGATGCAGATGAGATTAATTTGTATGAGAACAATGTCAAGGCAAAGAGTGATATCATGAGTGGCCTAGCTGATTCAAAACTTGTGAAGGTAATGGGTTGCAAATATGCTCAATATGTCTAGAATAAACTTAGCAGTATTTATGAAGGAGATAGTAAAGTGAAGCAGGCCAAGATGCAAATCTTCAAGAGCAAATTTCAGACCCTGAGGATGTCAGAAGAAGAAGACATTGCCAGTTATATGCTCTGGGTAGATGAAATAGTTAATGGCATCAGAGGACTTGGTGGAGAAGTAAAAGAAGATGAGATTGTGAAGAAGGTTCTAAGATCTCTCCCTAAATCCTACAGCCATAAGGTTTCTACTATTTAGGAAACTCAAGATTTGAATAAATATACAGTAGATCAATTGTTTGGATCTCTCAAAACCTTTGAAATGAGAGAAATTGAGAAAGGTGCTCCAAAGAAGGAAGCAACATTCAAAGCAAGTAAGAAGATATAAGATGAAGCAACTGATCAAGATGATGACATTGATGAGGTAGAGGCAAACTTTGTAAGATGATTGAAGAAGGGCACAAGAAAATATAAAGGCAAGTTACCTTTTAAATGTTTCAATTGTGGTAAAATTAGGCACATTGCTTCAAAATGTAAACTAAGAACTAGCATCAAGAAGAATAGCTTGTACGTTGAGGAAGAAGGCTACTCATCCAAGGAATATAATGAAGATCACTACTCATCTAATGATGAAAGAGAAGAAGTCTTATTCATGGCAACAACAAAAGGAAATGAGGGCAAATGAAATAACAAGTAGAACATGTTGGCAAGAGACACTGCTAGGCATGTCAGGTGTTATCATTGATGGCAACTAAATTTATCTTACACATCTGCATTGTATGAATGGATCATACTGGAAGTCAAACTACAGATTTGTCTAAGTCTGGATAGACAGGAACATAGCATATGACAGGGTTCAGTATTTTGGTCCACATTTCTCCACAGATAATCATATTAAGCTGTAGATCTGAGGGAATGCTAGGGGATTTTAGGGCTTCCTAAATCTAATATTTTAGCCTCTAGTGATAAAGGGATTGTAAGTTACAAGCATCTGAGTATCAGGTTTTCGTTAGACAGTTCAGTCCGGTGAAGAACAGGCCGACTAGGTGTTTGATCCTTGTGCAGATGAAGAGAAGTGGTTGGTCGAGTAACTTATGAGATCCAGTGGTATTAGATGACATGTGAGGTAACTTGGATACATATGTCTTGGTCCAAATTGATATTTGTGCATGGATTCAACCGACAAAACAGTGTTCTTGAAATAGTTTCCAAGTTTTCTCAAGGCCGAGTGAAGTTGATGAAATTTCATGTAGCGGATATATATAATTGATAGATTCGAGCATTTTGGAAGGTGAGAATGCAAATATGAAAGGATAGGTGTGAAGTATAGCAGTATCAAGTGTGAAGCAAGGAGATCTAAGCTCTGGATCATGACAGAACAGTAAAGCAGGGCAGAAAGAGATGAAGTGTGTGAAGTCAGTGTACTGAGCTTAACCGAAACTATAATTTTGCATAGTTAGATGCTATTCTTCAGTTCAAACATTTCAGTGAACTCTTGTAATCAATTTTGTAGGCAATGAGCCTCCTTTAAGCACTGAGCTCTAGGAAGTAGCTCGAAGGCATGTGCCTTCCCATTTTGTAATACTTTTAACAGAGTATAAAATCTTGCGGGTTAACCCCCACCGTGGTTTTTCCCTTAACCGGGTTTCCACGTAAAAATCTTGGTGTTATGTGTGTTGATTATGTTTTTGCTCATGTGTTATTGATTCATGTTTTCATGACTATATCATTAATCTGTTAATAAGTTGTAAAGGAGAAAAAGATAAAGTTTTGAGACAACTAATTCACCCTCCCTCTCAGTTGTCTTCCCTAGTTCCAACAATTGGTATTAGAGCAAGGTTCCTTATAAGAAGTTTAACAGCTTGAGGAAGATCTGGGAAGGTCTTTTCAATGGGTTCATTCAAGCACTCTGATGGTATCAATCAACAACTTGAAGTAGCCTTAGATGATCTTGACCTGTCCAGAGCAGAAATCAGAGATCTGCAAGAGAACCTTAAAGATGCTGAAGATTTCATTAAGACCTTAAAAGGACAACTGAGTAAATCTAATGAAAAGAGAAAGGAGCTACTTCATTAGCTAGCAAATTAGAATGAAGACAATAACATGGATGAGGCCCTAAAGGAGAAGATAAAGGAATGTGAGAAGTTAGCAAAAGAAGTTGTTGTACTAAAACATGAGATGGAATCTGGGGTGATGAGACTAACCAAGGAAATTGAAGTAAGGAAGAAGACTGAGAAAAAATGAATCAATCTCTGAAAGAAAGAATAGAAGAGTCCTGTAGATTGGACATAATAATTGGTCATCTAGAATTTGATCTACAAGAAACTAGGGATAATGAGGATCAACTTGAACCACAAATTGTTATTCTCAAACATGACCTAGAAGTTGCAAATGAATACAAAGAGAAGTTCAAGATAAGCTCAACTAAACTTGAAGTGTTGCTTGATAGTTAGAAGATGGCAGATGATAAGCATGGTCTCGGATATGAGAAAGGTGAAAGCTCTGAATCCAGTCAAAGAAATCCTAAATCAATGAATTAGAGAAACAAACCTAGAAGACCTCCGGTAAGACAACCTAATGCTCAAAGGTATCCATCTTTCAATGGAAATTGTTTCAATTGCAATAACTTTGGTCATAGAGCTACTCAATGCAGAAGTAGAGTGAATCAAAATGGTCCATCTTTCTCTGGTCAATGCTTCAATTGTAAAAGGTATGGTCATAGATCCAATCAATGCAGAAGTATGACAATGAGCTACTCTAACAATAGAAGAAATGTCAATTCTTTCAATGGCAACTGCTTTGCATGCAATAGATTTGGACACATGGCTAATTAGTGTAGATCAAGAGGAAATCAAGTAAATGAGCAAAGAAATTTTGTATGCTTTAATTGCAATAGATCCAGTCATATTGCAAGATTCTACAAAAGCAGGAATGATGATAGAAAAGGTCTGGTAAACAGAAACCAAAATATGCAGGGACAAGATAAAGGCAAGGGTAAAGTAAATGTGAATGAGATCCAGAATGAAATGAACAAAACATGGGTAAAGAAAGGTGAAGTGAATGATGGTGATGGGTCCGCACTGGAATCCGGTGTTGATAATTCCTCTAGGAATTGAATCAGGAGCTCTGGCTCAGGGGGAGCTATATTAAAAATCTAATTCCCCCTGCCAGAAAGTGGGTGCCTAAATTTGGCATGATGAATGAAGAAAGAGAAGCCTATTGTAGATCTATTGAAGTAAATTTTAGAAGAAAAGAAGCTAATGCGATTGATTGTTGAGCAATTAAAGATTGACTGTATGTAGAAACAATGTAACCAAATGTATTAGGGTAGTGCATATATTACAATGAAGAATTAGGTTTTGTGGATGATAAAAGGTCATTCATTCAAACACTTGAATCACTTTGCATTCGAAGAGAACAAGGAGAAGAGCGCCTAAGCTGAAATTTCAGAAGTTTGAAGTGCGAAGAACGATTTTGATAGCTAACCTAATTTCGTGAAGAAAAAGGTATTTCTCTGTGAAGCTTTGAACTTGTAATCTTTTGAAATGGTTACACCTCTAGTTGTGAACATCACTGAGTGACCTAGGCCAAAGTTTAAAAAGTACCCCTTCAAGTCCACTGAAGTTGATCTAATGGGAGCATTTTCTAGGGTTCCATATGGAATTCTTCACACAGAAGACATTAGGGATTACATTCACGCACCTCTAGAGGAGCATGGCAACTCAAGGTTTTCTAATCTATTCATGAATCACTTAAAAGGTGATGATTTTGAGCTCAAACCGGAGTACAAAGTCTTGAAAGACAAGAAGTTCATACAATTTGTTGAGTTTTCAAGTTTTGCAAAGGACGAATGGGTCTGATATGTCTTGAGCCGTATCCATGATGAATTTTTATGGCTGAATCATCCATTCAAGATCACAAAAGATGCAATAAGGGTAGTTACAAGATTGAATTCAACCGGTACATTGCCTCAGTTGAAGGCTGTGAAGAATCAGGAAGTCACAGAGGCAACCGGATCAAAATTTGACAAGAGAGTCATGACTATAAATGATATAGAGGATCATGGGGTCAAATTCGCGTCAATGGTGATAGGGTACAAAATATACGTCTCCAGCAGAGAAAATTTAGCGTCCAGAACAGCCATCTATACTGTATATCATATGGTAAGAGAAAATGTAGACTATGATCTCTATGAACTGTTGCTGACCTAGCTTATGGAGAATCTAAGCAAGATAAAGAAAGACAAGAAGTACTCGTTCAAATGTGGTACGCTAATTATATGTCTTTTCTTTTATTTCTTGAGTGAGCTCCTTGGGAATAAGAATATATATTGGTCCAACAACCAACCGGTAGCAGTCCATATTAGAAATCATTTGAGTTGTCTAGGTAATTACGATGCACAAAAGACTGCACTTTGGGGATTCTTAAAAAATTTCTAGAGTATGATGCAGGCTATGGAGAGAATACCTAGGGATGTGGTTGAGAAATACAAGGACACCATTTGTTTTATGGTTACTATTTATTAGTACAAAATGGAAGCAGTGGAGCCTAGAAGTGGATGGATAGGTATTGGAGCTATATGCACAATGTATATGAGGAAAAATCGATTAAATCTAAACTAAATAAAATCAAAGAACCCAATAACATAAAGAAAACAAATTTAAATAAAAGCCATGACAAATAATCAATGAAATAAAGACTTTTATCGAAATCTGTATTGTTTCCTTTGGATTGAATGTGGATTGCTCAATGAAGTTGCAAAGCCATAGCTGCAACAAGCAAGTAGTGTGCTCAAGAGATCAATGTCAAAAGATCGTAAGAGTGCTCAATCGATGCGTTTTGTATGCTCAAAGCTCTGTTAAGTATGCCTGAGAATACGATCGAAGAGAGAGAGGTAATGAAGGAGATGATGGGGGTTTATATAGATTTCAAACATGATCAATCAACGGTCCAGATAATTCAGAAGAATCAATGGAGGAGAATAATTGAGGAATGTGCAACGAATGAGAAGAAGACATGTGTCTTGCTTTCTTTTGCATGAGAGGAGTTATCAAGAATAGAAGAATGAGTTAACTGAAGAGATAAATCAATTAAAAGAATAAAGCAATCAGTTAAGTGATTTAAAACAAGAAGAGATTTGCATGAGAAAAGAAGATATTTTGCTTTATTAAATATAGAAATATTTAATTGATGAGCAAGAAAGCTTGAGTTATATTAGAGATGACTCAATTTAGAGGAAAAAAGTAATTTAAATAAATAATTGATTTTTTTAAATTTAGAGAGGATATTTTAGAAGAAATAATTAAATAATTGGAATTATTTAATTTAGAAGATTTTAAAAGCTAATTAAATAAATAAATTTATTTAATTGTTTGTGCATGATTTTGGAAGAACAGATTTTTGATTTAATTAAATAATTTAAGAATTATTTAATTTTAGATAAGAGGGAATTTGTGATGAATTAATTAAATAATGGGATTTATTTAATTAATGTGGATGTGAAATTTGGAAAGAAGATAATGATCTAATTAAATAATTAAAATTATTTAATTGTGGAAGAATATAGAGGAATTTAATTTAATTAATTAAATAAAGGGAATTTATTTAATTAATGTTGAAAGTATGTGATTTAGAAGAATTTGATGAAATTAATTAAATAATTAGATTATTTAATTAACGTTGAAATGCAGGTGATTAGGAAGAAATGACGAAATGCAAGTGATGCGACGACTTGGTCATTTTAGGGTGTCTACATTTTGCCCCTCTTTGATGCAATGCAGCATGTAGCATTGCGTCAAAGAAATCGATAGTTGAACACATGATACATTTTTTTATTTTTATTTTTATGCCCCAGTGTAGGTAGCTGCCCCAGTGTATGCCCCCTCGAGCGGGAAGACAGGGAAGCGACAAAGGAAAGGTGTTGACGCTCGACCAAAAGAGGACGCGACCAGGAAGAAAAAAAAGCAGAAGAAGGGGTGGGAAAGAAAAACTAAGGGGGGGGAACACTATAAATAGGTCCCATGGGGACCACAATCCTCATTTGCACCCTTGGAGATTCTAAATTTAGAGAGGAGAGAAGTCAAACCTAGTTGGAGAGAGCGGAGCAGCCAGCGAGGAGAGATGTCGGTTCCAGTGCACAGTCATCGAGCGGAGCTGGTGCGGACCTACAGGAGGCTAGCAGGAGCTTCGGCAGCAGTAAGTGATTGAAAACCCCCTTTGCATTTGTCGTTTAGGGTCGGTTAGGGTTAGGTTTAGGTAGGGTTAGCCAAGTCGGCCAAAGGCGCTTTAGAAAGCCGCAGCACGTATGGTGTAGGGTTGTAGTGCTTTTGGCGCGCCGCAGCGCGGGTGGTAGTCGCACGCAGCGCACTTGGTAAAAGCAAGTTGCGTCTGGTAGTTTTGATAGCGTCGCAGCACGGTTGTAAAATACCGCAGCGCTTTTGGTAGAGGGGTATAGCGCGATTGGCAGGGAAGCAAAAAAAATGCATCGCTTCTGGTAGTGCAGAAAGGTGCAGTTGGTATGGGATTATAGCGCTTGTGGGAAACAAGTCGCGTTTGGTAGACAAAACATAGCGCGGGTGCGTCAATAGTGTGGCGCGGTTGGCAGGGAGACATAGCGCGGTTGCATAGAACAAAGCGCTTTTGGCTAGACAGAATAGAAAGTTAGGGTGCAACAGAATGGGGGGACTCAGAAGAGGGACACCTAGCCTTGCTGACAAGAGGGAAAAGGGATGGTTGGGGGTTGCATAGCATAGCCTATGGGTAGGTAGGATTTTGAGGGATTAAGGAAAGAAACTGACAAGCGTGTTGCCTATGGATGCAGAGGATACTGCCACCGCTAATGTCGCGAGAGCGACATCATGCGATCGCACACGAGGTTGTACAGCTGACATGGGAGGAGGATGCCTTCCTGGAGCATGCGGGACTATGGCATGTGGCACATTTGACACACATTAGGGTGAATCTCGCCCTAGTGACAGCAGTCGTGGAGAGGTATCACAGTGAGACCTCGTCATTCCACTTTCCGACGGGGGAGGCTACAGTGACATTGGAGGATGTATACCGCATCCTGAGGATCCGGATAGATGGAGAGATCATGGACTTTGACCCAGCACGGGGCGAGGCAGGCTTGGAGGAGGTCTTCTGCACAGATGACCTGTGGATAGAGGATGGAGAGATCCGATGGGCAGACGTCCCGAGACTCTGTGATAGGATCAGATGGATCGTTGCATCGTTGATTGGTGGCTTCCTGTGCCCGGACAGGAGATCTAGAGGACTATCAGTTGGCTGGGGGACAGTGCTATCAGGGATGTTCACCCATGGCAGACAGTATGCGCGGGGACTCTACGTGCGAGGACAACTATATCATGATATGCACCATTGTGTTTACAGGAGAGGCAGGAGCCTCTCAGTAGGGGTGACTCTACTACAGGTATGGGCATGGGAGCACATTCCAGTTATCTGACCCATGGCATAGCACCACCGAGACAGAGGTGAGCCATATGCATTTTTATATGACGGGGTGATGACACACCGGAGGATGGGGTCTGTTAGCTACTGGAGGTGGCAGATAGACGAGATGGACCTATTTATATGGAGGCCCTGGTTACTATGTGAGGAGTGGGCGGACGAGCATGAGCAGCTCATGTATTGCAGACAGGCTCGCTATCTGTTCGGTAGATGGACAGATATGATAGAGAGATACCTCCCAGAGCGAGTTCGCAGGCAGTTTGGATTGCCACAGGGACTACCCGTGGGGGAGGCCACTCATGCCAGGACACGAAGGGAGGTTGGAGACTGGGATGCCGAGATCCTAGTGGCGATGGCATTGATAGAGGTACGGGGACTTATCCCCATGAGATGGGATTGGGACTCTGGGCTAGCAGACCCAGGGATGCTGCCAAAGTACGACCAGTACTGGCAGACACATAGGCTAATGAGACTGACTACACCAAGTGTAGCAGGGGCAGTGGGAGAGGTATTGGTCCTTGGAGGGGAGGCGAGGATGAGGTGGCAGGCCAGGGCAGCCAGGCAGCGGGCCAGCAGGCAGGTGGAGAGGGCAGTGGCCAGCAGGCAGATGTGGAGATGGCAGAGGCAGTGGGCCCAGTTGTAGAGACCGAATTACAGAGAGCAGAGTGACTGTTGCAGGAGGAGATAGCTCGGAGGACTCGCTTAGAGCTCCGGATGGCACGACTTAGGAGAGACAGGGATGCAGCGCGGGCAGATGCGAGGTAGGCAGAGGCCACAGCCCAGGCACAGACACAGGCAGCCTCAGCAGCACAGACAGCCCTGGCACAGGTACAGGCACAGCTACAGGCACAGGTGTAGGCATACAGACAGCTGCAGGCCCAGATACAGGCACAGGCATAGGTACGGTGTAGCCACCAGCCGCACCAGCAGCAGACGCAGATGAGCTAGCACAGGCTAGGAGAGAGAGAGACGTAGAGGTGCAGCTGCAGTTGACAGCAGAGGCCACACTGTTTAGAGTGAGGCGGGAGAGAGAGGAGGCACGCCGCGCACTGGGTGTAGACCAGAGGACCTTATATAGCGAGCTCGTCTGAGTGCAGGGTGAGCTAGTATCCGCCGGCAGGGAGGCAGAGTACTACAGGGGCTTGTATGTGGGAGCGGTGCCAGCAGCTCAGCAGGCACCGAGCTATAGAGACAGGAGCAGGTCGGGGGCATCAGGATCTCGGAGGACAGGGCAGTCAGTGTCTTCAGTCAGAGGACCACTCTTACCGCCAGGGGGAGGAGGAGGACCATCAGGGGGACCTCCACCGAGCACAAGGGGAGGCCAGGGGCCACAGCAGGAGAGTAGCTCCACCCACTAGGGCACCTTCATTTGTATTGTATCATATTGTATCATTTTGGACAGATACCTGCGTGCATTCTGATGTATATTTTGAGGGCTCTTGATAGCCTTGATGTACTATATTGGTGTATATTTAGATGTATACACATTTTTGTATTATTGATGTAGACACAGACACTCTGTATTATGATGGCCATTACATGATATATATATATGATGATCTGTTCGACTCACAGCTGTTCTTGCTTTTGTGTATGCATTCTTTGATGTCATGGATGTGATGATATGTATGTATGATTATGAATTCATGTGATGACATATGTGGCTTATATGATGCTTATAGATGTATGATGATAGAGATATATGATGATATAGATGTGATGACTAGTGATATCTAACATGTGGGTTTTGCAGATATGCACCAGAGAGGAGAATAGGAGGAGATGGAGACAGAGACTGTTGATCGATTATTGCGATGAAAGCGATATAAAGGTTGTGGGAATGGATGAATGGTGAGCTTGTTGCAATGGCTTCGCATTTGTATATAAAGAGCAATCCTTATTTTTGATATAGCACGTGGATAGTTCGCCACCAAGGTATAAAAGACCAAGGTGCAGTAATATCCGAGTGCGTGGACGTTGACTCTGCAAACAAACGGTTTGAACCTAGATCCTTTAGACATAATATAACCTTGTTGGAACATGTGAATAAGCCATAGTCTTGAACATAAAATAAACTTCCATACATGTGAATGCAAGAAGAATTATTAATATGTAAGATGCTAGGTCGTAACACATACAAGATAAATAGAATGCTAAGAACGATACTAGAGATCATTCCTCAAACACGGCACACAGAAAGCAATGACTATGCCCCCAATCCGTACTACATCGCAACATACCAAGATTATAGATAAATCAAGGTAGCTTTGAATAGGTAATGGAATAGGGAACAAAAGATAAACCATAACACAAATTGACTGACTTACAAAGTAAACATACAGCCAACATATTCTCTTGCCAAAGAGGTTGCTTAGGATAGATTGGATAGGAAAGATAACAGCCTTATCGTAGGAACTCTGTGTCCGTTAAAGGGTGCTATCTACCTAAAAAGACAATGTCTTGCTGCAGGAAATGCCACATGTCACAGGAGATGCGTGTGTTGGTCTTGACAATGGAACCTTGTGCAAAAGACAAGCTTGTTGATCTAGGGCTTTGGTTAAGCGGTACTTAGCTGATGTTGGCAACAGGTATGCAGGACAGTAGATGACTCTGGTAGTAGGCTTCTTTGCTTCAGGTTTGTTAAGGACTTTTGCTTCTGAAAGGATGCACTAGTTTGCTGCTTGAGTTAGTCAAGTTGAGGTGAATGGATTTTGATAAACGGAAGACTAGAAGGATGACAGTGCGAATGGATTGGGACGGGTGGAGAATGATGGATCGTGTGTGCCTGAGTACTGGATACATCCTTCGTATTCCAGACTGCCTACATACCCTGTATCCACGGGATCAAGGCACACTTACGATGGAAGAGGAACGTGATAAATATGTAGTTCTGGATAGAGTGATGAAACGGGTCAAGATGAAGAGGAGGGGATCTTATGTACCTGAGTACTGGATACTTCCTTCGTAATCTAGACTGCCTACATACCCATATCCATGGGATCAAGGTACTTTAAGACTGAGAAGATGATAATATGTAGTTTTGGTTGGTGTGATGATGTGGGAAAAGTGTTGAGAAGATAACAGCCTTATCGTAGGAGCGATGTGTCCGTTAAAGGGTGTTACCTGTGGAAATGAGACAAGATTGAAGTATGCGTTGTGAACCACGAACAAGGAACCAATCCTAGACCGAAGCTAAGGAAAGACTTACCCCCATTCTAGTAGAGGAAACTGTAGGGGTGACTGCCGACGAAGACACAGAAAGACGTGACCTAGGACAAGACAGTGTTAACTGTAGACATAGATCAAGACATGGGAAGACGACGAGGGACATTGACAAATTTCTAAGCTATACTAGATAGGGAGATGGAAATGCAAACAAAGTCAATGGTTTTATTATGGATAGATGGATGAAGCGTGTTGTGAACTGGACAAGAAGTGGACAGGACTCGATAGACGATGGATGCTGACTCTACGCATAGCGCCTGTTTGCCAAGTTTTCACTATGGTACCTATCCAAGGCACCTGTTTGCCAGGTTTTCACCAGAGGACGGATTTTTTTTTTTGGAATACTCTGAGGATCAGGCATAGAACTTCTTGAGATGGACACTGTTAAGTGGCTCATCTAGAGGAATGTCGTCAAGTGTAGCTAAAGTATAAGCTCCTGATCCATATGCTGCTGTGACAATGAAGGGACCTAACCAGTTAGGCTCAAACTTACCCTTCTTCTCTCGATCTGCTTAATTTCTCTGATTCTCCTTAAGTACAAGATCACCAACTTGAAACTGTCTTTCTTTGATCTTTTTGTTGTAATTACGCCGAAGGCGGTTTTGATAGACATGGAGATGATTAAGTGCGGCAAGGCGCCTCTCATCTAGTAGTTCAAGCTCAGCTAATCTGGAAGTGAGATACTCATCTCTGCCGATTAGGTCCTGCATGGATACTCTGAGGGATGGGATCTCGACCTCTATAGGTAGGATGGCTTCAGAGCCAAAGACCAAGGCATATGGTGTGGCACCAGTTGGTGTTCTGATACTAGTGCGGTAGGCCCATAGGGCGGGATTGAGTGCAAGTGCCAATCACGACCAGCTTCATTGACCGTTTTCTTGAGGATCTTGAGAATGGTTTTATTGGAAGCCTCAGCTTGGCCGTTACTCTGCGGATAGTAGGGAGTTGAAAATTGATGTTGGATATTGTATTGTATGCATAAGGCACGAACATCTTGGTTCTTGAATGGTCTCCCATTATCAGTGACAATGGCTTGGGGAATACCATACCGGCATATGAGGTAGTTTAGAATAAACTTGGCTATTTGTTTACCGGTGATATAGGTCATAGGAATGGCTTCCACCCACTTCGTGAAATACTCAGTGGCGGTAATGATAAACTTGTGGCCATTGGAGGAGGAAGGGTGGATTTGTCCTACGAGGTCAAGACCCCATTGAGAAAAAGGCCATGGAGTTGTCACAGATTGTAATTCATGAGCTGGTGCGTGAATCAAATCTCCATGCTGCTGACATTGTAGACACTTCTTAGCAAACTGTGCAGCATCTTGCTCTATTGTAGGCCAGTAATAACCTGTTCTGAGTATCTTCTTAGCAAGATTAGGACCAGTAGAATGCGCACCACAGACACCTTCATGTATGTCTCGTAAGGTAGCTTCGGCTTCTTCCGTGTTAAGACATTGTAAGAGGATACCATCGAGACTCCGGCGATATAGTGTATCACCCAGAATGATGTAACGAGAGGATTGACGGACAAAGGTTTTGCGTTGAGTGGATGATAGGTCAGGGGGAAAGGTATTGTTCTTGAGGTATTCATAGATATCTTCATACCATGGGGAATTGGGACCAACAAGTTCACAGATGATTTCAGTAACTGGAACGTCGATGGCTGGTATCAACAATTGCTCGATCAAGAATTCACACTTCTGTGTATTTGCAGGCATGTCTATCAGTGACCCTACAGAAGCCATAGAATCTGCAGCTTTGTTATGCTCTCTTAGAATTTGCTCAAATGTGATGCTAGAAAAATGTGGTTTGTAGGCATCCACTAATTGTTTGTAGGGGACCAACTTTTCATCCTTTGTTTGGTATTCATCCGTGACTTGGCGAATGACTAGCTGTGAGTCTCCATATACTTGTAATTCTGTGATGTCCCATTGAACTGCTGTATTGAGACCTATAAGGAGTGCTTCATACTCGGCTATGTTGTTGGTGCAAGGGAATGCAAGCTGATATGACTTTGGAATGTAGTCATTCTGAGGTGTAACAAATAAGATGCCAGCTCCTGATCCATGCTGTGTGTAAGAACCATCAAAGTACAACTTCCACATTATGGAGGTAGCCAGAGTGAAGAGATTCTCGTCAGGAAAGTCTGCTACCATAGGATGTGTATCTTTCATAGGTGCATCTGCTAGTTGATCCGCGAGGTCTTGTCCTTTAATTGCCTTACGATCCATGTACTCAATATCGAACTCACTAAGGATCATAACCCATTTAGCTAGTCTGTCTGTGAGAGCTGCTTTTGCTAGTAGATACTTCAAGGGATCAATCTTGGCTATCAGATTTGTGTGTTGGTTCAGCATGTAATGCCGCAACTTTTGGGAGGCAAACACTACTGCTAAACAAGCCCTTTCCATTGGCGAAAAATTGAGCTCATATCCCACCAAGGTTCTACTGATGTAATAAATTGCATGCTCCTTTCCTGTGTCATCATTCTGTGCTAGCAGGGCCCCTAGGGCTGAATTTGTAGTGGAGATGTATAAGATCAAAGGTTTGTCCACAACTGGTGGAACCAATACAGGAGGTGTAGCTAGATACTCTTTAAGTTGATCAAATGCTGCTTGACACTTATTGTCCCATCGAAATGAAACATCCTTTCGGAGCAAGTGTTGAAAGGGTTGACATTTATCTGCTAGCTGTGAGATGAAATGTCTGATGGACTGCAACCTTCCTCGGAGGCTCCTTAATGCTTTTAGGTTCTTTGGTGGAGGCATCTCCACTATAGCCTTTACTTTCGCTGGATCTACTTCGATGCCTCTACGAGATACAATGTATCCCAATAGCTTCCCTGATGTTACGCCGAATACACATTTCTTTGGATTGAGTCTTACTTGGTATTTTTCAAGCCTGTCGAAGATCTGTCCCAAGACCTGTATGTGATCCGCTCTAGAAGATTTAGCCAATATATCATCAACATAGTCTTCCATGATGTGATGAAACAGATCGTGGAAGATCACTGTCATTGCTCTCTGATAGGTTGCTCCTGCATTCTTCAGACCAAACGGCATGACACACCAACAATAATTGCCCCAAGGACAAGTAAAGGTTGTTTTATGTTGGTCGTCTTCAGCTATCCTTATCTGATTATAACCCGAGAATCCGTCCATGAGAGAAAGCATCTCGTGACCTGCTGTCATGTCCACTATAATGTCAATGTTTGGTAGTGGAAAGTCGTCTTTAGGACATGCCTTATTTAGATCTCTGAAATCATTACACATGCGGATGCGCCCATTAGGTTTAGACACAGGTACAATGTTTGAGACCCAATCTAAATAGTCAATTGGTCGTATGAACTTTGCGTCTAACAGCTTTTGTATTTCCACCTTCACCAAGAGAGCTATCTGCGGGTGCATTTTTCTCAACTTCTGCTTGATTGGTTTCACTTTGGGATCAATTGTGAGATAATGAACTACTAGCTTAGGGTCTAGCCCTGGCATATTTGCATAGGTCCATGCAAAGTTGATGGTTCGTTGCAAGAAGAAGTTGTTAAGATTTCTGTGCTCTGTGTCAGATAATGATGCCACTAGGAATGTGGTCTTTGGATTCTGTTATGTGCCAAGATTTATTTATGTAGAATCTTCCACTAGGAGAGCTGATTTCTCTTGATACTTAGATGGTAAGGGAAGGTCAAATCCTCCATCCTCAGGTGCCACAGTTGGGTTTTCACCTTTGGATACGTCCTTTATTTTTACTATTTTGTGATCAGGAGGTGCCACAGTGTGGTTTTCACCTAGAGATCTTTCATTATTTGCACTTTTGCGACTGGAGGATTTGGCATTCTCACCAAAATAAGCCGTGGGCTCTAGTTCCATTACAAAACCTGCTTTGTGATTGCCAAGAGGGATACCTTCCCGAAGTCCCATGAACTCAGGTAGAGCTTCGTCATTTTGAAATACATCTATAACGCGGGCCCCTTGTTGGTCCCAATCGATAAGTTTAGGGTAGACAAGCGTGACATTCTGGGTGCTGGTGGTGGAAGTTAAGGATATGGAGGATTCTGCGAATAGATTGGTCATGTGGAGGGAAGAGTCATCGATGATATCCTCTGTAGACGTCGAATCGACGGGAAAAGTGTCAGCTACCTCGTCAAGGATATACTCGATGTCCAAGGCGCGTGGTACCTTCTTACCAAATCCTAATCCTTTCTTGTCTAGCTTCTTTGTTACCACAATGGGCTCCATAGTTCCTTGATTCTGTTTCCCAAGGCCACCTTTGCCTTTATAGCCCATGTTTTTCACTATCCTTAAGCCATTGCCATATTGCTTGACTGGTATCGTGACTGGTTCTTTCTCCTTGTAGAGCCAAGAAGAGATGTCCTCAATAGTTTCCTCTTCCAGTAACCGTCCATGTTGGAATTGGGTTAGGAATCCTGGGGGAGGAATAGCTACTTTTTTGGTTACTTGGGCAATGGGTGGTTTGCCGTAAGATTTTGGAGATCAAGGCATCCGCCCTACACAACAAGATTCTGAGATATCATAAGTGCCAAAGCCTATATCTCGGACGCGAGCTGTGATTTTGGGGAGGGGTGTAGGTTCACTTGTAGAGGCTTGCGTGAGAGTTTTAGGATCAACATAGAGAGGGGATTCAAGGGCTTTGTCATTTTTAGGCACTTGGTTGCAATTCTTATAGCTTCCTTGCAAGACACGGCAGAATTCAAAAGGATTAGGATCTCCTGGGATGGTGATCTCCATACCATTGTATGGGAACTTGAGGGACTGATGGTACGTGGAGGGAACAGCTTTCATTGCATGGATCCATGGGCGGCCTAGGATAATGTTGTAAGGTAGCTCAATAGCAAGAACTTGGCACCTAGTTTCAAGCATGACTGGGCCCAGTTGTATAGGCAAGTGAATAACACCTTCTGAATGGCATTCTGCATCATCATACCCCTTGATTGTAATACTATGATCAGTGTTGACATGATCCTCAGAGTATCCCAATTGCTTTAGTAACTTTAAAGAACAGATGTTGAGACCAGCACCACCATCTATGAGTATGCGTTTGATTTTGCGCTTATGGATGAGAACTTCAATATGCAGGGCATCATTGTGACATGGATCATGGGAGGAGAGGTCTTTCTCAGAGAAGACCACGTTGTAAGGCGAAGCAATATTACCCACTATAGCTTGGAAATTCGTGACTGCTATGTTGTTAGGAACGGAAGACTTTTGGAGGGCTTTTTCTAGCACCACTCTATGTGCAGGTGATGACCGTAGAAGGTCCAAAATAGAGATCTATGCTGGTGTTCTCCCTAGATGTTCGACAAGATTACAATCAGATTGAACCGGAAGCCTAGGTGTAGGTGCACGGATGGTGACATGACCTCGACGAGTAGTAACAGCACAATCCGTAGATTTGCCTTTAATGGTGAGGGTAGACACTCGACTCTCTTCAAAACGACCTACAATGGAATCGAAAGACGTGGAAGCGTGATTGATACCTTTACCTCTATCCTGAGGAGGAGGTGGACCGTGATGAGGGAATGGTTCCTTGTACATATCGAGATCCTTGTTCATGTGTTGTGCTGGTGATTCATCCTCAAAAGTGATTTGATTACCGTCGATGAGGTTCTGGATGAGGTGCTTAAGCTTCATGCAAGACGCAGTTCTATGCCCTTTGCTCCTATGGAACTCACAATACTCATTGTCTCTGTAACGTGCAGTTTTGTAGATAGGTTCCCCATATGGGGGAGCATCAGGTAAGGTGATGAGCCCTTTCTGCAAAGCTTGCTGTAAGACCGATTCGATGGGCACTCCCAAGGGAGTGAATTGACGTTGCGGAGGGTAATCTTGTTGGGGCCGCTCTTGTTGTCATTGCTGTTGGTTGGGATAAGGCTGCCTTTGTTGCTACTGTTGTTGAGGTGGAGCTTGACTTGGTTTGGAGAGCTGCAGCGGTGTTTGCAACGTTTGGACATGCTTAGTATCGACCACCCCATCGTTGACTACGTTTTTGTTCTTGTTCCAATATTTGGGTTTATCGTTCGACTGTTGATGAGAAGTACTATCTTTTATCTCCTTAAAGATTTTGACCACACCCTTAGCAATGAGGGCCTTCTCAATGTTGATACCCTTGTATGTGATTTCATCGAAGGTTGTAGCACTAAGAATTTGCAAATGGAAACCTAACTCTTGGTTGAGGTTCTGCACAAATATGCTAACAAGCTGTTTCTCTAGAATCTTGAAAGGGAATTTACTAGCCATTTGTCTCCATCGTTTAAAGAAAGAAATGAAGGTTTCACCATTTTTCTGTTTATTGTTGCATAGGTCCGTCATGGAAATCTCATGCTCTGCGTTGTAAGAAAAATGGGTGGCAAACTTCTCTTCTAGCTCGTTGAAAGACTTGATACCCGTAGGTAAGTGTGAGAACCATTCTATTGCTTGACCTCCAAGACTGTGAGGAAAAAGACGCATAAGATATGTGTCGTTATGAGAGACCTCGAAGCAAGCGAGATAGAATTCCCTAAGATGGTCTTTTGGGTCACCTTTTCCTTTGTACTTATTGAACTTGGGAATAGTGAAATTTTGAGGAAAAGGGATCATTGGTAATGACCGATCAAAAGGATAAGGGCACACTTCCTCTAAAGAGAAGGTCTTTTTGGTGTGGCCAAACGTAAGATCAGATAGCTGCTGTTGAAATTCTGCAATCTTTAGCTCCATAGTCGTGGGAGGGGTTGGTAACATCTCCTGTTGTCCAAAAAGTGGTTGGTGTTGCCCATATGGAAGATTATAGTGTAAGCCATGCGCCCTGGTATTATAAGGGTCGTAAGATTGATTTGGATCATATGGGTTGTACGATTGGTTCAGATTGGGTTGGAATTGGAGGCCTTGATTAGGCAGAGGTGGAGGTGGCGCTAGGTAAGAATGTTGGCTTTGCGATGGTTGAACAAAAGTATTGGGGGGAGGAAAGCTAAAGTGCGTTTGATTAGGTTGTGATGGTGGCACATAGCTTTGGGAAACCTGATGTTGGGAATGTTGAGAGTGGCTAGGCAATGTGTGAAAGAAGTTGAGCGAGGATGAACGTTGTGGAGGAGGAACATAGGTAGAAGTGATTTGCGACGGTTGGGGTTGATTGAGGATGAGAGTAGAAGAATGTTGTGGTTGGGGCTGCTTGAGGACGAGAGTAGAAGAATGTTGTGGTTGGGGCTGCGTGACTCTAATTGGTTGAGAGACATGTAGGTGTGATGATATAGGAGGTGGCATTTGTTGAGACTCTTGTTGTATGGCTACATAAGTGTTCCCCGGATTGTAATTGGGTGGGAAACCTACGCGTGATGGGGTAACCAAGATTCCACTTGCGATTGGGGTGGACACTTTAGGAGGTGGTTGCACATTCGATCGAGCTAAGGTGGCTTGCTTAGCTAACTCTGCTTAACGTTGGAGAGTTTCTTGTTGGTTTTGATAGATCTCCATAGGAGTCAAAAGCGGTGATATGGGCCTCTCCTCTGTTGGATTTTGAAAAAGGGGATTCCTATATTGCGAGTCGTGAGTAGGTAAAGGTGTAGTCACCGTGGACATGGTTTGCACCGCTTGTATGGCTTCTTGGGTGTTGTTGCTCTCCTTGAGAGTGGACACATCAAAATCTTGAGGTAACTTGGCGCCTTGCTTTGCAAGCAAGAGAAAGAAATGATCCTGGTTCTCACTAAGGATTTTATCAAAGGCAGCTATAGCTCTAGGATCTTGTATAAATTCATCAAGATCTTGCCCATCTTCTTGAGAGGATTGACCTGTTTCAAAGTGTCGCTCTTCTTGAGATGGGGTTTGATCTACGATGTAACCTTGTGGGACAAAATCCAGAGGCAAGCCTGTGGTATACTGAGGTGCATTTATCAAAGGGGTTCTATCCTCATGAGGATTGCTTGGTTCATCTATGTGCGGCATGTTCGGAGAGCTGTTTGGTTTTGCCGCGGGTGTACTAGGAGTCACCTTGGGAGTAATGTTGAGACGACCTGATTGTGGTGTGCGAGGGGGTGACTTGCGCTTTTTAGGGACAACTTTCCTGGATTTCATAGTTTGCTGTAGCCTAGTGGTGACCATGGGATACACTAGGACACAATGTAATGCTGGGAATCTGTGAGATGTTTTAAGAAACGGACAAGCTTCTGATGCACAAAGTACTGGACCAAAAGCGCTATACTATTTGACCAAAGGCGCAGGACTGTGCCACCAAAAGCGTGCTACTGTGGACCAGAGGCGACGGACTGAGCTACCAATAGCAAGTTACTGCTATGCCAAAGGCGAGCTACAGTGACCAAAAGCAAGCTACTGTTATACCAAGGGCACTGAAGTAGAGTTTTGCCAGAGGCGGGTTACTACTAACCAAAGGCGATCTACTGTATTACCAAAGGCGAGCTGTTGTAATACCAGGGGCACTAAAGTAGTGTCTGATGTTTTTCAAAGGCAAGATATTTCTATTTCTGATTGGATTGGTTTGGCAAGAGAAAACACAGCAAACAAGTGGTCAAAAAAGGCACAAGGACTGACACAACAGATAGTGTATGTTCAAGGCTCCAAACAAGCCCAATGTTTCCACAGGTCTAAGACAATTGCAATTAATAACAAGCACTTTTTATCCCTAGAGACAAGGTTTCATTGCAGTAGATCAGCTCACAGCTTAATACTCCGTCGATAAAAATATCATTCCATAAAGGTGTCGGATATTTAGTATCTTTGCGAGAGACGATAGGTAGGGATATCTCACCCTCCCCTTGGAAAGCTCAAGTAGGTCACAAGAGATTTATGTCCAAGGGAATACTATCTCTTCTCAAGGGAGCCAATGGTGAGTATCTTAAGGGTTTAAATCAATTTCCCTTGCACTGATGATTACCGCAATGTTCGGAGGTAGGTCGGGTAGTCTCTATCTAAAATAGTTCTTAATGACTTTGAGGGACCAACGACTTACGAGCAATGCGACAAGCTACTAAAAGCTTTAACCAATCCTACTAAGAGTTTCAAACACTTCGCTCAATGTGAAAATCGTTTGCACAAAGAGCTAGTACACCTCTTTTCAGTTTGGCACCACAAGGTAAGGCTGACATCGGTTAGGACTTGGCTTTCGCCTTATCCCTCTTATATAGCGGTTCAAAGGAAAACTCCACTTAGGGTCATCCCTTTTGAATGAAGCGTAATCCAAAAGCAGGCCCTTCTAAAGGAAGTACAAAAAAAGTAAGAGCAAGCACGTCAAACAAAGGTTCAATTGTCCCGTTATAAGAAAAATAAGGTGCAACTAAGCTAGGCACACACACGATTGTAGTTGTAAATTGTCCCTTATGAAATGAAGTGTTTGGCATTCATGTCCATTGTCCTTTAGAAAATTGAGGTGTTTGTTCATACATGTCCATTGTCCCTTAAGAAAAGCAGTATGTTCCTAAGACTTAGATTGAGAAAAGATTTGTTCAATTATCCTTTTAAGCATGTAATGTGTTTCTAAGACTTAGTGAAATAAATCAAAGAGGTCTTCAATGCTCGTCCTGCATGAACATGTTAAGAAAACACCTATTGGCTCTGTGTGAGTAATAAGAAGCTGCAACAAGTGAGTTAGTTCCATCAAAAATTCACAAGTTAGCCAAAAATCAACTTTGACCAAAAGCGCTGCACAATCTTGCCAGAAGCGACTTACTATTTTTCAAGAGCGCTGTATTGCAGACCAGAAGCGTTGCAGAATATTACCAGAGGCGCAGTAAAATAACCAGAGGCGCTTCACTGTGTTTTCGGAGGCGCTGTAATGCAGACCAGAAGTGCAATACAATAACACCAGACGCGCTGAATAATAGTCAGAAGCGTGGAGATGTGTTACCAAAAGCGTGATACAATATAACCAAAAGCGTTGCGCTGTCTCATATCATAAAAATGAGAATTTTTTCAAAATAATCAGATCTACAGTAAAATTCCATGATTGATTGACTATTTTGAGAAGTGGTAGCTGAGAGATCTATGTTCTGCAATCTAAAAAACTCAGAAGCTATTACAACACCAAGGATTAACACAAAAATCGAAGGTACTCCTAAATAAATCAGCTTAGGATGTCCAAAAAAAAACAAGTTTGTCTGACAAATACAATAGCTTGTCATACAAAGTAATAAGATAGATGGCGTGAAAATCCTAGAAGACAGTGAACAAGGTCAAAAACCTAATTTAGCCAAAAGTGCTGTAGAATACTGCCGAAAGCGCTGTTCTGTAATGCCAAGAGCACTGCGCTGCGCAGCCAGAAGCGCCGCAGTGCCCTCAAGAGCGCCTAACTGTGCCTCCAGAAGCGCTCAAAGATCATGCCAGAAGCGTTGTGGGGTGTCGTTTGCGCTGTGCCGTACTGTGACTTCAAAAAAAACAAATTTCTCAAAGAAACAAAGGGATTAGTGGGTCCCACCGGGCATGCCAGAATGTATATGAGGAAAAATTGATTAAATCTAAACTAAATAAAATCAAAGAACCCAATAACATAAAGAAAACGAATTTAAATAAAAGCCATGACAAATAATCAATGAAATAAAGACTTTTACCGAAATCTGTATTGTTTCCTTTGGATTGAATGTGGATTGCTCAATGAAGTTGCAAAGCCATAGCTGCAACAAGCAAGTAGTGTGCTCAAGAGATCAATGTCAAAAGATCGTAAGAGTGCTCAATCAATGCGTTTTGTATGCTCAAAGCTCTGTTAAGTATGCCTGAGAATACGATCAAAGAGAGAGAGGTAATGAAGGAGATGAGGGGGGTTTATATAGATTTCAAACATGATCAATCAACGGTCTAGATAATTCAGAAGAATCAATGGAGGAGAATAATTGAGGAATGTGCAACGAATGAGAAGAAGACATGTGTCTTGCTTTCTTTTGCATGAGAGGAGTTATCAAGAATAGAAGAATGAGTTAACTGAAGAGATAAATCAATTAAAAGAATAAAGCAATCATTTAAGTGATTTAAAATAAGAAGAAGAGATTTGCATGAGAAAAGAAGATATTTTACTTTATTAAATATAGAAATATTTAATTGATGAGCAAGAAAGCTTGAGTTATATTAGAGATAACTCAATTTAGAGGGAAAAAGCAATTTAAATAAATAATTGATTTATTTAAATTTAGAGAGGATATTTTAGAAGAAATAATTAAATAATTAGAATTATTTAATTTAGAAGATTTTAAAAGCTAATTAAATAAATAAATTTATTTAATTGTTTGTGCATGATTTTGGAAGAACAGATTTTTGATTTAATTAAATAATTTAAGAATTATTTAATTTTAGATAAGAGGGAATTTGTGATGAATTAATTAAATAATGGGATTTATTTAATTAATGTGGATGTGAAATTTGGAAAGAAGATAATGATCTAATTAAATAATTAAAATTATTTAATTGTGGAAGAATATAGAGGAATTTAATTTAATTAATTAAATAAAGGGAATTTATTTAATTAATGTTGAAAGTATGTGATTTAGAAGAATTTGATGAAATTAATTAAATAATTAGATTATTTAATTAACGTTGAAATGCAGGTGATTAGGAAGAAATGACGAAATGCAAGTGATGCGACGACTTGGTCATTTTAGGGTGTCTACACACAACATCTGTTGAGCCAGCCTAGGGATCCAGTTGAGGAGAGATTTGGAACATATAAAGAGATTTCACTAAAATTCCATCTTGAATTCAAGGCTCTTGAAATCAAAAGGACTATGAGGAAAGAAGTTGAGGAGTTGGCTAAAGATTTAGGCCTTACTAAGGAAGCTGTGAGACAATATAGGGAAAGGACGGAGAAAGCTAAGAAGGAGAAGTAGAATAGGGAACAGGGAAGTGTTCCAGCAAAAACACCCTCTAAGTCAAGGACTACTAGGAGTTCTAGTTCAGCCTTCGGTGCATCACCTTCTCTTGCTACAGAAAAACCTACCGGTAAGGAAGAAAAAAGGACAAAGGTAAAGGGCAAAAGAACATATGTCAGTGTGGAGAAAGTGGATGAAGAAGAAACTGACTCAGATGATGAGGTTAAAGAGTTGAAGGCCTCAAGCACCAAAGCTGCTAAAGTGTCTAAGGAGAAACCCTCTGGAAGCAAAAAGTTAAGTAAAAGGCATAAGACAGAGGCTTATGTTGAGAAGCCTACTCTTTCTGTGGATGACATCATTAAGTCAATCACTGTAGATGGAAACTTGAAGCCAATGACTGAATTTTATGATCATTACAGTGATGTTTGTTGGTCTCTTACAATGACTTAACAACTAAGCTCTTAAAACTGTAACTCAGAGATTGGACATTTGATCTGAGTAGTTGTCTTAATCAATATGGAGATACATTTCACTAGTCAACCCAGGGACGTGAACATGAAATGGGTCAGCACAGTATGTGCACTAAGAAGTTCAAAGTAGGCATGTTCATTCTATAGCTATGAGAAACATAATGCTGAAGAAAGACTGCTAAAAAGGAAATAACAAGAATACTAAATATTAACCAACAGCTATTCTGGAATCAAATACATAACACAAAGTAACAATCTGGACAAACAGACAGGAAACTACTCTGTCTGCTTTGGCTGTAGGAATAGACACATAATAGAATTCTAGTGGCTGAAGGAACATTCAATGCCAGATTTACTAAACACATAACAAAAAATATAACTGAACTAAAAGGTGGAATTCTCACCAAGTGGGCCCCCTTGGATGAGTATTCCCTAAAACAAATGTAAACTCATAAATGTGAACTCACAACTTTATTTTATTCATTCAAAAGGACGAGTACAACTGAACAAGATAACTGTATTACTGAAAACTAGATAGTGCAAGTACAATCTTTGAATAATCAACCACCCCTCAAAAGGAGTATTTGAGTCTTATTTATAGAAGAAAGACTACTAACTAGCAGGGCAGTCAACTCCAACATAATAGGAGGACACCACATTATGGAAGACATAGAAAGTGGAAAGAAGTTACGCATGCGAGGAAATCTGGTCAAGCGAGCTGTTTCAACGCAGATTTAGCATAACTATAACTCCTAAATTTGCTCAATAGATATTTAAGATCAGTTACAAAATGGTTGCTTTCCCTCCATTTGATATTTGAACGACCACCACCTTTGACTTTTATGGTAAATGACCATCCAGCAAAATCTTCCATACTTTATGGATGCCAATTATATCTGCAAAATAATGTTAGTACACATAAATAATTGCTCATTCGAAACCACCTTGGAGTAATATTCATTAACCAAATACAACATTAACATAGATAGTTCAAATAACATGTCTTTGTCATAGAAGGATATAAGAAATGACCTATACTCAACAAGTTATAGTTTTGGGGGTAATGACATAAAAAAAACCAAGAGTAAAGCATTAAAGTCCAAGATAGTTACAGCAAATAGACAATAAAGTTTAACAAAATATGAGTCATAAACTAGACTCATCACTCTCCCCAACCTAAGACTTTGCTGGTCCTCTAGCAGAGGAAGGGTTGTTCTTTTGCTTGGTCAATGCTCTGAAGTTAGCAACTGCCAACTATCCAATATCAGTTTCTCTGGTGCGTGAAGTAGGCTCCCAATAAAATCCTTGCTGTTTGTCCAACCTGTTCCATCTCTATTTTTCTTCCGCAATATCATACCGGTAAAATCTGTAATTTGGCACTGGCCACAGTAGGAGGGGTGGTTGAAAGATTAAGGGAAGCCAGAACTATCCCTTTGTCCTTCCAAGCTGAATATATTTGTCTGCTCTTCTACATGCTGCAGCATAATTCTACAGAGAGTGAGGCTCTGCCTGTTTTAGCTCATCAGATAGACTAGTCCACCTTTGTGTCAGCTGACCTTTCATAGCTTCTCCAGTAGTGCGTGCCATCTTTTCATATTCTTTGTATGCTGCTTCTGTTTCAGGAAGGATTCGGTTACCATAACTTGGCCTATAAAGCATCCTATGCCAATAATTAAAAATGTTTCCTGGATTTCCAAATTCTGCTCTAACAAGCAATGGTGTGTTGAATTCTAATTCCTTATAAGCCCTGTATTGTTGTCCCCAACTAAACTCATTTTTCATCCAGGACATAAATGCCCTCAACTGAACATCCCCAACATACAACAAGGGGTTCCACTCATGGTCTTGGGATACAGCAAAATTATGCAAATAAACTCACGCAACAAATTCTTCATTTTTGGAGGAGCAATCCTATAAGCATTGAAAAATTCAAGAGGAGTTTCAATAGAAGGATTCAAACCAGAAATAATTCTTCCTAACTTAAAAGAGAGATACCTTTCCTTTAAATACAGAGCATAGACTCTCGGAGGAGTCCTGCATTCTAATGCCTGAGGCACCAAAGCTGCCATACCATCTACTCTCTCTTTTAAAACTACAATTTCTACATCCTTTTCTTTAATCTATTCATCCTTCTTTTGAATTTCAACTTTCAACCTATGTTTCTCCCTCTTCCATTCCTCCTCTCTCCTCTACATTTCATTCCACAAATTCATGGCAACCATTTGCATTGAAAAATTAGGAGGTCTGTGAATGCCTACCAAAGGTTTTCCTGGCACAGATGGCAGTTCTTCCTGTAACATAGGTTGCAGGGTTTATGATTGCTCAGCCAAATCTGGCTGCAGGATGTCTTGCTGCAGGAACTCTTGTTTACTGTCATGTTCCTGTCTCTCCATATGCTCAGCAGTAGTGGCAAGGTCTACCAGAGTTACATCTATTGTTTCCTTAATTATGTCTTCTTTTTCTACATCACTATCATGTCCTACTGGGGCCTCTGTTTCCTCTACTACCATTTCATCCATCCTAGGGCTTGTCTATGTAGACACACCAAAGGCAGGCTCAACAGGTCTTGATTTACTAGAAGGGCTTTCATGTTGTTCTTCACTTGCAGGAAGAACAGTGTCAGCTTTTCGTTTCCTAGAATGCAGCACCTTCCTTTCTGTGGTTTTCTTTTTGGTTTTGCCTTTCTTTATTTCTGCCCTTCTCCTCTGTGCCCTAGTTTGAATTAAATTACCAAGAGGAATATCCTCATTGTCAGAATCTATAGAATTTTCTTTATCTGCATGCTCTGCTTCAGAGAAGCTAATTTCAATGGCTAGTTTTGCTGCAGGAGGGTTTGCACTGGAAGTTGAAGTTCCTGGAGTAGTTTCAACTCTCCGTGTCACTCTCCTAGTTCTATAATGTTGTGGCACAACCATAGGTTGCAAATGACTAGGTCTTATTTGATCAATTTCCAGAAATTCCTCCCAAGTTATATCGGATACATCATGCAGAGACTTCTCAACAAGCAATTTGATTAAACAGTGGTGAGAGACAGAATTAGGCCTACCTTTTTGAGTCTCAGCAGCCATAATTGAGAGAAGGTGATGAAGCACATTTGGCACATTCATTCTTCTTCCATGTCTCATATGATTTAGCAATTTGAAATGCATAGAGTGAAGGTTCGATTGTTGACCTCCGCAATGATGTATTTCACCACATAGATAGCTACCTGCTTCCACGGCTCTGGTAGAAAGGTTCTTTTGGCTCCCTGTTTGTCTATGACCAATGGTGGATCCCCAGGTTCAGTAAACTTAGCTCTAGCTGTCCTGGCATCTCTGGCAATAGGGTATTTTTTGCCATCAACAGGTAGACCTGTAACCTCTGCGATTCTTTCTTCTGTGGCCAACACCTCTAAACCTCTTACCACTGCTTTAACTTCAGACAGCATCTGAGTAAATTCCAATGCAATATTTTCATCAAAACCATTTAATTTCAAGAAATAGTCCATCCAACCACAATTTCTGAATTCAGCCTAGCAAAGTGCGTCCTGCAACAATTCATCGTGAACTATGGGCTCATTCCAGACTAATCCTCCTCCCATGACTTAGCTGTCTGCAATCAAACACTCTACAAAGTTTTCTTTTTCTGCACAAAATTTGAAAAACAACTTCACCTTCCTGCAACCCTATAAGTTCTCAAGAACTCATGCTATCTACATTTTCTTTTACGGCTTCTTTTCTTGGGAATGCAAAACAAGGGTGGTATAGGCGTAAATGAATGATCAATGAAGGTTGTCATCTCACACTTGCGAGCCATCACCTCACTCAGGATTCAAATTATTCAATCTCAAAACTTTACTGACATTCAGGCATAAAACATATGGACAGACAGACACGTGGTCATTATATTTACAGTTTCTCCCCAACCTATTTGTAGGCATGTGTCTACACATGCGGATTTGAGGTATGACAGGACAAGGAAGGAATAATGACATGTTACGAGAAATATCCATATTAAGGTGCAGTAATTAAATAAACAAACCACAAGGTGATTAAGAGAGAATTATGGAAGTGTGCATACCTTCATTTGTGGAAAATCTGTTACATGAATCACGGAGAAAGTAACAGGTAATTAATAAGAATTTATTGAGCAATGAATGGAAGTGAAGTGGATTGAAGCGAGATAGAATGAAGTGTAATCATTACACGTTATGGAAGAGAGAAGAATGGATATGGGTGGGTGGATGGGCAAAGAAGTGAAAGAATGGACTCCCACAAATGTGGAAATCTTTATTATGATTATTGTTGTACCTTGGTTAGCCAAAAGGAGGGACACTAGGTCCGCTAACTTTGGTTGCAGGAAGTTCTAGAGTTGCATGTTGATTGAACTACTGCAAGAAATCTTCTTTTGAGGCTGGCTTATGATATAACCTGAGCCTATGACCATTGACTAATAGTTTGAATTTGACAGGGTCAATAGTAGTAAGCTAAACAACACCATTGGAAAACACTTCAGCAACTTCATATGGGCCTAGCCATCATGTCTGTAATTTTCCTGCATTCTCCTGATACCTTGAGTCATAAAGCAAAGCCCAATCACCAAGTTGGAACTTCTTATCTTTGATGTATTTGTCATGCCACCTGATTCATTGGTTCTGCACCACTTCTGTATGTTGTAAAGTTGCTTTTATCATCTCATCCAAAGCATTAAGCTGCATGATTCTTTCTTTTTGTGCTTGAGATAAATCCATCCCCAAGTCAAGTGCAGTTCTAAGAGTTCTATGTTCAAATTCAATAGGCATCATGGCTGTTTTGCCATACAGCAACTCAAAAGGAGTAAAACCAGTAGTTGTTTTCTAGGTTGTTCTATAGGCCCAGACAACTTCTGGCAACCTACTTGCCCAATCCTTCCTATGAACTACCATAGTTTTGGTCAGAATAGCTTCTAGTTCTCTGTTAGTTCCCTCAACTTGGCCATTAGCCTGGGGGTGATAAGGAGTAGACTTCTTGTGCCTTATGTTGTATTCCTGTACTAATGCTGCAATTAGAGTTGAGGTAAACTGAGCTCCTTGATCAGTTACCAATTCTCTGGGGACTCCATACCTTGTAAAGATTTCTTCATAAAGAAATTTTGCAACTTTGTTGTCTCTTGCATGTTTCATGGCTTTAACTTCTACCCATTTAGTTACATAATCAGTGCATACTAAGATATAAGATTTACCGTTAGATGGAGGATCAATAGGTCCTACAAAATCTATCCCCCATTTATCAAATGGAGTAATCACAAGCTGAGGATAAAGGGGCATGTCATTAGACTTTGTTGGCCGTCCCATCCTTTGACAACTATCACATTTCTTGGTATACCTTGCTGCATCCTTGTATAGTGTAGGCCAATAATAACTTGCATTCAAGATTTTCATTACAGTTCGTTTTGCTACAAAATGTCCTCCACAAGGTTCATTGTGATAGGCATGCAAAATATCGTATGTTTCATCTTCTCTCATACATCTCCTCATGACATTGTCTGGTCTAGTGTAGAACAAACATCTAGCAATCCATGAAAAAGGGAATGATTTTTCCATAAGTACCCTTCTTTCCTTAGGAGAGAAATGAGGAGGGACTCTTCCTGTGACTAGGTAATTGGTTGTGTCAACATACCAAGGTGTCTGTACAGAGAGTGAAAACAAATGTTCATCAGGAAAAGAGTCATCAATGACCTAGTTATCCTCTGATGTAGTCATTCTTGAAAGAAAATCTACAACCACATTGGCTTTTCCTTGTTTATCCACAATAGTGATATCAAACTCCTACATTAACAGCACCCATCTTGCTAACCGGCCTAAGATGAAAGGTTTGTTCATGAGATATCTAATGGCTGCATGATCTGTGTGCACAAAGATTTGATAACCAGTTATGTAGTGCCTAAACTTATTAAGTGCATAGATGACTACTAACATTTCCTTCTCTATGACTGTATAGTTGAATTCAGCACCCTGTAAGTTTTTGCTGACAAAGTAAATAGCATGCTCAATGACTCCTTCTTTCTGGCCTAGGACTGCTCCTATGGCATAATCTGATGCATCTGTATGAATGTGAAAAGGAAGTTCCCAATTGGGACCTTTAAGTATGGGAGCATGGGTTAAGGCTACCTTTAGGTTAGAAAATGCTTTGTCACAGTCTTCATTCCACTGAAATTCAACATCCTTTGTCAGAAGAGTATATAATGGGGATGTTATTTTGCTGAAATCTTTGATGAAGCACCTGTAATACCCTGCATGACCCAAGAAACTTCTGACATCCTTTTGCTTCGCAGGAATGGGCAGATTAATGATGACTTCAATCTTAGTTGGGTCTACCTGTATTCCTTTTTGAGAAATATAGTGACTAAGTACTACACCTTCCTGCATCATCATGAAGCACTTTGCACTGTTTAATGATAGGCTGTGGTCTTCACATCTTTCCAAAACTTTGCCTAGGTTTGCTAATGCCTCTTCAAAAGTAGCACCATAAGTAGTGAAATCATCCATATAGATTTCCATACAATCATGTGAGATATCAAAAAATATGCTAATGACTGCCCTTTGGAAAGTTGCAGGTGCATTGCATAAGCCAAATGGAAGCATTGAGTAGGCATATGTTCCCCAAGGATAGGTAAATGTCATCTTCTCTTGATCTTCAGGTGCAATTTGAATCTGATTATAACCACTAAATCCATCCAAAAAGGAAAAGTATTGCTTTCCTGCAAGTGAGTCCAAAACCTGATCTACGAAAGGAAGGGGAAAATGATCCTTTTTGGTAGCAGAATTTAATTCTCTATAATCAATACATACTCTCCATTTTCCTCCCTTCTTCGGCATAAGAACCAGAGGGGACACTCATTGGCTATCTGAGATTGGGTAAATAAATCTTGCATCTAATATCTTATGTAATTCTTCTTTGACAATTTCTCTTAGTGCCGGGTTGATCCTCCTTTGTGGTAGTCTGACTGGTGTACAATCCCCCTTTATGTAGATCCTATGAGTGCATAATGTAGGATCCAATCCCTTCATGCCATGATAATCCCATGCAAAAGCATTCTTATGTTTCTTTAACAGATTTGCCAAGGACAGATGTTGTGCTTGAGTCAAGTTGTTATTAATATTGAGATATCGGTCCTCTAAAATTTCCACTTGAGTTGTGAAATCAACCATAGTTACTTCATTAATGTTAGGTAACTTAACTTCATGTGGAAGCAATGTATGGAACATACCTGATGCTGCAGGAAAAATTGGAACAAGCATCCTTTCTGATCCAACAGAATGAGAGGATGATGTCTCCTCAACTTCATAAAAATTTTGAATTATATTTGACAACACCTCTTCCTCTCCTTGTAGCTGCAGGAAAGAAGTTCTGCCAATCATCATAAGCTGCTCCACATAATTAACTTCCTCTACCTCTTCACCAACATGAGGCCAAACAGGATTCTCCATATCATGAGATGGTTGTGCAGGTGGGTAAAGAACAAGTGTTTTAGTGCTTCGTCCATCAGAGATAGCCATATCTCCTGATCGACACCCAATATAAGCATCTTCTGTGGCTAACCACGGCCTTCCCAAAATGATGGGGTATCCCCCCAATGTAGCTTTAGGGGAAAGTATCATGAAATCAGCTAGATATTCCCATGAGTCCAGGGATACTACAAGATCTTCAATTATTCGATCAGGTTTAATGGTAGAGCTATTAGCAAGCTGTAGGACAGTAGGGGTTGGTGGCATAGTAGCAACATTTAGCTGCTGCAGGATATCCTTTGTCATCACATTTATGGCTGCTCCAAGATCGATCAGAGCATTCTTGATTTGGATTCCATTTATAACAACTCCTACTACAAGACTTCCTAGATCATTATATTTAGGAACAGTCACTTTCCCAAGCATGATGTCAGCTAATTGTCCCACCACATGGACCATAGTGGGGTCTTTCCTTTTCCTACTTGGATTTTTAAGGCATGCTTCTTTGATTGCTTTGCCATATATAGGAACATCCTTTATGGCTTGAAATAGAGGTATCTTGATGCATATATGTTTCAACTGGTCCAGAATATAAAAGGTGGGTTCCTCTTCTACTACCTTCTGTTTCACAGTTTCTAACCTTTGAGGAAATGGTGGTTCTTGGGGAGTATGTTTGACTGTCATTGGTTCAGGATTTTCAGGTACATCAGATTGAATGGGGGTTTTGTTAGGTTCCACTTCTTCCTCAGAAATCTCAGTAATGACAGGTCTTGCAGGAGCTTCCAAGGTAGTTCCTGAACGCAGATGTATATCACTGACATTCACAGCATATGTAGGGTATTGATTTGGATCAGCAGAATATACCGACTGTTGTTGTGGTCTATTATTTGGGTTAGGTGAGGGTTAAATTGGTATTTGAGTAGGTTTAGGTGCATTTGAATTGGAGCTAGCAGGTGGAGGCATTATGGCAGGCTGTTGGGGCTGAGGAGGTGTCTGCATGTAATTAGTGGTCTGATTTGATCATTGCTGCCCCCCTCTCCATTGAGATGTTTGCTGCCAATTCCCTGGGGGCTGCTGCCACTGGGGTGCAGGGTTTTGGTAACTTAGCCATGCATTTTGAGGGTTGTTCTAGGGCTGAGGTGGATATCCTCCATAACTAGATGGAAATTATTATTGCCATTGATTACCAGATGCATAAGGATTAAAATGTGGACCAGCATATGATAATGGATCTGGGGACATACCTTGTCTTGGAGCCCATGGCCTTCTTTGTGCAACATAGAAGACTTGATCCTCTTGAACTTGTATTGGCTTGAACTCAGGTGGAATCTGCTTGCTATCAATGTTAGCTACCAACTTGCATCTGTAATCCCTCTTCTTTTGTCTGCAATGAGGACAATATTCTGCCAACATTGCCTCAGCCTCTTCATGCTTCTTTTTTGCTTGGAGTGTATCCAACTGGGTGGCCATATTGTTTATAATATCTTGCTTAAAATCAGATAGCAAGTGGCTTATCTCCATCCTTGAGATTCCATTGGTAGAAGTTTTGCCTGCAAGGGAATGGTAACCTCTTCCTTTCTTCATGGCAGCTCTGGAATAATTCTGGCACAACTTCTTAATATCATCCCAAGACACTTGGGTAATATCTCCTCCTCCCATTAAATCCAAAGCATCAGTGCAATGCTCACTTATTCCCTTGAGGAAAAGCAATTTCTGAGAGTCCTCAGTGAGTGCATGATGAGGAGAATTTTGTAGACAAATCAAGAACCTTGAGATGTAATCCTCCAAACTCTCATCTTCTTTCTGTTGCATTCTGAAAACATCATCACCCCTCATATCCCCACTCCTATAGTAGTCTTTATATTTCTCTAGAAATTTATCTTTCATTTCTTCCTAGGTATTTACAACATCACTACCTAGGCTCATAAACCACCTTAATGCAGCCTCCTTCATGGTAGTAGGAAATAATTTAAGTCTATGAGTGTCAGTAATGTAATCATAGCTTCTGTAGAGGATATCAAATTCAAACAAGAAGGTGTCTGGGTCCTCTGTTGGAAGTCCATAAAACTTGGGGAGAGCTGAAGCAGGTATGTTCTTGAGATTATCCACTTCATTTTGTAAAGCAATCGGGAATGGAAATGGGGGTTGATTAGGCATATTTTGGGCAGCCATGACTGCTTGACCTATTATCAAGGCAAATGGATTTTCAACTAGATTTGGGGTATCTTGTTCTTCAGAGGAGATTTCAAAGCTATTTAAATTAGGGAATGCATCAAGGAAAGGATTCACTTCTGCTACTTTTGCTAGGTGAGTTAGATCATTAGGAAGGAATCTCCCTAAAGCATCTCTTCTCCTACCTCTATGCATGCAATATACTCAGTACTAGCCGCTTCAAAAAAAATATTGATGGGCTGTGAATGGTTCCTTTCTGACTAACACACTTTTTTAGGAAAAAAACTGCAAGGAACAATACTAAAAGATGACTCCAAAAATTTCTTAGTTTGACACCATCCCCGGCAATGGTGCCAAAAATGTTGGTCTCTTACAATGAATTAACAACTAAGCTCTTAAAACTGTAACTCAGAGATTGGACATATGATCTGAGTAGCTGTCTTAATCAATATGGAGATGCCTTTCACTTATCAACCTAGGGATGTGAACTTGAAATGGGTCAGCACAATATGTGCACTAAGAAGTTCAAAGTAGCCATATTCATTCTATAGCTATGAGAAACATAATGTTGAAAAAAGACTGCTAAAAAGGAAATAACAGGAATACTGAATATTAACCAATAGCTATTCTGGAATCAAATACATAACACAAAGTAACAATCTGGACAAATAGATAGAAAACTACTCTGTCTGCTTTGGCTGCAGGAACAAACACATAATAGAATTCTAGTGGCTACAGGAACATTCAATGCTAGATTTACTAAACACGTAATAGAAAATACAACTAAACTAAAAGGTGGAATTCTCACCAAGTGGGCCCCCTTGGATGAGTATTCCCTAAAACAAATGTAAACTCAGAAATGTGAACTCACAACTTTATTTTATTCATTCAAAAGGATGAGTACAACTGAACATGATAACTGTATTACTAAAAATTGGATAGTGCAAGTACAATCTTCGAATAATCAACCACCCCTCAAAAGGAGTATTCGAGTCTTATTTATAGAAGAAAGACTACTAACTAACAGGGCGGTCAACTTCAACAGAATAGGAGGACGCCACATTATGGAAGACATAAAAAGTGGAAAGAAGTTACGCATGCAAGGAAATCTGGTCAAGTGAGTTGTTTCAATGCAGATTTAGCATAACTATAACTCCTAAATTCACTCAACAAAAATTTAAGATCAGTTACAAAACGGTTGCTTTCCCTCCATTTGATATTTGAATGGCCACCACCTTTGACTTTTATGGTAAATGACCATCCAGCAAAATCTTCCATACTTTATGGATGCGAATTACATCTGTAAAATAATGTTAGTACACACAAATAATTGCTCATTCAAAACCACCTTGGAGTAATATTCATTAACCATATACAACATTAACATAGATAGTTCAAATAACATGTCTTTGTCATAGAAGGATATAAGAAATGACCTATACTCAACAAGTTATAGTTTTGGGGGTAATGACATAAAAAAACCAAGAGTAAAGCATCAAAGTCCAAGATAGTTACAGCAAATAGACAATAAAGTTTAAAAAAATATGAGTCATAAACTAGACTCATCAATGTTGATAAGAGAGTTTTGGAGGAAGCAACAGTCAAATACTTGAATATCTATAGTAAGACTCTATTTGAAATAACTTCTAAAATTCTGGAAAGCCTTGCAAAAATTCTAGAAATAAGAAAAGAGAATGCAAAAGCTAAAGATTTTGAGCTCCGAGAGCATGTGCTGATAAAATTGTGTCCTCAAATTACTCCGGATCAAAAGAACCTGATATTCAAAGAAGTGAAAGAGGACTTCAGGAGTAAGATTAGAATGAATATGCTCATGCTGGGAGAGATTGATAAGATAGTTTAAGATAATCAGGAGATTCTTCTGAATGCATTGAAAAGGCATAATCTTCCCATTGTTGAAGAAGAAACTGATGTTGAAATTGATTCCTCCATTCCAGATGTTGAAGAATTTGATAAAAGTGATGATAATGATGCTGATGAGGATGTACAAAATCCTCCAGAAAGGAGTACAGAAGACATTTTTGATAAAGAGGATGCCTATGTTGGTGATGCAAAGAAAGAAGAAGCAGGGAAAAAGAATGTAAGTGATGAGAAAAACACTATGGTTGACTCTGAAAAGGGAGAAGATGGAGGCCCTAAAGAGCATAAATATGAAACTTCATATTGGGCAAGAGGCACTATAGAAGCAGTGAAAGAAATTTTGGAAAGAGATAAACAAATTGTAGAAGATCAGGATATAATACAAGGACCAATCAATTTTGATACTCTGTCACAGGTACAGAAGATGAAGTTGGCCTCTATTGCACAAGCTAAGGCCAGAGAGGAAATCTTGAAATCCCATATTGAAGATAGTGAGTTGCTTGGTCTTGCTTCTGGGATTTTGGAGAAAATCATGCCTACATTCCATAAGGACTCGTCAACATCTCCCTCCGGTCAGTTGAAGAGTCTGATAAACTCTGTAAGTATTCATTTTGAAACTTTTGAGAAGTCAGCATAAGTTAAAATAAAAAAAGAATATAATGAGAAGAGATTTGTTGAAATAAGGAAAATAATTAGCTATGATAGATCAGTACTTGATACCAGTGTAAAGAATATTCAAAATGCCCTCTCTGAAGGTGCAGAGATTTATAAGTTTTGTCTAAATCGGTCTAAAGCTGCTGAAGATATTGAGAAGAAGATTAGGGACTTAGAGCTCAAACTGTATAACATTTCTCAGTGCTATAGTCCTTTAACTGAGTTTGTAGCAACCAAAGAATACCAAGTAGTGAGTTTGCAAAATGAATTGAGTAATTTGGAGAAGGAAAAGGTAAAAGTTTTGGGCAGATTGGATGAGCTCCAGGGACTAATTTCCCCCAATTTAGAAACTATGTATGATCTATTGGTAGAATCCCAAGCTGCTACTGCTACTAGTGATCCTACTGATTTGCAAAAGGCAGAATCATAGGCATTTTTGTTTAGTGGGCACATATATGTTTTGGCTAGCATAAAGAAGAACTGGGATAGTGAATTGTCACGGTTGAAAAATATTTTTGGTGATATCTTTTTGTTGATGAATAAGGCTACGGACTAAGTGTTCATATGCAGAGTATATACTTAGAGTTTTGACCCATGTACATAAAATTTTTGCATGAATTTTGATATACAGATCCCAGCCCTTGCCATTGATGTCAAAGAGGGAGAGGAAAGCAGTGAAAAATGAAGAATTCATCAAAGGGGGAGCATTGGAAATCACAAGTGCACATAGTAAGGGGGAGCTATTCTAACACTTAGTCATTTTTCACTACGTGTTGCCATCAATGCCAAAGGGGGAGATTGTTGGCAAGAGACATTGCTAGGCATGTCATGTGTTGTCATTGATGGCAACTAAATCTATCTTACACATCCACATTGTATCAGTGGATCATACCAGAAGTCAAACTACAGATTTGTCTAAGTCCAGATAGACAAGAATAGAGCATATGACAGGGTTCAACATTTTGGTCCACATTTCTCCACAGGTAATCATATTGAGTTGCGGATCTGAGGGAATTTTAGGGGATGTTAGGGCTTCCTAAATCCAATATTTTAGCCTCCGGTGATGAAGGGATTGTAAGTTACAAGCATATGAGTATCAAGTTTTGGTTAGACAGTTCAGTCCGGTGAAGAACAGGCCAACTAGGTGTTTGATCCTTGTGCGGATGAAGAGAAGTGGTTGGTTGAGTAATTTATGAGATCCAGTGGTATTGGCCGACATGTGAGGTAACTTGGATACATATGTCTTGGTCCACATTGATGTTTGTGCATGGATTCAGCCGACAGAACAGTGTTCTTGAAATAGTTTCTAAGTTTTCTTAAGGTTGACTGCAGTTGATGAAATTTCATGTAGCAGATATATATAATCGATGGATTTGAGCATTTTGGAAGGTGAGAATGCGAATATGAAAGGATAGGTGTGAAGTATAGTAGTATCAAGTGTGAAGAAAGGAGATCTAAGCTCTGGATCATGACAGAATAGTAAAGCAGGGCAGAAAGAGATGAAGTGTGTGAAGTCAGTGTACTAAGCTTAACCAGAACTGTAATTTTGTATAGTCAGATGCTATTCTTCAGTTTAAATATTTCAGTGAACTCTTGTAATTAATTTTGTAGGCAGTGAGCCTCCTTTGAGTAGTGAGCTTTGGGTAGTGCGCCCAAAGGCATGTGCCTTCCCATTTTGTAATACTTTTAACAGAGTATAAAATCTTGCAGGTTAACCCCCACCGTGGTTTTTCCCTTAACCGGGTTTCCACGTAAAAATCCTGGTGTTATGTGTGTTGATTATGTTTCTACTCATGTGTTGTTGATTCATGCTTTCATGACTATATCATTAATCTGTTAATAAGTTGTAAAGGAGAAAAAGATACAGTTTTGAGACAACTGATTCACCCCCCCTCTCAGTTGTTTTCCCTAATTCCAACAGAACATTGGTCAACAAGCACCCACAAAACCAAAGACAAGTGATGTGAGCAAAAATGATGAGGTGGCAAATGGAACACAAGTAGAGAAAGAAAACAAAGAATATAAAGCTAAGCTTGAAGAATCAAAAGAAACATTTGTTAACTTGAAGATTCAAGTTGAAGAAGGCAAAATGATTGAAGACTACTTAAATACCAAGCTCAATGAGAAAACAGCTGAATGTTCAAAACTTGAGGAAGAAGTTGTTACTCTAAGAAAAGAATTGGAAAAAGCAAAAGAACAAATTGATAAAGGTTTAAAATTGAAAGGAGGTTCTGAGATTCTTGATGAGTTGATTAACTCTCAAAATCCATCAAAAGAAAATTTTGGTCTTGGTTTTAAAAAGGGGAAAAGTCCTATAACTAGTGCATTGACAAACTTGTATGATAACTTCAAAGCAGAAGGAAAGTTTGAAACAAAAGAAGAAAAAGGCTACACTGAATATCCTAAGAAGAATGCCTTCGAAGATGAAGAAGAAGATGGATTCATTCCTATCTGGAGACAAAGAAAGAATAACAAGAAGAACTTCAAAAAGCTTGCTCCTAAACAAACTGCTCCTACAAGGTATCCTCAAGCTTTTAATGGTAATTGCTATGCTTCTAATAAGTTTGGTCACAAGGCTATTGAATTTAGAAACAAGATGAATCATAATTCATTTAGGCCTCCAAGGTACAATGTTTTAAACTTTCAATTATTTCATGGTCAGTGCTATGCCTGCAACAAAGTTGGTCATAAGGCTAATGAATGTAGAAGTAAAATAATGAGGAATAATAGAAATAATGCTCAATCTTTCTATGGTTACTGTTACACATATAACAAGTTTGGCCACAAGGCTGCTGATTGTAGATCTAATGTGAGAAGAAGTGTTCATGTTTAGCAATCTAGTATCACCTACTACAAGTGTAGTAAAACATGACACATTGCAAGGTTCTGCAAGGGAAAGGATGTAAGACCCAATCCTCAAAAGAAGATTGACATTAGTCAGCAAAAGAAGGAAATGAACAAGATATGAAAAAGAAGGAAGAAGGTGAAGTAAAGGAAGGATCTATACCTCTTCCTAGTGTAGATGGATCTTCTAGTAACTAAAATGGAAGTATTGGCTCAGGGGGAGTTGCAATTACAAATATTTTCAAACCCCTGAAAAGCATAAGATGCTGAAATCTTCAGCAAAATAGTTAATGATGCCATGGATATGTATAGCAAGTGAATTTGTGTTTACTATCAAAGGTAGAGCCCAAAACCTTTGCTGATGCTAGAAAAGATGATGGATGGATGAAGGAAATGGAAGAAGAATTGGATGAGATAGAGAAGAATCAGACATGGGAATTGGTTCCTAGACCAACCAATAAGAATGTTATAGGAACAAAGTGGGTGTTCCGGAACAAACTGAATGAAGATGGTGAAGTTGTAAGGAACAAAGCAAGATTGGTGTGTAAGGGCTATTCTCAAGTTGAAGGCATTAACTCTGAGGAGACTTTTGCTCAGGTAGCCAAGATGGAGGCAATCAGGATGTTTCTTGCCCTTGCTGCTCACAAGAATTTCAAGGTTTATCAGATGGATGTCAAGTTAGCATTTTTGAATGGTGATCTAGAGGAAGAGGTCTACATTGAGCAACCTGATGGTTTTCAGTTATCAAAAGATCTAGACATGGTGCAGACTCAAAAAGGCTTTGTATGGATTCAAGCAAGCTCCTAGAGCTTGGTATGCTAGGTTGGATAAGTACTTACTTCAGCAAGGTTTCAAGAAAGGTACCACAGATAGTAATCTTTACATTAAGGAAGAGGGAGACATGATCTTGATAGTTGTGGTATATGTTGATGATATTATCTTTGGTGGAGATGATGATATGTGTAAGAAATTTACAGAGGAGATGCAAAAAGAGTTTGAGATGTCTATGATTGGTGAGATGTCTTTCTACCTTGGACTTCAAATTGTTAAGCTAGACAATGGTATCTTTATTTCTCAAGCTAAGTATGTTAGAGAGATGTTGAAGAAGTTTGGTATGGAGGATTCCAAACCAGTGAGTACTCCTATGGTTACTGGCTATCACTTGAGCAAGAATGATGAGTCACCAGAGGTTGGTCAGACTCTCTATAGATCTATGAATGGAGGATTATTGTACTTGACTGCTTCTAGACCTGATATTATGCATGAAGTATGTGTGGTTACCAGATATCAAGAAATCCTAAGCAAACTCATGAAAAAGTAGTGAAAAGAATATTTAGATACTTGAAGGGAACTCTGGATTATGGCTTATGGTATCCAAGAGGTAATGACTTTGATTTGAGTGCTTACATTGATGTCGATTGGGCTGGTTGTGTTGATGATAGAAGAAGTACAAGTGGTGGTGCTTTCTTTTTAGGAAGTAGATTGGTTTCATGGCATAGTAAGAAACAAGATTCAATATCTCTATCAACTTGTTGGCCTTGTTTTCAACTTACCAATTTTTAAACTTTTTGTGTCAAAATCCTTATGTTGAATCACTCCCAAGTCACAAATGCTCCGATTATCCCAAAGTGTCAAGTTGTTTTCTATCTTGAAGGAGGAATCATCGATCTATTTCAATCAAAGACCTAGAAGCGTTTCTATTACGTAGAAAAATCACAAAAACAATTAAATTTGAAGATTTAATGTACATGGGAAGAAATCATCTTAGAAGGGTGTTACTATGTTTATTTCGCTAAATGTGGCAAAGTTTCAGAGCTGTATGCCTCATGGTTTGCAAGATTTTAAATGTTTGATTTTTCTGCGCATAGATTGTGGAAACAATTAAAGAGGCAATTCTATTGAAGTTCAAGAAGAATCCTTTTGCCCATAGCCTCATATCGTCTTTATGGATAACTGGCCAAAATTTCATGAAGATTAGACACTCCAGTAAAAAGTTATGCAAGTTTCACCATTTTTCGTGCTTGCATGGTTGACTAAGTTAATATTTGTAAGTAAGGTTTATTTTGTGCACGTGTGGATATGAATCTCTAAATCGCCGAGGCGAACCATAGAAGAGAAGAAATTAATTAGAAGAGGCCAAAAAATAATTACTTTGCTCAAGAAGCTAAGTTGGCGTCTACTTTTCAATTTGGCTAAGTAAGGGGTTCACTTTCACTTTTCGCTAAGTGAGCACCCACATTCACTTTTGGCTAAGTGAACACCCACTTTCACTTTTGCCTAACCACATGAAATTTCACTTAGAAAAAGATGAAAGTAGGGGTCTACTTTTAATTTTGATGAAGTGAAAGTTTACTTTTAGTTTTGGCAAACCAATTCAAAAGCATTACTTTCAATTATTTCTTGGAAAGTCTAAAAGGCAGCCACTTTCACTTTTGGTGAACTCAATCCCCACTATCCCACATCCACTAAACTCTCCCATAATCAAGCAAATCTCATCCTTTTTCTCACATGCAATGTATTGACAGTTATAGAAGTTTAAGTTTTATCATAGAAAAAGGAAGATTATGTCATTTGTAAAGAGTGTAGAAGCGCAAAAACAGGCATGTAAGCGAGATGGGAAAAACGTGGAGTTTCAAAGAATGAATAAACTAGTTTGTCGAAGCATGTTTGAAAAGTGAAAGTTTTGTCACAAGAGGTAATTGTAGAGCCATGATTGGTATGCATGTAAAATATCCAATTTTTATGGACTGGGATACTCTAGTGGACGTGTATGCTACAGGCGAAAGATTTCAGATGCAGTGCCTTAAAGAAACGTGGTCTCCTAGCATGTAGTGATGACAGGATACCTACAAAATTGATTTGTTGAAAAGGTTTCAAAAACCTACAGGCAAATGCAAATGGCTAGTGTAAAGTTAAATAGCTGGTGCCAACCAAATTCTTCTTAGCCTGCGCCAAATTGGGAGCTTTTGAATTGGGTACGGACGTCCATCAAAGCATAATGGTGGGATGATTTTTATTAGATATTATAGTTTGAAATGCCTCAACAGACCTATATGTAAGATGTGGAAGCATAGACAAGGCACGTAACTTGTTTGATAGCCGCCTTAAGAATTTTTCATCTCATGGTTTGCAATGATAGTAGAGATACTTGCAAAATGAGTTTGTTGAGGAGACTTTAGAATCTTTTCAAGAAAATGCAATTGGCTTATGCCAAATGGGAGCGTTGGAACATTGTATGAAATTTTGTTAGAGCATAACTAAATGGAGAATATTATAGTCATAAATGCACTGGTAGTTATGTTTGTAAAATGATTGAAATACAAAGAATGGCCTGTGAACACTACACGAGCATGAGATCTTTTGAGTAAGTTATAAACATCTTTCAAGTGTAAAGGATAAAGGATGTTTGTCAGATGATGTTATTACAAATGCCTTGATCAACATGTTTACAAAATTCTTTGATTGGCTCAAAGGGGTAAAAATAATAACTGGTGCAACTACAAGACTAGCTTGGCTTCACCTTAGCTACAATCCTAGAATTATTCATTTCAATATAAGCTTTAACTTACATGTTTTCAAATAAAGATCATGAACCCGGGCCATCTCTCCCTACTTATATGAATGGTGATTTTAGTGATTTGGGTTATGTAGCACCAGAATACATGTGCACCTTTGTTTCCACTTCGAAGGGGGACATCTTTAGTTTTGAAGTGTTGTTCTAGAGTTGGAAGCCATTGAAAAATCTTTTGTTGGTAGAGGATATGTTTAAGAGCTTCTATGAGTTCTAAAGGTGGCTTGTAACTATGTTCTTTATTCATATAATAAGAGACCATCTATGTACGAGGGTTACCATCTGCTAAGAACTATTGGTGAAAAATATAGATTTTAAGATCAAAATGATGATATACCTCTTGTATCAGATACAACTAAGGGTGATTAATTAAATGAGATTATAGTGCAAGAGAAGCAAACTAAAATTTGGCTATAGCTATAACATTATTGTAGATGGCTTCCAAGGTTAAAGAGTATAATCCACTCGATCGAAAAGTTGTTCAGTGGTTGAAAGTTTAGAACTTTATGAAGAAATGGAGTGTCTATAAAGTAAAGTCATCTCCTTGTCAATAACATTCTCTAGTACCAAGGAACATCCTCAAAAGAAATGTCAAGAGTATGTGCAAACACAGAAGTCTAAAATTTAGGTATTCAAAGAAGTTGTCAAGATCTAGTGAGGTTTGATCACCAAAGTTGAGCTGACGAAGATGGAAAGTAACTCGGCAATGTCCACAACTTGAAGGTGCAAGTTCTAGTTACCTTTTTGTAAAAGTGAATTATGTCACTTATTGTACTTAAAAATTAGAAAATAAACCTTATTTCCAGAAAAGTGATGTAAAAAGTAACCAAAAATAATGTTTATTATTTTTCCAAAAAGGTAGTTACTAGGTGGTTACAAATTGGTTGTGAGGTAGTTATAGGGGAAAAGCCTATAAATACAAGGCTATTTCATATGTAAATGGGGGATTTTAGAAGAGACTTTTCACAAGAGGGGAAAACTTTGAGAACTACTCAGAGAGATTGTATGAAGACTTTTGGCTTGACACTATGTATAGAAGAGTTTTTGGAATTGTATAATTTCAAGAAGATAATGAAGAATGCTTTTGGTCCGTATGTTCTAAATGTATTCATGTGTTGTCATTGCTGATTTCTTGTATGTTAAATCAGTAATCCTTCTATGTGATTGTGAAAACCATTGGTATTTTATGTGATTGATGTAATGAATAACGTTCATATCTTGGTATCTTGGTTTGAATGTGTTGAGGTGGCATATCTTTTCGTATGTTGAGGTTTATCATCTCTCTTTCATTGTCATTGCACATCAAAACATATTTTCTGTTAAAACCCCTTTGTAATTTGTCATATACATTGTGAAATCTCATCTGATATTTGTATGTCTATTGTTGGGATTTCTATTAGTTATTTTCCTCTAGTTTTGCATTTTCTCCTTTATGTACTTTCAGGTTAAAAGTGAACAAAAACTACAAATATCCCCATCATATGAGGGAGCTGCCCCTCTCAAACGTAGAGGAAGATTGTTGCTTTATCGTGATCTCTCCAACTGTTGGTCAGTTTGTCGCTGCTCTTTGGGCAAACATAGTTAATTTTCAAGGTGATATTTGCAGCGACCAATCTGTTTACCAACACAACTGCAGAGGCAGAGTATATTATAGCAACACCCTGCTGTCCACAAGTGTTGTGGATGAAGAAAAATTTGAAGGATAACAAGGTACTCTATGATGAGCCTATTCCTATATTGTGTGACAATACTAGAGCTATCAATATTTCTAAGAATCCAGTGATGCATTCTAGAACCAAGCATATATCAATCAGGTATCACTTCTTGAGAGACAAGGTTGAAAATAAGGAAGTGAAGTTGGAATATGTTCCAACAAAGGATCAGATTGCAAACATTTTCACAAAGGCTCTTGCAAAGGATACTTTTGAGGATCTCTGACAGAAGTTAGGGTTAATTGCCCCTCCTTCTTGCTAGATGCATAGTGGTGCATTTGTCTAGGGGGAGTAATTCAGCCAATATCTTTTTCCTAGATTGATGGTGGCTACCTCTCAGGGGGAGCAAGTAGTGGTTGTTGTTGATAGGGGGAGAAGGTTGAAAAGCAAAGTTTGTAACCTAAGGGGGAGAAGAAGTTGCCCTTTGTCCTTGATGTCAAAGGGGGAGAATGAGCAGGTTTGTGTTTCCATCAATGCTAAAGGGGGAGATTGTTGCACATGTGGTTGTGTGGTTGTCATTGATGTCAACACTCAGTATGGTTGTCACTGATGTGGTTGTGTGGTTGATGTCAACACTATGTCAAAACTATGTTTGGATGCTTATGATGATGATATACTATGTTGATGGTGTGCTAGCAATGGTTGCTGATGTTCATAGTTGATTGCTGATGTTAACGGTTGGTTGCTGATGTTCATGGTTGGATGTCATGCCGAATTAATGTCAAGTAGAGTTGTATTGAGCATGTTTGTGGTCAGCAGAGATGATTTCATGATGATATATTAAGATGGGAGTTAGAAGCATTAAGATGAATGATGATATATTAAGATGGGAATCAAAAGCTATGCTGAGGATGCGAAAATGTTGTTGATGACCTATAGCATGTTGTATGATCCTTCCTTTTGTTCCTAAGGAAGTATGTGTTGATATAAGAAGACTTTAGCCTCCGGATGTTGGTGAAGATTTTTGTTGTAGGAAGTTGTCTGGAAGACTGCCTGGTAAAATGCTCTGCATTCCTCTGCATTTGAAGATATGGTCATGCGGTTCAAAATTTAAGTTTAGTATGTTGTAAAGGTAATAAATCCAAAGTTTTAGATCATTTTCTCCTCCACAGTGAAAGTTATAAGTGACAGGGTTCTAGTCTGTGCTCTGGCAGAATGAGGTAATGATGAAGGTTGATTGGAATGCTCGGCATTCCTCCACAAGTGAAGGTTTACTCATGCAGTTTTGTGGACATGATCAGGGATGTTCAATGCACACTACATTGTAGTTTCAGATGTTTTGGAGGTCTGCAAGTTTAGTTTTCAAATGACAGAAGTCATATAGATGGTTTTGGATGCCTAACTGGTCCTAGGTCACATGATTGAAGGTGTGTGGCACAAAGTTTTTCGTGTGCAGAGTTCAAGGAATGTTTGAAGATATTGTATGGGTCATGCCAACTCATCTGGAAGAATTTTATGGAGATCTTTCATGTTTCCAGTACCGCACAAGGTTTTCAAGTCAGTATGTAAAGTGTTATTGTTGTTGAGGCCAATTGAGGAATGTTGATGATGTGCACCACAAAGTTGTTGCTGTGTGGAGTTCAAGGAGTGTTTGGAGATGTTGTGTAGGTCCTGCCAACTCATTTGGAAGAAGAACAAGTAATGTTTATGTTATGTATGAAAAGAGGGAAGATGGGGTTGACTAGGGTTAAATCCTCCATTCACTACAAACATTCAAGGACATATCAACCGAGTTGAATCACACTTTTATAAGAGGATTCAATTACAAGTTAGGTTGTCACTTGGAATGATGTGGAAATTCAAATATTGTCAATTAATGTATTAATTTAATACTCAAATACTCTTGAAACCCTAATTATGCAAAATAGTAAGTAAAATGACAAATTACGACAAATGCTTGCAGACTAAGGTAGTAGGCATAGATTAGTTATTGACTATTTTTCAAAGTTTGAGATGTGGATTACTCAGGGAAACTAGCATTGGCGCCCCAATCCAACGTGGTGTTTTCTTCATGGAATCTTGATCTCCTTCTGACATTGATGATCACTGTATTTTGTTTCCGTCCCAGGAGATGCGAAGGACACTGGCACTAGTGCCTGAGTCCAAGGTAGGGTGTTCTTCAGGATGTTGGAGCCTCTTCAGATGACAATTGTCACTGTCGCAATGATTTTTGTGTTTTCAACCTCGAAGGACACTGGCATTGGCACCTAAGTCTGAGTAGTGCTTTTCTTCAGAGATCTAAAATCTGCACACTATGTTACTGTTCCCTGCAACTCCACTCCATCAAGATACGACACTTGTAACCTGCAATCACAAGGAGTGTGGTTGGGGGTTATGGTGTTTAGAGGCTTGCCTCAATCAAGCCTCAGAGACACATTCAAGTCTTCTGAACACCGTTGTTAGATAAAAAGTGTGTATCCCTGTGGGATAGAGGCAAAAACAAATTGATAAATGATTCAAACACAAATAGATATCACCTCGGAGGTGTATCTCTCACATAGATAAAGATCCTTCAACACATGAGAAGATGAAGCCAAATCTACAATCACAAACACAATAACAATGCTCTGCTCTACAAAAAGGAATATCTTGAATGCTCTCAAATCATAACTTTGCCAAAAGTTCACAATCATCTTCTAGTTTATAAATGAAACCTTAAACATGCTTATATATGAATTCTCACTACAAATTTCGTAATTCAAACTTAAGATGTTGGCAATGGAACCTTCTAACGACCACATAACCGACATTCAAATTTGGGATCTGCTTGAAATAGGATAGAACAAGGGCGCAAGCGCTTGTGTCCTCAAGTCCTATTTTAGGGTAGGGTCAAGTGCAACAATGTCCCTCAGGCCCCATGTGACATGGGTTTCAGGCCATTTTCTTCTAAGAGTCAAAATAAACATGTAAGATGTAAAACAAGGGACCCGAGAGCTAAACTTAGGAGGGAAAAAGTCCAGGGAGACATTTTTTGACATAACATTTAGCCCCCACTTTAATGTATGTATAAATGCAAGGCCCATACATGTATTAAAGTACGGTCAAAATACAACAAACATGCCATACACTTGAAGCTAATGCATACAAAAATATTGAGGAACTATTTCTAGCCCCCAGTCTCAGGTAGACATTAGAGAAAACACATTACAAACACACCAAACACAGTGAAGACAATAATAGGCACGCAAAACACGGAGAAGACAGTAATAGTCACACAAAAAATGAAGAAGATATTAACAGGCATGCAAAACACGAAGAAGACAGTAACAGTCATGCAAGACATGGAGAAGACAACATTGAAGACACACAAAACACAGTGAATGTAGTGATTATTTCCTTTTCATTTTCATATAGAAATGAATGCAAATGCAAATACATGGAAAGTAAAAATGCAACACACAACCCAAAATGTAGGAGGGGCTTTCGTCGTGCTCTTTGGACTACATATGGGGCAACAGGCACACAATACAAATCTCAGAGTGCAGGAGGGGCATTTCTCCATGCTCTTTGGACTACACTTGAGAACAAACACACCATACAAATCCCAAAGCATAGGAGGGGCATTTCACCACGCTCTTTGGACTATACTTAGGAACAAACATGCCATACAAATCCCAAAGCATAGGAGGGGCATTTCGCCACGCTCTTTGGACTATACTTGGGAAGAAACACATGGAAGATACACGGAAAACATGAGCGTTGTATAGCATGCCAAAGACATACTATATGTCTAAAACATGATAAATAAGCAATGGAAGGAGCCTATTGCTAGGTTCACCACCATCTCAGGCACATTACAGGCACACTTGATGGTTGGGCTTATGCCACAACAACCACTAAACACACATTTAAGGGAGGATACACCAAACCTGCCTACTCAGAGGACTTTTAGAATAAAAAAGGATGTGCACTAGCTCAAGAGATACACCATCCCCACCTCCACAGAGGGCTTTAAATAAAAGGATATACACTAGCTCAAGAGATACGATATCCCACCTCTGTAGAGGGCTTTCTCATTGCAATATAAAATAAAGATGTGCACTCACACGGAGATACAACATCTCGCCTCCGCAGAGAGATTACAAACACGCTTTGTTAGTATCAAAATCATCAGACAACTTACCTTATATATGCCCCCACCTTAAGTTGGTTGATATCGTGTATCGATATCAAGCACGTTAAGGTAGGAAGAAAACACATAAGGGAACAAGAGCTTTCACAAAGCACATGCCCCCAAAGGTGACATGTACTTCACAATTGTCGAATGTTCCCACAAACACACAATATCTTGCAAGAAGAGAGGTTAGAAATCTTTCCATAAGATAATAACCACATCACATGATCCAAAAGAAATGCATAAACATAATCACATCAAGAGCCAAGGTTATACTATGGATTCAGAACCTGAGTATAACCGTGGGGCTATACTGTAGAGATCTTAGAACTAAGTGTAACTAGGGCGAGACCCAAGATAAACAAAGTGCATGGAGCAGCAATATTATTATGGTGTGTTAGTGCGATAAGACAACATCAAAATATCACATGGAGTGATTCTACTAGCCAAGTGTCGGATAATATAAATCAAACCCATTGTCATGTATGGACTAGGTCCATTTTTGCTTACTCATTGAAGGGACACATGGTCCGTATCAGTCTTATTTATTTTTTGTCATCCACCTGATAGATAGGAGCACTAGAAGAAGGTAAACAATAAATCAAGAGAGGAGAAACAAGTGTCTTAGGGTTGTCACGTAGGAAGGTGCCCCCAAGTCACCAACCACAACGCTATGCCCCTAAGACACAACACACAACAATGAAAATAGGGGAGAGGAGCAATATAGAAGAATGATGATACAAATAGAACAATAGTCACAACAGAGGCATTCTCCTGGTATCCTTGACCTTACAAGAGTATCAAGGGTCATCCAAGGAGGCCTAAACGACACATAACACATCACGGGGGAAACACAACACATAAGTAAAGGGTTAGAAATACTTACCTGTTGATACACCCATACTAAAATTTGGAACTTGCGAGCATCTTGGAGAGATGCTCCATCAAGTTTTGTGTGAAGTTTGAGTGGTTCAAATTTGATTGTTCTTTATTGTCAGAAAGTTCACATGGTGCTTATTTCCCACATCCTTGTATATTTGAAATCTTTTGCTCCTTGTGAGGTGGAGAACCAATATTTTTTCCTACTGATGATAATTGTCTTATTCTTTTTCAATCCTTTGATTTATTATTTTGTTGAATTCATCTATCATAGTGAGAAGGACTATCTTCCACTGTATCAATCTTTTCTTTTTTCATGATCTCTTGCTTTGGTTGTTTTGTTTGTCTTTCCAATGCATCTCGGTTATCTCCTAATCCTTGAAGGGATAATGGAGGAGGAACTTTAGCATAAATACCATTTCTTCGTGGATGAGGTAATACTTTAGTATTTTCCTTATACACTTCTATTGTAGCAATTATCTCATCATAGTTCAGATAGTCATCTTCTACTTCTATTGTATTTTGTTCCATCATATTGTTATCAGTATGCTTACGAAAGGGATTAGTAAAAATTTATAAATTCTGATTCAGAGGAGCAACTGACTTATTTCCATTGTCATTCACACTAGATACCTGTATAATGTTCAAGTTGATGAGGTCTTGTATTTCATGTTCAAGATGCATACATCATTCAATATCATGTCCTTGTTGTCGATGAAAATGACAAAAAGCATTGGCATCGAAATAAGGTCCTTACATTCTACTAGGATCCAATAGTTTAATCGGGGGAAGCTTCAAGAGGTTATTACTCATAGGTTGATTCATGATAGAATGTAAGGATTAAGATATTAGAGTAAATTGTCTTTGTTGTTGTCTATTTTGAAATAGTGTCCTCTTCAAATTAGTGATAGAAAACACTTGTGAAAATTTGTTTGAATAATGTCCATTAAACTTGATGAAAGTCTTATTATTCCTCTTAAAGTTGTTTTGTGAAGGTCCACCCATGGATTGACCAACTTGAGACAATGAGTTTTGGTTTTCATATTGACTAGACGAAAGCTGGTAATCACGAAGGGCTGTGCACAAATGTTGAAAAGAGTTATACTTCATCAAGAGAATCTTATCATAGATGTTAGGTTGTAGATTTATAATAAACACCTTCTGAACATCCTCATCCTTCATCTGGTATTGAATTTGTGCATAAATAGCTTGATACCGACTAATAAACTCAGTTAATTTTTCTTTTGGACCTTGCTTGCAATGAACTAAATCAATCAAAGAGACTTGAGGTCTAATGTTTGCTTGAAAATGTTGTAAGAATTGATCAACTAGCTGCAAAAAAAGTGTATTGAATTCAGAGGTAAAGAGCAAAACCATTCTAAAGCAATATCTTTGAGAGATCGTGGGAAAAATTTTGTTAACAAGTCCTCTTCAAAGTAGAAATCACTACATATAGCTGTGAATGCTGCCACATGAGTATTAGGATCACCTTTTCCACCATATTTTTCAAAACGAGGAGTTTCAAACTTCTCATGCATAGGGGTTCTCAATATTGCATAAGATAAAGGATTACGGGCATGATAAGTTGGTATATTAGGTTGTGAAGAATTTGTCAAGCTTGTCACCTTTTGTTGTAAAGAAGTCATGCCTTGCAAGAGTTGGTTTAAGAGGGCATCATTAGGAGATGTGATTTGAGAGTTAGAAGCTGTGTGCATGACATTTTGAGGAGATTGATTTTGAGTGGAAACGAAATGTGGTTGAGAGTAGTTGTAAGTGGAAGGTGGTTGCTAATAGTTGTATGTAAAAGGTGGTTGAGAATAAGTGGGATGGAGAGGTGGTTGAGAATGATTATTTATAAAAGAGGTCACCTTAGGTGCTAAGTTCTGATAGTTGAATCCCACAGTTTTGTAATTTTGTGAATTAGTGCCATTAGATACTCCAATACCAATGGTAGCATTACTACAAGAATTTACATTAGTAGTTAAAATTGTTGATGTGAACGTAGACATTCCAGTGGTCGATATAGGTGCTTATACTTGTGTATGAGACAGTGACGGCATATTATTAATAAAATTCACACATTCAGTCACTGGCATAACATTATTATGTACTATATGCGCTAAACCTTGAATTATATTAATACCATCTTGTCCTTCTTTTATCAGTTCTCTGATGTTGTGAATCGTAGGTATAGCTTCTCCTTTCATTTTCCATAAATGCTTGAAAATCGGCTAGCTCTTTATCAAGTTTGTTTATTTGCTCATTAGGTACATGTGTTATGAACTCAATAGGTTCTTCAACATCATGAAATATTTATTCTTCCATTGTAGTTGTAGGAGGTATAATGTCTTGCAAAATTTGTGTCTCTCCTTTTGTAAAGAATGTGTTCAATGGATTTTTAGAGGTAGGAATGTTGTCACTTTCAAGAGCACTAGATCCTATTAGTCTAATACTTCTTCTCAAAGGGATATTTCTATTAGGGAAACAAGTTATATGACTCATGCAAAAGCATACAACACTTAATGCACAAACTAATAAAATAATCCCAAGGAACAAGATATGTGTAAGATCCAAAATGCTTGATTTTTCACTTTTTTCACAATTTTTTCAATGCAAATCACTAAAAGAAGAAGTGTTGTGAAGAAATTTATGAGGGGAAGTGAATAATAAGCTTAATATCAATCCAATAATGCATCAATATCCTTCACAACACGCCTATAATGCAATTCTAGAGAGATGACAAGGCCGAATCTAATGAAAATGCAAGGTTTTCAAACCCTAGACATGAATTTTTGCAAAAATGACACTATGATGAAACACTACAATTAGAAATCAGTCCTAAATGAGTGTTTGAAAAGGGTAGTAAAATTTGAAATAACTACAAACCCTAGCTAATGCAAAAACTAGGTTATATGAAAAATGTATAATTTCAAGCATTTTTTAACAATTTAAGCATGAAAATGCAATGCAAGTGATTAAAATAATGATGAATTTCTGTAATTTAAATTAGATCTAATGAAAATAACAGAAATTAAATGAAATTGAATTAAATTAATGTAAATTGTACCAAAATGCAAGCCTAAGATGCCAAAATTTTCAAATGCAATAAGATGAATGAATGCAAATCTAGAGTACAACACTCAGAAAGGTGCAAAATTCAAATAAACATGGGTTCACCAAAATGTTATGTGTGAAAAAAAGGGAAAATGATAAAAGGGTTAAATCCTCCTTTCATTACAAACATTCAAGGACATATCAACCGAGTTGAATCACACTTTTACAAGAGGATTCACCTACAGGTTAGCTTGTCACTTGGAATGATGTGAAAATTCAAAGATTGTCAATTAATGTATTAATTTAATGCTCAAATACCCTTGAAACCCTAATTATGCAAAACAGTAAGCAAAATGACAAATTACGACAAATGCTTGCAGACTAAGGTAGTAAGCAGAGATTAGTTACTGACCATTTTTTGAAGTTTGAGATGCGAAATACTCAGGGACACTAGCATTGGCACCCTTGTCTGAGGTGGTGTTTTCTTCATGGAATCTTGATCTCCTTCCGACACTGATGATCATTGTATTTTTCGTTTCCATCCTGGGAGATGCGGAGGACACTGGCACTAGTGCCCGAGTCCAAGGTAGGGTGTTCTTCAGGATGCCGGAGCCTCTTCAGATGTTGATTGTCACTGTCACATTGATTTCTATGTTTTCAACCTCGGAGGACACTGACATTGGCGCATGAGTCTGAGCAGTGCTTTTCTTCAGAGATCTAAAATCTACACACTATGTTACTATTCCCTGCAACTCCACTCCGTCAAGATATGACACCTATAACCTGCAATCACAAGGAGTGTGGTTGGGGGTTGTGGTGTTTAGAGGCTTACCTCAGTTAAGCCCCGTAGAGACATTCAAGTCTTCTTAACACTGTTGTCAGATAAAGAGTGTGTATCCCTATGGGATAGAGGCAAAAACAAATTGATAAATGATTCAAACACAAATAGATGTCACCTCGTAGGTGTAGCTCTCACATAGATGAAGATCCTTCAACACATGAGAAGATGAATCCAAACCTGCAATCACAAACATAATAACAATGCTCTACTCTGCAACAATGAATATCTTGAATGCTCTCAAATTATAAGTTTTCCAAAAGTTCACAATCATCTTCTAGTTTACAAATGAAACCCTAAACATGCTTGTATATGCATTCCTGCTACAAATTTCATAATTCAAACTTAAGATGTCGGCAACGGAACCTTCTAACGGTCACATAACTGACATTCAAATTTGGGACCTACTTGAAATAGGGTAGGACAAGGGCGTGAGTGCCCATGTCCTCAGGTCCTATTTCAAGTTAGGGTCAAGTGCAACAATGTCCCTCCAGTCCCATGTGACATGGGTTTCAGGCCATTTTCTTGGAGTCAAAATAAACATGTAACATGCAAAACAAGGGACTCGGGAGCTAAACTTAGGAGGGAAAAAGTCCAGGGAGACATATTCCAACATAACAGTTTCATCATTCATGAGTACCACTAAGATTGTGAAGACCGGTGTGCTACAAGCTTCATGTTTTCTTGCTTAAGGGTGACCTAATTCAAATTTGTGAAGCATGCAGATGTTATTCCTTGAAGGATGTTGCTGTGAAGGATGTTTAGGACTGGACTAAGCATGTGTTGGGATCCACAAGGTGTGTACCTCTTTCTGGATTGGCATGTAGTTCATGATAGGGCTTTCCCTATGCATGTTTCATGTTGTGTGATCTCTGGCCGACTTGTTAATTGTAATATTCTTATTGTATTGGCTGACTTGTAATGAAGTCAATGTAATATCATATATATATTATGAACCTAGTTGATCTAGGTGAGGTATGATTATGAATATGAGTATGTGAAGAGTAGAATATGAATATGATATGCATTATGATGTGCGACTGAAGGAGAAAGTGCATAAGCAATAAGGGCTATCCTGATTCATCTTGAAGAAATTTTTGTGATAGGAGGAAAGTGAAGAGTGTGTCTAATTGATCCAATCATCAAAAGAGGAGTAAAGAGGCAGAATTGCAATCATCAAAGGTGTGAGCTTCAATGTCAGTTTTTAAACAATAGAAGGACTATCATGCTGTAATCTTTACTGGGTTCATTCTCAGTTCAAGGAGTAGTTGCTTCCTTGGGTTGTAACCCTAAAACAAAGTCAATAGGGAGTTGTAGCTTCCTTGGGAGTGACTCTAAAACAAAGTCTTCAGGGAGTAGTAGCTTCCTTGGGTTGTAGCCCTAAAATAAAATCGGCAGGGAGTAGTAGCTTCCTTGGGTTGTAGCCCTAAAATAAAATCGGCAGGGAGTAGTAGCTTCCTTGGGTTATAGCCCTAAAACAAAGTTGTAATCTTTTGAGCTTCATATATTGTGAGGTAATCCTCACTGTGGTTTTGTCCCTTTTGGGGTTTTCCATGCATATTTGGTGTTATGTGTTGATGTGCATTGTGTTGATCTTTCATGTTTATATTGATGCTATAATGTTTGAGTTTTAATCTGTTCTGGAGGATTTGAAGTTTGTTTAGATACTAATTCACCCCCCTCTCAGTATCCTAGTGTGTTCAACAAGTTGTGTCATCTACCTTGTTCCAGGAAGCTCAATTCCTACATCTTGGGAAGGTGTATGTTATGAAAGGGGATCCAGAGCCTTTCAGCGTGATAAAATCCAATACAACAAGCAAAAAGATAGGCATCCCCATAGACTATGAGCTTCCCACGAATAAGCTGTATATCCCTAGTCCTAGTCCATAGTCGATATGTATCAAAAGGACAAAAGTTCTAGAAAAGACAATAAACAATGTAGAGATGAAGGCCTTGGAAAATGAGGCACCATCAAAATAGAAAGAGGTTGTCACCAAAGAAAAGATGATAAAGATCATGGAATGGATAGAAAAGGATGGACCTCTCCAATTTCCTTTAGAATCCTTATGATCAATGTGCAGCTGGTTTATAAAAAAATTCATTTCTTAGGGGAAAAACCTCGTAGAACTGAAGGACCAATGTTTGAAACAACTACGCTAGATCTAAGAAATGCAGACCCTCACGCTTTCCCAAATTCAGAGGATTTACTGAAAGTTACACTCCTTTGTCACCACTAAGCGATTCACGTGTCCTTGAGACACCAGAAGAAAGTGAGTCATATGAACCACTCACACCATCAGAAGATTCCTATAGACCAATGGCACCAATGGAAGGCATAAATTTGGTGGATAATGAATCAACCAATGTGATAGGAATTCTCTTGAAGATGTTCATGGTCTCTCAATCTCAAGTGCAACATACTACTTCTGCTTTAGTGTAATCAAATGGGCTTAGCGAATGGGAAGCACCCTTGGTACAAATTGAAATGGTTGAGAGACTCCCAGATGAAGATGAAGAAAGTGAAGGAACGTTTAATAAGGAATGGAAAATGCAAGTGTCAGTTGGGACTTCTGATCCTATCATTTTTGAGTTACTAGGAAGCTACATAGGGTATTCCATGGATTTGAGACTCAAGCCCAACGGAAGGACGAGTATAAGCTTTGTTCCTCTTGATGAGCAAAGGGAACCTCAAGCTCCCTTCGAGTTATTTCAATTCCTTCAAAAGATTCAAGAACGACAGGAAGTAAAGATTTACATGCAAGATCAATTCAATATGCTTATGGAATTACTAAGATGCGACAAAGTCTTGTATTGGACTCCCTCCCATCAATGAGCTTTCTAAGATTTACTCTGTCTCATGTTACCAAGAGAGACCATAGAGTTAGAAGGGTTAGAACCAAATGATACCATGAAACCCTACAAAATTGAAGAGGTTGTCTTAAGAAGAGGTGGCACAAAAAACAAGAGAAGATGAAAGAGAAAATTCACTAAGGACTAGAAAGGTCCTTATATGGTTAAGGGAGATGTTGGTAATGGTGTGTATCTCTTGTGCATAATGGAAGGTGAGGAATTTGGCAACACAGTCAATGCCTTTCACCTCAAGAAATACTATGTCTGAAAAATTATAAAAATCATAAAACATAAAAATACAAAAAAATCAAATATTCCAAAAATACAAAAAAATTACAAAAATCAAAAATGTCAAAAAGAGTTTTGTTTCTTGCATTTTAGCATCATTATGTTCATCTTGCATTGCAGTGAATGACTCACTCTTATGTTATTTTAATTTCAGTAAGGAGTCTAAGGTTGCCTAGGTATAAGTGATCCTTTTAGGTTCTGAGATTCCATATTTTCACAATCGCCATTTTCCCCTTCATTCCCAATGATTCTAATCAAAGCCTAGCTCTTAGCTTTACAATGATGTCAGTCTTAATGATCCATGATGTTAGGTCTAAGCGAAGTCAATATTCAAACCTACAGTGTTTAAAGGAAACTTACAAGTAGACCTTCCCAATTCTTCCCTAGTAGAAGAGAAGTCCAACTGGATTATGAAAACTTTTGGTGGCGCTTAGGCCCTTATCTAGTTTCCTGGCCAAAAATGTCAGGGGGATCAAAACTCTAAAGGAAGCAATCTAAAATACGAGTGACTAAAAAAATGAGTGATAAAAAAAAATTAGAATGATGAGAAAAGTTAGAATTGAGAGATCAAATTATTGCATATCCAAAGTACTCAGAAAGTTCAAAAGCATTCATTTTCATTATAAAAAAAAGAGAAAATCGAGCAAAGTATTCTAGAAAATACAAAAAAAAAGAAAAATAAAAAAAGGAGAGTTACAAAAAAGAATTGATGGAGATAAGATTGTTGAATGTTTGTACCCTTGGGTGGAGATCAATCTAAGCTCAAAGCTTCAAGGGTGACATTTTACCAGAGAAAGTGAGAGAGAAAGGTACAAAGCACACACATGCACTAGCTGAGAAAAGCCAAGGGTCTAATAGTCTTGAGGACCATTTTCTATCTAGGGACCCTTGTTCTTTCCCATTTATCCTTTACCCCGGGTCTATCTTGCTTGTCATTTGTGATCTAAGTCTAGCGAACGCCAATAAAATTTGTTATTTGTATGAGTTGAAAGCTTGTCAGATTGTCTTATCTAGATAAGGATTAGTGTTTAGCCTTTAGCAAAGCCCAAATTCAGAACCACTTCATCTCCTTCCCTCTTCCCACTTGAGTTCTAAATCCCTATCTCACAAACTTGAATAGGTCTCTTATACCAGGATAGTCTGCAATCCCCTAGATTGAAAATCATATTAAAGAGCAGTCATATTGTTTGTTCCATAATGCATTCATACCAAAATAAAAAAAAGAGTTCCAAAGTAATAAGGTCAATGTCATAACTCATGACATTCCATAGAGGTAGAAGTTTCATTTCATCATCGCTTGTGTTTTTGCATCTGCATATCGTCCCCTGGATTTCATATATATGTTCCAAAAAAGAGATAAAAACATGTCATCATTATCATACTTGCATTGTTAGACTTGAAGGTCTAAACATAATCAAGGAGTTCTAAAACTTCCAAAGTGCACAAGAGATGAGTACTCATATGATAATCAAACAACCATAAAGAGACAATTATTCATAGATAAATCAAAAGTCTGAGTTTTACAAGAGTACGAGAGCTAGGATAAAATGCTCTCAAAAGAAAGTAAGGCTCCCCATGTAAGGGGGCATGGCTTCAAAACAAGTAGAAATGGCCTTAGGGATGATTCCCTCCAAAAAAAGCATCAGGATTCCTGCTTCTCTATCTTTGTATAGAACTAGTGTCTCCATGAGACCTGTGGGAACAAGGAACCTTGCTCTGGGTACAAGAATGAGAAGGGCCTGTAGTGCTAGACTCTGGATGTTGAATCCCAGGGCAGGCCATCTCACGAAGAACAACTTTCTCACCCCTAAGGATGAGAACCTCTGACCTCAATGAAGCATTCTCCTTGCACCCATGGTGGGTAGGAACAAAAATGTTAGTGTATTGGCCAACTCTAGGAGGCACACTAGGATCAACTAGAAGCCTCTCGTGTGTCAAACTAGTGAAGGGAATCATCAAATCAACATTGACCTCACAAACAAAACCCCTCCACTCCTCGATGCTACCTAAGAAGCAGGGATAAAAGAAGTGAAGATTCATAAACTTTAAGAAAAGGAAGGACATTGCGAAATTAGAAAACAAAGCAGACTTATGAGGATCATCAGGCTGCCAGGAAGGGTCAAATCGCCGCATCACCTCATCAGAATGAGGAGGTCTGGGCCCTATAGAAGATCCCTCAGGTATCTCCTCCTCATCTGAATCTATCTCCTATGCATCTCCTACTGCTCCCTCATTTGATAAGTCATCTCCATCTGGGACATAGTCCTCATCGATAGAATATAAATCATCCATAACAATGAGTCCTCAGGAAGGTTCTCCTCTCCCTCCCCTCGATCCACCTCTCAGGGTCCTAGAAGTTTTGGTGATCAAAACCCCAGGAGTCAAAGGAGTCCAAATGACAGTTCTCTATCCAACCTCACCCATCTCCTAGATAGATCGATAGCAAGTGGGAACTAGGGGCACATCCTCAAGAAAGTCATCTCCAAATTGTTGTAGAACGCGCTCAATAAGATGAGCCTCGATAAGACCATTGTGGTCTAAAACCTATGATACACTGTGACAGTAATCTCTAATTTGTCTATCATGGGACCATGTACTCTCCATATATATAAGCATCAGCGATCATATCTGCATTAGTGAGAGTGGCCACAACACTCAATGAAGTATCAAAGTGGCCCACATGAGCCCATCTGGCAGCTCTCAGTAGTCAACGATCAAGAAAAGAAATCTCTTTATGGTATGACCTGATATGCTCAAAGATCTAGGTCATGACCAAAGAGGAGTGGCTGAATGCGAAAGCCTTGTGTCGTGCAGTGTGATAGAAATCTTCATAGACCATAGCAAGAATGTCTGGACCCTATGCAAAAATTGTGCCCTACTCAATATCTTGGATAATGGGTGCCCAACACCATCTCAGATGGGTCAAGGCCTTGTCTCTTGACAACCTCGAAGTGATCAAACCGATCAAGAACTTCCTTGAGAGAGGAATACAAAGTCGTGGTACTGAAGTAAGTTGAACACCAATTTGATCCTCAAGATGACTTGCCCCCATGATCTGAGCCCAGGATGCCTTGTTCTCAAAGAACTCACTAGCAAGTAAGACAAGTGGATGCCCTCTCACAGGAACTCTGAGAATGTGATACACATCATAAAGAGTGATAGTCCACTCCCCTAAAACCTGCAGAAATATGAACATGTTCTTATCTGCATCCTAGTAGGTTAGGATGTCACAGTAAATACGTGAAACTAGATGTACAACTGGTACATGGCAAATCCTAGCTAATCTTACCCTCTTCAGGACAGCAAGATCATCAGTAGACAACGAAGCGTACATCTTTAAAAGCCACAACTGCTCATAGTTGGCATTCCAATGGATCCTCATATCTTGCCAATCAAAAAAGAACTTTAGATTAGATCTCGTCAACTCAGAAAATCCCTAAAAATCGTATAAACTTGCAAAATTTTCACCAAAAAAGCATATAAACCTTCAAAATTGCAATAAATTGACAAATTTAGTGTTCAAATTAGATTGAAACAGAGTGAAGTAAATGTCAAAAAACATCAAATTTTAGTCAGAATCAATCTGTCAGGGTCGCCCCTTTCATCAGACCGGATCTCCCCCAGGCGACCCTATTGCACAGGCAGATCTCCACCGGGCAACCCTATTGCTCAGCTAGATCTCCCCTAGGTGACCTGATTGGTAAAAGGGGTGACCCTGTGTGCCTACCCCTCAAGCTAAAAAATACTCTAAAAACCTCATTTTTCAGCCAATTTTGACAAACGAAAAACTATAACTACTCTAAACAGTGAAACAGACATAATGCAACAGAACTAACAATTTCAAGAGATTTTTTTCACAAAATAGAAACTATGGTTTAGAGAAGAGTTTTTCACTGTTTGTGTACTTGACTCTCAATGGCAAAAGAAAAGGTGACCATCTTTGCGATCTACTCGGCGATATCTTCCCAACGATTGCTTACACGATTGATTATGTCGCCGTTTCACTTGAATTTCACTAATTTCTTCACTCTTTGTCTCTCTTGGCTTAGTTTGCATTAGTTTTTTCTTTTATGCATCTTTCGTGTTATTGCTTTGCATGCATTCATCCCTACAAGTCTCTCTGACAAAAGACAAACAACTAGTCGAACTCACACGATCTATGGTACGTTCATCATTTTAGTTTTCATTATTCATTTTGATATATTTAGATGCCAGACTAATACTAGTTATTGCAACTACAATTATGGAAAATTGACAACAGGTAAGGCCTACTTTAGGAATGGTACCTACCTTTCATGTAGACTACAGTCCCCGAGGAGGCAAATATATAAGTACCAAAATCATGCATGGCCTCCACGAGGACCCCGATGATAACTCACAATACTTGTCACATACATGTAAGCATGAAATAATGCCCTCTCAGCAGTGATTCTCTTGGTAGCATGTGGTTTCTTCTTCCTTTTGTTGTTTCCCCTTTGTCATTCTATCCCTTTCCCTGCTTTTGACACTTTTTGAAACTTATCGATTTGTGTTTCCTGTGATTGTGACTTTGTCCCTAAGCCTTGTATTCATCCATTTGTTGTGTTTTCACCTCTTCCCAGTGTTTTTCATCTATTCCCACCCCTAGGATCCCTCTAGAGGACCTCCCAATCCATCTCCAACTTTTGGTTTTTAGTTTTAGTCAACTATTACAAATCTCCCCCTATTATTTCTAGATCTCCCCTGAGAGATCCTACTTTTGCAAGTGGAGATTTGGTTTTTGACCCTTGTTTGACTTGCTTCTAGAGGCAAATCCACTTCTTTTCTCCTCCTCTTCCATCTCCCATCTTGATATTTCACCCAGGACCCCTCCTCTAAGGGTTGCCCATGGGTCGCCCTCGGGTGACCCTAACTGGTGAAAGGGGTGACCAGGTGGTGACCCTACCATTTTTCCCAATCGTGAATTAATTTGAGTTTTTGACCAAAAAGAGCTTTGTTTTCACCTATTTTTTCTTCTGTTTGCATGGAATTTTGTTCCCAAGATAGAGTTAACTATTTCATGCATCCACCCATGTATATTTAGATCAATTTTATTGTTAGTTATCAACCCATGCATTCTCTTTCTCCATTTCTTCTTGAGTGATAAGTTATACTTGGTTAGATCACTCCAATTTTAGCCAGAATCACTCTTGTGTCTTCCAAGTTAACTCTTCAATCAAATTGAGTTAACTCTGCATCCTTTCCACCTCTCATGCCCTCTTCCAACCTATAAATACCCCCTCCCTCAAGCACAAAGGGAGGCAATTTCATTTGTGCACACAGTTCTTACATGTTATTGCTCTCCAATCAAGCATCCATATGCTCACACAGGACATCAGAGCCTTTTGCTTTTTATTTTTGTCTCATCTAGATTTGTTAAAAGCTCATTTAGTGTCAATATATTGCCCACATCACAAGCCACTGAGTTCATCAAGCTCTCATTGAGCTCATTTCAAGCTTCAAAAAGCTTCTTTTACTTCTATTTTCTTATTGTTTCCAAGAGGATCACCCTGTTGTTGCAAGAGAATAAGAGGTTTCCATAGAAGGATTTATGAGGGTAGTGGAGGCTCACGTATCTCTTTTATTCCAGGTGCCTTCATGCTTTTATTTCATAGTAATTAGAAAATCACAATTTGCTCTTGGGAATAGTAAATGCATGTTGCTTTTTCCTTGATAGGCTAAGTAGATCTTGCATTGTTAATTAGTTTTCTTTCAAAAGTTCATAGATTAGTTTCATTTCAAAGCAATTTCCCTTTCTTAGAGTAATTGTTCCACATATTCAGAAAATCAAGTTCCAAAAACATAGATTCAATTGCATTAGGTAACTTCATACTAGTTTGCATTTATTTTCTAATTCCTAGAATAAAAAAAGCACTTTCATTTCCATAAATAGAAAAAAGCACAAAAAATGGTTTTGCACTCATATAGGCTTGCATGCATACAAAAATTGAAAAGAACAAAAACATTAGCAGCGTAGAAGGTTTATAAACCCTTGATTACAACACAAGGTCAACTTTGGTCAACATTTCGGCAAACCTCTTGATTTCAACACATGGTCAATACAAGATCAAACAAAGTCAAACCTTAGGTCAAGTAAACTCTAAGTCAAAACCCTAGGTCAAGTCAAGTTTAGCTTAAACCATCTCTCTCTTGTTTAGGCTCATGAATGTGCCCTAGACTTAAAGGTGAGTGGGTGAAGGAAATCTTTGACAAGATAGAGGAGATCCACCCTAGGAAACAACAAGACCAACAGAAAATTCAACAACAACAAGAAAGGTTCAGAGAACTTCAAATACAAGAAATCATCCAATGATTTGAACAACGCCAACTTGAACAAAGCATCAATGAAAACAATAGTCAATCCACACAGCGCTGGAACCTTAGAAACCCAAATAGTAGAAGGGTGACTAGTGACCCTTTGGGTCATATAGTTATTTTCACAATGGTCACAGGACACCACATTGAAACAAATGCACAACAACAAAGTCCCCAGGATTGGCTGACCACTCTTCATGAAGTCCAGCTCTCAAACGAGGCAGACCACCCCTGTGTCTTGCCTCCTCTCGACTGGCTACTTCCATGAGAGCAAGAGTGACATGGAGGTTCACCTTGTGGCAAGGAGAGAGGGTTCATGTGCATGCCAAAGCTAACTCGACCACCCGAGGCCACCGAGTCATGTTTTTGAGTGTACAGTAAATACGTCTTGTGTTTTTTCCCTTGTTTGTTTTTGCCTTTTTTGGTCTACCTGGAGATGTTCTGGATTCTTATCGTGCCAAGTTTGCCACACATCCCCAACTAGAGCTAGTGTTAGCACCAAAAAAACTAGTTCCCAGAAATGCATTATTTTGCCCCAAATTCAGTAAAATCCCTTTTTCCCTTACATTTTAAAACCCATCATATATACCTGATCTGAGACAATTTAAATGGGTTTCTTTTAAGAAATTTCTAAGTCCCCCCAAGTCAGTGTTTTTTCTTCCCTTAGAAAAATCTTTCCATTTGAGGGCTTTGTCGGCAAATTGACAAGTTCACAAACTGTCGATTTCGCCAACCAAGTGAAAGTGAGTCCGTGACTTTGCCAGTTTGCCAATAAGGCAACTAGGGGGCAAAAGAGATAGGGTTTGAAAGAAGCAGAAGGGACCGCAGGAAGTAAAAAGTTTTCTAAGGCACAAAGGAAATAAAGAAAACTAAGTCTTTTATCGGTGAAAGTTTTAGTTCGCGGACTTAAAAGTTCGCCGACTAAAGAGTTAGCCACTGTGAAGGTTCACCTACAACCTGTTACATCAGAAAACGTCCCCTTGGGGGCTTTTCCCCTCTTAAGGTTTAGCTCCCAGATCTTTAGAATGCATTTAGGATATCTTGCATAATAATTTGACATCCCGATGAGAAAACCTTGAAGTTTCATGGCAAATGAGACCTAGGGGGTACATTTATGCTAAATCCTACCTAAAATAGGGGGAGGACTTGGGCGCCCTTGCCCTAGTCCTTCCCTATTTTAGGTCAGGACCAATTTCAAAGTGTCAGTTTATGACCATTATGTAAGTTTGAATTACGAAATTCTTAGCGGAAATGTTTGTAGTTGCATATATAAGCATGTTTAGGCATTCATTTGTAAACTAGATGGACATTAGATGGAATTTTTGATTCATGAGCTTATGTGAAGGTGATTCAAGGCATTCGTTGTGTGTTGCAGAGCAGAATTTGTGTTGTTCTTGTGTTTGTATTTGCAGATTTGGCATCCATCTCCTCATGGCATGAAGGGCATCTTCCTTCCATGAGATCTTCACTACAAGGTGATATCAATTGTGTTTTCTATCATTTATCATTTGGATTTTGCCTCTATCCCCCAGGGATACGCACTCTTTATCTGACAACGGTGTTCAGAAGACTTGAATGTCTCTCCAGGGCTTGACTAAGGCAAGCCTCTAAATGCCACAAGCCCCAATCCTTTTTTCTGTGATTGCAGGTTACAGGTTGCGAAAGTAGGAAAATTGGAGTTGCAGGAGAGTAGTGCAGACTATCAGAATTGTAGATCAGAGAAGAAAATAGGGACCTGGACTCAAGCACCCGCTCATTAGTCCTCTGGATCCTACAATAGGAAAATCTCTGAAACAACAGGCACATGTTGCAGACAAGGTTCTCAGATCTCGACAAAAATTGTGGCACTGGACTAGGGCACCCACTCATTAGTCCCCAACTTTTCCATTTTCTAAACTTTAAAATCTGGTACGCATTTGATTGTCATTTGATATCTGTGTGTGCGATCATTTTCTATAATTTATCTATTTGTTCATGAATTCATGTAATTAGGGTTTTGAGCATAACTGGGCTTAATTGAATAACTAAATCACACAATTCCAATCTTCCCCTATGTTCCAAGTGACAAGAAGCCTATAGTAGACTTCATACTCGGCTGAATGTCCTTGAATGTTTAGTGGTATAAGGTGGATCAACCCAAATGAACCCTTTGCAAATTTTACCCTAAACATTTTGGTGAACCTATGTTTTTGGACTTCTTGGCACCTTCTAAGTGTTGTGCTTCAGATTTACATTCATTCATATCATTGTTCATCTTATTGCATTTGGAAAATTACAAAAAATTTAAAAAATTATTTTGAAAAAATTAGCATTTTTAGCTTGCATTTTCAAGTAATTTCGATTAATTGGCATTTAATTTTAATAATTTTTTGTTATTATCATCAAATCTGATTTAAAATATAGAAATTCATCATTCATCATTCATTTAGATTGCATTTGCATGCTTAAATTGTTGAAAACTGCTTGAAATTGTAGATTTTTTCATATAACCTAGTTTTGCATTAGCTAGGGTTTGTAGTCAAAATCTTGTTTCAAATTTTAATACCCTTTTAAAACAATCATTAAGACTTATTTGTAACTTTAGTGTTGCATCATAGTGGTTTGCTTATAAAATTTCATGCCTAGGGTTTGAAAATCTTGCTTTTTCACTAGATTTTGGCCTTATCGTCTCTCTAGATTTGCATCATAGGCATGTTGTAAAGGATTTTTATGCACTAATTAGATGTTATTAGGGTTATTATCTACTTCCCCTCCTAAAATTATTTACAACACCTTTTTATTGTGCCCTTACATTAAGAATTTGGTAAAAAATTGCATATTTTGGCTATATTTTCACTAGAGTTTGACCTAGATTTGCACTCCAAGCGTGTTGTGATGGATTTTATGGCTTTAGGTGACTGATAATACTGATATAATCTTTTTCACCTCCTAAAATTCTTTACAATACCCCTTTTATTGGGTCTTTGCATTGAAAAGTTGTGAAAAATTGCATATTTTAGTGTATTTTCACTAGGTTTTGACTTGTCATCATTCTAGGTTTGCATAAAAAGCATGTTGTGAAGGATATTATTGCTTTATTGGACTGATATTAGACATATTACTTTCTTCCCTTTATCAACTTCCTTACAACGCCCTTTCTTTCACTTATTTGCATTGAAAAAGTTAAAAAATCAAGTATTTTAGGTCATTTTTACACATAGTTTTGCACTTGTCTTTTGCATAATTTTTGAAAATATTTTAAATTATGATATTACATTGATTTGAAAACTCACACACATGGCTTCTTATCACAACAATAACAATAGGTTCCCTCCTAGGCCTTACATGAAAAGAAAGGTCCCCGAACTTGAACTTGTGTTTACACCTCATGATAGAACAATTGGAGACACTGAAGGACCTCTTTACATCACTGTGAAAATAATAAGAAATCCTATGGATGGAACCCTTAGTTATCCTAATTTCATGACTAATGTGGCAACGGAAGAGTTCCTTTATTCACATGAATTGATGCAAGCTTTTACGACCCTTCAGATATGATGATTAAGACACATAAGGGAACCTTTATAAATACTTTTGGGAAAATATCTCTATTGGTCACTGTATTTGAGAAATTTGTAGAACAATGGTTTGATGTTGTCCCTGTTTCTGACCTCTTTCACATAAAATTGGGACATCCATGGTTAAAAACTATGAAAGCTATCCCTTCAACAATTCATAACTGTGTAAAATTTCCTTTGAATGGATAAGTGATTACTATTCATTGCATTAAGTATAAACCTTTGGTTACAAGACAACACTTTACACTGGATTACTTTTGGTAAAGATTTGAAATGGAACCGGAGCCATGGAAATATTTTAACTTCTTAAGCTATAGAAACTACAAAACAAAACTATTACATCAAGTGGTCGGTCCTTCTATGCAAGAAATGACAAGAGACGAACAACCTGCATTTGAAGAGAATCCTAGACCAAAAGGAAAAGGACCCTATACTGAAGTTCCTCCCCTGCCATCCTTACAAGGATCAAGAGGTAGTCATCGACAACAAAACATTCCACCTATACAAATGAGATTTGATCTTAGTGCTTTCTCCTCTAAAACAAAAAAACCTATGGAAGAGCAAAACACTATCTTACAAGAGATAAGTGGTAAGACAAAAAGAAATAGACAAGCAAGAGAAAGGAGGAGGAGATGACAAGATTATGCCCAACGAGTTGTATCTCAACAAGAAAACATCTCACCAAACATTGAATCAAACAAAGAAGGTCTTAAGAATGGACAACTTGAAGACAAGAATAAGAGTTGGGCTATGGTACCTTATGTCCCACTTTCCTCTAACATTCGGGAGTGGGAAGATGATGATAATTTGCTTGATGACAACCCTTAGTTAGGTTGTCCTACCAGGAAGTATTTCTAACCCTTTACCTCTCGTGTTGTGTTTCCCCCATGATGTGTTATGTGTTGTTCAGGCCTCTTGGGATGACCCTTGATTCTCTTGTAAGGTCCAGGATACCAGGAGACCGCCTTTGTTGTGACCCTTCTTCTATTTGTATCATCATTCTTCTATATTGCTTCTCCTCTATTTTCATTGTCGTGTGTTGTGTCTTAAGGACATAGCATTGCGGTTGGTGACTTGGGGGCATCCTCCTACGTGACTGTCTCTAAGGCACTTGTTTCTTCTCTCTCAATTTATTGTTTCCCTTCCTCTAGTGTTTCTATCTAGCGGGCGAATGACAAAAAACATATTATACTGATATGGACCTAGTGTCCCTTCAGTGAGAAATCAAAAAATGGACCAAGTCCATACATGACGATGGGGTTGATATATATTATCTAACGCTTGGCTAGTAGAATCACTCTGTGTGATCTTGATGTTGTCTTATTGCACTTACAAACCATAACAATACTGTTGCTCTATGCACTTCGTTTATATTTGAATCTCGCCTTGGTTACACTCGATTTTGAGATTTCTATGGTATAACCCCACAGTTATACTTGATCTCTAAATTTGTAGTATAACCTTGGCTCTTTGTGTGATTGATCATATGCATTGTTGTTTATCATGATTATATGGACGCTAACACTTTTCTTACAGGAATGTGTTTGTGGGAACATCTGGCGATTGTAAGGTACATGTCACCTTTGGGGGGCATGGGCTTTGCAAGAGTCTGTGTTCCCTTGTGTGTTTTCTTCCTACCTTAAGGTGGGGGCATATATAAGGTAAGCTATCTGATTTAGATGCAGTAAAGTGTGCTTGTTCTCAGGTGCAGTCTTAAAGACTAGTGGCGATGAGTCCCTCTTGCACTCTAAGATTTGTTTGAAATCTATTGCAATCATTTAATCTCTATGCGGAGGCGGGATATCGCACATATCCTTTTTATCTTAAGCCCTTTGCAGAGGCAGGGATGGTGTATTTCTCATGGAGAGTGCACGTCCTATCATTTTCAAAAGTCCTCTGTAGAGGCAGGGAGTGATTCTATGACTAACTCAACCCTTAAGCGTGTCTTTGGTGATTGTTGTGGCGAAGCCCAATCGTCAGTGTGTGCCTATAATGTGCCTGAGATGGTGATGAACCTAGAAATAGGAACACTCCATCACTTGTCTATTGTGTTTTCTCTGTATCTTCCAAGTGTGTGTGTATTGTGTGTTTGTTCCCAAGCATAGTCTTAAAGACTGGTGGCAATGAGTCCCTCCTATGCTTTGGGATTTGTATAGTGTGTTTGATTTGTATGGTGTGCTTGATTTTTTTTGCGTGTCTGTTACCCCATATGCAGTCTTAAAGACTGGTGGCGATGAGTCCCTCCTGCATTATGGGTGGTGTGTTTACTTTCCTTGTACTTGCATCTACATTTCATATATATGAGAAAAGAAAAGAAAAGAAATCATCATTGTCTTCACTGTGTTTTGTGTGTCTTCAATGTTGTCTTCTCCGTGTTTTGCGTGACTGTAACTGTCTTCTCCATATTTTGTGTGCCTATTATTGTCTTCTTTGTGATTGGTGTGTCTTCTCCGTGCTTGGCATGTTTGTTGTGCTTGTTGACCACACTTTAATGCATGTATTGGCCTTGTGTTTATACATACATTAAAGTGGGGGCTAAATGTTACGTTGAAAAATGTCCCCTTGGGGGCTTTTCACTCTTAAGGTTTAGCTCCCGGGTCTTTAGAATGCATTTAGGACATCTTGCATGATAATTTGACATCCCGATGAGAAAACCCTAAAGTTTCATGGCAAATGGGACCTAGGGGGTACATTTATGTTAAATCCTGCCTGAAATAGGGGGGAGGACTTGGGCAATTGCGCCCTAGTCCTACCCTATTTTAGGTTAGGACCAATTTTAAAGTGTCAGTTTATGATCATTACTTAGGTCCTATGCTAACACGGTAAGTTTGAATTACGAAATTCTTAGCAGGAATGTTTGTAGTTGCATCTATAAGCATGTTTAAGCATTCATTTGTAAACTAGATGGACATTAGATGACATTTTTTATTCATGAGCTTATGTGAAGGTGATTCAAGGCATTCATTGTGTGTTGCAGAGCATAATTTATGTTGTTTTTGTGTTTGTATTTACAGATATGGCATCCATCTCCTCATGGCATGAAGAGCATCTTCCTTCCATGAGATCTTCACTACAAGGTGATGTCAATTATGTTTTCTATCATTTATTATTTGGATTTTGCCTCTATCTCGCAGGGATACACACTCTTTATCTGACAACGATGTTCAGAAGACTTGAATGCCTCTCTGGGGCTTGACTAAGGCAAGCCTCTAAACACCACAACCCCCAACCCATTTTTTCGTGATTACAGGTTACAAGTTGCGAAAGCAGGAAAAGTGGAGTTCCAGGAGAGTAGTGTAGACTGTCAGAATTGCAGATCAAAGAAGAAAATAGGGAACTGGACTCGGGCACCCGCTCATTAGTCCTCTGGATCCCGCAATAGGAAAATCTCTAGAACAACAGGAACAGGTTGCAGATAAGGTTCCCAGATCTCGACAAAAACTATGGCATTAGACTAGGGCGCCCGCTCATTAGTCCCCAACTTTTCCATTTTCCAAACTTCAAAATCTTGTATGCATTTGATTATCATTTGATATCTCTGTGTGTGATCATTTTCTTTAATTTGTCTGTTTGTTCACGAATTCATGTAATTAGGGTTTTGAGTATAATTCAGCTTAATTGAACAACTAAATCACACAATTCCAATCTTCCCCTATGTTCCAAGTGACAAGAAGCCTATAGTAGACTTCATACTTGGTTGAATGTCCTTGAATGTTTAATGGTGAAAGGAGGATCAACCCAAACGAACCCTCTTCAAATTTTACCCTAAACACAACCAACTTCGTCGCTGCGATGATTCATCGACTGAAGGGAAAGAAACAAGGTTTGTAGTCGAAGGAAGTTTTCTAAGTAAAAAAAAAGAATGTTTGAGTCTTGGTCAGGGAAACCCTAGGTTCGTGAACCCTTGGTTTCACCGACAGAAGGTTTGCTAGCAAACATTTTCCCCAACAAAGGGAGACATAAGGTAAAGGAAAGTTAGTAAGAAAAAAAGGTTGCGGCAAAGGTTAAGGAAAAAAGGTTTCTAAGGGCTTTATCGACAAATTAACAAGTTTGTGGACTGTCAATTTCACCAACCAAGTTGATGGGTTCACGGTTTCGCCAATTCACCGATAAAGCGACCAAAGGGTGAAAGAAAAAGTTTGAAAGTGAGAAAAAGAACAAGTCAGAAAGAAAAGGTAAAGAAGAGATATTTCGCCATGGGGCGACTTCGCCGACAACAAAGAAAAAGGAAAAAGGAAGCGGTAAAATAAGAAGTTAGTGATGAAGAGAATTCATCGATAAAGCGAATAAATGAGAATAAAGTGCAAAAGGAGCTTTTGCTGGGGAAATGGTGAGTTTGTGAACTTGACAATTCACCGACTAAGAGGTTTGTCGTCTAGTTTACGGACAAAGGAGAATAAGAAGGTGCCCAATGCACACAGAGAAATGGAATCAAGATTCAGATGGCTCGATAATGATGAAGATGAAGATCAACCTGGTAGATTCTTCAAGTACAATTAGATTTAAGGAAGGGGTCTGTAAGTGAAAATTGGACAACACTTTTAACATGTTGTAAAAGCTTTGAGGGGCGTGATTTCCTAAATTTGCGCCATGACTACAGGATGACTTGTAGGTTTGTACTCAACATTAATGTGTTGCAGGCCAAGGTCAGTTGTAGGTGGTTGAAATAGTAGAGATCTTCAATGCCAAAGGACCAAAATTAAATGTAAGGATAAAGTGTATCAGTAGACAAATCTTTTGTTGGTACTTTCATTCTAAAAGGATGCCAGGGTATGGGTGTTTTCAGGTTTGATGATCTTCTGACAAGACCTTTGGGCTAGAATGTTAATGCAGCATGGGTTTCAATTGTTGGCCAAGGTTGCAGTGCCTAGAGGTGTGTGGTAACAAATTTCTATATATGCACATTTCAGTGACATTTGTTGGGGTTGGTTCTTTGTTGGTGGTTGGGGCCTATGTGGGTCCAGAATGCTTCTAAAGCTCCAAATTATGCCATGTCTAGTTGCAAAGAAGTAATGGAATGGTGAGACAAGTGAAAGTGTTGGAATAAATGAACAATCTATAATCCAATTGTTAATCATCAAATCACCAAGATATGATACCAATTGGTGAGATATAAGGCTTAGACTACTACAATATAGAAATCTAAAAATTGTATGCAAATCTGAAAATAAGTTTGCTTAATCCTTGAAATGCCATGAAACAAATCAACTTCTTTATGATGCTGAAATTAGGCACTCTAACATGCTTGATAAAACCACCTTAGATGAACTTATAACAGCAATAACATCACCATAAGATAGCAGCAACAAAGAGGCACAAATCAACAACATAAGAATGCAAGATCTCACAACACAAGGTAGCAATGGAACAAAAGAATAAACACATAACATAGTGTTTACGTGGAGAAACCCTTGCAGGAAAAAACTCCACCAAGAAGAGAGGCCCAAGTTGTATTATCTTCAAAACAAGATTACAATACATCCACTTCCAATCTCCTCTTCATTCTTCAATCCAACAGCACCTGTGTACAGAAAATCTCTCACTTAACCTGTTACCTACAAGCAAGTTTTCCTCTCACTATTACTCTACCAAACTTCACTCTCAAGTCTCATATTTATAAAAAATGAGTACCCACCAAAGAAATTCGTGGGAGATGGACAAAATCCAACTTTTCTATCTTGGGATACTCCAAAATCATCTTCTTACATATTCCATTACACCTGTCATAGGCATCTTCCCAATATAGGCGCCTAGAACCAAGGATAGGAACTTACAAGACAATAATTATTTTCATATGTTGTCATAGATGCTCTTACAAACTTATGACATGCGTCATAAAAACCCAAAAATACATTTACCTAAGATAGGCACCAAGATTCTCCACCTCACCTCATTTACTATTTACCGAGATTCCTTGAACAGTAAAAGTAACTTTAACAAACTACTGGTGAAACTTGTACATCCTCTATGGGTAATTACAAATTACAAATAATAAATGGAATAAATACAATATTGGGATTTACAAGGTTAATGACACCTTATCCCAACATTCTCCCACTTGACATTATACATTGTAAATCAACCCATAGGAAATCAACAAGGGAATAAGCATCCCTTATCCAACCATGTATCATTGATTCTTTAACATGCTTTTGTGCTCCAACAAGATACCTACAAAAGCAACCATGATAACCACCATCTCAAGCAGGAAATCCTCACATCATGTCACCCATGATAGGACAAGGAACATGCCAAAGTGAAACATATCAACTGTCACTAAAACCTACACCAATCTATACATGAACACAAGCATCAAATCCAAAAGATAACAAATGACTTTAAGTGATTGCCACACTCATACCAAATTAGAATAGCAACCACAGCAAGTTGCTAGCTCATCCAAACTATCCACACCTCAAACTAGGGTAAGCAAACTATCATAGGTAGAACTTCATGCTATCAACATAACAACCCAAAATTTGCAAACAAGTCCCTATATATCCACCATCCTGCAAAAGAAGGCTCCAAGGTAACAACACACATAGACATGTGATAAAAAACCTCTGAAGTAACACACTGCAGTAAAGTGTAACCATTCCAAGAGAGGTGCACCTCTCATATAGAACACATATACCTTCTGGAACTCCAACTGCACAGGTAATGTCAAATCTAAAATCAAGATCACAACATTAACAAGTCCTCCTATAGCGCTTCACATAGAGGATGTGGCTAATTCCTCTATCATAGTGTCAAAGAAACATACAATGATATGCAAAATACATCTCTCATTACCAATCCAAATAACTCTCCCAAGTCCTCCAAACCAATGAAGAAAGAGATCAAGGAGCTACCAAACTGTTGCCAAAAAACAATGAAGTGCAAAACTACATCACATGACTCCATTCATAACCTCAACTCCATAAACATAAGAACCTTTAGGAAGAAGACAATATACCTAGAAAGAGAGAACTTTCAAATCAAACCATGTCCTTATACCACACTAACATGTGCCAAACTGTGTAAAGTAAGATCTCCTTCAACACTCCCAAACTGAAAGGATATCAACATCTAACCATTCAAATTATAATGACACATGGCATAAATAGAAGTAAACCTCTCACAAAAAGTAGATAAAACTAGCCAAACATTCCCACAACATAAGGGAATATGTTGAACGCCACTAACCATCTCCTGTACCTCTCCTACCAAATCCTCAGAACCAACCCAAGTTCAAGATTACAAGGAGAACAACAAAAATACATAAAATCATGCATCTACTTCTCAACAAGCCCTCACAAATCAATATTCAAGACTAATGCATAAGAGAAGACAAGATACATATAAAGAATGCATCTAATAATCAGGCGAGCAACACCTCTTAGATCATTCACCTGCCAAGTAGACCAAGAGTGGGATACAAGATTGTCCTATGCATACAACACCAAGCAATATAAGATTTCAATAAAGACAACCTTCTCATTAGGTCTATGATGGACTCACATCCATTTCTAGGTGTAGGCTCCTCAGTCTTTACTATTGAAAAACTTCCATAACAAGTAACCATTTCAACACATATCTCTTAAGTACAAGAGATTTCTAGCCTAATCCAAGTCTCTCTAGTATCCATGAGCACTTCACCAATCAATCCATGCCAATTCTTCAAATGCAGCCTGCAAAATCATGAAGCTCCAAGCAAATGATTAATACTCAAAACCAAAGAGAACTACATCCTCTCCAAAGGAAGAACAATAACACCTTTACCAAAGACTCTGAGGGTCCTCCATGAAATAAGATGTTAAAACCTCTTCAAATCACATGAAGATAATCATATCTTGCCAAAGCTCCCACTGAACCATGATATCGAGCTATACATGGCAACAAGATAAACATCAAACAATCACTATCAAAAGCTCCCACTGAAACATATAACAAATCTATCCATGACATCATGATAACCATCTCCTAAATGAAGATCATCCATGGCCTCAACACAATCAAAGAAAACCACTGTAACGACAACAACTTCCAAAAGGTCAAGTAAACCATAATCTCCAAACTAAGAAGATAGAACACACTATGTAACTGCACAAAACTCCCACTAAAAGTGATACTGAGTTGTATACATGCTTTCATTACCTACATCATTACCAAAACTCCACTAAAAGTGAATAGAGCTTTTCATGCACCATAACTTACTGTTATAGATTCTAATGAACAACTATATCAGGTACTCTAAACCATCCTTCTGTCTCACTGCAATAAACATACCAATGTAAACAAGGTGACCAAGAAGAGGCCAACCAAATAGAATCCTCATAAGATAATTTACAAGATCTGCACTCATGCAACATCTCAAAGGAGAAAAACATGGTCAGTGCCCTAATCTCAAATAACTAAAAAAATAGATTCAACCCCACATCAATGACATGTAAAACAAAGATAACAAGGTATAACATGTAGATTTCCAAGACTCAAACACTAGGATCAACGCTAGACCTGATTTGCCAAACAAATCCACATTAGAGTAACCATATATCATAAGAACCCAACAAGCAACCCTGCAAATCTGTAACTGTTTCCATCCAGAATACTCTAAGAGTCTGAACACAATCTTTCCACAAATCTACAAAGCACAGATTTTTGTTAACATGTAAAACCTGCAAAACCATCTCTCTGTAAATCTGAAATCACTTAAATATCCAGATATACACACCATACATGCCATCTGAAATAATGAAATATCACAGATCTACAATTCCACATCTTTTTGAAACAAGAAAACTGTAAAACCTACATATCCAAAATAACATGAATATAAACAAGGAGGAACTAGGTTCTTTAGGAGTTTCCATATCACAAAAAAAAATACCAACTCCACAACCCACGTGCAACCGGTGGAAAATCATCCAATGCTTTCATGTAACCAAGGGCTAAAACCATGAATCCAACATAAACACTCCATACTATAGTCCAAAAATAAATGTTCTTCCATGTAACTAGGGCACCAAAATCAACCACCCAACATGAAAGCCCATTCACTTCACATGACCACAAGGTAAAGGAACATAACCACCATGTAAGAGGATACTCACATATTGCCAAACCGGATCTCCAGAACACTACCACAAGATCAACTCCATGAAGATCCATAACCCTGAGCCTTAAGAGCCCATCGTAGATTCCATTGATAATATCCATCTGAAAGTTAGATACCATGGCTTCGAATCTTACAGATTTGCAAAACAATGCCAACATACAAAACATCCACTGTAGCCCAAAAACCTCCAATATTCTACAATTCCTTCCAACAGATTCACAAGCTTTACAAGCTAAATTCAAAAATGGAGGAATACCCAAAACCAAATTACCATGAATCCATCACATGCAAGAAACATGCAAGTACATATGAGCACATGCAAGCCATGGAACAACCTTAAGCTCTGATACCAGTTGTTGGAATAAACGAACAATATCTAATCCAATTGTTAATCATCAAATCACCAAGATATGATACCAATTGGTGAGATACAAGGATTTGACTACTACAATATAGAAATCTAAAAATTGTTTGCAAATCTGAAAATAAGTTTGCTTAATCCTTGAAATACCATGAAATAATTCAACTTCTTTATGATGCTAAAATCAACCACTCTAACATGCTTGATAAAACCACCTTAGATGAACTTATAACAGTAATAACATCACCATAAGATAGCAGAAACAAAGAGGCACAAATCAACAACATAAGAATGCAAGATCTCACAACACAAGGTAGCAATGGAACAAAAGAATAAACACATAACACAGTGTTTCCATGGAGAAACCCTTGCGAGAAAAAACTCCACCAAGAAGAGAGGCCCAAGTTGTATTATCTTCAAAACAAGATTGCAATACATCCACTTCCAATCTCCTCTTCATTCTTCAATCCAGCAACACCTATGTACAGAAAATCTCTCACTCAACCTGTTACCTACAAGCAAGTTTTCCTCTCACTGTTACTCTACCAAACTTCACTCTCAAGTCTCATATTTAAAAAAAATGAGTACCCACCAAAGAAATTCGTGGGAGATGGATAAAATCCAACTTTTCTATCTTGGGACACTCCAAAATCATCTTCTTATAGATTCCCTTACACCTGTCATAAGCATCTTCCCAATATAGGCGCCTAGAACCAAGAATAGGAACTTACAAGACAATAATTGTTGTCATATGTTGTCATAGAATCTCTTACACCTTATGACAATTGTAATTTGTCATAGATGCTCTTACAAACTTATGACATGCGTCATAACAACCCAAAAATATATTTCCCTAAGATAGGCACCGAGATTCTCCACCTCACCTCATTTACTATTTACTGAGATTCCTTAAGCAGTAAAAGCAACTCTGTAACAAACTACTGGTGAAACTAGTACATCCCTTATGGGTAATTACAAATTACAAATAATAAATGGAATAAATACAACATTAGGATTTACAAGGTTAATGGCACCTTATCCCAACAGAAAGATAGTGTGTTGTAGGGATTGTGTAGAGAATGTCTCCATGATCATTTGTATATATTTAGGGTCTTTCATCTTATCACATTTGTTGATAAGTTTGTATTGAACATTTGAAAATGTGACAACATTTTAAATATATTACAAGCCTTGTAATTGTCATCTATTCTTTACATTTGAATGCATGCAATTCTTTTTTGGATTACTAAGTACATGTTTGAAGCAGAAAACCTATAATCTGATACAACCTATGCTTAGATAAAGTTTTCTCTGTTTCCCTTCCATTGTTTTCTTTTCTTTCGTTGTGACTCTATAGTCCAGTTGGATTGGCACCAGTCTTGCCTCCATTAGACCAATCTCACATAATTTAAAACAAACAAACATTTACCAGTGGTTTAGGGGAAAAACCATCTTTCCTGTGCATGTACATTCGCACAATTTGCATCAGCTATATAAGGGTTTTGTGATAGCCACTTGTTCTTGGTTCAATGATAGTCTTTGGGACCAAGACAACGAGTTGGGTTTGGTTGTCCATTTATTTTTAGTTGTTCATTTGGTTTGAAATCAACACCTGTTAAGGTATACCCCTTGGAATATCCCTCTAGAGTTTAAGATGAGCTCGAAGTGTAGAGGAGCCTACCCACTCCTGTCAGTTGGCCAAAATCGCCCTTAACCTATTGACAAACCTCTTTCAATCACCTTGACAACACCCTTGGCCTAGTTGATTGTGAAATATTTTAGGGTTTCGGGTTGTAGTTATTTTGGGAACCAACACTGGTACCACCTAAAACTCCCTGGTAGCAATAGAAACCCTAGAGGAAGAGACTTTCATAGGGTTAATAAAGTGGTCAGGCTAGTGGAGGCCCTTCTTGTAGAGAGAAGTGGAAACAAAAACTTAGAGACCATGTTCCCAGTAGTAGTTAGGTGGTGGTCAGCCCAGTTCTAGCTTCTCATGTTTTAAGCAGAGAAAGCAACCTTAATTTTTGTAGCCTCAAGTTATGGGACCATGTTTCTCTTATGGTTAGGAGGGCTAGATGGCTAGATAATTCCCACAAAGATCAATGGAAGTTGGTGGTCAAGGTGCCTCAACATCAGAGTAGATGGTATTTCCACTTGTTATGAAATAAACAATGTTCTAGGCCTATGTTGCCTCAAAAAAATGTGTTATAGTTATAAACATGTAATATGGTATTTCCTTCTATTTATATCATGTTAGGCATGTGTAGGAGTACATAATAGAAGCATCACACAACTATCATTTCTTCATAAGTGTAAGAGAGTGATTAAATTCTTTTACCATCTAGCCTATTCATTCAATCATTACACAATGAGAAAATTGAGAGAGAGAGAGAGGGATTCAAACCTAGAACCTACTTATGGCTAATGAGATTTTCCAGCATTGAGCCACTTGCCCTTTCATGGTGGAAACTTTCAAATTCTATCAAGAAGTGTATTTCAATTGCAACACATTCTCTAAGGTACATTAATGTTGAGATCAACTATGATAACAAATTCAAATTTTCAAACATGATGTAATGTAGTTCTAATAAATTTCAAACAAGATAGAGTTATGATACATGATTTTTCATTCTAATTAATTTTTCTACCACTTTGAAAAAAAAAAAGTCACTAATTTCCATCCTATAAACAATGCATTTAATAAACAACATACATTTTGTATCATTTTCCATGTAATTAAAGATTTGACTATAGAAAAATTGTTTATCCCTAATTTCTATCTCATAAACAATGCATTTAATAAACTACATATATTTTGTATCATTTTCCATGTAATTAAGGATTTGATCATGGAAAAATTGTCTAACTACTAGTTCACAAAATTGAAAAGAATTATCTAAACTAATAAATTAACTATATATATTATAAATATTATACTAATGACTATTATGGAAAGTTTTTTTATTAGTTCACTTTTTCTATAAACAAACTCTATATATATGTATATAAAAACAAATAAAGCTAACTAATATGTTTTTAAAATGGTAATAAAAAAATATGAATAATAAAAAGTAAGGTAAGACCAAGCACCACAAACAAAACAATTTTTTTTTTTTTTTTAAGCTCGATAATACATGAGAAAGCGAGCAGCTATAAAGAGCTGCAAATGAGAAAACAAAACAAGTTGAGCGCTAGAAGAATGTATCGAGGACAAAATGAAAAATTGACATTCTTAGGCCTACTAAGGTACATTTATTCCACATCTCTCTTATTGGATGGTAGTGGTACCTATAATGAGGCGTCCCCTAGAAATTGATTAAGTGTCCGGACACGAGAAGGGGGAAAAGCTTGGGGGTCTTGTTTTATTGGAATGAAAATGAAAATGAGAGATGTTTTTATGCCCACGAGGCCAAGAAGGGTCGTGAAACGAAGAAAATGAGGGGTATCAAAGGACAGGGATCAAATCTGATTCGGCACAGCCCCTCAAACGATAAGATACGGGGGGTGTGTCACTTTCCTCTTCGCCTTGTCGACAATGCATGTGAATTATTGTGGGCGAAGGATCTGGAAATATCTCAAAAGGGCTGCTTTGGCTAAGGTGTGAAGCGACACAATAATGTATTTTCAAATGAGTGCATGGACTGCTATAATGAAAATGCGACGCGTGTGCAAAGCAGGGCCAAAATTCGACAAACTCAAGGCAATCGTTTTTTTTTCACATTTTATTCCCTAACAAAAAGCGGACTCGAAGTTGTACACAAATCTTGCATTTCTTTAGGCGTACAAGTTTGGACGTGTCGCACTCGTCGTGACATGTTGGTTTCTCATTGGGCCACGTTTTAGCTGCATTGCACAGTTTTAGGCGTATGAAGGAAGCGGGGGAAATGTTTGTCAGAGTCCTGCTTTGAATTGACACGAGGCGCTGGCATCCCTTGAGGCGTACACGTGGCACTCATCTGGGTAGCCCAGGAGCCCTATTAATGCTTTTACAGGAAAGAGAGTAGGAAACGTTCTTTCTTCCTCTCTTCCATCGTTTCCTTTCTTTCGTTCATTTCATTTCTTTCTTTCTTTCTTTCTTCGCCTTGTGTTTTAAAAGTGATTTTGCTGCAGTTTTGTGGCCCCATGACTGATAGCAAAATGTAGCGTGAGTTTTTCCGGCAGAATTTTAAGCTCCTTCCATGCATAAGAACTCGCTCAGGCGAACCCGCCACCGGGCGGAGATTCGCCGGTTGAGTTTCGCCGGGAAAGAGGACGACGGCGGTAATAACTCCGTTCGACGGAGGGCCGCCTCCGTTAAGAAAAAAATCAGGCCGTCGAACAGTTTTGTGGCAAATGACGGTAATGTTGAGCTCCCTGGGCGTCAATTCTGCCCGTCTCACGGCTCTGTTTCTGTGTGCGGCAGGCGACGGGAAATGGAAGACGCGACGGCGATTGCACCTTCTTTTTCTGAGGGGCGTCATTTCTTCGCCGTTTATGACGGCCATGGCGGCTCGCGAGTGGCGCTTCTGTGTAGGGAACGCCTTCACAGGCTTCTAGCGGAGGAGCTTTGCGCCGCCGACGGCGCCACAGACGCCCCGGGATTCGACCATGCGACGTGGCGGAGCGTCTTGTCCGCCGGATTTCTTCGCATGGATGATGAGGCGTGTTATCAAAACCGTGAAAATGATGATAATGTAAGCTCGCCTGTTGTGGCTCCATGCACTGATGGCTCCACGGCTGTTGTTGCCGTGGTCAGCAAAGATGAAATCGCGGTTGCAAACTGCGGCGACTCGCGTGCTGTACTTGCGCGCGGCGGCGCCGCAATTCCTCTTACTCTCGATCATAAGGTATAGAATAAACTGCACATATACTCTGCGTTTCTTGCGATTTTGGACGTATATACAGACTTTTTATCTCTGGCAGCTCTTCTGCTTCAAATTTGGGACGTATATACACATATTTTGTCTTTGGCAGCTGTTCTGATGCAAATTTGTGAAGTATATACACATATTTTGTCTTTGGCAGTTGTTCTGCTTCAAATTTGTGAAGTTTGAATAAATATTAGTATATTTGTATTTGTAAATTTCTTTTAAGTTTGCATTTTGGCCAGGGAAACTTACGACTCTACACAGCTTACAAAATGAAATCTTTTCTTTTTATAAATTTCTCTTTATTTTGCATTTTCGCCAGAGAAACTTACGACTCTACACAGCTTACAAAAATGAAATCTGCTCTTTTTATAAATTTCTTTTTATTTTGCATATTGACCAGAGAAACTGACGACTCTACACAGCTTACAAAATGAAATCTGCTCTTTTTGTAAATTTCTTTTTTTTATTTTGCATTTTGACCAGGGAAACTTACGACTCTACACAGCTTACAAAATGAAATCTGATCTTTTTATAAATTTCTTTTTTATTTTGCATTTTGGCCAGAGAAACCTACGATTCTACACAGCTTACGTATTAACATTCTTAAACTCTGGTTATTTCTTGCATTTGCGAGATGAAAATTATTTTCGGTCGGGGGTTTCAACTTATGGTAATTTTTCGCTGTTGTATTAAACAAATATTTCAAATTTGGGGTTCACTCTCTGAAATATTTGTTGTGGTCATTGCTATGGTCTTCTTTGCGTTTAGAAAATAAAGAAAACTACAAAAAAATTTGCATTTTATTTTAACGTGTAAGATGAAGATAACAATAGGAACTCTCTCTAGTCGGGACAGTATTCATAGCTTGTAACAGCGGGTGACAGACAGTTTTTTTTGCTTTTTTTTTTTTTTTTTGACAGCCGGACCGAGCAGACGAGGCGGCGCGTATCGAGGGCGAAGGCGGCCGCGTAATATTCTGGAACGGCTACCGCGTGCTGGGCGTGCTGGCCACCTCTCGCTCCATAGGTAACGTAACTGTGCTTAACGGATATATACACAGTGAGCATAAATAAATGTATATATAAATTGTATATATACACTGAGCATAAATGTATATATCGCTAACATATGCGTGTGTGAATTTTCAGGCGACGGATACTTGAAGCCGTATGTAATTGCAGAGCCGGAGGTGACCTTCAGCAGCCGGTGCCGGGAGGACGAGTGTCTGATACTGGCTAGCGATGGGCTGTGGGACGTAGTGTCCAACGAAACAGCATGCGAGATAGCAAGACGGTGCCTAACCGGTCGTAGTATCATTTGCGACGGGCTATTGCCGGCTGCGGTTGAGGGAACTCCCGCCGCCGTGGCAGCGGCCATGCTTGCCAAACTGGCAATTGCGCGCGGGAGTTCGGATAATATCAGTGTCGTCGTTGTTGACCTGCGAGAAGAAAATACGACAATTAATAGGTGATTATGAATTTTTTTAGTTTTAGGGTCGTGGCAAATCGGCATATATTGTTTGCATTTATTTTCTTAAGACGGAAAATACGAGGGAGAAACACGAGTCTCCCAATGCTTTGTGTATTTTTGCGCAAGCGAGAGATATATTTTAGATTGTGTATAGAGTTTCAGCAAACACGTTTCAAACGCGATGTACGTCGTATGGTTTTCAAAAGACATACGACTTTCTATTTACAGAAAAAAAAAACATGCTGGCTGTGGAGATTGTTTTGGTTATAGTTTTGATTTTTCCTATTATGGCTTTTTGCTTCATGCTGAAACCTATACGATTTTTGTATTAAAATACATTCTTGCTCTGTTGTTACATGGGTTTTTGCTTTATTCTGAAACCGTACTATTTTTTTATTAAAAAAAATGCTATGATCTGGGTTTGTTCTATTATTATATATGATTTTACATCATTCAATCAGATTCTTCAGGGCCTGTAATTAGGACTGTCATTATTATATATGATTTTACATCACGCAATCAGATTCTTCAGGACCTGTAATTAGGACTGTCCTTATATCACAAATGAAGATTTTTAATAACATCCAGGAGGCCAGGCAGTCTATGGGACCAACCAACAATGTCACTTAACACAAAACGAACTTGCTGCCCAAACAGCGCTTTCTTGTTGTCTTCTTTTTCTTTCAGAATCTTGCATCTTCTGCTTCTTTCTTCTTAGAACAGTTTCTTCTTCCAACGGATTAGGACCAACCAACAATGTCACTTGACACAAAACGAACCTGCTGTCCAAACAGCGCCTTTTTGTTGTCTTCTTTTTCTTTCAGAATCTTGGATCTTCTGCTGGTATGAATCTTAATCAAATAAATTGCAATATTTGTTATCCTTTCTTCTTAGAACAGTTTCTTCTTTCAACAGATTAGTCAAAGAGACCACATTCAAAAATATCCTTTCTTCTTAATCTCAAAATTTTAAAAAAATAAAATAAAAATTCTGTTGTAGCTTGATCTTCAGACCCAATAATTTAAAAGAGAAAAAAGACCTCTGCTGTTTGATCTTCAATTTCTAAAATAAAAGATAACAAAATCAACTTTTGCTTGGCCAATAGCAGATAAAACTCTGGTCCTAATTCATTGCATATAGGATAATTAGGCAAAGTAACCCCAAAACGAGAGGAAAAATGCAGAGGTAAGGTAATCTAAAAATGTCTTACTATTTTTTATTAATTTTTTCGACTTGGTACATAAATTAATATTTTATATGAATATATATTTTTTTACATGCACATAAATTATTATTTTATGTGGAAGAAATAATTTAACGTGAAAAATGAATGTTGAAACATTTTTAATAAAAAAGTGGTATATCAAAAGTAAAATAAAATATTCAAAACATTTATAAGAAAGTAATTCACATTTAAACAAGTATACACATGGTAAATTACTTTTTATATTGTAATAGATATTATATTTTATATGTGAAAATTAAGTTAATCAAAATAATTAAGTAATAAATAAATTGAATAACACATACACATAACATAGAAATTATGTTGAAAAACGATAAAATAAAAAACCCACAAAACGTGTTAGAGGAAAACGATAAAAAAAATCCACAAAATATCATATATTAAAGAAAGAAATATATCTCTCTTCCTTCCAGGTGCGACTCATTGGCCCAGCGAAGGCGTAAAGCCTTGCGAGCTCGTTGGCCCAGCGGGGGTTTGAACTCTGGTGGCCGCCACTACAACCGAGCGACTTAACCACCGAACCATGCCATCATCGGCATCAAATTTAAATTCTTCAATTACATTATTGACAATAGAAATTCCGAAGAAATTGCTATATAATTTTTAAAATGATATTAATATAAAAAGATTAAAAAAAAATTTATATTAATTATTTTTTAATTAAATAATATATTAATATATTAAAAGCATATTTATATTATAAATTGTCTTTAACCATTATATTATGGCAATATAAATGTTTTTTTAGTTTATTTATTAATATATAGATCTTTAATAATATTATGTTCTAACATTTCCTTCCCTTAAAAAGGTAACGGTTAAAGTGGTATATGTTATTAATTTTTAAGAATTAAGAAGAAAAAAAAGTTATAATTGAAATCCTTATTATTCTAATAATGATGTTTAGAATTCTTCGAGATCCAAACATTGTTATGAATTTAGAGATATGAAGAATTTGGTATTTAGAGATATAGAGAATTTGGTATTGCACAATAGTTTTGTAAAAATATCTACTATATTATTTGTTTAGCATTGAAGAGTAATATCACAATTGAGAATTTTTTGGAAGCATGAAATTTAATGTATTTGATTCTTTAAAGTTGAATAAAATTTTTAGCATTGAAGAGTAATATCACAATTGAGAATTTTTTGGAAGCATGAAATTTAATGTATTTGATTCTTTAAAGTTCAATAGAATTTTTAACAAGAGCAATATAATTTTGGCTATTACATTAAAAAATGATACTAGTAAATAGTATTCATATGAAACTCATCTAATAATGTTTTAAGTAGTGTTTTTTTTTGTTTTTTTTGTTGCATTTCTATATTCAACTTTCGTGGATGAAAAAGTCATGGTAGGTTGTCTTTTAGTACTTCGTGCGATGAGCTCCTATACACCAAATTTAAAAACATAACTAGAAATAGATTTTCTATCAATAGAATCACTAACATAGTTATCATCACAATAACCATAAAAATTTGTATTTCTAATGTAAGAATAATAAAGACCATAATTAAAAGTTCATTTAGTATACCTTAGGATTCATTTAGCTATTTTCCAATGATTAATCTATGGATCTTCAATAAATTTAGAGACAATACCTATTGCATAGGTAATATATAGTCTAAAGATAGGAAGGTAAATTAAATTTCTTATTAATTGTCTATATAAAGTAAGGATGGTCTATTCACATGGAGGTTTAAAATTAAGTTTGATACCTATCTAAATAGAAATAACAACTAGTTTACAGTCAATCATATTGAACTCTTTAAACCAATCTTGTGCATATCTTGTTTGTGATACCACAATAGAGTGATGATCCTAAAATATAGGCATTCCTAGGAAATGATACAAAGGTCTTAAATTAGTCACTTCAAATGTTTGATTTAGTTTGTTTTTGTATTTTTGGATTAGCGAATTAAAACTACTTGTAATGAGTAAGTCATCCACATATAAGAAGATTATAATGTGCTATCTTCAATTTTAACAAAGAGGTCATTATCGATGTAACAAATAGAGAATTCAAGAGATTGGAAGAAGCTATTGATTTTTGCATACCAAGCTCTAAGAGCTTGTTTATGAACGTATAGACTTTCTAAATTTACGAACATATGATTCTTTGTTTGGTTGTTCACACCCTTTTGGTTGGATCATATGTATTTCCTCTTGGAGATCACCATCCAAGAAAACATTTTTAACATCCATTCAAATGGTGTATCTCCCAACCATTTTGGGCTGCTAGGGCAAGGCCCATCTGAATTATACTCAATTTTTCTAAAGGGGAAAAGGCTTCATCATATTCTAAACCATACCATTGAGTGAAACCTCTAGTGACTAGTCTTGTTTTGTATTTATCAATTTCAATGTTAATGTTATATTTGATTTTATGTAACTAATGATAATCAACAATATATTTTTTGAGGGTGTAGAAATAATATCTCAAGTTTTATTTCTAATTAGAGCATCATAATCTAATTGCATTGCATCTGTCCAATTTTTTTCTCTTTGTTAGCTTTTGTAATGGTTTGCTATTTGCTTTCATAGAAAGACATTAAAGTAAAGTATATGTATTGACTTCTAGTCACTTTTGGGGAGGAATAACTCTCTAAATTTGCTTCCTAAATTAGAGATTGAGCTCATTTGAGTATTTTATTTTGAGATTTAATAGGAGATTTTTCTCTTAAATTCATCAGCTTGACTATCATCATCTAGGATAAAAGACTAATAGGAGATTTTTCTCTTAAATTCAATTTGAAGAGGTTGAATAGATGATGATAATTTTTCAAAAATGTGAACATTTTGACTTAATATGGCATCTCCTTTTAAGGGATCATATAGCCTAAGACCTTTGGTCTTTTCTCCATATTCTACAAAGACACATTTAAAAGAGGTTGGGGCAAGTTTCTTCCTTTTATTTTTAGGAATGAAAACAAAAGCAGGGCTTCCAAATTTTTTAGGTGGGACACATTTGTTTTTATTTTCTTACACATTTATTAAAAATATGCTTTTATATATATGTTCTATTATATAAGTTTTTACTTCATGGCCTATAAATTAGGATTATTTTTATATCTTAATTATAACAACTCATGAATGGTTTTGCCATTAAGAAAAAGATAAATAACAAACTAACTTTTGTTTGGCCAATAAGAGTTAAAAACTCTGGTCCAATTAAATCTTTTGAGTTGTAATAAAGTTTACACTATTCATTGCATAAAAGATAATTGGGCAAAGTAAGCCTAAAATGAGAAAAAAAATACAAGAAATTTTTTTTGCAAAGGGATTATTATTATTATGAAGACGCATGCACAAATTATTATGAATAGGTATGTCAAGGTAAAACAATAATTAAAACTTTAGTTTCAATCAAACCTTTTACCTTTTGAGTTTTTATGCAATTTAGACTATTCATTGCATAAAGTATAATAGGAAAAAGTAAGTCTAAAATGAGAGAAAAATAAAATGAGGAAAAATGCAATTAATCAAAGTAAGCCTAATTTAAGAGGAAAAATGCAAGGGAAATCTATGACTTATCATTTTTTTATTTGGACATGAATTATTAATATTGTAAAGGTGCATATGAATTATTATGAATATGTACCTCAAACTAAAACAAGCAATTTAATATGAAAAAGCAAATATTTAAACATTTATAAAAAGGAAGGATAATGATATAGACATCATTTTGATAATATTGCAATTAGTATTTTCTCTTGAAAAATTATAAAAATAAAAATAAAATTAATTAATTAATATTTAAAGATAAATCTTTATATTAATAAAATTATCAATTAATTAAACATTGTTTTATATTAGTCACCTTCAAACATAAAAGGAAATAACAAATATGTTTAACTTAAGTCACTCTGCTCTGAATGGCAAATGACAGAACTGCGTTTGGAGACAAAAATAGCAAGCGAAGAATTGAGCAGAGGCCGGGAGAAACCAATGCTGAGCTTATTCACCAAGTCATCATGCTGTGGAAAAATGAAGCCCGTAGGAAAGATCCAGAATTTCATCATTATCGAAACAACTTCATTCGTAGGACAAGAGTGACAAAATGCACATAAATGAAAGAAGGCTCGGGGATCGATGGCGGGATAATGATACCAAGTGGAGACAAAAAAGAAATGGCAGGTATATAGGACACTCCTAGCGATAACAGAAGGAAGATAACCATAATCAAGCTTTGAACATTTTGGCTCTGGGTGCCCTAAAGCATAGCGATAACTAGGATCCTGCAAAAAGCAAAAAAAGGAAAATGGAAAAAGAATGGTAGTTGGTGGCTACCAGAGGAAATGCATTACCGATCGAGAAACCCTTGAATAAAAAAGAACTCAGAAATGTGATCACACTATCCAATGAAGATTTAATGCACTTTGCAACACGCTTTAGACATCATGCTTTCTTCTTGAAATGGGCTAGTGCATGGCCATCAAAGCCCAAATTCAAAAGTGGTGTGAAGAATTTAATGGGGCATGGAGATAAAACTCAAATCCCTGTCGAAAGGCTTTTTCTTGTGGAATGCATATCAAGGGGGGGAAATTGGCTTTTATGTGAAGGAGCCTAACTTCCATCCTCTCACACATCAAGGGGAAATTGGCTTTTATGTGAAGAATTGGGAGCCTAACTTCAATCCTCTCACACATCAAGGGAGGAAATTGGCTTTTATGTGAAGGATTGGGAGCCTAACTTCAATCCTCTCACACATACACTGACTAATACACCTATGTGGATAAGAATATAATCTACCCACATAATACTAGGATTCGAATGTACTCAAGAAAATTGGCAACACATTCGGTGCATTCATCAAAATTGATGAAAGCATGATGAATGGGGATGTTGGTTTGTATGCTCGAATGTGCATAACTATAGACTTAGAAAATCCCCCTCTGAAGGTGATTGAATTAAAACTGGAGGTTGGTTCTTGGCGGCAACAAATAGAAGTGGAAAAATGACAATCAATTGTAATAACTACCATCGTAGTGGGCATAGCGTCAATGAATACATCAAAAACAACAAGCATAAAGTTGAAATTAGGATAGTAGAGGGGAAAGTTAAAAACCCTATCCCCAAGGTAGTTGAACCCATGGATTGCTTGGAAGAGAAATTGTCAACTCAAAAGGAGGAAGAGATTGGGTGTGATGCGGACCTGGCAAACCGCGGTGACAAGGAAGATAACCTTTCTTTGTTGTGCACCCCTAAAGAAGATAAAACAACCTTCAAAATTGTAATGGATTTATTTGGAATGATAGATGATACCAAAAAATCTCAAGACCAAACAAAGGATAAACCTAAAATGGAGGAAACAAAATATTAAATCCATCAAGAATTGGTAGGGGACTCTAGCAAGGAGGCCGCAAAAGATGAATTGGACATCATGGAGGAAAGGATGGTAAGTCATACAAAATCAAAAACAAAGAAACCAAAGTGTGGTGAGCACTCATGCAAAGACAGGAGAACCACAAAGGATCAACTAGCTATTGTTGGAATGGAAAAGGGACAAAGAAAACTAAGATCTAGGAAGGAGATTTTCCTTCCTAGCAAGAAATGAGATTCCTAACATGGAATGTTAGGGGATTAAATTCCCCTAACAAGGGGCACCTGCTCAAAAGGAAAATTGAGATCATCAAACCAAACCTACTTCTAGTACAAGAAACAAAATTGAGCAAGGTGGAAGCAAGCAAAATAATGATGATGCGGAGACAATGGAGAGTACTACTTGGGGAGGTTGATGGTGCTTCAGGTGGAGTGGGAACAATGTGGAATCTAATAACCATGGAAGTAGAAAGTATTTTTGTGAACCAGAATTGGCAGGTATGCAAAGCAAAACATTTAACCTCCAATTTTGATTTTTTCTATTGTCAATGTTTATGGCCCTATTGGGAATGCTCAAAAAAAGATGGTCTGGGACCAAATCACATCCTTTTTGTAAAATGTAAACATGGACATTGTCATTTTGGGTGGTGATTTCAGTGCCACATTCAATGCCTCAGAGAAACACAAAGGGTTGGTGAAACCCACACAGGCCCAGTTGGACATTCAAAATTTTGTAACCATAATCATCTGCTAGATATCATCCCAAGAAGTGGCACTTACACATGGAAAAACAAGTGACTAAGATTCTCCAACATTATTGAGAGGCTAGATAGATTTTTGATCTATGGAGATTTGTCTAATATTGCATTAACATATGAAAGTAATATCATGAGTAAGGTGCAAGAATGGTGGTCCACTGCCCTAAAGTTGAAAGGGACAAAATAATTTTAAATTTTCAAAAAATTAGGTCATATCAAAGCACAAGTCAAAATATGGAAAAAGGTGCACTTCAAGAATATATTCTTAGAAAAAGAGAAACTATAAAAAGAGATGGCATGCCTCAACGAAATAATCATAAGCATAGGTATGGATCAAGACTCTTATCTGAAAGGAAAAACTCTAAAGAGTCAATATGTGGAGATGTTAGCATGGGAAGAAGTTTTCTGGAGGCAAAAATCCTAGGAGTGTTGGCTAAAAGGAGATAGAAATACAAATTATTTCCATAATTCCATGAAAAATAGAAGAAATATGAATATGATTATAAGCTTAAAAGATAATGAAGTCTGCCTGATTGATAAGGGAGAAGAAATTAGGGATCTTGTTGCTAGTTATTGTAAATATCTTCTAAGTAATGTTGACAATCCCTATGATACTTTGATGATTGAGATTTTGGACAACATTACAATCTTGATCACACAGGAACAACATACACGAAAGAGGAAAAATGGTTGTGTTGTATAGTGGATTGCCTCACTCAAACTCAATGTTGGTGTTCCCACCTCCACAATAGCAATGATGATGATGATAGAGAGTGTGTTCGCGATGAACAGAGGCAAATCAAGTGATAAAGATTGTCGTAAACAAATACAATGAAATTGAGTTACCATGAGCATGAAACCCTTGTTGGATTGATGTTGCAACATGAATCACCCACAAGGAATTGATGTAGAAGGAAGAAGCTTACTCAAATAGTTGCAAGGGTTAGTGCATACAACAATAGTCTTCACAAATAGAGAGCTTGTAGAGAGAGTGAGAGAGAGAGAGAGCTTGATTTTAGAGAAGTCTTCTTTAAATGAGGGAGAGAAGGTTGTTTATATATGAATCCCAAGTACTTTTTGAGGGCCCAATTGGGTTGAGGCTGACAAGGTGCATCACTCAAGGCAACAAGGCCGACATTCCAATTCAAAATCTTTTGGAGCCAACTAACAAGACACTAGCACCCAACGCTAGTGTCCTAGTGGGATTTGCTCTTGAAATGCTAGTTGTCAAGGGACTTAACCTTGTTTCTTGGAAAAGTAGTGAAATATGCATATCACAGGTAGAAACAAACACACATTCTAAACCTAGCATGAAATTGTAAGTGGCGACAATTTACGACGCTACATTTAGCCCCCACTTTAGTAGGGGTATGAACTTACATTCATACGCAGACTAAAGTACGGAGAAGCTAAATCTCTTGACTAGAATGCTGAAGATGTAGAATGTCACTAAGTTGAGAGATACGATAGCCCCCCAGCTTAGGATTCTACTAGTCTACAATGCTTAGATAAAGAGGTTACACATACACAAGACACATGGCATAAGTCACACATATGCATATACACATATATCTGGAAACTATCAAACACAATATAGTCAAATCTGAACATACGCAAAAGCATACACGAAGCATACATGGAAAACAAAAAGCATACAACAACAAATTCGGTAAACCATGTGATCCAATGCACCACTAACACTATCTAGAGAAAAACACACAAGCAAACAAAAGAAAAATTTTAAGTTGGCAAAGTAAAGAGACCTCAGTATGAAAGGTTGTCTCAATACCATGCATTGTCCCCAAAATATAACACTACAAATAGTAGAATTCTAAAGAGGAGAGAAGAATATAATGAGTCGATTGATTGCTTCAAGGAGAGAATGCAGACACATAGACAGGGAAGCAATTTCAATACGAACGAAGAAGAGTACATGACTCGGGCACTAGCTTTCTCTGTCATTGGGGAACATGTAAATCAAAATATCCTCATGGATCACGGGCTAGAAAGTTGTGTTATGCTAGGTGACCATGGATGTAAAAAGGTTTGGTCGTATGAAGTGCACATGCTAGCAAGTTGTATTATGCTAGGTGGGTCACAGACTACATGGATCACAGGCTAGCAAGTTGTATTATGCTAGGTGATTTATATATTGTTTAGTGCAAAAGAGAGGGATTTTAGTTTCACTTGGTTAAATCCTCCTTTCACACCAACATTCAAGGACATAGATCAAGTGAAGCCACAATTTCTTGCAAGAGGGATCTGCTATAGATTTAGTGTCCCTTAGAACGAAGAGGAAACTTGGAATTTTCTAACTAATTGATTAATTAAAGTCCAATTATGCTCAAAACCCTACTTTCATAAAATCGTAAACAAACAGGCAAATCGCGACAAATGCTTGCACATAGAGATGTCAAATGACAATTAAATACATATTAGATTTCAAGATTTTAGATGCAAAACAGTCGGGGACTAATGAGCGGGCGCCCAAAGTCCAGGGTACCAATTTCTATCGGGATCTCTCAAGATTGTTTGTAACTTGATTCTGTTGTTTCAAGGATTTCACTGTTTCAGGATCCAGAGGACTAATGAGCGGGTGCCCTAGTCTAGGTCCTGCTTTTTTGCTTTTCTCTACAATTCTGACACTCTATTATGCTTCCCTGCAACTCCATTTCTTTCGTTTCCGTAACCTGTAACTTGCAAACACAAAAAAGGGGGTTGGGGGTTATGGTGTTTAGAGGCTTGCCTCGGTCAAGCCCTAGAGAGACATTCAAGTCTTCTGAACACCGTTGTCAGATAAAGAGTGTGTATCCCTGTGGGATAGAGGCAAAATCTAAATGATAAATAATTGAAAACACAAATAAATGTCACCTCGGAGGTGTAGCTCACATATAGATGAAAATCCTTCACATCATGAGAAGATGAAGCCAAATCTGCATGACAAACACAATAACAAGATAAGTCTGCTCTACAACAATGAATATTTTGAATGCTCTAGAATCACAAGTATGCCAAAAGTTCATAATCATAATCTAGTTTACAAATGAATCCCTAAACATGCTTATATATGCAACTAAACACATTCCCACTAAGAATTTTGTAATTCAAACTTAAGGTGGTGACATAGGACCTAATTAACAGTCATATATATAACCGACACTTGAAATTAGGTCCTGTCTAAAATAGGGCATGGGCGCCCAAGTCCTCCCTCCCTATTTCAGTCAGGACTTGTCTCAATAGCACCCCCTAGGTCCTATTTGCCATAAAACTTAGGTCTTTTCTCATCGGGAGTCAACATGAATATGCAAGATGATAAAAATGCTTTCTAAAGGACCCGAGAGCTAAACATGGGAGGGAAAAAGTCTTAGGGAGACATTTTTCAACGTAACATTTAGCCCCCACTTTAATGTATGCATGAAGGCAAGGCTCGTACTTGCATTAAAGTATGGTCAACAAATACGGCAAACACGCCAGGCACTTAGAGCTAATGCATACATGAAGATTGAGACTATTTCTAGCCCCAATCTCAGGTAGACATTAGAGAAGACATGCCGCAGACACGCCAAACACAATGAAGATAGTAACAGGCACGCAAAACATAGAGAAGACAGTAATAGGTACACAAGACATGGAGAAGACAACATTGAAGACAGGCAAAACACAGTGAATACAATGAATGCAGTGATTATTTCTTTTTCATTTTCATATATATGAATGCAGATGCAAGTACATGGAAAGTAAAAATGCAACACACCACCCAAAATGTAGGAGGGGCTTTTGCCACACTCTTTGGACTACATATGGGGCAACAGACATGCAATACAAATCTCAAAATGTAGGAGGGGCATTTTGCCACACTCTTTGGACTACACTTGAGAACAAACACGCCATACAACTCCCAAAGCATAGGAGGGGCATTTCGCCACACTCTTTGGACTATACTTGGGAACAAACACGTCATACAAAAACACACGGAAGACACGAAGAAAACACTGCAAACAAGCGATGGAAGGAGCCTATTGCTAGGTTCACCACCATCTCAGGCACATTACAGGCATGTTGGCAAGAGACACTGTGTGGCTGCTTGATTGTTGTCATTGATGGAAACAAAGTCCATCCCACACATTTGCAGCACATGGTATGTCTATACTGGAAGTCAGATTGAAGAGTATTTTGGTCCGGTGAGCAAGAACAGAGCATGCAGCAAGGTCCGACAATCAGGTCCGGATTTCCCAGAGGATGTATCTCAGCAAAGTGTGGACTTGGGAAAGCCAAGAGGAGTACCATTACTACTACATTCCAAAGATTGAGCCTCCAGTGTTGAAAGAATGAAAAGATATGAGCATCTAAGTGTTGGGTTCCTGACAGGTAGTGTAGACTAAGGAAGAACTAATCGGTAGAACATCAGACCTTAACCCGGATGAGAAATTGATGGTGATCAAGCTACTTGAGGGATCATTCATGGTTGGCTGACATGATTTATGACTTCTATAACTATCTCTTTGATACGCATCACTTAGTATGCATGGATTCAACCGACAGAATAGAGTTTGGGAAAATCTTGAGTATTCCGGATGCCGACTAGAATGATGTTGAAATCCTTGGTGCGAATATATATATGAGATGGATTTTGATGTGAAGGTATGTGGATTATGAGAAAGTGTGCAAAGAAATGCAAAGATAAGTGTGGAAGCAGTAAAACAAGTCCAGTATGTGACAGAACAATAGCACTAAAGCAGAGGAAGAATGAAGTGCAGTAGATCAGTATATTGAGCCTAACCGGAACTGAACCTCAGCATATGTGGATGCCTCTGATAAGTTCAAACACTTGGTTACATTCTATATACCTTGTAGACAGTGAGTCTCTTGTAGGCAGTGAGCCTCTTGTGAGCAGTGTGCTCGGGCAGTGAGCCCTAATTGGCAAGTGTCATTTTGTACTTCTATTCTTCTAACAGAGAATACAATCTTGGGTTAGTCACCTCATGGTTTTTCCCATGACAGGGTTTTCCAAGTCAAAATCATTGTGTTATGTGTATTGATTTTATTTCTGCTCTCATGGTTATGCATGCATATACGCTTTGATGATGCACTAATTATTAAAGAAGAATAGAAAATTAAATTGTTTAAGATAACTGATTCACCCCCTCTCAGTTATCCACCTTGTTTCCAACAATTGGTATCAGAGCTAAGTTCCTCTAAATAGAGCCTAACAGCTTGAGGAAGATTTGGGAATCTCAATGGATATGTATGGTATGAGGGAACAACTTCAGTCTTCCCTAGATGATCTTGAGCAATCTCACTCTGAAGTCAATAACCTGAGGAAAAGACTTAAACAAGCTGATGATTTCATAAATGAACTCAAAGAAAAACTAAGTATCTCTGTGAAAAAGAGAAAAGAACTACTTCAACAATTAACAAGTCAAAGTGAAGCCGATGATACAAATGAAGATCTGAATGAGAAAAACAAGTTATGTGAGAAACTATCAAAAGAGGTCATTATGGTAAGACATGAAATGGAATCAAGGGTTATGAAATTCACCCAAGAAATTGAAGAGAAAAGAAAAATTGAAGATAATCTAAAACAATCTCTCAAGGAGAAGTCATAAGACTGCCACAAAATGGATAGAATAATCAAGCACCTAGAATCTGATCTTGAAGAAGCTAGAGATAATGAAGAACAATTTAAGAATCAGATAGACACTCTTAAAAGGGATCTTCAAACAACAAATGAATACAAAGAGAAATTCAAGATAAGCTCTGCTCAACTTGAAGTTCTTCTTGAAAGCCAGAAGAGGGTAGATGACAAGCATGGCTTGGGGTATGAGAAAGGTGAAAGTTCTGGATCCAGTCAGAAGAACTCTGGATCAGGAAATCCAAGGAACAGACCTAGAAGACCTCTAGTAAGGCAACCAAATGCTCAAAGATATCCATCCTTCAATGGATAATGCTACAATTGCAATAACTTCAGACATAAAGCAAATCAGTGCAGAAGAAGAATGAATCAGACTAATTCATCCTTCTCCAGATAGTGTTTTAACTGCAAAAGGTATGGTCACAAATCTCATGAATGTAGAAATATGCAAATAAACAATTCATTCAATGGTAGATGCTTTGCATGCAATAGAATGGGACATATGGCTAATCAATGCAGATCAAGAGGATATCAATCAAATATGCAAAGAAATATAGCTTGCTACAATTGCAATAGATCTAGTCACATTGCCAAATTCTGCAGAAGTAAGAATCAGGATAAAAGGGGTCCGGTGCATCATAATCAAAATCAAGACAAAGGAAAAGGAAAAGTGAATGCAGATGAAGTTCAAAGAGAGAAGAACAAGATTTGGGTGAAGAGAAGTATAGAAAATGTTGGGGATGGATCCACACCAAAATCTGGTGTTGATATTCCTTCCGAAAACTAAATAGATGAGCTCTGTCTCAAGGGGCGTCACAAAAGAAAATAATTTCCCCCAGCCAGTCAATTGGTGCCTAAAATTGGCACATGGAGTGTTACAGATTCAAGAGTTCTCAAAGAGATATCTAAATAACCCTTGGTAAAAATATAAAAGATCCGCAAGGATTTTTGAAGAGGTTAATCATTCAAGATTGATCCGGTTTAATAGTCATCCGGTAAAAGTAGGATTTTCACAGTTAGATCCAGTATGATTCAAAATTGAAATATCTTGATCTGCGGATAAATGGAATGATTGGAGAAAGGAAGATAGATTGTCAATTATCACCAAGAATAATTCTAAGTGTATCTCAATGATTCGGAAGGATCTCTCTCAGAACAAGGTTAGAACAAGGGAACCGGAATGACTTAAGGTGTGCATTTATTGCAATATGAATTTAGGGTTTGCACAGAAATATAAGGGTTCTTTTGTTCATCATTTGCACATTTGCATTCAAGAAAAAGAAAGAAAGAGCTCTGTAAAAAGATTGCTTCAACCCTCTCAAAGTTCAACCGCAGAATTTGATTCAACCAGCGATCTTTTGGCTCTTATTGTGAACCCTAGAAGCGTAAAAAGGTATTTTCGCTCTTGAATATCTCTCTCTGAATCTTTTGAAAGATGGCTACTCCAAATGTTGTTAAGATCACTAATAGGCCGTGCCCTGAGTTCAAGATACATCCTTACAAATCCCTAGAAGTTGATCCCCTAGGCATATTCTCTAGCATTCTGCATGGGGTTCTACACGTAGAAGATGTTAGGGTATACATTCATGCCAACATTGAGGAATTTGGGGAATCCAAGTTGGTGGATATCTATCACAAGGAATTAATAGATGAAACATTTGAACTTAAACCCCAATACAAGGCCATCCGGGATAAGCATTTTGGACATTGCATCCATTTCCTCTGTTTTGCAGAAGATGAATGGGTCCAGTATGTTCTTAGTAGAATACATGATAACTTCATGTGGTTGTTGAAGCCCTTCAAGATAACCAAGGATGCAATCAGGGCAGTAACTGGTTTGCACTCATCCGGTGGGTTGCCTGCTCTTAAATCCGTCAAGAACCAAACTGTAAGTGAGGCTACCGGATCAACATTTGATAAAAGAGCAATGACAATAGAGGATATCACAGATCTAGATATCAAATTTGCTTCTATGATAATTGGTTATAAAATATATCACTCCAGCAGGGAGAATTCTATATCTGGAACAGCAATATACACTACTTATCAGATGCTAAGGGAAAATGTTGATTATGATCTTTGTGAACTTCTCCTGAACCAACTGTTAGAGAATTTGCAGAAAATAAAGAAGGATAAGAAGAATTCATTTAAGTACGGTGGCTTGATACTATGTCTATTCTTCTACTATATGAATGAGCTACCTGGAACTAGTGGCTGGATATGGCAAAATGACAGACCTGTGGCCATACAAATCAGAGATTATATGTATGGGCTTGGTGATGCCAAGGCTCAAAGCACAGCTCTCTGGGGATATTTCAAAAATTTCTAAGGTATGATGCAGGCCAGAGAAAGAATTATTAGTTAAAAAATATAAATATACAGTGTGTTTTATGGTAGACACTGATTAATGCCTAATGGAGGTAGTAGAGCCCAGAATAGTCTGGATTATGCCAATGGGCTATGAGGTGGATGAGAAAATTCTGGAAGTGCATGTCCAACACCTACTAAGTCATCCTAAGGACCCTGAGGCAGAAAGGTTTGGAACCTTTCAGAAATTGAGTGTGAAAATTCATGTTGAGCTAAGACAACCAGAGATGAAAAGAAAAGTGAGAAGAGAAGTAGAGGAAGTTGCCAAAGATATGGCATTTCAAAAGAAGTAGTCGATGCAAATAGAGAGAAAGTAGAAAGAGCAGAGAAAGAGAGACAAGATGCAGAAAAAGAAAGTGATCCAGTGCAAGCCCACTCCCGAACTAGATCCTCAAAGAGTTCTGCACCTACCACCTCTAAGAGCTCAAAATCCTCCAAACCGGAAGTAAAGACATCCGGAAAGGGAGAAAAGAGAACTAAAACCAAGGCTACAAGATCCTATATAAGTCAAAAGGATGATGAAGAGACAGAGACAGATGGGGAGGTTAAGAAAATGAAGAAGAAAAAGAAAACTTATGTGGAATCATCTGCCGGCAAAAACAAAGAAGAAGAAGCAGAAGAATTTGTTGAAAGACCTACACTCTCCATTTATGATGTCATGAAGGCAGTTACTGTGGATGGGAATCTGCAACCAATGACAGAATTCTATGATGAGTATAGTGACACAGACAAAAGGATCTTGGAAGAAGCTACAATTAAGTACTTAAACATATATAATAAAGCATTCGTTGAAATCATCTCTCTAATCCCCAAGAGTTTAGAGAAAGTACTTGAACTCAGAAAAGACAATGCCAAAGAAAAGGATATGGAGATCCAGGAATAGATAGCTATTCAACTCTATCCTTCCATCACTCCAAAACAAATGAACATGATATTCAAGGATTGCAAGGATGAATTCTAGAGCAAAGCCAGAATGAACAAGCTTATGCTCGGAGAGACTGATTAGGTGGTAAAAGAGACTGAAGACATCCTCCAGAATGCGTATAAAAGATTCAATCTTCCTATTATAGAGGACATAAGTGATGAACCTTCTGCCATGGATGTCGAAGGATTAAGTGCATCAAAGGAAGATTCTACTGAGAAAATTGTAGAAGAGTCAAAGGAGATAAGTGAGGAGAAGACAAAGGACTTGGATTCCTATGTTCCAGAAGAGGAAGTCCATGAAGAAGTAAACATCTCTCTTCCAGATCCCCCTGCTGACTCTGGAACTGAAGGAGAAGAAAGAAGAGAAGAGAAAATCAGTCAATAAGAAGAGGTAACGGGAAGAGAAGAAGATCAAACAGAGAAGACCCCAGGTGACAGTTCTGAGGCTGCAGAAGGAAAGAAGACTCTGTCTTCGACAAGAGACACTATAGAAGCAGTTAAAGACTTCCTGACCAAAGAAATGATGGAATTAGATGAACCGAAGCTGTTTCAAGGACCACTCAATTTTGACTCCCTCTCTCCGGTCCAGACAATGAAGGTAGCATCTTTTGCTCAAGCCAAAGCAAAAGAAAAGCTTCTGAAGTCTCACATGGAAGACTGTGAGTTGATAGAGATTGTATCCGGTGTGTTGGAGAAGATCATGCCATCCTTATAGAAGGATCTTTCAGCCTCTTCATCCGGTAACTTGAAATCTCTTGTTAATTATATTAGCACACATTTTGATTCTTTAGAGAAATCAGCAGAAGAGAAAGTCCAGAAAGAGTTTTTGGGAAAGAGATTCTCTAAAGTACAAGGACTTATAGCAAATGATAGGAGAAATCTGGATATTGGGATAAAGAGCCTAGAAAATTCTCTTAAAGATGGCAGAGATTTATACAAATTTTGTCTATCTTGGTCCACAGTGACAACAGACATTGCCAAGAAGGTGGAAGAACAAGAGAGTAAACTGTCACGTTTATCTCAACATTTGGATCCTCTCACCTCATCCATAATGAATCAAGAGTGTCAGACTATTGCCACTATTAATGAAATAAAGAGGCTTGAAAAGAAGAAGAATAGAATACGCAGGCTAAGTGAACTAAGAGGGATAATTATCTCTATGTTAGAGGCAATGCATGAATCCCTAACTAATGCTCAGACCACAGCCCAGACCAGTGATTTGACAGACTTAAAAAGGGCAGAAGCTTTTGCATTTTTGATAAGTGGTCACATCTCAATTTTAGATAGGATGAAGCAAAGTTGGGCAACAGAATTTGCCCAGTTGAAAACCACTTTTGTGGATGTACTTAAATATATGTAAATATAACATGTATATATAATTATGCGGCTATGTACACGTTGATTTTTGCAAATTTTGGTGTGCGGATTTCACCCTTTTCCATTGATGTCAAAGGGGGAGTGAGGAGTAGTGAAAAATGTGGAATCCAGCTAAGGGGGAGCTCCGGTAAAAGTGTACATAAGACAGAGCATCAGCAAAGGGGGAGTTTGCTACAACACTTAGTCATTTTTCACTAAGTGTTGCCATCAATGCGAAAGGGGGAGATTGTTGGCAAGAGACATTGTGTGGCTTCTTGATTGTTGTCATTGATGGCAACAAAGTCCATCCCACACATCAGCAGCACATGGTATGTCTATACCGGAAGTCAGATTGAAGAGTATTTTGGTCCGGTGAGCAAGAACAGAGCATGCAACAAGGTCCGACAATCAGGTCCGAATTTCCTAGAGGATGTATCTCAGCAAAGTGCAGACTTGGGGAAGCCAAGAGGAGTACCATTATTGCTACATTCCAGAGATTGAGTCTCTGGTGTTGAAAGAATATATGAGCATCTAAGTGTTGGGTTCCTGACAGACAGTGTACACTAAGGAAGAACTAACCGGCAGAACATCAGACCTTAACCCAGATGAGAAATTGATGGTGATCAAGCTACTTGAGGGATCATAAATGGTTGGCCAACATGATTGATGACTTTTATAACTATCTCTTTGATACGCATCACTTAGTATGCATGGATTCAGCTGACAGACCAGAGTTTGGGAAAATCTTGAGTATTCTGGATGCCGACTAGAATGATGTTGAAATCCTTGGTGCGGATATATATACCAGATGGATTTCGATGTGAAGGTATGTGGATTGTGAGAAAGTGTGCGAAGAAAGGCAAAGATAAGTGTGGAAGCAATAAAACAAGTCCAGTATGTGACAGAATAGTAGTACTAAAGCAAAGGAAGAATGAAGTGCAGTATGTTAGTAATAATTTATGTTTGGGGTTTTGAGTTAGATCTTTTCCCTAAAAATCCAAAGAATTCTAACATTTTGGCCTCTGCTGTTGTGAAAATGCAAGAAATCGGTTGTGTGCAGGTCAAAATGTGCAATGGCAGGTCAGAAATCTCCATCGGCCCCTGAAATTTGATAAAAACTGGGTCAAATGCATAAAAAATGCATATCAGGTCACTACTTCAGGCTCTTAAATGTTTCTAAGTGTGGCTAGAAGGGTCTCATTTTGCCAGTGCCGCGAGACCGCCATGTGTTGAGCCCCAGTTTATTGCTGCACTTTCGCTTTTGAATGCTTCCTGCAGAGCGTGCCACGTGTCAACTGCAGAAGCACTCCCTAAATGTTTCAGCTCAGAGGTGGAAAGCGCCATGTGTTTCTAGCAGGTACTACGGAGCTCGCCAAGTGGCAGCTTCCGCGTTTATGAATCTTTTTTGTTTCTTTTTGTTTCGGCGCTAAGTAAGGATGGGAGTAGGTCCCGTTGAAGGATCTAAGACCCTGCGGAAGACACCACGTGTCACTTGTGGAAGCACAGTTTCTAAAAGTTTCAAGAATGTCATGGAATGCTCCACGTGGAGGCACCTGAGAGACACAAGAAAAGCAACTCAAAGCCCCGCGGATGGTGCCAAGTGTCAGCCTCCGCCGGTGTTTCCAAAGGACCCTTTATGTTTCTCAGAGACTGTGCGGAAGCACCACGTGTTGCTCTCTGCAAAGTTTCTAAAAGGTTTCTAAGCAAGGGCGGAAGATGCCACGTGTCCCTTGTGGTTGTTGCGGAAGCCGACAAGTGTCAGTTTCCGCATTAGTTTCTACATGTTTCAATATTCAACGGAGTGGGGTGGGTCCCAGTGAAGAGTCCCTGCTGCTGTAGATGAGGCCAAGTGGCAACTTCTGCCTGAGTTTCAAGAGCCCCTTTTATAATGTTTCTGTGAGCGTGAAAGGTGCCAAGTGTCGAACAGCGGGGGTAGTTTCTTTATGTTTCAACAGGGGCGCAGAAAGTGCCGCGTGTTCCTCGTAGTTACTGTGGACAATGACAAGTGTCGGCCTCTGTGTCTTGGCTATTTCTTTTTGTTTCAATCGCTAAGAATGCTTGAGGTGAGACCCGGCGTAAGTATCAAGTGTGACAGAAAATGACGCGTGGTGGAGGGTCCCAAGGGTCTCTAATGTTTCAAGGATGTCGCGGAAGCTGCCAAGTGTCGCTTTCCGCGTGAGGTTCTGGCAAAAGGCTCTTGGCAGGGAAGATAAAGGATAAAAGGAATCAGTGTTAGAAACTTCAAGTGCCTACGTGGCACGATTTAGTTGGTGGGCGACTTTTCATTATTTTTGTGGCCGTTAGATCTCAGCAACTGGAGGACATATCAACAGCTAGGTTTTAAAGTTACAGCGTGGGTTTTCCTTGTATCTACGGCCCTTTTTGGCAGGAGAAACTTCTGAGGTGCACCATTGCTACACTCTGGGGCCTGCGAGTTGGTGAAACTTTAATGGCATATCTTGCAGAGAGGCATGGGTCGTGTTGATAGCTCAACCACCCGAATTGATGAGGAATGTCCTTGAGCGGCGGTGCATCTCCCAAGTTCACCTGTTCCCTCTTCCTTGTCCCTCTGCTGCATTAACTATTTTGAGCACCATTTTTCTGATACTGTGTATCTAGCTGGATTTTTGGCCTCCCTTGTAATTAATTCGTTCAGTACATAGTTTTGCTATAAAAGGCAGACTGTGTCACTCTTTTAGGTTGTTGAAAACTGGACATAGCTGGCTTTGTAATAAGATACAACTAGTTTTGGTTGCTCTGTGCAGGAGGTCTTGTGAGTTTATGTATCTCTTGTTGAATGTCTCATGCATGAATCTACTGATTTCATGATTGACTTTATATGAGTAATGCTGTATTTGCATGTGTTTTGTTAATTCTGTCTCCAGTATTGCATGTGTCCTTTTGAATCTAGATATCTAAGGGGTGTCTGGTATTCTAGAATATAGAATTCCTGTATTGAATGCTTGATCTTTCAACTTCTGCCCAAGGGGTAGATTAAAGTGTTTTCAGATTGAGTATTGGGAAAGATATACTGCAATAGGGATACCATAAGTAGAGATAACTTAACACTGTCCTGGGAGGTATCTGTAAGGTAGATACTACAACACCCCCTTGAAATCTAGTTTTAGTGTGTTCATGCTGATCATTCACAAGTGTATGTCTACTGACTCCAAGCCCTGGATAGGCACCAATCTAGCTCTGTATTGAGATTACATACTAGGTCCTAGTTTTGCATCCAAACACATCAAATCAAACTCAAACTTCCAAATCAACCATTAGGATTGTAGAAGTAGTTTAGGACCAAGATCCTCTGATTCACAACTAAACATAAGCCCAAAGCTAGCCACTTTGCACTTATCTCACAGTTTTGGTCTTCATACAGGAGTATTTATCTGCTTTGTATCAACATCCCAAGCCAACCCACAAGCATATTCTCATGGGTGTTGAATAGGGAATACCCCCCTAGGTTTTGCAGAGCCTGAAGAAGAAGAGGAGATAAAAATAGAGTCTATCTCCTACACTGTTGGCCCCTGGCCCAAAGATCCTATTGATCACTGATGGCTACCTTGTAGGGAAATCTGGGAATGAACATCTAGTAAGGGAAAAAACCAACATAGTAAATCAGTATATTGAGCCTAACTGGAACTAAACCTCAGCATATGTGGATGCCTCTGATCAGTTCAAACACCTAGTTACATTCTATATACCTTGTAGACAATGAGTCTCTTGTAGGCAATGAGCCTCTTGTGAGCAGTGTGCTCGGGCAGTGAGCCCTAATTGGCAAGTGTCATTTTGTACTTCTATTCTTTTAATAGAGAATACAATCTTGGGTTAGTCACCCTGTGGTTTTTCCCTTGACAAGGTTTTCCACATCAAAATCATTGTGTTATGTGTATTGATTTTATTTTTGCTCTCATGGTTATGCATGCTTATATGCTTTGATGATGCACTAATTATTAAAGAAGAACAGAAAATTAAATTGTTTAAGATAACTGATTCACCCCCCTCTTAGTTATCCACCTTGTTTCCAACAAGGCACACCTGACGGTTAGGCTTCGCCACAACAACTGTCAAAGACATGCTTAAGGGAGGATACACCAACCCCGCCTGCTTGGAGGACTTTTAGAGTAAAAAGGATGTGCACTAGCTTAAGAGATACACCATCCCCGCCTCCATAAAGGGCTTAAAATAAAAGGATATGCACGATATCCTACCTCCACATAGGGCTTACAAACATGCTTCATTAATACCAAAATCATCAGATAGCTTACCTTATATATGCCGCCACCTTAAGGTGGTTGATGTCATGTACCAATATCAAACACGTTAAGGTAGGATGAAAACACACAAGGGAACACAAGCTTTTGCAAAGCCCATGCCCCCAGAGGTGGCATGTACTTTACGATCACTAAATGTTCCCACAAACACACAATTTCCTGCAAGAAAAGGTGTTAGAAACCATATAATCACGATAAACAATAATGCATGTAATCATTCATATAAAGAGTCGAGGTTATACTATGGGTCCAAGATTCGAGTATAACCATGGGGCTATACAGCAGAAATCTCAAAACTGAGTGTAACCAAGGCGAGATTCAAAGATATACAAAGTGCACGGAGCACATGTATTGTTATGGTTTGTTAGTACGATAAGACATCATTAAAATATCACATGAAGTGATTCTACTAGCCAAGTGTCAGATAATATATATCAACCCCATCATCATGTATGGACTAGGTCCATTTTTGCTTACTTGCTGAAGGGACACTTGGTCCTTATCAGTTTTATTTTTTTTTGTCATCCGCCAGCTAGATAGAACCACTAGAAGAAGGTAAACAATAAATCAAGAGAGGAGAAACAAGTGCCTTAGGGTCGTCACATAGGAAGGTGCCCCCAGGTCACCAACTGCAATGTTATGCCCCTAAGACACAACACACAACAATGAAAATAGAGGAGAGGCAATATAGAAGAATGATGATACAAATAGAAGAAGGGTCACAACAGAGGCGGTCTCCTGGTATCCTTGACCTTACAGGAGTATCAAGGGTCATCCTAGGAGGCCTAAACAACACATAACACATCACAGGGGAAACACAACATAGAGGTAAAGGGTTAGAAATACTTACCTATGAGTGCAACCGAACTAACAGTTGTTGACAAGAAAATCATCATCGTCCCACTCTCAAATATTATAAGAAAGTGGGCTATAATGTACCATAGCCCAACTTTTGTTCTTGTTTTCAAGTTGTTCATTCTTAAGCTCTTCTTGGTTTGATTCAATGTTAGGTGGAATGTTTTCTTGTTGATGTGTATTTCGTTGGGCAAAGGCTTGTCTTTTTCTTCTTCTTTCTCTTGCTTGTCTATTTCTTCTTGTCCTATTGCTTATATCTTCAAAAGTTTTGTCATGTTTTTCCATAGGTTTTTGCATGTTAGAGGAGGAAGCACCATGTTCAAATCTCATTTGTCTTTATAAATTGTTTTGTTCTCGATGACTCACTTCCGATCCTTGTAAGGATGGTGGGGGAGGAACCTCAGCATAGGGTCCTTTTCCTCATGGACGAGGTGAGTTCTCAACTTTCTCCTTATCCACTTCTATCATACCAATTATTTCATCATAGTCATAATAATCTTGTGTTATTATTATGTCGTCATGTACTCTAGGAGGTTCCTCTAATGCAGGTTGTTCTTTTTCGATTGTACCTAGAAGGATTTAATGTGAGAGATCTTTCCTTATCCACTAATGCTTCATCTTGGCCAGAAAGGGTATTGGAATGAAAGAAAGGTAAGGTGTTGTTAAGAAGTTTAGGTGTTGTATCATTAATAGACCTATCCATAGTGTTCTCATCTAAGATTCTTAGGTATTCAACTATAGGAGTAGGATAACTTATGGAATCATCATCATCATCATCATATACTTTAGCTATTAGTTCCAGAGCATTAACGGAAGAGGAATTTTCACCCTTATCATTCTCATGAGAGTTGTTAAAGATGAATGTGGTTAAATAATCTACTATTAAAGGATATGCTCCTATGAGTGATGTGAAGCTATAAAAATCGTGTGTATAACAAAGTAGTTTGGCCTCATATGTAGAACATTTAGAAATGTCAATATCATGTATGCATGCTATGTGGTCCAGATCATGAGGATTCTCATTAGTGAAATTAGAGAAATTTTCAAAATCCATGATATACTCATGCAAAGATTTCCATGAAAATGCTATGTATGTATGTTTTCAAACCAATGTAAAATCAAATTTCAAAAGGTTTTCCAAAACTTATGCAAGGAGCAAGTGCAAAATTATGTATGAATATGGCCTAAAATGCTTGATTTTTAAACTTTTTCAATGCAAATGAGTAAAAGAAGAGGTGTTGTGAAGAATTTTATGAGGGGAGACAAATAATAGGCTCAATATCAACCCAATAATGCAACAATATCCTTCACAACACGCATATAGTGCAATTCTAGAGAGACAATAAGGCAAAATCTAGTGAAAATGCAAGGTTTTCAAACTCTAGACATGAAATTTTACAAGAAAGTCACTACAATGAAACACTATAGTTAGAAATTAGACCTAAATGAATGTTTAAAATAGTAGTAAAATCTGAAACAAGATTTTAACTACAGACCCTAGCCAATGCAAAAACTAGGTTATATGTTCAAAATGTACAATTTCAAGCAATGCAATGCAAATGAATAATAAATGGTGAATTTATGTACTTTAAATCAGATCTAATGAAAATAATAGAAATTAAATGCAAATTAATTGAAATTATTTAAAAATGCAAGCCAAAAATGCCAATTTTTTCAAATTTTTCAAAATGTTCAATTTTTTTGTAATTTTTCAAATGCAATAAGAATATGATGAATGAAATGAATGTAAATCTGAAGTAAAACACTCAGCAAGGTGCAAAATTCATTAAAGACACAGGTTCACCAAAATGTTTAGTGGAAAAGAGGGATTTTAGTTTCAAGGTTAAATCCTCCTTTCACACCAACATTCAAGGACATTAATCAAGTGAAGCCACAGTCTCTTGCAAGAGGGCTCTACTACAAATTTAGTGTCCCTTAGAATGAAGAGGAAACTTGGAATTTTCTAACTAATTGATTAATTAAAGTCCAATTATGCTCAAAACCATAATTTTGTAAATCGTAAACAAAGGGACAAATCACGACAAATGTTTGCACACAGAGATATCAAATGACAATTAAATACATACCAGATTTTAGGATTTCAGATGTGAAATAGTCGGGGACTAATGAGTGGGTGCCCAAGTCTAGGGTACTAGTTTTTGTTAGGATCTCTGAAGATTGTCTGTAGCTTGATTTTGTTGTTCTGGAGATTTCACTGTTTCGAGATCCAGAGGACTAATGAATGGGCACCCTAGTCTAGGTCCTTCTTTTTCACTTTCCTCTGCAATTCTGACACTTTGTTATGCTTCCCTGCAACTCCACTTCTTTCGCTTCCGCAACCTGTAACCTGCAATTACAGAAAAGGGGGTTGGCGGTTGTGGTGTTTAGTGGCTTGCCTCGGTCAAGCCCCGGAGAGACATTCAAGTCTTCCAAACACTGTTGTCAGATAAAGAGTGCATATCCCTGCAGGATAGAGGCAAAATCCAAATGATAAATGATAGAAAACACAAATAAATGTCACCTCGGAGGTGTAGCTCGCATATAGATGAAAATCCTTCACATCATGAGAAGATGAAGCCAAATTTGCATAACAAACATAAGAATAAGACAAGTCTGCTCTGCAACAATGAATATTTTGAATTCTCTAGAATCACAAGTATGCCAAAAGTTTATAATCATCTTCTAGTTTACAAACGAATCCCTAAACATGCTTATATATGCAACTAAACACATTCCTGCTAAGAATTTCATAAAGGTGTCAGCATAGGACCTAATTAACGATCATATATATAACCGACACTTGAAATTAGGTCCTACCTAAAATTGGGCAAGACTAGGGCACAGGCACCCAAGTCCTGCCTCCCTATTTCAGTCAGGACTTGTCTCAATAGCACCCCCTAGGTCCTATTTGCCATAAAACTTAAGGATTTTCTCATTGGGAGTCAACATGAATATGCAAGATGATAAAAATGCTTTCTAAGGACCCGGGAGCTAAACATAGGAGGGAAAAAGTCTTAGGGAGACATTTTCTGACGTAACTTATACTATCATTGCCCCAGGGAGCATAGTAAACGACGCCTCAGGGAGTATTAAACACCAACACCACAAAGTGTGAATGCTTCAAGGAGCATTAAAATGAACAACACCACAAGGGGGTGAATTAATACACAACACCTCAAGGAGTGAAAATAAATCAAGGTGCGTGTATGGATGCACATGTGAGCAGAATATATGCCACCCCTTAAAATAATTGCATAAAGCAATGTATGAAATTGATTTTAAGGTAAGTGAGAGAGTAGAGAAAGAAGAGTGTCCACAAGAACGACACCTATAGGGTGTCTGCTTCCGAAACAAGTTGTCACTACCCCCTAGAATACAGGTGAGGGCAACCATGAAAAATACATGTTGTTACTGTGAATAAATGTCAAAGTTTGTCGCAATGTGATGACAAAGGAGGCTTGATGCCATCACAAAGGAGACTCAATCATAATGATGTAGAGAAAAGAATGTTTATTATGCAAAGTGAACTAGATAGGGGTGATCCTCACCATCTCTTGTTATTTGAAGAAAGAACAGGTGCTACAACATAAGGGAAGGTGCAAGCACACATGTCACGAAGGCGTTGAATTTTGTCATGCAAGGCTCAACACTCACTAGTGGAATGGCCAAGTGTTAGATGATATGCACATAAAGGAAGTGTTGATTGACTATTTTGTGGAAACGTTTTGCGTGTTGGAGGAGGAAGGATAATCAAGAAGACCTTGAGTAAACTTGGAAAAATACACTCTTGTTGAGATAGAAGAGGAGAAGCATGTGGAATAGGAAGTAACCCTTTCTATTGTGGAGAGAAGTTTGATTTCTAAAAAGAAGAATCCATAGAGACCTTAGACAATGGCAGAGGGGATGTAGATAGAGGAGAAGGCTAGAAACCTAAACCTACTTTAGAAAAGTGCAGTGTCAATTTCACAGGAACCTTAATTCCTTGCTCCATGCACCCTAAACCATTTCCATTGTATCCATGTTTAGAAAGAATTTTGAATCCAGGCCTATAACATGTCTCCAAATCAGACAAAGGGGGAGAGGACACATTACTAATCTTATCAAAATGAGAAGTGTAATCATATGTTGAAGAAGAAGTAGTAGCAGATTTGTCATGAGAAGAAGGATCAATCCTTTCGTAAGTATGTAGATCCTTTTTGAGTGTTGAGATGTCACAGTGAGGAGGGTCAATCTTATATTTAGGGGGTCCACGAGGGGTGAAAACTAAAGAGCCCCAATCATCACCAAGACATGTGTTAGAAGAAGAAGGTACATTATCATGGATAGAAGGTGATAATGGTGTTTGAGAATTTGTTGAAGTAGAAGAAGTTGGAATAGAAGATTTGAGTTGTTTAGAAGAAATAGATTGCACAAATGAAACAGAAGCCATCTTTGGGATTTCAAGTTTAGATTATGAGATTTTGTACTCTCCAATAAAGGAGGGTATAAAATCTACTAAACCCCAATCGTCACTGAAATATGCACTCGAAGGCAAAGCACAATTCTGATCATCACTACTGTTAGCAGCGGAGAATAGTGGGTGGGGATTTGTTGAAGAAGGAATCAAATTACTAAGAGATTTTGAAATAGGAGGTTGATATTGTTGTTCTCAAAATTAGCTACACTCATTTTTGTAGACAACCCCTATGAAACTTGTCTGTTTCGTAGCCTACACTCTAAGTTCACAAATCGAGACAAGTACTCTTGGTCTCGTGCGAAGTCATCTGACATCCTAGAAAAGTTTGCGACATTCCCTTATGTCAATTCCTAAAAAATCGTGAAGCTTGTTTTGGTTGTAAGCTCGCCAAAATATCAATTATTGACTATTTTGGGGGTGTTAGAAAAGTTTTTGTATTCACATGCAATAGTGGTCCAAATAACCGCTATTACATGTGTTTTGTTGTTTTATGTGTAAGGTTGGCCCTTTTTGCCGCTTTTACATATTTTATAAAAGTTTTCTTTTAACATGTAAAGGTGGTCATTATTACCGCTTATACATGTTGAACCTTCATGTGTATGATCAGTAGTTTTTACCAACCAAGTATATCCTGGTGAAATCTTTGAACTACGGTGACATTAATGCCACTCGTGTTGACATTAATGATTTCATGTTTTAACCTTTTTAAACATTTTTATTCATCTTGATTAGTTTATTTTCCATTGTTGAAACATTAAACAAGCTAGCGATACCTCCTTGAGATCTTTCCTCTCACGAAAAATCACAGATTTTGGATTTCTCGCGGATTTTACTTCTTCAACTCGCGTTTAGGGTTTCCTGTTTAAAGGTAAGTCCTTATTTATTTTTCCTTGCTTCTTTTTTATTTTAGGGTTTTTGTTGTTTACAGTCGAATGAATGTTTTAAATTCTTCACTGATTATGTGGTTGCGTTTAAGAGATCTTGTGAGAGTCTTTCTTAGCAAAACATTTGTTTTCGTTTGTTTACATTTTTGTTTGCTCCCATGTCCTAGGTTTTTAAACTAGTCTTCAGAGGTTTAGTTTGATATGTCGGGGTGGTCATTTTTAACACCTTCACACTCTACCCATTAGTTTGATATGTAGTGGCGGGCATATGTAGTGGCGGGCATTTTCGCCGCCTCTACATATGAAATCAAATTTCAATGTACATGCCTAAGCGGGCATTTTTGCCGCCTTCGCATCCTTATACATTTGGTCCTCCCAAACATGTAAGGGTGGTTAAAATCACCGCCCTTACATGAACATTATGAATTACCTTCCAATATGTAGGAGCGGCTGAAACTCCCGCTCTTACACACATAACTTGGAGTTTGTAAAAATACCTGCAGTAGCGGTCAATTTGACCGACTATACATCAAACCCTTTCATTCAACATGCACAGGCAGTCCATTTCGCTGACTTTACATGTGCCTCAAAGACTTGCAATTTTTACCCTGATGTAAGGGTGGTCATTTTGACCGCCCCTGCATCAAAACATATATTTTCCCAAATACATGCAAAGGCGGTCCTTTTAGCCGACTTTGCATGTGCATTTTAATCACACTTCCTATTCACATGTAATAGTGGTCAATATGACTAACTTTACATAAGTAAATGATCCTCCATGCAGGACCAATCATTTTGACTGCCCGTGCATATTTTCTTGAATTTTTCCTAACACTAGAAAAATTTGCCTTTCAAGGCCTGTTAACTCGCTTTCACCCTTTACCTCAATTTACGCGCACTCAAGCCCTTCAACACATGCTTTCTTGTTCATGATCATCGAATTGCAGTTATCCCAATTTATCCATTTTTCCCCTAACTGCGAGATCATGGCTTTTTGCAGTTTTCGACAGACATTTGTGGTAGGCGTTGTTTCCAGTTTCCTCTTCAAAACTGATGTCGGAACCGTCTCCATCCAAAGCCAAAATCATGAAGTGCAAATACCAAGGGGTCTTCCCTGTGACTTCAGTACAGTCAAATGTTGATGAAATCAGAGATATAGAAAGAGGGCATGTGGATATGACAGAATTTGTGGACAAAACTAAACAGACAACCCTTCCAGACACATGCAAAAGATCATTGACAACAACATTCACTTGGTTGCCTCTTTTCCAGTTTCTGCCCATAACCCCAAGTTCATTCTTCAGGTGGCTAGCCATTACAACAGGGATACTAGGGTTGTGACAGATTCCCAAGGGAATGTGATCATGAGGTTGGATGCAGAATTTCTTGATAAAATCTTCATGTGTCCACCTATTGAAAATATTGGACAAATTGATTTTGCCCAAGGACAAAAAGACTATGATACAGATGTGGAAGCTGCAAGAAGGTACATAAACAATAAATGGTTGAAAATTCATCGAAGTAATCTAACCAGATGGCTGAAGGATCTCCCTAGGAGTGACTTTGTAGAGGAAGTTTGTGATTTGATCACACTTTTGAGTCGTATCAGAGGACTCCCTTCTTCCTCCAAGTTTCAAGAATGGATGTACACATACATCAAGGTGATTCTTTGGGGCACACAGAAAATATTCTGGGGAGAGAAGATCAATAATGCATTGCATGAACAATTGGTGAGGGTCAACACAACATTCAAATTCTATATGACCTCATATCTTGTATATGCTGCCGCAAGCATGAGAAGTTTTCCTGGTCTTACTTAGGTTGGTTACAGGAGATTGGTTCCTATGTATGAGTATTATCCTCAAATTACTCTAAAGGGATCAGTCCATCATTTCCGTAGGGTTAATGATGCTTTCTTTTTAGTATTTATGTGCTTATGGGACAATGAACTTGTTCAAAAGAGGGTTTTAGATGAAGCCTGGGAAGTTGTGAATTCTTTTGGCTATTTGTTCTTACCATTCCCTACTTTCACTTATCTCAGAGTAGGGTATTATCCTGGTTACCCTTATATTCTTCCACGATATCCCAATGACCGAATTGTTCTCATGGAATTATGTAGGCAGTTGATTATAGTACATAATAAACAAATGGAGCTGAAAAAGTCAGGGATAAAGTTTCCCATAGAAATCGGAAGGTACTCAGTTCAGTCAGCTAACAAGGCAAAAACAGTTGATTCTGAATTGCAGTTGGTCACCATGAAAACTTTCAAGAAAAGGGACTGTTTTGACTTCAAGAGAGTACAAGATAAGATCAAAAAAGTCAACTTTCCATGTGCCTATGGTGGGAGATATTTGGGTTGATCTCATGACACAAAATGAGATCAGGAAGTTAGACTATTGTAGACTTCATTTGAGTTAGATTAAAGAGCTAGGCCTTGTAGATATTCCAGATGGAATGGAAGATGATGGGGAGGTTCTAGACCCTAAATATAACACTGAGAATATTGAAGTCTCACCTCTTCCAGAGGTGAAATGGTCAGTTAAAAAGGAAATTTCCATAAGAAAAAGATTTCAGCCAATCCTGGCTAACACAAATAAATGGTTGGAAAGCAAAGGGATCAGATTGAAGGAATTTCTCACAGGGTAAGAGACTGAAAATTAGGAGCAAACAGGCAAGAAAGTAGAAAATAGGACCAAGAATAAAAGTGACACCCCTTCTTCTTCCAAAATACGTAAGCCAAAAATTAAGTTTGTATCCAAGGGAGGGAAGAAGAAAGAGGTTGCAGGAACCTCTAATGTCACTGAATCAGGTGCTAAAGATACAAATGTTGAGCAAATGGAGGTTGAAGATGTTGGAACTGAAAAGCAAAATATTGAGAAATCTAAGGATGCCCAACAAACAAAAGTGTTTGATAAATCTGATGAGGAAGATGAAATAGAACAAGATAGAAATGAGAACAAGAGCAGGAACAAACTGGTGATCTACATCAGTCTCCTAAGAAGGATCTTCCAACTAAATCACAAGTTTCTACACCCCTAGCTTGTGCTCCTGTTTCTGGTAGTTTTCCAATAGTTTCAAATATTCCTATTTCTCCTATTTTGGTTGTTTCCTCTGATAATACTCCTCCTTCATTAAGAACTAGTTTTGGAACAGTGTTTGATTCATCTAGGTCCATTCCTAGTTTGTCTTCCCCATCTTTTGATATTGGTGAACATACAGTGTTAGAACATTTTCTAGATAGTTCTGAAAAGGTTGTTGATACTACTATTATTTTTACTCCTACCAGTCCCATTGTTACAATAACAGGAATAAGCATGGAGCCGGCAAAGCAAGTGATTGATTCTTCTCCTAATGTGGGTCTTTCTGTACTTCCTCCTTGGTTGTTCGCATATACCCCAAAGAGAAAAAAGCAAGCAATTTCACCAGATGAAATTGATATAGAGAAGTTGTTGCCTTTGAAGTCAAAAACTCTAAAGAAAAACCCTAAGACTATTTCTAGGCTTATCAATGAAAAAGGGATTAGATATGCAAAGATTGCTAAGCCATCAAAGGATGCTACTATTGACAATTTTGACATGAATGATTATGTCGTCTCAAGGGTTGAGTTAGGTAAGCTAACTCATGAAGGCATACAAGCAAATTTTCAAACAACTCCTAGCACCTTGCTCAAAAATATGATGAAGTCAAAAATGAAAAAGAACAGTATAAAGCTAAAGCAGAACAACTTGCTACTGTTCTTCAAAAAATAGTAAAGTCATCTGAAATTGTGGAACCCATGGTAGTGACTGTAGAAGATCCTCTAATACAGAAGGTTGAAAAAGCTTAGGCCAGAGGAAGAGTGGTAGGAGATATTGTGGAACGTTTGCTAGCTCAAGGGCAAATTCTACTAAAGACCACTATAGAAAGAAAAGAAAAGATGGATAAAGCCAAAGCTAAGCTTGATAACATGGTTGAATTACTCTCCCAAGAACTACAAGATCAGGAAGAGAGCTTGGAGGAGTGGATAGAGATGAAAAAGATTAAGATAAAGAATCAGATCACCATCGAGGTCATCGCAAATAGGGAATCATATCTTAAGACTAAGGAGTCTCTGGTTCATCGTATCCATATAATAAAAGGTTTACTTGAGGATTTATGTCAAGCTCGTGAAACCAGTGAAGATAGTGATGTCACGCTCCTACACAGGTTGGAAGAATTCCCATGCACCCTCATAGGTGAAGATCATAAGTTCCTTTCAGCAGATGAAATGATAAGCTCCTTTGAAAAGATGGTTCAAAGGAAATTCGAAGATGAAGTTCCCTCAGTACTTTCCATGGACAATCTTTATGATTAGCATTTGACTTTTGAGAACTTGAAGGACAATCTTGACAAACATGAGAAGGCAATAAAGACAGTAAAAGATGCAATACTTTGGGCCTGCACTATCTTAGAAAACACAACTAAGCCAGATGCATGTGAAATGACAGCTATACAGGCCATGTACCAGAATTTTCTAAAGAAGAATGATGGAGGAAGCTAATACCTTGGTTTATTTTATTCTTGTATATGTAATTTGAATTTTATTGTGGACATATTCATATGTAATTTTCTAAAATGTAATTACATGTGAGGCAAAGGAAGTCCTAAGTCAAATAGGACTCTTCTGTTTGAATAAGTCAAAGTAGTTAGGATTTTCCTATTTTTGCTCTCGGTTTCTCTTATAAATAAAGAGGACCCCCATTGTAAAGATCATCTTTTATCTATTGCAAAGAAACTCTGCCAAATTGGAAAACATTTCAAAACTTTGAGCTTTTTATGTTTATCATGTTTTTGAAAGTGAATATCAATATAAGTAGGCAATTTGAGTATCGAACTTTGAGTTGAATCATATTGTTTCATGATATCAGTGTTCTTATGTCATTGGTGTTATATTATTTTGAATCATTATTGGAATCGTGGAGTTTATTGAAACTTGAGGGGAGTGTTCTTGTTTTGGTTGAATAGACTTTGTGCTATTTTCTCATTGCGAGAGTTCGAGTTTATTTGTGGGAACGAAATTGTTTAGAGACTTTGTGCTATAAACTGTTGTGTTCGAATTAGTTATATCATATTGGGTGAAAGTGGAGACTTTGGGTTGCATTTGAATTCAATTAAGTTTGTTTGTGAGAAATAAGCCAAACGATAGAAAACTTAGTATTTCTATAGTTTGTCTCGGTTCAAGAATTATCAAATATCATTTATTTTGAAGTTGTTATTTTGTAAGAGAGAAACATCTATTCTGAAAAATGAGAATAAGATGCAATGGAAACACCCTAAGAATAGTTTTAGTTTATCTAAATACTAAAATTTGTTTGTTAGAAAGAGCTCATTATCTAGAGGGAAACTCCCCTTGCTGACAGGAGAGACTCAGTCTCATCATAGCTATGGCGATATAACCATTTTATCGTTAGTTAGCTAAACGACAAAATATTCACCCAACAGATACCCAACTTCTGCTTGTAAGCAACTTTCCAGATTCGGATCAGCATCAACTATATAGAGTTTGTTGTTATAAAAAAATTTAATGTACGATGAAGAGTAGACAAGCCTGCCCCCATGGCATGAATCCACAGTTTACCGAGAAGAATATTATATGAAAGAACATTAGACATGACATGGATAAGTGTAGGTAAGGTCACAGGTCCTACCTCAACTGGTAGTGTGATTGTACCTAGTGATTGTCTACCAACATTATTGAAGCCACGAATAGAAAGAGTATTAGGTTTGATGAGAGATGTATCTACACCAATTTTGTGTAGCAAGTCTATGCTACAAATGTTAAGGCCTAATCTATTATCAATCAGAGTACGCTTTATCCCATTTATATTAATGATGACCAAAATCATGAGAGGATCATATTATTTTTGAACTTCAAGAGAAGATAACTCATGTTACTGAAAGACGATATCTAATTTAAATTTCACATGCATACAATCTAATAGGGCTGCTATATCATTCGGTCTGACAAAAGTTAGGACGACTACTTTTTGTAGAGCCTCTTGGAGCATCCTGTGGTATGCAGGCGAGGTTTGTATTAATTCCCAAAGTGAGATCTTAGCCAGAGTAGTGCAAAGTTGCTCGACAAGATCATATTCGCTACCATCATGTTGAGAAAGGTGAGGAGTTGGGGGAAGAAAAGGTTGAGAAGGGGGAAGAGAAGTGGAAACGATCAGTGATTGTTTACTTTGCTTATTATTGTGAGTGTTGTATGTGTGAGCAATCGTGTGATAATGAGGTTCTTGCGACACATTTTGAACAAGTTTTTTATTTTGAGTAAGTTGTTTCGCAAATTTGAGAATGTAACCAAGAGGTCGAGGTGGGTTTGGAACACCTCAAACAGTAATCACAGGGTTAGACTATGGATGTGAAACATCAGAATGAAGATGCACAACAATTTTAGGTTTCGCAAGTTCTTTTTGAGAACCAGAAATGTAAATTGTGTTGATTAGCTTTTGACAAACATCTATCTATGGGGGATCCAATGTGAGTTTTGTCTCTTCATCCATCAATGCCATGTTGCCTGCAGGAAGGGCATTGGAATGAAGAGCAGGCAAAGTGATGTTAAGAAAAGTATCAATGATTGTATCCTCTTGCGCCAAAATATCCTCACAAGTAGGAAAAGTTTTGGGAGAGGGATTAAAACAATACAATGACATTTCAGAAGGTAAAAGTTTTTGTTTTTTTGTTTTTGTTTTCTAATGTAGAAGAAAAATAAAAAGTTCTTAAGTGTTTTGTTTTCTAAACTAAACACATAAGACAAAATAATATATGTAATATTAGAAGTGCCTAATCAATTCATCAACTAATCAAACACAGTAAAAAGAAGGTTGCAAGCATTGGGTTCACCAAAATGTAACATGAGAAAAGAGATCTAATCAATTTTGAACTAACTAGATCAATCTTTCATATCAAACATTGGAACACAAGCTACCAATGGCTCTAGGCTTGATTATTGTCCCTAGAGAAGAGCCAAGTTGTGTTGGTGAGGGCTCTGTTCCTTTATTACAAAGATGAAAGATTGACAATAAATGTACTAATTAAGCTAAGCAATGTCTAGGCCAAATCGGGTAGATCTAGGTAAATGTACAGACTACTGTTACAATTTACAGGAAATAAGAGCATAATAGAAAGGAACAGGTCAAATGGTACCTGGCATTGAAAACTGGGGCACAATGGGTAGGACACTAGCATTGGGTGCTAGTGTCTTTAGGGTTTGGCATAGTATGTACTTCTGCCCGACAATCTCTATCTCAGATCCTTCTTTCTTCCTATCGCTCCTCGATGTCAAAAACTCTTCATTTGGATCTACACATACACAAAAGAGGAAAAATGGTTGTGTTGTATAGGGGCTTGCCTCAATCAAACCCTGTGTTGGTGTTCCCACCTCCACAATGATGATGATGATAGAGAGTGAGTGTTCATCATGAATAGAGGTGAATCAAGTGATAAAGATTGAAATAAACAAATATAATGAAATGGAGTTACCATGAGTGTAAAACCCTTGTTGGATTGATGTCGTAACATGAATCGCCCATAATGAATTGGTGTAGAAGGAAGAAGCTTCCTCAAATACCTGCAAGGGTTAGTGCATATTGTTAGGAAAGGTGTCTCAACCTTGCAGCTACCAAAGGTTTCTATTGTTCCTAATTTTGGTCTTTTTGAATACCCTTTATCTTGAAGAATGGTTTAGAACTTTCAAAGCTTCCAAAAGGGGCTAAAAATGGCAGGGCTTACTAATTTTAGTAACTCTACATTTGAGCATAGATGGACCTAAAATTTTCCCAAAAGGTGCAGAACTGCCAAAGAAACATCTTGGGTAATTTTTGACTCAAGATCAAACCTGGATTGCAAGATATTAAAGTTTCTTTTTTTGAAACTCCTAGAAAAGTTTCAAACTTAAATTTGAGGCACTTAGAGGTCCCTAAATGCTCTAAAAGTTGTAATAACTAGAGAAGCAATTTATAGCGTGATAGATATCTTCATGAGATTTCCTACGCATCAAACAATTCATTAATCAAACACCCAGATGAAAAGTTATGGCCTCTGAAAATTGGGTCTCCCATTTTGGGTAATGTGAAAACGTGTTGGACACTTAAAAAGAGTTGTAAAGGGGGGACTTACACATTTTGGTGTGTGATTTGGCACATCACAAGGCATCTTTGATTGGAGATAATTTGGGCATCACTTTTGGGTGGTTTTGGCTCATGATATCTCCTATATATCAGGAGCTTGAGATGGAGGTTGTGTGTAAGAGTTTTATAGATGTTGAGTTACCTCCGGATCTCTGGTTGGTTATATTCTTGTGAAAGCTTGCTCTGCAAGTATATTTCAATCTTCTTAATTCCTAAATAATATATTGGATGGCTTTAGAGTGTGGGGTTTTTCTCCCGAAAGAGTTTCCCCACATAATTACTGTGTTGTGGTATAATTGCTACTTGTGTTTATTTGTGTAACTATTGTAAAGATCTGAAAAATTCTGCATATCCCTCCCCTCAAGATTAGTGTAGGAAGTTGTTCCGCTACCTTAGCTTCCTTACAAGTGGTATCAGAGCTTGATCATCTTTAGTTTCAGTTGTGGGTTGTTGGATTTTTTGAACTAATCTAGTTATGACTGGGAGCTTGTACAAAAGATACTTTGTTATCTTGTTGCAAGGATTTTTAGATGGCGGGCACATCATGGAGAATAGAGGTAGAAAAAAATTATGGTAACACTTTTGAGATGTCGAAGCTGAAGATGGAAGATCTATTAATTGATTGAGATTTGTGGAATGCTATTGATGAGAATGTTTCAAGGCCCACAAATGCTACTTTGGTTGCTAAATATGATGTTATGGTGAGTTTGAAATGCTTCTAGAAAATTGATGACTACCATGATGTTATGGACCGTAAATCCAAGGGTCTAATCAAATTGTGCCTGACAGACTATGTTTTAATCAATGTCCATGAAGAGCCCTCTGAAAAGAAACTATGGAAGAAACTCGGTGAGATATATCAAGACAAATCTTTAGTGAACAAGATTTTCTTGAGGAAGAAATTGTATTCCTTGATAATGGAAGAGGGTGGACGAATTGCAGACCACCTAGAAGCATTCAATATGTTGGTGGGTCAGTTGGCATCAATTGGTGTAAAAATGGATGAGGAAGAGAGATGTGAGATCATGCTTTGTTCTTTGCCTGATTCATGGGATTCTCTTGTTAGAGTGATTGAGAGTACTTATGTTGTCTTGAAAGTTGAAGATGTTGTGGGTTTTTTGTTTTCTGAAGAAATGAGGAGGAAGGTATCCATTAGTGCCAAAGAATCTTAAAGTGTTCATGGAAGACCCAAAGAAAAAGGCAAGAAGAGAGAGAAGCGTGACAAATCCAAGTCCAAAGGGAAATCCAAATCTCCTAGAAAGTCTGAAGTTATTTGCTAGAATTGTGGTAAGCCTAAACACTTTCGTAAGGAGTGTAAAGAAGAAAAGAAGAAGAAAAAGAAGATATTTGATTCTGATTCTAAGTCTGAGAAGGAAGATGGTGATGCATTCATTGCAACTTTGGCCACTCGCGAAGGTAATGATGCATGATTAATTGAATCAGGTGCATCTTTCCATATGACCCCTAATAGAGATTGTTTTTTCTAAATATGAAGAATTTGATGGAGGTAAGGTGTACTTGGGTGATGATTCTCATTTAAATATTGTTGGTCGTGGTAAAGTTAAAATCAGATTTCATGATGGTAGAATAAAAAAGATTAATGGTGTGTTGCATATCCCTGGAGTAACATGAAATTTGTTATCTGTGACCAAACTAATAGATGCGGGTGTGCAGGTAGTCTTTTCTGATTCAGGATGCAAGATGGTAAGAGGTGCTATGGTGATTGCTAGAGGTGTCAAATTTTGTACATTGTATAAGCTTGATGCATATACTGTTGAGTGCAATAGTACTTTTGTGAAAAAAAATTTGTGACTACTTCATTGGAAAAGGAAAGGGTTTCATTTTCAATGGATGGTCATGGCTTTTGGGTACCTAAGGGTGCTATTTCTTTTGAATAAAAATTGTCAGTAGAAAAGACTATGTTATGGCACCAAAGATTAGGCCACATAGGAGAAAAGGGTCTAAGGACCTTGAAAAATAAAAACCTTGTTGAAGGGTTGACTGATTGTAATCTTGATTTTGATTTCTATGAGTATTGCATTTATGGTAAACAAAATCGTGTTAAATGTTACTCGAGTTCTCATAAATCTTATGGTGTATTGAATCTTATTTATTTCAATGTGTTTGATCTTGTAGATGTTCCTTCCATTGTGAAATCCACATATGTTTCATTTATTGATGATTATAGCAGAAGGACATGGGTATATTTTCTAAAGAATAAATATGAAGTTTTCAGTTGATTTAAAGAATTTAAAACAATGGTTGAGTTGTAGACTGGAAAGAAAATAAAATGTTTGAGGACTGACAATGGCAGTGAATTTTGCTATAATGATTTTGATAGGTTCTGTAAAGAATATTGTGGCATTCAAAGACAAAAGACAACTCCGTATTCTCCACAACAGAATGGAGTTACAGAAAGACTGAACAAGACACTGATGGAGAAGGCTAGGAGTATGCTTAGTGGTGCTGGTTTAGAACAAAAGTTTTGGGTTGAAGCTATTGCTACTGCTTGCTACCTGATTATAGGTCTCCTACATCAACTCTTGTTGATAAAACACCTATGGAGGTGTGGTCGGGGCACAAGCCTTCACTGAGACATCTTAAAGTTTTTGGTCGCGATGCATATGCACATGTGCCAAAGGAGAAGTGAACAAAGTTGGAAAACTAGGCTGTGAAATGTATCTTCATCAAGTATAGTTATGGTGTGAAAGGATACAAGATTTGGGACCCTGTTGCATAGAAGGTATTATATAGTAGAAGTGTTATTTTTAGATAAACTAAGCCTTCTTTTATTACATTGCAGCCAGAACAAAGTGAACAAAAAGATGCGATTCAACTCCTTTCTATGCTTGAGAAAGTTGAATCAAGGCCCCTAGATAGACATGAAGTTGAGGAGAGCTCATCTAGCTCTGAACCTTCAGAAGAGGAGGAAGAACCTCCAACTCAACTTGTTCAAAGGTCTACAAGACATAGACAACCACCTAAAAGGTATTCACCTGATGATTGGAGATGTTTTCTTTGAATACTAACATAGATGAACCTAGATCTGTAGAAGAGGCATTAGGTATGAATGATGTAGAGTCTTGGAAGATTTCTATGGATGAAGAAATGACAGTTTTGAAAAAGAATGATACATGGGACCTAGTACCATTACCTGAAAGACGAAACCCTATTGGTTGCAAATGAGTGTTCAAGAAAAATATTGGTTCAGATCAAGGTATTGAGAAGTATAAAGCACGGTTGGTTGCGAAAGGTTACTCTTAGGTTGAGGGTGTTGATTACGGTGAGATATTTTCTCTTGTTGCAAAAATGATGTCCATTAGATTCTTGCTTTCTATTGCTGTTGCTTATGATCTAGAGGTTGAGACAATGGATGTGAAAACAACTTTCCTTCATGCTAATTTGGAGGAAGATATTTATATGACACAGCCAGAGCACTACATGGTGAAAGGTAAAAGTAATTTGGTTTGTAAATTGAAGAAATATTTGTATGGCCTCAAACAAAGTCCTAAGATGTGGTACCAGAAATTTGATACATATGTGTTGAGTTTGGGATTTGAGTGTTCTAAATCTGATCATTGTTTATTATAAATCTAATGGGGATCGTTTCATGTTTATTGCATTATATGTTATTTATTGGTAAACAGAAAGGAATGATTTTAGAATTAAAGTCTCAACTTGCAGCTAAATTTGAAATGAAATATCTTGGTGCAGCTAACACGTTCTTGGGATGAAAATAAGAAGAGATAGAGTGAACAGAAAACTATGGCTTGGCCAGAGTAAGTATGTCAATTCAGTTTTACAAAGGTTTAACATGCATGATTGTAGACTGTTATGTGTTCCTTTTACAGTTGGAATGAAATCATCTATTTCACAATGTCTAATGTTCCCATCAAAGATGGAAGACATGAGCAGAGTGCATTATCATAGTGTAGTTGGAAGTTTGATATATGTTATGGTCTGTACTAGACCAAACATTGCCCAAGCAGTGGGCGTTCTGTCTATATATATGTCTAATCCTAGTAGAGTTCATTAGGATGCAATTAAAAGAGTCTTTAGATATTTGCGAGGTACCTTAGAGTATTCCTTGTGTTATCATAGTAATTTGATATGAGACATGCATTCCATTGATATTCATGGTTATGTGGATTCAAACTGGGAAGGTGATGTTGATAGTAGACAATCCACCAATGCTTATGTGCTTACTTTATTTGGTGGTGCAATTAGTTGGATGAGTAAGCGACAGGCTATGGTTGCTTTATCCACTATTGAAGTTGAGTATATGTCATCTATTCATGCTTATAAAGAATCCATTTGGCTTAAGAGACTGTGTTTAGATATCAGAATAAAACAAGGTGTAGTGACAGTTTATTGTGATAGTCACAGTGTGGTCTGCCTAGCTAAGAACCCAACATTTCATGTCAGAACCAAGCACATTGATGTACAATATCATTTTGTCAGAGATATGACCGAAGATGGTAGGGTGAACCTAGTTAAGGTAGAGACTTTGATGAATGTTGCAGATTCATTAACTAAGCCTGTGAGCACAGAGAAGTTCAAATAAAGTTTGGAGTCTATGGGCATGTCGGTCCCTAGCAATTGAATCATGGTGTCAATACTCCCTTTGCTCTTGCAAGGTGTTCAACAAGTGGGAGAATGTTATGAAAGGTGTCTCAATCTTGCAACTACAAAAGGTTTTTATTCTTCCCAATTTTGGTTCTTTTCGAATACTTTTTATTTTGAAGAATGGTTTAGAACTTTTAAAGTTTTCAAAAAGGGCTAAAAATGGCAGGGCTTACTATTTTTAGTAACTCTACGTTTGAGCACATATGGACCCAGAATTTTTCCAAAAGGTGTGGAACTGTCAAGTAAACATCTTGGGTGAGTTTTGACTCAAGATCAGGCCTGAATTGCAAGATATTAAAGTTTTTGTTTTTTAAAACTCTCGTAAAAGTTTCAAACTCATATTTGAGGCAGTTAAAGGTCCCTAAATACCTCAAAAGTTATCATAATCAATGAAGCTTGTTATAAAGTGATAGATCTCTTCACGAGCTTTCTGACACATCAAACAATTCGTCAATCAGACACCTGGATCAAAAGTTATGGCCTCTGAAAGTTGGGCCTCTTGTTTTGGGAAATATGAAAACGTGTTGGGCACTTAAAAGAGCTATAAAGGGGAGAGTTACACATGTTGGTGTGTGATTTGGCACATCACAAGGAATATTTAATTGGAGATCATTTGGGTGTCATTTTTGGGTGGTTTTGGCTCATGATATCTCCTATATATCAGGAGCTTGAGATGGAGGTTGTGTGTAAGAGTCTTATAGACGTTGAGTTACCTTCAAATCTTTAGTTGGTTATATTCCTATGAAAGCTTACTCTACAAGTATATTGTAATCTTCTTGATTCCTAAATAATTTATTGGGTGGCTTTGGAGTGTGTGGTTTTTCTCCCGAAAGGGTTTCCCCACATAATTACTATGTTGTTGATTGTTATTTGTGTTTATTTCTATAACTGTTGTAAAGATATGAAAATTTCTGCATATCCCTCCCCTCAAGATTAGTGTAGGAAGTTGTTCTACTACCTTAGCTTCCTTACACATACAACAATAGCCTTCAGAAATAGAGAGCTTGTTGAGATAGAGAGAGAGAGAGAGAGAGCTTGTTTTTAGAGAAGTCTTCTTAAAATGAGGGAGAGAAGGTTGTTTATATATGAATCCCAAGTACTTTTTGAGGGCCCAATTGGGTTGAGGCCAACAAGGTGCATCACTCAAGGCAACAAGGCCGACATTTCAATTCAAAATCTTTTGAAGCCAACTGACAAGACACTAGTGCCCAGCGTTAGTGTCTTGATGGGATTTGCTCTTGAAATGCTAGCTGTCAAGGGACTTAACCTTGTTTCTTGGAAAAGTAGTGAAAAATGCATATCACAAGCAAAGACAAACACACATGCTAAATCGAGTGCTAAACCTAACGTGAAATTGTAAGCAGTGACAATTTACAACGCTACACTAATTCTTTTTTAGTTCTCCACTTTAGCTCTCTTCACACTAGATTAAGTTTGCTTAAGAACTTTTTCACTCCCACATTTGTAGTATTTTTAGTCTCTTGGGTGGTGAATCCTATATATACCCGCCCATCCCTCTCAAATGAGTATCTTATTCTATTGTATACTTTGCATTTTGTTTGAGTAGAATACCATTTATTCTTGCTCATTTTTTGTTTTCAACCAAATCTTACACAAGATGTAATCATGTTTTGATTTTCACTCACCAAATTTACAATATAATAGGAAAATTGCAATTTCTATTCACAATGCAATTAATTCAAATTTAGTTAAAAGAACATGTGGCAATTGTAGCTCCATCTAAGGTAACAACCTATTGTGCTTGCACTTGTTTGGCAATTGTTCACTACGACTAGTAATATAAAGGCTAGTAGCTAAATTATATTTAAATTGAACCATGAGCATTTTGCCACAAGGCATCTATGCCTTTGTATCATTGTATCTGCATTTGCAATGCAAAGAACAATGTTGATTTGTTTAGTTTAGCTTGTTAAAAATGTTTTGGAAAATGAGTTGTAGTAAATTATTTATTAAGATTGCATTGTTTAGAACAGTTTACAATAGTATATGCATTAATATATTTAACAATATTAAGAATCTAATTTTTGCTAAAAATCTACCTCAAAATTACAAAAAGCGATGAGCAAAAAAATACCATTTACACAACATTTAAACATGCCATCGTTGCTACAAAGGTAACAATACAACATTTGTAGTTGCATTGCATTTGGTAAGATTACAACTATTTGAGGCATTGTGTGAAACAATTTATGTCTTGTCTATTTGCAATCATAGTATTTAGCTCATGCACATTCATGTGAAAATGTAAAGCATTATGCATTAGAAATCTCCAAGTTTTAATTTAAAATTCTTGTGTGTGGCTTTAGAATATATAGTTGTGAAAATGTAAAGCATTATGTATTAGAAATCTCGAAGTTTTAATTTAATAGTCAAATTCTTGTGTGTGGCTTTAGAATATATAGCAAAAAGGCTATTGTCCACCCTACTATCTGAGTGCCATTATCACAAAAAAAAAATATTTGAAGAGTAAGGTTTGCCATCAAATTTAAGTTATATCAATAAAATGAATTTTGCTTGGTGTTCAACTTTGAATCAAATGTGCAATGAAAGAAATAACATTTTTCATGGCTTTGAAAACTAAGAAGTTATCTACATACCCTTTATTATTGCAAATTTTTATTTTCAAACATGTTTTTTTGTAATGTAGTAAAGCCTACTTTCTCATTACCCACATGCATTTTGCATTTCTCAAAAAAAACTATATGGCAAATGTGAAAGCTTGGTGTATGTCTCCAAAGTGTAAAGTGCTTGAGTAGATGAAAGGATGAGATGTTTCATAAGTACAATTATTGTGCATGGCAAAGTCATGTCATAATAATTCATTGATATAGATGGATAAAAAGAATATATGAACCATAAACAATATGAAATTTGAAACATGAATAGAAATTTATAAAAGGGCAATGTTCCCAAGAGAATGTAGGCCATTTTGCATTTCTCAGACAAAAAGTTTTTCAAAAAAAAATTATATGGCAAATGTGAAAGCTTGGTATATGTCTCCAAAGTGCAAAGTGCTTAAGTAGATGAAAGGATGGGATGTTTCATAAAGTACAACTATTGTGCATGGAAAAGTCATGGCTGTGAGATAATTCATGAATATAGATGGATAAAAAAGAGTATATGATCCATAAACAATATGGAATTTGAACGTGAATAGAATTTTATAAAGGTCAATGTTCACAAGTGAATGTAGGCCATTTTGCATTTCTGAGACAAAAAGCTTTTCAAAAAGAATTTATATGGCCAATGTGAAAGCTTGTTATATGTCTCCAAAGTGCAAAGTGCTTGATTAGATGAAAGGATGAGATGTTTCATAAAGTTGCATCGCAAAGTCATGGCTATAAGATAATTCATTAATATAGATGGATAAAAAAGAATATATGAACCATAAAGAATATGGAATTTGAACGTGAATAGAAATTTATAAAAGGGCAAATGTTCACAAGAGAATGTAGGCCATTTTGCATTTCTGAGACAAAAAGCTTTTCAAAAAGAATTTATATGACAAATGTGAAAGCTTGGTATATGTCTCCAAAGTGTAAAGTGTTTGAGTAGATGGAAGGATGAGATGTTTCATAAAGTACAACTATTGTGCACGACAAAGTCATGGCTATGAGATAATTCATTAATATAGATGGATAAAAAAGAACATATGAACCATAAGCAATATGGAATTTGAACGTGAATAAAAATTTATAAAAGGACAATGTTCACAAGAGAATGCAAACCAATATAATATAATATATATAATAAGTGTTCACTTAATGTGCGAGTGCGAGAGAAGCAAAGGAAATAAAGGAAGAAGCTAAGCTAATTTTCTTGTTATTCAAGTGAAAGTAGAGCAAAGCATGCAACTATATGAGATGAGCTGAGATTATAAAAGGAAGAATTGAAGGCGATGGTTGTTTTACACCGTACTTCTAAGAATGCTAGGAAGAGAAGTTTAAGGATTACCTTTATAAGGAGGAGAAATATAATGATATTAATATTATTTTAACAAGAGGGATAAAAATTTATTAAAACGAGAAGTACAAAGCAAGGAAATTACAAAGCTCTATCAAGCTCCACTAAGTGAGCCAAATGTTGAGACAGATCCGGGCACAGAGGTTAAGAATCTGACTCACAATCAAAGCCAAATGCCAGCTGACATTATCTGAATGCCTCCTAGTCAACAAGTTCACCACAACCTGGGAATCAAACTCACATATGATCCTTCGCCACCCCAATTGACTTCCACGCTCCACAACCGTTAAAATAGCCTGAGCCTCCATAAGATTATTAGTATGAAGACCCTTATAAACAGAGAAAATAAACTGAACATCTCCAGAGCTATCCCGACCAACACCACCGATTCCAGCATGACCAGGGTTTCCGCGAGAAGAGCCATCCGTGTTGATTTTTAGAGTACCCTGAGGCGGAGGGGACCATCTCCCCTCTCTATTCACCTTCGGGGTAGGATGTCTACATCTGTTGTGCATTAGCTGACGTTGCGGAGGTGGAAGATGAAGACGGTGACAACAACCAACATCGCAAGGGTCCACTGATGTCGTAAGATCACACTTAGCTGCAATAGTTTCACCCAAAGAATGCAGAATTTTCCTCCACAAGCGAGGGGCCACCAACATCACCTCCTGAAAAATCCGACGATTCCGCTCCAACCAAAGGTTCCACATAATAAAGGAAGAGCCAATAGCCCAAGCAACCTGCAGAAAGGAAGTAGAAACAAGGGCCTTGCCCCACCGATCCACAAACTCCACCAAGGAGGAGACATGCCAACAGGGCATATTCCACACCCTCCACCAAAAATGCCAAATCTCCCTAGCATAGGAACATTGGAAGAAGAGATGAGATACACTCTCCTCATAGTTATGACACAAAACACAAATAGAAGGGCCTTGGAAACCACGCTTACACAAATTATCCCAAGTAAGGCAACGGTTTTGAGCAACTAGCCACAAGAAAAAATTGCACTTGGGCCACGACAACTTGTGCCAGACATGCTTCCACCAAGGGACCTCGATGGCCCCAAACAACTGCTTACCAAGCTGCTTATAGCCAACAGACACAGAGTACTTCCCGGATAAATCAGGACCATCCCAAGCCAAGACATTGAGTCCCTTGAAAAAATTACAAGCACTGGAGGCCAAAAGCTGAGCAAGCTCGCACCTATCCTCCTCAACCCCCCCAGGAGGCCACTCAGAGGGAAGCTTCCAATGAAAGCTTACAGCCGAACTACAATGTTGTGCAAACTTATAATGCTCAACAGTATCCCAGCCAACCACAATAAAAACCTCAGAAAGAGACTGGAGATGAGGAAGAGGAGAAAATAGGTGGATGGCCATCCCAAGAATCTAACCAAAAAAGAGTCTGTGATCCCAAGTGGCAAATCCAAAAAAGCGCACACTTAATCAACTGAGCCCCAACTTTTAAAGTATGCCAAATCATAGAACCACTCCCCTCCAGAGGATAGCGCGAGACATCACAAGAAGCAACACCCCTAAGATATTTATGGGTGAGAATACGAACCCATAACTGATGCTGATTAGTAGACCAACGCCAGTAAAGCTTAGCAACAAGAGCTTGCCCGTTCAAAATAGCAAAACGTAACCCAAGACCGCCCTCCTGCTTTGGTCTACACACATAATCCCACTTTAACAAGGCCCCACTTAGAAGACAGTAAGTTACCACTCCAAAGGAATTGACGAGAGAGGGCATCAAATTCCCTAAGGAAATACATAGGGGCCACTTGAACAAAACATCTGTAGATAGGAAGGCCCTGGATAACTGACTTGAGAAGAGTCACTCTAGCAGCTGTAGATAACCACCGACGAGTCCAATGAGTCACCTTCCGCCTCAACTTGTCAAACGTCTGCCAGGAGGACCTAGGCTTTAATATTATGAGTTTGAAATACATTAGGAAATAAATTCTATACAAATATGATGGAACAACAATTAGAATCCCAATCATATAATTACAATAAAGTTATTAGAATTATTATCCTAGAGTTAAATTACCAAAGTATATATAATGCAAGAATCAAGATAAAAATGATATTAGTGCAATAGTATAAATGAAGGAAATTTTTATAATAATGAGCAATTAAAAAATTATAATCTCACTTAATATAAATATAATATGGCAAAACAATTGGGTCGTAATACCCAAGATAGAATATACTATCTAAATATGATAACACAACAAATATGGGGAATTAATTGGAAAAATAACAATCAGAAAAACAATAAATAAATTTGAATTTGTTTTTTTTTTTAAGCAAGTTGTTACCAGAGAATAAATTTGAATTTGTTGATATTAGAATAATTAAAAAGAATTACTTTAAAGTTATATTAAAGTTTGGAAATAATTATAAAACACAAAATGCCTATAATTATGATATTATTATTATTATTACCCATAAATATATATTATAATTAACAAGAGAAAGATTTAAATATTAATTGTGAAAAAGGTTAATTATTATATTTATTTGAGTAGTATTAAAATATTAAAGGATAATTTAATAATAGAAAATTAAAAATAAAAATAAAAACCAGAGTCATAACTAAAAAGATTATAATTTTATTAAAATTGATAAAAATTATATTATTAAATTATATTATAGATAATACAAAGGTTGACATTACGAAAGGAAGGAAATAATATGTTAATTAAAAATTATTAGAAAATATAGATATCATAATCATAGATATTAAATAAATAAATAAAGATAAAAATTGAGGACCATAGACAAAGTCAGAAGGCCAATGTACAAATAAGAGGGGATTGAGGGGAGAGGATGATGAGGAAGAAGAAAAAGGGGCATTGAAATTTTAGGAAGTTTGTACCACCTGAAAGGAAAGATTTCAAGTAAACTCTCAAAATTTCTATGTAATTATTCTTATATATATTTAGTCTATATATTTTTCTTAAAATAGACAGGCTTTAATATTTGAAAGGAAACTTCAAATAGATGACTGTCACAAAAAAATTGCTTGACAGGCAGTGTCGACCGTCAAATTTAGGCCCTGAGGGGCAGCCACCATGGACAATAAGGCAGGGTCGACCCTCAAATTTGCCACCATGGACGATAAGCCAGGGGAAAGAAAACAAACAAGGAAGAAGAGAGGAGGAGACAGAGACAAGAATAAGAGAGTGGATCTCAAGGCAGGCAAAGGGGAGGTTATGGCAGGGAAAGGAGGAGGAAAAGGAAGGGAGGAGGGAAGAGGAGGTGCAAGGAGGAGAGAAGAGTGAAGAGAAAGAGGGAAAAAAGAAACAAAGGGGAGGGGAGATGAGCGAAACCGAGAAAAAAGGATGGGGAGGGAGGGGAGAGCAGAGAGATAGATCAAGAGGAATGAATCCAAACTTACACAGTTTAATCCGAAAGCGCTTGAATCATTAATAAGAAAAGTTTTTTTAACATACACGAGAGAATCAATAACCCCTGTGGCCGTGCCTCAACTGCCCCCTCAACCAGGCACAACATTTAATAAGAGAAGTTATTCTTCTGAACCTGCAACAAGTTGTGTTTGATGTGCCATTTAAGGTTCATAAACTATGGTTTTGGATATGTTTATATGCCATCTTCCTATTTAAATGAATAATGCAAATACAGCTATTTTCAAGGAGAATGCAACTGGCAAACATGCCCTGTCATCTATTTCAATTAATTTCAAATCACCTATACTTCGAGTATCAACACATGCTAGTGATTATGTTATTGTCCGAGTATTACTATCTTAATAATTTAATCGAATTAGCAGCAGGTAGCATTAAGCTTGAAATAAGATTTTATATTAATCTTAAAATTTTGAAGTATATCCAAGTAGTTGTAGCTGTGCAGCCATTTTCGAGATACAAATTCAACTATTTTTAGCAAATGGCCAAATTATGCTTTTAGTTTGATTATCCTGGGCGCAATCAAAACAGGTCATGGAAATTTCCATCTATTGATGGTTTTCTTCCATAATCTATATAGACATGTCTTCAGAAACTATGCCATTGTATGGGAACATCCACCAAACGATGGCTTTCCTCCAAGTATCTGTCTTCATGAATTGTGCCAAAACCACTCATGAAGCTGGAGTGCAGTAATTGGACCATATTAATTAGATAATTTAGGATTTTATAATATGAATATCTGAAAGGAAACACGTGGAAATGAGGAAAGAATACAACACCCATCTGTAACAAATTGTAAACCAATTTGCTCCAAGGCCGCTATCATGAAGATGGTGCAAGCAGGGGACCCAATGCCTTTCTAACAAACGTTGGCAGAGCAAATGCAGCTGCATGCATCTGCAATAAAAAATGGCCGTGTTAGATGTTCATAATTGGACTAGAACACACTTTTCCAAATAGCAAGTCAGCAGTAATTGAGCATTTACTATGTAGCAACTCTTTCCAACATTATTTTTAACTTGGAAACAGTAGTTATTAAATAGTAAAATACCTAATAGCTATGGTAAATGCTTTGGTACGAATACATTTTTTCCAACGAAAACAAGAGTAAGAGTCAGTAGTATGTACAATTTTTCAAATTCTGATATTTTAGGACAACTTTGAAACTAAGTTCTAACAAATTTGAGCCAGCAGTATTCTGGACCAGAGTAAGAGCCTGCATTATCCTAAAGCTTCTACAGATGATTGCTGCATACATGCACTGGCCAGCAGCGCCCTACCATCTTTTTAATTTTAGAAAACAATCTTCAAATATCACTCCTCAATGGATAAGTAAAATTGCTAGGGTCTAATAGTTTTATCACTAGTGCATCCACAAAGAAGTAAAGCTATTTATTTTGAAAAAATAGTATGTCTGTTAGTTCGAGAATTGAGCTTAGTGTGGACCATATTGAAAAACCATAGAAACTAGGGTAACGAGCTCTGTGTTGCAGAACATCCATTAATACCAAAATTAAGCTTACTAGAAGCCATATTGAAAAAACATAGAAAGATGGGAATATGACCTCTGAGTTATAGAACTTTAAAGGGCCTCTCAAATTAGTTGCAGGATCCTGTTTTTCAATAGGATTAATAGGAATCTTGAAATTTACAGGTGGTCCTTCTGTTGAGCAAATCATAAAGCCAATAGTCCCACTGCATATTAAAATGAAAACAGTTACATTAATCAAGCTGTTACTATTTGTAGAAATTAATACTAGTGGAATTTAAAAAAGGTTATCTAAACTCCTTGAACAGCATTGATTGCTTGGTCTTCCCTACTAAATGTCTTCCACGGTAAAAATTCATTATTTTGTCTATGAAATAAATTGTGACCAGCCAAAGCCCACTTCAAGACATAGGCAATGATAGAGAATGCTTATTAGTAACAGATTACTTGCCTTGGATACGTTGGGACAGAGGTCCAAGCATAGCTGACAGAGCCCTTGAAAGCCTGCCTGCATGCTGAGACAATATCTTGTATAACATGCATATGCAACCACAAACTTTCTGCTTGAGTGATTACCACGCCCCCAGGCCTCAGTGCTCTGGCCACCGTCTCATAGAAAGGTCTTTCAAACAGTTCCTGAGCAGGACCTGATTAAAGCATAAAATTAAGTTATTCAAATATGATGTGATGATGAAATGTGCATGTTTGTGAATATCAAGCTCTCTCGGTAATACATGCCCCAGCTCTTATAGTAGTCTGTTATCAGCAGTGTGGCCTGTATTGTGTGAACAGGGTACACCTTAAAAATATTTAGGTAATAGACCTCATCACTAGTGGATAATAATTGGAATCCATTAAGCATTGCATGAAACCAGTTCATTGAACATGCTGACTTATACTGATTATGCAGCATTTGATTTCTTGAAGCTGGGGAGAGTATTCTTGTCAGACCAAAGACCATACCTACTGGATCAGAAGAGTCCACAATGATTGCATCATAGACTCCAGCTGGACATTTCCTCAAAAAGGCAGCTCCTGTATCAAATGGAATCACATCAGTGGCCAATTTGGCACCATAAAAATACTTTACTCCTATTCAAACAGTGGTGAAACCCACTTCCAAAAGTTTCATTACCAAAAGGTTTAAGTTCTAGTCACTATCCTTTGCTTCCAAATAAATCTCTTTTCTAGCCAGTTGAATGATATCCTAAACACCCGAAAAGAACTCAGAAACAAATACAAACAATGACAAACCATCGCCAATATGAAGCCTAACACGAGGATCTTCATAGCCCACACCAAGTTCCGGAAAGAATTGTTTGGATACCTACAAGGTCAAAACTCTCTTAGTTTATGAATAAAAATGGAAACAATCATGCTAAACAAGCTTTATCAAAGATAATAAGAACACTACTTGAATAGAAACACAAAATATAAAATTTAATAAAGCATTGTATTTTTCAGTAAGAGAAAGGATGCAACTTATTAATCAAATGAGGTCAAAGTTATTACCACTTACATCTATAACCATTTTGTCAATTTCACATATATCAATTTGTTCCACTGAGCTGTGCCGAGATATCTCTCGCAGAACACCCCCATCACCACCTCCAACTACTAATACCTGCAACAGGGAAATTTACCTTTGAGAAAAATAGCAATAATCTGTCTCTCTCCCTCTCACAGACATCCACACATCTCTGCCCCTGTTCATGCAAGCATTTCTATGATATGCCTAGTATCAACCAAATCTCTTTCAACAGTCGATTACAACAAGAAAATTAATAATGTATTCAAGGCATCCAACTATTGTATAACACAAAATTACTTCAGGACACAAAGGAAACGTAAAAGAAATAAAGGAAACTTAAAGCACTAACTACTGAAAACTACAGGCTCATGTGCAAATACATATGCCAATCACACCATCTTAAACCAAAAATCAAGTACAATGTCCTAGATAGAGAGGACAGCAAGCCAAATCTGATACTTTGCTGTTTCTTCTGTCCATGTGAGGGCCCTTGAAACTTCGGAAAATACTCTTTACTTGGGCATATACATATTTTCTCTTACAAAGCTTTCTTGGTAACCAGGCCTTTGAAATACGTACATGCAGAAGGCCCTATTTACTGAAATGTTTCGAAAGTATTTAAGACTAAAAGCAATTTAAGGTCACCTGATCCTAATATAATAGAATGGTCAAGTGAAAACCCCATAATAGTAAAGTTCTTATATATCACAATTCTAAAATATTCCAGTCACACTTACTGCAAGTGAATTAAGCCAGGTATTAATATCACAGAATGTATATAGTGCCCAGAGTACAAGGCATGTTGCAATTGAGATCACAAAGGTGTAATGGTATCTACCTTAGAAACATCTTTCAAATCTGACATACTCAGGTTATCACAGATTAGAAAGTTAGAAATGCTCTGACGTTTATTCAAGGATAGCTCAAATCAAATTCAGGATACTATCCAACTCAATGGAAGCATAAGTTGACATTAATAGCAAACCGTATAAATGATGCACCTATAAACAGAGATCTGCATACATAATTTACTGAAATATTTTGAAATACCCTATAGATAATTTGAATGGATTCTCTTCTGTCTAACTCCAATCTAAGGTTTTAATTTTTAAAAGAGCTGGTAATCAATCTAGGACCCAAACATTGCATTAATAGCACACTATAAATTACATACAGCCTTTAATCATTACTACAAAAAATTATTATGACTATGAAATTGTTAGAACCAAAATAATAAAACCAAAGGGATAGGATTTTGATTTCCTTCATCCAAAAGTTACACCCAAGGATCCACCCCAAATCACATTAAAGATTTTCATAAGCATATGACATCATTAAAATCTAAACAATAAACCAAAGTGAAAGGAATTTTATTTTCTTCACAATATATTGCTTGCCTCCAAATACTAAAAGTTTGTAAAGCAATTTTCACAATAACAGTCCACATAACACACTGCGATATATAGAAAAGGTTTCATTTGTCAGTGATATTCCCCAAAAGCATGCAAAATGTGTTGGGATGAACAGTATCATTCATATTGTGCTAGAAATACTATTATGAATTTATGAGTAATGTTCTTAAAACATGTGGAACATGTGGTGGGAAACACACTTTCACTAACATTCTCAAAAATGAAGGGGAATATGTGCCGACATGGGCATATGGATTTGAAGCAATCTCAGTTAATATTTGCATTAGCAATTAAAAGAGAAGTTGACAGGATAGTCCAGAATGCCCACAGTCCCTGAGAAAAATCGCATAACATAGGACCAAGGTGAAGCTCCATGTTATTCGGCTTACAAGCTCATCTTTCCATACTTCGTCTAACATTAACTGTGATATTAAAATGCACACAGCAAAAGCTATCATGGCCAAGGATAATAACCTTTTTTGGAGATGGAATAGAACAAAGGGGAAGATGCGCTATCATCTCTTGGTAGGCACATTCATCTTTTTCAGACAACTGAACCACCCCATCAAGCACAAGCACTTTCCCATATGATGATGACTGCAACCAGAATATCAAAGGATGCTATTAAGTGAATTGAAAGCACCTAATATGATCCAGAAAGAAAAACAGAGTTTAAACTTGAAACGATGGATGTGATAAATTATGATATTGACAAAACTCCGTTATTCAAATTATAACAGACCTGAAATACCATCACATCTTGATATTCTGACTTGCCCTCGAACAATACCTTCTCAACCTTCAGCGAATGCGCCTCCCCTGGAAGGAAAAAAAAAAGTCCAATAGCTAAGAGTTCAAGGTGCCAGCTAACAATACAATAATTACAAATTTTTATACAAAAAATGCTCCTCCTATAAAATATACCCAAACTTGCTATCTAAAATTTCAAAAAAAATCCAGATTATATGAAAACTTATAAAAGGCTCTAAAAAACACTTTTACAAAAGCAAGGGCATTTGAACCAACAAATTTAGCACTAATACAAAAGCAGGGGCGTTTGAATTACAAGTTCTGGATAAAAATTATCTATCGAACATAGTAATGTGCTATTTGCAGCAAAATGAACAAAACCTTTAAGAGATGCACAGCATAACTGGAATACAACTGATGACAATGGAAACAACCTTTATAATTTATTTGAAATACTAATATGCATTCTTCAGAACTATCAGCCCTTGCTAGCAGTGAAACTTGTTTGGAACTGTTTTTACAACCAAGTGACAAACTCCTCCAACCATATTAAAAACTAGCATACTCTTACACATGGATGAAAGGTACTTTATCTTTATAATAGCCACTGCTGCCTCAAATATGCCCAACCAAACATTGCAGTGTTTATACTGTATTTTAAAGAAACAATTATGATATCCCTTTTAGATCACAACTGATTAAAATGGAAACAACCCTCTTGTGAGATATCAAGAGCATTCTTCAGAGATACAAACCCTTGCTAGTAACGAAACTCACTTGAAACTCTTTTAGAAGTTATAACCAATTAGCATATCCCTCCAACAATATTAAAAAGTAATATAATTGTAGACATGATGTTTCCACAGTCCATGATATGAGAGTGTAGAGCTTCTGGATGAAACACAGTTTCATCCAGAAGCTCTACACTCTCAAGTAATATAATATTTCATATAAATGAATTAAGCATTATCTCCCATCTAATTACCACTGGCAACTAAAATGTGACAATGTAAACCTTGCATTCTTATATTATGCCTTAAGATAACACTTGAGATATATTTTTTGTATCTCAAATGACAGCACAACAATAACCAAACTTTACACCTACAGGCATTTTAGGATATTAATTAATATATTTCCCAACTAACTCTAGTCAAATATGTCCACACTAGAATCATCCTATGATGGCCGACCACCTAGAGGTGTGAATGCATGCATGCAATAGTACTGCACACAAACATGCTATTTCTTATGCAAAAGCCCAATTTCGAATAGTCTATGGCTTTACATACAAGTTCAAACCTCCCAACAAGCTTTGAATCCCCAAAAAATAAGATAGCATTCAATCAAGAGACCAAAACCCTGGAAAACAAGTAATGCCAAATAAGCCCCCGGGAGAGTCTATTCCCCAAAAAATAAGATAGCATTCAATCAAGAGACCAAACCCTGGAAAACAAGTAATGCCAAATAAGCCCCCAGGAGAGTGTATAAGTACTGAATCAGACTTTGCGAGCAATAACAAGTCTAGGCTTTCCCAGTGCTTGCATCATCTGAAACAACCAAAGTTCAAAGCCATTAGTGGCTCAAGAAAGGTTACGATACAGTCCACTAAACTAAGACAGGAAACTGGATGTTTAGGCCTAATAATGAAAGCCAATGGGGAATGGTAAAGCTCACAAATGCAGGAAACAGTATGTTTAGATGTAACAAAGTTAAAAAACCATTAGCACCCTCAGAAAAGGAAAGATACAGTTCAGTGAACCAACGTAGAATACTGAATATGTGATGCTTATAAGTGACAAAATTACAAAGCCATTAGTAACCTGAGAGAAATACAGTCCGCTAAAAAGGGGGAAACTGTAGATAACAGCATCACATAATAAAAATATATACTGATTAACCAGACACCTGGAATGATTATCCTACACTAACAGAGAAATTTTGGCTGTAGTCTTGCAATTATTTATTTAAAAGAAGAAGTCTCAATAAGACAAAAGGACATGACACAGAGGCTCTAAGACTACAGCACATAAGTTTTTAACCCGACAAGGACAAAATGTAATAAGATCAAGGGGAACTATATTTTATCAGGAAAAATGTCTTACATCAAAAAGCTTTGCAGAAAGCCAGTTAAAACTTGAACTAGCATCTACTCAGCCGTGGTATACCTGGTTATCACCAAAAGGGAATAACTGAGTTGATGCAATGTAAGAATAAAAATGAGCAAACTATTAACCAACCCAAAGAAAAATATTACACCTTATTCCTGAATTAATAGAAATCTAGGTACATGCACACAAACACTGTTGCATCATGTAAATTTAAAATCTAACCAGATGGGATTCATTTTTCTTTTATTCTCCTAGATAATTGCCAAAATTGTAAATAGCTCATGCTAATAGATGCAGCTTCTCAAATCAACCTAAAACCATTTATGCAAATTATCACATGACAAAATTTGAAGCAAGAGTAACTAGTCAATAAGATCCCAATTAGCATGCATTTCTCAGATCTCTATCAGGAAGAGCTAGGGCTAAGTGAGACAACTGTCGAGCCCAATACTAAAAGATTACTAATTGTACTGAGTCTAAATAGATTTCATATATATTCTAATTCATCCATTGGTCAGAGCTGCAAAAATGTACGGATCTGTTACCATACAAAACAAAAACTTAATCAATGACACATTCAGAATCCATGGTAAGACTAGAAAATCTAATAGTTGATATAAATCCTGGATCAGCCACACTTTCTACCCGTCATTGCTGAATATCAATTTATAGTATGCAACCATTAGAATGCAAATCCACGCTAACACTGAAACTTGAGATTAATCATCAATGGTTTCAGACAAATCAAGGAGATTCAGGGTGATCTTATAAAATGCCAGTGGTGAATGAGTCTAGACAGTGAAAAGCCCAAAGCAACGGATTACATTCACCACTCCTCCCCCTACTAACAAATGCTTAGATGTGTTTGTGGGCTTAACAGGTTCCCTTGCCTCCAATTATTACTACCATACATGAGGAAAAATGTCATTAGTGTAAATGACTACTCATGGAGGTCATTTTGTGATGACTAAAAAGCACACAGATCAAATCCCACAATAAATAAAATTTTAAAAGTAATAGCATTCAAAGCAGAACTAATGTGTGCAAATATTTGAACGAGTGGCAATAGATTTTTTATATCAAAACAGCAGTTTCATAGAGTTAAGAAGGCCATTACACAGTAAGAAGTATACCAGGCCACATAGGATTGTTGAAATACTGCAAATTTGTAGGAATCTCTGTCAGAATCACCAATCAATAAACTCTGTCAGCAACATCATCCAAGTGGCTGATCGAAGCTACTATAAATGTATTAAAAATGCTTCCTGAGAAAAAAAAATACATAAAGTAGCACAGGGAGAGTTTTCAAAGTAATAATTATGAATTGACTTCATTATATTTTAGACCTAAAATACACATGCACAAAGACGAACAAAATTTCCATATAGACAGAATAACAACATTTCATTTGCCTGCTAGCTAAGAAAAAACCATCTAATATAGATAAAATTTCAGCAAAACTTGATACAGACGTAACCACAACAAAATAAATTACACAGAAATTTGAATTGAGGAAATCTGGCAAAAGCACATATCTTGTGAAGGAAAAAATAACAAAACCTAAGTAGAACGCCTCCATAGAAATGAAATAGAACAAGACCAGCATCAATACATCATATATGATGAAAACTCACATCCATTTTATCAAAACTAAAACTCAACGTAGCCAACTTAAACCCATTGCAAATAGATCACAATCAACTGCACAGCCTACATAGGCCAATTTCATGAAAACCCTACTAACATAATTAAAACCATTGCATATAAATCACACAACCCATATAAGCACACTTAATGAGAATCAAAACCTATTTTCTCCTACTTGAGTCCGTTGTATATAAACAGCAACCTAAAATAGCACTTATTATGTACATGAAAGCCCAACAGGAACCATGGCAGACCAATTTAGGAAAACCAAAAAACAGTCCAACATACTTGAAGCCATTGCATATGGATTAAAATCTAACCTTAACAACGTCAGACCAAGTCATTAAAACCATAATCCAGCCCATCTATCTTAATCCATTGCATACAAATTTCAAGAAAAACCACAGCCTTATTTATGCACTTCAACACATTTAATATAACTCACAATCATAATCCAAAATAACCAAAATCAGCATATTGCATTAAAATTACAGTACCTATTCGACATCCCATCATCCCATGAAAACCAAAACCAATCCTAGACCACCAAACCGATTGCAATAGCAAGCCCCACTTTACACCCAAAAATTTTCATAAGGTCAAACTCCAGGTCATACAAAAGTGAGTGGAAAATATTATCTCCTTGTATGCCGCAAAAAGTGGATCTCACAAGCCAAATAGGTGTGCTGGCTAGGCCATGACCTGAAAATTTCACCTTAAGCTTACCTTTATAGCTTACAATTAAACATAACCTGAAATCAGACAAAATCAAAAAAATAGAATCTTTCCCACTTAAACCCATTCTATAAAAAACACGATACAACCTAATTCTCATATGGGATCATTCCATGAAAAACAAAACCCGGCCTGGCCTACTTGAAACCATTGCATATAAATCAAGAGTCACAACCCAGCACAACCCAAATCAGCCTAATCCATTTTAACAAATAAATAACAACTCAGCCTAACCAATTTGAACCCATGGCAAATAAATCACATTCCAACATAGCTTAAATCAGCCCAATTCATGAAAACCACAACCCAACCTAACCTACCTGAAGGCAATGTGGTGCAATGGTAATGGGGAGGCACTCAAGTAGTTTAAATAGTTACCACAGAAGTGATAAGACATACAGCTTTGTAAGTGAGAAATTCTTTGGGCCATACATAGAGAGGGACGTGGGCAGGTTTGTTTTTACTTGTTGAAAATTGAGCTTTTCAAATTGACTACAAAGGGTAAATATAATGAGCAAGAGCGGCAGAACTGGAAATAGAGGAAGGACGTGTTCTTCCAAACCTTCAAAAGGAGGTCAAGAGGAAGGTCAATTAATAAAGGCTGACTATAGAGAATTAGGAGGCTTTAGAAGTAGAGGAAAAGGGTAGTTTTCAGTTTTTTAGTCTGGGAAGTGGGTGTGTAGAAGGAGAATGAAAGCTTCACTCCTAAACTAAAATATTTCAAATAAAGCTTCCTTCTGAAAATAAACTATTTGGACCCTTCCATTATCTGCTTGACTCTAGAAAGTCTATGGGTTTGAATTCATCTTCTTTTTAAGGCAGAGTAGTTTCTTTATTTTTTATTTTATTGCTCTGCTATAAGATTTTTCTGTTTATCTGCAGTTAGTCGGGAGTTCTACATCAGTTGCTTTGTTCAGAGATTTGCAGGTTTGTTCAAAAGACTGAAACTTACATAGTTAGAGGCAGAGCATAATCACAATCCAAAAAAGCTCAAATCAAACCCACTTTATTAAAACCAAAACCCCATCAAACAACCCAAGTGATTGTGGTAGAGAAAGACCCCCTACAAATCGCCTGAAATGTAACAAAATTGTTCTGTAGTGTTTAGAGGGTACATTTAAGCATGACCTATGCATACAAACCTTAAGATTATTGCCCATGAATACCCCACCTAAAGACTGGCCATATCCTCACCCAATATTTGGCAAGAAAAAAAATATATCACCACATTTCATGAAAACCAATACCCAACCTAATTCACTTGAAACCATTCCATATAACCCATCACACCATTAACCAATTCAGCAATTCTCGTGATAATAAAAACCAAGTTAAACGCAAATGAACCCATTTCATATAACTTACGATCAAACATTACCCAAACTAACACCTTTCATGACAAAACGAAAACTCAGCCTTACCACGGTTTCGACCTAGCTGCATACAACTCATAATCCACCATTACCCAAATCAGCGCATTTTATGAAAAAAACAAAATCCACCCTAACAGAATTTCTAGCACGTTCCATATTACTTAACTCACAATCAATAATACCCAAATGAAGCACATTTCAGTAAAACCCAAAACCCAAACTAACCAACTTTAGACCCCACTGGATACCGCTGATAATCGAGCATTACCCAAATCAAACAAATTTCAATAAAACCTAGAAGCCACCCGAACACACTTGTGATCCCCTTCTACAAAAATCATAGTCCAACATCAACCAAATCAGCAAATTCCATGAAAATCAAAACCCAGCCTAAACCTCTTAAACCCACTGCATATAAATCACAACCTACCATGCCCAAGTAAGCTCATTTCACAGATGCCAAAATCCATAAAAACCCCGGCTAATGCCAATAAAATACAATGGGCGTGAAACAACAACAACAAAGAGTTCTATAAAAAAGAGAGAGAAAAAGAAGTGAACCAGGCAACTTGATGCTGCTAAACCATCCAGGTATGACAGAGGAAATACATCCTCCCTGAGGCTCCCCTCCTCTTGCCTTTTCACAGCAGCGTGGCCTGAATTCTTCCTCACCAGCGCCACCATTTTCTGCTTCCTCTTTTCCTTTAGCCCTCAAACGCTTTGAGACAACAGCATTTTCATTCACATTGACCTCTGCCATGGTTTTTATACTATTTCCTATTTTTGACTGACTTGCAGTTGCAGGAAGTTTTACACTCAGATGATGATGCAGAATCCTGCCTAACATATAACAGAATAACCAGACACAAACAAAATAATCTAAGCCACTTTTATAAGGAATTATGAGATTGCTTATTATAATTCTTTTCTTGGCTTTCTTTCTGTCAGCTGAAATCCAGGCTAATCCAGAAACCGTCCCTCATTCCAATTTATATGTGTAATTAATATCATGATTCATGATCATCACGATTCATGATCATCACGATTCATTATCATCATCATCATCTGAGAGTACCCATCCTAGCTATCCAATTAAAATAATGTGATAATTCCGTATGGCATAAGAATTAATGAGGTGCTTGAAAAAGCGAACCACCTTCCTGTGACACGTAACGAACAAATGACGAGATGGGAAGTTAAGGGGATGCTCCCTCGTCAAGGTTTTGTATTGTAATATTTTTAATTTCAGCACTTGGAAGTAGATTGGATAATTAAGCAGTCAGATAACCTGGATGATAGTGGGGAGTTTGATTCCCAATTTCCCAGGGTTATCTGTCCTATGGGTGGAGGGCAGCCGATGTTAACGGAGGTTATAGTGGTGCATGCGTGTTAGGACCTTGCATAAGGGATCCTACCATGTGTACAGAAAAAAATAATAATATTTTTAATTAATTAACATTCACTTTATTTTGATGATAACTTTAGCTAATAAGAATGAACCTTTGATCCTTGATGCATTTGAGAACTTTTGTTTACACTTGTTTGATTGATTGAATTTAAAATGATGTTGGTCACTTTGAACTATAACATAATGATGTTTATAATCTTTTAAGTTTGTGATCTTCTAACTAAATAAATAACAAGGACAATAATAACTAACAAGTATCACTAGTGGCAAGTGTTAGCGTTTGAAGTATTGTAATAATAGTATTTGTTTTGTAATCGATACATGATCTATGACAAAGTGATTCCAAAGTTGGTGTGATAACACTTTGAAAACAAAGACAAGGTGGTTAAAGCCAAATTCTTGCAAGTAGAATGTATGGTGATGTTATTAGGCTGATGAGAATGATAATTGCCAGCGCTGAGCTTGACTCCAAGTTTGATTCCTACTAGGCACAACCATGACTAGCCTAATTGAAGTTGAGTTTGTTCCTTAGAATAAATATTTTGTTAAATATTTATGAGCAAATGATTTATTAGTAAAGAGTCTTTGTAGTGTAGACACCCTAAAATGGCCATGTCATCGCACCACTTGCATTTCGTTAATTCTTCCAAATCACCTACATTTAGCGTTAATTAATTAGATTTCATTAAATTCTTCCAAAACTCCTAAAATTCAACATTAATTGAATAAATTCTATTTATTTAATTAATTAAATTAAATTCCTCTATTTGCCTCCAACATCAAATAATTTTTTGTATTATTTAATTAAATCATTATCATCTTTCAAATTTCAAGTCTACATCAATTAAATAAATTCAATTATTTAATTAATTCATCAAATTCCCTCTTATCTATAATTAAATCAAATTATTCTTCTAAATTTAAATAAATCATCCAAATTTATTTAAATTATCTCAATCCTCTAAAAATAAATAAAATCAAATATTTTATTTATAATCTTTATATTCCTCTATCATGCACAATTAAATAAATAAATTTATTTATTTAATTTCAGTCATCTTCCAATTCCTCTTAAAATATCTTGTTAACTCATGTGCACAATCAGTCTTATTTTTAGAACTTTAAAAAAGACAAAATTACAAGTTGAGTTATCTATTCAATCAATCTTGTTTTCATCATATCTTAATAAAAATATCCTTATGGATTGACACATGTCGTGTGCACATTCATCATGGTTATTTGTTTTATCTCATTCATTGATTCTTCTGAATTATCTGAACTGTTGATCGATCTCTGTTGAAACCTATATAAACCCCCTCATCTCCTTCACAAATCCTCTTCGATCACTCATTCTCAGGCATCCTTTACAGCGCTTTGAGCATACCTCGCATCGTTGAGCACCTTTTACGATCTTTTGACATTGATCTTTGAGCACCTATACTTGTTTATTGCAAACATGGTTTCACAACATATTTGAGCAATCCACATTCGACAAAAGAGAATAATACAATCTGGTAAAAGCTTGCTTGTTTTAGTTGATTTATTCATTGATTATGGCTTTTCATTTAGATAGATCTCTTTATGTTATGGGTTATTGATTTGGTTATTATCATAGTTTGATTTTATCATTTGACATCAATTTTCCTCATACACATGTAGATTAATCAGTTGATTTTGAGTTTGATAGCCAAATCCCTTGTAGCATAGTTGAAGTTGAGTTTGTTCCTTAGAATAAATATTTGTTAAATATTGATGACCAAGTGATTTCTTAGTAGAGTGGCTTCGTAGATTGATCAGTTGATTTTTAAATGGTTGAAAGAATAGTTGATAGTAATTAGTTAAAGACAAACAAATATTGATTGTTGTAATTACTTTGCAACATGGTTGAAAGTATAGTTGATAGTAATCACTTAAAGCACTAGCATTTATATAAATTGTTGTGGTCGTCTAGGATGAAGTTGATGAAGTTAACATAAAGAAGCATGTCACTCCTATTAGTGATGTAAGTGATGTAAGTGTCGTCACAAATTTAGAGTCGTAAAAATTAGCCACAAAAGAACTAGAAAAAAAATTAAAATATAAAAGTACTTATATTTAATGACTTAATATTTGTATATAAAACAAAACCTACATGAATAAAAGTGAACAATAAATTGTGAAATTGCTAATGACCATATTGTATATTGAGTATAATATATTATAATTAAAGTTATAATTGGCAAATTTCTATTGGATGATAATTTTATTATAGCGATGAAGTTCAAAATTATGTGAAAATGGGGGCTTTGGAATAAGGTATGGACATCAACGAAAACATAATGAAAGGGGAATTTTGTCAAATGTTGTAGTTGCAAGTGCCTTGGTAGACATGAATTGTCTTATAAGTTAATTAGGCAAAGAAAACATATATATTTTTTATACTTGTGACACTACACCATTCCACTAAAATATACTTAATATGCATGAAAGTGACACTACACCATTCCATTAAAATTTACTTAAATCCATGAAACTATACGAATTTATAAAATATTTGGTACATTATTTAAAATAGTATATTAATTTTAAAAAATAAATAATTTAATAATTGAAAAAAATTTAAATAATTTTTTGATTTTATAAAACTAAAAATATATAATTATTAATATTATAAAAAAATTAAATTCTAATTAAAAATTAATACATATATTATATATTTAAAAAAATAAAAGATTAAACCCCTATTCAAGGGGTGTTATGGGATCATCCATCCTCCAAGTATCGAGTTGATGCAAGATGGGTACCTCCTAATATCATATGGAAGAAGATGAACTTTGATGGAGCCTCAAGGGGAAACCCTAGCAAATCAAGCGTAGGATGTATTATCAAAGATCAAGACAGGAGATTGATTGGGGCGGCTTCCAAGAGATTGGGTCTGGCCTCAAACAATGAAGCGAAATATTAGGCTATAATTTTGGGCCTACAAACTTGCCTCACTCTTGGCATTGAGAGGATTCATATTGAGGGGGATTCTTTAATCACTATAAATGCCATTCAATGCAAATATACTTCCAAATGGAAACTTAATAACATGTTGATCTGCTTCTTGGAATTTATAGGAAAATTTGATGATTTCAAGATTGATCATGTATACCGTGAAGCCAATGGGGCAGCAGCTAGATTATCTAATTTGGCCTCCAACTTGATAGATTAGCAAGATGAATGGCAAACTTTAGCCCCAGACTTAGGGAATCTAATCCTTAAGGAAAGTAGCGACCGTGGGACTATAGATCAATGAGTAGGCAAGAAACCCACTTCCCTCAACATTGGTCTTGAATTGCCACATCAACAACTAACATATGTGCCATCGAGACACCTTGTATGGTTTGGTGGTGGACTAATTTTTATATATGTGGGGGGATCCTCTCTCTAGATCTGCCACCTTGAGTAATAAATATTTGTCAAGAGAAGTATCAGGTGGAGGTGCTCAAGGACATTTGACTTGTGGGAGTATTAGTCCTTTCATTACCGCGCAATGATGAATGTGTTTACAACCCGATGCAGAGGAGTCTATTCAGGGAAGGGTTTGGAGGGAATGGTCGACGACATTATGGATCCTACATTTTGCCTCTTTGGCAAGAAGCAGCAGATGGATTTTTGTGTTGTGATCTTAGATAAGCACCTAGGGAAGGTATTCAAGGTCAACTCCTATGTGGTTCTTCATGCTGTCAAAATGGTGTTGGGTAATACCTTTCTAGCCTCGGGGCATCATTACCGGGTAAATTCTGACATTGCTTCATTATTTTTAGCTGTTTTGATGGATCTTGGTAAATATAAAGACATTGTTAGGGAGATGATCATTGCACTAGTTAAACCAAGTTGGCGTGGAGGTTTTCATAAGATGGTTTATGGGGCGGTATTAGGACTTGGATTTCACCCTAAACAAGGGTTATGGCCGAATATCCTCCCACATTATAATGGCCCATGGGTCCCTTTTATTGTCCTTGTAGTGGATTTTAGTGAGGAAGTTCACAAAAACTAGATGGGGAGTGGATTTCCTCGAGGCGGTGGTTGGGATTGCTGATGCAGATGATATTGAGTGGTTCAGGGCACTGGATTCAGAGGATTCTATATTTGAGGAGGTGAATGAAGTTGGTTAGGCATCTAGTTCAGGAGGCATGTAATCATGGGCATACATAAGTAGTGCAGTATATACAATTTTTGAAATATAGTCATGTTTATATGTAAAGATATATGTAAAGACTATGGTTTTAATATAATACTAGCCCTCATAATGAGCAAATAATTTTGGATTGATAATTTGATTTCAATTTCTATTTTACGGGGTACGATTCCCTTTATGCTTATTCATCGAGCAAAAAATTAAAATTAAAAACAAATCCAACAACAAAACAACTCTTAAGTAAATAAAATAGCTCTTCAAATAAAAATAAAGTAAACAATGTAAATAAAATAAAATAGTTCTTAAATAGTGCACTTTATTAAGCTTCAAAAGCATGACTAATTAATATGACTGCCCATGTTTAGCTTGATTAATAAAAACACCACCACTTTTTCATCACATAGTAGTACTAATGCCCATCTAGATGAGATCAATTGATAGAATACTATTTTTTCGTTGGCAATTATTTTTTGCTCATAAGTTATATATCCATGTTCCAATAAGGCATGGCAACAACAATCCAAATGTTCAATTCTCATTGAGAAATATATAGGTACCATGAGACCATCTTGACAACGTCTATCCAACATTCTGGAGATGCATGTAAATAAGTTCATATCAAATCACATGCTACCCTCGTTGCACTATGTTAGCTACTTGCGAGCGAGCATTCAGTGCCTACTTATCAACTTTGCAAGAGGGTATCTAGTGCTGGAGAAATTCTCTATACTAAACCCCAAACATGCATCTTTGATCCAAATATGTAAATTCAAACTTCTGCTACAAATTTGACCCATTTGCCTATGACTTGCAAAAGCATGTTCACCTCTAATAGCTCAATTTAGTGATATCTAAAGATACCTTTGGAGTTTGTTGTGTTAGGACTTTCACCTTAATAAAACCTTTAGAGTCAATTTAACGAATTGAACTTGTTAAAAAACAAGTCAAGCAACTATGCAAGATGCATAATTTGTCACTACTAATGTAGATGTTAATGCTAGTTGATGCTCTAATGCTTAGATGATATTTGATAATTCTCTAATGGATGGTGGATCTTGGTGATTCTTCTTGATGTCCTACAATGAATTAGGGTTTGTCCTATATAACATCCTAGCACCAAAATTCAAATATCACATGCTTGAGTTGGTGAGCAATGACTATTTAGAATCAAACTAACAAGCCCACTATAAAATTTGATTTTAGAAGTTTGTGGGTCAAAACCATAGCTATGGTTTTGAACCAAGTTTAAAATAGCACCTATAAGATTGACCTAGGATAAGAAACTATTAAAATGAAGGTTGGGTCTTGACCACTAGAAAACAATGGCTCAAACTCTAATAAAATAAAGGTTATATGCCAACTCTTACACTAAAACACATAATTTCACTACTAAATTATTACATTCAAAATAAATTCAAAAAATTCAAAAATACACCTTTTCTCTCTTACAATATCTCTATTATCTAAAGCTTTATTCAATAAAAATAATGATCTTCTCTCAAATTTATGATGTCTTATATAGACAACAACCTTAACTAAACCCACTATATATATATATATATATAACATTAACTAAACCCACAATATATATAAAAATTAGTGATCATAATTTAATTCAACTTGTAATTTTTATCCCAATAATAATCTTAACTAAATTATGGAAAATAAATTATATTTTTATTTTTTTAATGTGTGTATAAACTTATGTTCATGCATTCTTCAACTAATTAGTTAAAATTATAATAAAATCAAATCATAAATAGTCTTAAAAGACATCAACCACATAAATCATGAAAGGTCATTTTCAAGTACAACTTTAACATTATTGTCCCTTTTAGGTTAATTAAATAAACGTATATAAATAAAAGTATAAATAATTTAGCTTTAAATAGTTATGTGAAATTTGATAATTTTAATAAATGAATATATAAAAATTAAATAAGGAGGATTAGACATTTAGTTGTGGGAATTATGATAAATAATAAATATTGATGTTATGTAAAATTCACTCATTGATGGTATTAAAATCAATACTCACAGTCTAAAGAATATCTTAGGGTCTTAACAATTGTAAAATTCTTACAAGTTAAATTTGCACTCCACATGATCAATCATATACTCTACGGAAATAACCTAAGTAGAATTATCCTATAGCCTATAGAATTGATCTAGCTGATTGTGGGTTGTTGAAACATGTGTTGCCCTTGTCTCTAATGCATAAGGACTAGTCGTATTGAAAAATGTCTTAGGGAGATTATGGGATCACAAAGGTCAATTTCTCTTTGGTCAACCCCCTTGATTACACTGACATTATGGTTGTGGATGAATATCAATGACAACACTCTCATGCATGCTAGTGTCCTAAATGATTTTGATGCAAATAATGGTTTCTTTTAATGCTCCGAATCAAAATATTCCTAAGAATGATTTCTCCTTAATAATCGATATGAATTCTCGTTATGAAATGAAGTGCACATTGAATACCTTTAAATACCTATATAGCAATAAATCGTGCAAACATGTCCCAAGAAAAGGTGGGAGTTGGCAAAATTTGAATTTGAATTTTTTGAATTTTAGGGGCCAATTCTGCATGGCATGAGGTCAAACTCATGCATTATGGGATTGACTCGGAGCAAGGAGGCATAAATATCAAGACAAGGAATGAATGTATGAATATAAGTGCAATGATAAGCACGATAAATCAATAGTAATAGCAAATGTATAGGAGTGGATGCAAATAAGGATGAGATAAAGTCAAATATATAGAGTTATGTGTAAATAGAAATGGATAAAGAGTCAAAAAATGAACCCAACTTTTAAAAACATGTATCATTTATCAATATATAACTATATTTAAGACCTTCCATTAAAGAAAAACTAAATAAGAATTAGCATGGATATACAAATTTCACCATTGCAATTAAAATTATATAAAGATATCTATAAATTATATAAATTTCTTATCTTTTAATTATATTTAAAAATGTCAAACCAAATGTGATCAAAAAATAATAATTACTCGTAAAATTTAATTATGGAAGAGAGGGGTAATGTTAAATGTGGTACACTTTTTATGGATATAAGTATGTATGATAATGTATTGTTTTTATTACAAGTCTGGATAGAAGCTAACGAATTTGTTAGTCCTGTCCAAAGATTATAGTGATTATGTTTTCAGATATTCTTACACGATGACTAAAATTAAACATGTTGCTAAAAAATTATACTAGTAAAAATTTAACAAGGCACCAATACATGTGCACATGTGCATGTGTAACTACACCCTCAAAGGTGTACAAAATAAAAGACCACACTAATGAAAATAGAAAACCTAGTTTTTCAATATATTACATGTACACATTTTACAAAATCCACCCTATGTGCAAGGGCACAATAGTCAAATGGATTCAAGTTACACTTCCACACGACCACTTTAAACAAAAAACAACTTAACAATCATAGCAAATCATTTGAGATTTTTACACACAATTTAAAATCAAAGTCAACCAATAGTCAAAGGGCCCTTGGTCTGTTGGTGAAGTCGAAAGGTTCTAAATGAGCCCATAAGGGATCAAGTCTTGCTGGGTGCAAGGCCCCCGACACCATAAGGGATGAGATCAGGATTGTGCCCCGGGCAAATTTGGCGGAAAGAATACCCCTCAGTTCTTGGCTCTTAGCCGAAGAGGTTCAGCCTAAGGCTCATGTTCCCATATCGGGTAGCAAAAATGATCTTGTGGATAATCTCCATAAAAAAAAGTCAACCAATAAAAAACAATGAAGCCATAATTCAAAAACAAAGTATTTTTTACTTAAAATTCAAATTCAAATTCAACAATTGTAATTAAATGCATTTATAATTTAAAAGTAATAATTATTTTAGAGGGAAGGAGTCCATAGATCCATTTCACAAGGCATATAATACATTATTACTTTAGGTGATCTTTGCAGAAGTTTTGCAAATTTTGTCATAACTGGTTAGATGCATTTATCAACTCAGAGGTATAATAGTCGATAATTTTTCTCAAGTATTTTCTACAATTTTTGAATTTACACAATATGTTTACAGTGATTATATTTACAATTTATGTATTTGCTTTTTGTTATATTTTCACTTAAATGCCTATAGAGTTATATGCAAATGCATTTATACAATTGTATTTATGCATATACAATTGTATATATATATGCATATACAGTTGTATATATGTATATACACATGTATATGCATATATACAACTACATATATGTACATACAATTACATACTGAATACGTATGCAATTTATGAGTAATATTTCTAGGTTTGTAATATATATATATATATATATATACAACTTATGTACATATATAGTTGTATATGCATATATGTACATACAACTGCATATTGAATATGTATGTAGTTTATGATAGTCTTTTTTTATGAGTAATCTTTAACGGTTTGTAATGTATGTTTGCAAGTTTTGTAAACATACAATTGTATGTCTACAAGTTTTACATACATGCAAGTGTATGCCTACAACTTTTGCACACATTCAAGTGTATGTTTGTAACTATTCCATACATCCCTTACAATGACTATTTTCTTGATTAAAAGTTTGGTACCCCACATTTTAATAACATTGATGCAAATTTTATTAGCATAATGGTAGAATAATACTATTACGTTGGCCCTTCACTTACATTTTAACCCTAATCCCAATTATTACTCACTCATTTACACTTTTGTGCTATCACTTCACTCATTCATGTAAGTGTATGTCTACAAATTTTAGATCCATAGAATTGTCTATCTACAAATTTTGCATACATTAAACTATATGTTTGTAAATTTTAGATGCATATAACTATATATCTACAAATTTTGCATGCACGCAACTATATGTCTACAAATTTTGCATGCATGCAACTGTATGTCTCAAGATGTTTAATGGCATTATTTTTTTGAATATACATACAACTAATAGCTATGTATCTTTAATGTCAATGTCTCTTCTGTGTTATAAATCCTTTGTTTAAATGTGTCAATTGTTGGGAAAAGCAAGGATCAACAAGCAACAATACAACCACAAAGCTATTTTCCACACAATATGCTAAATTACATTGCCAAAAGATGAAAATTATGTACATAGAGCCTTGCTTAAATAGGCAAGCAATATGAGGTGAGAAGGTCGTACACAACGATTGAGCAACCCTCCAAAGGTGCAACACTTGTCTACTCAAATGACACATGTTTGAGAAAGTGGCAAGTTTGCATGAAGTAGGTGTCTCACAAAGGTGAGCACACAAGTCTTCTCCACATGAGGTGAGACAAAAAGATAAGAAGCCCAAAGTTGGACTTAAGCTAGTGTGATAGAAGTCTCCTAGACATGCTAAAAGCTAACTAAATAGATAATGTCACTTTTCACACTAACACCCCCTTAAGTGCAACTCAGGGAGTAGTGAAATAATGGTGGGTCCCGACAACTAGGCCTGATGAGGTAGCCATGTACAAATGCATCTCTCATAAAGAGGAGAAAGAAAGAAAACCTAGTGGGAAAAAACTTTCCTCCAAAAAAAGAGAAAACAAGAAAGTGTACTAGACACTGTACAAAATACCCGAAGGTGATAATCCTGCTGTGAAGAATCTCTAGAAGCCTCCTGTGAAGCAACTCTGAACTTTGATGTAGCAATAGGCGATGATGGCAATGATGTCAGGTTCTGGGTTCCGAAATTAGTGTTCCAAACTTAGAGACTGCATATGCAAAAAGAGCATGGCCCTTAAATGTTTCTGGTGTTGATGATGACTCTTGATTAGATTCAGGATCCTTTATATTATTTTTTTCAAGAAGATTGGTAAGATGATTGATCTTCTTCTTCAAACATTTATGCTCATTGTGCCTAGTTTTATTGCAATATGTACACTTAGCTTTTTCTTTGCCTTGATCTGAAAAACTTTGAGTGTTTGATTTTGAGGATTCAACTTTCTTATCTTTCTTTATTTTTTTGTCCTTTTGTTTTTCTCCTTTGTTATTTTTCCAGTTTCCAACAACAAGAGCATGTAGTTTATAATTCTTCATGGTGCCCATTTGTATCAATTTATCATGTTCCCTTGTTAAGTCAGCAATGAATTCATCCAAAGTAGGCATTTTCCATGTAGCACCAAAAGCCCTTTTGGTGGTATAAAAAGAAGATACAAAGACAGAATATTTAGGACCTAGTTTGTAAAGCATAGAAAGTATGAGTTGATCTTTTTTATCTATCCCACATTCCTTTAACTGTAGTCTCAATGATTTAAACTTTGTGAAGTGATCTTCTAAGGTATCAAAATCTCTAGGGCTCAAACTAATGAGCTCATTTTCTAACTCATGACTTTTTAATTCAACCTTCCCAAAGAGTTTTGATAAGGCTAGCCATACCTCATTGGGTGTTTTCAGGTTTTCAACATGGAACAAAAGTTCAGGAGCTAGATTTAGACATAAGAACCCGAAGACCTCATCACACTTATCGAACCATTTTTCTTTTTCTTTGATAGAATTTGGCTATTTTTTTGTGCCCATAGTCACTCTATATAACCCTTTATCCTTTAGCATAAGTTAAATATTGAGTTTCCAATCATGATAATTAAAGGGTGTTAAAGGTTTGATAGGACGATTTGGCTCCATGCTTTACTTAGATTGATTGTAGATTTATTTTTGAAATGTGGAAAGAAATATTGAGGGAGAAATGGAAGTGCACACAAGACACGACTCTAGATACCCACTTGTGACTCAATATTTTTACCCCCCTGAATTTTGGCACTTTATAATGATAGTGCGTTAAATAAGTCTAATTGGAACGAAAAATGGCACTTTATAATAGTAGTGTGAAATCATTTCCAATAGATTAGTCTCAAAAAATTATTCACTTTCTAAAAAAATGACACTCAATTTCGAGTTGCCAATCAAAAGATACAATTGTTTTTCGAGTTGTTTAACATGTTGTACAAAGAAGGGAATTTTTTTTGAGAAAATGGGATAGTTTCCAAATTGTCTCAATGCAGCTTTGTCGGTGCCTGAACCAACTTCATGTCGACTATAAATATGCCCAATTTCGCCTCCGTGGGCGAAAAAAAAAAAGCCCCTCTTTGCACACACCTATGCAAGATTAGGGTCTTTCGAGGCAAATTTTTTTAGCAAATTCAACTTTTGGTGATTTTCTTAGCATAAAATGTTAGCAAGCTGAATGTCACAATTACATTTGGTTGTAACATAGAAGTTTTAATCATATATATAACATTAAATGTTACTATTATGATGTTACAATTCTTATAGTACTTATGTTATAAACAAGAAAGAGATAGACTCCTAGACTCCTATTTGCATAGAACAAGGGAAATGCTAGGTCTCATTTGGTGTTGTGGTGGTTTACTAACTTTGTAACAAACACTAGTTGTTGTAAACACTTGGGACAAGTAACATGTAAAACAATGTGTAATAACTACAAGTGGAAAGAAGATTGCAAACAGAAAACAATAACTTCAACCCTTATGAATGGTGAGTGTGACCAAACAACAAATGGAAACCGTTGAAACCTATTGGATGTGACTTTAACCAGAATTCGTAGGTGTTGACAACAATGTAAAGACCATGGCTTGAGTAGATTGTTTGGATATTCCAAACAATTACCAGTGTGTGAAGCCGTCCCTGCAGATCAAAAACAGTGATCTCACTTTCCTTGGAGAGAAATGTGACCTGCAAAAAAAAATTTGGCAACCAAAAACTTAGCCTCGACTAGTGATAAACCACAATGGCTTGAAAATACTGATCCAAAAACTACGAACCAGTTACCACTTGGAAACCATAAACGGTGACTTGTGTGACTTTGACGGCCTCTTCAAACTAGAAAATAGCGACTTAAGTTCTATGAAACTGACCTTGTGTGAAGAGTCGGCTTTGCAACCTATAAAAATGACTTTGACCTTTTGGTGTGAGCAGTGATCTAGCCGCGACCTGCAGAGACTGGAAACGACTAGGCTTGAAACGACTTTGAAGCCCTTAACTTTGGAAACCATGATATGGCTATGGAATCCACATATATCTATAGAAACTATTGAAAGGAGCAAGTGTCCAGGTAGCTTAGAAGATGAAACCAGATTTGTATTTAAAGTTGATGTTGCCCTTGTGGAATGGCGACACAAAGTGATGAAGCCTCCTAACAATAAGGAAACGACATGCTCTAGATGGTGACTCCAATAGAGTAGCCTATGAATCAGCCTTATGCTTGGGTCGATCTCTGCTTGTAAATCATCATGCAAAGGTAGCTTCCACCAAACGCGACTGGAATGCAAACAACAATCTTCAAACAGAACCAGAAATCTTCAAACAACTGAGGACATGAAACCCTTGACTTTGTTGGGCTTTCAACCTGCAGAAAGAAGTCGACGACCTCAAATGGCAAGCCTCAATAGTGAACAATCCAAAACCATCAAGACCACACAAAACCCTCAAACCAGGTGAACCAGGGAGGTCGTGAGGCCAAACAAACTCTCAAACTTGTAAAAAATCTTTCAAATTTGTGAAAAATCTATTGCAGCTACTGATTATTAATTTCCTATCTTATAAGATTATTTGGCTGCCGAAAAATTAATTAATTTACAGCAAATATTAAATAATAACACAGCTGCAACTTCACGGAAAAATCACGGAGATAGAAAAATAAAATCAACACAACATTTTGGACAAATTGTCCCTGGAAAAACCCCGAAGGGAAAACCAGTACTGCAGATGAGGAACTTTATTAATTCAAATCAGGAAATACATAGACTGCTTGCCTCTTATTGGCAGAGCTCTGGCAATGATCTCCTCCGGAAATTCTTCTCCCAATTTCTCCTATAGAAATTCCACTACTGCTGTCTCGAACGCTATCGCTGCGCCCTTGCTCTCACTGCAAATCAATTTGCTATCACCGCAAATTTATTTATTTGCTATCGCTGCAAATACTTCTCGGATCTGTGTTCTCCAAATGCCTATTGATCCTATTTTATAATCCCCTCATTGAAAACCAATGGCCATGATTTAATTTTAATCAATGGCTAGGATTAATTAGACTCTAAACCCTAATATCTAAAAGTCTCTCGAGAAATCAATTATCTAGGTATGGAGATAATTATTCCAGCTGTGTTTCCAGCCTCGTAATCACCACCCGAGACTAGAACACCTGTCCAAGCTACATAAAAATTAACAAAATTTTGCTTGGAAATTTTGCCACAAAATGACCAGATTTGGTCAAAACTAAAAAAGTTGCCAAGAAATCTTGCCCGAAGTGAGATTTTTCTAAAAAAAATTGTTTTTTCGATAAAAACTCCTAGCTCTACGAGGGTCTTTTGACTTGGCTATGGGCAAGATTTGCTATAACGGGCAGAATTTTGCATGCAAAGCTCTGATACCATGTTGGGAAAAGCGAGGATCAACAAGCAATAATACAACCACAAAATTGTTTTCCACACAATATACCAAATTACATTGCCAAAAGATGAAAATTATGTACATAGACCCTTGCTTAAATAGGAAAGCAATAAGAGGTGAGAAGGTCGTACACAATGACTGAGTAACCCTCTAAAGGTGCAACACTTGTCTACTCAAATGACACATGTTTGAGCAAGTGGCAAGTTTGCATGAAGTAGGTGTCTCATAAAGGTGAGTACACATGTCTTCTCCACATGACGCGAGACAAAAAGGTAAGAAGCCAAAGTTGGACTTAAGCTAGTGTGAATAGAAGTCTCCTAGACATGCTTAAAGCTAACTAGATAGATAATGTCACTTTTCACCCTAACATTTTTTTTTGCCAAGTGTGTGATATGCGGCAATAAAACCAAAAACAATCTTGTAATCCATGACCTCTATTTGAAAAATGAATGCATTGAATATAACTTGTTTGTGGCAGCTTGTGTAGATAGAGGTTGCAGATTACAAGATTGAATATAGTTATCCAAGAGGAGTCTACTTCTCTAAGTAAATATTATTGTTTATGATTATATTAATTTTGTATTTAGGAAGGACCTAATTAATTGTATGCCTTCCTAGGGATACAAAATAAGTACACCCAATAAGCACAATGTAGTCTATACAAAATCTAGGGCTATCTTGTTTTCACGGGTCTGTAGATGTGTATTTGGGCATGCATAGAAATCTAAAACTTGTAGTTGTTAATATGTGGTGACTGATCATGCTACAGGAGCTGCAAGTACACGTAACAAGGTAAATTTTGGTGACTTTGTCAGCGAAGTTTCCCCCTAGAATAATTAACGAGGGAGTGCAGGGGGCAAAGCCCCTCTTGCGAGGCCCGGGGGCTTATCCCCCCAGTGGGGGCCCGAGGGCAGAGCCCACGGTGGGGGTCTAGGGGAAATGCCCCCAACAAAGTGCCCCCGATGCAAAAATTGGCCTATATTTAATAAAGGCATCGATAGTTAGTTTGTTATTGGTGGACATGTAAAAAGCCATTTTTGTTAACTGCCAAAGAGGCTTGATAAATAGCGGATAGAGAAGGTGAAAAGCCAAGAGGCACGATTGAGATTGCAATGCATTTCATGTAGCATAGCAGCGGTATTGAGCTGCGAAGATTGCTAGTTGTAATCAATTTGTTTTGTTGGATAATGAAATTCTGGACGGTTGTTTTGTGGATGTAGCCCACATTAGGTGAACCACATTAAATCTCTGTGTTCATTTGTGTTATTCTTCATTGTTTATTTTTGTGTATTAAATATGCATATAATTGGTAATTGTGATTACTCCAATTTGCCATTGAAACCCTAACATAATCCTAACACTAGCATCTCTGAAACCATGATGATTGCATTCATATAGTCTTCAAGTAAGTTTTAGATGTGTAACATTCTTCTATACCCTTGTATGGAAATGGAGTCCTATCTTTTAAGACTGTCAAAAGCATTAATGAACTGGAACATGAAGTCTTATTCTAGATTTGGAGCATTTGATGTTGTAGAGAAAAGCAACTAAAAGGAAGACACAATCTACAAATGTTACCTTTGAGCATTTGCACACTTTCAAAAATTGTAAATAAATGCATCTTCATTTTTTGTAAATATTAAATACAAAAGGATAGATACCTACCAATATTTATAAACACACATGTACATTTGCAATATCTCCAAGTGGACTCCTCTTTCAAACATTAAATAGTTAATGTAAAAAATGGTAAAATGCATTATACATTATATATTTTTATTTCTCTATCATTGTAAAAAGCTGTAAAATACCTAAGAGCTTGATTTTTCCCTTTATTAGGGTATGGTGATTTTTTGTTGGGTATGTGAATTTGTAGGGGGTTTCAATTTTTTGGTTGTTAATGTGAAAATTGCAAATATACACAAGTAACATGTGTGTGTGCGTGTGCATGTGCGTGTGCGTGCGTGTGTGCAAGTTGTTACAAATTTACTAAATTTTTTGTTGTAGACATACTCATGCCAAAAATCTAATTATGTGGATGCTTAAATTGTTATAGAAGTGTTTTTTTTTAGGTATTGTAGTGCACAAATAAAAAATGTATACATTGAACTATATATCTCTATATACTATATACATATAGTTGTATGTCTATAACTAGAATTTAACATATTTTCTTACAGGTACAACATAGTATAACAATATTTCAGTGTAAGTTTCTGGCAAAAACTGTGTATTGCTTTTTTTGCATCAACATTTCGGATCACACTCTGTGATCCATCATCAGGATGAGAAGAAGAGAATGGAAAAAAGAAATACACAGTTTTTGCCAGAAACTTACACTGATATCATGGACTGTGGAAATATCATGACTACAATAACAATATTTGTTTGGCAAGTCCCTTTAACAACATCATTGTGGAAAGTAAGACTTAGGGAAGAGAACATCTAGAAGATACAGAGCAAGTTGGTGTTGTCGAATCTTTATTCCCACCAATAGCTAATCATAATTTCAAATTAGATAAAGACATGGGGAAGAACATTTGGTGAAAGTGATAATGGGTAGTGCAACATCCAAGAAGGTGTGTATTACAATAGATGAAGAGACAACTAGAAACAAAGAGCAAGTTGGTGAAGCTTTTTTGTATGTAGATGATGAGACAACTAGAAACAAAGAGCAAGTCGCTGTTGCCAAGACTTTATTCCCACTAGTGGCTAATCATGGTTTCAAATTAGATAAAGACACAGGGAAGAACATTTTTTGAAAGTGACAGTGGGTAATGCAACATCCAAGAAGGTGTGTGTTGCAATAGAATGGATAAAAGTGGATAGTGAGGCCACAATTATAGATGTAGATGATAAACATCTTTCAATTAGGGTGTAGTGTCAAAGAAGTCGAGAATGCCGACTAGCAGTTTAAGGTTGTGATTACTAACCATTACAAGCACCAACTGAAGGAGACCACTGATATTTGTAATAGACAAGGAGGAGGTAGAAATCATACAATTATCCAAAGATATGGTTGATATTAGTTGTGGACTCCAAGTTATTCAACTGAAGTATTATGTGGTACAAATAAGTCAAACAAGGCCAGGCCCATTCAAAAATAGGATATCATGAAGCTTGTCGTGTGTCACAGTCCAATTTTGTACTTGACATAGTGTTGCTTACTTTGTAGATATTACATAGACATATATGATGTTATGATGATGATATATCTAGCATTATGAACTAAATACATGGTTAACTTTTTCCATTGCATAGTTAGAAATGTGTTTTGATATGTTTGAAATATGTTATAGTAGCATGACTTGATTAATGGGATATCGTATGTTTATATATTGATATCAATCGATGTTATCTAACTACAACTTGGATGTATGAGTGTGACAGGATCCACCACAACCTCTCACCAAAAGGGAGAGTATCATAGAGGAAAAGGACCTAGCAATTTAAGGCCATCATGCATGATACCACACACATGCACTAGTTGCATTTAATATAGTTGCATATAAATTGGGTTTATGATTAGTGTGGTTAGTCATTTGAGTATAAGATATGATTCTCAATGATTTCATTCTTGCGAACAGTTAAAATTATTTAGTTTTAGAAAGGGAAAAAATTATATATATATATATATATATATATATAGGATGTGCGTATACGTGTATATGTGTGTATATATATAATGTAGCTTTATCTTAATTAAATTAGATAATGATATAGATATATTTAAATATATCTATGTGTATATTTATTGAATCAAACTCTGTGTGTGTGTGTGTGTGTGTGTGTGTGTGTGTGTGTGTGTGTGTGTGTGTGTGTGTAAAAAGGAAATAGTAATGGTCACGTTTTATTTATCAGCCATTTATCATTGACAAAAGTGAACAAATAAATTATTTTACTCCCTAATGGAAACAAGGGGAAATGAATAAAATTTATATTAAAATATTTTAGCAGTTGTAGTCTCTCGTTTATGACATTTGTTGGTTTAATTGGATTTCTTCTTTCAATAAATGTCATGAGTTGTAGGGCCCAAGGCCACCTGGAACCTTCTAACCATTACCTATTGATGAGAAAACATAATGCTTGACATCTGTAACCTTTTGAAGGACATGGGTAAGAAAATGTGAAGGAAGGAAATTTGGGGATAAGGAGTAGGAAAGTTGTCGGGAAATAGGGACAGAAGACAAGGAAAGGGAATGAGAAAGGGGAGTTGCAAGAAGATTTAAAATATTACATAGACTGGAAGCTTGAAATAGGTATGAACAACAATTAAATTCATACTATTACTGGCATTTGATAAGTTCTATGCCTTCTCTGAATGAATATTTTGGTAATGCTTTGAGTTTATAACCTGACTGGATATCATCATGTGTAATTTTTTTTAAAACTATCATATCTGCAATTGCATAAGAATAAATACATGTTGGAAAACATATTGTGCAAACGGTTCCAAAATTTATGCCTACAAACTATGAATTGTTTCAAGAGCATAATAGAGAACAAAATAGTGAATTCTCCAGTACAAACTAATACAGTAAGCTGGCTATTTCAAAGCCATAGAACACAAAATATATAGCTATGGATATGCCCATATTGGCATACTGAAAGCCCTTTCATCTATCAAATGAGATTTTCATTTTCTATCTAAACAGATTCTTTTTTTTAAAGAAGAAATGAGGGGCGAGCCTCTTACCTAGCCACCCACTTCTATCCAGGAAAAAACAAACTACTACAAAATATATTTAAACCCTTAGCTTTTCCCTCTTAGGCGCCAGAAGGGACAGCAAAAGAGAGAGAAATGAGAGGATTTTGATGGCTCAGCCAAGACATCATCCAAGGTGTGGCCTAGGTAACCTGTGAAAACCAAACAAAAACAACACATTGCAACAATAGAAAATAGGTGCCCAACTCTGCTCAATCTGCCATAAAAGCCATGAGATCTTCCTTCTCAGGTGCCCAAACTGTGAAGAGAAAGAAACCTGCAAATTTCTACTTGTAGCCATACTAGGAGTGAGAAAAATAGGCATGTGAATTAGAAGGAAAGCCTAAATAAGGCACCCAACAAACCCTAGTCAACTATTTGTTTTTGGCAATTGTTATTGATTTTTTTCCAAAGCTTTGATATTGTTCGGGAATGAAAGAATTAAAAGTAAAACAAAAAAATCAAGTCATGCTTGGCTAATGTTGAATAAATTATAATTTAAAATAAAAAATTGTCTTTATACTTTGATAAACAAAAGGATGAATTATATAAGCCTAATTATGCAACTCATGCAGAGAACTCATTTTAAAAAAAGAAGACTTGTCTATTGCAATTTTCTATATACTATTGAGTTGGATTTGATATTTAATGTCAAAAGGCATGCATGATATGGTGTTTGATGGTATGGTTCCAAGCATAATATGTTCTGAAGGATTGGAACTGCTTATTAATAAGCATGGAACTCTTAGGTTGGACAAATGACCTAACTAGTTCACCATCACATGGATTTATGGTTTGCATTTATATAAGTTTACATGTTAGAAATGGGTAGGATGCATTAGGTACCTATATACAACTCTAAAACTCACTATGAACAACACTTACAATGCATCACAATATATAGGAGATGATGAACCAAGAAGATGGCATCTAAACTTGGGATTCTCAATCTTGCACATGCAATCAAACATTTAATGACCTCTTACACACCTCTTACACCTGTCATAGAGCATCTTCTAGATGCATGGGTGCCCAGGGTCAAAAATAGCTTCTTACACCTTAATTATTGTTGTCATAATTGTCATAGAATCTTATGACAACTTACAATTGTCATAGATGCTCTTACAACTTATGATAGTTGTCATAACACCCTAAAAATAGGTAGATCCTCAAGGTGGCACCTAGATTCTCCCAAATCACCTTTTTACCATTTTCATGATGCAAACAATAAATGTAACTCTGTAACTCCTGCTAGTAACTCTAGAATTACCGAAAATAGTACCTCCATAATTACCATAACTAGTAAATATCTTTTACTATTGTCAGTGAAACTCAACATCCCTTATGGGTAAAGTACAAAAAATAATAGGAATAAATAAACATGGAATTTACAAGGTTGATGGAACCTTAACTCCAACACAATCTCCAAAGAAAAAACTTCTTCCAAGACAAAGAGTGGTATCTGATTCTCTAATTTAATCAAATCTTTCATGATCTCAGACTTTACCACAAGATTCTCAGATATGAGTCCAAATATGGGATGAAACCTTTGCAAAAATTGGAATTCTTCATCTTCCATAAAGAGCTCATCATCATCCGCAGATTCCCAAAAGAAGCATCTAAAATTTCAAGGATGAAGCAAGTATACCGAGCTATAATCCAACTCAGAAGATGATGATTGTCATGGATTTCCATCATATGGTATGGCATATCCTTAACATAGCAGCTACATATCTTGCTTAGCATATTATCAATTATGGAAAACAATTCCTTGAAGTTGAAGTCAGAATTACTAGTTTTGCTTTGAATTCTTTGATGTTCTCTATATACTTCCTCACCTTTGAACCTTTCCATTTCCCTGCGCTCCTCTTTTCAAAAATGGTAAGGGCCGATGGAAACCGTAACATCATAAAATGTGTACACTAGCATTTTACACTTAGTTTAGCACTCGGGTGGACCTAAAATGTAAATACACTTGTTAATTAGGACCTGTTATAACACCTTTTTGAACATTAAGCATGCATTTCTTGATCTCGATGCACAAAACCCAGAAAAGTAATTATAAGGCAAGGCTAAGCACACTTTAAGTGCCTTATCCTAGGGTTTGGGGCTAAAGGACCTGGGCACTCAAGCACCCTTGTACCCTCTTTAGCCTTGGCCTAATTTGTGGCTTGTCAGCTTGGGACCTCTTAAATGATTCCTAATGTCGGCCTCATGTGGTTTAATTATTAAAAAATCAATGGGAATGCATATAAAAGCAAGTTAAGCCATTCATTTGAACATCTAAGTAATCTAGGCACTCTCACACTCTCTCTTCTTCTTTCTCATGCTCTCTACTCTTCTCTAAAGCTCTTTATTGTGGATTGTTGTTGCAACACTAACTTATTGCAGGTTTTGTGAAGATATTTATACTTCTTTGGGCTACACCAATTCCTTGAGTCAAGTCGTGATGCCACATCAAGCATGCTAGGGTTTTCATGCTCATGGTGATTTCTTTCCATCATGCTTTGTTCTAGCATTCCATTCTACTTCATATTTACCTCTGCCCTCCTAGGGCACGCGCTCTTTATCTGTCATCTTTGCTATTATGGAGGTGGAAACACCATTCATGAAGCTTTACTAAGGCAACCTCCTAAGTAGCACCCAACCATCTTCCTTCTTGTGTGTGTGCAGGTCAGATATGGAGGAATTGGCCGAAGATAAGTAACAGAGAGCGAGAACACAGGAAGGTGAAGACATTGGAGTTATCATAGTCTGAGAACCCTAATCAGGGTCTAGGGTACCCAAGCACCCTTGTCCTAGGTATTTTTTCCTCTGGATTCAGGTTTTGACTCGATCCCCAATCTTTGCTATTCATTTGGTTTTTGGGTTTTTGCTTCCGACAGTCTGTTATGCTCTAATCTTTGTCAACTAGGGTTTCATGTCTTTGCCTTAGCATGATTGATTGGATTTGGTTAATTTATTCTGTATACAACAAAATGGTAGAGCTCCTATAGTTTAGCTTTCCTTCTTGGGTTGAATCTAAGCTCAGCTTGTGTCCTAATGTTTATAGAAGAGAGTTTGACCTAGTTTGATCTATTGAGCTAGTCTCTCTTTTCTACACTACATTTTGGTGAACTCGTCATGTTTCTTGCACTTTGGAATCCTTCTTGCATCAGATCTGAGCTATTTTCTACATTATCTCTGACTATATTACATTTATTCATCATTTTGCATAGTTATATAGCTTAATTTTGCATTATTTCATTATTAGGGTTCGAAAAAACCTTGCATTTTTAGAAAATCTAGCTAACCTTCAACCTAGGGTTTGTAGATTAGTGTGTTGTTTCAGAGCTTGTTGCACGGATAGGTTGATTAAAGGAATTTAATTTATTATACCTTATCATCCTTTCTTTTCTAAGACATTCTTGCATTTGTGTTGGGTGAATATTTTTTCGTCAACTTACTGACGGCAAAATGGTTATATCAACCACAGTGTGATGAGATAAATCTCTCCTCTCAGCAAGGGGAGGCTCCCTTTTTACTGTTTATTGAAACAAAATTACACTACTTTAAGCTAACAATATTTACATTAGCTCTAACCATGTAGGGGGTGTGTTACATCCATCCTTTTCTCTTCTTTCAGAAAATATGTTTATAATGTTTCACAATAATATTCAATAATGCTTCTACACTTCTAATATTAACCTAAACAGTAATCACCAATATTCTTGTAAGTTGAAGCACAAAGTCTACAACTCACTTCACAAAAAGATTCACGAACCAAGTGAATAATCTCAAGCACAAAGTCTTCAAATTATCCCTAGAAAGATTTTAAAAGTAACCGTATCACCAGTTGGAGCACAAAGTCTGTCAACTAACAATACCACTGATCCACGCGAATGTAATTGAAAATCATAGCACAAAGTCTACAAGTCCTCAACACAATTCATGTACAAAGTGAACAACTACAAGCTCAAAGATTTATAATCCTTCACCAAGAAACACTTTCAACACACATAGATTCAAGGAAATAATATAACACAGTTTATATAACTTATCTTGAATGTCCTCCAATCGTAATAACCAAATACCACTTTATCCAATCAATCAACAAGAGAAATCAGCAAAAATGCCATATGTACATCTTCACTCATACAAATTTGATTCAACACAAAGTTTGAGATCAAAATTTGCCTTCTTTATTGATTGGAATTGATCTTGTAATTTGAACACAAAGTCTCAAAGTTGAGTCACAATTTGGGCAGCACTTTGTTGCATAAGATTAAAGATGATAATTACATAGATGCCCTCTTTATTTATAGTGAGAGGCCGTGAGGAAAAATAGGGAAAATCTAACTACTTTGACTTATTCCACAAAAGAGTCCTTATTGATTTCAGACTTCCTTTGCTTTCACATGTAATTACATATTGAAAAAGTACATGTAAATATGTCTAAAACTAAATACAAAAGACATAAAAACTAATAAAAATATACTAAGGCACGATCAACCTTCTTCACCATATTTCTTCATTATAACTGCTGCTTGCTTTCCAATATCTATTGCATTATAGAATTTTTGATCCTTTGAGACTGATTTCAATGCGCCATTAGCATGTCCACTTGTATCAACTTATTGATGATCTATTGGCTCTGGACCATTGACATGATGTTTGCAAAACATGGTATGGTTGAACTCCACTGAAGAATGTTGATCCTACTGATTTTCCCAAATGGCTTTCAGCTCTGTGTTCTCGACTCCAATCACTTGTGCACTAGATAATGATATTTTTGTCATCCGACTAACTTGTGGGAAAAGAACCAATTGGATCCCATGCAACTCCTTTGACAAGGCTAGTGTGACCCTACACATCTATAGTGTGGCCTCGTAACATCGTCACAACTTTTCAATTCTCAACATCTGAATGTTCTCCACCCCCAAATTCACAACAATGTGTACTTCAAAAGAACGCAATCTGAATATGCTTTCAATATGATAGAGTGAATGATCCATCTACAATAGACTGTTGCAGCCCTAAATTAAATTACCTACTTGGAAGAGTCATAAACCTAAATGAACTTCATGACTTCAACCCTTTAGGTGGATGCCAAAATTTTTCCTCCAAAGGGTTAACAATAATCAGCAATTCTTTTGTTCTTTCCACAACTTCATGTTGGCATACTGATCATCAATTGCATTTATTTGTATCCAAGACAAGAGAAAGAAGAAATGCATCTTTAAATTCTAAAACTCAAACCAAGCTATCAAGAGCTACTTGAACTGATGAATTCTTGGTTGCTTGATCAGAAGTTGTAGTCAAAACCCAAAGCATCCTTAGAACTTCTACAGTATCATCAAGATAATATTTTACTTTACTGGGCTTCTATCCAACTATACATGCAAATACTTCTATTATTGGAGAAAGGATATCTACTCTTGGAGAAAATGTTTCAGATTTTGTAGGAAATGTAGATTATGTCATAGCAATTGTAATAGCCTCAAACATGTCATCATCTGATCTTATCATCTCCAATGCACATTACAAATTCAGGATGTTTGTTCCTCTGTACCATTGTTGAAAGAAGTTGTTATGCCACAAGCCCTTTACTTATGTTCTGGAGTTTGACTTCTACAATATGATGACCACTTTTGACAACCACATGCTCATTGGAAAAGACACTCTTTGAAAAAGTTCCTTTGCCTGACAAGAACCAAAATCTGGGTCTGCATCACGATGATGCCAAACCAAAGCACTCTCCTTTTCTTCTATTGTAGATCTATCAATAGTTTCAATATACAATTTCATGACAGGCAATGCAATATCTCTCCAGCCAAAGTCTGCACCCTGTACACATGTTTCCCATTCTGCATCCCTAGTACATCTTAGAAAGTAACCATGCTCTTTTTAGGAGCATTTGGACCAGCTCCGTGTGTCTCATCTAATCTGGGACTCCCCCTGGCCTCCATTTCCAGACTTCGAAACATAATCTGTTGGTTTATAGCTATACTGTTCTGCATCAAAATGATGCCATACAAGTTGATGTACTAGTGGTGAGTCGGCAAAAAAACAACACCTTCTGCATAGAAGGACATTGCTTTTGGTGGCATTGAATTTCTGCTTGTTTCCTCCATCTCTTGACTAGCTTTGCATACAATCTCACTTTCTAAGTATTGGACCTAAACAATCTCATTAGGCCTTTCCTTTTATTGTTTCCCTTTGATTGACTGCTTTCCTCATTACCTCCAGTTCCCTGGTGAGCCACTGCTTATAGACTATCTAAAAGATAACCTTTGACTACCAACAACCTTGAAATCATTCTGATGTATTTCCCGTTCATCTTGATTCTTTACATTCTGTTCTTTTGATTGATGCACTTCTGGCAGATATATAAGCTAGGAGTATGCATCAAAAGGGTTCATGACAAGTTGAGAGTATGAACCTTCTTCCACAATGGAACCACACATAATCTTGTCGAGGGCCCCTTGAACTACTCTTTCAGATTCTGAATCTAATGCACTTGTAGCTTCATTGAGGAGAAGAACTGAAGATCTTTAAGAATAGCCCATGAAATTGCAATCCTTTATTTTGGAAAACTTTCTTGTGCATGGGCGACAAAAAATGCGCCCTTGCATGTGAAGGATAAAACTTGCACACATGTTCAAGCGGCAAAAACATCCGCCAGTGCATATTATACTTGGTGTGGCAAAACCTTGATGTGCTCAGGTGAAAAAAAAAACACCGCTTATGCATCTTTGAAAGATCTAAACAAGATATCATGTGTATCGGCGGTAAAAACTACTGCTAGTGTATTGGTAGAGTTTACAAATACGCATCGACGGGTATTTTCGTCGATTATGCATATGGAAAGGGGTAGATCAATGCTTAAGCGGCAGAAACCCATGCTTTTACATGTGTAATAATTACAAGAGTTTGTGTATGGGTGGTTTTTTCTGCCGACCCCACACTTAAGATGTAAATCACAACTGCAAAGGCGGTGAAATCTACCGCCACGCAAACTCAAGCATTAGAAAATATGATGAAAATCACCAATGACACAAAAATGAAGCAAAACATACAGAACAACGAAACGCTAATCATGAAACAATATATCCTTCAGTGAAGAAAAGATGTTTGTAAAGCAGAAACATGAACTTTAAAACAACAATTAGGGTTTTAAAAAAAATGAGAATGAAGGATTGACAAAAAAAAATGACTTCATAAAATGCAAATAGTCATTCATTCTTCATGGAAACTCTAAATACAAAAATGACAAAGATGAAATGAGGAAATCAAAAGCTTTCCCGATATAAGCTCAGAAAAATAAACGGGAAACCCCAATCAAAATCACTGTTGAAAACCATTCGAACAATTTATATTGGCAGCTTGGGCAATCTCAGGGATGCAAAATAATCACGAGATAGAAGAAAATGAAAAGAAAAAGAGTTAAAATACCTTTTTAACCCTCAAAATACATCACTTGAAATCGCATTAATTACACATGAGTTCAACTTGAAGTGACTTAGGAGATGTCTCGGCAGTGAATTTCACCACTCGCGCACATACAAGGAAGATAAGATGCATGGGCGGCGATTTTTGCTGCCCCTGCACTTAAAAAGTGAACAACATGCTCGAGTGACGATTTTAGCCACCCCTACATCTTACAAGGTCCTTAACATGCACAGGCGGCACAAAATGTTGCCCTTGCATGAAAACAAAAAAATATTTCTAACTCCTGAAACTGCAAAAACCCAAGTTTGAAAACTTGCATAGATCCTGATAAACCGATTTGAGAAGATATTTGAATGGATTCTTAAGGGTTCGAGGACTACGTAAGAGGGTGAAGTGATTCACCTCGGTTTGCATACTTAGAGTTGTAGGATACGAAACAGACTAGTTTCGTAAGGGTCATCCTACAAAATGAGTACAACAAATTTTGAGGATAACAATTTGTTTGCATTGGAAAAGTGAAAAATTAAGCATTTTAGGCTTGCAAAAAAGGTCATATTTATGCATTGTTTTCATTGCAAATGTTTTAGATCATCATAAAAAGATTTAAATTTCTAATTTTTACATCAGATCTGGTTAATATTACAGTATATAATTGTTTCATAGTGTTGCATCTTGCATTTAAAATTCTAATTTGCTAGGGTTTTGTAAACAAAGTTGCATTTTTGGAAAACCTAATCAAATTCAAAACCTAGGGTTTGTAATTAAGATCTTGTTTTAGGTTTTGCTGCTATCATTTACATTTCAAATCTGATCTTGCATTGTTGTGTCATGTCATAAATATCATTTTTTTTCAAAAAGAGTTCTTGCATCGAAAATGTGTTCAAAATCTAGGGTTTTGATGGTAAACCCTAGCTAGTCTTGCATTCAGTGTATCTCTATCAAAGAAAAATTCTCTAAATCTTTGTTGAATTTAAGTGGATACATCATTTAGGCACTTCTTTTTTACATACTAAACATCTTACATTTGCAAGACTTAGTTGTTGTGGTTACCAAGAATATCACATTTTTGGAAGACCCCGCTTCTCTTGCACTTGTAGGACTTTGATTGCAATCTTATTGAGATATTGGTTGTACTTGGTTAATGAATTGTGCATTGCTTCTCCATATCATATTTGCACAATATATTTCATAATAGACGCTCTTGGTTGTTCATCTTTGGAATCTTTGTATGCATACATTATAGATACGAAACTTTTTATAAATTCATCAATATGCATCCATAATGTCTTAAATCACACAGCTTCCATGTACGATGTTAACATTTATAAATGTTCTATACATGAAATCCTTTGTTATATGTCTGATTTTGATAGCTTCAAAACTCTCATGGGTACATATCCTTTGATGTTAAAGGACTTTACTAATTTCATCTCCATGAACTGTCATGAGAAAGATAATGGTGATAGTTCTTCTTCTACTTCTACTACGATTCATAATGATACAATTGACATCATCTCTAAGGCATGTGATGGTGACTTAGCTTTGCCTACTTCACCCTATTCTTTGGATCTCTCTCCCAAAAATGAAGACATTTTGGTGCAAGAGGATGAGATCATTAACATACTCCCTAGTCTCTCTTCTAGAGATAATGTTGAACATACTATTTCTACTTCTACCATAGCACACGATATTTCTATGGATCATCCTATGGATATTCCACCTTTGATTTAATGTTCAAGCACCTTGGATATCACCAAGGAAGTGAAGACCCTTGATCTTCCTCCTTTGGTTGAATGTTCAAGTACCTTGGATATCACTAGAAGGATGTGAAGACCTTGGATATTTCTCCTTTAGTTGCATGTTCAAGCCCCTTGGACATCACTAAGGATACAATCATCAACAATTGTCTTAACAACACTTCACCCTCCCTTCATTTCAATGCTCTCCCTTCAAATAATGAAGCATTAGTGGATGAGGAGCAGTCACTCACATTAAATCCCTTGGGGATGGATGTTGAGCTTACTCAAAAGGAAAACAATGTTAGTTCAATCATCATTAATAGACTTATTCCACCCACTAAGGGGATAGTGAATAAGTGTACTAATGTTCCTAAAATCATTGTGCACGAGGCACCTAATACGCCTTCTCACTTCAAACTGGTGATTACGGTTCAAGGTGATCCAACACCACCTTGACCTTGGGTTACTATCTCAATATTGCAAAACAAATTACTCAAAAGAATCAAGAATCACACAATCACTCACACATATAACACCGGCAATAAAAGTAAGAACGCACCAAGTGTGCCCATCTCTCTTCCACCTTCTCAACCTATCCTACCTCAAGCACCTCAACTTCCTCCACCTATTGGTAAAGATCAATATGATCTTGTCGAGCAGCTTTGTGCTACTCTGACTAAGATCTCTCTATGGGATTTAATACATACATCGCCTACATACCATGGAATGCTCCATGAGGCTCTACAAAAGGTAGTTGTTCCACCTTCTACTAGACTGAATGATGTAGCATCTCTGCTTAGTTGTATGCATGCGACAACATTAGATATATCATTTCAACAACATGAATTACCTCCCATAGAAATTCAAAACCAATATGAACCTCTTATGATATTCATCGTATTGGGTAATAAGAGGATAAGACACACTTTGATTGATGGTGGATTAGGTCTCAATTTTTGTGGAATAAACTTGTTAAATAAACTCAATGTTGATACATCTCTCATCAAACTAGATAAAATGAACATTCGTGGCTTTGATAATGTAGATAGACAATCACTAGGTACCATCACCTTAGATATTAAGGATGGACCTGTGACATTGCCTACCACTATCCATGTCATGCCTAATTCTCTTTCATACAATCTTCATCTTGGTAGACCGTAGATTCATGTCATGGGGGTAGTCCCATCTACCCTTCATGGTTCAATAAAATTCATCTTTGAAAATGAAATACATACAATTAAAGCTGATTCATTTCTAAAAAATTGCTTGCAAACAGAAGCACGACATCAAATTCCTTTAAGTGATTTGATCCCTTCTTTAACAAAAGTAAAACCGGTGCCTTCCACTACTAACAATAGCGTTGATTAGGATAGTTCTAGTCCTTCGAATGTGTTTTTCGGTGATGATTGGGGTCCATTAGATTTTACACCCTCCTTTGTGGGTGAATATAAAATCTCACCCTCACACCCAAAGACCTCGAAAGTAAATGAAATTTCTTCAACACAATCTCTTACTCCTACAAAGTTTAAATTTAAGATTAATGATGATGGAACCTTTAACATAGTTGAAGATTCACCTTCTTCTACAAAAATGGCGGCCACTTGTGATAAAGTACCACCTAATTCTAATACATGTCGTGGTAGTGATGATGTCTCTTTAGATTTCAACCCCCAGGGGATGGTTGAAGCAAAGGTTGACCCTCCTCACCATGATGAAAAGAATGATCCTTCTTCTTCAACACATTTCAACAAAGATAGTCAAATGACCTCTCCTCTTCCTTCTATTAGAAATAAAACATAAATCAATGTGGAATAATTTCTCAGAATCGTAACAACAAGAATTATGAAGAGAGATAAATAAAGAATAGAAATTAAAATTGTACAATATGAAGACATGATTTCATATGGTTCACCTAATGTGGGCTATTTCCACCAAGAAACTCTTGCTTAGATTAGTCTTCTCACAATTACAATGCACAAATATTGTTTGGATTTGCACTCAACAAACTCTCCCAAATTCACACTTGAATGCACACACTCTATTCACCTTCTCAATTCTTCCTATATTTTACCTATTGTATGTCCGTCTATTTATAATTACATCAATAGGTAACTGACATAGCGGTTTTACAAAACAATGGGTACCAAACCATGGGCTTGTTGCAAGTATGTGCTAATCGGTGTTGTCATTGATGTCAACATGTTTGTGTTGTCATTAGTGTCAACTATGCTCTTGTTTTGTTACTTGAATGTGATGAGTTAGTTTCTTTGTATTGTGTTGTATAAGTGCTGAAGATGATAAGATGTTTTGTTACTTGAATGTGATGAGTTAGTGTCTTTGTATTGTGTTGTATAAGTGTTGAAGATGATAAGAATATGTTCCTGATATTGAGTTTCCAAGTGCTTTTGAGAAAATTTGGTTCATACTAAAGACAGAGTTGTCAAGATGTATTTTGGCTTACATGATACTGTCTGAGTTTTTGCTTCGCATTTCTTCTATGTTGAAGATTGGAGTATGAGATTTGGATATGTTTTAGAGAAGTGTTTGAAGGTGCTAAATCTAGAATTTGGTGGTCTAGATCACTGTGTAGTAGAAGTTGTGTTCAACAGTTTGAAGACTGTATCTAACAGAGTCTCTGAGTTGTGCAGAGGTGTCTGGGAGAAAGTATTTTGCTCTGTATTTCTCTACAGATTAGTTTCAGGTGATGCGGTTCTGCACATATGTTTATAAGGTCCTTAGCTATCTTCATTCCAAAGGATTTGTGACTTGGTGCTCCAGAAAGCAAGTTATTGAGTAGCAAAACTTAACAGTGTTATTTGAAAGCTGTCTTCAAGTGAGATTTGTTGTCTTCAAGTGAAACTTGTTGTAGCTGAATTTGTTGTCTCCTAGGTGATTTTATGTTGTTCGTGGATGTCTCTAGATTGTGTTGAAGGCTTGTGCTTGATCCACAAGCTATGATTGAGTTCTTGGAAGCGTGTGCCTAAGTATTCTTGGTGTTTGCACTAGTTTGGCCGACTTGGGTGCTAACAATCTTTGAGGATGTGTTTCGTGGATTGTAGAAGCATGTTCAAGCATGTGAAGATGTATTTGGGTCCAAGCTAAGCCGTGAAGTGTTTTTATTTCATTCATTTGCTCTGCAAGTTTGTTTAGGTCCAGACCTATTTTGAATTATGTATGTTTTCCGACCTTGGAGACTATTCCAAAGGTTGTAGATTGTATTGCTGACCTTGATGTATGTTCCAAGGTTGATGATTAGTATAAATAAATGTAATAAATCCATGTGTAATGGAGGTGTGTGCGAAGAGGAAAGTGTTTGTGTTGTGAGGTAGGGAACGTGATATGTATTGCACGCTTTAGTGGAACTAAACTCAGGCATGTGGTAGATGCTATCATATCAGTTCATGGTAGTGAGCCATCCCTTTTGGCAGTGAGCCACCCCTTAGCAGTGAGCCACCCCTTAGCAATGAGCCTTTTTGTAGTGAGTAGTCTTTTGGGTAGTGAGCCTCTTTTGTTATTCGATATTGTTACTACATTATATTGTGAGCTAACACCCACCGTGGTTTTTCCCTTTTAGGGTTTTCCATGCAAAAATCTGGTGTTCACGTGTGTATGATGTTGATGTGTTTAAGTTTTGATTTTGCATTTCATGTTTAATCTTCATAACAGATTAAGGGGTTAAAGTAAGTGAATGTGAATGTGATTTTGTTCAAGAAAGTTTAAGGTTTTGATACAACGGATTCACCCCCCCTCTCAGTTGTCTTGTGCCTTCAACAATTGGTATCAGAGCCAAGTTCCTTGGAAGAAAGCCTAACAGCTTAAGGTAGATCTAGGATGATGCATAGGAAGGATGTGTCTCTACTTGAAATATGATAATAGTAAGCTACTTGATCTTTCTTGGATATGTTGTCTGGAATTCAGTTGTAACTTCATTCAAGACTGGCAAACCTAAGGAGACTATGGAAATAGATAAGAAGATTGCTGATAATATGGAAACCGTCTTTGAGAGAAGGAGAAAATTAGATACTGATATTTGCAAGGACAAGTTGTCTCTCAAGTGTTTCAAGTGTGGCAAGATTGGTCATTATGCATCAAGATGTCCAAAGGGAAATTTGAAAAGTAAGAAAGAAGAAAATAAAAGCAAAATACCTAAGAGAACCTATTATGATTTTGAAGACAATATTGACTGCTTGCTCACTAATTCAAAGGATGTCATTTGTGGCACTGAACCTGAAGGATGTATAAAAGACAATAATCTAGAGGTAAGTCCTAATAGTGAAAATACTTCTCAAGAAAAGAATTATTGGGTTATTGATAATAGTTGCTCAAATCATATGACCGGTGATAGAAGTAAGTTTATTAATTTTGAGAAATGTGATGAAGGATCAGTTATATTTGGAGATTATAACTGTACTACTAAGATATGTGGAAGAGGGTCAATTAGTCTCAATGGAAAACATTACACTAATGATGTTCTTTATGTTAAAAGTTTAAGGCAAAATGTCTTGAGTGTTGGACAGTTGTGCAGAAAAGGATACAGTCTTGTATTTCAGGATGATATTTTTGAGATTAGAGAAAAATCTGGAATTTTGTTAGCTGTTGGAAAGAGAACAAAAGGAAACCTTTATCATCTCAAAGAAGGTGATAATTATTTCTCTATGACTTAGATCAGTGAGAGTTGGCTCTAGCATAGGAGATTGTGTCATATCAATCTAGATGATCTGGTAAGAATAAGTTCAAGTCAAATTGTGAAGGACCTACCAGAGATTACAAAACCTAACAATATCATCTGCAAGGAATATCAAGATGGAAAGCAAGCAAGAGGAAGTTTACAAGATGAATAAAAATTCTCTACCAGACTGTTGGAGTTGGTTCATACAAATCTTTGTGGTCCTACAAGAGTAAGAAGTTTCCATGATGACATGTATTTTATGCTATTCACTGATGATTATTCTAGAATGACTTCAGTTATTTTTCTTAAAGAAAAATCAAAAGCTCTAGATGGGTTTAAAGCATTTAAAGCAATGGTTGAAAATGAGTTTGATATGAAGATCAAATGTTTGAGGTCTAGCAGAAGAGAAGAGTTTACTTCTAACAAGTTTAATGTGTTCTATGAAAATCATGGAATAAAAAGGTAGCTATCTAATCCTAGAATCCCACAACAAAATGGAGTGATGGAAATAAAGAATAGGACTATTCAAGTAGCTACAAGAACAATGATAAAGGAATCAAATCTACCAGAAGTATTTTGGAGAGAAGCAATTCATGCTGTTGTCTACATACAAAACAAAGTACAGGTGAAATAAAATGATGCAAGGACTCCCTATGAACTATGGTATGGAAGGACTCCCACAACTAAATATTTCAAAAAATTTGGAAGCAAATGTTTTATCAGAAGAAAGGAAGAAATAGGAAAGGATGATGCAAAGTATGATGAAGGAATTTTTCTTGGGTATTCAACTTGGAGAAAAGCTTACCAATGTAATAACAAGAGACTAGGGAAGATTATTGAAAGTACCAATGTCAAACTTGATGAAGACATGGGTAAGTGCAATAAGTTGGGGGGCCAAAAAGTGGCCAATTTTTTTTTTAAAGTTAAGATATAACGCGCTCACGCTATGGTTTGGTAATGACGAGCCTAAGGCTTGGCAAAACCAAACCATAATGCGCTCGTGTTATAACACGAGCGCGTTATGTTTAATTATATATATATATATATATATAAAAGAATTCTGCTCATTTGATTTCTATTTTTTTCTCTACACCTGCGGCCTGCAAACCCTAAGAAGCATGCTCGCATTTTTAAAGACCCAATTCAACGCCAAAATCTTGTCGATTCATCACGAAAATGCCACCACAACGTCGAGCAGGCCAAAGGAGTGAGTTTTATTTATTTATTTGTTTGAATTTATTCCTAAACAGGTAGGTTTGAGTTGATTTTTGATGTAAATTTCCTTAATTGTCAGGAAATGTTAATGCACCTCCTCCTCCTCAAAATCCACAAAATCTTGAAGAGGAAATACCTATTGAAGAACAACCTAAACAACAAACTCCTCCATCCATTCCTCGACATGCCCCTGGAACACAAAAAAATCTAATGGGGCAAATTGAAAACAATAAAAAAGAAATTGAAGATATAATTGCAAGGTTGAAAGAACCTGCAACTTCAACCTTGCATAGATCTATGCTTGCTCAATCCCTTGAATCTATGTTATCAAATGTAGATTCAATAAGCAAGTAAATCACTAGTTGGACAAAAAAGAGGAGAGAATTTAGAGAGTATTATGCTGATAAGTTGTCATATGAACAAGTTAAAAAGGAACAAATTACAAAACTCGACTTGTGTTTTATTTTCACAGACCCATGAACAAATGAATCTCTACCCCTTACATGCAAGAGGTTCCCTATCCATTGGTGTAACAATCAAGCGATAAGGGACAATTTTGTGCAAAGGTGGTGGATGGTTTTTGACCATCCTCCATCAACAATAATGAGGTCCCGCAATATTTTTTGAGGAAACTCTACTGCAAGTTTGTCAAAAATAAAGAGCTAAATTATTTTGATATGCGAGAGTTCTAGGGTAGAGGTAGGGGGTCAACACAAGATAGACTAGGGGCACGTGTTGACCCACAGCGGCCAGCGAGACGAGCACTTGCTAGACCGGCCCATGAGCACGTTTCTGTCCCTTCTGTTGTGAAGGAGAGTGTTGAGGTCGAGGTACTTCAGTCCATTAGTGCCTTGACCCAAAGCATCTTATAGCATGCTAGTCCTGTAGCACAGCGTGGGCCAGGGGAGAGTTCGAGTATGGTTCCACCCCATACTTGTCGGACTTGCTGTTGGTAGGTGGCGACTGATCAGGAAAGTACTGTACACTAGCCATGTATCCTCGCCGGGGTTTGCATAGTGGCGACTGATTTTTGGGGCCGACATAAAAAATCCTATTTTTATGACCGACATAAGAAAAACCTAATTTTTGTAACCGACAAAAGGGCTTGATAAAAGCGGCTAAGGGTTAGGGTTTTGAGATATTGTATTGTAGCATTTGCAGTGGTATTGAGTTGCAGGGATTGTTGATTGTAATCAGTTTTGATTTACTGGATAATAATATTGGACTCTCTATTTGGTGGATGTAGCCCGAGTTTGGGTGAACCACGTTAAATCTTGTCTCTCGCTGTTATTAATTCTGTGTATTTCTATTTCTCTGTTTAATCTTTATTTGCATTTAATTGATATCTTCTGCCAGCTAACCCTAACACTTGCGGGTTAGCATGTGGTTATGACCCCACGAATAGTCATGACGTAGGTGCGCAGGTTACATTTGCAACTGAGCAGATGGTGATGACAGATGCCCTCCTGAGTGAGACTTTCGGGCTTGATACTTAGGTAAATCTTAGCAAGTTCATTGAATTTAATTTATTAAATTTTATTTTTGAAATGCAAGATTAACTAATTTAGTTTGATGATTTTAATGAAATTTCAGGGTCATAGCGTTGATGTAGTTTTAAGTGGTTCTCCACCTGCATATTACACTACATCATCTACTGTCAGGGTATGTAACTAGTAAACAATTATAAATATTACATGTGAATAGCATCATTATATGAATGGTATTCTAATATCTGATTTTAGATGTTGAATAGGTTAATATTAGAGATTTCACGGCAACACCTGCCAGCGATGGTGGACTTCAAAGCTTCACAAAGGTAATAAAATAAATAGTTTAATAAATGAATTGTACTTACTAGATTTTTGTATGTGACGTGTGTGCTTTATTATGTGTACTTTCGTGCTTAGGTGAACGTGTGTGTATGTTAGGAAACATGATTTGCATCACTATTATAGTTTTTGTAATTGAATAATGTTGTTTTATTTCCAGATGATGTAGGCTGCGGAGACACCTCTCGATGTTCATAGGGCAATGGAGCATGGTGTGTCCTCTGCGATTCATAGCTCCATGCCATTGACGGGGGTATGAGGCAGATTAGTAAATTTCAATTTACATTCATTATTATAGTTGTTTATTTTTGAAAAATCAAAAGATTATTGATTTGAAGTTTAATTTCTATTTGGATGGTTTCTATAGGACATGACATCACCACAGCCTAATCCTGCTACTAAGGCAAGTGAGGAGACAGATTATATGGTAGCGGTAAGTGATTATTTTGTTAAATGTTTCATTTTTTATAACATGTAATTTCTATATATGAATGTCTATACTTTTTATTGTAACAGCTACAGATGCACGAATAACTAAATAGGAGGAGTAACCCTTGGGTTCATAGTAGACCACCCACATACGCGTCTCCATCCCCTAGAAAATCAAAGGCTGCCCATGATCTATTCTCTTCACCAGCCAGAGGGGAATGACTTTTTATTGTGTTCCTTTGTTGTATGCCTATATGGCATTTGTGGACATATATTTTGTATTGCATATAGTTGACATTGTATGCCTATATGACATTCTTGTAAGCCAATCTTTTTTATTGATGGCATCCATACTTGCATTATAAATCCATGTTTGAATGGATATTTGTAAATGGTTACTTCAAATATTTAAAGTCCAATTGTATTACATAGGATGTTTGTTGATCCAATAAGCCAGCTATTGTTATTCAAGTATCACCTAAACCTCATTTTGGAACTAAAAGATAAAATTTGTATTTAAAATAAAAATGAATCATCATGTTGAACAGAAAATATTCATATTCTTTATGAGTTGCTCAATTGAAAATATTCAAATGAGTATGCTGATCCATATTCTTTATGAGTTAGTCAATTGAAAATATTTCTTAATTTCTTGTTATTATACCATATTGGGATGCAAAGAGTATGTTTGTTGTTTTGAATAATATAGTCAAAATCATATGCTTATGAGCTCCTGATGACCATTGTGGTTATTAAATGTAATTCCTCTTGCATATAAGGCGAGGTTATGAGATTACATTGAGTCTTACCTAATTTTAGTATGCAACATAACATTGGGGCTATAGGCTTCCATAAGTCATCAGCAATCAAGGTTCAAGGTTGTCATTGAAGTCAAAGGGTCAAGGTTGTTTGTCATTGATGTCAAGGTTGATGCCATGATGTTGATAAGGTGATACAGTGATTCAAGGTAGGTGATGGTCATGAGGTGCATGATGTTGTGAATATGGTTTTCATGATAAGGTCTCTCAGTTCATGTTGATGTTGCACAAGACAAACATGGTTCATATGATGCAAGGTTCATGTTCATGGTGGATGTGGTTTTGTTCATGTAAGGTTTTGTTGTGAATATGGTTTTCATGATAAGGTCTATCTTGGAAGGTTGATATGATGCAAGGTTCATATTCATGGTGGATGTGGTTTTGTTCATGCAATAAGAAGTTAGAGAAGAAACAAGCTTTCATAATTATATTGATAGTTAGGGTTTGCATATTGGGCATTAAACCATAAAAAGAATCTACTTTTCTTAAGACTTTAAAACCCTTAATTGCCTATCGTGTGTAAAGTACACTTTTGTTTTAATTTAATATTGACTTATAATTAGAAGTTACTATCACTTAAATCAACCTACTAAAGGGTCTTTAAGTCATTAGTTCACTGGCCCTTCAACCTAAACTCAACCGGCATCTCTGGTAAACTCTCATAAGCTCGAGCGCCATATCATAATCGAAGGTCATATTTAATTGATATGAGGGTGGGAAAAAGGATTGGAAGGTCAATATTTAAAAGGAATTTGGAATACAAACAATCATCTCTATGTGGTTGAATTTGATGGGTATGCCTTTATAAAAGGCTAAAAGATAACTTTATGCAGGATATCATGGTATTTGTAGTGTTTGAAGATTGAAGACTAGTCAGTGTTTGTAGCTCGGACTGTTTCAGCATGTTTAGGTGTGAAACAGGACCATGCCTAGCCTAAACGTACCCATTCAGATGCGTTGGAATTGTCAGTTTGGCCGCACGAGGAGAAGAACAAAAGTTACACCCCTTTGCAACTTTACACTGCCTCCTTTTGATAATTTTTGGGGTAGCAGAAAACCTTTCACCATGAGTAAACGCCTCAGAGATATAAAAAACTGAGAGAGGTTATTATAGAGGGACCCTATGTGATCATGTTTCCTTGGACAAAATGTATCTAAGTGACACAGTTTCTGAGTAACAACTCATCAAAGATTGCTACCTTTTTGCACTTTGGACTCTTCAGGGATATTGCCGGTACAATGTAGCTTAGACTGTTTCAGCATGTTTGGGTGTAAAACAGGACCATGCCTAGCCTAAACGTACCCATCCTGATGCGTTGGAACTATCAGTTTGGTCGCATCAGGAGCAGGACGAAAGTTACACCCCTTTGCAACTTTACACTACCTCCTAACAATTTTTGGGGCAACAGAAAACCTTTCACCATGGAAAACAACTCAAAGATATAAAAAATTGAGAGAGGTTATTGTAGAGGGACTCTATGTGATCGCGTTTCCTTAGACAGAATGTTTCTAAGTGACACAATTTTTGAGTAACATCTCGTCAAAGATTGCTACCTTTTTGCACTTTGGACTCTTCAAGGATATCGTCGGTACAATGTAGCTCGGACTGTTTCGGCATGTTTGGGTGTGAAACAGGATCATGCCTAGCCTAAATGTACCCATCCAGATGTGTTGGAATTGTCAGTTTGGCCGCACGAGGAGAAGAACAAAAGTTACACCCCTTTGCAACTTTACACTGCCTCCTTCTGATGATTTTTGGGGCAGCAGAAAACCTTTCACCACAAGAAAATGCCTTAGAGATATAAAAAACTGAGAGAGGTTATTGTAGAGGGACTCTATGTGATCGTATTGCCTTAGACATAATGTTTCTAAGTGACATGGTTTTCAAGTAACATCTCGTCAAAGATTGCTGCCTTTTTACACTTTGGACTCTTCAGGGATATCGTCGGTACAATGTAGCTCGGACTGTTTTGACATGTTTGGGTGAAAAAAAGGACCATGCCTAGCGTAAATGTACCCATCCGGATGCGTTAGAATAGTCAGTTTGGTTGCATCAAGAGTAGGACAAAAGTTACACCCCTTTGCAACTTTACACTACCTCCTTTTGACGATTTTTAGGGCAGTAGAAAACCTTTCACCATGGGCAAACACCTCAGAGATATAAAACATTGAGAGAGGTTATTGTAGAGGGACTCTACATGATTGTGTTTCCTTAGACATAATATTTTTAAGTCATACAGTTTTTGAGTAACATCTCGTCAAAAATTGATGTCTTTTTGTACTTTGGACTATTCAAGGATATCGTCGCTACAATGTAGCTCGGACTATTTTGGCATGTTTGGGTGAAAAACAGGACCATGCCTAGCGTAAATGTACCCATCCAGATGCGTTGGAATAATCAGTTTGGTTGCATCAAGAGCAAGACAAAAGTTACACCCCTTTGCAACTTTACACTACCTCCTTTTGACAATTTTTGGGGCAGTAGAAAACCTTTCACCACGGGCAAACGCCTTAGAGATTTAAAAAACTAAGAGAGGTTATTGTAGAGGAACCCTACATGATCACGTTGCCTTAGATAGAATGTTTCTAAATGACATTTTTTGAGTAACATCTCGTCAAAGATTGCTGCTTTTTTGCACTTTGGACTCTTCAGGGATATCATCGGTACAATGTAGCTCGGATTGTTTTGACATGTTTGGGTGAAAAATAGGACCATGCCTAGTGTAAATGTACCCATCTAGATGCATTGGAATAGTCAGTTTTGTCACATCAGGAGCAGGATGAAAGTTACACCCCTTTGCAACTTTACACTACCTCCTGACAATTTTTGGGGTAGAAGAAAACCTTTCACCATAGAAAAATGCCTCAGAGATATAAAAAACTGAGAGAGGTTATTGTAGAGGAACCCTACATGATCATGTTGCCTCAGACATAATATTTCTAAGTGACATAGTTTCTAAGTAACATCTCGTCAAAAATTGTTGTCTTTTTGCACTTTGGACTCTTCAGGTATATCATCGGTACAATGTAGCTCAGACTGTTTCGGCATGTTTGAGTGAAAACCAAGACCATGCCTAGCCTAAATGTACCCATCTAGACATGTTGGAACTGTTAGTTTGGTCGCATCAAGAGCAGGACACCAAAAATGCAAAAGTTGCTGTGTAACTTGACAACATTGACACTTTTTTGCAACAAGACTCAAAGACTCCAACTGACTCCAAATGATTCAAACTGACTCAAAAACATATGAAATGGTCTTAAAAGACCTTATTACATACAATTGACTCAATCAAAACAAAATTTTATTTTTTGACCCCTCTTGGAGGCATGACAACCTGGTGCCCCTGCACCATTAGTGCAACTGAAGTCGATAAAGTTTTCCTATTAAGAAAAAGAGCTTCCCTTAGCTTCAAGAAATATAAATATTCTATACTAACACGGCCAACCACGTGAAGGTGGACGCTCATGTGGCCTCACCTAAGACCTAAGACACATGTATTCTAGTAGACATAGGACACCTAAGACACCTATTATATAGTATGTATCTAGATTTTATAGACATAGTAGACCTAAGACACCTAGTCTTTATACCTTATCGTAGTCTAGACCTAAGTCAACTAGACATCTAGATTATAGTTCTACCTAAGACACCTATTATGGTGACCTAGATTAAATTATAGAAGACACCTACCTAGAAGACACCTAGATCATTCTAGATTATACCTTATTCTAGTCTCTAGATAGGTCGTTGATATATAGTATCTACCTAAGACACTTAGATTAGATTAAATACCTTTTTTCTATTCTCTATCTACCTAGTTGACATATCGTATATACCTAAGACACAATTAGAGACACCTATTATCTAGTTAGAAACTAAGACACCTAGAGACACCTATATTTTATACATTACCTAGATTTTATACATTATTCTCAGGATCAACTTCATCCATCAATTAGGTCTAACCCCATGAAGCATAACATGATGATGTAAAAATGTGTATATGTGTAAAAATGTAGCAGCAAATAAAAAAAGACAAACTTTACAAATTAATGTGCATACTTACAACTCAATGTAACATGACTTTACAAAATCAATGTGAATACTTACAAATTAATGCAATGAACCATCTGGGTCTGCGCTACTCTTTATTGTGTCAAGTATTGCTTCATGGCCAGACTCATGCACCTTCCACAAGGACTTGTTCAAAGGTCTACCCCGATATTGTATCAAATGAACATTGGATGCCACGACAAGGTTCGAGTAATGAAGAATCTTCCGATGCATGTCAAAGTCTTGAAACAGCCAAACATTAACACTCTTATGTGGGTACCTTCTAAGCCATGTTCCAGTAATAACCACTGAGCCTGTAGGGTATTTGATGTTTTCTCCATCTGTAACTCGGGCCTCCAATTTCTTTTTGGCCTCAACACAATGACACAAGTAATAATCTGTTCCCTCTTTGTTATCTTCATCTGCAATAACTGCATATACATACCCTACATTGATATGTGTAGAAAATTAGATGAAATTAGTTAACATTACAAAAACACTACAAAGTAAGATGACATTAGGAATTTCAAAAACTATGCAAATAGATATATTACCTGGATGAACTAGATCTGATATGTGGTCAAAGTCAACTGATGATTCCATCTGTGTTAGTTCTAGTGTCGTTGGGGATCGATACGTGTCAAGTGGGATAAGATAACTTAACTGTCATTCGTTAACCCACTCCTTTGACTCGCACTCATCCCAGGCTTGAATTGTACAAGAAGAACAAAAGCATGACATCTTTCGCGTATGGATACTCCATGAACCTGCAATTGAGCTTCTGAAAGAGTGCATCTCACTTGATTCTGTCAGTGTAGAATAGTCCTCATATGGTACAATGTTAGTATCATATATCAACCAAAAAAATCTATGAACTGAAGACTTACCTTCATTACCTGGACCCATGGAAGTATTACACCACTTGACGATCGATTTTGCATCTGTCAACTTTGCATTGTCTTTATACTTTAACTCTTCTCATGCTATGGCTCTTTTGATACATGCTCCTGCACCATCATGCTCCCCCTTTCCATGCCCGGGCTCACAAAAGTTCCACATATGCTGAATACCTGTAAAATAATGCCTCCTGCTCAGCCAATAGAAATTCTGCGAGTTCTTGAATTATGACGCACAGTTATCCAACCATATGATATGCTGACTGAATGATATGCCCCTTCTAGCCAAATCATTGTAGAACACCTGAAAGCAACCTTGCACGAACTCCGTAGAATGCATGCAATCATCACTGATATAGAAATGATACTCCCTTATGATCTTTTTGTCATCCTCTATACTATCATTCACATGAATGAATGTGATGTGCACAAATATAGAAACCTATGTGGAGTTGTAATATTGTGATTGCACCTCATGTTGTGGATGTAGACTGTAGTTCTCTACAAAGTTGACGACTGAAACAATGCTACCACCCGGAAATGTGTCCTTTAATAACTTGAATTGCAAGTCCAACCATCGAGCTCTATGGGCATATCTTGCATACTCATACACTATGCTATCACGAAATATAGGCATAAACTAATACACTGGAATCTTTTCAATCACGAATTCACACCTCTTTGATTCTTAACCATCTTTTGTATTGTATGCCACTGTTTTATACTTGTTGAACTCTACTAGTTCGTTTCCAACCGCATGTGCTCTTTCCATATGTTCACATATTGGCAAACGTTGCAACCCACCGCAACAATGACATGTGTCATCCAAGCATAATTTCTTGTAGAATATTTAACCTTCCTCTCTTTCACATAAAATTCTTGATATGAAGTCTCTTGAAGATGTTGGTGGGGCATGTATGCCACAACCCTACAAAACATTGTTAGTATGCAAATCTAAACATATAGACCTATAAACATCAAAATGGTTAGAAAATTCAATATGTAATCTACAACAACAAGTAGTGCATGTGTGATTTATCTTGACATAGAAAGGTTTTAGCATTTCAAAATATCTTTGACAAATTTTAATTTGAGGATACTTCTCTAGAAATTTATAGTAAAACTGTGTGTGAGTCTCATCCAAAAAATGCTTTGGATGTGGCTCACGGTTCTGACTACTGATTCTCCTTCTTACCACATCCCTTTGATTCAGAGATACCCTTGTGCAATTCTTCCAAAAGTCTTCAATTAGTGATCTCAATGCTTCAACAATTGGTTTATCTTTTCATGGTAGTCTCCCTGAGAACACCCATAATTAATTGGCATTAGTGTCCTTAATTCTTTGGTGTCTTCCAATGGCTCTTGATAAAGTTTTCCTATTAATTCTCAATTCTTGACTTATCTTTCTAATGCGGAGAGCTTTCCTTGTTTGACTACTTACTATAGTTGATGTAATCACACGCCGTGTTGCATTACTATCTTTTGTGCGTGAGGTGTTACCCACACTCTCATATGCAATCATTAGATTCTTGACAATAGATTTTTCACTTGAATCCTCTGATGTTCTCAACCCAAGAATCTTCATGATGGACCTATACTTTATACTTCACATCATTTTAATGAATAGTTGACATCTTGCAGTCTCATTTAACTTTTCAAAGAACAATCTCCAAATCTTATGAGCATATCTTCTACAAGTGCGTTTTGGAATCTTACCTTCCATTGGCTGCAAAATATTCTCATCAATATTAATCAAATACTTTGGCTTTCTATGCAAAATTCTAGGTGGTGTTAAGTTAGGTAAATTCATCTCAACATTAGGAATTTCATCAAAATTTAAATGAGATGGGCTAGATGTTATACCTTTGATCGAAGATGGAATAGATGACATACCTTGAGGTTGAGGTGGGAATGATGGCGTACCTCCTTCATCACATGTGAGTGATGATGTATTCTCAACTTGAGATGCAGTAGATGGTGTCCCTACATGTTGACTTGCAGTAGAGGACGTGTCTCCAACTATGGTATTCAAATCTCTCATAGCACGAAGTTTTTGCATTCATTCTCTTTGTGCCGCCAATACCATATCTCTTTGTGATGGTTGCGGTTCCTCTTCAATTGGCATATCTTCATTTATCATGTCCAATTTCCTCTTCTCATGAAGTTCCCTCATAGCCACTGCTTTCTTTGCATTCTTAGCTTTTATCTCTTCCTGTGTTGGTTTAATTCTTGATCGTTTCCTCGGCATGACGAAGAATTTGTCTGTAGCATTATTCCACAATGTTATTGTAGCCATACAAAGCATTATGGTACAAAGTTCACTTCAGTCCTAGATGAGGATAAGGTCAAAGGAGAGTATTTTTGTGGGATTGTATTTTTATTATGTTTTAAGGATTTATTCTTGTATAGTTTGACATCATGGTATGTTAAGGTCTGTTTATTACACATAATTATTAAAGAGCCCAAGTGTAGAAAATATACATGGCATCATGTGAGATTGTAGGCTACTTTCTTGATTGGGAATGTGTCTATTTTAATTAATGTTGACCTTTGAGATATCTTTTATTATGCATACCATGAACTAATTTAAAACATAGTCTATTATATAAACACAAGATATGTATACATAGTCTTTTATTATGCATATTAGATACAAGTGATATAAACATGTATGATAAAGCATAATAAAATAATTTAAATAGAATTAAGGAAAATGTAAAGAACATGCATGTAAAGACTTGACATACCTAAAAAATGGAGATTCGAAAGGAGAGAGTACCCAATTATGTAGTGTTTTTTTCTTCTTGCATCAAACTCCTCAACAATTTGAGTTTTTCACCACTTGCTTCCTTTTCAATGTTAAATTGTATAACACTCAAATATAATTAGTAACAACAATACTATTCACCAATCTATAATGTTAAATTCCTAAAATTGAATCACAATTAACATTGTAACACTACAAAAATTGAAACTTGAATAGATATATATCAAATTTGATGTGAAAACTATGTTATTTCCTCCTTCTCAAGTTGGCAAAGCAGAAAAGGTGGTGGAAAGATCATGCAAAGGTGGTAGAATGTGTAAAATGTGCATGTGAACTTCCCAACATCATGAAAGCACTTCTTTTTTTGTCAGAACACGTGCATAATCAACATGAAAATAGAGCATGTGGGCCTAGATCACGAGGGTCTAGGCTTTTTTACCATTTCTATAGTAGGACAAAATGTGAGCACGTCCTCTTTCTCAAGTTGGCAAAGCAGAAAAGGTGGTGGAAAGATCATGCAAAGGTGGTAGAATGTGTAAAATGTGCATGTGAACTTCCCAATAGCATGAAAGTACTTTTTTTGTCAGAACACACGCATAATCAGCATGAAAATAGAGCATGTGGGCCTGGATCACGAGGGTCTAGGCTTTTTTACCTTTTCTATATCAGGAAAAAATGTGAGCGCATTATAACGCGCTCGCGTTTTGGCCTGCTATAGATTGATCCATAAATATTTGTGCCTATCTCACCTTTAATAGCATCTTTACAATATCTCACCTCTAGTTCCATTAGCTCATGTTCTATCTCTCACCTCTCTATATCTCACTTATCTCTCCCCCTCACCTCTCTACCTCTCCCCTCTCTATGTCTCTCAGTCGCTCCTTGTCTACCTCTCCATCCATCCTTAGCCATCTAGGTCTCACTTAATCCTAAACCCTAAAGCCTCAACCCTCAACCCTTAAACTTTAAATCCTAAACCCTAAATGCTATCCCTATTCCTAAACCCTCAACAGGCTCGATACTATACCTTAAAACCTAATCCCTCAACCCTCAACGTCAAACCCTAATCCCTCAACCCTTAACTCTAATCCCTCGACCCTCAACCCCTCGAACCTCAACCCTCAACCCTAAAACCTCAACCCTCAATGTCAAACCCTAATCCCTCAACCCTTAACTCTAATCCCTCAACCCTAAACCCTATCCCTAAACCCTCAACACTCTACCTTAAACCCTAATCCCTCAACCCTAAACCCTAAATCCTATCCCTAAACCCTAATCTGTCAACCCTTAAGCCTAATCCCTCAACCCTAATCCCTCATCCCTAAACCCTAAACGCTATCCCTATTCCTAAACCCTCAATAGGCTTGATATTATACCTTAAACCCTAATCACTTATCCCTAAACCCTCCAACCCTATCCCTAATCCTTATACCTCGACACTCTACTTTAACCCTAATACCTTGATCCTCAACCCTATCCCTAAACCCTCAACCCTCGAACCTCAACCCTCAACCCTCAACGTCAAACCCTAATCCCTCAACCCTTAACTCTAATCCCTCGACCCTCAACCCTCAACCCTCAATGTCAAACCCTAATCCCTCAACCCTTAACTCTAATCCCTCAATCCTAAACCCTCAACACTATACCTTAAATCCTAATCCCTCAACCCTAAACCCTAAACCCTATCTCTAAACCCTAATCCCTCAACCCTCAACCCTAATCCCTCATCCCTAAACCCTAAATGCTATCCCTATTCCTAAACCCTCAACAGGCTCGATACTATACCTTAAACCCTAATCCCTTATCCCTAAACCCTCCAACCCTATCCCTAATCCTTATACCCTCGACACTCTACTTTAACCCTAATCCCTCAACCCTCAACCCTATCCCTAAACCCTCAACCCTCAAACCTCAACCCTCAACCCTCAACGTCAAACCCTAATCCCTCAACCCTGAACTCTAATCCCTCGACCCTCAACCCTATCCCTAAACCCTAAACCCTAAAATCTCAACCCTCAATCCTTAAACATTCAACCCTAAACCCTATCCGTAATCCCTCTACCCTTGACACTCTAACCCTAACCCCTTGACCATCAACCCTCAACCCTTAACTCTCAACTCTCAACTCTCAACATTAAACACTAATATGTCAACCCTAAACCCTAATCCCTCAACCCTAAACCCTATCCCTAAACCCTCAACCCTCAACACTATACCTTAAACCCTAATCCATCAACCCTAAAACCTATTCCCTCAACCCTAAACCCTAAACCCTATCACTAAACCTTCAACCCTCGACACTATACCTTAAACCCTAATCTCTCAATCCTTAACCCTAATCCCTCATTCATAAACCCTAAATGCTATCACTATTCCTAAACCCTCAACCCTTGACACTATACCTTAAACCCTAATCCCTTATCCCTAAACCCTAAACCCTATCCCTCAACCCTTAACCCTTAACCCTTAAAACTTAAACCCTAAACCCTCGATGCTCAACACTATATCTTAAACCCCAATCCCTTAACCCTCAGCCCTAAAGCCTCAACCCTCAATCGTTAAACTTTCAACCTTCAACCCTATCCCTAATCCCTCTACCCTCAACACTCTAATTTAACCCTAATCCCTTGACCATCAACCCTATCCCTAAACCCTCAACTCTCAACATTAAACCCTAATCTGTCAACCCTAAACCTTAAACCTTAATCCCTTATCCCTAAACCCTAAACCCTATCCCTCAACCCTTAACCCTTAAAACTTAAACCCTAAAACCTATCCCTAAACCCTCGATGCTCAACACTATATCTTATACCCCAATCCATTAACCCTTAGCCCTAAAGCCTCAACCCTCAATAGTTAAACCTTCAACCCTAAACCCTATCCCTAATCCCTCTATCCTCAACACTATAATTTAACCCTAATCCCTTGACCATCAACCCTATCCCTAAACCCTCAACCCTCAACTCTCAACATTAAACCCTAATCCATCAACCCTAAACACTAATACCTCAACCCTAAACCCTATTCCTAAACCCTCAACCCTCAACACTATTCCTTAAATCCTAATCCATCAACCCTAAACCCTAATCCCTAAACCCTAAACCCTCAACCCTAAACCCTCAACCCAAACCACTATTCCTTAGACCTTAATCCCTCAACCCTAAACACTCAACCCTCAGCAAGTTATACCTTAAACATTAATCCCTCAACCCTCAACCCTCAAACCTAATCCCTCATCCCTAAACCCTAAATGATATCCCTATTCCTAAACCCTCAACCCAAGACACTATACCTTAAACCCTAATCCCTTACCACTATACCTTAAACCCTAATCCCTTACCCCTAAACCTTAAACCCTATCCCTCAACCCTTAACCCTTAAACCTTAAACCCTAAAACCTATCCCTAAACCCTCAACCCTATACCCTCAACAATATACTTAAGCCCTAATCCCTTAATCATCAACCTTATACCTTAAACCTTGAAGCCTACACCCTCAAACCCTCATCCCTAGACCATATAACATCACCCTTATATCCTAAACCTCGAATATTGTGCCTCAACCCTATACTTAAATTAAACCTAAACCATACGTGCTCTCAACCCAAGTCACCCTATGCCTTATATACCCTCAATCCATATCGTAAACCCTAAACCCAATATCCTAAACCCTAATCCCTGCACCTTACACACTTAATCTTATACACTCAACAACCTGAATATTAACCCTCAACCCTCTAATATCTACCCTCTACCTTCTACCTATTACTTAAGCCCTAATCCCTCAACCCTCAACCCTCAAAACTATACAGGCTTAGGTCCTTATATACACTAAACCCAAAACACTTATATACATACATACATACATGCATACATACAAGCATGCATACATACCTATAAGCATAGATATAAACATCCATGAGACATACTTATGAAACTTGAACATAACTCATTCAAAGGAAGACATAACGTGAGCACGTTATAACGTACTCGCGTTATGTCGAACTAGGAAAACATCGACAAACATGCAAAAAGGAAAAAAGCACAACATAACGCAAGCGCATTGTAGTGTGCTTTGGGAATCCCAAGACTTAGGCTTGGGATTTGTTTTGGATTTCCAACCCAAAGGCTTGGAGTGCCTTTTCAACATCCACAGACGTGTTTTTGCAAATTCGACAAGATTTCACATAATTTTGTTCGTGCTAACCCTCAGATTTGCATGTGTTTCAAGGTTGAACAAATCAAACACCTGGGTAATGTTAGGCTTTCTCTTAGCTATTTAAAGATGTAATTTTTTTCACATTTTGACAATGTTAAGCCTTTCATCTTTAATTTCTTTTGTTTGTGTGTCTGGTTTTGGGCAAAAACCACTATTTAGTCTTTTTTTCATTGTAAATTAACCATTCATTGAAATTTCAAAAAAATTACATATTTAGAAACTAGACTCCATTCTACACATATTGAAAAAAATATATTTTCAATTAGTTTTCAAAATTTATAGGGGTAGCATGGCCAAAATTCTATTTTTTAGGATGTGTCGACTTTGAAAATTAGTAAAAAATCAAATATTCATCAGAAAATTATCAGAAAAATCAGGGATAAACTACATCCTGTTACCTAATTTCTCACCGAAGCGATTTGAAAAACACCAAACAAAGGTTAACCTTTTGAGGGAGCCACAAAACATGCTATGTTATGTTTTTTTGATAGAAACAACACCAATTTCTGTGGCTCCCTCTTTTGAACCCCTTAATCTATACCATTTTAAAAAAATTTAGTAGTTTACAAAGTAGACTCGGAGCACTATGAACATTGTTTTGGTTGCATCTCCAAATTTTGAGTGTAACTATACTCAATTTCTCATCGAAGGCCAGCATTTCCTAATTTCAGAAAAAAAGTGGCCACTTAAGACCCCTTTTTGGCCCCCCATCTTCTTGCACTTACCCACATACAGAAGTATTTAGAAGTTAATGAATATGTATCAGACACAGAAGGGTTCCCTTGTAGAGAAAAAGAAAATTCTACAAAAAGGGAAGTTCAAACTAGAGAAGAAAAAGAAATTGAAGAAAAAGAAATGTAGGATGAAGAACAAGAAGCTCCAAAAAGAATATTTGAAATGACCAAGTACATGCAAAGACATCACATTGAAGACCAGGTCATTAGTGGTAAAAATAAAGGTGTATTGACAGGATGCAAAGCTGTTGAAGAACAAATAAATCTGTGTTTGATTTCTAAAGTTGGACCTAAAATAGTGACTGAGGCCTGTAATGATATCAAATCTTCAAAATATGAATGCATATCCAATGACATTGAAGAAATCAAAATTGCTCTTGAAGATCTAGAAAAATCTGAAGAAGAAAACATGGACTTAAAGGAGAATATCAAAAAAGCAAATGAATCCATGATTGATCTAAAAGTTAAAGTTGAAGAAAAAGTAAGAATTGAGGAATGTTTGAAAGACGAAACTGAAGACTATACAAAGCTTGAGCAAGAAGTTGAACCTAAAGTCAGACTTGGAGAAGGCAAAGAACTATGAAGAAAAGTTTAAGATAAGCTCTACAAAACTTGATGAGATGAATTACAGTCAGAAGAGCCCAGATGACAAAGAAGGCTTGGGATTTGAGAAAGGTGAATGCTCCAAACCAGGTCAAATAGTGGATGCTAAGAACAAGAAGGACAAAGGCAAGCAGATCCAGAATCAAAGGAATGGACCAAGAAGACCACCGGTCAAGCAACCAAATGCTCAAAGGTATCCATCTTTCAATGGTCATTGCATTCATGCAATAAATTTGGTCATAAGGCTACTCAATGTAGGAGCATAATGAATCAAAATGTTCTATCTTTCTCTAGTCAGTGCTTTACTTGCAAGAGAATTGGTCATAGAGCCAGTGAATGTAGAAGTCAGATAAGGAAGGACTATAGCGATGGAAGGAATGCTCAATCCTTCAGTAGTAGTTGCTTTACATGCAATAGATTTAGACCAAGGCTAACCAATGCAAGTCCAAAATGAATGGAAGGAACAATAGTCAAATAAATGATGTGTGTTATGATTGCAATAGGCTTGGACATATTGCAAAGTTTTGCAGAAGCAAGAACATGAAGAAGGATAACCTAGTAGAAAAGAAGGAAACAATGAAAGAGGATGATCTAGCAGAAACCAAGGAGAGGAATAAGACACGGATCAACAAGGATGTTAATGAAGTCAAGAATGAGCCTGTGCCAGCCTCTGGTATAGATATTTTCTTTAGAAACTAATTGTGGAGGCTACTTCTCAGGGGGAGCAGGTAGTGGCATTGAAGAGTGTTACAGTCAAGAGGAGGTATTCAAAACAATTGAAGATCAGTGCAAGTATGTGCAGTATCACACTCAGGGGGAGAAAGATTGAAAAATGTTTGTTACCCTTTGCCATTGATGTCAAAGGGGGAGAGAGTTCATGTGAAAAACAAAGAGAGAGTAAGATATATAAAAGGGGAAAAATGAGATTAGTGCAGAATTGTGTCTTGACGGTGGAACATGTTGTTCAATTTTTCACATCATATGTTGCCATCAATGACAAAGGGGGAGATTGTTGCAAGTATGTGCTAATTAGTGTTGTCATTGATGTCAACATGTTTGTGTTGTCATTAGTGTCAACTGTGCTCTTGTTTTGTTACTTGATTGTGATGAGTTAGTTCCTTTGTATTGTGTTGTATAAGTGCTCAAGATGATAAGAATATGTTCTTGATATTAAGTTTCTAAGCACTTTTGAGAAAATTTGATTCATACTAAAGACATAGTTGTGAAGATGTATTCTAGCTTATAGGATACTATCCGAGTTTTTGCTCCACATTTCTTCTGTGTTGAAGACTGAAGTATGAGATTTGAATATGTTTTAGAGAAGTGTTTGAAGGTGCTAAATCTAGAATTTTGTGGTCCGAATCGCTGTGCAGTAGAAGTTGTGTTCACCAGTTTGAAGATTATATTTGACAGAGTCTTTGAGTTGTGCAGAGGTGTCTGGGAGAAAGTATTTTGTTCCACATTTCTTCATAGATTGGTTTTAGATGATGTGATTTTGGACATATATTTATAAGGTCCTTATCTATCTTCATTCCAAAGGATTTGTGACTTGGTGCTCCAGAAAGCAAGTTATTGAGTAGCAGAACTTAGCAGTGTTATTTGTAAGTTGTCTTCAAGTGAGATTTGTTATCTTTAAGTGAAACTTGTTGTAGCTGAATTCGTTGGCTCCCAGGTGATTTTATGTTGTTCATGGATGTCTCTAGATTGTGTTGAAGGCTTATGCTTGATCTACAAGCTATGATTGAGTTCTTGAAAGCGTGTACCTAAGTATTCTTGGTGTTTGCACTAGTTTGGCCGACTTAGGTGCTAACACTCTTTGTGGATGTGTTTTGTGGATTGTAGAAGCATGTTGAAGCATGTGAATATGTATTTGGGTCTGAGCTAAGCCATGAAGTGTTCTTCTTTCATTTATTTGCTTCGCAATTTTGTCTAGGTCCAGACCTATTTTGAATTATATATGTTTGCTGACCTTGGAGACTGTTCCAAAGGTTATAGATTGTACTGTCGACCTTGATGTATGCTCCAAGGTTGATGATTGGTATAAATAAATGTAATAAATCTGTGTGTAATGGAGGTGTGTGCAAAGATGAAAGTGTTTGTGTTGTGAGGTAGGGAAGGTGATATGTATTGCACTTCATTGGAACTGAACTCAGGCATGTGGTAGATGCTATCATATCAGTTCATGGCAGTGAGCCACCCCTTGGTAGTGAGCCAACATTTGGCAGTGAGCCTTTTTGCAGTGAGCATTCTTTTGGGTAGTGAGCCTCTTTTGTTATTCAGTATTGTTACTACATTATATTGTGAGCTAACACTCACCGTGGTTTTTCCCTTTTAGGGTTTTCCACGTAAAAATCTGGTGTTCATGTGCAGGGCTTAAATTTGATGGCTGTATGATCGTATTTAGTCATTTTAGCCGTAAAATACAATTAACATTTTAGGAAGACTGTATTATTTGAAAGGTAAGGTTTTAGGTAAATTGTGAAAATTTCTATGTAATTATTCTTTTATATATATTTTTAGTCAATATATATTTTTCCTAAAATAGGTAGGCTTTAACATTTGAAAGGCAATTTCAAATAGATGACCGTCACAAAAAAATTATTTGACAGGCAGGGTCAACCGTCAAATTTAAACCTTGTTCATGTGTGTATGATATTGATGTGTTTAAGTTTTGATTCTGCATTTCATGTTTAATCTTCATAACAGATTAAGGGGTTAAAGTAAGTGAATGTGAATGTGATTTTGTTCAAGAAAGTGTAAGGTTTTGATACAACTGATTCACCCCCCCTCTTAGTTGTCTTGTGCCTTCAACAAGGCCAAGTCAACCCATAACAGTTCCCATTAATCAGGGGTGATGACTACACCCAAATACAATTATAAATCAAACACATAACTATACTCGAAGAAAAAGGGGGATCCGCACATATCTATACCCGCGAAATATGGAAATAGGCTCCATAACATAACACCTTCAGACTTGGAGAATCATTATGGGTGTGGATTCAAAATTCTTTCAAAACAAGGATTCAATGGAAATGGGTTAGGATGCAAAGAACAAGGAATTAAGGAACCTGTGTAACCAACACCACACTTGTCTAAAGTAGGTTTAGGTTTTCGGCCTTCTCCTACGTTCTCTCCACCATTTTTACAACAAAAAGGATTGCTTCCTACTCCCCCTAAATCTTCTCTTCTATCTCAACAAGAGTGTATTTTTTTGAGTCTACTCAAAGACCACTTAATCACTCTTCCTACTCCAAAACACAAAAAGATTCAACAAAACAATCATTCTGTTGGTGTTCATTTCCGAATCAGCATATGGGTTTGCCAGTTCCAATGCATAGGCAGACTTGGCCAACAGATACGGGAGGTTGCATGAGCTACCTCCCCTTCACTTCTGGTTCTACCGCACCAAGGGAGGTATCCCTATAGCTAAAGATTTAACGTTCGACTCACCCAATGACACAAAGATCTAGCTTTACAATAACAGGTAGAATACTCTCATGTGTGGTTCAAGATTTGTGTGATAAATCACGAGGTTGGCAATGTTCTTAGACATATGTGTCTGGTCGAGTATGAGAGCATGCAGGGGGTTCCTAATCCTACTCCTAAGACTAACAGGTTGGAAATATGAATGGATTGGTTTGATGGTTTGGATGCAAGATAGGGGTTTTGGATCATAACTACTTCACAAGAAGCATATCGATGCCTATCTCAGGGCAAGGAGTCAACTAGATGTATACAAGAGAATGGCCTACAACTAGCATTCGAGTTTCAAGGGGTTAGGACTGGTATTTGCCTTACAAACACCACCCAAGGATAAGTATTTAACTGTCTCTACTTATGAATATCCCAGCTGACATACAATCTTCTCCACACTTTAACCTAAAATAATTTAATCCACTCCTTGAATGGAAGTTACAGATTAAGCATGTGGTATAGCAAGACTATACCCTAGAATCTGAGAAACCCTTAGCAACTAGATTCAAAAGAAGAAAATGCATACAACAAATGGAGACAGACAGATAAACACATGCAATAATGTATTTTTCATATACAATGACAAGAAACTGAATATATGTGCAAGATACACTTCAGATGCAACTCATAAACTCCACAGAGATACAACAGATAGGAAATGCTCTGTATTTCGTTATTCACACAAAAAATTGCCCAAGTCTTCAACAACCCCCAAAGAGTAACACAACTTGCTTTTTTATACCAAGACTGTAAAAACTCAACAAAATTAATTACAAGGCAAATAAAAAATCAGCCAAATACAATGCATGAGAAATGGCACTGAAAAATAGTAAATGCAGCAGAGAGACAAAGAGGAATGAGCAGGTGAACTCAGGATTTGCACTGCCGCCCAGGGATTTTCTTCATCAATCGGGTGGTTGACCTGTCAACTCCATCGATCATCCTCTGCAAGTCTGCCATTATTGCCTCACCTACCCATAGGCCCCTTTGAAATGTAGCAGCGGATGCATCTGTTATTTTCCCGCTCAAAAATGATTGCAAATACACAGGAAAAAACCTTCGCTGTGGGTTCAAAACATGGCCATCGATCTACTCTCATCACCAAGATCAACGACTCCCAAAAAACATTGAAAAGTCACCAACCAACGATTACGTGCCAAGTAGGCACTCCATGTTCCTATCGCTGACTTTTCGCTTTCTCTATTTTGCCATTTCGCCCTTGTATATGCATGTTCAAATGCATATACAATCATCTGATATACAAGCCGGACCTCAAACACTTACCTGCCGCAGTTGATTTCCCCATCAGGTCTGAAATGCATATGTTTCACTTGTATGTTTTGAATGTATGTCGGTGTACATACAACTGCCATTGTATACAACTAGTGGGCCCGACCCATTTTCTCTCTCCTTTGCACATTTTGTTGCACATCGCATATATAAATGCAATGTACAAGCCGCAGACGCCACTACTGCTCACAGCTTGATTTGAATCCCTTTGGAATCCACGTTGTATGTCACTCATTGCATATTAAACATACAACACAATGTATAAACCCTTTGATACAACTACAAAATTTGCAACAAAATATTCCAGGAATGCACCCAAATGCCATGTACAAACCCGAGATGCGTGCAATAGTGGGCTATATCTTCTTCTTTGTATGTTACCGAACATACAAGGCCCCATGTATGTTTTTCCTTGCACATCCAGCGAATGTATCTATGCCCATGTATATTTTTCAATGCATATCTACATGCAACCCGATATACAAGGCAGGAATATTCCCGGTAATCTGCAAAAGATTCCCCCTTTGTATATGCACATTCTAAGCGTGATATGCATTTAGAAATGCATCTAACTGATTTTTTCAAAGGGCGATAGAGTTTTCTGACCTGCCAATGCACATTTGACTGCATGTATATACAAGCAGCCCTGTATATACAAAGACATCTGCACCTTAACTGATTTTTGCATTTTTTACAACTGCAAAGACCGAAAGTGTTAGAATTTTTTGGATTTTTGGGAAGGGGCCTGCATATACATATTTAGGTACCAATAGGCTCTGTCTGGGGATGCATGCCTCTTGTAGGCATGGCGAGAACCTCAGAATCCCTGGTTTCACAGATTGGGCCTTATCCATTGGGTAATAGAGTCAAACATTGCACCAACCTGCATCACAAATTATATTTTCAGACATTATTTTGGCGGCCCCGGGCAGCCAAAAAGGAAGAACCACAACTTTATCTTGTCAAATGCCTAATTCCAAACTGAATAATCCCAACCACAACTGAAAACATTAAAACAATCTGCCCATAAGCTGATCTGATCAATTACATGCTTCACCATTTCTGAAAACTTGCCACTGTCTGTACTACCTCTGTCACTCCGCACCTTACAACCAGACATATAACCATACACATTATAATATTCTTCAACATTAGGTAACATATGTATGTTATATTCCATAAATAGTATATCATATTGCTCTTGGCATTCCTCATCATTTACCTGGCTGTTACACATAACCAGGCACTCATCCAGCTGATCTAAAAACTGAAAACACTCAGAAAATATGAGACCCTCAATATCATTTATATCATTCACTGACATTGAAAATAAAACCTGATCCACACAGCCAACATTAGTGCACATGTCTAGGACAACTGATGTTGAACATTCGCTATCCACAGTTTGCACATCAGTATCATCATTTTCAAACAGAGGGTTAACTCTGCACCACTGAAAGTCATGACTCACAATGTCTAATGCATCCACAGGCTCATCATAAAGGGGATTCATACTCATTGCAAAGGTCTCTATTTCTTTTTCATGACAATCCATTTCTTTTTCATTATCAAATCTAATGTCATAAGAAGAACAAACTTGATCCATTAATTCATCATGGATATCATCTTTATCATCTTTAACATCTGATTGCCCCACATACAAGATTTTTGCTACTTCAATGCACTCTGAAGTTGAACTATCTGCATCATTTTCCAGCCCTCTAATGCTTCTTGATGAAACTGATATTGACTTATGATCCATATGATCACAACTTTGCACAACTGGGTCATTTAAACATGAATGCTCTTTGTTTAGGACTGGCATGCAAATATTACTTGGGAAATTATTGTTGTCAACTTCATTTGCTGGGCAAATCAAGACATCCTCCTCTATAACAGAAACATCATCAACTTGGAATGATGCAAAAACTGGGACAGTAGGGGTGTTAGTACTTTGACATTCATCTTCAACATTTAAATTATATCCCTCATTAACATTTGGGACTATAGGGCAACAAAATTTTTTAGAGAAATAACCCTTTTGAATTCCATATCTCCAATTGTTTTCAATGTCCATTGCAAACTGATGTGCTTGATGTAATGTGGTGGGCTCCTTGTCTCTTAATCTATAGCTCATTTTCTTATCAAATGCTCCCAAATAGACAACTAGGCACAATGCATCATTAGGTCTCATGCATTATGGGATTCTTTTTAATGCCCTCATAAATCTGAGGTTAAAAGCTGGAATCAACTCATCTTCTTCTATATGGATATACATAAAATCACTAATGACTGCATAATCATAAATTCTTTCACCATATTGTTTTAGAAACACAGATTTAAAATCTTACCAAGAGCTGACAGAGTAAGCTAGAAGGTAGGAGAACTAGTCCCTTGCATCTTCATCTAGAGATTGAACAAATAATTTCATAACTACATCTTCATGGTCAATCTCAAAGTCATCTATAACATTCATAAACTGTTGCAAGTGTCTCTCAGCTGATTCATCCTTTGCATTTGGGCAAATACTTTCTAATTTTAGATGGAAAAACATTTGGGTAGCCACAAATGCCATCAAAGTCTATGGGCTTATATCTGTCAATACTGAAACTTCTTTTATTACATGGTTGGGACTGATTATTATGCACCATTACATTTGACACCTCATAAGGGTGCATGGGCCGATAATACATCTTTGTGTGTTTCTGCAACCCTCTTTTCAACTCAGATTTTCAACTATAATAATGACCTTGGGCCTTTAAAATTTAGACTGCTATTTCAGCTTTCCTAAAGTCCTCTATATGAGTCTTTTCAACAATATTGCATACCCCCTTTGAAATGCAAACTAGGTCCTCATAAAAGTATGCAATCTAGTCACCAATATTTCCCTTTTAACCAGTGCTATTTCACCAAATAGGAATCTTTTTACAGTTTATACAAATACCTGGATATGTTGCAGCAACTGCAAATTCAACACCTCTGGTGTCCTCTTATTAGGTTCTTTATATGCAGAGTCGCCACCTCCTTGGCAGAGGAATGAGCTTCAAACAAACTGAAGCTAAAAATTCATTTCTTTCTTTTTGGGTTCTCCAATAGCAGAGCCATACATAAATTTTTCCCTTGCTGCAACAAAGCACCTCCAGGTCTGATTTTTCAATCTTTAAGACTCAAACTTTCATGGATATGACATTGTCTCCCCAATAGAGTCACCAAATTTGTTGGTGTTTATTTCCGAATCAGCATATGGGTTTTCCAGTTCCAATGCACAGGCAGACTCAGCCAACAGATACGGGAGGTTGTGTGAGCTGCCTCCCCTTCACTTCTGGTTCTGCCGCACCAAGGGGGGTATCCCTATAGCTAAAGATTTAACGTTTGACTCACCCAATGACACAAAGATCTAGCTTTACAATAATAGGCAGCATACTCTCATGTGTGGACCAAGATTTATGTGATAAATCACGAGGTTGGCAATGTTCTTGGACATGTGTCTGGTTGAGTATGAGAGCATGCAGGGGGTTCCTAATCCTACTCCTAAAACTAACAGGTTGGAAATATGAATGGATTGGTTTGATGGTTTGGATGCAAGATAGGGGTTTGGATCATAACTACTTCACAAGAAGCATACCAGTGCCTATCTTAGGGCAAGGAGTCAACTAGATGCATACAAGAGAATGGCTTGCAACTAGCATTCGAGTTTCAAGGGGTTAGGATTGGTATTTGCCTTACAAACACCACCTAAGGATAAGTATTTAACTGTCTCTAATGAATATCTCAGCTGACATGCAATCTTCTCCACACTTTAACCTAAAACAATTTAATCCACTCCTTGAATGGAAGTTACAGATTAAGCATGTGGTACAGCAAGACTATACCCTAAAATCTGAGAAACTCTTAGCAACCAGATTCAAAAGAAGAAAATGCATACAACAAATGGAGACAGACAAATAAACACATGCAATAATGTATTTTTCATATACAATGACAAGAAACTGAACATATGTGCAAGATACACTTCAGATGCAACTCATAAACTCCACAGAGATACAACAGACAGGAAATGCTCTGTATTTCGTTATTCACACAAAAAATTGCCCAAGTCTTCAACAACCCCCAAAGAGTAACACAGCTTGCTTTTTTATACCAAGACTGTAAAAACTCAGCAAAATTAATTACAAGGCAAATCAAAAATCTGCCAGATACAATGCATGAGAAATGGCGCTCAGAAACAGTAAATGTAGCAGAGAGACAAAGAGGAATGAGTAGGTGAACTCAGGATTTGCACCGCTGCCCAGGGATTTTCTTAATCAATCAGGTGGTTGACCTGTCAACTCCATCGATCATCCTCTGCAAGTCTGCCATTATTGCCTCATCTACCCACAGGCCCCTTTGAAATGTAGCAGCGGATGCATCTGCTATTTTCCCACTCAAAAATGATTGCAAATACACAGGAAAAAACCTTCGCTGCGGGTTCAAAACATGGCCGTCGATCTACTCCCATCACCAGGATCAACGGCTCCCAAAAAATGTTGAAAAGTCGCCAACCAACGATTACGTGCCATGTAGGCACTCCATGTTCCTATCGCTGACTTTTTGCTTTCTCCATTTTGCCATTTCTCCCTTGTATATGCATGTTCAAATGCATATACAATCGTCTGATATACAAGCTGGACCTCAAACACTTACCTGCTGCATTTGATTCCCCCATCGGGTCTGAAATGTATATGTTTCACTTGTATGTTTTGAATGTATGTCGGCGTACATACAACTGCCATTGCATACAACTGGTGGGCCCGACCCATTTTCTCTCTCCTTTGCACATTTAGTTGCACATCGCATATACAAATGCAATGTACAAGCCGCGGACGCCACTACTGCTCACAGCCTGATTTGAATCCCTTTGGAATCTGCGTTGTATGTCACTCATTGCATATTAAACATACAACACAATGTATAAACCCTTTAATACAACTACAGAATCTACGATGGAATATTCCAAGAATGCACCCAAACACCATATACAAACCCGAGATGCGTGCAATAGTGGGCCCTACCAAATGTATATCTTCTTCTTTGTGTGTTACCAAACATACAAGGCCCCATGTATGTTTTTCCTTGCAAATCCAGCGAATGTATCTGCGCCCATGTATATTTTTCAATGCATATCTACATGCAACCCGATATATAAGGTGGGAATATTCCCAAGAATCTATGAAAGATTCCCCCTTTGTATATGCACATTCTAAGCCCGATATGCATTTAGAAATGCATCTAACTAATTTTTTCAAAGGGCGATAGAGTTTTCTGACCCACCAATGCACATTTGACTGCATGTATATACAAGCAGCCCTGTATATAAAAAGACATCTGCACCTTAACTGATTTTTACATTTTTTACAACTGCAGAGACCAAAAGTGTTAGAATTTTTTGGATTTTTGGGAAGGGGCCTACATAGACATATTCAGGTACCAACACATTCATTGCCTCATTATTGTGCATTTCATCGAGCACTTGGCGATTCCACGAAGGAATGCTGAGTCTTGGGTGACACAATTCAATAACTTCGAACACGGTTTGGCTCTAACACTTCCACCACGCTTGATATAGTCCCTATAGCCCCTTGTCCTCTGTCCATTTTATAATCAAGCTAGAGGAGGATAATTTGTTATAGGCTGACTCGCAAGTGTGGTCCCTCCCTCTCATCTATGTTATGCTTGTATGTATTGTTCTCCCTGTATTGTGATGTTTTGTTGATTGTTAGTTCTCCCTTGGCACCCTTGTTAACACAAAGGTACAAGGAGTAAGAACGTGTTGTGTTATTCGTCTATATGTATATTCATTCTTCTATATGTTGCAATGTGAAATTTTGTTACTTTTTATTGGATGATTTAGCATCCTTTCATGTTGATTCAATTTATGTGTACTCTCATGTGATCTTTCTGTTGATAACTGAGAGGGGGGGTGAATCAGTTATCTTAATTACTTCAACTTTCTGATCTTCCTTAACAATTAATGTAGCATCAAATCATATAAGTAACCATAACCGTGAAATGGAAATGACATCAATACACATGACACAATGATTTTGACGTGGAAAACCCTGTTAAGGGAAAAAACCACGGGGTGATTAACCCAAGATTGTATTCTCTGTTAAAAGAATAAGATCGTACAAAATGGCACTTGCCAATTAGGGCTCACTGCCTGAGCATACTGCTCACAAGAGGCTCATTGCCTACAATAGTTTTATAGAAGGAAACTAGATACTTGAATTGATGAGAAGCATCCGCATATGCTGAGGTTCAATTCCGGTTAGGCTCAATACACTGATCTGCTGCACTTCATTCTTCCTCCTTTTTGGTGCTGTTGTCCTGTCACATACTGGACCTGCCTTACTACTTCCACACTGCTCTTCTACTTTTGTTTGCACACTTCAACACACAACACAAATCTTCACATCCAAATCCATGTGGTATATATATTCGCATCAATGATTTCAACACCTTTCTAGTCGGCATCCAGAATAGTCAATATTTTCCCAAATTCTGATTTGTCGGCTGAATCCTTACTTATCAAGTGATGTGTATCAAGGAGATGCTTATAGAAGTCATCAATCATGTTGGCCAATCATGAATGATACCTTAAGAAACTTGATCACCATCAATAACTCATCCGAATTAAGGTCTGATGTTCTACCGGTCAGTTCTTCCTCTGTCAACTCTGCCGAACAGGAACCCAACACTTAGTTGCTCATATCTTTTCACTCTTTCATCACTGGAGCCTCACTCTCTGGAATGTATTAGTCAAGGTACACCTCTAGACTTCCCCAAGTCCACACTTTAATAAGATACTTCCTCTGAGAGATCCAGACCTGACTGTCGGACCTTGCCACATGCTCTGTTCTTGCTTACCGGACCACAACACTCTTCAATCTGACTTCTGATATAGGCACACCATGTCCTGTAGATGTGTGGGATGAACTTTGTTGCCATCAATGACAACAATCATGATGCCATAATGTGTCTCTTGCTAACAATCTCCCCCTCTAGCATTGATGGCAACACTTAGTGAAAAATGATTGTGTTATACTACACTCCCCCTTGGTTGATGCTCTGTTCTAATGTACACTTTACTAGAGCTCCCCCTTAGCTGGATTCCACATTTTTCACTGCTCCTCACTCCCCCTTTGACATAAATGGAAAAGGGTAAGGTCCGCACACCAAAATTTCCAAAAAAAATAGTCTATACATATCCGTATAAGTGTATATACAAATTGTACTTACATGTACTTAAGTATGTCTAAAAAAGTATTCTTCAATTGTATAACTTCTATAGCCCAACTTTGCTTCATCCTGTCCAAAATTGAGATGTGACCACTCAACAGGAATGCAAACGCTTCTGCCTTCTTAAGATCTGTCGGATCATTAGTCCGAGCTGTGGCCTGAGCATCAGATAGGGCCTCATGCATGGCCTCTAACTTAGGGATGATGATCCCTCTAAGTTCACTCAACCTATTTATTCTATTTTTCTTCTCCTTCTCAAGCTTCTTTATTTCATCTATGACTGCAATAGTCTTACACTCTTGATTTACTATGGAGGAGGAGAGAGGATCAAAACTTTGAGATAAACTTAACAGTTTATCCTCTTGCTCTTTTACTTTCTTCTCAATATCCTTGGTCACTTTAGGCCATGATAAAAAATTTTTATAGATATCTCTGCCATCTTTAAGAACATTTTCCAAGCTCTTTATTCCAATATCCATAACTCTCCTATCATTTGTTATTAGACCCTGTACTTTGGAGAATCTTTTTCCCAAAAACTCCTTCCGGACCTTTTCTTCTGCTGACTTCTCTAAGGAATCAAAATGCGTATGAACAGAATTTACAAGAGACTTTAGATTACTAGATGTGGAGGCTAAAGGATCCTTTTGGAAGGATGGCATGATCTTCTCCAATACACCGGAGGCAGCTTCTATGAGCTCACAGTCTTCCATGTGAGACTTCAAGAGTTTTTCTTTTGCCTTTGCTTGAGTGAAGGATGCTAGCTTCATGGTTTGAACAGGAGAGAGGGAATCAAAATTGAATGGACCTTGAAGAAGTTTTGGTTCATCAAATTCCATCATCTCTTTGGTTAAGAAATCTTTGACTGCTTCTGCTGTGTCTCTTGCCGGTGACAGGGTTTTCTCCCCTTCTGCAGTCTTAGCACTGTCATCTGTGGTCTTTTCTGTTTGACCTTCGCTTCCCTTTACTTGTTCTTCTTGACTAATGCTCTCTTCTTTTCTTTCTTCTCCTTCAGTTTTGGAGTATGCAGGAGGATCCAGAAGAGAAGACATCTTCTTCTTCATGAACTTCCTCTTCCGGAGAAGAGGAATCTAAGTCTTTAGCTTTCTCTTCACTTGTCTCCTTTGCCTCTTCTACCACTATCTCAGTAGATTCTTCTTTGTCATCCATGACTGAGGGATCATCACCTAAGTCCTCTATAATAGGAATATTGAATCTTTTGTATGCATTCCGGAGGATGTCTTATGTTTCTTTAGCTACCTTGTCAGTTTCTCCAAGCATAAGCTGATTCATCCTAGCTTTGCTCCGAAACTCATCCTTGCAATCTTTGAAGATCATATTCTTTTGCTAAGGAGTGATGGAAGGATAGAGCTGAATGGCTATCTGTTCCTGGATCTCCATATCCTTTGCTCTAGCATTATTCTTTCTGATTTCAAGTTCCTTCTCAAGGCTTTTAGGAATTAGAGATATGATTTCGATGAAAGCTTTGTTGTAGATATTCAGATACCTGACTGTGGCATCTTGCAGGATCTTCTGGTCAGCTTCACTACAATCATCATAGAATTCTGTTAATGTTTTCAGGTTTCCATCCACAGTAATTGGCTTGATGATATCATCAAGAGTAGGCTTCTCAACACTTTTATCTGTCTTTTCTTCTTCCTTGTCTAGACTGGTAGAGGATTCTCTGAATACTTACTTCTTCTTTTTCATCTTCTTGATCTCTTCATCAGATTCTATCTCTTCATCATCTTTGAGGCTTGTATATGATCTTGTAGCCTTTGTCTTTGTTCTCTTTTCTCTTTTACCAGATGATTTTGCTTCCAGTTTTGATGCCTTTGAGCTCTTAGCAGTGGTAGGTGCAAAGGTCTTAGAAGATCTGGTCCAGGAGGGGACTTCCACCAGAGCACCTTCTTTCTTTGTTTTTTCTTTTTCTTTCTCTGCCCTTTCTATCTTCTCTCTATTTGCATCAAGTGCCTCCTTTGAAATTCCATGCCTCTTGGCAAAATCTTCTACTTCCCTCCTTACCTTTCTCTTGATCTCAAGTTGTCTTAGTTCAACACGAACTTTTACACTTAGTTCTTGGTAAGTTCCAAACCTCTCTGCCTTAGGATCTTTGGGCTGGCTCAGCAGATGTTGGATATGCAGTTCTAGGATCTTCTCATCAACCTCATACCCCATTGGCATGATCCATACTATTCTTGGTTCTACTGCCTCCATCAGACATTGATAAGTGTCTACCATAAAGCACACTGTATCCTTGTATTTTTCAACTAGGGATTGGGGAATTCTTTCTCTAGCCTGCATCATGCTTTGGAAGTTTTTGAAATAACCCCACGGTGCAGTGTTTTGAGCCTTGGCATCACCAAGCCCATGCAAGTAATCTCTAATTTGAATTGCAACAGGTCTGTCATTATGCCATACCCAACCACTGGATCCGGGCAGCTCATTCATAAAGTAGAAGAATAAACATAGTATCAGCCCACCATACTTGAAGGAGTTCTTCTTGTCCTTCTTGATCTTATGTAGGTTTTCCATTAGTTGGCTCAGAAGGAGTTCACAAAGATCATAATTTGCATTCTTTCTCAACATTTCATAAGCAGTGTAGATTGTTGTTTCGGATATAGAGTTTTCTCTGCTGGAGTGATATATCTTGTAGCCAATAATCATGGAGGAAAACTTGATGTCTGGATCTGTGATATTCTCAACTATCATTACTCTTTTATCAAATTTAGATCTAGTAGCCTCACTCACAGTTTGGTTTTTGACTGATTTTAGAGTAGGTAGCCCACCAGATGAGTGCAATCCAGTTATTGCCCTAATTGCTTCCTTGGTTATCTTGAATGGCCTCATCAACCACATAAAGTTGTCATGCATTCTGCTCAAAACATACCAGACCCAATCATCTTCAGTAAAATAGGGGAAATGAATGCACTATCCAAGATGTTTATCCTGAATGGCCTTATACTAAGGTTTTAGTTCAAATGATTCATCTATCAGTTCCTTGTGGTAGATATCCATCAGCTTGGATTCACCAAATTCTTCAATGTTTGCGTGAATGTAAACCCTAACGTCTTCTACATGCAGAATTCCATGTGGAATGCTAGAAAATGTACCTAGGGGATCAACTTCTAGGAATTTATAGGGATGTTTTCTGAATTTAGGGCATGACCTATCAATAATCTTCACCACATTCAGAGTAGCCATCTTTCAAAGATTCACAAAGAGATTTTCAAAGAGCAGAAAATACCTTTTACACTTCTAGGGTTTACGATATGAACCGGATCAAATTGCTGGATGAATCAACTTCGACAGTTGATCCTTGATGGGCTTGAGGCAATTTGTTGCAAACCTCCTTTTCTCTTCTTCTCGAATGTAAAATGAGCAAATGTTCAATAAGAGAACCCTTATATTTCTCTGCAAACCCTAATTTCATTTTGCAATAAATGCGTAACTTAAGTCATTCTAGTTTCCCTTGTTCTCCTTGTTCTGAGAAAAATCTTTTCTAGATTACTGAGAAGCATTTAGAGTTGTTCTTGGTGATGATTGACAATATATCTTCCTTTCTCCAAACATTTCATCTAACCGCAGATCAAGATTCCTTAGTTTGAATCATATCAAATCTAATTGCGAAAGACCTACTTCTTACCTGGATGACTGTTGAACCAGATTAGTCTTGGAAGATTAACCTATTCAAAACTTCTTGCGGATCTTCCATCTCTTTATCAAAGCTTATTTAGATGTTCCTCTGTGAACCCTTTAATCCACAACTTTCCTTGTGACAATTTCAGGCACCAATTAACTGGCTGGAGAAAAATGTTTTTCCTTGTGTCTCCCCCTGAGCCAGAGCTCACCATTTAATTTCTGGAAGGAATATCAACACCAGATTCTGGTGCGGATCCATCCCCAACATTTTTTGTACTTCTCTTCATTCAAATCTTGTTCATCTCCCTTTTAACTTCATCCGCATTCACTTTTCCTTTTCCTTTGTCTTGATTCTGATTATGATGCACTGGACCCCTTTTATCTTGATTCTTACTTCTGCAGAATTTGGCAATATGACCGGATCTATTGCAATTGTAGCAAACAACATTTCTTTGCATATTTGACTGATATCCTCTTGATCTACACTGATTCGCCATATGTCTCATTCTATTGCATGCAAAACATCTACCATTGAATGAATTGTTCATTTGTATATTTTTGCATTCATGAGTTTTGTGACCATACCTTTTGCAATTAAAGCACTGTTCGGAGAAGGATGAATTAATCTGATTCATTCTTCTTTTGCAGTAATTTGCTTTATGACCAAAGTTATTGCAATTGTGGCAGTATCCATTGAAGGAAGGATATCTTTGAGCATTTGGTTGCCTTACTGGAGGTCTTCTAGGCCTGTTTCTTGGATTTTATGATCTGGAGTTCTTTTGACCAGATTCAGAGCTTTCACCTTTTTCATACCCCAAGCCTTGCTTGTCATCTACCCTCTTTTAGCTTTGAAGAAGAACTTCAAGTTGGGCAGAGCTTATCTTGAATTTCTCTTTGTATTCATTTGTTGTTTGAAGATCCCTTTTAAGAGTGTCAATCTGATTCTCAAGTTGTTCTTCATTATCCCTAGCTTCTTCAAGATCAAATTCAAGATGCCTGATTATTCTATCCATTTTGTGGCAGTCTTCTAATTTCTCTTTGAGAGATTGTCTTAGATCATCTTTAGTTTTTCTTTTCTCTTCAATTTCTTGGGTAAATTTCATAACTCGTGATTCCATTTCATGTCTTACCATAATGACCTCTTTTGATAACTTTTCACATAACTTGGTTTTCTCCTTCAGATCTTCATTTGTATCATTGTCTTCACCTTGACTTGCCAATTACTGAAGTAGATCCTTTCTCTTTTTCATAGAGATACTTAGTTTCCCTTTTAGTTCATTTATGAAATCATTAGCCTGTTTGAGTCTTTCCTTCAATTCATTGACTTTAGAGTTAGATTGCTCAAGATCATCTAGGGTAGACTGAAGTCGTTCCCTCATACCATACACATCCATTTGAATTCCCAAATCTTCCTCAAGCTGTTAGGCTCTGTTTGGAGGAACTTAGCTTTGATACCAATTGTTGATAACTGAGAAGGGGGGGGTGAATTAGTTATCTTAATTACTTCAACTTTTTGATCTTCCTTAACAATTAATGCAGCATCAAATCATATAAGCAAACATAACCGTGAAATGGAAATAACATCAATACACATGACACAATGATTTTGACATGGAAAACCATGTTAAGGGAAAAAACCACGGGGTGATTAACCCAAGATTGTATTCTCTGTTAAAAGAATAAGATAGTACAAAATGGCACTTGCCAATTAGGGCTCACTACCTGAGCACACTGCTCACAAGAGGCTCACTGCCTACAATAGTTTTATACAAGGAAACTAGATACTTGAACTGATGAGAAGCATCCACATATGCTGAGGTTCAGTTCCAATTAGGCTCAATACACTGATCTATTGCACTTCATTCTTCCTCCTTTTTGGTGCTGCTGTCCTGTCACATACCAGATCTGCCTTACTACTTCCACACTGCTCTTCTGCTTTTGTTCACACACTTCAACACACAACACACATCTTCACATCCAAATCCATCTGTATATATATCCGCACCAATGATTTCAACACCTTTCTAGTCGGCATCCGAAAGAGTCAATATTTTCCCAAACTCTGATCTGTCGGCTGAATCCTTACTTATCAAGTGATGCGTATCAAGGAGATGCTTATAGAAGTCATCAATCATGTTAGCCAATCATGAATGATACATTAAGAAACTTGATCACCATCAATAACTCATCCGGATTAAGGTTTGATGTTCTGTCGGTTAGTTCTTCCTCTGTCAACTCTGCCAAACAGGAACCCAACACTTAGGTGCTCATATCTTTTCACTCTTTCATCACCAGAGGCTCAATCTCTGGAATGTATTAGTCAAGGTACACCTCTTGACTTCCCCAAGTCCGCACTTTAATAAGATACTTCCTCTGAGAGATCCAGACTTGACTGTCAGACCTTGCCACATGCTCTGTTCTTGCTTACCGGACCACAACACTCTTCAATCTGACTTCCGGTATAGGCACTGTTGCAAGTATGAGGTGAACCAGTGTTGTCATTGATGTCAACTTACTCATATTGCATTAGTAAGAAAGTTTGGATAAGTTGTGTGCTGTTGTTATTAAGGAAATCAGTCTCCATCTGGAACAGTGAAGAACAGTGATGAGAAGAAGGCAAATGTACTGTATAGGTTGAGAACTAGAGGATGCGGATTAAAGGGTTTGTAGATATGAGTCTTGAGATGCTTTAGCTAAGATTTCAGTGGTCCGCATGAAGATCTGAAGAAGTTGTGGCTGTCTGTGTGGAACTGGTTCCGGCAAGTGTTTAGAAGTGACAGAGGATCACAGAAAGGTCCGGTGAGGTCCGAAATTGTATTATCCTAATCTACGGATTGGAAGGAGTGTTTGGGATGTCCTTGTGATGTGTCATCTCGAGTTGTGTATGATTTTGAGGTCTGGAAGTACCTTTTGCATTGTGACAGTGGCGATAGACTGTGTTCTTGAAGTACCAGATGATGAAGAGAAGAATTCTGGTAAGCTGATGAAGTGCGGATGTTTTTGATGATTCAGGGAAGGTTATGATGATCATTGGATCATATCTAGTTCGTGTTGGCAGTCCGCATTGAAGTTAGAGTTGGATTTGATGTTATGGCTACCAGTTGTTGGTGTTCTTCCTGTAACAGGCTGACCGGATGTCGACTGAATGTTCTACACGCCTTGTGAATGTTATTGTGATGTTTGCCGACTTAGATGATTGTTCCTAAGTCGATGTCTTGTATAAATAAGTGTTTGAGAATTCATTTTAAGGTGTGGATTGTGGAGATGAGTGTGGTATAGTGAAGAGAAGTGCGAAAGGCAGAGCAAGGGTTTTTGGGCTTAAATGGAACTGATCCAGACATGGTAGAGATGTCATTCTCCAGTTCAAGATTGTGATTCTTATCACTTGTAGACAGTGTGTCTCCTTGTAGGCAGTGTGCCTCTTTGTGAACAGTGTGCTTGAGCAGTGAGCCCTAATTGGCATGTGCCATTCATTTTTCTTGTTCTTCTAACAGAGAATAATCCTTGGGTTAATCACCCCGTGGTTTTTCCCTTAACCGGGTTTTCCACGTCAAAATCTTGGTGTTCAATGTGTTGATGTTCATCTGCTCTTGTGTCTATGCATTATGCTTTCATGGATGGTTAATTGATATGCTGTTAACTAACAAAGAAGAATCAAGTGTTAGAAGTAAGAGCAAGTTTTTTATATAACTGATTCACCCCCCCTCTCAGTTGTACGCCCTAGATCCAACAATTGGTATCAGAGCTAAGTTCCTCTGAAAGGAGCTTAACCGCTTGAGGAGATCCAGGATGTCGTCATACAAGAAGGATAGTCCGAAGTTCGATGGAACCAACTTCACTCTCTGGAAAGGTCGCATGAAATGTCACTTGGAATGTACGGGAAAAGCATACTTGGCCATGGTCTCAAAACCATATGTACCTCCACAAGGTGGTCCGACAACTCTAAATGAAATCATAGATGCTGAAAACAATCTGCGGACCAAGGAAGCTCTTCTAAGTGCATTGAATGATTCAGATCTCTCAAATGTTATCGACCTACCAACTGCATATGAGATCTTGACTAAACTGGAACTTCTGTATGAAGGAGATGAGTTTGTCAAAAGTGCAAGGTTGCAAAGTCTGAAAGAAAAATTTGAAAGATTGAAGATGAGAGAAGACGAAAACATCACTACCTTTATGCCAAAAGTGAATGAGCTGGTATGTGGAATTAGAAATGCTGGTGGAACTCTGGATGAAAATGAGATTGTTTGCAAAATTCTCAGATCCCTTCCTACTACCTACAAAATCAAGGTTGCTGCCATTGATGAATTTAGAGCCCACACAACTGTCACAAGAGAACAATTGGCTGGCACACTAGCTGCATTTGAAATGATCAAGTTTGGAGATGATCCATCCAAGACTGAATCTGCTTTCAAAGCCAGTACCTATGTGAAAGGCAAACAAAGATTTGATCCGGGAGAAAACTCTTCAAGGAAGATGTCATGGTATGATCAAGCAAGAAGAGACATGGAAGAAGAGGAAGCAGAAACAGCTCAACTTGAAGCCCTCATTACAAAGAGACTGCCAAGAGGATCTGGTAAGTATGAAGGAAAACTACCCTTTAAGTGTTTCAACTGCAATAAGATTGGTCATTTTGCTTCAAGATGTCCGGAAAGATCTGCAAGGTCTAATACTGACAGACAAAGGTTTCAAAAGAACTGCTATTATGTTCATGAAGAAGATGATAATGAAGGAGTAACAGATGATGAATCAGAACTAGAAAGCAAATCTAGAAATGAAAGGGTGTTTATTGCCATCAAGGAAGAAGATTCAATATCCTCTGAATCTGTCTATCACAAGGTTGTGGAAAGAGCTTTGGCTGCTCAAGTAGAAGAAAAGGATGATTGGGTTATTGACAGTGGATGCTCTCACCATATGACTGGTGACAAGAATAAGTTCTTAGATTTGGAAAGGTATGAAGGAGGAATGGTAAAGTTTGGTAACAATTCTGCTGGCAGAATCAGAGGTAGGGGAACTATATCCTTTGATGGAAAGAGCAAAACAGGTAATGTACTATATGTTGAAGGATTGAAGCACAATCTTCTCAGTGTTGGTCAGTTAGTGGACAAAGGCTATGATCTCCGGTTCAAGAATGGAAAATGCAAAATCTTTACAAGCTTTGGAACTGAAATTACATCCGGTGCTCAAACAAAAGGTAATATCTTTCATCTGGTTGGTTCAAATAAAAGTTGTCTATTTGTTCAAGTTGATCAGAGTTGGTTATGGCATAGAAGAATGTGTCATGTAAATTTTGATAACATCATCAAGATAAGCAATATTCAGGCTGTAAGAGATCTTCCAAAATTGGTGAAACCTACAAATAGTTTGTGCAAAGAATGTCAGCTAGGTAAACAGAGCAGAGTCTCTTTCAAAAGCAAAGAACAGTCCTCTACTTGTTGGAATTAGTACATACTGATCTCTGTGGTTCGACAAGAATCAAGAGTCTGCAAGGTAATAGATATTTCATGTTGCTAATTGATGACCATTCCTGGATGATGTGGGTTACCTTCCTAAAAGAGAAATTAGAAGCCCTTGAGAAGTTCAAAATCTTCAAAGCTATGGTAGAGAATCAAACCGGATTAAAACTAAAGTGTCTAAGGTCTGATAGAGGTGGTGAATTTACATCTGGTGAGTTCATTGACTTTTGTGAGAAACAGGGTATAAGGAGACAGTTGTCTGCTCCTAGGACTCCACAGCAGAATGGAGTAGTTGAGAGAAAGAACCGGACCATCCAGGAAGCTGCCAGGACAATGATGTTGGAAGCAAATGTTCCTTAGATGTTTTGGAAAGAAGCTATCAGCACTGCAGTCTACACTCTCAATCGAGTTCAAATCAGAAATAATACTGGTAAGACCCCCTATGAACTTTGGTTTGGCATCACTCCTACTGTGAGATATTTCAGAGTATTTGGCAGCAAGTGTTATATTAAAAGAGATGAAGATCTAGGAAAGTTTGATGCTAGAAGTGATGAAGGAATTTTCTTGGGTTACTCCACTCAAAGCAAAGCATACCAGTGTTACAATAAGAGACTGAGGAAGATGATAGAAAGTACTAATGTAAAAGTTGATGAAGGAATTGTGAAGCCCTTAAGGTTCTATGAATGTGATGAAGATGATCAGAATGATCCTCTAGTGCAAGAAGCTCCTTCCTCCTCTGAAATTTAGATCTAGACTGATCCGGTAAATCAAGAAGAAGAAGTTTGTCTGAATGAGCATGATCAAGAATTAGTAGTGCAAGAAACTCCCAAAGTTCCAAGGTATGTAACTCTAAATCACTTTGAAAATCAGATCATAGGTGACAAAAGTAAAGGGGTACAAACAAGAAGAAGAATTGCTCAAGATTCAAATGAATACTATCTGATTTCAAAGATTGAACCTAAGATAGTAAATGAAGCTTGCAATGATGAAAACTGGACCAAAGCAATGGAGGAAGAATTGATGCAAATTGAGAAAAATCGTACTTGGGATCTTGTTCCCAGACCTAGAGACAGGAATGTGATTGGAACCAAATGGGTCTTCCGGAACAAACTGAATGAAGTTGGTGAAGTAATTAGAAACAAAGCTAGATTGGTCTACAAAGGCTACTCTCAAATAGAAGGAATTGATTTTGAAGAGACCTTTGCTCCTGTGGCAAGAATTGAAGCAGTCAGATTATTTCTTGCATTTGCTGCCTTCAAAGACTTCAACGTATATCAGATGGATGTCAAGTCTGCCTTCCTAAATGGTGATCTGGAAGAAGAAGTTTACATTGAACAACCGGATGGATTTCAATTGTCTAATAATGATGATATGGTCTGCAAGTTGAAGAAAGCATTGTATGGATTAAAGCAAGCCCCAAGAGCATGGTATGAAAGGTTGGATAAGCATCTTGTGCAGATTGGATTCAGCAAAGGTACTGCTGACAGTAACTTATATTTCAAAATTGATCATGAAAACATTTTGATTGTTGAAGTGTTTGTAGATGATATCATTTTTGGAGGAAGAGATAGTATGTGCAAAACTTTTGCAAATCAGATGAAATGTGAGTTTGAAATGTCTATGCTTGGTGAAATGAATTTCTTCTTGGGTCTACAAATTACTCAATCAAAGAAAGGGATCTTCATTTCTCAGACCAAATATGTGAAAGAATTGTTGAGGAAATTCGGTATGGAAGATTCAAAGCCAATGAACACTCCTATGGCAACCGGATGTAAGTTGAGCAAAGATGATGACTCTCCAAAGGCAGATCAGACAAAGTATAGATCAATGATTCGTGGATTGTTGTATCTCAGTCAGACTAGACCAGATATTAGGTAGGCTGTTGGTCTTGTGGCAAGATTCCAGGCTGATCCTAGAGAATCTCATGTTATGGCAATCAAAAGAATTTTTAGGTACTTGAAAGGAATAGTTGAGTATGGTCTATGGTACCCTAGAGATTTGGATTTCTCTCTTCATGCTTACATAGATGCAGATTGGGTAGGAGATGTGGATGACCGGAAGAGCACCAGTGGTGGAGCATTCTTTTTGGGGAAGAGATTGGTTTCTTGGCTAAGCAAGAAACAAGATGCAATATCTCTGTCTACAACTGAAGCAGAATACATTGCAGCAGCAAGTAGTTGCACTCAAATCTTATGGATGAAGCAGATGCTAAGAGACATTAAAGTTGAATATGAGGAGCCTATCACAATTTTCTATGATAATTCAAGTGCAATTAATATTTCTAAGAATCTGGTATTGCATTCTAAGACTAAGCACATATCTATCAAGTTTCACTTTTTGAGAGAACAAGTGAACAAGGAAGAAGTCAGATTGGAGTATGTTCCCTCCAAGGATCAGATTGCAGATATCTTTACTAAACCTCTTCCCAAGGACTCTTTCGAATATCTCCGGGAGAAGTTAGGGGTCATGGCCCCTCCGGTGATGAACTAGGATGCACTGATGTGCATCAGTGCGGTGGATGTCATAGTCATATCTTGTGATCCGGATTGATGATGGGGAGCAGCTACTAAGGGGGAGCAGCTGGTATGATTCTGATGTAATAGAATTGCAAGTATGAGCCCTTTGCCATTGATGTCAAAGGGGGAGAGAAGACATGTGAAAAACAAGTGGTTGATAATCAAAGGGGGAGCAGTAAAGGAAGAGAAGACATGTGAAAAGTTGTTGTTGATAGGGGGAGCTGTGATAGAAAGGAGAAGTTCTTGTCTTGATGGTTTTTCACATCATATGTTGCCATCAATGACAAAGGGGGAGATTGTTGCAAGTATGAGGTGAACCAGTGTTGTCATTGATGTCAACTTACTCATATTGCATTAGTAAGAAGGTTTGGATGAGTTGTGTGCTGTTGTTATTGAGGAAATCAGTCTCCATCCGGAACAGTGAAGAACAATGATGAGAAGAAGGCAAATGTACTATATAGGTTGAGAACCAGAGGATGCAGATTAAAGGGTTTGTAGATATGAGTCTTGAGATGCTTCAGCTAAGATTTCAGAGGTCCGCATGAAGATCTGAAGAAGTTGTGGCTGTCTGTGTGGAACCGGTTTCGGCAAGTGTTCAGAAGTGATAGAGGATCACAGAAAGGTCCGGTGAGGTCTGGAATTGTATTATCCTAATCTACGGATTGGAAGGAGTGTTTGGGATGTCCTTGTGATGTGTCATCTCGAGTTGTGTATGATTTTGAGGTCTGGAAGTACCTTTTGCATTGTGACAGTGGCGACAGACTGTGTTCTTGAAGTACCGAATGATGAAGAGAAGAATTCCGGTAAGCTGATGAAGTGCGGATGTTTTTGATGATTCAAGGAAGGTTATGATGATCATTGGATCATATCTAGTTCGTGTTGGCGGTCCGCATTGAAGTTAGAGTTGGATTTGATGTTATGGCTACTAGTTGTTGGTGTTCTTCCTGTAACAGGCCGACCGGATGTCGACCGGATGTTCTACACGCCTTGCGAATGTTATTGTGATGTTTGTTGACTTAGATGATTGTTCCTAAGTCTGTCTTGTATAAATAAGTGTTTGAGAATTCATTTTGACTTGTGGATTGTGGAAATGAGTGTGGTATAGCGAAGAGAAGTGCGAAAGGTAGAGCAAGGGTTTTTGGGCTTAAATGGAACTGATCCAGACATGGTAGAGATGTCATTCTCTAGTTCAAGATTGTGATTCTTATCACTTGTAGACAGTGTGTCTCCTTGTAGGCAGTGTGCCTCTTTGTGAGCAGTGTGCTCGGGCAGTGAGCCCTAATTGGCATGTGCCATTATTTTTCTTATTCTTCTAACAGAGAATAATCCTTGGGTTAATCACCTCGTGGTTTTTCCCTTAACTGGGTTTTCCACGTCAAAATCTTGGTGTTCAATGTGTTGATGTTCATCTGCTCTTGTGTCTATGCATTATGCTTTCATGGATGGTTAATTGATATGCTGTTAACTAACAAAGAAGAATCAAGTGTTAGAAGTAAGAGCAAGTTTTTTATACAACTGATTCACCCCCCCTCTCAGGTGTATGCCCTAGATCCAACAAGGCACACCATGTCCTGCGGATGTGTGGGATGAACTTTGTTGCCATCAATGACAACAATCATTAATCCACAATGTGTCTCTTGCCAACAATTTCCTCTCTCATCTTCGTATGTTATGATGTCTTATGTATGTGGCACCTTGTTGTAATGCTCAGTGTCATACCATGACTACACAATCCATTGTGTATCATGCCTATAAGAATTGCCTTGGTTTGCTCATCTTGGGGGCAACCCCTTGTTGCGATGTAGCTTTTGAAAACACATATCATTTGGGCACTTGCTTTTAGAAAGCTCTCGTGCCTGTTTTGTATTTCTTCCTCACTCTACCTTAAAGGAAATTGCTCCCTAATGGAGTTAGCAATCACTTTAAGGTGGGGGCATTTATTGTGCTATGAGCCTTACTCTTATCTTTCTATCTAAACACTTGTTGATTATCTTTGTTACTACATTCTCTTTTAAAGGATTATGGAAAGCTTGGAAGCAAGATCTTGAGTCTATCTTGTTCTCCCAAGTTGAAGCTCCTTACATGTTTGGGAGAAGGGTTGCACCAACAACTTGAGTTTGGTAGTAAGGTTGCTTTGCCTTATTAGTCTACAAGGCCTTGTGTAATTCCTCTTGTGGGAGGTAGTTTGTGTATTCCCTTGAGTGGAAACACTTTTCTTAATGTGGATTGTGTGTATGATGTGTTTGTACTTCTCTTGTGATTCTCATTTATAACCAACCCCTTAGCATTCTTCTTTATTGCATCTTGGGGAATGATGAAATGGTGATTGAGACAACATTTATATCAAGGTCTCCTTTGTCATGCTGACTCAAGGTCTTATGTATTATGTTTCTTGTGATTGATGAATGGTGCGTGTATTCTCCTCATTTATTCTTATTGTCTATATATTCTTCATGCCTCGTGCATGCCTCACATATCTTCTCTCTATGTGTTCCTCATGTATTCTCCTTGAATGTTTTTTGCGTGTATTCCATGTGTGTTTCATGTGTCTTCTATGTATACTTTGTGCCTTATGTGTAAACTTCATGCCAAGCATGTATGATGTATGTATGGCATGTACACTTTGTTTATTTGTCTATTGCGTGTATACTTTTCATATGACATCTATGCTTTGTGTATCAAGCATGTATGCATTGTGATTTCTCAAGTGTATGCCTTGTATATTCTTATCTTATCTCATGTTTTCTAAGTGCTTCATATATGAGTGAATTAATGTCATGTGTCTTATGTGTATGCCAATTCATCATAGACTCCTAGAATCCTAAACTTGGGGGCTTGAGCATCCCTCAATTTTGTTGACATTCTATGGTTTCTATGATCCTATGTGTCTGCAACCTTAGAATCCTAAGCTTGGGGGCTACTATGGTCCACAACTTGGTGGAATTCTTTGGCTTTTATGATTATTATGTTTGAAATTTGTCTTCTCCATCATTTAGTATGAGTTTGAATGTAAGTTCGCACCCACATTAAAGTGAGGGCTAAATGTAACGTCGTAAAATGTGTACACTAGCATTTTACACTTAGTTTAGCACCCGGGTGGACCTAAAATGTTTACACTTGTTAATTAGGACCTATTATAACACCTTTTTAAACATTAAGCATGTATTTCTTGATCCTAATGCACAAAACCTAGAAAAGTAATTATAAGGCGGGGCTAAGCACACTTTAAGTGCCTTATCCCGAGGGTTTGGGGCTAAAGGACTAGGACGCCCAAGCGCCCTTGTCCCCTCTTTAGCCCTGGCCTAATTTGTGTCTTGTCAGCTTAAATGATACCTAATATCGGCCTTATGTGGTTTAATTATCTAGAAATCAATGGGAATGTATATAAAAGCAAGTTAAGTCATTCATTTGAACATATAAGCAATCTAGGCACTCTTGCACTCTCTCTTCTTCTCTCTCATGCTCTCTACTCTTCTCTAAAGCTCTCTATTGTGGATTATTATTGCGGCACTAACTTATTAGAGGTCTTGTGAATATCTTTCTACTTCTTTGGGCTACACCAACTTCTTGAGTCAAGTTGTGATGTCACATCAAGCATGCTAGGGTTTCCATGCTTATGGTGACTTCTTTCCTTCATGCTTTGTTCGAGCATTCCATTCTACTTCAGATTTACCTCTGCCCTCCTAGGGCACACACTCTTTATCTATCATATTTTCTATTGTGGAGGTGTAAACACCATTCATGGATCTTGAATGAGGCAAGCTCCTAAGTAGCACCGAACCATCTTCCTTCTTGTGTGTGTACAGGTTAGATATGGAGGAATTGGCCAAAGACAAGTTGCAGAGAGCGGGAACACAGGAAGGTGAAGAAATTGGAGTTATCACAGTCTGAGAACCCTAATAAGGATCTAGGGAACCCAATAACCCTTGTTTGTGTATTTTTGTCTCTAAATTTAGGTTCTAACTCGATTCCTAATCTCTGCTATTCATTTGGTTTCTGGGTTTTCATTTTCGACAATCTGTTATGCTCTGATCTTTGTCAACTAGGGTTTCATGTCTTTGCCTTAGCATGATTGATTGGATTTGGTTAATTTCTTCTCTATACAACAAAAGGGTAGAGCTCCTGTAGTTTGTCTCTCCTTCTTGTGTCCTTATGTTTGTAGAAGAGAGTTTGAACTAGTTTGATCTATTGAGCTAGTCTATATTTTCTACACTACAAAAAAAATTTGAGGCACATAAGCATCCTCATACTCTTAACAATCCCCTTGGTGCACTAAAAATGCAAGTTGACTTATCATACAATGGAAATTCATTAGTAAAAAGTTTTAATTTGGCTTCAAGCAACCATATCTGTGTCTCGTCAAACAATAACATATTCAACAACCTAAACTGTAACCACCTCAATCTCTTCTACTGGACCCTTGTTGTTCTTGATTTCCTAAAATTTGTTACGAAATAATCCAAGTGGACAATTCCAGATGATCTAAGGATTGCTCAAGAGCAGGCAGAAAAAGTAGAAAATCTAGTCGTAATCTTTGAAGGATCATTATTTATGGATCCCTTGCTTGTACCACATGCATAAATACAATGCTTAAGAAAATGAGAAAGGGAAAGAGATCACGACATGTCAAATGCCATACAAAATATAGAGCATATACCCATCAGCGTCATGTGGCTGGTATGCCAATATGTGGTGTTTGGGGTCTCTTATCTCTTTATGGTGGTGGGTCTCTTGGATTGGCAGTATCACCAACAACATCCCTTTCACAAAAGTCATCTCAATTCATTTAGTCTAGAGGTTTTCCACTATCACAGGTAGTCTCTCCACCTATAAAACAATCTCAATAGAATCAATCTAGAGGGTCAATTTTGAGGGGAAATTCAAGGCATACATCTCACCTGTTGAGTTTTCCAAATTTGGCATACATCTCACCCGTTGAGATTGTCAAATTTTATGAACTCTCCCAAATGGAGTCTCCAAGGCATACACCTCTTTCATGAGATTGCCCAAATTTAGCAAGTTCATGAGATACTGTAGCACACCAACCAAAAGTATAGGGAGTGACATGACCAACATCGTATGCATCATCAGGGTAAGTGGTTTACCCGGGTGCACATTACACAACACTTTCCTCATTTGTTATTGAAATCGATATGATGGGGCCCATTGCTTCTTAAGGAGGGAGGAATGATCCGAACTAAAATTAGTTATTTGTTTGTTAACTAATTATTCCACTTGAAAGGTTGGGCTAACCTTTGATCATGACCTTTGAATATAGAAAAATATTACTTCCTGAGATCAATAAAAATCATGCAAATCAAACTAGAATGCCATACCTTAAAACCTTGCATGAATTTAGACCTCAGATAAGACTAAACATAGTGTACCTAAGCTCCATTGATTTGTATTTTTAGATGGTTTTGTGGGCTTCTCACACAACCAACATAACCATAAATGACATGAAAATGAGAAATATGTGTGCGTACGAAAATTTGATGAGAGTGTGTGGGTTTGGAATGAAAAAGGAAGTTCAATTTATAGAAGGGGAGGGAATAAAGTGAGTGGCTAGGATTAGAAGGGTGAGGGATGAGGTGGATGGCTAGGATTGAAAGCCAATTTTAGTGCTTATGATGCACCATAAATGAGGATGATAGGTGACTAAAATAAGGATGGGAGTGGGAATAAATAGGATTTTTCATTGATTTTGGAGAGGAAGTGCTTATGACACATAATGAATGAGGTTAAAAATAGGGATGTGAGTGGGAATAAATAATTTAAATAATAAAATTATTTAAATTATGAGAGACATGTGGAATTTAAATAAATATTTAATTTATATAAATTGGATGATGGAGGAAAATAGGATTAAATAAATAAAATTTATTTAATTTGGTGCAAATGGAGGACAAATGGAATTAAATAAATAAGATTTATTTAATTTGATGTAAGAGGAGGATAAATGGATGAGAGGAGTTATTTAAATAAATATAATTTATTTAACTAATGGGAGTGATGGAAGGGGTCATGAAAGGGGCCTAGAACCAAATATGTCGCAAGGCAATGTTATATGAAAGGGGCATTTGATGATGGGAATGATATATCCCTAGATGAGGCTAGATGATGATTGTTTGTTTGAGATTGAATGATGTGGCAATTGATAAAGTGACTGGATATTGTATTACCATGTAGACTAATGCCTACAATTTTGGTTTAGGTGCAGCGTGCTATATAATTGTTTCTGCTTGAATGTCAAGTGTTTTATTGATGAGATGAGAGTGGAATGTTTATTATGATCCAATGAAAAAGTTTATTATGGAATGTGGAATGAAAGAAGGTTTATTGCTTTGAACTTTTTTGGAATATAATTTATTTTTTTATTTTTGGATTTTTGGAATTATTTTGATTTTTTTTGGAAATGTTTTATTTTTTTTGGATTTTTTGGAAATGTTTTGATTTTTTTGGATTTTTTGGAAATGTTTTGATTTTTTTTGGATTTTTGGAAATGTTTTTGATTTTTTTTTGGAAATGTTATGGGATGACATGCATGAGACTTAGAGACTTACCTTCCAAAGGTCTTATAGAAAATGAGAGAATGATCTAAACCCTAACCAGGTGGCGGTAAGGTTTTTATTTAAAGCATGGATGGAGATGATAATGACAAGAAATGATACTAAGTGAAATTTTCAACCATGATAGGATGATGAAATGGGAAATGGGTGATAGTATGCAAGCTAGACAAGAGAAAATGGAAGTGACAATGGATAACTAATAGATGGTGGATGCAAGACTTCTACACATTGCACTTGTTTGCTAGGTTTTCACCATGATACTTATCCAAGGTGCCACCGAAGTGGTTTTCACCATAGGACCAATTATTTCTCTTTAATATTTTGTTTTTTTAAAATCATTTTTTGATTTTTTTGTTTTTTTTGAATAATTGGGATACCCCACGGGTTAGGTATAGAACCTTTTGAGGTGAATTATGTTGATAGGCTCATTAAGGGGATGACCCTCAAGTGCAAAAAGTTGATATGCACCATATCCATAACTACTAGTAATGATGAAGGGCCCCAACCAATTAGGCTCAAATTTTCCTTTCTTGTCCCAATCTTGGAGGTTCCTTTGATTTTCCTTAAGAACAAGATCACCAACTTCAAATTTTCACTCCTTGATTTTCTTGTTGTAGCTATGACAAAGACGATTCTGATAGGCCTTGAGATGGTTGAGATCATTGAGGTGTCTTTCATCTAATGTTTCCAATTCTTGCAAGCAAGCAACTCTATAGTTTTCCTCATCAATAAGATGTTGTAATGACACCCTTAAGGAGGGGAGCTTCACCTCGATTGGTAGGATAGCTTCAAATCCAAAGACAAGGGAATATGGTGTGGCTCCATTAGGTGTGTGGATGCTAGTTCGATATGCCCACAAAGTAGGATTGAGTTGCAAGTGCTAATCCCAACCAATTGCATTGACTGTTTTCTTCAATATTTGAAGGATAGTTTTGTTCATAGCTTCAGCTTGACCATTGCTTTGGGGATAGTATGGAGTGGAAAAGAGGTGTTGGATATGGAATTGATTGTGAAGGTGGCAGGTTTCTTGGTTTTTGAATGGCTTTCCATTGTTAGTAACAATTGCTTGGGGTATACCATAACTACAAATGATATAATGAAGGATAAACTTGGAAATTTGTTTGTCAATTATAGCTTCGACCCATTTGTGAAATACTTAGTGGTGGTGATAATGAATGAATGGCCATTGGAAGAAGGTGGATGGATTTTACCAATGATATCAAGACCCCACTGTGAAAAAGGCCATGGTGTAGTGATTGTTTGTAACTCTTGTGCAGGTGCATGAATCAAATCACTATGTTGTTAACAAGGAAGATATTTCTTGACAAACTGATGTGCATCATTCTCCATAGTTGACCAATAGTATCCAGTCCTTAACAAATTTTTAACCAAGGTAGCACCACTAGATTGTGCACCGCATATACCTTCATGTATCTCATGTAAGGTGGCTTGGGCATCTTCCAAATTAAGACATCTAAGAAGAATCCCATTGAGTGACTTCTGATAAAGTGTATTGCCAAGAATGGTATAACAGGATGAACGGTGGATAAAGGTTTGGTGTTGGGAATTTGAAAGGTTGGGTGGAAAGGTGTTATCATGAAGGTAGGTACAGATCTCATTGTACCAAAGTGTATTAGGACCAACAATTTCACATACAAGTTTAGTTTCTGGGACAACAAATGCAAGAATGTAAAGTTGCCCAATCAAGAATTATAAATGTGGGATATTTGATGGAAAATCAATCAATGAACTTATGGTTTCCATAGCATCAACAGATTTATTCTTTATCCTTGGAATTTGTTCAAACCAGATCCATGAAAATGATTGCTTGAATGTGTTAACCAATTATTTATATGGGATTATATTGTCATATTTTGTTTGATAGTCATCATTGACTTGACATATGACAAATTGGGAATCACCATAGACTTCAAGTACTTTGATACTGGATAGCTATTTTGAGACCTTTGATAAGTGCTTCATATTCTGTAATGTTATTTTTGCAAGGGAACAAGATACTATAAGCTTTTAGTACAAGATCTCCTTGTGGTGTGACAAAAAGGATCCCTGCTCCGAAACCATGATGTGTAAAAGATCTATCAAAGTATAATTTCCAATTTGTAGGGGAGTCAACAACAAAGATTGATTCATTGGAAATTTTGAAATAAGTGGATGATCGGCTTCAATAGGTGCCTCTGCCAATTGGTCAGCAATGACTTGTCCTTATATAGATTTTCTGTCAATATATTCAATGTCAAATTCACTCAACATCATAATCCATTTTGCCATGCATCCTGTCAATGTAGCTTTGGATAGAAGATACTTTAATGGGTCAACCTTTGAGATGAGATTAATTTGATGATTGAGCATATAATGTCTAAGTTTATGTGAAGCAAATATAACTGCAAGATATGTCTTTTCAATAGGAGTGTAATTTATCCAATAGCCCACAAGAGTTTGGCTGATATAATATATAGCTCTTTCTTTTCCAATGTCATCATTTTGTGCTAACAAAGCTCCTAATGCCGCTGATGTGGCTGATATGTGTAGAGGAAAACTAATGTGTTGTAGACTTAACCGATTAAAGGGAAAACCTATCTGAATTGTCCACTCTATCACTATGCATTCCTACATTGAATTATTGACCAAAGAGCATAAGCTTATGATGGTACTTGCAAAGTATATGCCTTTAGGGCTCATATGGTTCCTAAATTGTACTATCTTAACTTTAAACAAACAAATCTACCTTGCTGGAATTGACAAAATTACAAAACAGTGAAAATAGCTATAAATCCTAGTTGCTACGGGTACCTACAGCAAGGTCTGTAGATAACTATTATAATAGGGAAACTGTAGAATTAACTTAATGAATTGACAAGAATGGAATAACTAACTGTTGACCTCTGGAGGATTTGTAAACACACTAATATGCAATTGTTCATGAACTATATCTATTTGATCAAAACATAATACGAACTAGAATTCAAATTACGTTTTAATAGAAAACTAATAAACCAACATTAACTAAAATGAAAATAAATAGGGACAGAATCAGTACCTTGAGTGGCCAACTCAAGAGACTGTCTTCCTTAACTAAAACCAAATCTAATCCAGATTCTATGTATCTTTGTAACACATACCAAAGCTTAACTTATTCCATACACAGAATCAACTCGTATCCAATTGTTCAACAATGAAATATTTTCTGTCATATCCAGATTGTATCCCATAAATGTAACATGCTTGAGTTTTTGCACATAGAAAAGGAAATGATAACTGAATCAAACTAAACTCCTAACAACTTGACTCTGCTACCTTATATATCTTATCTTCCCTTTACTATACAAAATGGAGAGAGAGCCTTATTTATTACTTAACTGACTCTGATCATTCACCATACCTAGATACTAGTTCGTGGAGTCAAGATCACATTCTTATTCTAACTGACTATAAGAAGAAGAATTCAAATCAAATTAGAAGTTTGATGAATGAACAACATCCATAATCATATTTGAAACAAATCTACTCCTTAATTTATTACTATCCATGATGCTCCATAATTGTCTTCAGATGTCTTTGCATTCTTAGCGTTGAAACTCATACTTCTATTAACTCCTTTATCTGCATCCTGCTACAAATGCTCAATCTCATCATGACACATCTAATTCTACACATAGAATTAGTTCCCAAAAGCATATACCACAAGCATTCTCCATGACTAACCATAAAAACATCTCATTTATACTTTTATACATATCTATATCTAATTCATGCATTAGATAATATGATCATCACATTCCATATTAATATTAGAAGTTCAGGTCTTAGAAGTATAAAGAAGGTCAACATATCATAGTGCAAACATGGATAAATGTCTTAAAGGATGCTATGAAAGAAGTCTTTAAAGTATAAAAAGTAGCTTAAAAGAGACTAATTCTGCAGCCCATCATTTCCCCCCAACTAACCTTTTGCTTGCCCTCAAGCAAAACTACTCAAACAGATACCTAGGGAAATGAATTATAATGTAGAACTATTTGCATCAAGGCCATAACTACCCTGACATCCTCACCTTATTTCAGATAGAACCCATTGTAGTATGAAAGCCTTTGTAGTCTGATAGCTTCTGTACTCTTGCATTCCTCTCCCTTTTCTCCTATCCAGTGTGGAAATGGATATAAGAGTAGAGGTGGATGGTAGGTAAGAGGCAACCATGCCACACCTTTATTCTCTAAAATTTGAATGTACCTATGTAATCTCTCAGACATATTCATAAAGTTATGTAAGGAATGAGGTTCTTTTCATTGAAGAGTAGGTATCAAACTGATCCATCTGCTTTGCACATATCTAACACAACCTTGTAACATGGATCCCATCATTCTCTGTATCCTTCAGTGATCCCTTATTCTTAAGTCCATAATGATTTTTCCTGGGCCCTTATGAGAGAGAAGTCTATACCATTTTATGAGGACATCTTTAGGGTTAAATGCCTCTTGTCTGATTGGTAGTGATACCTTCTTCTCATATTCTTCATACCTATCCATCAATTCTCCTCTCAACTTTTCATTATTTAGGTATGATGCTACTGCTCTCAGCTATAAATCTCCAACATTTATGGAGGGATTCCATTTTGTATCTTCCTCCAATAGGGAGTTGTGCAAATAGAACTCACATAGCTAATCTTATTGTTCTAGACTGACCTTTTGAAAATGACTAAAGAAATTGTGTCTAGACTGCAGAGCTAGTTGGTCATTAACAAATCTATTGAATTCAAAACTAAGAAATTTCTCCTTTAAAAATAATGCATAAACCCTTTAAGGTGGTCTTCATTCAATGATTTCCATGGCCCTGTCAATTATGCCTACCATCTTTGCCTCTAATTTCTTAATTTCAAGATTCTGATTCTCAATTATTTCAATAAAATTTTTTCCTTTCTTTATCCCAATTCTCTGTGTCTTGTTTTGACCTACTAGTGACTTTCAGCAACTCAAAACCCAATGAAACCGTAGTATGGCATGTTGGAGTTCTTACCTCAGGAAATGATGGAGGGGGCTCCTTCTCCTCATCTGAGATGATATTGCTAACAACCAATTGTGCTAACAAATCCAATTTAGACCCTTGATTCTGTGTCTAAATCCTCTCCTCTAATTCATGTATCCTCTTTTCTTTTTTTTGTCTCCTTCTCTTCGTACCTCTTTCCTGATCCGCTAGGGTTTTGATTATGTTCAACACCTCCTGAAGTTCTTTCCGAAGGTCTCTTTCTTCTAACAATTCATTTCTTTGCTCAAAATTAATATTACCACCATCATTGTTATTGGAAGCATTAAAAATTTCTTTAACAAGGCTACCAAGGGTTGCCTTTCTCATCTTTTTGGCAATAAATGGGTCTTCTGAATCAAAGTCAGAAGAAGAAACATACCTTTTCTTCTTTGAAGAAACATTCACATCATCCTTATTTGCAGAGATATCATCTTCAAGTATATCAATAGGAACATTCCCAGGAGCATTTCCCCTTTCCTCAGAATCTTGTCCCTGCTCAACAATCTTTTCTTCAGCCACCTATTTCCTCAATCTGTCTAATCTCCTCAGGGTAGTGGTTTCTTGTTCAACAACCCTTTTCATCTGCTTTTTACCTTTCCCCTTCTATTTCTCCTTTGATTCCCCTGTATTGACATTTTTCTCTTTCTTTTTCCTTTTTGTCTTTTCTTTGCTGACATCTTTTCCTTCCTTCTTCTTCTTTCCTTTCTTGCTTACAAGTTTTGGGGTCACATGTTCAGAAGGAGAGAATGAAGGTTCCCCTATTTCTTCAGGTCTATTTTTAGGGACATTTTCCTCCTTTGGCTCTTCATGAACAGGTTCATCTTTAGGTTCAACATTGTATGGGGGTTCCTCTTCCTCCTCATGAGGTTGCTCCAATAAGGTGGAAATATAAACACAATTGTTAAAGGCCTCCCAATCAATTTGTGGGTATTGTATCCACAAACTCCTCTTAACTAGTAGTGCAATTAGACAATGGTGAGACACCAAAGTATCAACTGGCTTCCTTTGGTATTTTGAAGCCATTCTCTTTAGGAAGTTATAGAGGTAGTTCAGAACATTCACCAATTTCTCATGACGAAGATGGTTTAGCAATTTAAAATGCATAGTGTACAACATATTATACCTCCCATCACAAGTGAAATACCTAATAATGTAGGTAGCACATTTACCCTAGAAAAATGGCAAAGATAGGTGTTTTATACGTTGAGTTGTTGAGTCTAAATGCTCACCTCGCTCACAGAATTCTTCTCTGGCAGCGGCTGCGTCAGCTCGGGTTGGGTATTCTGACCCGATGCACGGTAGTCTAGTCACTTGGGCTATAGCTACCTCAGAAGCATCAACCATTAACCCTTTCACTACTACTTCATCACTTTACAATGTAACTGTAAATTCTGTGGCCATATCATTGTCATACTCTATCAATTTTAAGAAATACTAGAGCCATCCTACTCTGGTAAAGAGTGGTAAAACTAGCACATCTTCAAGAATCTCCTTGTGCATGGATGGCTCTCTCCTTACTAAGTCACCTCCCATGTCTATAATCCTCTATATAATTCCACTTTGCCACCTTGTTAGACTTAACCCCTATTCTTATCTTCTCTACAATTCCTCTTATTGCTCAGGGTTAACTCGATTTGACTTAAGCAAAGATATTAGGAAGGTAACTCTCATTGGTTATTTACATAGTACACAGGGATGAAAACTCATTTGAAAACCAGTCTAAAAATCAAGAATGACACAAGAATGACAACCCTTCCCCCTGACTGAACGTGAAGTGACCTCACTCACGTGGCAAAGGAAGTGGTAGGAAGTTGCAATTATTAACTAGAATGTTTTTGAAATATTATCGTATGCATGAAGTAAATAGGGATAATGATAAATGCATAAAAAGAAATTTAATGGAAATCATGAAAAGTTACCTTTGGGACAATGCCTCGGAAAGAAATGTGGGATCACTCTTTGAAAGGAGATATTGTGTACGATGCAATTAATTCGCCGAAACTGTAAGGTCAAGCATGTGGATGAATGGTTAGGTGACATGTCAGCATGTTTGATTTGATTGAATTGCTTGAAATTTGACGCTTGAGGTGGAGGTACGATGATGAATCAAGGCATAGTGTATGGATTGAGAGGATTGGCAGTGCATTGCATGGAATACATCTGCAGTTGCTACAGGTGCTTGCAATATTGTTCCAAAGTGTAGATTTTGATAGTGATTAGAACAAGTGTAGAAGTAATAGGTCCCAGCTCAAAGATGTAAACAGGTCCTAGCTGAATGTTGTAAATAGGTCTCGGTTGAAGGATGTAAACATGTCCCAGCTAAAGGATGTAAATATCATGGTAAAGGTGCGGTGTGTGCATGTGGTGCTGTGTGTGCATGTGTTTGGAAAGAAAAAGAGATTATGCCTCAGCTATAGGGGTTGAGTATTCCAACTCAACCTCTGCATCACTAGTCAGGCTGTGTGGATCATCCACTGACGCTGTATCAACTGGTGTCATATTATCCTTATCAAGAGTGCCAGAAGCACCATATGCAGTAGCTAAGGAAACAATGAAGTCTTCCTTCTGTATTGGCCTCTTATACAACTTTAGCCTATGTCCATTGACCAAGAGTGAAAATCAGACCTCATCTATAGTTTGCAACTGAACTGCTCCATTTGGGAAAACTTGCGTGATTTCGTATGGTCCAAGCCACTTGGATTGGAGCTTGCCCTTCAAGTCTTTATACTTGGAGTCATATAAAAGTGCCCAATCACTGGATGAAAATGATTTGTTCTTGATATGACTGTCATGCCATTTGATCCTCTATTTTTGGATAACTTCAATATGGTGAAGTGCCTCTAGCCCTATTTCATCTAGAGCATTAAGATGTTGAATCCCATCTTGTTGTGTTGCTGTCAAATCCATCCCAAGCTTAACAGTTATCCTTAGTGTTTTATGTTCAAATTCAATTGGGAGGACTATTATTTTTCCATAAACCAATTCATATGGGGTAAACCCTATGGTGGTTTTCCAGGTGGTTCTATAGGCCCAAACAACCTCTGGCAACCTAGTAACCCAGTCTCGCCTATGGAGTTGTACTGTTTTGGTCAGGATCTTTTCTAGTTCTCTGTTGGTTACCTCAACCTGTACATTAGCTTGAGGATGATAAGGGGTAGACTTTTTATGCCTTATTTGATACTCCTCCACTAACTTTGTGATTAGATCAGAGGTAAAATGAGGACCTTGATCTATTACTATTTCCCTTGGCACACCATATCTGGTGAAAATGTCCTCATATAAGAATTTAGCTACATTACCATCTTTTGCAAACTACAATGCTTTGACCTCAACCCATTTTGTAAGGTAATCAATACATACCAAAATATACTCCTTATTGTTGGAGGTTGGAGAAATAGGACCAACAAAATCCAGTCCCCACTTGTCAAAAGGAGCTAATGAGATTTGTGGTTGCAATGGCACTTCATCACTTTTAGTTGGTATGCCCATTCTTTGACACCTATCACAGCCTCTTATATATTTGATAGCATCCTTGTGAAGTGTTGGCCAATAATACCCTATTGTCAAAATTTTGAAGGCTGTTCTTTTTGATGCAAAGTGTCCCCCACATGGTTCATCATGACAAGCCTTCATGATATCAAACACTTCATCTTCTCTGATGCATCTTCTCATAATGTTGTCTGGTCCAGTATAGAAGAGAAAACCTAAGATCCAAGAGTAGGGAAAGCATTTGTGAACAAGTTGTCTCTATTCTCTTGGTGGAAAATATCCTGGAATCTGCCCTGTAACCAAGTAATTTGCCATGTCTGCATACCATGGTGTGTATATAGTGAGAGAAAATAGATGCTCATCAGGAAAGGAATCATCAACCACCCATATGAGGATTGAGTGGGCAATCTAGATAAAAAGTCAGCAACTACATTAGCCTTACTGGGCTTGTCAACAATTGTCATATCAAATTCTTGAAATAACAATAACCATCTAACGAGCCTACCACCCACTATTGGTTTGTTCATTAGATATCTAATGGTTGTGTGATCGATATGAATGAATACTTTGTAGCTGGTTATGTAGTTGCTGAACTTGTTGATGGCATAAACAACTGTCAACATTTCTTTCTCTGTGACTGTGTAGTTTAGCTCAGCCCCTTGCAAGTTTTTACTGATGTAGTAAATTGCATATTCCTTGTTGCCTTCTTGCTGGCCTAACATTGCCCCAATGGCAAAGTCTGATGCATCAGTGTGAATATGAAAGGGCAATTTCCAATTTGGTCCTCGCACGACTGGGGCCTGTGTTAGGGTTGCTTTCAATTTTTCAAAAGAATGCTGACATTCCAGTGTCCAAGCAAATTCAATATCCTTAGATAGAAGTGCAATCAAGGGAGCAACAATTTTGCAAAAATCTTCAATAAACCTTCTATAATAACCTGCATGCCCAAGGAAACTTCTAACATCCTTCAATTTTTGTGGAATAGGTAGTGTAGAGATTATTTCTATCTTCTTTGGGTCAACTTGGATACCTGTAGATGAAATGAAATGTCCCAACACCACTCCTTCAGCCATCATCATAAAACACTTTTCATTACTTAAGGACAAATTGTGCTCTGTGCATCTTTTCAAAACTTTTTCAAGATTTTGCAAAGCCTCATCAAATGCTTCACCATATGTGGTAAAGTCATCCATATAAACATGATTATATCTAATGGAACCATTACCAAGAAATTGGTGTTGTATCAACCAGCCCAACCATCCCATGAACTGGAGCACACTATTTGGCCTACTCTAGAAGAAGAGGACATTTATTCTTTGCAAACCCTAATGACCATTGAATGTAGTCCTTTGTTGGATATCCAAGATGAAGATGAGTATCTGACACACATTCTCCAAAATGACTGTGGGAGGCATCCACAACAACAAGACTACTTGTCCTATCTGCAGGATCCACTGAGCAGTATAATACCTAGAAGCTCCACAAAAGAAATTTCTCAATTGTTTCATGCCTTACTACCCTAGCAGCATCTACCTGTCTTTCCTAGCCTTGATGTGTCTTCCATTCAACCAATGACTAAACCATTAGAGATACAACCTGGAAAGATATTGACTATCAATAATGCCTTGACTAAAGAACATGAGCAATCCCTTCAAAATGTTCTACAATCCAATTCAATAGCTTTTGCATGGGATTATAGTGATATGAAAGGCATTGACCCAACTCTATGCATGCACAAGATCTATATTGATGCTGATTTTAGACCTATCAGGCAACAACAAAGACGTATGAATCCTGCTCTAAGGAACATAGTCAAGGCTGAACTTCAAAAACTTCTGGATGCAGGTTTTATTTACCCCATTTTAGACAGTGAATGGGTTTTACCATTGGTGATATTTCCTAAAAAGGGTGGCAAGTGGAGATTTTGTGTTGACTACAGAGAACTCAATACTGCCACCAGAAAAGATCACTTTCCTGACCAGCAACTGATAAATGCATCAGCTATAGCAAGCCATGGTCTACCTAGGATAAGAGGATAACCAACAAGATTGACTTTAGGTTGCAATACAATGAAGTCAACATGATATTCCCAAGAATCTAATGTAATGACTAAGTCTTCAATGATACCTTCAAGTTTTACTGTTGACCTATCAGCCAATTGCAGGATAGTCTGAGTAGGTCTAAGATTGGTTAATTGCAACATTTGCATTGTGTCCTTAGTCATGACATTGATTGCTGCACCCAAGTCTATTAAGGTATTCTTGATTAGGGCTCCATTAATCTTGACATCAACCATTGGACCTCCTGGATCGGTATACTTAGGAACGGTGATATTTCCCAACATGATGTCTGTAAGGTTACCTAAGACATGGACTATTTTTGGGTCTACTCTTTTTCTCCCTGGTTCCTTGATACAGAGATCCCTGATTGTCTTAGTGTAGATAGGAATATCTTTGATGGCATGAATCAAGGGTATCTTTATATTTATATCTTGCAACTGTCCTATAAGGTCATTGGTAGGCTGTTCTGGCTTTTTTTGGATAACCAAGCACTCAGGGAAAGGAGACTTAGGGTTGGATATAGATTGAGGTTCCTGAATTGGTTCAGGTTCCAAGGGTGATTCATCTAAGGCTTCCTCCATGGGTTCTCCATCCTCCAACTTTGTGATTTGGGGAGATGAAGGACCTGCAAGGTGTTTCCCTGATCTGAGGTGAACATTACTTACATCAACTCCATAAGTGGGGTACTGCATCACGTCATTAGTATAAGCATGTTGAACAGGCTTGTTGTTAGGGTTAGGTGCAGGTTGGGCAAGAATTTGGGAAGGTCTAGGAGGTTGATTTGGAGGTGCTGGTGGAGGCATGATGGCTTGCTGCTATGGCTATGGATGAGTTGGAAGTAAGGGTTGTTGATATTGGGAGTTTGGCTACCATGGTTGGCCCTTGTTCCATTGAGGTTGCCATTGCTGTTGTTGAGAAGGCCACTGGGGGTTATAGGTAGGGCCTTGGAAATTCTGTTGAGGCCATTGTTGCTGCTAGTTCCATCCTTCCTGTGGAGTAGATCATGGTGGGCTTTGCCAAGCATTTGGATTAGCAGGCCAGGGCTGGTTATTCCAAGCAGAAACTTTTTGATTGGTAGCAGGAAAAGATGAATTATAATTAAGTGGATCATGGGGAATACCTTGACTTTGCTATCAAGGTCTTCTTTGAGCAATAAAGAATAGTTGCCCATCGTCACCTTCAAATGGTTGAAGTTCTAGCCTTTCAATCTTCTCCTACTGGATACTGGCTACCCTTTTGCATTTACAGTTGGCCTTCCTCTGTCTACAGCTTGGGTAGTATTCAGTGAGCATTGCATCTGCCTCTTCTTGTTTCTTTTTAATGTGGAGGGTGTCCAACTATGTAGCCATATGGCTAATGATATCTTCTTTCATATTGGTCAGCAAGTTACTAATTTCCACTCGATAAATTCCATTTACTGACTTGCCTGCAATAGCTACTCTTTCTCCTTTGGGTTTTCCAGAAAAAGTCCTGGAGTAGTTCCTACAAGCTATACAAATATCTTCAAAGGGTAATTGGGAGATATCCCTTGTTCCAATGAGATTTAGGGTACCCATGCAATCATCATTGACCCCTCTTAAAAAGACCAGCTTCAATGATTTTTCAGACAACTTATTATGAGGGTTTTTCTTCAAGGCAAATTGGAATCTTTCCACATAGTCTTCTAATGGATCCTCCTCCTTTTGTGACATCCTAAAGATGTCATCTCTCCTCTTGTCATGTCCTCTATAGTGGTATTTGTATTTTGTTAGGAACTTCATCTTCATGGTATCCCAATCTAGGATGGCATCTTTCCCCAGTCCCATAAACCATCTCAAAGCAGCATCTTTTAGGGTAGCAGGGAACAACTTGAGTCTGTAAGGATCAATGGTATAATCATAACTCCTACACAGAACGTCAAACTTGAATAGGAAAGTGTCAGGATCTTCAGTTACCAAACCATAGAAAACAAGCAAAGCAGATGGTGCTATATTTTTCAGGGTAGCTGCTCGTGCTAGGTCTGGTATAGGGAATTCAAATGTAGCTTGTCCTGGAGGACCCTCTACTGCTTCTGCCATTGTTCTGAAAGTCCCCTCTGTGGTAGTAGAGGAAGCTGATGGAGATGTAGGGGGTGTTGATGAATATGTAAAAGGAAACTCTCCTTCAACACTTCCTATTGTGTAGTTAAAATCCACTATACCCTCGTTGTTCTGAGAAGTTGATGGGAGGAATCTACCTTGAACATCTCTCTGCCTCCGCATACAGTATATTGAACTTTATGTTTCAGCAGCCCTGCGCAATGTTAATAGAATGCCTAGTGTTTCCTGAAAGGTGTTTTGATTAACTCTAATACTAGAAAACATGAAAACATTTAAACTATGAAAACATGTAAAAACAAAATGAGCCTAAGAAGTTAGTACCATCCCCGACAACGGCGCCAAAAATGTAGAGGAAAACTAATGTGTTGTAGACTTAACTGATTTAGGGGAAAACCTATCTGAATAGTCCACTCTATCACTATGCATTCCTATATTGAATTATCGACCAAGGAGCCTAAGCTTATGATGGTACTTGCAAAGTATATGCCTTCAGGGCTCATATGGTTCCTAAATCATACTATCTTAACTTTAAACAAACAAACCTACCTTACTAGAATTGACAAAATTACAAAACAGTGAAAACAACTATAAATCCTAGTTGCTACGGGTACCTATAGCAAGGTCTGTAGATAACTATTACAACAGGGAAACTGTAGAATTAACTTAATGAATTGACAATAATGGAATAACTAACTGTTGACCTTCGGAGGATATGTAAACACACTGATATGCAATTGTTCATGATCTATATCTATTTGATCAAAACATAATACTAACTTGAATTCAAATTACTTTTTAATAGAAAACTAATAAACCAACATTAACTGAAATAAAAATAAATAGGGAGAGAATTAGTACCTTGAGTGGCTAGCTCAAGAGACTATCTTCCTTAACTGAAACCAAATCTAATCTAGATTCTACATATCTTTGTAACACATACCAAAGCTTAACTTATTCCATACACAGAATCAACTCATATCCAATTGTTCAACAATAAAATCTTTTCTGTCATATTCATATTGTATTCCATAAATGTAACATGCTTGAGTTTTTGCACATAGAAAAGGAAATGATAACTGAATCAAACTGAACTCCTAACAACTTGACTCTGCTACCTTATATATCTCATCTTCCCCTTACTATACAAAATGGAGAGAGAGCCTTATTTATTACTTGACTGACTCTGATCATTCACCACGCCTAGATACTAGGTCATGGAGTCAAGATCACATTCTTATTCTAACTGACTATAAGAAGAAGAATTCAAATCAAATTAGAAGTCTAATGCATGAACAACGTCCATAATCATATTTGAAACAAATCCACTCCTTAATTTATTACTATCCATGATGCTCCATAATTGTCTTCAGCTGTCTCTGCATTCTTAGCGTTGAAACTCATACTTCTATTAACTCCTTTGTTTGCATCCTACTACAAATGCTTGATCTCATCGTGACATGTCCAATTCTACACATAGAATTAGTTCCCAAAAGCATATACCACAAGCATTCTCCATGACTAACCATAAAAACATCTCATTTATACTTTTATACATATCTATATCTAATTCATGCATTAGATAATATGATCATCACATTCCATATTAATATTATAAGTTCAGGTCTTAGAAGTATAAAGAAGGTCAACATATCATAGTGCAAACATGGATAAATGTCTTAAAGGATGCTATGAAAGAAGTCTTTAAAGTATAAAAAGTAGCTTAAAAGAGACTAATTCTGTAGCCCATCAATATGTATAAAAGGAGTGGTTTTCCTTGAATAAGAGGTACCAAAACTAGTGGTGTTGCAAGATGTTATTTCAATTTATCTTGAATGCCTGTTGACACTTCTCATCCCATTGAAATTCTACATTTTTTCTCAATAGATGTGCAAAGGGTTGAAATTTATCTGCAAGTTGTTTTATGAATCTCCTGATACACTGAAGTTTTCCTTGAAGGCGACATTGTTGGTTCTTCCAACGGATTGTTAGAGTCATCTAAAGATCTAGCCAATTTCTTATGCTTAAGGGATCTCGGTCAGTGTCCAACAAATAGAATTACAATAATGAGTTGAAAAATCCTCTACACTTTTGGTTCTACAAGACCAAGGCGGGTGTACCCTTTACAACATCTAAAGGTATTTCAAAAGTTCTTTGGGATGTTGCATCAAAATAGAAGGTTCTCAATAACAATAAACAAAGGAAATGATTGATTCCATCTAGATCGGATTAATCCTTTGGCAACATAGTTCAAACCATGATTGAGAATAACTATTTATCCAAATCTATTGGTTCGTTTCGTTGTAGCCCCCAATCCTAAGAAAAATCACAATGCCTAAACCAAGGGACCAATAGGTTAAGACAAAGATCTTGCATTATCATCAAACTGAAGACAAGAAAGGCCAACAAACAAGGCTATTTACAGCCTTCTACACTTTGAGCTTTTCCAAGCTCGGGAGGGTGTTCCCAAAGATCTCTAAACAATTTAGAAAATAGATAAACAACAAGGGAGATCTCTACTTAAGCCAACTAGGTTAAAATGATGCCAACATATGATAAACTTATTTATAATCTTTGTAAATGCACTCATTGGCAGTTTCTTACAACACTGTTAACCTAGAACATACAATATGCACAAGTCCTCTAAAGATTTGCATCAACTACAAGTTTCACATGAGGTTTTAACAAGATTTTGAATACTGGACCTTATACATAAGGGTAGGACAGAACTAACCTAGAAATAATAACAAACATAACTAAAATGATTTTCAATTTTAAAAGGGGTAGGATTATACTTGACTGCTTTAGATCGGTGCCCAATCCCATGGCAACAGAGTCACACATGGAGAAAAACCCATAATGAAAAGGAAGACATAACTTTCAAATGAGTTCAATTAGCTTGCTTTTTGCCTTACAAAAACATTAAACTCTCAACTGCCCTCCTGCTCTCAAAATTACATCCATTCTTAACTGTCCACAATATATTGAAATGTCCCAAACACTTATCCTGAAAGCACGTTTACTTAGATATATAAGCAAAACGTCATTAATGGATTTCCTTGAAATATAGACTAATAGAGATCAAATGTAGAGAGTAGCAAATGTACACCTAGAAACCCCTTGGATTCCCTGAAACACTTAGACATTAATGGAGACATAGTATAACATTGATAGGAGAAGTATGGTCTTATATTGATTTATTGAAAAGATCTTCAAACCTGTTACAGAGACTTACTCAAAAGTAGAACCATCATTACACAAATCAGACACCAGAACTATTACAGTAAAATATAACCCCCAGATTGATTCCCATCCTTCAAACCTGGTCTAAAAAATGCTCTGGAACCAACCACCTTGTCAATGGCCCAGAATTCCTTCTTATAGGAATGAAGGAGCAACAAGCTTCATGCCAAGACACTTGTCATGTTTACATTTGACAACCATTTCACACATGATGCACAAAATAACTGTCTTCATCCACTAAGGCACACATCTTGCAACAAATGATCACCTTTGGCAAACATGAGCAACTAATTTTGTCTTGTATGAGCCCACCACTACACTAGCATATTGATCCCTGCACACCATCACCCTACCATTTATCTACTTTGAAACTGGGTTGTTGATGAAAACACCTCACTAGAAGATCAATGACCATTGCGACATCATCACACATTGCCAATTGCATTTAACCCTTTCACGGTCTTGCTAAGAGCCTTAAATGCCTTATGCGAAGGGAATGCTTCCTTGTGAAGGTTGCCAAATTAGATTTTGAAATGCCACTTCAAACTGTAGGTGAAACTTCATGATTCTGCAAAAGCTATTTGGAAAGCCCAGCGAAGAGTGAAGTTTCCATGAAATGTCGAAACCGGTGACGTGGACTGCCACGTTGGATCTCGCGGGCTCATTGAAGGTGCTTGGGAGCTTAGTAAAGAATGGACCCTCTACAAAATGTCCCTATGTTTGAATGTCCTGATGATGTCACTTCTTTTAAAGTGATTCTTGGTTATGAGAAAACTAACATCATCAACATATTGGGAAGGTCTGGACATTAGGATAATGTATGGACATTAAGATTTGTGAAATATCTTGTGCTAAAATATCTTGATGATGTCATTGTCATTGAGCGTTTCTTTGGAAAGGGATCTAGATGACATCATCAGGATGTGCACATTGAAGGATCTAAACATTAAGGAAAGTCTGGACTCTAGGATTTGCAAGCATTAAGCAAATGTTTGCATATTAAGATAATGTTTGGATATTATATAAGGTCCGAATATCCAGACAACAAATGTCCATGCCAAAAACCAACTATAAATGTAGAAATCCCTACGAAGGCTGCCAAGTCAGCTTGTGACATGCCACATCAGACTCCGCAGTGTCGCTGAAGGCTTCTGGAAGGCACCGCGAAGACTCTACCTTCAGAAAAATGCCTGAACATGCCACTACGCTGCCACGTAACCCCCTTAGGCACTAGAGGGTCCCATAGGGTCTATAGTATGGTACAACAACACGTCCCTTTAACACTTGGCACATTTCGCAGCCCTCGTGCATCATAATATACTTCTTTCGAGCAAGAGCCGAGCATGGACACATGGAGTGAGGGCACATGCCAGAAGGAGATCTACTCTCACTTTGCTTAGAGTGTGCACCAAGCCACCACATGGCGCATTCCACTGCACGAGGAGAGTCTCTACTTTATCTTTCTTAAGAGTCTATGCAGGGTCAACATGTGGAGGCTTCTGTTACACTGCTAGGACATAAAATGAGGCCCGATGAAGAAGGAAGTCTTAGCAAAAAGAAAGAGCTTGCTGATTGGTTTCAACTTTGACATAACTTAAAAGGTTTTGCGCACATGCATAAAAGTTGTTTTAAAATAGGGCCATGCAATTGACAACCTAGCAAAGGGGCCAGTAAACAAATGGAAACGAAACACTCAAGTTATATTTTATGTAAATGGGAATGACCTATCAATGATCAACGAAGGAATATAATGAGAGGCATCAAAAGGCAAACTTTAGCAAGACTTTAGGCTTTTGGGGTTTTAGCAAGCCTGAATAAATGCAACCTTGGGCAGGAAATGCATGAAAAATGCAAGTCCCAACAATGGCTCTAGTTAGGGATGCATGCCCCTTGCAGGCATGGCGAGAATCCAGGCTTCTTCGGGATGTAGACCAGGTGCCTTATCCATTGGGTGGCTCTGAAAACTGATTCAACCTGCAACTTGCAGAGCTCCAACACAATTTTCAAATATTACTTGGTGGCCCCTAGCCACCAAAAAATGAAGAACCAAAACCTTCCTCTATCAAATACCTTGTTCTCAGATGATGGCCCCAAACCTAGTCTATTTATACCACTAAAAACTACCTGATTACAAACACTGTCATTAACATCTCTCACAACTCCTCTGAGCATACCACTGTTAATGTAACCTCTGTCATTCTGCATTGTATAACCAAGCATAAACTAAATTTTTTTATCATCACATGACATGTATTTATATTGAAAATAACATTCCTCACTCTTCATCTTATTGTCATGCTCCATCAAAATACTTCCCAACTGAAAGTGCTCATACTCTACCAAATAGCTGGCATCGTGATACTCAACCTCATCATACGGTTGCACATTAAGCACAAAGTTGTCATAGGAACACTGCTGCACACTATGTAAATAACTTTCCGGTGTATGAAAAGAGAAGCATTCATACACAGGTGTCTCATGGAACTGCAATACATTATATTGACGAGGACACTGATCTAAGCATATTGACTCATCCATGTCACCACTTACTCCAGTGTCTTGCAAATGCAACTTATTTGCATCATCATCATCCCATAATTGCACAAATGCAACTTATTTGCATCATCATCATCCCATAATTGCACAAATGCACACATTTTTGGTTCGGTGACATAATTTGATTTAACTTTAAAATCATCACTCATATCCATGTATACAACTTCATAAGAAGGCTCAGACAAGTCTAAAAATATCCCATCATGAGGATGAGCATAAAGATCTGAGTTTTCATCAGCATTAGCATTTTCAGATTCATCATTATCCATTTTAGGAACACAATCACAATCAACCCAGAAGCAATGATAATCAATATCACTTTTCACTTCATCCTCTGATTGTTCCACACACATGTTTGAAATTTCTGCTATATCGACATAATCTGAGATGGCTCGGTCAAAAGGCTCTTCACGTTTCATAACACTATTAACCAACAATGGTGATATTTTATCATTTGCATATTCATCATAATGCATAACCTAATCATCCGAGAGTGAACTTATGTTATCAACATATTGCATGCTAATGTTATCTTCATCTAGAATAAAACTTTCCAACTCTATTTCATATAAACCATTGTGACTAGCAGAATAACAATCAACATGATTAATTTCATGAGTTGAAAACATATGAATAGGCCTAATGATATTAGGATCATTATTGACAAATCTCTCAACCTAGGTAATATTGTAATCGGGATTACATGGTTCTTGCATACTCAACGATGAATATATTGTCTCATTATCACTCATACCATTGAACATATCACCAGAATCATATGAATCACAAGACTGCACCTGAACTTCTTCTATGATCTCATCACTAGAGCATCTAATAGTTCCATTACATGGTGTAGTATGCCAAATATCTAAAAATGCTTCCATCTCTTCATCAATTGTGTCATGTAGTGCATTTGAATTTTCATGAATGCAATGCTCAGGTGTACACACCACATTATTTGGATGCTCATAAACACTCCCCACATTAGCATGAGATGTAACTTCACTTTGGAACATGTTCTTTTCACTCACATATATTACATCATTGTTTGAATCATACCTAGCCATAGGACTAAGGTGATCAACACTATGAAATTTGCCATTCTTATCATCATGAATCATAACATTTTCTACCATGTCTATCCAATCAAGAACTTGAGAAAAATTACTTGGCTTCAACCTTTGAGGTAATGAACTCAAACCTGATCCATACACCTCACAAAACAAATCAATGCATATAGACTCTTGAGGTTTGAAACTAACAGGGATATCCATATAGGTATCCAAGATTCTAGAAAATAAAGAATATCCTGACTCTCCCTCCTGTCTCCTTATGTCAAAAAGAGCTTGAACAAAGACCACATGATCACTAATGCATGTAGATTGTTGACAATTTGTTTGTGGCTCTATGTGATCAACATTACAGACTGATGTATGAGTTGGGACAATAGGGATGTAATTGCTCTGACAGTCATTTTTAACTTCTAATTTACATCTCACATCAGCATTGGGTGCTTTAGGACAACAAACACTTGTAGACAAATAACCCTTGTACATTCCATACTTCCAGTTGTTTTCAATGTTCATGGCTATCTCGTAAGCCTAATGCAAGGTTGTAGGATCTTTGTTTCTCAACCGGTAACTCATCTTCCTATCAAAAGATCCCAAGTAAACAACTAAACTCATTGAATCATTTGGTCTCATAGCTTTAGGAATATCCCTCAATGTTTTAGCAAATCTCAGGTTAAATGATGGAACTAGCTCATCCTCTTCCTTCTGAATGTTCATGAACCTATTGATCACTGAACTTGCATGATTCTTTCACCAAATTGCTCCATGAAAACTACTTTGAACTCATCCCAAGAACAGATATAGTATGTTGGTAAATAAGAGAACCAATCTCTTGCTTCATCCTTTAAAGATTGAACAAATAAATTCATGACATCTTCAAAATCTACCTCATAATCATCTATTACATCAATGAAATCTTGTAGATGCTTATTTGTTGATTCGGATTTATCACCATTGAACTTTGGCAGATGCTCTCTAACCCCATCAGGAATAGAATTTGGATAGTTTTGGATACCACTAAAATCCAGCGCTCTGTATCTTTTGACAGAGAAGATCCTTCTCTGAGGGTATGATTATTGTTGTGATGCATAGTGCATTGACATTCAAATGTGCAGAAAGACAGAAAGAATAATAGCAAACATTCAAATATGCTTTCAACAATAGCCAATTTCCTTCACAACAACCTTATCACAGTTCTACATCTTAACAAAACTTTAAGTCTCTCCAACAAAACCCTTACTTCTTCATTATAGAACTTCATTTAAGCATGGGAACAACACTCTACACAAAGCATTCACAAATAACTTCTACCCATCTAATTTATTTTGCTTTGGAGATGAAACAAGAGTTAAGGACCAAATACCTAGAAATTAATGCAGACCTTATAATCTTCTCCTTGTGACTGGAAACATTTCAGATCTATGCAATCAACTTGCATAAACAAAAACAATTCTTCAACAATTGATCAAATTCATTTGCAGAGTCACTACCTATTCAAGAGGACAAGATCTCCAAGCGACTGAAATCTCCTCAAAGATCGAATACTTTTCTGAGTCCATTCCACTAGTAGAGCACCATTATTTTCACAAAATAACCAGACATGCTACAATAATTCCCTCAAAAACTAGGTTTTCCAATCTTCAAATCATTTGACTCTTTCCAAATAGATATGCATCTAAGTTCTCCCCAATAGAGTCGCCAATCTGTTGGATCCTCCAACTGATTGTCAGAGTCCTCTAAAGATCTAGCCAATTTCTTATGCTTAAGGGCTCTGGGTCGGTGGCCAATGAACAAGATTACAACAATGAGTTGAAAAATCTTCTGCACTTTTGGTTATGCAAGACCAAGGCAGGTGTACCCTTTACAACACTAAAGGTATTTCAAAATTTCTTTAGGATGTTGCATCAAAACATAAGGTTCTCAATAACAATAAACCAAGGAAATGACTGATTCCATCCAAATCGGCTTAATCCTTTGGCAACACAGTTCAAACCATGATTGAGAACAACTATTTATCCAAATCCGTTGGTTCATTTTCTTATAGCCCCCAATCCTAAGGAAAATCACAATGCCTAAACCAAGGGACCAATAGGTTAAGACAAAGATCTTGCATTATCATCAAACTAAATACAAGAAAGGCCAACGAACAAGGCCATTTCCAACCTTCTGCACTTTGAGCCTTGCCAAGCTCGGGACCTGCTGTTCCCAAAGATCTCTGAACAATTTAGAAAATAGATAAACAACAAGGGAGATCTCTATTTAAGGCAACTAGGTTAAAATGGTGCCAACATATGATAAACTTATTAATAATCCTTGTAAATGCACTCATTGGTAGTTTCTTACAACACCATTAATCTAGAACATACAATATGCACAAGTCCTCTGAAGATTTGCATCAGCTACAAGTTTCACATGAGGTTTTAACAAGATTTGGAATACTGGACCTTATGCATAAGGGTAGGACAGAACTAACCTAGAAATAATAACAAACATAACTAAAATGATTTTCAATTTTAAAAAGGGGCATGGTTGTACTTGACTACTTTAGATCAGTGCCCAATCCCATGGCAATAGAGTCACACCTAGAGCAAAACTTGTAATGAAAAGGAAGACATAACTTTCAAATGAGTTCAATTAGCTTAGTTTCTACCTTACAGAAACATTAAACTCTCAATTGCCCTCTTGCTCTCAAAATTACATCCATTCTTAACTATCCACAATATACTGAAATGTCCCAAATACTTGTCTTGAAAGCACATTTACTTAGGTATTTAATCAAGACATCATTAATGCATTTCCTTTAAATATAGACTAACAAAGATCAAATGTAGAGAGTAGAAAATGTACACCTAGAAACCCCTTGGATTCCTTGAAACACTCAGACATTAATGGACACAGAGTATAACATTAACAGTGCAGAAGTATGGTCTTAAATTGATTTATTGAAAAGATCTTCAAACCCATTACAAAGACTTACTCACAAGTAGACTTGTCATTACACAAATAAGACACCAAAACTATTACATCAAAATATAACCCACAGATTGACTCCCATCCTTCAGACCTGGTCTAAAACAAATGCTCTCAAACCAACCATCTTGTCAATGGCCTAAAATTCCTTATTATAGGAACAAAGGAGCAACAAGCTTCAGACCAAGACACTTGTCACATTTACACCTAACAACCATCTCACACATGATGCACAAAATAATCGTCTTCATCCACTAAGGCACGCCTCCTGTAGCAATTGATCACCTTTGACAAATAGGAGCAACTAATTTTGTCTTGTATGAGCCCACCACTACACTAGTGTATTGATCCTTGCACACCATCACCCTGCCATTTATCTACTTTGAAACTGGGTCGTTGATGAAAACACCTCACTGCAAGATCAGTGGCCACCGCGACCTCATCGCACATCACCAATTGTATTTAACCCTTTTGCAGCCTCGCTGAAAGCCTTAAATGCCTTCTGTGAAGGGAATGAGTCCCTACGAAGGTTACCAAATCAGATTTTGGAATGCCACTTCGGACTGTAGGTGAAACTTCACGGTCCCACAATAGCTATTTGGAAAGCCTAGCAAAGAGTGAAGTTTCTGTGAAATGTCGAAACCAGTGATGTGGACCACCATGTTGGATATTGCAGGCTTGCTGAAGGTGCTTGGGAGCTTAGCAAAGAATGGAACGTCCATGAAATGTCTCTATGTTTGAATGTACTGATGATGTCACTTCTTTTAAAGTGATTCTTGGTTATGAGAAAACTAACATCATCGGCATATTGGAAAGGTCTAGACATTAGGATAATGTCTGGACATTAAGATTTGTGAAATATCCTATGCCGAAATGTCTTGATGATGTCATCATCATTAAGCGTTTCTTTGGAAAGGGATCTAGATGACATCATCAAGATGTGCACATTGAAGGATCTAGACATTAAGGAAAGTCTGGACACTAGGATTTACAAGCATTAAGCAAATGTCCACATATTAAGATAATGTCTAGATATTAGATAAGGTCTGGATATCCAAACAACTAATGTCCATGCCAAAAAACCAACTATAAAGGTAGAAATCCCTGCGAAGGCTGCCAAATCAGCTTGTGACATGCCACATCGAACTCCATAGTGCTGCTAAAGGCTTGTGGAAGGCGTCGTGAAGACTCTACCTTCAGAGAAATGCATAAACATGCCACTACACTGCCACGTAACCCCCTTAGACACTAGAGGGTCCAACAGGGTCTACATCATGGTACAAAAGCACATCCCTTTGACACTTGGCACATTCTGCAGCCCTCGTGCATCATAACATACTTTTTTCAAACAAGAGTTGGGTAGGGACACGTGGAGCGAGGGCACATGCCGGAGGGAGCTCCGGTCTCACTTTGCTTAGAGTCTGCACCAAGCCACCATGTGGCGCATTCCGCTATGCAGAGAGAGTCTCTACTTTAGTTTTCTTAAGAGTCTACTCAAGGTCAACACATGGAGGCTTCTGCTACACTGTTGGGACATAAAATGAGGCCCCACGTAGAAGCAAGTCTCAATGAAAAGAAAGAGCCTGTTGATGTGGTTTCAACTTCGACGCAACTTAAAAAGTTTTGCGCACATGCATAAAAGTTGTTTTAAAATGAGGCCATGCGACCGATAACCTAGCGAAGGGGCCAGTAAACAAGCAGAAATGAAACACTCAAGTTATATTTTATGCAAATGGGAATGGCTGATCAACGATCAACAAAGGAATATAACAAGAGGCATCAAAAGGTAAACTTTAGCAAGACTTTAGGCTTTTGGGGTTTTAGCAAGCCTGAATAAATGCAACCTTGGGTAGGAAATGCATGAAAAATGCAAATCCTAACAGAGGTAATTGCTTCAAATTTTGTGGTGATTTCATCTCAACTATAGCTTTGACTTTAGCAGGATCCACTTCAATACCTTAAGAGAGAATGTACCCTAAGATTTTGCCAAATGTCACACCAAAGACACACTTTTTTGGATTAAGTCAAACCTTGTATTGCTCTAGGTGGTCAAAGATGTTTGCAAGGACATACAAATGACCCTCTCTTGTGTGTGATTTACCTAGGATATCATCCACATAGTCTTCCATTGTCTTATGAAGCATATCATGAAAGATTGTAGTCATTGCTCTTTGATATGTTGCTCTGGCTTTTTTAATACCAAAAGGCATTAATTTCTAGAAATAGACTCCCCAAGCACATATGAATGCAGTTTTATGTTGATCCTCTTCAACAATTTTGATTTGGTTATACCCAGAAAACCCATCTATTAAGGATAACATCTCATGTCCTGTTGTTAGGTCAACTATGATGTCAATGTTTGGCAATGGAAAATCATCTTTAGGACATGCTTTGTTTAAGTCATAGAAATCTGTACAAACATGGATGCCCCCGGTATCCTTAGAAACTGGAACAATGTTTGACACCCATTCTAGATAATCTAGAGCTTTGATGAATCCAACTGTAAGTAGTTTTTCTAGTTCTGCTTTGACCAAGAGAGCGATTTTGGGATGCATCTTTCTCAACTTTTGTTTAACTGATATACCATCAAGTGATGTTCTACCAAGGAAGAATCTAAACCAGGCATATCCACATAAGACCATGTGAAATTCTTTGCTCTTTCTTTGAAAAAGGTGATGAACTCTTTTAATTCAAATTCTATTAGGGATTTGGCTACAAATATGATCTTTGGTTCTTCAATTGTTCCCAAATTCATCTCTTGTGTTTCTTCAACAAGAAGAGGAGATCTCTCTTTATATGCCTTACTTTTGGGGAGGTTAAATTCCTCATCCTTAGGCACCTCAGGGAGGTTTTCACCTTTGGATACGTCCTTTATTTTTATTTTTTTGTCATCTGAAAATGCCACAAAGTGGTTTTCACTTGGGGACGTGATTTTTATATTTTCACTTTTGTGACTAAGGAATTTGACTGTCTCTCCAAAGTAAGCATTAGTGTTGAGATCTATAGTGTATCCAATCTTATGAACCCCAAGTGGTATTCTTGTTCTTAATCCCAAATTCAGCGGTAGCCTAATCATTTTGGAAGACATCTAGAATAGGAGGCTCTTGTTGGTCCCAATTAATGAGTTCAAGATAAATGAGTTGAATATTATGGGATGATGATGGTGGAAATGATATTGTAAGGGTAAATATGGATGAATTGTATAGGTTGGTGATACACTCAAGGGAGTCATCGAAGGTTTCCTCATTAGTACTCTCAACATGGGAAATGCTTTTGCTACCTCATCTAAGATAAATTCAAGCTTGAGTGATGCTGTCTCTTGTGTTCCGAACCCTAGTCCCAAATGTTTAGGTCTACGAGTAGCTGTAATGGGTTCAATAGTTTCCTGTTTGTGCAAGACAAGACCACCTTTTCCATGATAACCCATATTTTGTACCATGTGAAAACCTTTAGGATATTTTTCAAGAGGGAGAGTATCTTGTTCATCCTTTTCTTTATAAGGCCATTCTGAAATATTTGCATTAATGATTTCTCTGTCTAGTACACCCCATCGAGAAAACTGAGTTGGCTTATAGTTGATTGTAATAGTAGAAATAGGTCTCTCAGGATGAGGTCTCCCAAAGCTCTTAGGAGAAAGTGGGAGCTGCCTCACACAAAAGGCTCCTTGTAGAGTGTATTCTCCCAATCCTTCGTCAATAATCTTAGCCTTGATCTCAGGACAGGTGGTGGATGAAGAGGCAACTGTGGATGGGTCAATATATGATGAAGATGGTTTAGAAATATCGTTGGTTGGGTAATAATTGGCTTTATAGTATGGGCCTTCCAATAAGAGACAATACTCAAAAGGACGTGGGTCAACATATATAGTAACCTCTTGATTGTTGTAGGGAAATTTGATGCATTGGTGGTATGTGGAAGGAACGACCTTAATGGCATGAATCCATGGGCGTCCTAAGAAAATGTTATATGGAAGATCAAGGTCTAAGACTTGACAAGTGATTTCCATGAGTATAGGACCTAGTTAAACAAGTAGCCTAACCATCCCTTCTGACTTTCTCTCAACTTCATCATATGCTTTGATTGTGATAGAATGCTTTTGATCAATAACCTCGGTGGAGTATCCCAATTGTCTTATTAATATTAAGGTACATAGATTTAAGACTGATCCACCATCTACCAGGATCCTTTTGACTTTGTGTTTGTGAACGATTACTTTGAGGTGAAGGGGTTCATTATGAAATGAATCAACAGTAGGCATGTCTTCTTCAGTGGAAACTAGGTGATGAGTAGATGTGAGGTGTCCTACCATGGATTGAAATTGTTCCACATTAATATCATTAGGGACATGAGACTTTGTTAAGGCTTTGTCTAATATTTGCCTGTGTATAGGGGACGTACGAAGAAGATCAAATATTGAGATTTGTGTGGGAGTCTTCCCTAAATGATCAAGGATGTTGTACTTGGAATTGGATGTGGAGGATGATGGCATAGACAAGGATGGGGCTCCTTGGATAGTGAGATGACCACGTGGGTGGTAATGACACAATTGGGTTTACGATCTCTTATGGTAATGATGGCTACTTGTGGAGAGCAAGCTTCAATACGACCTACAATGGAATCATATGAAGTAGAGGAATTGAATTTATTAGTATAGTTGTTGTTACCATGTTGTGGGAATGGATCTTAATATACTCTCAATTTCTCATTAGCCAACTTTGGAGTAGGTTTGTCTATAGTGAGGTCTCCTCAATCTATAAAATCTTGGATATAGTTCTTGAGTCTCATGCAATTATTTGTTTTATGGCCCTTGACTCTATGGAATTCACAATACTCATTGTCATTGTAAAAATGGGGTTTAATGGCATTTTCATCATAAGGTTTGATCTCAGGAAATTTAATAAGGCCATGATTTTTGAGTTTTGAAAAGATGGATTCTTGAGGTTCCCCTAAGTTTGAGAATTTTCGTCTTGGTCTTAATCCCAGTATAGGGTTATTCTTAGGGAGAGTAACATTTGCATTTGAGGATGAAGATTGAACTGCTAATAAAGGGTTTTGAATATTGTGAACACATTTAGAATCTATGACACCATCATTAACAATAATTTTGTTTTTACCCCAAAATCAAGGTTTTTCATTTGTTTGGTTGTTATTGGAACCCTTATTTTCTTTGAAGATTTTAAGAAGACCTTTTGCTATGAGGACTATTTCTATAGTTATACCTTTATCCATGATCTCTTCAAAAGTGTCGGTACATTGAGTTTACAAATGAAATGTGAGCTCTTGGTTTAGGTTTTGGATGAAAAGATTGACAAGTTGTTTCTCAGGAATATTCCAAGGTACCTTGCTAGCAAGATTTCTCCAATGTTGTAGGAAGGTTGCAAGTGTTTCCCCATTTCTTTGTTTGGTGTTACAAAGGTTGGTCATGGATATATCATGTTTAATGTTGTATAAAAATGGGTGATGAAATTGTCGGTGAGCTCTTTGAAAGTTTTGATGCCATGAGGGAGATGTGAGAACCATTCAATGGCTTGACCTTCGAGACTACGAGGGAAAGGTCTCATCAAATAAGTATCATCATATTGTATGTCCATACATGCTATGGAGACTTCTCTTAGATGGTCTCTAGGATCACCCTTTCCTTTGTATTTATCAAATTTTGGAATTTCATAGTTTGGAGGAAAAGGGGTCATGACTAGAGATTTATCGAATGGATATGGACAAATATCTTCAAAGGTATACTTCTTCTTTTGATTTCCCTTTTGCATGTCAAAATTTTTTTTTTTCATGAGTGTTTGCATGTCGGTTGTATCAATGGGAGATGTGGTAGGTGTATTGGATGAGGATTGTTGTTGTGGCACTTGTTGTTGTTGTTGTTGTGGTACTTGTTGTTGTTGTGGTATGTGTTGTTGTTGTGGTACTTATGTTTGATATTGTTGGATGTTTAGGATTTGTTATAAAAGGGCCTATTGTTGTTGTTGAAAGGCTACTTGTTGTTGTTGTTGAAAGATGAGTTGTTCAAGTTGTGAGGTGGTGAGATTTTGGGCATGGGCTATAGAAGATTGAGTTTGGACTTGTGAGGTTTGAGGCATGGACACATTAGCTTGAGTATGGATGTGAGGTGAAGGAATAGCCATGCCACTAGTAGATGGAGTGATGACATTAACTCTAGAAGTCGACATAGATGTGGTAGGGATGTGTGAGCTCATAGGAATGGATGATGTAGGAATGGTTGATGTCATAGGTATATTTTGACCACTTGATGGGAGTATGACATTGGTTGTTTTTAAGGTTGTGACACACCTATAGAAGAAGTAGGTTGATTGGTGGATGTGTTAATGGTGTTAGAAATGAAAGCAACACTACTTTAATGGAAATCTGAATTTAAGATAAATTTCAACAATCTTTAAGTGTGCATTAACAATGGAGATTGTAATAAAATATAAAACACACTACAGAGAAAATGCCAAACATGAAAAACTCAACACAATGACACATTGTTTACATGGAGAAAACCCTTGTTGGTAAAAAAACTCCACTAGGAAAGATGCACAAGTTTGTATTAATCTGTAAAAGATCTGTACAATACATCAACTACACAACTCTCTCCACAAGTCTTCAATCTGACATCATTCCGGTAGCACCTGAGTACTTAAAATCTGTATTGCATTAACAAATACATGGAAAATACTTATAGAAATGTTTTCCACTCCATTCTAGGCATTCACCTTCTTTCTCCTAAGATTCTCCAACATGTGAACATTAAATGTCATCTTACAAGCATCTTGCACTTGTCCAAAAACAACCATGCAAAGGTTGGGGGCCCAAGACTAAATCTGACCTTTTACATCATCTTATGATGCGTCATAAACATCATAGATTCCACAAAAGTGTATCTTTCCAAAATAGGAACCTTGGGCTAAATATAGCAAATATACAACTAACATATCTGTCATATGCATCATAGAATCTTATGACAACTTGCAGCTGTCATAGATTCACTTACCAAACATTATGACAATTGTCATACATGCCAAATATAGTAGATTCCTCAAGGGAGTATGCCTACCCTCATTTACTTTGAGTTTTTACATTTGCCAATAGTAAAAGTTACTCTGTAATTACCTTCGGTTACTTCGAAATTACCCCTGCTAGTGAAACTAGTACATCTCCTCATGGATAATTACAAATTACATATAATAAATGGAAATAAATACAATATTGGGATTTACAAGGTTAATGGAACCTTATCCCAACATTCTCCCACTTGACATTATACATTGTAAATCAACCCATAGGAAATCAAATAAAAATAATTAGGCACTAGAAACAAGGCCCATGGCCTCTCTGTACCATATGAACTTCTCTGTGCTCACAAGCTTGGTCAATGAATCTGCAACATTCTCTTGAGTGTCTATCTTCTTCAGCTCAATCTCTCCATTTGCAACCAACTCTTGAATAAAGTGATACTGAACATCAACATGCTTAGTTCGAGCATGATACATGGGATTCTTGGCCAAATAGATAGCACTTTAGCTATCACAACCAATCTGAATGATCCTGCAATCAAAACCAATACCTATACACAATCTCCTCAACCAAACTGCCTCTTTAAAGACATGAGTAGCAACCATATACTCTGCTTCTGTGGTGGACAAAGAAACTGTGGGTTGCCTCTTACTCATCCAACTCACTGCTCCTCCAAACAGAGTAAACACATAGCCACTAGTGGACCTTCGACTATCCAAGTCATCTGCCCAATCTGCATCAACAAAACCCTGTATGTCCAAAGATTTATCAACACTATCGGTACCAAAATAAACCAAACAATGATCAAGAGTACCTGCAAGATATTTACACACCCTCTTCACATAGTTCCAATGCTGTCTACCAGGGTTAGACATAAATTTGCTCAAAACTGTAATGTCCCCATTTTTGGGTTCTCTTGTAGTTCAGTCAGAGCTGACTTTCTGGGTTGGTGACAACATAATTAGAGAAGTATTTCTATGTCACCAGGGTGTTCAGGTGATCTAGAGGAGCTGGTTGACACTTTCTGGAGGGTTTTCGGACAACTTGTTCGTACTTACTATTTATAGTAAGTGCTTGCATGTCATTAATCTTTCTAGATTTTTTTAGGTTTGTTCTCTTTGGTCCTCGGTGGTCACTGCTATTTTTAGTAAGTGGCAGTTTGGTACTGATTTGGTGATTTGACAGTCAGCTGTTGGCTCTCATAGACATTGCACTGAGCTCGGAGTTATCAGATGGTTTGTGGGTCTAGTTGGCACCCTCTGTGTTGGCTCAGTTTGCTCTTGGCCATTACTTACTACTTTTAGTAAGTTTGGGTTTGGGGTCGGATCAGGATTTTGAGAGTGGGTTTGGAGTTGTCTTATCAAGGCCTTTCCAATGAGCTATAGATCATTGGTTTTCGACATCATCTTGGTCTCCGTTTTCAAGTCCATAAATTAAACATTATTATTTAATATTGGACCTTGGTGCCTAGGCTCGACAACTTAATGTTGTTTTAAAAGAAGGGACTTTGAGGGTGATGTTGAGAAAAGAATTAAAGATAATTATAATATTTTCCCTCTCACGTTTTATCCCATATGCAAGAGGATTTTAGAGACTCCCAATTGAAAAAGTAGAAAAGAAGGAAAAGAGCTCTCATTTGGATATGCTTGGTTTATTATTTTTCTTCTCTCTTTGAGATTTCCCTTGCTAGGGTTTTGGAGCTTTGGCTCTAGAGTTTGAAGGGATTTGAACCTGAGGCTCTTGGAGATGAAAACCTCCCTGAGTAGCAACATTCTATAGGTGTGCAATACCACCCAACGATGCTTTGATGATGGATACATCCAATATTCATTCTTGTGCTTCATTGGAGTTTATTTGATAAGATTTTGAGGAGTTATTGCTTTATCTTCCAAAGGTTATTTGTTTCAGCTAATGGTATTGAAGAGTTGTAGATTTTGGAGGAAATAATAGAGGTTTATGACTGATATACATTGCACATGCTGGTCATACCTCTCCTAGGCAGGCTGTACCACTTCTCGAGGTAGTTTGGAGCTTCCTTCTTGCTATTTCTCCTTCATAAAGGGTCGCCCAACTGAGACTAAAGTAGAAGACTGATATCCGAGGATTTTCAGAGGTATTTGAGTGTGCATCATTGCTATTTATCACTCTTAGTAAAGGCCGTACACCTCTAGGAGTGATGTGGGGCATTTTGATTCCCTTCCTCTTTGTGGGTACTTTATAATCTGCTTTGTTGTGGGCATTTGAGCCTCATATCTAGCTGATAAATCTTGGATGTTCATTGTTTATCATTTCTTGGAGATTTGATGCATTTCCAACCATACCCACTTGCTGATCACTTTCAGCTGTTGTTCAAGTTGCATTTCTAAACATGGGTATGTCACAGTAATTCATTATTGGTCATTTTACTATTTGGGTAGTCGATAGTTTCTTTATATCTATTGTATATTTTCTGGGTTTTCTCTATATGCTTTGTATTGTATGCTTCGGCAACACATCTGCATGAAACTGAAAACCTCTTATGCATTTGTTTGTCTAGTTTGAAAGATCACACAAAAAATTATTAAAATAACACATAAAAAGATTCATTAAAATATACAAACAAGTATAGCACATTATAGTGGTATCAAAGCTAAGATCTTGCCATCCTGTGAGGTCAAACTTTGACATGCAGAAGTGAAATGAGACATGTGACCTACAGATAGATATCTTTTTAGAAATACTAGGGCAAGGCAAGGACCACAATTTCCGCAGGAACCCACAAGAGAAATGGGTGATAGGAAAGGTGACAAACCCAGCTTGCATGAGCTCTTGAATGCACTCACCCGAGAGATGAGGACGTCTCAACAGGAGTTGAGAGAATCACATGTGAAGATAGCATAGGTCCTTTGACAATTGCATGATGATAAGGATGAGGCCTCAGTTACTCATAGGAGGGCTTCACAGTTTATAGCAGGTGACAGACCTGGTATCTCTACATTTGCTCCTAGGAACCAAGTTCCTGAACAGGATCCCACAGAGGCAAATTTTGAAGAGGAGATTCTGAGGGATTGGAGAGCGTCGAGTGAAGAGTTCAGAGCCGAGTTGACAATTGCTGAGTACTCTTACATCAGGGTAAAGAATGGAACCCGCAGGAGAGGTAGACCTTAGAACTAAGAGTTGCAGAGGAAAGTGAGCAAGAATCACGTGAGAAGACAAGGCCTATGCTCCTCTTGCAAAGAATTTTGGGAGCCTAACCACCAATGCACAGATAAGAGGGACTCACAACTTGATGTTGGTTTGGCAAATGAGGTTACTTTTAGCAATCAAGAGGTTGTTATCAACCCTGATAACAGTTCTGATTTTTATGATAGCAGTCATTCTCCTAAGTGTAGTAGTGATTTAAATGTTATGGCACAAGAGGAAAGAGTTGTAAAAGATACTTCTAATGTTGCCACGCAAAATATGAGTGTCAAACACAAGGAAAACCATGAGGATACAAGCCATTATAGTTCTAATTTTTGTGACAGCAGTTTGATCAGTTTGCATCAGCATGAAGTTATTGCTATTACACATGATGATGATGGTTGTGTGGAGTCATCCAATGCAGACACTCCAGTTTCGGGTGATAGTGATGCAATATGTGTTGGGGATTCATGTCACAACAAATTTGATTAGACTTTAGACAATGTGAACAAATCAGAAAATGTACTTGTTAATGACTGGTCCTAGGATAGCTCTTTGGATGAACATGCATCTACATTGGAGGCAGCAGTGTGCAATGATTATGTCCAATCAACCGCTTCTATTATGTCATTGGAGCCATCGCGTGAGGTACATAATAGCAGTACCTTTGTTGAGGAAGTGTGTAGAGCTAATAGCACACATGAGGATGCTTATCAATCAGTGAGTGATGATGATTCAGCCTCTTTCCATAGTGCAGATTACAAATCGAAAGATTTGTGTGGAGATGATTCGTCATAGGGGCATCATCATTTGATTTGGCAAATGAAGGTTAATGACCATATGATTGCTATATCTTTGGAACATTTTGATGTTTCTAGATAGATGTTGGCAACCTATGGTTGGAGTACTCCTGAGATGGATGAACACGATGATAGCGGACTTTCCCTTGATGAGTTTCAGGCACTTAGAGATGCAATTGGGATAATGAAGAATAATTACCTACAATTGTTATCAGATAGAGATCATCTTCTTAGGCTTGATGGTATTTATCATGATGCTCTAAGGGGAAAGGAAGAGGAGGTTGATGAGATCACCTATGAGCTTGAGGTTACCACAGACTCTTTAAAGAGCACTCAAGCAACCCTTCAAGAGTCAGAGCTACATATAGATGAGCTTACCGTGGAGTTGAGTTTAGCACAATCTTCATCTCTAGTAGTGTCAGTTCTGATTTCTATGACAGTTGTTGGTGATGAGCATACATCCACGGGTAGTGGTAATGAGCATGTGGAGGATGTGGTTACATCCATTTCATCTATTGGTGCAGGTGACACAGATGGGATGTTTGTTTTGGATGAGAGTTGTAGGGAACCTCTTGTCGCACCTGGTTCTCCTGAGGGTAGCCCCATTTCAGGTGATGCAAAGTAGATGATTGATGGCTCTTGTGTTGTAGTAGTGAATTTTCCAAAGAGTTGGGTGACAGACCACCACACTACTTCATCATTTTCACACGAGACATGCAAGGCATCATCCAATGAGGTGACCAGTTCTCATGTTGATTTGTTTCCCTCTCTTGGAAGCAAATCAGAGATTGCATCCCATGCATTTGATTTTGATCGACAACTTATTGAGCCACAGAGATGGAGAGATCAATTGAAGGTTACAGGAGAGAAGGTTGATTCGACCTTATCTCATCTAGATTGCACTCATAGGAATGTTGAGAACCTTCTTTGGACAACAGAGTTGGAGGAGAGACGGTATGGGGTCTCGGCCGGTACTCACATTCATGATTTGCAATTCATCAGGAGTACTTTGGAGGAGGTAAAATTAGAATATATCCAATTGTATCATGATAGGGAGTATGCTATTGGGTACGTAGAGAAGGCTGCCAGAGTATCTACCCAGTTAGCTATTCAAGATCAGTGACATGAGCCATATTCTGACTCAAGTGATGTGAGTGATGAGGAGTCTGTTCCCCATGACTATGTTAGTCAACCATTGAAACAGGCATGTGCTTTTTATTTTGACTGCATAGTGAGGAGTGCTCATCATTTCTCCTTTAGTCCACACACAGATGACTTGATGTGTAAGTGTAGATTGGCTCAAGATTTATACCATCCATTATGGGATGAAAGGTTGCATCTACAGAAGGTGGAACTAGAGATTGCAGGTGGCTGACTCAGATACATTCAGAGGATTATTTGCAGAGTCAGAGATCAGATTACCATCATGGTGATATGTATCAGATAGAGTTTGCAGCTTCTTGGTCTCATAAATTTCCATTGGAGACATGGCTTCTAAGAGGTTGTAGTGTCAGTAGGCATGATGGCATGTTTAGTCTTTACAGCGGTGATGGAGGAGAGTTTATTCATTCTCTCATTCTGAGAGGAGTAGTTTCATATCTTCCAACACCTATGTTGTGTAGTCAGTACATCCATAGGAGTTTTGCAGAGGATGGAGGGGAATGTTGTGGTTCAGACACTTCGAGGTTTAATTTCCTCTTCATGATTGATGGATGTGAGGTTCTAATGTGTTGGGATCCAGGTGGTGATAGGTTTGGCATGACAGTTCAGTTGGATTCTGAGGTGTTGCTTCACCACTCTCTGCATGGTGAAGGTTTTATCAGAGTAGCGCAATGTCGATGTGGTGGTTCTATGCTGAGAATAACTTGGGACCCTGGGATCATTTTTGGTTTCAGTTGGGTTTAGTTTGTTGCTTGGAGGTTGTATTGGCATTGCTTGAGGACAAGCAATCTTTGGGAAGGGCGGACTGTAATGTCCCCATTTTTGGGTTCTCTTGCAGTTCAATCAGAGCTGACTTTCTGGGTTGGTGACATCATAATCAGAGAAGTATTTCTATGTCACCAGGGTGTTCGGGTGATCCAGAGGAGTTGGTTGACACTTTCTGGAGGGTTTTCGGACAACTTGTTTGTACTTACTATTTATAGTAAGTGCTTGCATGTCGTTAATCTTTCTAGGTTTTTCTAGGTTTGTTCTCTTTGGTCCCCGGTGGTCACTGCTATTTTTAGTAAGTGGCATTTTGGCGCTGATTGGGTGATTCAACAGTCAGCTATTGGCTCTCATAGACATTGCACTGAGCTCAGAGTTATTAGATGGTTTGTGGGTCTAGTTGGCACCCTCTATGTTGGCTCAATTTGCTCTTAGCCATTACTATTTTTAGTAAGTTCAGGTTTAGGGTTGGATCGAGATTTTGAGAGTGGGTTTGGATTCGTCTTGTCAAGACCTTTCCAACGAGCTATAGATCATTGGTTTCCGACATCATCTTGGCCTCCGTTTTAAAGTTTATAAATTAAACATTATTATTTAATATTGGACCTTGGTGCCTAGGCTCAACAACTTAATGTTGTTTTAAAAGAGGGGACTTTGAGGGTGATGTTGAGAAAAGAATTAAAGAGAATTATAATATTTTCCCTCTCATGTTTTATCCTATATGCAAGAGGATTTTAGAGGCTCCCAGTTGAAAAAGTATAAAAGAAGGAAAAGAGCTCTCATTTGGATATGCTTGGTTTATTATTTTTCTTCTCTCTTTGAGATTTCCCTTGCTAGGGTTTTTGAGCTTTGGCTCTAGGGTTTGAAGGGATTTGAACCTGAGGCTCTTGGAGATGAAAACCTCCCGGAGTAGCAGCATTTTACAGGTGTGCAATACCACCCAACAGTGCTTTGATGATGGATACATCCAATATTCATTCTTGTGCTTCATTGGAGTTTATTTGATAAGATTTTGAGGAGTTATTGCTTTATCTTCCGAAGGTTATTTGTTTCAGCTGATGGTATTGAAGAGTTGCAGATTTTGGAGGAAATAACAGAGGTTTATAACTGATATACACTGCACATGCTGGGCGTACCTCTCCTAGGCAGGTTGTACCCCTTCTGGAGGTAGTTTGGAGCTTCCTTCTTGCTATTTCTCCTTCATAAAGGGTCACCCAGCTGAGACCATAGTAGCAGACTGATATCAGAGGATTTTCAAAGGTATTTGAGTGTGCATTGTTGCTATTCATCACTCCTAGCAAAGGTTGTACACATGCAGGAGTGACGTGGGGCATTTTGACTCCCTTCCTCTTTGTGGGTACTTTAGAATCTGCTTTGTTGTGGGCATTTGAGCCTCATATCTAGCTGATAACTCTTGGATGTTCATTGTTTATCATTTCTTGGAGATTTGATGCATTTCTAGCCATACCCACTTGCTGGTCACTTCCGGTTGTTGTACCAAGTTGCATTTATGAACATGGGTATGTCACAGTAATTCATTGTTGGTCATTTTACTATTTGGGGAGTCGATAGTTTCTTTATATCTTTTGTATATTTTCTGGGTTTTCTCTATATGCTTTGTATTATATGCTTCGGCAACACATGTGCAGGAAACTAAAAACCCCTTCTACGTTCTTCTGTCTATTCTAAAAAATCACACAAAAATTTATTAAAATAACACATAAAAAGATTCATTAAAATATACAAACAGGTACGACACATTGCAAAAACTCCCATTGCTTGGGCAATATCTGGTCTAGTGCAAACCATTGCATACTTCAAACTCCCTACAACACTAGCATATGGCACATTAGACATATCCTCAAGATCATCCTCAGTCTTTGGACACATATTTAATGAAAGCTTAGTACCAGTAGGTAAAGGAACTCTAACTGGGTTACAATCATGCAAACTAAACCGCTGCAAAATAGTATTCACATACTTACTTTGTGACAACCAAAGATTTCTATTAACTCTATCCCTCCTGATCTCCATTCCCAAAATATACCTTGTAGCACCAAGATCCTTCATCTCAAATGCACCTGAAAGTTGGGTTTTAAGCTCACTGATCATACCCTTAGTATTGCTGAAAAACAACAGTCATCAACATACAAAGCAATAACCAGTATAGAATCATCAACATAATGAATGTAAACACAATGATCCTCCTCACTTCTAAGAAAACCCAATTTCAAAAAAAATGAGTCAAACTTTTGGTACCACATTATGGGGGACTGTTTCAAACCATAAAGAGACCTCTTTATCTTGCAAACCCAATGTTCTTTTCCTTTTACCTCAAAACTTGTAGGCTGTTGCATATAAATTTCTTCTTCAAGATCTCCATGTAAGAACTCATTCTTAACATCCATTTGTTCAATCTCCCAATCATAAGCTGTAGCAATGGATAAGAGAAATCTAATAGAAGTCAATTTAGTAACAAGAGAGAATATCTCACCAAAATCAACTCCCTCTCTCTGGGAGTAGCCCTTGGCTACTAGTCTAGTTTTGTACTTCTCCAATGACCCATCTACCCCAAACTTCTTCTTGAAGACCCACTTACAACTTATGGTCTTTCTTCCTTTGGGCAAACGAACAAGATCCCAGGTGTTACAAGAGTCTAAAGCCATCATCTCCTCTTGCATGGCTAACTGCCAAGACTCACTATCATCTATAGAAATAGCTTCCCTATAGGATCTAGGTTCATCGTTAGTACTCAATAAAGAATATAAACAATAGAAATCTGGTGGGCTATACCTATCAACTGGATTCTGTTGTCTTGTGGATCTCCTCAAGGGTGGAGTAAGAGACTCTAATCGTTCTTCTGCATGATCATCTGCACCAACTGCTTCTGTAACAACAAACTCATCTTCATCAGAACTACTTGAATCTTCTTCTTCTTCTTCTTCACTCCCCAATCTACCATTCTGTTCTTCCTGAGGTGCATCTTGCTGCTCTAAATCAAAGTGCACCTTCTTTACCTTATCTTCTTTTTCTTTTGGCTGCTCAGGTTCAGAAATAGCTTTAAGTTCCCTGAAAATAACATCTCTAGAAAAGATAATCTTGCGGGTTAGTGGATTCCAAAGCTTATAACCTTTCACATTATCACCATATCCAATGAATGCACACTTTTCAACTTTTGGATCCAAATTAGATCTCTTTTCCTTAGGCACACGAATAAAAGCCTCACAACTAAAAACACTTAAATGTGAAACAAAAGGTTTCTTACCTGTCCACACTTCATAAGGTGTTGAATCAAGAGCCTTACAAGGAGACCTGTTTATTAAGTAGCAAGCAGTACACATAGCCTCTGCCCAAAAGCATTTATCCAAATGTGCATCACTAAGTACTTTTGGCTCTTTCCATAATTGTTCGGTTCATCATTTCTGCAGCACCATTCTACTGTGGTGTATATAGAGTTGTCTTTTGTCTGATTATACCTGCATTCTTGCAAAACTCATCAAATTCCTTAGAGAAATATTCCCCTCCATTATCAGATCTTAATATTTTTATCTTTAAACCCGATTGGTTCTCTACTAAGACTTTGAATTCCTTAAACTTAGTGAAAACTTCAGATTTATGTTTCATAAAATAAATCCATGTAAATCTGGATACATCATCAATGAAGGTGACAAAATAACGAGATTTTCTAATAGATTCATTATTCATAGGTCCAAACACATTTGTATGAATAATTTCTAATTTCTCTTTTGCTCTATTGCTTCCTGAAGGAAATGATTTTCTGTTTTGTTTACCAAACACACAATGCTCATAGAAATCAAAGTGCTCATCAGAATAAGAGAAACTGTCCAACAATTCTTTATTCTTAATAGTTTTTAATACATTATTGCTTGTGTGGCCCAATCTACGGTGCCACAACATACAAGTTTTTTCTGAAGCCTCAGAAACATAAGAGGCATTGCAAACTGTAGTGGCTTCAAGCTTAAACAAGTTCCTGAATCTCTTTCCTTTCGCTACCACCAAGTTCCCTCTCACCAATCTACAACCATGCTTGTCAAATGTCACATGCATTCCCAAATCATTCAACTTCAAAACTGAAATCAGATTTCTAGCTAATCCAGGAACATGCAAAACACCAGGAAGGGTCTTAATCCTCCCACCATTGAAACACAACAATACCTTTCCTTTCTTGAAAATTAGATATGAAGAGTTGTCACCAAGGTAGATATTACCTCCATCATATTCTTCATATGTGGAGAACCATTCCTTATGTGGGGTCATATAAAATGAGCATCCTAAGTCAACCAACTAGTGATCATTAGAAACAAGATTACATGCAGAAAGTAAAACTTCACCTGCATTCGAGGACTTATCCGAAGCACTCTCCCACTGTTTCTTGGGGTTTCTGCACTCCTTCTTCACATGTCCCCTTTTACCGTAGTTCCAACACTTAACTCTATTCTTTTTACCAGGAGTCTTAGACCAACCCTTGGACTTGTCCTTAGCCGCTTTCTGATCTCCCTTTGGTCCTCTTTCCTTAGACCTTCCCCTGACACTAAGAGCATCCCCTGAACTATCTGAACTCTTCTTCCTCAATTCCTATGACAGTAGCACTGAAATAAGAGCATCCAAATTCAGATCTACAAGGTTAGTAGTGATAGCAATGATAACATTCTCCCAAGACTCAGGTAAAGAACAAAGAAGTAAGATACATTTATCTTCCTCACTAACCTCAACATCTACTGAATCAAGCTGACTCAATAACAAATTAAAAGAATTTAAATGCTCTGCAACTAATTCACCTTCTTGCATTTTCATGGAAAATAATTTTCTTTTTAAATAAAGTTTATTTACCATACTCTTGGCTTGATAGATCTCATCCAACTAATTCCACAACTTGTGTGCGGTCTCCTCCTTTGCGACATTCAACAGGACAGAGTCTAAAAGACACAACCAGATGGTTCCTCGTGCCTTCTTATCTAGTCTATCCCACTCATATTGAGAGACATCGTCAGGTTTCTTCTCTTTTTGAGCAACCAACCATTGGTTTCTTTCTTCCAACAAATCTTCCATTTTCAGCTTCCACAACTCATACCCCGTTCTGTTGAACTTCTCAATGTCCAATCGAGAGGTTGATGCAACGGTGGATGCAACCATAATAACAACACAAGATCTGCAAAATAAACACAACCAAATCTCCCACTATAGCTACAGCTTCCACACTACCACCCAAGAGTCAAAGCTAGCTAGGCTCTGATACCAAATGTTAGAAATGAAAGCAACACTACTTCAATGGAAATCTCATTTAAGATAAATTTCAGCAATCTTTAAGTGTGCATTAACTATGGAGATTGTAATAAATTATAAAACCCACTATAGAGAAAATGCCAAACATGAAGAACTAAACACAATGACATAGTGTTTACATTGAGAAAACCCTTGTGGGTAAAAAATTCCACCAAGAAAGAGGCACAAGTTTGTATTAATCTATAAAAGATCTGTACAATACATCAACTACACAACTCTCTCCACAAGTCTTCAATCTGACAACATTCTGACAACACCTGAGTACCTAAAATCTGTATTGCATTAACAAATACATGGAAAATACTTATAGAAATATTTTCCTCTCCATTCTAGGTGTTCACCTTCTCTCTCCTAAGATTCTCCAACCTGTAAACATTAATTACCATCTTACAAACATTTTACACTTGTCCAAACATAGCCATGCAAAGGTTGGGGGCCCAAGACTAAATCTAGCCTCTTACAACATCTTATGACGCATCATAACCGTCATTGATTCCACAAAAGAGTATCTTTCCAAAATAAGAACCTTGGGCTAAATATAACAAATATACAAATAACATATCTGTCATATGCGTCATAGAATCATAGAATCTTATGACAACTTGCAGCTGTCATAGATTCACTTACCAAAAATTATGATAGTTGTCATACATGCCAAATATAGTAGATTCCTCAAGGGAGCATGCCTACCCTCATTTACTTTGAGTTTTTACATTTGCCAATAGTAAAAGTCACTCCGTAATTACCTCCGGTTACTCCGAAATTACCCCTGCTAGTGAAACTAGTACATCTCCTCATGGATAATTACAAATTACATATAATAAATAGAAATAAATACAATATTGGGATTTACAAGTGTTTAGGGGAAAATTTGGATTTGTCAATGTTATAGTGTTTAGATGCTTAAATCCTCCTTTCCACCTTACATTCAAGGATCTAGGGTCGAGTGACGAGCACTATCATATCCTAGGCCACTTGCAGTTGTAAAGAAACTTGGATTAGGGAATTAATTATCAATTTTTCCTTCTCCTATGTTTAATTGATCATTAAAACCTTAATTATGCAAATACGACAACAAATTAATGATTCATGGAAAAAGCTCTTGCAAACAGGAGTAAAATACTGAACTACAGAGTACCTATTTTTGGGGTTCCGAAGTGGAACAGTCGGGGACACTAGAGTAGGCGCCCAAGTCCAAGGTACCTACATTTTAGGGGAATCTGGACCTCCTTCCAACACTGATCAGCCCTGTAACTTCTGTTTCCTGAGATCTATCTGCTGGGGACACTAGAGCGAGTGCCCAAGTCTTGGAAGTGCTCCTTTGTCTGACTTTTCTTCAGATCCTGAATCCCTGATACCTGCCAAGCCTTCCCGCAACTCCACTTTTTCTGGATGTGACACCTGTAACCTGCAATCACAAGACTTGATTTGGGGGTTGTGGTGTTTAGAGGTTCACCTCAGTCAAACCCCAGAGGACACTTAAGTCTCTGAACATCGTTGTCAGATAAAGAGGGCGTGCCCTTGTGAGGTAGAGGCCAAAAACCAAAGGAATCAATGATAAAAACACAATGTTATGTCACCTTGTAGTGAAGCTCTCATGGAGGAAGGTGCTCTTCATGCCATGAGAAGATTGATGCTCAAGTCTGTAAATATCAACACACAAAACACACGAGTCTGCTCTTGCAACACAATAGAATCCTTGAATCACCTTGATAACACTTGAACATCACCTTTGCTATCTAATTGCAATCTAGTTTACAAATGAATGCCTAAGCTTGCTTATATATGCAACTACAAACACTCCCGCCAAGAAATTAAAATTCAAACTTTATCGTGTTAGCAAAATAACCAAATAACGGTCATAAACTAACACCCAAAAATTAGGGATACCCCAAAATAGGGCAGGACTAGAGCACAGGTGCCCAAGTCCTCCCCCTATTTTGGGTAGGGTATAGCTCAAGGGGTCCACCTAGGTCCAATTTGCCATAGAACCTAGGTCTCATTCCATCAAGATGCAAAAATATGAACTAAAATGTCCTAAATACACTCTAAAGACCCGTGAGCTAAACCTTATGAGGGAAAAGCCCCCAAGGGGACATTTTTTGACATTACATTTAGCCCCCACTTTAATGTATGCATGAACGCGAGGCCCATACATGCATTAAAGTAAGGTCACAAACACAACAAACACATCAAGCACAGAGAAGACACGCCAATCTCATAAAAGATAGTAACAGACATGCAAAACACAAAGAAGACAGTTACAGTCACGCAGAACATGGGGTAGACAGTCAATGCATAGAAGACACATTAATGCACGGAAGACAGAAATGATATCTTTTCTTTTCTTTTTCTCATATATATGAAATTCAAATGCAAGTACAAGAAATGAAACAAACCTCCCATAATACACGATACACTACCATAGAGTGCAAGTCTTTATATATATGGGGCAACACACACGCAAGACACTCAAAACCTCCCAAAATGCACAAGCACTACCCAAGAGCGCTAGTCTCTGCATATGGGGTAACAAACACGCCACACAAAACAAGCACGCCAAAACACACACACACACTTGAAGACACAGAGAAAACACGGCAGATAAGCGATGGAGTGTACCTATTTCTAGGTCCAACACCATCTCAGGCACATTACAGGCACACACCGACGATTGGGTTTTGCCACAACAATCGCTGAAAACACACTTAAGGGTTGAGTTAGTCACAGAACCGCTCCCTGCTTCCACAGAGGACTTTTGAAAATGACAGGATGATGCAATCTACTCTGAGAAATACACCATCCCCGCCTCCACAGAGGGCTTAAGAAAAAAAGATATCCGCAATATCCTGCCTCCGTAGAGGGCTTACATGATTGATTGATTGATTGCAAACAAACTCAAGATGCATGATGCACTACTCTGGGGCACAGGTCCTTGCATCTGAGGTTAAACATATTGCTAACATCTATAATAGACAGCTTACCTTATATGTCCCCACCTTAAGGTGGTTGATATTAGTTATCGATATGAGGCACGTTAAGGTAGGAAGAAAACACACAAGGGAACACTGACTTTCGCAAAGCCCATGCCCCCCGGAGGTGACATGTGCTTTACGATCACCAAATGTTCTCACAAACACATCCCTGCAAGAAACATGTTAGTGTCTACAACATCATGATAAACAACAACATCAATGCATATGATTAACCACACAAAGAGGTAAGGTTAAACAACGAATTCGGAGTTCGAGGATAACTAGGGGCTATATCACGAAGCTCTCCGAATCGAGTACCACCAAGGCCAGATTCAAAGTCAAACAAAGGTGCACTGAGCAACAATATTGTTAAGGTTTGTAAATGCGATAGAAACATCATGAAATTCACTACACAGAAAGCACGAGTGCTTCCACTAGCCAAGCGTCAAATAAGATATACAACCCCATCGTCATATTAGGAACTAAGTCCATTTTTTTGATTGCTCTCGAAAGGGACACTAGGTCCACATCAGTATAATTTTTTGTCGTCATCCGCCCGCTAGATGGAAACACTAGAGGAAGGGAAACAATAAATAAGAAAGGATAAATAAGTGTCTTAGGGAGAATCACGTAGGAGGGTGCCCCCAGGTCACCAACCATGATGCTATGTCCGTAAGACACAACACTCAACAATGAAATCAGAGAGAGAGAGCAATATAGAAGAATGATGATACAAATAGAAGAAGGTCACAATAGAGGTGGTCTCCTAGTATCTTGGACCTTACAAGAGAATCAAGGGTCATCCCAGGAGGCCTAAACAACATATAGCACATCACAGGGGAAGCACATTACGATAGAAATAAAAGATTAGAGATACTTATCTGTAGGGACCCTTTCGGGCTAGAAGTTATTGCGAGTCTTGATCTTTATCTTAATGTTTAAGGTGTTGCCACTTCTCTCTTCCATATGTTCAAGAGTGTGCAAGGGTAATTGTGTAGGAAATGTTTCTCTTAATGATGGTTGAGAGGGGATGTTGTCATTGTCTATGTCAGCTATAGGAGCATTTGAAATGTCATTTAAATGAGCTTGTGGAGGCATCCGAAAGATACCCATTTCAATCCCTATATAGGGTGTTGGAATGGTATGTGTCAAAGGGATAGCTTATTCTTCCACAGTGTGTGGGATTTCATTGCTTTCCAAAGTATGTGATGGTTCATGATCTATTTTCTTGTTTATAATGTAATTGAGAAGTTCTTGAACATCAGGTGGCAAATTATCATTAGATTCAAGCAAATAGTCACAAAGAGAATCTGCATCATCCAAAGCTTCATCCTGAATAGGGAGAGCGGGAAGGGATGGAAAAGTAGTTTGGAGAAATGTATCGACGATATCTTTTTATTGTGACAATATATCCTCACCAAGTGGGGTTATTGTGGGACAAGTCTCTTTGTTTGATAGATCACCCTTTGCTATTTCATTCTCATAGGTCTTAGAAAGGATTTGCATTATATCATTATGAAACAAAGGGAGAGTGGGAGTAAAGTTGTCACCACTACTTTCCCCATGATTGTTTTTAGCTATAAAACTTTTGAGATTCTCCATGATTGAAGGAAAAACATCCACAGTATCATGAAAGTTAGCAAAGTAGGCTATTGATCGAAGAATATCACATGTAGCACTATTGGTTATGTCAATGCCATAGATGTATGCAATTTGATGCAAGACTTGAGGATATTTGTCAGTGAACTTGCAAAAATTATCATAGTTGACAATGTACTCATATAAGTCTTCTAAAGATGTATCCTTAGGAGAATCCATAAATGCAAAATATATGCAAAAATGCTTGATTTATTGATACTTTTTCAAAGCCAATGAATGAAACAAAGGATTTTGTAAGGATTTTGATCAAGGGAAGAAAGTTATATGTCTGATATCAATCGAAAACAACAATATAATCACTCTCAACACACTCTTGATGCAAATTCAAGATAATGCCAAGTCAAAATATAGTGAAAATATGTCAAAATATGCACTTTTTTCACCAAAATTCAATGCAAAAGAACTTGACAAAGGGTGTTGTGAGGAAAATAATGATGGAAAGCAAATAATATCAATAATAACAGCCACTTTATGCAAAAATACTCAACACAACATGATTTTAGTGCCACTTAAGGTAAAACCCTAGTGAAACAAAATATGCAATTTTTCATGGTTTTTCAACTCCAAGACCTAGCAAAAGGGGTGTTGTAAGGAATTTTAGGAGGTAAAGAAAATAATATTCTATAATATTAGTCACTTAAATCTACAAAATTTATCACAACACGCTTGGAGTGCAAACTAGGTCAAACCCTAGGGCAAAAATAGCCAAAATGTACTTTTCACTGAATTTTCACTACAAGAGGCTGTTAAAAGGCTGTTGTGAAGATTTTTATGAGGGGAAGAAAATGATTACTCTGATAACAGAAAAATAATTCGAAAAATACCTTTCACAACATGCCTACGGTGCAAGTTTGGAGAGTCAATAAGGCCAAATTTAGTGAAAATTGTTGTTTTTGAAGCCCTAGGTTTGGGATCTTGGGAAAAAATTCAATGTGAATGATTTGAAGTCTAATTTATGATGAAATTGACTTACTCTCAGATCTGAAAATAATTTTCAAGCTTTAACATGCAAAATGCCCATGCAAATTTAATGAAAATGCATCAAAATTGCTAGTTTTTGTTGAAATTTTCTATGTAAAAATGCAAATATTTTAAATCTAAATGAAAATTCACACTAAAATGCAAGACCATAGCTAAATGAAAATTTGAATGAGACTCTAAAATTAGTAGAAAAATCTAATAAAAGATTTTGCCTACTAACCCTAGATTTTGGAATTACTAGGTTATATAAAATTGTCAAAATTTCCACAAAACCCTAGCAATTAAATGATGAAAATGCAAGGCAAAATTTTGAATTTTTGGATTTTTCTGTAGTTTATATCATATATGATGCAAAAAATCATGAATTAGGAAAATTTAGGAAGAATTGATGCAATTTAGCAAGCTAAACAATGCAATTTTTTTATATTTTTCAAAATTTTCAATTTTTTTGAATTTTTCTCAATGCAATGAAATAGATGACCAAATGAATGAATGAATGAAATCCAAATCTGAAGACAAACACTTAGCAAGTTGCAATTTAAGTCTAAAAACATAGGTTCACCAAAATGTTTAGGGGAAAATTTGGATTTGTTAATGTTCTAGTGTTTAGATGCTTAAATCCTCCTTTCCACCTTACATTCAAGGATCTAGGGTCGAGTGACGAGTACTATCATACCCTAGGCCACTTGCAAATGTAGAGAAACTTAGATTAGGGAATTAATTATCAAATTTTCCTTCTCCTATGTCCAATTGACCATTAAAACCCTAATTATGCAAATATGGCAACAAATTAATGATTCACAGAAAAAGCTCTTGCAAATAGGAGTAAAATACTAAATTACAGAGTACCTATTTTCAGGGAATCTAGACCTCCTTCTGACACTGATCAGCCCTGTAACTTCTGTTTCTTGAGATCTGTTTGTTGGGGACACTGGAGTGAGTGCCCAAGTCTTGGAAGTGATCCTTTGTTTGACTTTTCTTCAGATCTTGAATCCGTGATATTTGCCAAGCCTTCCTGCAACTCCACTTTTTTTGGATGCGACACCTATAACCTGCAATCACAAGCCTTGGTTTGGGGGTTGTAGTGTTTAGAGGTTTGCCTCAGTCAAACCCCAGAGGACACTTAAGTCTCTGAACATCGTTGTCAGATAAAGAGGGCGTGCCCTTGTGAGGTAGAGACCAAAAACCAAAGGAATCAATGATAAAAACACAATGTTATGTCACCTTGTAGTGAAGCTCTAATGGAGGAAGGTGCTCTTCATGCCATGAGAAATTGATGCTCAAATCTACAAATATCAACACACAAAACACACAAGTCTGCTCTTGCAACACAATAGAAGCCTTGAATCACCTTGATAACACTTGAACATCACCTTTGCTATCTAATTGTAATCTAGTTTACAAATGAATACCTAAGATTGCTTATGTATGCAACTACAAGCACTCCCGCCAAGAAATTAAAATTCAAACTTTACTGTGTTGGCAAAATAACCAAATAATGGTCATAAATCGACACTCGAAAATTAGGGCTGCCCCAAAATAGGGCAGGACTAGGGCGTGGATGCCCAAGCTCTCCCCCCCTATTTTGGGCAGGGTACAACTCAAGGGATCCACCTAGGTCCAATTTGCCATGGAACCGAGGTCTCATTCCATATGGATGCCAAAATATGAACTAAAATGTCCTAAATGCACTCTAAAGACCCGGGAGCTAAACCTTATGAGGGAAAAGCCCCCAAGGGGACGTTCTTTGACATTACAACAAGGTTAATGGGACCTTATCCCAACAAATGGTGAGGTGTGTCATGACATTTAGGGTTTCATCAACATGTGGTTGGGAAGCTCCTCCTAATGGATTAGGAATATATTTATAATCGGGAGGAAGAAAGTGGGTTATATCAAAATCCACAGGTATTTGATACCCTGGGTAAAGTATCTATTTGAGGTATGCGTCGGGATTGTTTTTAACAACATGGTTTACTATTGAGATATGTTCAGGATCTTCTGACCATTCGTGAATTCTCCCCTTAATCTTTCGACTTATGGTCAGAGTGAATTGGAATTTTGGGTTCTTGTATAGTATTCTCAAATTCATGTGTATATAGAGGGTTTGATGATGGTTTGACTATGCCCCTATAAGCTTTGGCTATGAACATGTCAGTGGGCATTCCAAACTCAGGACAAAATCTGGGGGTAATATTGGATGGTATAGCCCTTATACCATAGGAAGTGGACTCTTGATGAGAGTGTTTTGAAGACTCTTGTGTGGTTGTTGAGGGGGGTCTTGTTGGAATTCTTGATGGATTTGATGGTGGGTGTGTTCATGAGGCTCTTGTGGAACTTGAGGGAACTCTTGTTGGGATTCTTAATGAGATTCCATGTTTCTCTTAGTTTGTGACCTTGTAGTGAGCATGAATAGGATGAACTTAGAATGAAAGATATGAATACTGGACTTGGTTATGACAAGATTGTGGACCAAAAGATATCAAGATGATGACTAGGATATGGATAAAATGACAACCAAGATGATACCAAGATATTGATATGACTTAGATATGAGGGTGGCAACCAAGATAACAAGGATGACACCAAGGATATGAGGATGACATGGATTTGACCAAGATATGATAGGATAAGATAAAACCAAAATAGCTCAAGACTCACCTAGATCTTTTGTGATCGACAAACATGGGATTCTCTTCACTACTTAGGGTTGACAGATGCCTAAGCAAGGAGAGGGATAATGATGACCTTTCCACTTGGAGTAGACAATTTAAGATAGGATAAAAGGAATGATAAAAGGATCTAGGTTAGCTTAGGCAAGTTTTGGATTTGGATTGATGATTCAAAGGATGACTTGGTTGACAAATTGATTGATGGATCAAAGGACGACTTGGTTGACAAATTGATTGATCAAAGGATGACTTGGTTAAAAAATTGATTGATCAAAGGATGACTTGGTTGACAAATTGGATAAGTTTGCAAATTGGTGGTAAAGTTGAGGTCCAAAGGTGGGTTGATAGGTACTCACAAGTCCAAAATCAATGCTATGGGATTATTTGAGGTCCTAATTTTTACCCTTTTTTTTGGATTTTTTTTCTGGATTTTGAGGATATTTGGTTTTTTTGGATTTTGAGGATATTTGGTTTGTTTGGATTTTGAGGATATTTGGTTTTTTGGATTTTGAGGATATTTGGTTTTTTTGGATTTTGAGGATATTTGGCAAGAAAACAAACACAACAAACACAATGGCTGACTTGACTTAACAAGAAAATTGGTGTGAATTACTTCGCGGCTAAAGTGGCTTTTACTAGTATTGCACAAGGAAAACATGCCAAGCACATGAACAAACCTAGAATTATTCAAGTGGGATTATCATGCCTTGTAGATCTCACAAAGTGGTCATGGGTCAATCTTAACTCAAAGGGAACTAAGATTCCCACCCCCATTAATACCTTCGTGCCTTAGTTTGGATAGATAGGGAAAGTAAGGTCCTGGACCACCTTATCCCCTTACCAAGGAGACTTTCGTCTTGCCCAAGGTAATGCCTATCTCAAATAAAGAGGTACGGTGAGCTATCTTCCCCCCTGCTACAGTGGTGCACCACAAGGTATGACAACCAAAAGGTCTTATCTAGGATGTACAAGCTTCTAGGGGAGTCATCTTAAATACACAAGGTACAATGAGGCCCAAATCTATGAATAGTAGCTTGTAAAAGGATGTGGCATAAGCGATTAAGCAAACACCACTTCACCTTGTGTCCAGAATCACCTGGGGCCCCAAGGCTGTCCCAATGACTACGTGGCTTAGATTTCTTTTTCCCCCTTTGATATACCCTGCTAGAACATGTGGTTGAGCTTGTCCCTAGGGGTGATGAAATCCCCTAGCAGGCCTCCTAAAGGGAAGGAACACTATTCACTTTTGATCCCCAGGCTTGCACGAAGTGTAAGGGGAGAGCATATGTAAGATAATGCCCCTGGGTTTAAACAAATAAACAAAGGGATAATGAAGGGGTTTTTAATCTCTAAGATCACCAAAATTTGTAAGGAGAGAGCATACACCCTTTTCAAAATCCGAAGACAAAGCAAACATTGTTTAATTACTATCCCCCTAAATTAAACTAGGTACCTAAATTAGTGAGAAAAAAATGATCTTTGACATACGAATCTACACACAATGCATTAGTAGTTTCAATGCTTTTCTCTTTGACAGGCAAATCTACAAAAGATTTGTGAGTGGTTTCAATAGTTTTGGTCTTTGACATGTGAAAGATACAACCAAATGTTAAGCAAAAAGAGACAAATTTGATAAAATCTAAAAATGACGAGTTCAAACAAAAAAATAAAGTAGATGAGTAGATTCTACATGAAATTTTATGCCATTTCAAAAAAAAAATTCGTGAAATTTCACAAAGTTTTGCAAAAGATATGGCCAAAAGAAATTTCCAAAGGAAGCTCAACTTTAAGCGATTATACCTAAAAAATGTGATGAAATTTATTGATGAGGTTGACACTGTTACGAAGTTGGGTGAACCATCTTTCCAACACCTATAAAAATGTAAAAAAATGGCACTCCTACAAAAAGTTATGTCAGTTTGAAAAAAAATAGCCTATTTTAATGTGCAAAGGCAAAAAGGAAGATGCCTGGCAGTTCACGAAAAATGTCAGCAATTTGCTGACTGTGATCACATGCACCTGCAAATTGCTAACAAAAACAGTAAATGTTAGTGGTTTTCCATTAAAAAAAACACTAATAAAAAATGACTAATATTGAAAAAAGAAAAGAAATTAAAACTAAAAGATTAAATTAAAAACTTAAGACTAACACTAACAACACTAACAATTAAACTAAAGTTAACCGTAAGAATTTTTTTTTGTTTTTTAAATTTTTAAGTTTTTTTTTTATTTTTTTTTTGAAGTTTAAAGTTTTTTTTTAAATTTTTTAAAAAGTTTTTAAGTTTTTTTTATTTTTTAAAAAGTTTAAGTTTTTACTAAAGTAAAAAAAAGAAGATAGAATCAAAGGAAATAAAGGCCGGCGGCCTTAGCCACCAGTGGGGCTATAAAAGCTCGATGGCAAGGGGGCGTGGGCCCTCGGACCTACTACCCGCAGGGGTGGCAGGTATGGGGACCTGCGTACCCCTATACGCTTGCAACAAAAAGCTGAAAGGCTTAAAAAAAACTTTTACTACTATATTTTTTTTAATGTTTTGCTTTTTTTATTTTTAATTCTTTTTTTTGTTTTTTTTTAAATTTTAAAAATAGAGAAACCCCTATAGGCCATACAAGTCTGTGAGGGGTCTGAAATTAAAAAAATTGAATAATTTCCAGTATCCAAAACCTAAGGAATTTTATGTGATTTTTTACCTGCGAGGCCTCCCGAACTCAGTGGTGAGGCCAGATTTAGCGTAGGAGGACTTTTGCAATAGGTGAGCTCTAGGTCTGGACTCAAAATACCTTCAAACTAGAATGCAATACCTTGAAATTTGCAACACAAAGTCTCCAAAAACTTGCAAATAAGGGGGTTAAAATATCGGGCATGCCAGAATGAGATCATGAAAATCATGCAAAGCAAATACATAAAGATAAACATGCAAATCAAACCAGATTGCCATACCTTATAACCTTGCATGAGTTTAGACCTTAGATAAGACTAAACAAAGTGCACCCAAACTCCATTGATTTGTCTTTTTAGATGGATTTGTGGGCTGCTCACACAACTAGCATAACCAGAAATGACATGAAAATGAGAAATATGTGTGCATATGGAAATTTGATGAGAGTGTGTGAGGGGTTGGAATGAAAAAGGAAGTTCAATTTATAGGAGAGGGAAAAAAGTGAGTGGCTAGGATTAGAAGGGTGAGGGATGAGGTGGATGGCTAGGATTGAAAGCCAATTTTAGTGCTTATGATGCACCATAAATGAGGATGACAGGTGACTAAAATAAGGATGGGAGTGGGAATAAGTAGGATTTTTGATTGATTTTGGAGAGGAATTGCTTATGTCACACAATGAATGAGGTTAAAAATAGGGATGTGAGTGGGAATAAATAATTTAAATAATACAATTATTTAAATTATGAGAGACGTGGAATTTAAATAAATATTTAATTTATTTAAATTGGATGATGGAGGAAAATAGGATTAAATAAATAAAATTTATTTAATTTGGTGCAAATGGAGGACAAATGGAATTAAATAAATAAGATTTATTTAATTTGATGTAAGAGGAGGATAAATGGGTGAGAGGAATTAGTTAAATAAATATAGTTTATTTAACTAATGGGAGTGATGGAAGGGGTCATGAAAGGGGCCTAGAACCAAATATGTCGCAAGGCAATGTTATAGGACATGGTCAAATTTAAGTGTCTACACTTCCTTCACAATGAATAAGGTAGTTAGGCAGAATCAGACATACATCTCTCAATGAGATTCCCAGAATACTCCAACCAGTTACTATTCATTCCTACAACACTATAGGTGACCTGCTCACTAGGTGTTGTCCTCTGGATCTCCAGCTAGATTCAGATCAGTGATCCATCATAAGGAAGAGAAGAAAATATTAAGATTATTACATTAGTTTTTTATTATAGTAAGCGACAGAACTAGGGTGCTAAACCCATTACATAATAGCCCACAGGATGCACAAAAAGGTCAATAGAAAGACTAGAGAAACTAAACAGACATTGAAAAACACAGAAACAATATCGGACCACCACCAGACAAACAACAGACAAAACACCAACCAACAACAACAAAGAAAACCCTAGTGTTTATTGAATATCTGACCCCAATCCTCAATGAGGAACTGATACAATTACTCATAGTCCTTTTTTTATTCTTGATGCCATGCTTGTTGAGCTCCAGATCCTACAAGACCGTCGACATAGTAGCCAACCTGTGCATTACCTTCGACGCGAACCGAGCTAAAATTTTAAAATTCCTTTCTAGCTCCGCAACCCTGTTGTTGAAATCCTCAATAGCCTTGCCCTTCTTGGTCTTCCTACCTTCCTTTTTGATTTTGATAGTGTCCTCTTTCAGTCTAGAGGAATTATCTGTCTCTAAACCCTAAAAATTTAGTTCCAGGAATTTGCTAGGGCCATCCTCATCAATCTCCATGCCCGCAGTCTCATCCTTTTTACTAGTGTTAACTTCACCTTCAATATTCTCCATTTTATCCCTTGAATCACTAGACACAATATGCTCTTTCAGAGATGGAATAGGTTTCACAGCCAGCCTGCTAGACCTCCTGGTCGATGGCACTTTGTATTTGCCCTGAGGCATGAAATTCTCCTCATCCGGCGTGTCTTCATTGTCTTCATCACCACCCTAGAGATTTCCACCTCCTTCCTAAGCATGTCCCTGACATTCATAAATTTTCAAACCCCATCCTTCCCCTCCTTGGTTCTCTTCTGAGGGGTACCACCCTTATTATCTTCACTTCCAGTTTTGTCTTGGTGGGTTTGGAGCCATCTTTACGACTGGTAGTCTTAGGTTCCGCCTGACTAGTGGTTCTAGCCACAATGTGGGGAATAGGGATGTTATCGAGACTGGGCTTCTTTTTAGAGCTAGAAACCCTGGCCACCTTGGGGGTGTCCACAGACTTCTTTGGGGTAAGTTTAGTGATAATGACGGCTTGGCCGTGGTCAGGGATTTGTTTAAAAGCTGAAGGGGAGCTGTCAACACAGGTAGCTTTGATTTGTTTGGGGGGACATAAGGCCAGGTGGAATTTATACAGCATGTATATAAGACCTTGGTGTAATGGAATTAGGAGTTTGTCAGGGTTAATGGAATGATGCTCAATGGTCGCCAAGACCGAGGTTTCCAGCCAGGAAAGCAAATAGAAAGGGAAGATGATAAGCTGGCTTCTCCTAAAGTGGTTCAAAAGAACAAAGTGATAATGATAGAAATGGTAGAACCTACATTCTAAAGTGAAATATTTGATTAGCATGTAGCAGACGTCGTCCCACGGCTTGGGAAGTTGCTCCTTGTCGAACCCACCTTGGAGATTATGCAGCACTTCCCCTTTCTTCAGAAACAACACCATGCCTTCTGGGTCTGACACTTTGCTTAGGTGTTTCTGCTTAACCCCATTAGTAGTCATGTCAGTATCCAAACCAATAACCTCCTCAAAAACTTTGAAGCCAACTCCACTAACTTGAACCCTTCTGTCATCTCATGACTGCACGATTTGTTTCAAGAGATTTTCATCATGTCCTTAGAGACACTCAAGATACGGGGCCACCCCCTCATAGTAAACATGCCAGAGGGTTTCGTTCTTCTTAAACTCCTTGCATGAAACCAGTTTAGTGCGGGTTCTCTCTCCTCCCATTTTCACAGAACATAAACACTTAGTTGGATTTAGAATAGGAATGTTAACTTTGTAAACCTATAAAGACTTAACCTTGATATTATTGAGTGGTTGGTTGAGCCAAGCATGGACTTTGAGATTATTTCTGTCACCTCGCCACTTTGTGAAATCATATTTCCATAAATTTTCCTTGCGTGAATTAGAAGCCATGTACTTGTCATGATAGTTGATGATGAAATAATCATTATTTTGAGCTTTCTGCCAACTTAAAAATCTAGGTCTAGTCATGCTCCTAGCCACATGACTGACTACATGCCTAACCCATTAGATCATCTTAGTCATGGTGCTGAGCTGGCTAAGATTCATCCCACAGTGGATTCTTCTAGTCACCTTAGCGATATTACTTTTAATAATATTACTATGAATTTTCCCCTTTTGGCACCTTAAGTGCACGTAAATGGGGTAGGGATTCAAATTGTCTTGTTTATAACTCATCATTTAAACTTGGGGCACCATTGTTCTCCTTACAAAGAAGGGTTTGGATCTGATTGGGGAGGTTGTCAATTTTTCTCCAGCATCTCTAGCTGCTTAGGTTTTGTCCCAGGTTGGCCATGTAGTCAGCCACTCTGTTGCCTTCTCTGTAGGTGTGCCCTATCTCCTTCTTAGTGAATCCTCCCAATAAGCCTGCTATGTCAGTAGAATATCCTTGAGCTTCCAACCAATGTCCGTCCTACCCAAAGCAACATCCACAATCAAATTAGGGAAAATTTACATAAAAAATGGGCCTCCTGGGGATGACATCATTAGCTATTTGAGTTATTGTAGTGCCCCTCCGTTTTCACTTTGGTTGTGTCAGGTATGTTTGACATTTAGTTATTTGATTTGGATTGTTCATTTGATGCTATTAGTTAATCATGGCATTAAAATAATATTAGTAGTCATTAAAACATTTTTGATAATTAAATAAATAGAAATGCCTTTATGCAAATTTAGTTTATTGAATATATATATTGTAATTGTAGTCAAGTTAATAAATAAATATAATAATATTATTATTATTATTAAAAACAAAAAACAAACAAACAAACAAACAAATTAACCCAAAGTATTTATGGTGTACATAAACTTAATAAAATATAGTTATAAAATAAATTATTTATAAAATTTAGTGCTGAAAATTTAAAAGGGTAAACCCAAATTTATAAATTATTATTTTAGGCCCCTATATTATTTATAGCACTATAGTTTATTAGCTATATTAATTTGTTACATTTTCTAGAGGTTATTTTATATTATTGGTGAGTGAAACCTTATTTTATATAAGGAAACCTAATAAAATATAATGTTATTAAATATTACTTTAGGATACCTAATTATAATTGCTTGAGGACAAGCAATCTTGAGTGGGGAGGGTTGTCATGTCCCTATAATGATTTATAATTGAATTGTTTATTTAAATAATAAGTTAGCCTTATATAAACTAAATATATAATATATTTATTTAAAATATATTATTAATATGTATTATTTAATAAATAATATTATTAATTTAATATAATTTAAATATTATAAAATATATGAAATATATATATTTATATTTTAATTAACTAGATATATTATAAATATAAATATTTTAATATAATATTTATGTGAGTAATTAATAAGATATATTATTATATATAAAAATAAATATTATGAAGAGTCTTACCTATTAAAGCTAGAAAGTAAAGTAATTTAGAGAGTAAAGTAATTTGGAATAAGACAAATAATACGGTTAAACAAAAGGTTAAATTCAAAATAAAATCATATAAAAATAAAAGTCTAATAAGACAAACATTATCCCACCATATTATATGCTTGGAAATAAAATAAAATAAAAGAGCTCCCATACTTAATAACAAATGTATTTATTTATACTATATATATTATATAAATAATGTACTTTAAAAAGATTAAGGGGAGGTGGAAGGAAGATATTTATAAGTGCAACACATTAATAAATAATATATTATAAATATATCTAATAATATAAATACAAATATTATTATTATTATTATCTTATATTGTAATATAAATATAAATAATATAATATAAATTATATATCATTTATTATGATATAAATGATATGATATAAAATAAATAATATATCATTTATTATAATGATATAATATTAATACAAATAATGTAAATAAATAATAATAAACATCTTTTAACCTATCCTCTTATGATAAGGGAGTTACGTATGGTTAGAACTAGTTTTACCACAAAAGGGAATTAATATAAAGTAATAAAAAAAATAGGAGAGATACCTCTTCGAACATATCCCTTGAAAGGGAAATAAATAAATGTTGTTAGATAGAAGGAAAGGATCATTGGGAGAATATATAAAAAGAATATGGGATAAATACATATATTTAGATCTGCATTTTATAACAGCAATACAATAAAGACTATATTACCGCAGCATAGGTAAGGAATCCCAGGTAAAGCAGGTAAGTAATTATTTATATTTACTTATTCAATTTATGATTTGTAAGAATTTATAATTACTTGTTCAATTTATAACTTGAAAGATATTAATAATAAGGTTATTAAGTAGAAGCTGATATATGTGATATATACATTTATGTCTGAAATTTATATTTTAAATATGTATCTTGTATGATTTGAATTCATAAGTGATTTATTAACACCATATGTGGGAAAGAGTAGAAAGTTCCAAGAGGCCATTCATGGATATTTATCACATAGAGGCCTTGTCACATGAGGTATGAGGTACCCATAGTGCAAGGATTGTGAATTAATGGCCTTGGCTACCTAGATTACCAAGGAGGCTCACAGAGGCCTTAGCTCCAAGAGTACAAAGGTACTTCTTGAGTAAGGATGGGAGACATTAGAGCCCCATGGTGGATAATGGCAACTCTCATCTCATTTCACATAAGTTGTTAATAAATGACGTATGAGAGATAACAAGTATGTATATGTATAGATAAAGATTAATTAAGGCCTTAGGGTAAAACCTAAGGAGAAGGCTCTAGGGTAAAACCTAAAGATTAATAAAGGCATGTATTCCAAGGCTAGATACGAGACTTCCTAATTAACCACCTAATGCTACGAAGGTGGGGTAGATAGTTATGGTAGGTATTGATCATTCCATGGGAATAGGCCTTGATTGACGAATCAAGGATATTATGGGCCTTGATTGATGAATCAAGGATATTACTATGGACCTTCGATTTAAGTATCGAAGGAATGGGCCTTAGTTGACGAACTAAGGAATTATAGGCCTTAGTTGACGAACTAAGGAATTATGGGCATTGGTTGATAAACTAAGGAATAATATTAATGGACCCATAGGATTGAGATGACATCACCTACCTAACGAATCTTCTCTCACAAGGTGAAAGGTGAGGTTAATAAGAGGCCTAAGGATTATCTCACCCAAGGAGAATCATGATGTATGGAAAAATGGATTTATGAAATGGCAAATAGTATAGGGTTATGTTTATGAATATCATCAAGATTAAAAGGAAATGAAAAATGGAATACTAATGTTCTCTTTTGGTAAGTTGAAATTGTTTGCAAGGGTGCGAAAATTTTGGCTTGCTTCAAGGGGACATTACAGTTATCAAAAATCAACTAAAAGATGACATCAACTTGTATGGGTGACATCATCCAAAATAAAAATAAAAATATTTATTTTATAAAATAAAACTTCTAAAATCCTATGAATTAACTCATGATGGTTAATTTAACTCTACATATCCTATTCTATCTCATTCATCTTTGTAAATATAAAATATTTTTTTTTTGTTTTTTAATTTATATTCTTAAGTTCTATTATAGAAATTATTACATATCCTATTCTATCTCATTCATCTTTCTAAATATAAAATATTCTTTTTATTTTTTAGATTTATATTCTTAAGTTCTATTATAGAAATTTATATATATATAAAATTATAAATATATAAAGTCATAAATCTATAATATGAAACTTGATTTAATATATAAAATTTATATAAAATAAAATATTAATTATAATAGGGTGGTAGGGTGGGCACCCAATCCATGATATCCTGGATGGGTCGTAGCCATAAGTTAGCATTATGGCAAGACGTTCCCCGTCGATGATCACAGTTAATCATTTTTGGTTTTGCGACCTCTTTGAACCTGTCTTTAATGACTATTCACACACTCCATATCTGGTGGTAGATCCTCCTTCCCCTCCTCTCCCTACTGTCAAATGAATGAAGACAGCGTAAGGATTCTGACAGTGAAGCCTCCAGACGTTTGTCTTCACCTTTATCAACTACAGTTAGCCTGATCGATCAGACGAAGTTTCTTGTGGCATTGATAGTAGTGGGCAGAATGGTAGAGTGTTCCAGCTTCATTGCTAAGATTTTTGTAGATGGTATGTTAAACTTGGGAATGGCAACTCCTATGCAATTGGAGAGCTCTGTCCGTCAGATGGCTTTCAAAGGAGCCATCACGGACCAAAGACTCAAACGAATTCTGCGGAGGCATGAAGGTCTTCTACTGTCGGCGGTGAAGCTCATTTTGGGGAAAGATTTCCTGTTAGCAGATGAATTCTATAGGGTAGACACACATGTCTCCTCCCAGTTTCTTGCCTCCATCCTAGATGCAGGGAGCAGCGAAGGGACTGATGTTAAAACTGTTCAAACCAGAAATACTCAGCAGCCTCAATCTCACACTTCGTGTAGTCATCCTTGGGGCAGGAATTCCCCGTCCAAAAGACATCTCGACCCCGAAGGATCCTCTGAAGGTGGTGAAAGTTTTTCCCCTCATTCTTGATCTGAAAGGTATGGCATTGATCGAGCACCAAGAGCGTGTGCTTTAGGCTTATGGTTTTCTTCAGAATCTGCTGAACGAGGACGGGGACAATGGGGATGTGGAATGGGTCGGCGAGCTCCAATCCATGGCAAGGGAGCTCGGTCTCTGGTTTCCTCAGTTTATTATGATAAGTCTCAGTAGGTAATCTGCATATAGTTAAGTCTCTGTTGGTCTAGTAAGCCATAATGACATTTTTGAATATGTGGCTATGTGAGGCCTTTTTGGCATCAACTTGAAAGTCAATTTTTTGGTGGTTTGCAAGAAAACAGCTTATAGGCACCTCCTTGTAAATTTCTACTCCTTATCAATACAAATCTCTATCTTTATGAATAAAAAAAAATATTAATTATAAAATAAAATATCTAAAGTTACTTGTACTTCACCACTATTTATAAAATTATAAACGTCTTTATTTAAATACACATACATAACATATTTAACATAATAAATCTGGATCTCTAAAATCATATATATATATATATATATATATATATATATATATATATATATATATATATATATATATATATATATATATATAACTAACTTTGATTTAATATATAAAATTTATATAAAATAAAATATCTAAAGTTACTTGTACTTTTCTATTATTTATAAAATTTATAAATAAACTAAAAAAAACTTTGCAACTAAAAAAGAAAAAAATCACAAAAAGTATTGAAAATGTAAAAAACAAGGAAAATAAAAATAAAAGCTATGAAAAACACAAAAAACATGACACTAGAGAAGATATCTCTAGCATATATATATATATAATCTTTTAAAATTTTTCTAAATAGTGGCAAAGTATAATATTTTATTTTATACTTAATCAAGAAAAGTGAACTTGAGTTTTATAATAAATTATAATAGAAATATATGTTACACTTAAAAAAAAGAACTTGAGTTTAAGTCTTTTTAAATAAAAAATAAATAATCAAGAAAAGAAATAATCTAAAATGAAAAGTGAACTTGAGTTTTTTAATAAATTATAATAGAAATATATGTGACCACTTTTAAAACATAATGGACTTGAGCTTCTAAGGAATTGTGATAGAAACATGTGTCCCCATTTAACTCATGTAATTAAGTAATTTATATTTAAATAATTTGTATTATATGAGATAATTTTTGCTTTTTTAGAGTTCCTTAGGAGGCCCATTTTTATGTAAAATTCCCCTTATAGATTTTTGAATTCCCCTCAATTTGAATTTTATCAACTCCTAGGGAAAGAGCAAATTTAAGCCCCCATAATAAGGCTAGGCCCTCCACCACATTGTTGGACTGGATGCCAATCTCCTCCGCATAAGCAACAATTAAGTGCCCTTAATTACCTCTGATGACTCCTCCTCCACTAGCCAAGCCAGTACTTTTTTTTGCCACTCTGTCAAAATTGAGCTTAACCCAATCCTTAGGGGGGGCCTCCAGATAGTATTTTGCCTGGCCAACTTATTGGAGTTGTCAAAGGTGGTTATATCTGAGGTTAAACCCTAGTTCTTAGCAATCTGTTGTTCGGGCTAAGTGGGGGGGTCTTTGGCAATGTTCAGTCTACAAATGGAGGTATTTTCAGAAACCAGTTTGCTAAAGGAATAGAAGACCTCTTTAGCACTTTTAGCAGTCTCCCTGAATATTCTGTTATTTCTCTCTTTCCATATGCTTCACCCCAGATGTGGGGGCATTTGTCTCCACAATTCCCTGATTCTTGGGTGTTTAAAGGGGGTGGTCCAACTCTGAATGAAGTAAGTGAGGTTTTCACTCATAACTCAGTCAATACCAAGTTTATCCAAGGTCCAAGCCCAAACCTCTTTGGTAACATCACAATGGAAGAGAAGGTGTGGAATAGACTCTTCTTCTTTATGGCACAAAACACACCAATTAACTAGTTGGAACCCCCTTTTGTTTAGGTTATCGATAGTAAAGATTTTGTGGTGGGCAATAGACCACCAGAAAAAATTAATTTTGGGGGTCAAGTGGCTGTTCCAAACCTTCTTCCATAAACAGTTGTCATGAACACTGTTAGACAACAGATTGTAATTATTTTTAACTGAGAAAACTCCCTTCCTATCTTGAGCCCAGAGCATCTCATCCTGAGTAAGAAATAATAGAATTTTGTACTTGCACATTTCCAATTGCAAAGACATACTCCCCTAATCTCCTGGCTCATTGTCATTCCAACATTCCACAATGTTTTTCCATTGTCTTTGGCCCTGGGTTTGGTCAGTAATGTAATTGTTGACCCACACAAAAAAATGAGTGGTAGTTCTAAGTTGAAGGTTGACATTTCCCTGGTTGGACAAAGGAACCTCTTGAAGCCAATTATCTTCCTAGAACCTTACCTTGTCCCCCTTGCCAAGCTTCCACTTTATGCCTTTAGAAAGGATGTTTCTAGTTTTGATCATCTTGTTCCAAATAACAGAGCCTTTTGGGAGGCTCTCCCTCTCTAAGAAGCCTTTCCTATCCCCACTGTGCAGGTACTTGGCTATCATGATCTAAGCTCAATTTTTTTGATCCTTTAAGAAACACCACCCAACCTTAGCCAACAAAGATTTGTTCATCAATTGGATCTTTCTTATACCCAAGGCCCCATGAGTCTTGGGAAGGCACACTTTGTCCCATCCTATGAGTGAGATCCTCTTATTTTCCTCCACCCCCATCTAGACAAACGTTTTCTGAATTTTCTCAAACTTCTCCGCAATATATCTGGGCATCTTAAATAGAGTGAGAAAGTAGGTGGGGATGCCTTGGAGGGAAGCCTTCAGAAGTTGGTATTTTCCTGCTTGACTCAGAAGCTTTCCCTTCCATCCTTCCACTTTTTTTAGATTCTTTCAAGGATAGAATTCCAGTAAGAGGGGGTCACTTCTTTGACAATAAGGGGAAGACCCAGGTAAGTAGCTGGTAGAGTGGCCTTATTACAGTTTAGAATATCTTTAATCTTCACTTGGAGTTCCTGATCAGCATTGAAGAAAGAAACATTGCTCTTTAAATAGTTTATGCATTGCCCTGAGGTGTCAGCATAGTCATTTAGAAGTTTTTTCCATCTTCTAGCTTCCATCACTGAGGCAACACCAAACAACATGGTGTCATCTACAAACTGCTTGACAATCGAGGGCCCTATAGTAGATGTAGCTTTGACACCCTTGAGATCCTGACTATCCAGAAGTTTTAGAATGTTCCTCCCCAGGAACTCTACCATGATAATGAAAAAATAGGGGGATAGGGGATCCCCTTGCCTAATACCTCTGCCAGCATTGAAATATCCCCAGGGAGACCCATTGACCAACACATAATACTTGACAGTAGTCACACATTCACTTATAAGTTTTATCATTTTATCCTGGAACCCAAACTTCCTTAGCACTTTGAATAGGAAATCCCATGAAATTCTGTCATAGGTCTTAGATATATCAAGTTTAAGCACCATACAAGGGATATTTCTCCTATCCATCGAGTGAATAATCTTGTGAGTGGAGATGGCAGCATCGACAATCTGTCTACCAGGGACAAACCCCTTCTGACATTCAGTAATAAGACTATGAAGCAATGACTGTAATCTAAGGACTAAGGTCTTAGTGATAATCTTATAGATAGTGTTGCAAAGGCTTATAGGGTGGAAGTCAGCCATAGTCTCATAATTATTCTTCCTGGGGATGAGATCTATAAAAGTGGAGTTAATCTGATTGAGGATCTTACCAGTCCTGAAGAAATCTCTGGTAGCCGCAATAACATGAAAACCAACAATGTCCCAAAATTCTTGGAAGAAAGTCAGGGGGAACCCGTCTAGTCCAAGGGCTTTAAAGGCCCCCATAGAGAAAACCACTGCCCTCACTTCCTCCTTGGAAATCAGTTTCAAAAGAGCACAGTTGTCTTCTGTTGAGAGGATTAAGGGAATGTTTTCCAACAGCTTCTCCTCACTGCCATGGTTAGGAAAGACCCTTTACTCAAAAAGGAAGTTCCTGAAGTAGCTAGAGGCCAGTTGACCCAATTCTTCCTTTGAATTGACCTCTTTGTTGTTTTCATCTAGCAGTTTAGTTATTCTATTTTTTTTCTGTGCTTCATGGTTGATTGGTGGAAGAAGGCAGTGTTTCTATCCCCTTCAGTAAGCCATTGGACTCTAGATTTTTGCTTCCCAAATATCTCTTCTTTTTCATTATCTCCCTTCATTCATTAAGAAGGGCCTCTTCCCTATTGAAGTTAGACTCACTCCTGTCCCCCTTGGCCATTTTGTCTTGAATGTCTAAGAGGCTGTTAGAAATGTGTTTCTTTTGGTTCATGACATTACCAAAGTAGAACTTGTTCTAGCCTTTAACTTTCTACTTGACATGAATTAGTTTTTAGGTGAGTCTAAACATGGGGGATCCATGAACAGTGATACTCCACTAGTTAGCAATGCAGTCTTTGAAATCAGGGTGGGAAGTCCACATGATTTTGTATCTTAAAGGGAAGGGGCCTTTAGGAACTCCTTCCCTCCAAGTGAGTAAAAGTGCATTATGGTCTGAGATGGTACAAGGCAACACAGTCAAAATGGAATGTTGCACAATGTCCTAATCAGATGAAATCAAGAGTCTATCTAATTTAACTTGGATTAGCTGGTCTCCCCTTCTCCTGTTGGTCTAGGAGAAGAGTTGATTGTTAACCTCCACATCCATCAGCCCAGTCTGGTTAAGAAAGTTTGCTAGATATGCCATGTTCTCAGAGAAGTCTGTAATACCCCTTGCCTTTTCTGAAGGGAAAAGAAGGGTATTAAAGTCGCCAGCCAGCATCCAATTAGTTCTTTTCTTAGCATTCAGTTGGTATTGAATCTTCCCATAGATCCTTCCTGGCACTCCTAGTGTTGGGAGCATAGATGTTTATAAGTTTCCAGGCTTTCTTGTTGAGGGTGAATTTCACCTCAAGACTACTTTTATTATGGGAGTAGTAGCAACCAGTGAGGAGGTGTTTGTTCCACATAGTGACCAGCCCCCCCGAAGCACCCATAGAGTGGTTGATTAGGTAGTTTGTTGTGGGCCAGATATTGCTGGCAATAACTTTGAAGTTTTCTTTATACATTTCACCTCTTGAAGGAGGATAATATCCATTTTATTTTCATAAATACAGTTTTTAACTATAAACTACTTTTGGGGACTGTTGAGCCCCCTTACATTCTAGGAGAGGACCTTCATTTATGACCCCATCTAGGAGAGCCTCTAGAGTGCTTTGTCTCCCAATGGCTATTTCCTTAGTTGCTTCCCTCTGTCTAGTTTCCCTCTATGAGGGTCTTCCCACCTTCCCATCTGTCCCTACATCTGTCAATTTTTTTGAATGGCCTTTGCCCTTCTTTTTGGGTGTCACCCACCCCTCCTGATTAATCCAAGTGGAACTAGGGCTAGCTCTAGGTGATAGAACTCTGGGAGAGCATAATTATATCTTTTCCCTCGCTTCCATCACTTCCTATTAAGTTGCGAGACTACCTCCAGACACTTGAAATCCTGCAGTAGGGGGTTGGTCCTTGATCTCCCCTTCTTCTATCTCTTCTGAACCAGTCGAAACCTCCTCAGTTTTATTGGTCAGCAGGTTCGACAGTTGATGTTCAGCACTTGGGGTGGCCTTATCCTTGGGTCTATCTGATTCCTTTAGTTTTGATGGGGACTCAATGATGTTCAACAAGTCCTCTTTGAAAGGGTAGTCCTCAGTATCAGGCACTACCTCACTCCCATTCTTAGGTTCTAGGTTCCTTTGGAGTTTACATTAATTGATCAAGTGCCCTTTCTTGGAATAGTTTTGATAGAATGTGGTTGCATTCTCATAAACCAGTTGTTGTTCCCAGCTTCCATTCTTTGAATTTTTATTGATTGTATTAGGCAGAGTTTTATTGATATCTACACTAACACAAAAGAAAGCAAAGACTAACCTCATTTTGTTCTTGGTTGTATTGTCCAGTGCTATGAATATTCTGAAAGAATTCTTGATCCATGTGAAGATTTCCTCATCCCAATATTCCAGCGGTAGTCCAGGTAGCCTAACCCAAACTGGGGTTGACTTTCTCAACCCCGTGGCCACATCAAAACCTAGTTTTTAGTGCCCCAAGTAAAGGTTATGTTTACCATATAGCCAAGGGCCTCCAACCAAAATTACAACAAGGTCTTCTTTGGTTGTGAACTTGAACATAAAAGGCATCTAGCCATAGCGCTAGTAATAACACTTCCCTTCAGGTGCCACCTCAAGGAAACCCACCTCCTAACCATATTGATGTTTGGTCTTAGAGAGTGAAACTTAAGTGCCATAGAGAGCTCCATGGATGAGACTATTTTCTCCATCATTAGATCCAGGATTTGTAGGTTCGTTCCCCTTTCTATCTCTGACAACACAGAAGTAATAGAGTCTTCATTATTTCATCCCTCTTCCCCAAGCATGGCCTTTTTCCAAGCCTTGGGATGAAGATCTGAAGCTAGAAAATCATGCTCTGAAGTACTACCCGAGGCAGTACTTGTTGTAGTAGGTTCGATTAGAGGGCCCAACAGGTGGCAGGCCCCCCCTCTAGGCTGACAGAATCCATTACCTAAGTAGGTTCAAACCAAGTTCAAGTGAGAAAGTTGCAGAGCGCTTTCAAAAGTTACAGAGCTTTCAAGCGGGAAAGTTTAAATAAAATCCAAGGAGGTTTGAAATTGGGTTGTTGGCACTACAAGCCGAAGCCCCACCATTTCACCACAAAGTCTCCCCTCTTGGAAGGTAAACAACGTCAATTTTTGATGCGGTAGAGGGCGACCCTGCGAGGTTTGAACCTTGGTTGTTGGCACTACAGGCAAGAAGCACCACCATTTCACCAAAGGGTCTCCCCTAATTATTACATTAGTTTTTTGTTCAACTAAATTACATTTTTTGATGGTTTGGCAAGTGGCACCTTTTCTATCTTTCTAAGTAAAAAGATGATTTTGTTTGAAGTGATTATTAATGTATTTTCTATTATCTAACACACCCCCTTTTTTCACAAATGCATGTCACATCTCTCCCTCTCTCTTATACATAATGACTAGTTATGTAGAATTTATTTTGTTCCCTTGTATCTCTTATATATAGGAATGCAAATCAAAACTACGAATGGAAACGTTGATGATATAATATATGTTGGAATTATAATTCCTTAATAGGGTTATGTGAGTTTAGATCATGTGAAAGATTCTCCTACAGATTTTTATTGAAATCTAGTTCTTGGATTATTTAGGTTTCTTGTCAATTTGTCATTCATGAGGTTTAGATCTCATGCTCTAGAGGCGTATAATTTATGAATCTTGAATATCTTTTAATATATACAAATTCAATGTTTTTATGCCATCCACATTTTGATACTTTCCTACAAATTAGTTATGTGATCTTTGGTAGGAATTGAAGCTACATTGTGATGCAGGAGCATCCCTGGTTCAAGAGCAATCTTGCATCAACCAAAAACATTTGTATTTCAATTTGTTTGCAGTTCAGTTTGTTTCCTTTCATTGTCCAGTTCAGTTCAAGTAGTTTAGTCAGTAGCAGTTTCTATATTTTGGTCTACATTCTATCACAGTTGCATTTCACATCTTGTGGAGCTAGACTTAACATCTAGATTCATTCATCTACATCATATCCAGAATTCAGAGCATTTGGATTAAGTACCGAAAAGATATCGCTAATAGAAGATTGACTGTTTTCCCAGAACAGAGCATCCTGACAGTCTCTGATAATTAGCTAAAGGAGAAGACTTGCAGAGCATTCCTTGACTTGTGGAGCCTAACGATACATCATTCAATGATCTTTGGTTTGTGGTCGACCTTCCCCAAGATCCGCACATCATTCCATTCATTTGTGGAGATGTTCTACATGATTAGGTCTGAGCTATCTGTGTACACACATTACAACTCTTCATTGGAGTTTGTGACCTTCCTTGGTTGACGTGAAGGAATCTTTTGTACCAGAGATGATAAATAAGGGTGTAATAGATCCCAAGGAAAGTAGTTATGATCATTAGCATAAGTTCATAGTTTAGATTTGGTGCAAAGAAGCTCCAAAGCTATATCTTGCACATATTCTGTAATCAGGCCTTTGAGCCCTACTTGTAAGCCTGCATGATGCCGACCAAAGTGTATTTGAATTCTATTATATACTGAATGATTGAATCTGTGTTTGTTTCATATCTTTGAGTTGTTTCCGTTGTGTTTACTCTTGTTGCACAACCTGGATAGTTCATTCTGTGAACCCTCCTACCGTGACTACACCACATTGTAACCCTTATTTTATTGCAAGTCTATACAAGCTAATGTATTATATTCATTATCCTAATTTTAAGGACACTTGGATGTTTTTAAATTATTGTATAATTGAAAAACCTTTGTATAGTTTTTATATGGTATTGATGATGTCATCTTAAAGATGGTCATATTTATTTAATTAAATGTTAATTTTGAGTTTTAAAAAAATTAATTTTGTTGATTTGTAATTTACTAATGTATTATATAAATATAAATATTTTTGTTAGTTTGAGAACTAATTAAAATAAAGTTATATTAAATTTTGAGAAGTTGTCAAATATTTTGAATTTTATATTTTGAATTATTGTAATGGTAAAAATTGCATATCCATGCCCTTTTCCCTTATGTTTTGGACTTGCTTTAATTAGATCGCCCTTTATGCAATAACATGCATGTAAATGGTTTATTTTTAGCTAAGAGTGGGCACACAACCTAAACCTTAGTCCTTTTCTACCTATACTCTTTCTTAGGGACTAGTTCTAATTCTCATTTTTACTCTTTTTCTATCCCAAGTCAAATTTAAAATCATGAAAGTGATCTTGATCACTTTCGTACTTGTAGAAATAACCTCTTTTCTTTTTAAATTCAAATTCTAATTTTGGGGCTAGCTTCACCTATCCCTATGACTATTGTTTATTGACTCAAGGTGGGAAAACATTTCATTTGTGACTCTTAATGTTGCATTTAAAGGTGCAACCCCAGGTTATTTTAGATAATCATGACATATCTAGATTTCTTAGATGCTAGAGCTATCATTTACTACTTGCACACATTATAAGGAACATCTTATAGAATATTTTCATTTCATGAGTATATATAAGGCATTTTTATATTTGAGAGTGTTATCATCAATATTTTATATCTAGTCATTGAATCAATATCCTTACATGGCTTGAAAAGGGAAGTAATTATCCTTGCCACATGCAAACCAATAAGCATAAGAAGGTCAATTTTTATGTGGTAACAGACTGAGAACATCACTTAGTGAATTGAAACTAAAATTTTGAAAATTAGCAAAGATGAGATCCATAGGCATAGATCAGATCCATGTGTTATGCAATACCTCTAGTGTGTTTTCTTTGTGTGCTTTTTAATTTGTATGATATATGCTATATTGTGTGATTCTTGTGTTATGTGTTGTTGCATCAAACTTGTTGATGAAGTTTGTTATGCCATTGAGGTGTTTTCAATGAGGTTATGTATTGACATTGGTTTTTTGACTATGCATTATGGGATGCATATGTTGTGTCTTTGTATGATAGATCATTACAGTGTTTTAGGTTCACCATTTTCATTTAATTAATTTGTGAAAGGGTAGATCTAGTTCCTTCAATATTAATCTTTTAAATAATTAATTGCGCTTTAATTGTATTGATAGAATGGATGATTTAATTGAAATGTGCATATTAAATATGTAGTATTTAATTGTGTAATTTTATCATCCACTTTGGCTATTGTTACGTATTGGACAAATGCGTGTAACATTTAATTAAGTGTGTAGGAAACTTATAGGGTATTAACCAATGGTTGGTATGTGGATAATGTTGACATGGATTACGCTTAGTCATCTCACCCTACTTAGTCCTTGTGTACCCATGAAAACCATATCCAAATCAATTACAATTTTGGATCCCCTTGTGTTAGACCTTGCATATGTTTGCATGGGTGATTTTAATATTGTTTACGCATTTGCTTGGTATGCACAAAAGATTTAATAGTTCTCTTGAAATATTTATTATGTTATTAATCTCAGAAAAGAGAGGTTTTGTTGAGTTTTGATTAAATGGAATTAGGATTAATTCGTAATGTGTGAAAAAGTGAATGGAAAAATAGAAAAGGGGCTTATATTTCAAAAAGATGCATTATTTTTCATGTTTATGTTTTGTTTTGAGAAATGAGAGCAAAAATGGAGAGAAGAAATATTTTCAAACCCTTGGAAAATTGAATTGGATATGCTTGGAGATTACTTGGATGGATTGGATTGCTTGTAGAGGGAAAAAGATTAATCTTGCAATTGCCTTCAGATCCATTGAGGTATTTCTTGTTTTCATTTGTTGTAGAATTTTATTTTATGAATTTTTAGTTGTAGGAAATGTTTTTGAAAATTTGATTTTCCTACAGAAACTATGGAAAAACTTTCTAAAACTGAAATGTGATTAAAAAGTGTGTTGTTGGGTAGACTTAGACCAAGAGGGCGTTCTTAGAATATTGATTGAATGCATTTTCAAATTTGGTGAAAAATATGTGAATTTTCCTTCTAAACTCAATTAAACCTTTTTGAAAATGTTATGTGATTTGAAAAGTATGATGTCGAGTAGATTTAAAGAAAAGGGCATCTTTAGAATTTTGATATTTTATATTTTTCAAAATTGGGAAATTTTGGGAAGGATGCTTCAAGATCCATTAATGGTGGACTTTGGATATTTTAGAAAATAATTATTTTATTTTTGTTGGATTTTGGAAATTCTAAAAAGTGTTTCTTATGTCAAATTATGTATTCTTCCATGAATTTTCTTTTGTATGTGCTCTGGGATGTGTGCTTTCTTATAAAACCATTCCTTTCCTATTGTCAAGCTCTTTGAAGAAAATTTACCCCTAAATTGTATAGGATAGGGAGATATCCATAGGAGGCTTGGGATGGCCAATTTTCTAAACCTGTTAGATGAGGTTTGGAGGCAAGGTGTTGAAGAAGCCTTGATTAAAATGAGGAATTAAGAGTGTTAAAACACCCAACTCATTGGATGAGGTTAAAGGCGTAGAGCACGCTGAAAAAGTGACTCTTGCTTGAATTGTGTAATATAAAATAAATACGAAATCTTGAATCTAAGAAACTTAATTAAGAAAACTTGATAATAAAGTCTAGGGTAGGTAGAGTGCGTTGAAAAAGTGTCCCTACTACCTTTCTGAGAAGCATATAAGGGTGAATGCTTACTTGAGACCTTTGTGGTCTATCTCACTTTCTAGATTAGTTTTGGAGAACCAAGGGGAAGTCCACTATACTACCTTAGCTACCCTCCTCTTGTCCTTGTTGATTGGATCGACCATATTCAATCTTGTGTTGAGAAAACCATGTTGTATGTGTGTGTGAAGCCAACTTTGTGTGACTCTTGTGTGAGTGTTGGTGCCATGTTTGAGACTCTTTGTATGTGTGTGATCCTTGGCCTTGACAATAGTGTATCCATGATCTTCTTGTTGAATGCACAAGACAACTGAGAGGGGGGGTGAATCAATTGTAGCTTAAAATTCCAAAACCCTCACACACATTTAGATCTGCATAGATTCAATTAACCCTTAGACTGTTATAATGATTAAGCATGAAAGCAAATAATAGAAACTGAATCAAACCAACATCAAACATAAGAGAATACCAGATTTTCGTGGAAAACCCAAGAAGGGAAAATCACGGTGAGGATTAGCTCACAATATAAAGTAGTATCAACACCAAATTATAAAAGGTTCATTGCCAAAGGGCTCACTACCCAAAGGGCTCAATACCTAAAAGAAAGGCTCACTACCAGAATAGAGAAGAAGATAGAGAAGTTTGTTACAAGGAGAAAACCATCTCAATACATCAGAGAATTCCACCGCAACACCATCAACACCTCCGCAGTCACACTAAAGAATTATAGACACCTTTTGCACACTGCATCTAGTAATCTAACGCATGAAAGATTGTACTACACCACACATTCAACATTTACTCACATCACATCCATCATGCGCACAATCAATCACAATCCCTTGACACTCATTTATACTATCTTCAACCTTGAGAACATTCTCCAAGGTCAGCAAATCACCTTAACCTAAAAATTTCAAATTAGGTCTAGACCTAAACATTCCTGTAGTGGAAAGGAATGAAGGCGAACCACAAAACATCTTAGCTTGGACCTAAATTCATCAAAGCACGCTACTCCACACTTTCACAATAACCAAAGTAACTCCACAATTAGTGTAAACACCCAAGATCGGCCAAACTTGGGTTAACACAATGAACTTTTAAGTGCACGGTTCCTCAAACACAATGATGTCTTGCGGACCACATGTAAGGCTTCAACACAATCTAGAGTATTGCACAAACATCTTGAAACATCTTGAAAACCAACAAATTCCTCTATAAGAACTTTCACCTACCACACAACCTTATCATGTTTATCTAGCATGCTTAACTATCTCTGTCATACACTGTATCTCTAGAAATCAACTTCTGGAGCACCAAACCATGAACAACTTCAACATAACAAAGGTATAAACCTTATAAGAAGAAATCCAAAATTGCAAGACCTAAAACTACTTTGCAAAGAAATGCAGAGCAAAGACATTTCTCCAAGACCCCTTTGCAACACTCAGAAACATAGTCTTCATACTGGTGAACACATCTTCCTCTGCACAATGAACCAGAAGACCAAATTAGGAATATAACATCTCTTAACATCTCTAAACAACATATCCAAACTATAAATTTAGATCTTCAACATAGAGGAAATAAGGAGCAAAACCAGAACACTACTCTGTAAACCAGAATGCCACTTCAACACATTGTTTCCTTTAATAATCAAATTTTCTCAAAATCACTTGGAAACCAATCAATAGAAACATATTCCTAACATCTTTAGCACCTCTACAAAGCAACCAAATCATCTTTAGCAAAACAACTTAACCAAACAGGTCATACTATTGCAACAACCTTATCTCTGTTCAACCAACCTCATCATCAGAGACAATATCCACTCAACACTAACTACTCATACTCTTTCACCATTTCTTACTCACACAACTGACACATTTGACACCAATGACAACACAAGCTTGTTTACATCAATGAAAACACCAATTACACATACTTGGAACACCTCTTTGTAGCTTGGGGGTTGCCTAGAGTGACATAGACATATATTACACTTGACGATGGTAATATGGTTGGGAGGTGGGTAACATTACCCATTGGTCCATTCATGAAGGTCTTGCGAGAGCTAGAAGAGATCCTTGTTCATTATTCCTTATTGTAATCATGTTGTGATTTATGGCTATTAGAGCAGTAGCACCTTGGAGGTGGCTAATTATTAATGTAATATTATTTTTTGTACCATTTTTTGTATTGGAGTGTGATCCTTCCACATTTGGGAAGTAGCCTCCAACTTGTAATAATGTTATGATCTTGTTTGGATGTAATTTGTTCCTTGTTTTGGAAGGAAATTATAATATAATTGTGTAATTTATCTTATGTGTTGAAATGGTTAAATTGGGACATTGGAGTCCTCTTTTATACATGTTATAATTATGTTTATGGATGCTTATGTGACGTATTGTATTGTTCCCACATAGTGGATGATTTTTCTATCTTTGCCTTTGGTCCATCTTGACGTAGGTGTCAAACGAGCATGGCTTCCTATATCATTTTCCTCATGTTTAGATTTGGAGGTTAGCTTTCTTTATATCGTGGAAGTGAGATTCACTTTCCACCTTATTACTTGGAAACTATGCCATTTGAGAGGCATCTTATGTGACTAAGTTGGATTCTATGATTCCTTGAGCATTTATCTTGAACCATTTCTTAATAGCTCATAAATCAAGGAAGTTATGCCTCGTTGAATAAAGAAACTAAGCCTACTAGTTTTTATTCCATAGTGTTTTTCCCTTCTTTGTTTTTACAAGTTTTCCAGTATGAAGTTGCATGTTGCAGTCAGACCCTAAAACTTGAGAGTGCTGGAAGTCCAGAGTTTGGAGTCCCCTCGCATGTTGCAAGTTGCTTCTGGTCTCCAAAGTCTGAGTTATCAAGGGAGTTAGGGTTTAGAGTCAACCAACACTTTACAAGTTATAATTGCAAGTGAAAATCCAAAGCCTAAAGCATTCATGATGTCTTGTTCTAGACTTTCATAGAGCCTTTGCATAGTGCAAGTTACTTTTCGAACCCAAAGTTTGAAGTGCATGTTGTTGTTGCTTCCCAAAGTCTAAGGTCATTCTTAACCTGACGTTCAAAGAGTCTTCACACTTTGCAGTTACAAACTACAAACATTTCTTGAAGTTCAAACTTGAGCCTGTGTGTACGTTGCATGTTACAACTCGGGTTTGAAACCTAACCTTGTGCAATTTTTTCTTGAAGTTTGAACTTTAGCAATTTGGCCTTTTTCCTTTTTGTAGCTTTGATATATCATAGGGGTGGTCTAGTAGGGATGTTGTAAGGGTTTTTTAGTGACATTGAAAATCTTGACTCTCCTCCTTGTCTAATTTTTTGTGCCAACCATGGTGTTTTATCCCTTGGTGTTTTTAAGTCTTCAGTTGGTGTAACCTTTCTTCATGCTTTGGTGTGCATGCCAAGTGTGTCATTACAAGTTATTATGATACCTTGGACATGTAGGTGTGTGTTGTGGCTTGCTTAATGCCACTTTTGTATTGTGAAAAGTTTGTTCGTCTGGTTTTTGTCCGCTAATGTCCTAGTGTAAAAGCTAGGGTATTACATGTTAGATCAAATCTAAATTCACTCTTGCAAGATTGAATCCATAGTTGTAAAAGTAATCTAGAGCAACTGATAGATCATTCATTGATTCTAAATTGATTCTAAATCATTTATCTAAATTTTATTGATATTCATGCATTATTGGTGAATCAACATTTGATACCTATCACAATTTTCTATCTAAATACATTTACTATTTTATTCATTTATTTTATCACATTTAACTAGTTTAAATTATCACTTCATTTAGCCAGAGTGAAATTCTAAATATTCATGCTATTTATTTATTTATACCCTAGATTTATGTAAAAGGGGTTTATTCTCTCTCTTAAACTAAGAAAGGGTTGTTTTAGTTTCCTTTTCAATTATAAGTTACTAATTTGAATGTTTCTTTATCATTTCTTTATCCTTTTTTTATTTAAATACATAGTTCTATTTTAGGTTTGTATTTTCTTAGCTATATGAAATCTTTAAATATATCTATTTAAAAGAGGTTATCATATATTTACTACATTTCATTTATTTTTATTGATACCTATGATTTTATATGGACACTTAGCCTCATGTCTATATCATGTCTATATTTGGTGGCATTCTAACATCATGTATAAATCACTGCTTCCTTCTATATAATATTGAAATGAAAATAAACAACTTTTTCAAATATATATTCTAATGAATAAAAAAATGGTATATAAAATAATTTAACCAAGATATGAGAGTTGGGATAGATTATTTGTACCTAAATGCTTCTAAAAATGGAATACTTGATAATGAACAATAAGTGTGCACCTTGATGTCAAAGGTGAGGAGATGGATTTGACTATGGGTAATGATTGATATTTGAATTCTAATGTTAGATCTAAAATGGGCAAAATGAGACAACTAAGATTTAAATATCTTAAAATTTCTTATAAATCTATAACACCTCTAAGATTGTGAAACTAATTGGGACATGAGTTCAAATATAAACCTACTTGCATATTTGGACTAGTGTGCATGGATCTAAACTTGATGATTGTGACCCTTTTGTATATATAAATAGTTTGCCTAGGTGTTTTGACCTGCAATAAGAGCCTAACCATGTTGATAAACACCTATGGTGAGCTTGCTAAGAAAGGATATTATCCTTATGATAAGTCACTAGATCCGATTCAATGTAGTTGATAAAATTGAGGAATACAACATGAAATTAATGAATCAAGAGCCATATAAATGAAAGTGATTTTAGAACTTGGAAACTTAGAACTTGGAACAACAATGTAAAAGAGTGATGCAAAGACCTAGTGCAAGAACTAGGGTTTTGGAACTTGTGAAAATCCAATAAAAATAATAGAGGCTATGTGATGTCACAATAGAGATAAGAGTGATTTTGGAGTAATGTGTAATGGACAATTGGTGGATAATGTATTTCAAAGATGATCAAATGTCTTTAGGGTGATGTCCTTTCATACTTAATACACAAATTTGGAAGTTTTAGTGTAGGATTCAACAAACAATGACCAGTTGGAAGGGGGTATATTTAGGCCCACAATTAAAAATCTAAATTTAAAACTTATAGGGTCAAATCCATGAGTGTGGAAGTGAACTAGGTTATATCCATGGGTGTAGAAATGAACCAAAGAAAGGAATAAGTAATTTGTGAGATAATTTAGGCCCACAATTAAAAATCTAAATTTAAAACTTATAGGGTCAAATCCATGAGTGTGGAAGTGAACTAGGTTATATCCATGGGTGTAGAAATGAACCAAAGAAAGGAATAAGTAATTTGTGAGATAATAAATTTATCTAGATATCAATTTAGTTTTGTTTCTAGTCAAATTGAGAAATTGGGGTAAAAGGTGTACCAAACAAGTCAATTCATGTGGTAATAGAACTATTTAGGAAACCAAAAAAAAGTGGTGTGAATCAAATGGTAGAAGTGCATGGTATGTGATTTTCACCATTACAAATATAAAATAGCATTCATATGTTTCATCCTTGAAATTGACAAAAACATGTCATCCATATAATCAATTAGAACTTGATTTTGAGGCATATATGTTAACTATGTACTACATAATATATTCATATTTATATAGATTATTAGGTATGAAAGGACACTAACCATATCAACAATTTTGGTAGTTTCAATTTGAGATTCATTCATTTGTCAAATACATGCATTTTGGAAATCCAAAAGCACATGTGAGTGGCATGATGAGCATATCTTTGACATGGATATTATTCTATGCTTGTGGATAAAATCACAAGAGATGAAATATTTATTACTAATAATACCATTAGTTAATGTTCACTTTTAAAGACCCTCATTAAATGGTTTATAGCTAATAAGAACAAAAGAAAATTGAGTAAATAAAAACCTCCCAAGAAAGGTTCTTGAAACTAAATTTTGATTGAGCATCTAAAGGAAATCTAGGCTTGGTAGGTGCGGGTTTTTTTCTACACAATCATGAAAGTAACTTTGTCAAAGGGGGCTCTCTCATTCTTGTTAGAATCTACAGAGCAAATATTAATCTAGAACTAGTGCAAGGAATCAAAACTATAAAATTGTAAATACATATGATTTGAGAAATTAAAATAGTACAACATAGTTTCCAATGAGAGAAATGCAAATGCTCAAAAGGAAAAATAAAATTAAGAGAGCTCACAATAGCATGAATAAACCTTGTGCAATCACATGAGATCATGAGAAGAGTATTTATAATAAATACTTAAGAGCCTAGTCCTAACATACATGACAACTAGGTGAGTCACCAAGTAAGACACTATGAAGAAGACCAAGTAAAACATGACTTGCTAGATATAGAAGTTGCTTCCTAAGAATGTGTCACATGTGGGTGAGAGAAGATGCTCCTCATAATGCAATATATGTACAAGTCAACATCTAATTAAGATTTTTATATGCATAACAAACCTAGGATAATACAATAGATATGCCAATAATTATGCACTCTAACATTTCTCAGCTCAAAAATGAACAATGAGGCAAAAGCCATAGCTCTTTGGAAGGATTCAAATTGGCTAAGTCAATAGGATACATGAACAACTTGAAATATAAGGGGACTCATAAGTCGATATAAATGGATTCATAGACAAAGGTCTTCTAGATTGGCATCTTCATAGCATTATTAAAAAAGTAAGATTGATTGGTAAAAGCTTTGAGTATTTTAATTTCAATCATTATTTTAGAGAAAATAATGTTGTTGTGGATAACCTTGCAAATTTTGGGGTAGATGGATATTCATTCTCTTCTAAGACAAGAGAGGAAAGCAATGAATGGGATATACCCCATTTATTAAATCTTGAAAGGGTAGATTATGACCCTAAACCTATTTCCAATTTTTGTTCACTCAAGTTATGTGATTAAGCACTAAGATATGTGTTATTAAATCTTTCATAGCTAATTTTGTTTGGTTCCTATATATCTATGTAGCACATTGAAGATATATGTATAGCTTATTATGGTCTAGCATGTGAGGAACCACTTATAATTTGGTGATGTGATTTCTTCTATGTGGTAATGTAATGGTTTCTCAATGTGCAATATTTTTTTGTGAAAGATGGAGGATGATGTTTTTAGTTGCAAAGGTGTAAGAAGATTAATACAAAGAAGGGTAGGATGTGATGCTCCTTTCAAAAGTGTAGTCTCATATTTGAGGCTCAAACACACTTTTAAAATCACCATCCTTGAATCCCTTGAGTTTGTGAAAGATTTATTAGTCTAGGACTAGAAAACATAATAGTAGTATGTATGCATACATTGTTGGCTAAAAATTTTGTATCTAAGTTGAAGACTAGAGTTACAGGCATGGAAATTTATAGGTTGATAAGGTGACACAACTTGAATCCTATCATTCATAAGCATGCCTCAAATTTTAATGGTTTAGACCATCTCTCACTACAACCATCATTCATCCATCTATCTGCTAGACAAAACCACACACATGACCCTATCCACCTAGTTTAAATACCTTTTACTACCTTTTGAGCTAACACTTTTAGATTTTAAACCATTATGTATTAGCTTGCACATGAAATATTTCAAATTGAACATGTAATATCTTATAGTTAAGGACAAGCTCTATGATATTAATAGCCATCAATTGATCATTGTATAAGGATCATAAAGTATCATTGAATCATATCAAAAAGCATGATCACCATTGATTCTACTTCTACATCAACATCAACATTCGTAGATACTACACTAGGCACTTACATTTTTTTTGTCTTGTGTGTATTTGATATTTTTGCATCAATAAATGGGGATTGACTACCATCAAGAAAGTCAAAGGCATTTCCCTTTGTCATAGAAATCCCCCAAAGGTGCTTTTCAACACCATTCTGTTCTAGGAGAATGTAAAAGTAAAGGCAAAGAAGTCTTGAAGAGCATATCACCAACGAATAAAACCATGTGGAATAGAGGTGTCTAGAGTCTAAATTGTAGGCACAACCTAGTTCTGAGTAGGTCCAAATAATATAAATCTGATTCATTACATTATGAAAACTATAGATCCAATTATAAAATTCTAATCCCAATCATTGACAATAACATCATTATCATCAATAACTGTAAATAAAAAAGAGCTAAGCACATTATAACTTTCTTTTACATTTATTCTCTTAGATCATTTAATTTAAGTGTGATTATTTATTGGTTGTTTTGTCATTAATAAGACATATAAATAAATTGTAGAGTGTGTTTTATTCCCCTACAATTATAATATAATAATATTGTATAGTACAATAAAACATATAAGTATTATATTACTATATATAATATATATATATATATATATATATATATATATATTAAGAATATATAATATACAGTTCAAGGGGCCTCAAGGATTCATCCTAAGAAGAGAAAAGAAGAAGCAAGATGGAGGGTGATAGATAAGGGGTGGATAAAGCTAAAATTTTATGGGGCCTCCAGGGGAACCTGAGTTTGGCCTCTATTGGATGTCTGATTAGAGATGATACTGGTAGGTTTTGTGGAGCTTCCATGAAGAGAATTTGATCCCAAACTAATACCAAGGCTGAGATGTAGGCATTTGTTATGGGTTTGTAGTTGGGCCTCTCAATGGGAGTGATGGGGATCCATGTTGAAGGGGATTCTCAAATCATCATCAATGTCATTCAGAACAAAATGACACCGAATTGGAAGCTAAATAATGAGTTGGCTAGGGGTCTAGAATTGTTGGACAAGTTCAGGGAACTCAAAATTAACCATGTGTTCTGGGAGGCTAATAGGATTGTAGACAGGTTGGCCAATTCTACCTTTGAGAAATAGGGGGAAATGTTCATAAGCAACTCAATTGTTGAGTGGATTAAAAGAGCCCTAGATCTTAAGTGTATTCTTAATTTAAAGAGTAAGGAGGGCTTTGGGAGCGATGAGGCTATCATATGTCCATGGGCATAGATTGTTAACTCCTTTGGTATTGGTGTCTATGACATCATTGTCTGATGAATTGAGGTGGTAATTCAAATCATGTGGGGACTATTGGCGTGGTACTTGTGGGAGAACATGGGAATTTTTCCTTGTGAAGTAATGAATGATGTTATATGGAGAGCAGATGGTAAGTATAGTAGCTCATGTGGAGGAGCTGATGAAGATGCAAAAATTTGAAGCATTTATGAAACATAATTTTAGAGGCTAGATGGGATTTTTTTTCTCATTATTGAGAGTTTCCTCTCCTCTATTATCCTCAATCTCATAGTATGGAAGCCACAGTGAAATTGATTGCGAGAAAGTGGTAGATGGCCTTTTTGGGCTAGATAACATATAATAAATTGTCTTGGGTGTTTAAGATGAAATCCCATGCTAGTTTTCATGCTATTGGTATGTTATTAGGGTCCTCACTTATGAATCTCAACCACAAATACAAGGTGAACATCGGTATTTCTGTCATGTTTATTGGGGTTCTGCTTGAGTTGGGTGAATCAAAGGATATGATGTACAATATGGCGAGGGCCCTCATCAAAGATGATTGGCATGTGGGCCTTCATTAGGCGCTGTAGATGGAAATTCTAGGCATTGGTTTTCATCTAGAGAGGGGATGCTGGTTGATCCTTCTTCCAAAACATAATTGACCTTGGATTCTGTTTGTCATTCCAGTTTGGGGAGAAGATGAAGAGAACTAGAAAAATGAAGCCCACTGGGGGGTTGCATTCTTGAAGATCTTGGTGTTTCACATATGTTACCTAAGGTTGTCACTGATGTGGTTGTGTGGTTGTCATTGATGTCAACACTCAGTTTGGAACACACAGTTTGGGTTGTTTGATGTCAACACTCAGTTTATGGTGTGCTAGCAGTAGTTGCTGATGTTCATGGTTGGATGTCACACCTTGATTGATGTCAAGTAAAGTTGTATTGAGCATGTTTGTGGTCAACAGAGATGATATCATGATGACATATTAAGATGGGAATTAGAAGCATTAAGATGAATGATAATATATTAAGATGGGAATTAGAAGCACCATAATTAGGCATTAAGATGGGAATCAGAAACACTAAGAAGGGGATTAGAAGTGATGCTAATTGTTGTAGTCAGAATTTTGTTGGAGTTTGTTGTAGTTTGGTTGGCAGTGTTTACAACCTGTCCTTTAGTTGCTAGAGTCTCTAAGATTGGCTCTGCATTTCTCCACTGATGATGTTGTGCTCCTACGGTTTGGAAGATAGCTTCATGTGTTGTTAAGGCATGTGTGATTCAAGTTTCATGCTGTATGGTTTATAGGAAGAATGTTTTGCAAATGATAGTTTGAAGACAATGTTGGTTCTGTGAGATGCTCATAGTGGTGTAAAGATTGGCTCTGCATTCCTCCACGTTTGTAGATTAAGTCATGTGGTTCATAAGTTAGGTTCAATAGGTTGTGAAGGTGCTATTTCTAAAGTTTCAAGTCATTACATCTTCAACAATGAAAGTTATAAGTGATAGAGGTCTGGTCTGTGTTCTGCCAGAGTAAAGTGGTGACGAAGGCTTGTTGGAATGCTCCACATTCCTCTGGAAATGAAAGATTGTCCATGTAGTTTTGTAGACATGTTCAGGGAAGTGAAAATCATTCTTCTTTGTAGTATTAAGTGTTTTGGTGGTCTGCAAGTTTAGTTTTTCAAGTGACAGTGAGCTACAGATAGTTCCAGATGCCTGTTTGTTCCTAGAACACATGATTGAAGGAGTGTGGCACAAACTATTTGTTGTGTGGAGTTCAAGGAGTGTTTGAAGATGTTGTATGGTTCATGTTGACTCATCAGGAAGAATTTTATGAAGATCTTTCTTGTTTCCAGTACCGCACAAAGTTTTCAAGTTAGAGTTGTTGTTGTGACCAAACTTCATGTTTTCTTGCTTAAGGGCAACCTAATTCAAATGTGTGAAGCATGTGGATGTTATTTCTTGAAGGATGATGTTGTGGATAATGTTAAGGACTTGGCTAAGCATGTGTTCGGATTCACAAGGTATGTTTTTCTTCCTGGTGTTGCATTTAGTTCATGTTAGGGCTTGCCCTCTACATGTTTCATGTTGTGTGATCTCTGGCTGACTTATAAATTGTAATATTCTTATTGTATTGGCTGACTTGTAATGTAATCAATGTAATATCATGTATATATTGTAAACCTAGTTGATCTAGGTGAGGTATGATTGCAAATATGAGGATGTGAAGAGTAGAATATGAATATGACATGCATTATGATGTGTGAATGAAAGAGAAAGAGAAAAAGCAATAAGGCCTATCTTGATTCATCTTGAAGACATTTTTAAGATAGGAGGGAAGTGAAGAGTCTACCTAATTGATTCAATCATCAAAAGAGGAGTGAAGAGGCATAAGTGTAATCATCAAAAGGAGTGATCTTCATTGTCAGTTTTAGACAGTAGAAGGATTGTCATGCTGTAATCATTTTAAAGCTTGTTCTGAGTTCAGGGAGTAGTTACTTCCTTGGGTTGTAGCCCTAAAACAAAGTTGTAATCTTTTATTGTAGTGAGCTTCATATATTGTGAGTTAATCCTCATCATGGTTTTTCCCTTTTTGGGTTTTCCACATATATCTGGTGTTATTTGTTGTCATGCATTGTGTTGATATTTCATGTTTATGTTAATGCTGTAAAGTTTAAGTTTTAATCTACTCCAGAGGATTTGAAGTTTGTTTGGATACTGATTCACCCCCCTCTTAGTAATTGGGTATGTTCAACAATTGGTATCAGAGCTAAGTTACTCAAAAGAAGCTTAACCGCTTGAGGAAGGTTTGGGATGACTAATAATGGATCTCACAAGGCACCTATGTTTGATGGAACAAATTACACCTTCTGGAAGCTAAGGATGGAAAACTATCTATCCTCTCTAGGGTTTGGTGTTTGGCAAGCTGTTAAGAATGGTTACACTACTCCTGCTTCTGATCCTACAGATGTTGATGAGACTAAGTTATATGATAACAATGCCAAGGCTAAAAGTGCTATCATTAGTGGGCTATCTGATTTAGAACTTCTGAAGGTAATGAGTTACAAATCTACTAAGGATGTCTGGGTAAAACTAGGTAGCATCTATGAAGGAGATAGCAAAGTGAAGCCAACCAAGATGCAAATATTCAAGAACAAATTTGAAACCCTAAGGATGACAAAAGAATAAGACATTTAGAGTTATATGCTCTGGGTTGATGAAGTTGTTAATGGCATCAGAGGTCTTGGTGGAGAAGTGAAAGAAGATGAGATTGTGGATAAGGTTCTGAGATCTCTCCCTAAATCTTACAGTCATAAGGTATTTGCTCTTGAGGAATCTAAGGACTTGGATATCTATACAGTTGATCAATTGTTTGGTGCTCTCACAACCTTTGAAATGGGATAATTTGACAAAGGTGCTCCAAAGAAGGAAGCAACATTCAAAGCAAGTAAGAAGGCAAAAGATAAAGCAACTTATCAAGATGATGACCTTGATTAGGTAGAGGCAAACTTTGTAAGAAGATTGAATAAGGGCACAAGAAAATACAAACGTAAGTTACCTTTCAAATGTTTCAATTGTGGGAAAATTGGTCATTTTGCTTCTAAATGTCCTTTTAAAGATTCAAAGCATAACAAGAAAAGAGAGAAGCCCAAAAGAAGTTTGTATTCCATGGAGATTAGTTGTTCTTCAGAAGATGAGGATCATGATGATTCAAATGAAGAAACACTTTTCATGGCCTTGAATGTTGGTGACAAAAAGGGTGATATTGAGAACTGTGAAAAGTCTGATACCTTGCAGAATAACCAAGATAATGAAAAATCAATGGTTGTATGGACTGCCTTTCATGCAAAGGAAGAAGCCAATACTTGGGTAATTGATAGTGCTTGTTCTAACCACATGACTGGTGACAAGGATAAGTTTATCAACCTCAAGAAATGGAATGGTGGAGCTGTTAAGTTTGGTGGTGATGAGTCAGCATAAATCTATGGAAAGGGTGCTATAACTATTGATGGGAAGAATGGGATTGAGGATGTCCTCTATACCAAAGGGCTAAAGCATAATCTTCTCAGTGTCAGTCAGATGTGTAGTAAAGGATACAATCTTACTTTTCATGCCAAAGGATGTGAAATTGGCAAGGTAGGGTCCGGAAGACTAGCTACAGAAGGTATTAAGACATATGGAGATATCTATCATCTAAAGGAGGTAAATAGAAGAACCTGTTTATTGGCTCAATCTAGTGAGTGTTGGTTGTGGAACAAGTGAATGGGACACATCAACTTTGATAACATGGTAAAGATAAACTCTATTCATGTGGTGAGAGATATGCCTAAGATAACCAAGCCTCCAAACACATTATGCAAGGAATGTCAAATGGGAAAGCAGACAAAGACAAATTTCAAGAGCAAGGAGTATTCTTCAATAATGCCATTGGAGTTGATTCACACTAACCTATGTGGTCCAACAAGAACAAAGAGTCAACAAGGTGAAATGTATTTCATGTTGCTTATTGATGATTCCTCTAGAATGACTTGGGTTACTTTCTTAAGAGAAAAATTAGAAGCCTTTGATAAGTTTAAGGTTTTGAAAGCAATAGTTGAGAATGAAATGAATGCTAAGATCAAATGCTTAAGGTTTGATAGAGGAGATGAATTTACTTCAAATGAATTTGAAAATTTTTGTGAAGATTATGGTATTAGGAGACACCTATCTACTCCTAGGACCCCTCAACAAAATCGAGTAGTGGAGAGGAAGAATAGGAATGTGTAAGAGATGGCTAGGGTAATGTTGAAAGATGCAGATTTGCCTGACATGTATTGGAAGTAAGCAGTTCACACTGCTGTCTATCTACTCAATAGAGTACAATTGAGGTCAATAGCACTAAGACCCCTTATGAGATATGGTATGGAAGACCTCCCACTGTTAAATATTTTAGGATCTTTGGTAGAAAATGGTACATCAAGAGAGATCAAGAAAACCTTGGGAAGTTTGATGCAAGGTATGATGAAGGGATCTTTCTTGATTACTCAACCAGAAGCAAGGCCTATAGATGCTATAACAAGAGATTGGAAAAGATGATTGAAAGCACAAATGTCAAGGTAGATGAAGACTTGTATCAGATCTCACAAGAACCAGAGGACTGTGGATATGATATACTTCCCTGCTTTGAAGAAGTAGAAGAAGAGGAGAAGGAAGAAAAGGAACAAGAATCAAAGCAGATCCCTAAGACTCTAGCAAAGTATGTTCAGAGGAATCATTCAACAGATCAGATCATTGTGGATAAGAATGAAGGTGTACAAACTAGGAGAAGGCTTGAAAAAGCAAGTGAGCAAGTGAACTTGTGTTTACTATCAAAGGTAGATCCCAAAAACTTTGTTGATGCTAGAAAAGATGATGGATAGTTGAAAGTGATGGAAGAATAATTGAATCAGATAGAAAAGAATCAGACATTAGAACTAGTTCCCAGACCAACCAATAAGAATGTTATAGGAACAAAGTGGGTGTTCCAGAACAAATTGAATGAAGATGGTGAAGTTGTGAGAAAAAAAGGAAGATTGGTATGTAAGGGATATTCACAAGTTGAAGGTATTGATTTTGAGCAGACTTTTGCTCTGGTAGCCAAAATGGAGGCAATCAAGATGTTTCTGGCCTTTGCTGCTCACAAGAACTTTAAAGTCTATCAGATGAATGTCAAGTTAGCAATCTTGAGTGGTGATTTAGAGGAAGAGGTTTACATTGAGCAACCAAATGGTTTCTAGCTATCAGAAGATCTAGACATGGTGTGCAGACTCAAGAAAGCTTAGTATGGACTCAAGCAAGCTCCTAGAGCTTGGTATGCTCGGTTGGATAAATACTCCAGTAAGGTTTCAAGAAATGTACTACAAATAGTAATCTTTACATTAAGGAAGAGGAAGACAAGATTTTGATAGTTGTAGTATATGTTGATGACATTGTCTTTGGTGGAGATGATGATATGTGTAAAAGGTTTGCAGAGGAGATGTAAAAAGAGTTTGAGATGTCTATGATTGGTGAGATGTATTTCTTCCTTGGGCTTCAAATTGTTCAACTAGATGATGGTATCTTTGTTTCTCAGGCTAAGTATGTTAGAGAGATGTACAAGAAGTTTGGTATGGACGATTCCTAACGAGTAAGTAATCTATGGTTACTGGTTGTCATTTGAGAAAGACTGATGAGTCATCAGAGGTTGATCAAACTCTTTATAGATCTATGATTGGAGGATTATTGTACTTGACTACTTCTAAACCTAATATTATGCATGCAATATGTTTAGTTTCCAGATATCAAACTAATCCTAAGCAAACTCATGAGAAGGCAGTAAAAAGAATATTCAGATATTTGAAAGGAACTCCAGAGTATGGCTTGTGGTATCCAAGAGGTAATGACTTTGATCTGAATGCTTACACTGATGCTGATTGGGTTGGTTGTGTTGATGATAGAAGAACTAGTAAAAGTGGTGTTGCTTTCTTTTTAGGAAGCAGATTGGTTTCATGGCAGAGCAAGAAACAAGATTCAATATCTTTATGAACTTTAGAGGCAAAGTATATTGCAGCAACATCTTGATGTACACAAGTATTGTGGATGAAGCAAACATTGAAGGATATCAAGATACAATATGATGAGCGTATTCCTATTTTGTGTTATAATACAAGTGCTATCAATATTTCCAAGAATCCAGTGATGCATTCTAGAACCAAGCAAATATCAACCAGGTATCACTTTTTGAGAGAGAAGGTTGCAGAGAATGAAGTGAAGTTGAAATATGTTCCAACAAAGGATCAGAGTGAAAATATTTTCACAAAAGCTCTTGCAAAGGATACTTTTGAGTATCTACGACAGAAGTTAGGGGTATTGCCCCTCCTTCTTGTTAGACGTATAGTTGGTGCATCTGTCCAAGGGGAGTAATTCATGATATATCTTTTTCTTGGACTGATGGTGGCTACCTCTCAGGGGGAGCAGGTAGTGGTTGTTGCTAACAAGGGAGAAGGTTGAAAAGGAGAGTTTGTGCTTGAGGAGAAGAAGTTTCCCTTTGTCCTTGGTGTCAAAGGGGGAGAATGAGAAGGTGTGTGTTTCAATCAATGCCAAAGGGGGAGGTTGTTGCACATATGTTACCTAAGGTTGTCACTGATGTGGTTGTGTGGTTGTCATTGATGTCAACACTTAGTTTGGAACACACAGTTTGGGTTGTTTGATGTTAACACTCAGTTTATGGTGTGCTAGTAGTAGTTACTGATGTTCATGGTTGGATGTCATGCCTTGATCAATGCCAAGTAAAGTTGTATTGAGCATGTTTGTGGTGAGTAGAGATGATATCATGATGACATATTAAGATGTGAATTAGAAGCATTAAGATGAATGATGATATATTAAGATGGGAATCAAAAGCATTAAGAAGAGGATTAGAAGTGATGTTGATTGTTGCAGTTAGAACTTTGTTGGAGTTTGTTGCAGTTTGGTTGGCAGTGTTTGCAAGCTGCCCTTTAGTTGCCAGAGTCTCTAAGATTGGCTCCGCATTTCTCCACTAATGATGTTGTGCTCCTACAATTTGGAAGATAGCTTCATGTGTTTTCAAGGAATATGTCATTCAAGTTTCATGTTTTCTAGTTTACAGGAAGAGTGTTTTGCAAATGAAAGTTTGAAGATAGTGTTGGTTCTGTGAGGGCACTCACAGTGGTGTAAAGATTGGCTCTGCATTCCTCCACATTTGCAGATAAAGTCATGTGGTTCATAAGTTAAGTTCAGTAGGTTGTGAAGGTGCTACTTCCAAAGTTTCAAGTCATTACATCTTCAGTAGTGAAAGTTATAAGTGATAGAGATCCAGTCTGTGCTCTAGCAGAGTAAAGTGGTGATGAAGGCTTGTTAGAATGCTCCACATTCCTATGGAAATGAAAGCTTGTCCATGCGGTTTTGTGGACATGTTCAGGGAAGTGCAATTCATGCTTCTTTGTAGTATTAAGTGTTTTGGTGGTTTGCAAGTTCAATTTTTCAAGTGACAGTGAGCTATAGATAGTTCTAGATGCCTGTTTGTTCCCAGAACACATGATTGAAGGTGTGTGGCATAAAGTCTTTGTTGTTCAGAGTTCAAGGAGTGTTTGAAGATGTTGTACGGGTCATGCCAACTCATCTGGAAGAATTTTATGAAGATCTTTCTTGTTTCCAGTACCGCACAAAGTTTTCAAGTCAAAGTTGTTGTTGTGACCAAACTTCATGTTTTCTTGCTTAAGGGTGACCTAATTCAAACGTGCAAAGTGTGCAGATATTATTTCTTAAAGGATGTTGTGGAGAATGTTTAGGACTGGGCTAAGCGTGTGTTGTGATCCGCATGGTGTGTTTCTCTTCCTAGTGTTGCGTGTAGTTCATGTTAGGGCTTTCCCTCTACATGTTTCATGTTGTGTGATCTTTCCTGTGCATGTACATTCACACATTTGAATCATCTGTATAGGGGTTTTGTGACAACCAGTCGTTCTTGACTTAGTGATAGCTTTTGGAGTCAAGATGATGAGTTGGGTTTGGCTGTTCATTTATTCTTAGTTATTCATCTGGTTTGAATTTAATACCTATTCAGGTATGCCCCTTGGAATATCCCTCTAGAGTCTAAATGAGCTCAAAGTGTAGAGGAGTCTACCCACTCTTGTTAGTTGGCCAGAATTCCCCTTAACTTATTGATAAACCTCTTCCTATCACCCTGACAATAATCCATGGCCTAGGTGATTTAGGAATGTTATAGAGTTTTGGGTTGCAGTCATTTTGGGTCCCAACAATTTTCTTGGCCAATGTAAGAGTCTACAAAGCTCCTTTTTCAGCATTGTAGAATAACTGATTGGATCTTCTGCCTAGGTTGGATATAATTTTATATGACCATCTTTTTCCTTGACTTGCTAGTTTGAGGCTCAAATCCATCTAGTCACTCGATTGGCCAACCTTGTGATGGAAGGTTTTAATTCCTATTATTTCTCATGATGGTTCCATTCTCATTATTGGATAGAGTATTGGAAACCTTATTTAAGCTAGAAGCTCATTGATTTCATTATGTGGGTGAATGTGCTCATTGTTTGGCACACACATGATAGATGACCTTTTTGTTGTGCATGTGTGATCTTTTATTTATGGGATTCATGGAATGGCTTATCAATATTCTCTTGGATTCTTTCTTGTTGTTGTACCTATTGTGCCTTGCACACACGCCCCATTTTATCAAAATAGAGACCCCCTCTGTTGTTTTGGCTTGAATCTTGGCCTTGCTTCCTTATGCTTTGGAGAAAATGAAAGTCAGGTCTTGAATGAGAATTTGCTTCAAACTGAGTAGTGATTTTACCTTCTTGGAATTAAGCTTTGTCTTCACTATGGATTTTATAAGGTTTTGGGTTGGTTTTTGTGCAAGTTATGATAGAGAAAACCTACATTTCACCCTTTTTGCATTGATTTTTTCCCCTACTGGATATTGCATTAAAATCCTTGTCAACCAGATAATGTCCAAATGCAGTCCTTTTCCCGCATTCCATGAAGAGTAAGAATGACAAGTGTTTTCCTCAAAAGTGGGTGATTCACCTCTACCTGGATTTGTACTAAATTTTGGTGTCACCATCTAGATATATATGGTACCCCTTTGAAGTTTCGCATGGGGGTTAACCATTTGCCTTTTGGGAGAAAGCGAGCTTTTTTGCTTACTAGACAATTGCGGAGCTTTCATTGGGTAGTGGATATTATCCACTTGGCTTTCCTTTCCCCACTTTATCTGATACCTCATCCATCACCTGCTTCAAACCTAAAGACTCTGTTGCGCTGAAACCACTAGATATATAGGATATATCCTGTTGGAACTAGAACTCCCACTTATCCTGTTGGGGCCAAATTCCTCGTTTTATCTAGACCATGCCTCCAGACTCGCTTTTGAGTATAAATGACCATTTTATCCTATACAAGTCCAATTGCTTTCTTTAAGCTAGTTGCTTTGCATAATCTAGTTAATTTAAATGCCTCATCTTTTGTGATTGATGCAAAGATTAAATTTGATGGTATTTCATGATTATATCCTATAGGAGCATAAATGCCTGCTTTTTTCTGCAATTGGTTAAATTTGATGTCTAAATGAAGGTTATATGCTAGGAATTCATGCAAAATGTTTTGTTCCAATGATTCAAATTAATTTCTATCCAGGTTGATAGATTAGACATGTTGAAATGATAGTCAAAGAAGCATTCATTGAGGTAATGAAATGTAGGATAGATGTCTTCTCGGGCCACCACCATGAAGTATGAGTTCAAAGGAGTTCCCCTTATCTCAAAGATCACTTCAAATTGGAGCAACATCATGGATATAGACACATGTCATGTGGAGTTGGAGGACTTTAAGATAAGAGTATTTGGTGACAATCCTACCAACTGGGCCTGTAAGATAAGGGACCGAATGGAATAGATCAATCTATAGGATTCCCTACTGTTGTCCAATGCTTAGAGTTAATCATGGCATGTGCAGAAAGGTATCACCCCCAAACAAGGTTTGTGGTTACTCAAGATGGGAGAATTATTGCCAACTTCACCATAGAGGCCATAGAGGAAGCCTTTGAGATACCAGTCTATCCTACTATGACCATGATTACTAAAGACAATAATCAAAGAATGTATGATCAGGATCCTGAAAGGTGTAGGAAGACCATCAATGATACCTGGATGAAGGTGAGAATGACTGCTATGTCCAAGGTTCCCCAAGTGCTCAACAGGAGCGACTTCAAGGTAGAAGTGGGAGATTTGGTGACACTTCTGAGTAGAGTTATGGGATTGGCCACTGCATCCACCTTTGAGCCATGGATGTTTGGCTATGTAGAAGAGGTATTGAAGGGAAACATGAAGATATATTGGGACCGTATCATCAATGACAACATCCATGAGGGTTTCTTGGCCCTGAATGAAACCTGAGTTTTTCACCTATCTTCCTATGTGGTACATGCCAGAGTCCAAGCCATGAGCAAGCTATTTGAGGATATTCTCATCAAGGAGAACATTTTGGTGAAGGGTAAAATGCACATGCCTTTTCATTCTCTAGAGATGTTAAAACTCAGAAGAGAAATTTTTGATAAGGCAAAGACTGAGGGAGAGTCTACAAAGACTCAGCTTTTGGAAGCCATATATGGTTTCAACGATCTCCTCTAAGCTCTAACAAGTTTGTATCTAGATGACACTGTTGCCATTGATGTACAAGAATATAAGGAAAAATTGTGTCTATTGCTGCAAGGAAATTCTGTATCCTACAGTGTAGTAGACTTGAATAAGGCTAGCAACCTACAGACACTAATTAAGGAATTTAAGAAGAGTAGAAAAGCTAAATTGCAATTTATCATGATTTATCCAGAGTAGTAGATACCCTCAGATTCAGGGCAAGTTTTGTTAAGGATCCTTCTCCAGAAGATCTTAATCCTGCACTTGAGCCCCTAATGGCGTACAGGAAGAAAGAAACAGAGAAGAGCAAAGTGATAGTCGAAGATAATGTTCCTAAAGATCAGCGCTGAGCAGTGTCAACAGAATAGTGATCAAATGCCAAATCTAGCTAGCGTACCATCACTAAAAATGTGCCAGCTATTCCTTTTTGACTTGTTAATGCATTGTAAAAGTGATTTGTCTTATTAGGCATATCAAAAGGCTACTATTTTGTCCTATTCTATTGAGCTAAAAGTTGTATTTTCATTTTTTTCCTAAAAGACAAAATTAATTTGGGGATTGTAACTACCTGCTGCCCCAAATTAAATGATGTCAAATCCGAGCCCTTGGTGTTGGATTACTCCTCACCGTCCATTAAAAAACTCGGTATACCTACTCCTCTATATAAGGGCAATCATTTTCTCTATTTTGTAAGGTTGGAACGATGAATTGTTGAGATTGCCAAAATTCTGAATCAATACAAATATAATTACAAGTGTTGCTGCATATTTTTGTCATTGTGTTATGGGATTTTGGATTTGATGGTTCATTTCTACTTGATTTAGATGAAGTTTAGTTATAGTTTGGATGTATGCTTTAAATATCTAATGAATGCTTTAGTTCATACCATAATTTGTATCTTGTTGATTGTAAGTTACTTTGCATGGTTAGCCTAAACCTGTTTTACAAATTAAGTTCGGTTGCATGAAATTGATTAAGCTGCACTAGCAATTGGGTGTTTAATGAATTTGTGTGATTTAAAATATTTATTACCTTTGAAGATTGCACTATTTCTGTAGCATTGTGAGAAACCTGGTTAAATAGAAATCAATTTTAAGGCATTTGTTTATCTGAAGTAATCTCATCAACTGTGATTTGTCCTTAGGATTTTCCATTTCTTTTCCTATCCTCCATCCTTTTGAACTTTCTTTGAAAGCTAGTAGATTTAAGTCAAAAGTATCACATCACTGATAATAACAGATGGAATTTTTAGACTTCAAAGACTGAATCACCTAGGGTTTCTACATACCTATAGTTGTCATCATCTATAAAACCCTAAATAAGTTTCCTTGCATATGTAAGTCCCCTTGATTGGTACAACAAAAACATATCCAACTAAGTTATCTTGCAAGTCAAGACCTGATAGTATAAACCTTGGGGTAGTCTTTTTATGAGTTTCTTGGGATTAGATTCTTTTCAAGAGAGGTGAGATATTTAGTATTTCATCTGTGTTGTTGTGTGTTGAAACACCCATCAATGGTACCTTTGTATTATTTGGTTATGGGGGGAATTTGGAGTAGGGTTTGTAGGAATTATGATGGGAGCTCTATTATTTTCTTGGTTGTAGTGGTTAATGGCCCATAGATGCCACTCTATCAAATCTAGGGATCCCTTCCTTAGGGACCTAGTTTATGAGCAACACTTGTATTCCATTTTCCACTACACCAATAATACATCTTTAAATTTGGTTAATTGTTTTCTTAGTTCATCAGGCTATGGAGATATGAGCATTGCTCATTCTAGGGTATCCATTTTATCTAATTTTAGGAAAAATGGTTGTAGTGATGTTGTCTTCTATGATGTAAAGCTCGGTGTTGTGTGTCCTCTTGTCATCTTAGAATGGTTTGTGTAGTTTGGAAGTTGAAAGAAAGGTGGTGCTAAAGGGATCAAAGATAACAACAACCATGGCGGATATTAGTGTTGTTAGTAAGGAACTATTAGTGATTTACCATGAATTGTAGGAGCTAAAGGCTTTCAGTTTGCATTTGAGGATGATGTTGAAACACTTTCTTTTCACCCATTCCAGGGATAACTTGGAGTTCACCAATGCCTTCACTTTGCCTTTGTTGGTGGATGGTGTGCTTGAGAGAGTGTTGCAAAGAGATGAATTCACTCATAGGGTGATTATTCAAGCTTTGGATGATTGTGTTGGTGGTGTTTCTTCAGTTGTCAAGAAAGAGGTGTCATCTTTGGGTGCTTTAAAGTAATCAAGTGTTATTAAGGTGGATTTGGCCCCTTCTAATCAATAATAATGTTATGTTCTTTGTTCAATTTATTAATTTTTAATTAATTGGTTGTTTGTTTTTTAGACATAATTTGTTTAACCTTTTATCTTTTTTAACTTTTTAATAATTTATTGATGTAACCTTTTTAATTAACTGATAGGCTTTTATATGTGAGCATTATAGTGCTCGGAATTGTCTCATGTCAGAAAAAAATTCATGCCGGAAAATTTTCTAAACTTGTTAGTTGTTCCCATCGACGTATTCCTTGAACCTCCTATGGATGCAAGTGCTAGTTATAATTACCCTAATTGCTTAGAGCCCTATAAAAGCCTCACTAATAAACAAAACAAAAAATACAACCTTTACACAATTATCTTATTGTAATGAGAAAGAAAAACCTAAAATAAACTCTCAGTAAAAGAGAGTAGTGGGCAAGTGGAACTCTCTAAGCACGCTATATTCCAAAACCCTTCTCAAAGTCTACAAAGTGGTGTCACGAATGTTGAAGAGTAACTTACGAGGATACAAAGTCAAAGCTAAATGTTGACATAAAGAGATAGTCATATAGCAACTAACAAATTTGACTATACAAAGAATTTTGTGCAAATTGTGACGTAGGTTTAACAATATTCATCATGCCAAAACTTTCTTTAAATGTTGAACTTTTCACATTTCAATATTAATCTTAATAATAACAAAACTAATCATTGAAAAATAATATATTGGAAGGAACATAGAACCATTAAACCTTATTTAAATGAAAGGGAGTTGCTTTTAAATTATTATTTTTTTTTGCTAAATCATCACTTGCTTTTAAATTATTGTGTCACACTCTAATTTTTTGTTTTGTTTTTTTTTAAAATGATTATTGTGTCACACTCTAATTTTTTTGTTTTGTTTTTGTTTTAAAAATGATTGTGTCACACTCTAAAATCTTAGTGGTAGGGAAAAAGCATGAAACATCCAAGTGGTTATCATCACAATTTAGGATGACGAATAATTAGTAATGATGACAACAACGACCTTCCAATATTTCTTGGATCAAGTTTGTTTTGTACGACCTTTGAAATGTATTATTAAGTTATACAATTTAATATATTTGATTTTTTTATATATGTATTATTGAAGTTGCTCATAGTGTTATTATCATACTTATGATCGTTGATGTTTCAGATTTTTTGATTGGTGAAATGCCATTTTTTTCATTGGTCTTCCTAATGAAAATTTTGGTTTTCTTTTTTTTTCTATTAGTGTATCATACATGTCTAAAATGTGTTGTCAAAAAAAATCATAAGATAGTAGTCATCATATGATATGTATGCAATGAAATAAAAATAAGTTTAGAAATTTTTATAATATAATTTTTATATTCAAATATGTTGGCAATGAATGAATTCAATTCATTTTAATTCTTATAAGTAAAAAGTTCTTAAACATTAATTCATGAAGAAATTACATGAATTTTCTTCTTACATTATTAAAGGTGAAAAGTGCATCCCTAGTACTTTTGTGCATTCATTTTGTACTCACTTTGGCCTTTTGTCTTTTATACAATAGTCTAGTGTCCAAATGACATATTTCAATACAAGAGTCAGTATCCAACCCATAGCTTATTGGATTGTAAGTCTTTGTTCCCTTGTGGTTTAGAACCAATCCTTGTATCTATTGTTTCTTGTCCTAGTTCAAGACCATAGTTGCAATGTTGAAGCTAATTTAGGGTTGCACGTGTGGCCTTGAACCCCATTTTCTAAAATAAAATTTAATCATGGACCCAACTCAATGCTTCCAAATAGTCATTTCCTATCGATTCAAGCATGAAATATTCAAATTTACATACTAGGGTATTGTATAAAAGGACAAAGCCATCTAGGTCATTTTAGACAACCAAAAAGAAATCAATTATTGACACATCATTTCATCAATAAAGCATTTATAAAGAGCATTGTATCAACATCTCCAATTATAAGAATAGATATAAGCATTCGTGTTCTGATTGACATGTCTACAAACTCATTACAAATTGTTGAATCAACCAAGGGGACCAATCAAGGTGTAAAGTGGGAAGCTAGCCAACTTCCCTTCCCCCGCTTAGCAAGTTCCAATGGAGCTTTTAAGAACCACATTTTCAAACACACAAAGTTGAACTTGAGTATCAAGTGACAAAATACATAGGTTGAGGCCACACCAAAGATTCAATGCCACAAGTTTCCAGATTAGGGATGCACATATGGGTTTGAACTTGAATAAAATGCATGTCATTTTTTAGTCTTTTGGGGCTACATAATTGTAGGTCTAATAGTAAAAGCTTGAATTAGATCACTAAGCATTGACTGTAGTAAAATATCTATTATTATGCATAAAGATAATCATTTATATCCTCCTTTGTTGATTTTAGCATTTATTTCAGTAGATTTTAGTGCTTTTTTTGAGATTCAACTCATTTATCTAGATTAATTGTGATATTGATTGCTTTATTATCTTAGATATTTAATAAAGGGTCATTATTTCCTCTATATAAATTTGTGAATTTGACATTTCCTACACCCCTAGGGTTTGGCCTTATGCTACCTTGTTGTTTCAAAACTTTTATTACGAACTACTCTCGTCCTTTCTTTTAGATATGATTTATATTAGTTAGGATTTGGATCCTTGTGTACTTTAACTATTAGATCATTATCATGGGTATATTTTCTTCATTTCTAATCAAACTCTCTTGTTGTGCCACTATCCTATATGATGATGATGGCTCCTTTATGGTCTATGATAGTGTAAGGTCAAAATTTGCATATCTTACAATTTCAAAATTATAAATTGTACCTATTTTAGCGTATGCTTTTGTCATGTGTTTTAGGACATGTTCATAGACCAATTTTGTAGTGTTTTCCATAGTCAAAATGTTATAATTTCTATGTCATTTTTCCTTCTACCTATTCTAGTATTTTTGTGTCCTATTTCTTATAGACATTAGCACTAGAGCACAGATGTCTGCACGAGTGTGCTAGCATCCACCTATTATATAGTCATATAGGCTCCATTTGGCACCTAGGATAGAGGCATTTTTGATGCTTACTATTTGCAAACAATGATGAGCCTAATTCTATATGCATTCAATAGTCATCTTTGTGATTCCCTTTCTAAGTTTAACATTATTGGCATGCAAGTTGGAATGAGTCTTGGCTCTCACATCTTCCATGACTAGTTTTCGATATGGAGCTTCAATCTTCCTGCAACTTCCAACATCTTCTTGCAATTTGTAGTCTCTTTTACAAAATCTATAGGATCTTCTCACTTTATAAAAATTTCTACATCACTTCCTTCACATCATAATCATTGATGTTAAATTTTCTTTATTCTATCTTCTTATCATTGTGAAATCTCAAGGGTTTTGCAAGTTTTCTACAAGATTTTTCTTGTCATTCATTGAATTATTCTTAGAGGAGTTCATCATTGGTAAAGATGCTTTCTATTCATCATTTGATAGAGTATTTCTTCCTTCAACTGCCAAAACACGGTGATTTCAAGGTCTCTTGCTTTCAGTCTAGAATCTCTTCTTTTTTATTTAGTTTTATTCTTTGTCTTGGCACCCTCTATGCAATATGATCTTCTGTTACCCTTGACAAGGGAAATCAAGTTCATTCCCCATCTACATATTCACCTTCATCCATGTCCCAACAACCAATTTTATATGCAATCCCTCCATCCTCTAGTCCCTCTTCTCCAAATCCATCATTCTCTTATCAATCAAATCCACCATCCTATTCTCTACCATCCTCTCAATCTAACCCACCATCTTATTCTCTACCATCCCCTCAATCCAATCCACCATCTTATTCTCTACCATCCCCTCAATCCAATCCACCATTCTATTCTCTACCATCCCCACAATCCAATCCACCATCTTATTCTCTACTCCACCATCAACTCCTCCTACTACATATAACACAACCCTCTTAGCTAAACTCTACAGACTCTATGAACAATACTTCAAAAACAAAGTTGTGGAGTCATCCAATTCCACCCATCCAATGTCATCCTCCTCTAGCACAAGTACGTAAATTGTCAATCCCAATCCCACCATATTCACTCCTATTATACATCCACCTGATCCTAATCCTAATCCTGCAACATTTTCCCTTATTGTCCATCCATTATATTATCCATCTAATCCCCATCCTAATACATCAACCCATGAAGCTATGAAGGATGTGACCCAAGGACTCTTAGCAAGGAATCAAACACCAACATGCAATCCAATTCCCATCCTTGAACCTATCAACGAGCCTCATACTACCATGCCTATTAAGCCTATTGAAGATGATCTTACCATAAGTGCAAGTCAAGATCCATCATATAGCCATGTTGTCAATGATCCAAATCCTATCAATCCCATCCAAGAATCTTCCCTTTCCATCCAAATCCAAGAACTATGTCAAGAATCTAATCCAAAGCATGATCAACCTTGCTCCTTACAAAGTCAAGATCAACCTATCCAAGCTACTCAAGATCAAACTATCCAACTCGTTCCCATCCATGATCAAGATCCTATTTCTAATCAAGAGATCTAATTTGATTGCCTTACCCTTCATGATCAAGAGATTTACACTTCTCCCATCCATGATCAAGTACCCCAAACTAGTCCTATCCATCATCCAACAACATCCACTTCCCATGATGAGATACTTGGTCCCCAAGAAAACATAGACAATCAAACAAATGATTTGGATCCTAATGAGCATCCTTACATCAAGCATGAAGAAAACCAATTCACAATGGCTACTATTGAGCAATCAAGTGATCAAGACATGACAACCACAAATGATGATCAAGGATTTACTAGTACAAGCAATGATCAAAACATGATAGGTATAAACAATGATCAAGAAATTACAAGTGTACACAATGATCCTAATGCACCAAGCATACATAATGACAAAGCACATAAATCTCATACAATAGACTCTACCATCTTTGTAAAATCATATCTACTCAAGGAGGCGACAATAACAAATTTTGATTATTCTCAGCAACATACTAATGATCTCGCATCATGCTCCAAAAGCAATAATTATCCTATTGCGAAAAAGATACATCGAAGCATGAACTATCAAGGAAAAGGATCAGGCCTTCCTAAACAAGGCATCTTAGAACCTATCCCAATATAAATCAATTATGGTCAAGGCATCACATATCAGTCATATCAAAAATCTAATGGTGTTACTAATTATTCAATGATTATTGATGCAACCCCATCCAATGAGAGCATCGAGATAGGGACCATTGATAGACCTTCCAGTAACCTTGCTGCCAACAATCATTCCACTTCCACCATCTCTACTTGCAAACTTTATCCTCCACATATTCCATCCCTCGATCAGGCCAACAAAGTCATAGAACATACAAAGTAAAAGCTTCAAATCCAATGTTAAAAGCATATGAAGCCAAAAGTCAAGGAAAGAATATAAAAGCTATATGGGTCCTAAAGCAAAATGGGCCTATCCAAAATGGACCTACCACATCAAGCAAAGAAAAATGTCCAAACCAAAAAATCATGCAAAATGTGAAGCAAAATCAAAAGATGAATATTGTTTATAATAGGTGTCCACCACATTCCAATTTTTACAAAAATGTTGGTCCTAATTGCCATTCTAATCCCACATCTAAGCTTTCTAATTCCACATCTAAAATCCATAATCCACCATCTCAAGTTTGGTGAGTCAAAATTACATCAAACAAATCTACATCACTAATCTCTCTAGCCAAACCAAATCCATCACAATCATATAAATCCACATTCCACATACCCCATCCAAATCCACAACCATGTCTTAAATTCAAAAATCCCAACTCCCAAGTCTGGTACATGTTATGGTAGCAATACTTCACCATAAGGGCTATGATGGTACCCTATCAAAATGCAAACATTTGAATAAGGGAAACTCAGTTATCAATAAGGATCATTCCAACATCAAAGGATTGTATAAGAGTGCTTACATCTTGACGAAGTAGTTACTTCAGGCAGGTCACTATTAGCATGTTATGGCAATTGCATCTACATCAACCGAATCAACCAAAATGAAGAGTGGAAAAATGATAAGAGGAAAATCACAAAAGATAATGCAATAAACACAATAATTTTCACCTCAAATCACTCTTACTCCTCTTAGAGTGGAAGTAGAGTGCACCCTTGTTCTACTTGATATGCTTTTTGATATGATATGATTGCTCAAATGTGGATTTCTCAATGAACCGACATAATCTTGCTCTTTGTGAAATTCTAGATCTCCTCATTCAATTCTTCATTAATTCAAATGAGTAGAATGAGAGTGATATTTATATGATCTTAGGATGATAGGATGGATGGCTAGAATTATATTAGAGATGAATGGTTGAGATTTAATGAGACATGGATCACCACATGGATCAAGGATAAATGGTTGTGATTAAGTTTAAATGAATGGATGAGATTAAGTGAGGATGCATTATGGGAAGGATAGGACCTATCCTCATGTAGTCAGCTAGGATGGAAATGAAGAGTGTAGATGGAGTTAGTTATTTTTAGATTTGTAAAGTAGGTGGAGAATAATTAAATAAATAAAATTATTTAATTAATTATAGGATAGGAGTGATGTAGGAAAATTAAATAAATTTAATTAATTTAATTAGAGAGAATATTTGGACACAATTAATTAAATAAATATAATTTATTTAATTAATTGGACATAGAAGGGTTGTAAGATGAAAGTTTCATAAGATGTTGCAAGATGGTAATGTTAGTAGTGTCGCAAAGACAAGGTTAATTTTAGGTGTCTACAGTAATTACCCAACTCTCTATTTTAACTAGATTAACTCTAAGAGTGGATGGTATTTCAGTAATTAAGGTTAGTTTAGTTAACACACTTCTAAATGTAATAAAATCTAATCTACCTTTAAAGTAGATTAAATTTTATATTACCGATAGATACTTGGCACTTCAACCCTATATTAATTTGATGCATATAGGGATGATGCTTTATATGATGAAATCACAACTCCATTGACTACTAATAATTCTCTGCTTAGTGATGTCATTCTTCCTACATCTCATGATAGTTCCATATCATTAGATTTATGTGCTTTCAATGTTTCATCTTATAAGATGCCTAAGGATATTGATGTGTGTGTTTCATCTTCTACTCTACATGATGTTTATTTGTGTTATGATGATACTTATTTAGCATTTCATGTACATTCCATGGATAGCATTGGTGACTCTTTACTTTACAATGTGTTGCATAATGATATGTCTACTCTTAGTGAGGAATTCATGCTCAATGGATTTGATCATACTAGTGATGCATCTTTACATGTTAAGTCATTCTTACTTGAACACTATGAACATATAGATGATGGCATGTTTTTATTGCCACTTGATGCAGGAGCATCCAGTGGTGTAAGGGCAATCTTGCATCACCCAAAAAAATGATTTTCTTTTCTATTTCTTTCAAATTTGGGAATTTTGGATACCCATTTGCTTGAATAATGATTCAGAATCTTCAAAGTTCTAAAAAAGGCTAAAGATATTAGGACTTACTATTTTTAGTAACCCTATATCAGAGAAGCGGTTGAGCCCAAAATTTTTCCCAAAGCTTCGAAATAGTCAAATAAGTATCCTTGGTAAGTTTCAGCCCAGGAGCACGCATAGATTTCAAGATATTAAATATTTCATCCAAGGAAATTTCAAACTCAAAATTGAAGGCCTTAGAAGCCCTGGAAAGAGTTGAAAGTTGTGGATCTTATAGATCTAACGAAAGCATGGTATAGATCTCTTCGTAAGATTTCCAACGGTATATAATAATTGAAAATCCAACAATCAGATCTAAAGTTATGGCTCCTGGAAGTTGCGTTATCCAATTTTCCAATTTTAAAATTTGAAAATTCTTCTTGGGCAGGAGCAAGGATAGTGGGGATCATTTTGGCACTCAAAGCTGACATTGGGGAGAATGTGTATTTATAATCTATCTTTTAGCTTTGGAAGACAGTGGAGGTAAAGGGAGAAAAGTGGTGAGTCGTGAAAAGGAGGGAAAATAGAAACCCTAGCAGATTGGAAGCTACATAAAGCATCAGGTTCTAGAATCTTGAGGAAGGAAGCTGTCATGTGTTGCAGCCTATTGGGAATTCATCTTATAATGTAATTCTGATCTATGTGATGTAATTTGTTTTCCAGTTTAATGAAAGAACATTCCTAATTTCTGTGAGCAGTCTATATTGTTGTGTGTTTTGAGATTTAACTCCCTCATCACTACTGCATGTTGATAGTTGCTATTAGTTCATCAAAATGATAATAAAATATGATTTATCTTGCTATTATAAATTAGAAATAAAGCTCAAATAGACTAAAATAAGGTTCTTCAATAAGCAACACAACAAACATAAAATAATGGTTAATACAACATTTAACTTAGGAAACCCTTTCGAGACCTAGCACCAAAGAAAGATCCAAAAACGTATTAATCCAACAATAGAACAAAAAATAGAATCAACTAATCTAAACCTCTAATATAATAACAATCTCCTCTCGACTTCAAAAGAAAACTAATAGCACAACCCTTCTCTAAATCTGTGATTCAATCCACTAGCCCAAGCCTTCAATTTATAGAGATTACCAGACCTAGAAACTATTTGTAGTTTCCAAAATTCATGTTGTTATATGGAGCCCAATCAGACTTAGAGGTAAAATTTCCCCACTTTTGTCGGTGCGGTTTCTCCCCAAAGTATCTGATAGGGGAGTGCAGGGGGGAAAGCCCCTCCTATGGGGCCCAAGGGGCTTATCCCCCCAGCAAGAGCCCGGGGGCGGAGCCCATAGTGGGGTCTGGGGGTAACGTCCCCAGCAGGGGTTGTTGGGGGCAGCACCCTCGAAACAAAAATTGCCTATTATTTTATAAAGGTGTCGACAGTTATTTTTCTATTGGTCGACATATCAAACCCTATTTTTGTCACCAACATAAGTCTTGATAAAAATGGATGGAGAAGACAAAAAGGCTAAAGGGTTAGGGTTTCTATTGATATTGTATTCTAGCATATTGCAATGGTATTGATTTGTAAGAGATTGCTGGTTGTAATTAGTTCTATTTTTGCTCAATAATAATATTGGACTCTCTATTGGTGGGTGTAGCCCAAGTCTGGGTGAACCACATTAAAATTGTCTCTCATTGTTTTATTTCTATGTATTTTCATTCCTCTGTTTAATCTTTGATTATCTGCATTTAATTGATATCTTTTGCCTACTATTCTTAACAATTCATGTACTTCTCAAGGAGGGAATCCATGTCATGGTTAAGGTCCTTGACAACTTGTCGTTTAGACCTAACACTTTAGCTAAAAATATATCAGTTTTATCAATTGGGTTGTGTCCAAGGCTATATGCAATAGGAGGTGGGTTCAGATATATCAACTTAGCAATGATTTTATGAATTTTTAGGAAAGCTTTTATAATATAAGTCTATTTATATTTTAGGAAAGCTTTTATAACATAAGTCTATTTTAGGAAAGCTTTTATATGTGTTGTATATTTATATTTGATTTACACCATTTGGTATTATTTTTATTTATGGGCCATTTAAAAGTGATTTTATACCTCCCTAGGTGTGTACTAGTGTCCCAAACTTACCCTAGGTGGTAACCCTAGGGTCTAGGGTCAATTTTGACTAACTAAACCCTAGGGTAACTCACTTTTGGTCACTCTAAACTGGGGTTTAGTCAAAGTGACGAATTTTGAAATGGCTAAGGATGGGAGATGAGTCATGCTTTGGGAAAGACCCATCTCCCTTCCCAAAGTTTGGGGATCCCTTCACCAAGAAGATTTGGGAGGTCTTCAAGACTCCCAAGTGTGTGGGATCACCCTCCAAGACTCTCACACATGTGTGAGAGCATCTTGGGGGGAGATGGCTCTCTTGGAGAATAAGAGGATGCCATGTGGCTTCCCTTATCCTCATGGAGGCTTGGAGGGAATTGCCACCTCTCCACTTGGTCTCTCACACATGTGTGAGAGCACAAGTGGATAAGGTGAGGGTTTGAATGGATTGGAGGGTGACACTTGTCACCCTCACACTCCTTCTCCCTTGCAAGTGGCATGGGACGAGGAAGGAGAAGGTGACAAGTGTCACCTTCTCATTCCTCAAGGCCAAATTTGAAGGCCTATTTTATCTCTTCTTGGAGAGGAGTTGGGGGTTCTTTTCTTTTTGCAAGTTCTTTCTATTTCTGGAGGCTTGGAGACTTGGAGAAGCTTGGAGCTCTTCTTCAAACGTGCTTCCATTTTTAGGGATTTTGAAGGTAAGCTCCATGGCAATAGCCATTTCCTTATGCATGTTTTATTTATTTGAATGTGATGGAAATTTATGTTTGGTGTTGTTTTTTCATTTTTGTGTGGGTTGGGAGTTGGTAAGAGCACCTCCATTTGGAGGTAAGGTTCAACTCGTATGGGGTAGGGGAGAGTGAACCACCTCGAGGTCACCTCCTTATTGTGTACTATTTTTAGCCTTAAGGTCATTCTATGGTGTTTGGGAGAAGTTTGGATGGCAAGAGTGCCATGATGGTTTTGAGATTTATGGAGATATGTATATTTTTGCTATGGCTTGAGGCCTTGTGATTTTGTGGTTTTTAGAGTTCTTGGGGTGACCTCTTGAGTTGAGGGGTCCACTCCCCTACCTCCTCCAAACTCATTTATTGAGTTTTGGTTATGTGTAAATCCATGGGAGTAAACCTTTGTGTGTTTGAAAAATTCCATTTGTTGTGGTTTCCCTAGCTCGGGGGTGACCCACTGGCGGGTCTATGGTAGGGAGGAGGGCATTCCTTCGTGGCTTGGTTTCCCCATTTTTTGTGTTATAATATTGTAGGTTTTTATTGTTGGATTTATGACAGACAACTGAGAGGGGGGGTGAATCAGTTGTCACAAAACTTTCTTTTCTTTAAACAATTAAATCCATCTTGTGTTTCAATAACATAAAAATAATTTAATCATGGAAGCACAATACAATAATTCAAGAGTAGAAACACGTTAACACATATGACACCAAGATTTTAACATGGAAAACCTAGTTAAGGGAAAAACCACAGGGTGACTAACCCAAGATTGTATTCTCTGTTAAAAGAATAAGAAGAACAAAATGGCACTTGCCAATTAGGGCTCACTGCCTGAGCACACTGCTCACAAGAGGCCCACTACCTACAAGAGACACACTGTCTACAAAATGATAATATAAATATTACATACTTGAACTGGTAATTAGCATCTTCACCATGCTTGAGACAGTTCCATTTAAGTTCAACACTTCTGCTCTGCTTTTCGCTCTTCTCCTTTCTACCACACTCTCATCTTCACCAAGGATCCCTTGAAATGGCTTCACAACTCTTATTTATATAAGACATCAACTTTGGGATGATCATCAAAGTCGGCACAATACATACTTTATTTTATTACAGAGCAAATACACAAATACAACTTGATTTGTTACAAGATCTTCATGCGTATCACCACACTGTCGGCCACACATATCTGGGACTTCAATCTTCTTAGAGGAACACACCATGCTTTGCAGAATAGCTTCAAGATCATCCGCAAGATGAATAAAACATCCGGTCGGCCAAGATTAAGAAGAACATCATCATCCAGAAGTAAATCTTCAATTACGAGCTCAATTTTCAATGCGAACTGCCAACACGAACTGGACACAATCTAGAGACTCCCATAAGCTTGCCTAAATCACCAAGAACATCCACACCACTTCTGCTCATTGAAATCATTCACATCTTCATCCAGAACCTCAAGAACACAGTCTGTCATCACTGTCACATTAGAATAAATACTTGCGGACCTCCAGACTACGAATCAATTGAGTTGTCAATTCACATTGGATTCCTAAACATTCCACCAAATCCGCAGAACAAGATATTTCATTTCTGGATCTCACTGGACCTATTTGTGTCACCCTGTCACCTCTGAATAGCTGCCAGAACCAGTTTTATTCATATGGCCATAACTTCTTCAAATCCTCATGCGGACCTCTCAAATCTTGACTGGATCATCTTTAGACAAATATCTACAAACCCTTTGATACACATTCTCTGATCTTCATCTATCTGGGATCTTCACTTCATAGAGCTTCACTGTTCTTCTCTATTCCTGATAGGATTAATTTTCTCAATATCCTCAGCACACAGGTCATCCAATCCTTGACATCAATGCAACAAGAGTATGTTGACATCAATGACAACACCGGTTAGGCCCATACTTGCAACAATCTTCCCCTTTGTCATTGATGGCAACATCTGATGTGAAAAAATATTTTAAGCATCAAGACAAGAACTTTTCTTCACTGACTGACATAACTTCCCCTATTAACAACAATCATTCATATGTCTTCTCTTTCTTTACTACTTCCCCTTTGATCAGCAACCACTTTTGTTTTTCACATGTCTTCTCCCCCCCTTTGACATCAATGGAAAAGGGCACATACTTGCATCAATCAGAATCATATAGACTGCTTCCCCTGAGTAGCAGCTTCCTATCATCAATCCGGACCACAAGATATGACTGAGATCCACAAGATTGATGCACATCAGTGCATCTTAATTCAGAACTGGAGGGATGGTAACCCCTAACTTCTCCTTGAGATACTCAAAAGAGTCCTTAGGTAGAGGTTTAGTAAAAATGTCTACAATATGATCTGTAGAGGGCACAAACTCCAATCTGACTTCACTCTTGTTCCCCTGCTCTCTCAAAAAGTGAAATTTGATGGATATATGTTTTGTCTTTGAATGCAACACTAGATTTTTTTGATATATTTATTGCACTTGAGTTATCACAGAAGATTGTGATAGGTTCCTCATACTCCACTCCGATGTCTCTTAGCATTTGCTTCATCCACAATACTTGAGTGCAACTACCTACTGCTGCAATATATTCTACTTCTGTAGTGGACAGAGATATTGCCTCTTGTTTCTCGCTTAGCCAAGAAACTAATCTTTTCCCCAATAAGAATACACCATCACTGGTACTCTTCCGGTCGTCCACATCTCCTGCCCAATCCACATCTGTATATGCATGAAGAGAGAAATCATGATCCCTAGGATACCATAGACCATACTCAACTGTTCCCTTTAGATATCTGAGAATTCTCTTGATTTCCATGACATGAGATTCTTTAGGATCAGCTTGGAATCTGGGAACAAGATCAACAACATTCATAATGTCAGGTCTAGTTTGAGTAAGATACAGTAGTCCTCCAATCATTGACTTGTACTTTTTCTAATCAGCCTTAGGAGATTCATCATCTTTGCTTAGTTTACATCTGGTTTCCATGGGAGTATTCATTGGTTTTGAATCTTCCATCCCAAATTTCTTCAACAATTCTTTCACATATTTGGTCTGGGATATGAAGATTCCTTTGTTTGTTTGAGTGATTTGCAAGCCCAAGAAGAAATTTATTTCCCCAAACATAGACATCTCAAATTCACTTTTCATTTGATTTGCAAAAGTTTTCCACATACTATCTCTTCCTCCAAAAATGACATCATCAACAAATACTTCAACAATCAAGATATTTTCATGTTCAATATTGAAATATAAGTTACTATTAGTAGTACCTTTGTTGAAACCAATCTTCAAAAGATGTTTATCTAGTCTTTCATACCAGGCCCTTGGGGCTTGTTTGAGTCCATATAGTGCTTTCTTCAACTTGCAGACCATATCACCATGACCAGACAACTGAAATCCATCCGGTTTCTCAATGTATATTTCTTCTTCCTAGTCACCATTCAGGAAGGGAAACTTGACATCCATCTGATATACTTTGAAATCCTTGAAGGCAGCAAAAGCAAGAAATAATCTGACTGCTTCAATTCTTACCACCGAAGCAAAAATTTCTTCAAAATCAACTCCTTCTACTTGAGAATAACCCTTGCAGACCAATATGGCTTTGTTTCTGACTACTTCACCATCTTCATTCAGTTTGTTCCGGAAGACCCATTTGGTTCCAATCACATTTTTGTTTCTAGGTCTGGGAACAAGATCCCAAGTGTGGTTTTTCTCAATCTGCATCAACTCTTCCTCCATTGCTTTGGCCCAGCTTTCATCATTGCATGCTTCACTTACTATTTTTGGTTCAATCTTTGAAATCAGACAATACTTTTCTGAATCTTGAGCAATCTTTCTTCTTGTTTGAACACCTTTGCTTCTATCACCTATGATTTGGTCTTTAGAATGATTCAGTCTTACATACCTGGGAGTTTTGGGAATTTCTTGCACTTCTATTTCTTGAACAGGTTCATTCAAGCTTATCTCTTCTTCCTGTATTTCAGGATTCTCCGGATCAGTCTGGATCTAAATTTCAGAAGGGGCTTGAACTTCTTAAACCAAAACATCATTCTGATCATCTTCTTCATATTCATAAAACCTTGAGGGTTTTTCAACGCCTTCATCAACTTTCACATTTGTACTTTCTATAATCTTTCTCAATCTCTTGTTATAACATCGGTATGCTTTGCTTTGAGTAGAATAACCCAAGAATATTCTTTCATCACTTCTAGCATCAAATTTTCCAAGGTCTTCATCTCTTTTAATGTAACATTTGCTACCAAAGACTCTGAAATACTTCACAGTGGGAGTGATGCCAAACCAGAGTTCATAAGGGGTCTTACCAGTATTGCTTCTGATTTGTACTTGATTAAGAGTATAGACTAAAGTGCTTACAACTTCTCTCCAGTAGATCTGAGGAACATTTGCCTCCATCATCATGGTTCTAGATGCTTCCTGGATGGTCTGATTCTTTCTCTCCACTACTCCATTCTGCTGTGGAGTCCTTGGAGCAGATAACTATCTTTTTATCCCATGTTTCTCATAGAATTCTATGAACTCTCCAGATGTGAATTCTCCACCTCTATCAGACCTAAGACATTTTATGTTTAACCCAGTTTCATTCTCTACCAATATTTTGAATTTCTCAAGAGCCTCAGATTTTTCTTTCAGGAAAGTCACCCACATCATCCAGGAATAGTCATCAATTAGTAACATGAAATATCTATCACCTTGCAAACTCCTGCTTCTTGCCGGTCCACATAGATCAATATGTACTAAGTCCAACAATCCGGTAGAGGATTGTTCCTTACTTTTGAATGTGACTCTGCTTTGCTTACCCAGCTAACATTCTTTGCACAAATTGTTAGTAGTTTTCACCAGTCTTGGAAGATCTCTTACAACCTGAGTATTGCTTATCTTGATGATGTTATCAAAATTTACATGACACATTCTCCTATGCCACAACCAACTCTGATCAATTTAAACAAATAAACAACTTTTTCCAGTACCAACCAAGTGGAAGATGTTACCTTTTGTTTGAGTACCGAATGCAATCTTTGTTCCAGAACTTTCAAAGATTTTACATTTTCTATTTTTGAATCAGAGATCATAGCCTTTGTCCACCAACTGCCCAACACTAAGAAGATTGTACTTTAGACCTTCAACATATAGTACATCACTGGTTTTATTCTTTCCATCAAAAGAAATAGTTCCTCTGCCTCTGATTTTGCCAGCAAAATTATCACCAAATTTTACAACTCCTCCTTGACATCTTTCCAGATCTATGAACTTATTTTTGTCACTCGTCATATGGTGGGAGCATCCACTATCAATGACCCATTCATCCTTTTCTTCAACTTGAGCAGCCAAAGCTCTTTCTACCTATTTATGATTGACAAATTCAGTGGGCATTGGATCTTCTTCCTTGATGGCAATAAACACCCTGTCACATTTACGGATTTGTTTCATGTCTCTGATTCATCATCTGTTACTCCTTCATCATCATCATCTTCATGAACATAGTAACATTTATTTTGGAATCTTGATCTATTTGGATTTGTCCTTGAAAATCTTTCTGGACACCTTGAAGCAAAATGACCAATCTTGTTGCAGTTGAAACATTTGAAGGACAATTTTCCTTCATACTTACCAGATCCTCTTGGCAGTCTTTTTGCAATAAGGGCTTCAAGTTGAGCAGCTTCTGCCTCATCTTCTTCTAGATCTTTTCTTGCTTTTTCATACCATGATAGTTTCTTTGAGGAGTTCTCTCCTGGATCATACCTTTGTTTACCTTTTACAAAGGCACTAGCTTTAAATGCAGATTCAGTCTTGGGGGTGCATCTCCAAACTCAACCAATTCAAATGCAGCCAATTTTCCAACCAGTTGATCTCTTGTAATATTTGATAAAGATCTGAATTCTTCAATAGCAGCAACCTTGTGTTTGTAAGCAGGAGGTAGGGATCTGAGAACTTTGGCAACAATCTCATCTTCATCCAAGGTTCCACCAGCACACCTAATGCCACAAACAAGCTCATTTACTTTTGGCATAAATGTGGTGATATTCTCATCTTCATTCATCTTCAGGTTTTTGAATTTTCCTTTCAAACTCTGTAGCTTGGCACATTTAACATATTTGTCTCCTTCATGCAGAAGTTCCAACTTTGCCCAAATCTCATATGCGGTTTTTAAATCCATAACATTTGTCAGCTCTACATCAGATAAGAAACTTAGTAAGGCTTCTTTAGCTTGAAGATTATCTTCAGCATCTCTAATTTCATCTACATTTGTCAAACCATTCTTTAGATGAGCATACTTCTTTGAAGTTATGGTCCAATATTGCATTCCCATACATTGCAAGTGACATTCCATGCGGCTTTTCCAAAGAGTGTAATTAGTTCCATCAAACCTCGGACTATCCTTCTTGTAGGAAGACATCTTGGATCTCCTCAAGCGGTTAAGCTCCTTTTAGAGGAACTTGGCTCTGATACCAATTGTTGGATTTATGACAGACAACTGAGAGGGGGGGTGAATCAGTTGTCACAAAACTTTCTTTTCTTTAAACACTTAAATCCATCTTGGGTTTCAACAGCATAAAAATAATTTAATCATAGAAGCACAATACAATAATTTAAGAGCAGAAACACGTTAACACATATGACACCAAGATTTTAACTTGGAAAACCCGGTTAACAACTGAGAGGGGGGTGAATCAGTTGTCACAAAACTTTCTTTACTTTAAACACTTAAATCCATCTTGTGTTTCAACAGCATAAAAATAATTTAATCATGGAAGCACAATACAATAATTCAAGAGCAGAAACACGTTAACACATATGACACCAAGATTTTAACGTGGAAAACTGGTTAAGGGAAAAACCATAGGGTGACTAACCCAAGATTGTATTCTCTGTTAAAAGAATAAGAAGAACAAAATGACACTTGCCAATTAGGTCTCATTGCCCAAGCACATTGCTCACAAGAGGCCCATTGCCTACAAGAGACACACTGTCTACAGAATGATAATATAAATATTACATACTTGAATTGGTAATTAGCATCTTCACCATGCTTGAGACAGTTCCATTTAAGCTCAACACTTCTGCTCTGCTTTTCGCTCTTCTCCTTTCTACCACACTCTCATCTTCACCATGGATCCCTTGAAATGGATTCACAACTCTTATTTATATAAGACATCGACTTTGGGATAATCATCAAAGTCAGCACAATACATACTTTATTTTATTACAGAGCAAATACACAAATATAACTTGATTTGTTACAAGATCTTCATGCATATCACCACACTGTCGGCCACACATATCTAGGAATTCAATCTTCTTAGAGGAACATGCCATGCTTCGCAGAATATCTTCAAGATCATCCACAAGATGTGTACAACATTCAATCGGCCAAGATTAGGAAGAACATCATCATCCAGAAGTAAATCTTCAATTACGAGCTCAATCTTCAATGCGAACCGCCAACATGAACTAGACACAATCTAGAGACCCCCACAAGCTTTCTTGAATCACCAAGAACATCCACACCACTTCTGCTCACTAAAATCATTCGCATCTTCATCCGGAACCTCAAGAACATTGTCTGTCATCACTGTCACATTAGAATAAATGCTTGCGGACCTCCAGACTACGAACCAGTTGAGTTGTCAATTCACATTAGCTTCCTAAACATTCCACCAAATCCACAGAACAAGATATTTTATTTCCGGATCTCACCGGACCTACCTGTGTCACCCTGTCACCTTTGAACAACTGCCAGAACCAGTTTTACTCATATGGCCATAACTTCTTCAAATCTTCATGCGGACCTCTCAAATCTTGACTGGATCATCTTTAGACAAATATCTACAAACCCTGTGATATGCATTCTCTGATCTTCATTAATCTGGGATCTTCACTTCATAGAGCTTCACTATTCTTCTTTGTTTCTGGTAGGACTAATTTTCTCTATATCCTCAACACATAGCTCATCCAATCCCTGACATCAATGCAACAAGAGTATGTTGACATTAATGACAACACCGGTTAGGCCCATACTTGCAACATTTATTTGGAGGAATGGAGCTAGGAGAAGTCCATTTTCATCTTGTGTGCATTATTTTTAGATGGTTGTTGTGAGCCATGGCCTTGGAGGCCTTGATGTTGGAGTTGCAAATTTTTACTCCTTATTGTATTTGATGTTGTGAGAAAATTTTATAGTGTAGTACTCTTTATTGTTTCAAAAAAAAAGAAGGGTGTTCATCATGTTGTTGCGCCTCCATGATTTAAAAAAAAAATGGGCAAAAGAACATATACTTGTTGTTTTGTAATAATGACATTTCTGTTTTAGTAATGTGAATTTAAACAGAAAGGAAATTTTTTTATGTGAAATACTCCTCATTGTGGCTTCAATGGTGTTTTATAGGTGGCTGTTTGTGCACATGTGTTGTTGAAAGTTTGATAGAAATGTTTTTTTTTTAATTACTGTCATTGTATATTTTAGGAAGAAAAGAAGTTAAAATGCTGATGTAGTCCCTTGAAATGGGCTTTAGAAATAAAAAGATTTGTTGTGCAACTATATTTTATGCTCATAGAAAATGCAAAAAAAAAATAGTATTATGCTCCATTATTTATGCTGTCAAAGGAAGGGAGAAATAGTAATGTTGTTTGGTTTATCCTCTCTAATATATATGTGTGTGTGTGTGTGTGTTTATACAACTGAGTTTCATTGGGTTACAAATCTATTAATATGATTTCCTGGAAGGGTAGTATATCTTTACATAATATATATATATATATATATATATATATATATATATATATATATATATATATATATATATCCTTATATATACATATTATTTAGATATATATGTTTTCTAATTTTTTTTGCATATCTTGTGTTCTGTTGAACCTGTGTAATGCTGTATATATATATGACTACATGTGGAAGAGAATAAACAAAGTATATATTTACCAAACAATATCAAGTGTTAACTGTGCTTTAAATAAATAAATAAAAGAAACCAAAAAATAGATGTTTGGCCATGGTTAGGGTTTTATGTTTTGTTTTAGTTTTTTAAAAAGAAAAAAATTGTGGGCAACGATTTCTGTTGTGTGTAAGGGTGTGGGGAGGGGGCCAAAACCCCCACCCACACCCTCCCCACCTCCTACGCCCCACCTTAAAACAAAACAGTAGAGTCTGAAACATTGGCATCATTGGCAGCGGCGCTGCCTCCTTAATCACGTTGTCTGCCCTCTGCTAAAAATGGCCATTCGGCCTTACTTCCTGTCTCTGCTTCGTTTCTTTGTAGCTACCATATGCACAAATATATATATATATGCCCTCTGGTGTTCAATTCAAACATATTTATTTCAACTCCTTAGAGTTATATTAAATTTATATATTTATTTATATATACATATATACCCTCAGATGCATATATGTATATACAAATGAATATATAGATATATAAAAAAAGGATAGATAAATGAAACCCACAATATATACATGGTAAATATACCTCTAGATTGATTCCATGGCAGCCATGTGTAACAAAACCTTCAACCTGCAAAAGAACAAAACAATGGAGGCAAACAAAACAAGAGGAAAAACAAATGAGAAGAGAAAACAAAAGAATAAGTTAGGGCAAATCCTTAAGGAAATAATAAAATAAAAATTAGGGCTTCTTGAGGAAACAAATAAAATATTGGATCTAGGGTTGAGTGGAGGATGTGAGGATTTTAGAATTGTTATTTAAAAAAAAAAATCCTTTTAATTCCTCCATGTGCACGGGAAATTATATTTCCCTCTCTTTTGCTTTTGGATCATTTTAGATTTGTTTGACTTTCTTTGGGTTTTATTTAAGTTGATTTAAATCTTTTGTGAGTTTGAATTTTATTCCTTGTGGAAATTTTTAATTAGTGGAATGGGTTGATTTTATTTTAAATGGGAAGTTTTGTTTCCCTTTGTAAGTTTTTAATGGGGCATTCCTTTTAATTATTTGTTTGTTTAAATTTAATGTGTTTGGAAACCTTTTTATTGAATTTACTTTTATTTTAATCAATTTTATCTTGGGGGAATATTTAAATCTATCCTCCTTTTTAATTATTTCAACTCGAGTTAATTAATAAATGCAATTAACGAAATTACATTTATTAACGAGCTCAAGTATTGAGTTTATTTTGGCCGTTTATTTTAATTTCGAATTTTATAATTTTGTTGATTGGTCAAGTTTATTCGACCTTGGAAATTTATTTAATTTTCCTTACGATTAATTATTTTAATTTTTGCATCAAATTCTTCTTGGAGTTTTTTATTTTTAAAATATTTATTTCAATTATTGAAAACGTGTTATGCTGTCGAAATTTTCCTAGATTTTAGGGTTTTATTTTTATGACATTTTGGTGACTTTCATTTATTCACTCCATTTTATCATGCAACCATATACCATTGGATGTGTTTTTATTTTTGATTTTATTATTGCATTAGAGTTAAGGTTTGATATCAGTTCGGTCGAAATCACCTCTTTCAACTAGGAAACTTAGGGTTTGAATTTAAACTGTTCTAACCCTAGAAGTGGCACACATCGCATCGTATAACCCCCTAGTCGACTTTCATTATGCAGGGGATTGCATAGGTAGACGCACTTCCCTGGATATGCTTGACATGTTTACACCTTATGCGTATTTCCACTGAGCACGCAAACGCGTGCGAGGGGGTTTCTAGGGACACACGGAAAAGTTTTTATATTTCGTGCCATGACCACATGGCAAATGTGGACATAACACGTGTGTTGTGTGTCGTGACCGCATGGGAAATGTGGGCATGACATTTGGTATCAGAGCCCAAGTTTAAACACTAGGCTTGTTTGGGCACATTATTATTCTACAACCTTGATTAATTTGTAATTACCTCATTTTTTGTAGGATGCCTCCTTGACAAGTTTGGCGAGTGCGTTCACTCCACACTGCATTCGCCGAGGTGCACAGTGATTCTTCAACTAAGGGTTAGGCACCGCCGGTCCCACAGATACCGCAGGCACCACTGGTACCACGGGCCCTACCTATACTAGATATTGGGCCACAGATATTGTAGGCACTACAAACAGTGTTAGATAGGCTACCACTGGCCGTAGTTGAGCCACGTGCTAAGCCCCGCGTTGATCTGCGAGAGGAGCCATGTGTGGAGCCACAAGCAGAGTCACGTGTGGAGCCCTATGTCGAGCCGTGAGAGGCACCATGTGTGGAGCCATATTTGAGATACCAGATATGACAGTGGAGGAGGTTGGATCGGCCTACAGGACCCGTAGCAGGAGCCCTCCACGTCATGCTAGGCCTGAGGAGGCAGTGCGAGTGGAGCATATTGTTCACAAGCCTTATGATTATTATGCAGATGAGCCTATCCGAGGGTGCAGAGATAGAGGAGACCATATCAGGGATTTGTTGAGGCTGAATCCACCTACATTCATCGGGACCACAGAGGGAGCCGAAGCAGAGGCCTAGCTCATCAGCTTAGATAGATGCTTCACGTTGCGTCCTTACGAGGGCAACATGAAGGAACGTGTGGTAGTCCACCTGTTGTGAGATGCAATAGCTACTTGGTGGCACACTAAGGAGTGCAAGCGCCATCTATCATTGGACACACTCACATGGGAGACTTTCATTGAGTGCTTCAATGCGCAATATTTATCAGATCACTACAGGCAGCGTCACATAGATAATTTTCACGACCTTCAGCAGAGAGGACTTACGGTTGCTCAGTATGATGGTAGATTCATCGAGTTGTCTCGATATGTGGAGTATCTCCACAATGAGAAACTCCTAGTTCATAAGTTTATCAGAGGATTAAACCATAGCATAGCAGGGCCTGTACACATGGCAGACCCCCAGACATTGAGTGATGCTGTCGAGAAGGCATACATAGCTGAGGAGATACAGGGACGAGGGTAGAGTTCACACCCTCAATTTTAGGATCATGGGCAGTAGCAGCATCAGCAGAGTTACCATAGACCACCACCACCACCTCAGAGAGGAGGATTTAGTTCCACATCCTTACCTCCTAGGCCCCCACAGCAACAGCAGCAGTAGAGATCTAGGCCACAACAAAGGGCACATGGGGGGCATAATCGAGGTTTGTAGCAGCAGGGCCCGCATAGAGATAAGAGGTAGCAGGGACCACCTGTGGGACCTGCTAGGTCACAACAGTCATACAGGGGTTCACAGGGGTCCACAGGTAGATTTGGATAGCAGAAGTCAGGTAGGACTCAGACTGGATAGGTATAGGCTCGGGGCCCATGTTATGTGTGTGGTGGAGCGGGACATCTAGCCAGAGAGTGCCCACAAGGCTTTACAGCAAGGGGACAACCTCGCGCAGGAGGATTAAAGCAGACAGTTGGAGATGTGGGTAGGTCCCACCATATGTTCACAATGGTTGATAACCGCCAGGCTAATTTTCAGGCATCAGTGATTGAGACATCAGGTATGATAGGGGGTGTCTCCATTTCTATTCTTTTTGACTCTGGTTCTACTAACACTTTCATATCTCCATCGTTAGTGGAGAGTTGCAGGCTGGTGGCCTCTAGGTAGGCCGATAGGTGGGAGGTTGAGTTGGCCACTAGGGCCAAGATGGTAGTAGACACCTTAATCTGTGACTGTGAGATATCTTTAGGACCCTTTACCATAGTTTGTGACCTTAGAGTTATGACATTAGGATCCTACGATGTGGTTTTGGGTATGGACTGGCTTGTGGCTCATCGAGCCAAGCTAGATTGTCGCCGAAAGACGATTAGCTGCTTAGACGATCATGGTACATCAGTTGAGATAGTGGGCATCTAGAAGCCCACAACAGTTCATATGATATCTGCTTAGCAGCTTAAGCACTGCATGTAGAAGGGATGCCAGATGTTTGCTATTACAGTTAGTGATAGATTAGAGGACGAGCCTGAGGCATCATTAGATGATCATCCCATCTTGTGAGAGTTTACTGATGTGTTTCCAAGAGAGTTACCAGGGATGCCACCCTGTTGTGAGGTAGAATTTCATATTGACTTAGTGCCGGGTGCCAAGCCAGTGTCTTGTGCACCCTATAAGATGACCACTCATGAGCTCACTGATCTCAAGTTGTAGCTTGAGTACTCGCTCAAGAAGGGGCACATCCGATCGAATGTTTCACCTTGGGGCACTCCGGTCATCTTCGTGAAGAAGAAGGATGGGTCTCTTCGACTATGCATGGATTATAGGTAGTTGAATAAGGTGACAGTGAAGGACTGTTACCCTCTGTCCAGGATTGATGATCTCTTCGATCAGATGCAGGGAGCCAGGGTGTTCTCTAAGATTGACCTGAAGTTCAGTTACCATCAGTTGTGTATCACAGAGGCGGACATCCATAAGATCGCCTTCCGAACTCGATATGGCCACTATGATTTCACCATGGTCCCCTTCAGTTTGACGAACACCCCTGTAGTGTTCATGAGTCTCATGAACGGGGTGTTCCGTATGTACTTGGATTGGTTCATGATTATTTTTCTCAATGACATATTGATCTATTCGCGGACCGAGGAGGAGCATGAGGAGCACCTATGTTAGGTTTTACAGTGTTTGAGGGAGCATAATGTTTATGGGAACTTGCGAAGTGTGCATTTTTGAGGATAGAGGTACAGTATTTGGGGCACATCCTATCTGGGGATGGAATCTCCGTAGATCCATCAAAGATCAGGGCTATTAGAGATTGGCCAACACCCACTAGTGTGACAGAGGTCAAGAGTTTCATGGGATTAGCTGGTTATTATCATAGATTTGTTGAGGGTTTCTCTCAGATAGCTCACCCCATCACTTCCCTTTAGCAGAAAGGGAAGAGTTTTCTATGGACTGAGCAGTGTGAGAGGGCCTTTGGGGTCCTCAAGCAGCATCTTACCAGTGCTCCCATTTTAGTAGTTCCTGATCCAGCAGCAGATTTTATGGTTTGCATAGATGCATCACTTGAGGGTTTGGGAGCCGTACTTATGCAGGGTGGTAGAGTGATCACGTATGAGTCATGAAAGCTCAAGATCCATGAGTTGAACTACCCCACTCACGATTTGGAGATCGCAGCAGTGGTTCATGCTCTAGTTTGTTGGAGACATTTCTTATTGGGTCATCACTTTGAGCTTCATTCAGATCATCACAGCTATGATAGGTAAAAAATCAGGTTAATAAGATCAAGCATAGCCATGAAAACCTAACCCTACCATCATCAAAGAATCTAATCCAAATGAAACCAAAATCATGTAATTCAAGCACAATATCACCTAGATTGTGTGATTCCTTGTTTATGATATGGATTGCTTCTTCAACAATGAACAATTATGAAGATAAAAGCTGCCATGATGGATGGATGATAATGATAAAAGCTCAATGGATGCTATGGATGCTCAAGTGCTCAATATGCTCAAGATGATAATGTAGACGCTATATGAATGTTGGATAGATGTAGTATGGAATGAGAGGGTGTTTATATAGAATTCAACCAAAATCAATCAACGATGGAGATTCAGTGGCTATGTGAATGGCTATGATTGAAGGATAGACATAGGTGAATGTGAAGCTGACAAGTGGAGAGAAGATAGGGCTCATGTGTGCTTGTGTACATAAAAAAGTACATGTGAAAGATATTAAATAAAAGGATGTAGTACCACTTATCTTTTTAAATAAAAGAGGCACACATGTCGGCTCATGAGATAAATGATAAGATAAATTAATTAAATAAATAAAATTTATTTAATTAATTGGAAAGTGGGTTTATGAAAGGAATCTTTAATTAATTAAATAAAATTTGTTTAATTAAAAATAGATAGAATGAAGATAATTAAATAATTAAAGATTGTTTAATTATAGGTTAGAAGAAATAGCTAATGAATTAATTAAATAAATATAAATTTATTTAATTAATAGAAGAAATAGATGTGTTGGGGATATTGCTCAAGTGTGTTAGATAAATGCAGATGAATATTTTGAATGCTAATGATAAATAGGTCAATTTTGGGTGTCTACATTTTGCCCATCTTTGATACAATGTTCAATAGAGCGTTGTGTCAAAGAAGATAGGATAATTCGCTTGATAAACAAGATGATGCCCCAGTGTAACTGGCAGGTGATGCCCCCTCGAGAGGTAAGCCAGGCTAACTAGGAAGGGCTGGGTTGGCTCACGATAGAAGAGAAGCCAGGATGGAAGGTTGACATGAAGAAAATGGGGGTTGGGAGGGAGCAAATGGGATGATGCAGATGAAAATAGGCTTTGGCATAGAAGAATTAGGGTTTGGATAGGGCTATAAGTAGGTTCTGTAAGGGCAAATAGGCTCATTTGTGCTCAGAAAACTATAGAGATCAAGAGCTTCTTAGAGTTGGTGTGCGATGAGAGTTGGAGAGCTATCAGGATGGTGATTCCACGCAGAGATCATCGTGCCAAGCAAGTAAGGACACATGGGCGACCAGAGGGATCAGATGTACCGGTATGTATCAAAAATTTTGCTAAAAGCGTGATTTTGATAGGCTAGAAGCGTCATAAATGCACACATGTCACCATAAGCGACTAGGTCTTAGGTTAGGTAGTTCAGGTTGCTTGTGTAGGAAAATAGGTCTCTTTTAGGCGCGGCTTGGTCGCATATAGAAAAACTAGGTCACTTATAGTCAGCTAGACAATGTAGAGGTAAAATACACATATAGATAGGAAGACGTCGCTTATGGGCAAAAAGTAGGCGCATAGGGAAAGGCAGCTCACTTAGAAAGAAAAAATGCTCGCTTAGAGGATATAGCTCACTTATGGGCGAAAGATAGGTACATGTAGAAGTTCGGCTCACATTTAGTCCAACAGTGATCGCATATGATCGATAGATAAGCGCATATGGTAAAAGAGGTCGCTTTTGATCAGCAGATAGGCGCATATAGAAATATGAACCACTTATGGTAGATAGAGGCTAGGATAGCAATAAATGATCAAATTTTGATACATTGAAGTACCACAAGGGACTAACATGATGAATGAAATGATTTAGGATATACTACTACCTTTGTTATCATGGGAGCCACATCCTAGGGATTTATAGTTGGTGAGATTGCTAGATGCAGAGGAGCGGCTAGTGTTAGAGATCCTTGGATTAGAGCATGTATCAAAATTGGAGCCAGTGTAGGCACACCGAGGATTGATGATAGCGATGATGGAGCGATGGATGAGTGAGCATAGTTCTTTCTTGTTGCCGAAAGGAGAGGCTACTATCACACTAGAGGATGTGTTTCAGATTCTGCGGATTCCTATAGATGGGGATCGAATTGATTATGATCCTGATATGGGTCCAGTTGTATTTAGGAGACTGTTTGGGACACCAGACATTGGAGTAGAGGGCTCAGAGATTCTGATGGCGAGGATGGAGGAGCTATGTGATAGACTGCAGTGAGTGGTAGTGGTGATTATCAGATGGCTAGTGGGAGATAGACAAGAGAGAGGCTTTCCAGTAGGATGGGGGACAGTGATGGAGGGGATGTTCTCTTATGGTACGAGATATGCATGGGGGGAGTGTGTACTTGGACAAGTCTATCATTTTCTACATGATTGTGAGCATATGTTTGGAGCTAGTATGTCGGCAGGAGTTACAGTGTTGCATGTACGGGCTTATGAGCATATTCCAGTGACGAGGCCAAAGGGATGGGTGGCTAGAGCAGCATGAGAGCCTTATGCAAGGATGTATAGAGGAGCTTTGAAATACCAGCAGCGTAGAGGAGTAGAATATTGGCGGAGGAGGTTGGATGAGGTGGATAGCTTTGTATGGAGACCATGGCTAGGATGAGAGAGATGCGATGAGGAGGATACAGAGCTTGTCTATGCTAGGCAAGCGAGGTATATTTTTGGACGTGACATATACATTATAGAGCGCTATTTACCAGAGAAGGTTTTGAGACAGTTTGGGTTGCTACAGGCAGTACCAGTTGGTGATGCCATTTTTGGGAGGACTAGACAAGAGGTGTTTGATTGGGGGCCAGAGGTTGTGGTTGACATGGCTTTGGCGGAGAGAGATCGGCTATAGCCAGTTGTATGGTAGTGGGGATAGGGTCCTGCAGATCTAGGGAAGCTACCAAACTATGATGCATATTGGGTGACAGCTAGACCGACACGGCTGACGCGGGTTGGTGAGATAGGGGAGATAGGGATGGAGAGACCTGTCAGGAGGAGGTGACGACGGGCTCCACCAGCGCAGGCTGTTGTACCAGCAGCACCAGGGATACAGATGCAGGGACAGGTGCTAGGACAGTCTCAGATACTTGCACAGCCTCAGGGGTAGATATTGTTGGGTGATGATGTTGGGATTCAACAGCTGCGGTGGAGGATCAGAGAGGAGAGGAGATGGAGGCAGTGAGTGCATATGAGATTGAGGAGGGTGGAGATAGATAGGCACCAGGTAGTGATTGGCTTGCAGCATGCTAGAGCTCAGGCTCAGACATACTAGGCTAAGTTATAGTTAAGAGTGCAGGCTGGAGATGGACAGGATGATGGTGCACTTGCTAGGGTGACAAGGGAGAGAGATATGGCTAGACAGAGTGAGCAGATGATGAGGTTAGAGCGAGATACAGCTGTACAACAGGTGCAAGCGATGAGAGCAGAGAGAGATGGTCTGCGGGTAGAGAGAGATACGACTGTGCTACAGCTACAAGGGATGACTAGTGAGTAGGATAGAGCAGTGACTGCATTAGGTATAGATGGAGCGATGATGTATTTGGCCACAGTTGACACAAGTACAAGCAGAGCTGCGGAGAGTACAGGGTGAGGCTGAGTACTATAGAGGCTTATACTATGGGGCTGTGCCAACAGAGCAGGGGTAGCCTAGCTTCAGGAGCAAGTCAGGGGCTTTAGGTTCACAGAGGTTAGGTGGATCTCGATTAGTAGCCTCAGTGATGGGGCCACCGAGAGATAGGGGACCAGGTGTAGGACCCAGTTGTGGTGGTCAGGGCGAGGGAGCTGCCAGTGGTCACTAGGGCTACCTTGTTTATATTGTATCATGATGAGGCCTAGAGCCGATTGTACATACATTCTTTATGGCTCAGCTTGTATATGTAGACACTTGTATATTGAAACACACACGCGCACACACACACACACACACACACACACACACACACATATATATATATGATGGAGTAGTGTTGATCTTTATGATGTTGTAATGGATGCACTGTTGGTATTATGATGATTATACATGTTATATTTGTATGTTCATGGATTATGTAAAGATTTTAATGCAAATGATATGAATGGACATGGTATGATAATGATATGATATGGATGTATGCATATAAATAAATGGTAATGAGATGATATATGATGAAATTATGTATGTCTAACACACTTGTTTTTGTAGGATAGGAGATGTGGATGAAGGACAATGGAAATGATTGGTCTTGGTTGAGGACTATATAGGCGAATAATAGGATGAATAGATGGGATGATGGGCAACTTTTTAAGTAATTGTTCAAAATGAAAAGAAATGCAATCCTTATGTTTGATATAGCATGTGGATGTTATGCACCAGGGTATAGAAGACCAAGGTGTCGAGATATCCAATGCGCAACTAGCATGCTACAATCTTGTCTGAATGCATGAGGTCAAAATGTTGAGCCAACATACACAAGATATGAATAACAACTAGTGTTTTGAGATGGACTTTGATGCTACAAGCAATGGTTTGAACTTATCTCCACTACACATAGTGATAGCTTGCTGGTTATATGTATGGAACTAGTCTTGACATAGAATAGTCTCAAGTGCATAAGAGACTGTTTAGCTTCTCAGATGCTAGAGATATTGATATGTAAGATGCTAATCCCAACACGTACAAGATACCAATACGCTTAGGAAGAGAATAAGATCATCCCGCAAACACGGCATATGAAAGCAATATGACCATGCCACATTTCTTATTGCATCGCAATTTACCAAGATATGATAGATCAAGGCAATCTTGATTAGGCATAGAAAAGGGACAAAAGATAAATCAAAAGATAAAACAAAAGATACTGTCATCACATTCTCTTGCTAAATTTAGGTGTTCTTAGATGGATTTAAGCTAGCGCCTTGTTGAGAGGAAAGCTGCATCCTATTGAAGGCTAAAGATGTTGATAAACTGCTATAGCAAATGTTGGCTTAAGGCATGCAGACATATAGCTTCTGGCTTATTCTTGATTGGTTAAAGTGCTTGAGCTTTTAGTATACACATAGTTTGTTTCCTACTTGAGCTGATCAAAGAGAAGAAGATGGAGGATGAAAGAAGATGAAGAAGATGGGGTGGATTAGGTGGATGGGAAATGGATTAGGTGGATAATGGATTAGGATGAGTGAAGGTTGACACAAGGATAGATGGAAGGCTCATGGATTATGTCAGACTTAGGATAAAAGGCTTATGCAAAAGCATGGACCATAGGAAGGTGATGGGGAGATATGTAGGATAATGGATGAAGGATAGAGATATAGAGGTATGTGAAAATGTGGGATGGGATGAAACCATGACCAATGGTTGCACACACCGGGTAGAACATTGAAGCTTTAGATGGAAAGGTTAGTGTAGGGAGTGATGTGGATGTTTGCTTAGAGGATGGGTGATGAAGTGATTTAGGAACCCACATATACTTAGTATTTTTATGATTTTTGCTTTGCTTGTGGGATTTTTAAATGGAATGGGATGTTTGAAAGGAATTAGAATGGAAATGAAAGAAAATGGTTGGGATTCTTGAAGGATGGATAAAGATGCCTCAATCAATTGGCTTGCTTGTTTGCTTAGGGACCCAGACCATTTGGGGCGTAGGCCATTCTTGTGGATTTATAGGCTCAGCTCGCTTTTTAGATGTGCTAGGCTGTGATTCTTTGCTTTGATGCCCCAAGGCATGAGAATCTTTAGGATTCTTGATAGGATTTTTAGCTTTAGAGGTAGATGCATCCAAATTTTTATTTTTGAATCCCTTGGATTTGATGGAAGAGGGGTTCGCGAAATGAATGGAAGCTTTATGCTTAGACAGTATGTGCCTTTGTTGGTCATGATTAGGAATGTGATGGTGATGATGGATAAATGGATAATTAGGCGTTGGTAGTAATGGAGGTGACGAAAATGGAGGGATATTAGGGGTTGGGAGTAGTGGAGGTAAATTAGATGGCAAAAGATGTACAGTCACATGCTTTTGCAAGTTATAGGATGGTGGAAGTGGAGGATATGGAAATAAAGTTGATGGTGGGAGTTTAGGAGTTGGAAGAAGCAGAGGTAAATTGGATGGTGGAAGATGTACGGTCTCATGTTGATGGGGTTTAGGATGGGGTTTTTGATGAGAAATGGTGGACTTGGGATGGATGGAGGAATTACCAAAATCTTTAGCTTGAGGAGTCTGGTGTTTGAAATTAGGACTAGGAGTGCTTGGAGAACTAGACTTGAGTTCATCATTAGATGGAGATGAAGGGGTTGCGGAAAGCATGAAGATGGAGGATCCCAGAAAAAGGTTGATGATATGAAGGGAGTCATTGATGGTATCCAAATTAGAAGTCTCTCCTGCCGAGGAAGGTCTGGCATCAATATCAGAAATACACTTAATGTCTTTGGGTCGCGGTACCTCCAGCTGATAACCAAGGCCTTGCTTATTAAACTTCTTAGACACAATGATGGGTTCAATAGGTCCTTGTTCATGTGATCCCAATCTACCATGTTCTTTATAGCCCATGTTCTTTATGATGCAGAACCCATTGTTGTATCTCTCTACTTCCAGTTGGACTTGGTTGTTTTCATCAAAGAATATCCAAGAGTCTATATCATCAATGTCTTCGTCATCTAGGAATCTACCTTTAAGGAATACTGTAGGTGGAGCTTTGATGATAGCGAGGGCTGAAGTTAGTTTGGCTGTAGAAGGTTTACCATAGGATTTAGGAGATAATGGAAGGGTGCCTACACAACAAGAGTCTTGCAGTGTGTATTCACCAGGGCCATGTTCGGTGTACTTGATACAGAGATTGGAAGTGGTTTTGCTAGATGATGGCTTGAGTAGGTCAGATGGATCTACATAGGATGAAGATGGATATGCTTCAGTGTTGATAGGAATACAGTTCAGACTCTAATATTTAGCTTGAAGGGCATGAAAAAATTCAAATGGATTGGGATCAGCTTGGATAGTAACCTCAACACCATTGTGTGGAAATTTAAGACATTGATGGTATGTGGAAGGAACTGCCTTGAGGGCATGTATCCATGGATGACCAAGGATGATGTTATAAGGAAGATCAATATCAAGGACTTGACAACGAGTTTTTGTAGTGACTGGCCCAACTTGGATAGGCAAGAAAATAATCCCTTCAGTATCTCGCTCGGCATCATCATATGCTCTGATAGTGTTACCTTTTGAGTCGCCCTTGTTTATTTATGTATCGGTAATATTTCTTGAACAAAAGCCGGTTTATCGTGCTATATTTCCGGTCATACCCTTGTTTCGTAAATCGGCTCTTGGTCCTTCAATTTTTACCCGTGCGTCGCCTTTGTAAACAAAGTTACTTAAGCTTTGAACCTTTGAACCCGAACCATTTTCAAAGTCAAAGGTTCAATGGTTCAATGTGTCTGAAGTGTCATATAAAGCAAGTTGTCTTGTGTTTGCCTCAAGCGTCTTGGAACTTTCAGGTTGAACTCGAACCTTTCGCATGAACTCTTCGGTGAGGTTCAAGGTTCGATATTCATAGCCTTTTCATCCATCGGGTCGCGCAGTTGCCTTATATCATGTGTCGTTGAACCTTCCGCTTGAACTCTTCCGCGGGGTTCAATAGTTCAAAGTTCAAAGAGTTCACTGTTTCATAATTCGGGGCCTTATACTAGAAGCCGCGTAACTTTCTGTCGGTCTATATAACCCTTGTGTCGTTGAACCTTCATATTGAACCATGTCTTCCCAAGTTCAATGGTTCATAAGCCAAGTCCTTGTTTCCGTAAGATAGTTTTTCGACCCAATACATAAGGTCCAGTTGGCATGTTTTGAACCTTCATATTGAACCACCGCGTTGAACCATGTCCCAAAGGTTCAATGGTTCAATGGTTCAATGGTTCGAGGATTTGATAAATTTGGTCCCATTTGCTCCCGCGGTTTTCCAAGCCAAATTTAGCGGGAAAGTTGGAGGAGATTTTGTCAGAAACTCATCATAAAAGCGAGAGCTCTAATTTAACAGAGGCTACGGATAATTATTGTACCTCATGATGGCGCGTGAACATTACTTGCTATTAATGAACAAATCAGAGTTCACGTCTCTTCAAATATTTATGGCACGTATTGTTCCGAGCAACAATCATTCATTCTGGTAAGTGCCATTATTAACCAAGAACAAACCAATTTTAGCAAGTAATCATACTGTGCGACGCGGAGAAGAATAGTGCTGGAAGTGTAAGGCTCTCATTTTTTTTTCAAGTTTTCGCAGTGAATTCAAATTTCTTGAAGGTGAGTTCTGTTTCCCCTGTACTATTCCGAATTCTTATACTGGAAAGAAGAGCCCCTGGAATTTCTGTTATTTTCAAATTTCGAATTGCTATATCATAGTCTTCCAAATATGTCTTTGAAGTCTACATGTTTGGGGGATGAACACGGCCCCAGTCTTATTTATTCTCACTCAGAATTTGGGGATACTGCTTTGGTTCAATATGACTTAGAGGAATTCATAGGAAGAACTAGAAATCCTATCCAAACCCCCTCCATGAAGAAAATTGTGGACAGTGGTTTAGTTGAAGCCACAACCTTTCCTCAAGCTATATTCTGCCCCGAATTGGTTCAAGAGTGTATAAACAGATATGATCCCCAACACAGGTGTGTCAGAAAAGCAAACGGGGATGTGTTATTTCACGTTGACAGAGAAACCCTCATGTCTGTGATGAAGATACCGCATAAGGAGGCGTATTCTAATCTTGACATTACTTCCTCCAATGGGTATTTCTCAGAAAAGAGACCAACGTACAGAAGTGTGATAGCAAGAAATTGGCTGCTAAAATTTCAAAAAGGCGGTTCAAGGCTACCCAGACCCCTTACTAGAGATCATTTAATACAGGAAGTAAGGGATATTGTGGTGTTATTGAACAGATTGAGAGGCAATCAACATGCCTATTACTGGGAAGACTGGATGTATTTTTTTATACAAGTCGTCCTTCAGGGTGAACAATACTTGGATTGGGCTGAGATAATAGCTGACTGTCTACATCAGAGTTTAAATAATCGTCTGGGCAACAGGGATTTCTTTATGTCTTCTTATCTGTTTTACTGTTTAGCATCCACAAGAGATTGGTTTGACTTGCCTCATGAGCCTTTAGATGAGAGCAGCAAAATTTATCAATATTACTCACAGTTGCAAAGAAAAAATTGTTATGAAAATTACAAGAGGATCAATGATGTCTTCACCGGGAAGATGACCTATGAATTGACAGGCAACCCAGGTAAGAGAATGACCAGTGAAGCAATGCAGCTAATCAGTATCTACGGTAGCTTTTTCATCCAATTCTCTGAGTTCACTTATATCAGAGTTGGGGGATTTGATGGTGAACCAATGAAGTTGCCTAGATATGTATTTGATCGTTTTGTACTAATGGAGGTATGTTGACAATTGGCACATGTTGATAAAAAATTCCCATCAAACAGGGGTTGTGGTATTTCTTTTCCTGTTGAACTTGGGCATTATTCATGCCTATCAACTTCTGATGCTTTAAATCTGGAGGTGAACCTCAAGAGGTTCAATTTTCAATTCTTCACTGCTAGGGCCAAATTCGACAGTAAAAGTTTTGTTAAAGATAACTTAGATTCTGGAACAGGGCACTCACACCTTCCTAAGCTGGAGGATTATTGGATGGATTGTCCAGATGAATTTGAAGTTAGGAGAAGGTTATGGTGCAGATTTTCTTTAAGGCAAATAATTACCTTTAATTTAGACATGGACATTTCTGGAATTCTTGTTGATGATGAAGAAGTGGTTGATCCACAATTTGAGAAGGTGGAGCACTTACCCATTCCAGAGGTGGACTGGAGCAAGAGGGAGGAGGACAGGATTGAAATTAAGACCCTCCCGGTGATAAGGAGGACTGAAAAATGGTTGAGAGAAAAGAGGCAACAGGGGTCTCAAAATAACAATGTTCAACAATTATCTTCAGTGGTTGCATCACCGCTTCCCCTGGATCCTTCTAATCAACCTCTTGCTATCTGTGGTGCAGGTGCTTCCGAGCCATCACCTGAGAAGAGCCCTGTCACCAAGAAATCCAGAAGGGTCCTCACAGATATTCTGCCTTCTCGTGTCACCAGACTGAGAACCAAAGGGAAAAGGAAGAAGCTAGTTTCTGAAACAATAATTGTCGACTTAAATTCAGAGGAAGAAGCAGAGGACCCTATGGGGGACAAAGAGCCAAGCCCGAATAGAACAGAAACAGTTGACACCGGTTCACAGTCAGAGATCTTTCTAGACGTCCCTGAGGTGTTGATGATTTCAAATGAACCTTCTGACGGAGAGAAGCCCAGGAAGACAGTCTCGGACCCTGCACCGAAATGGCTGGAAAGCTCTATATCTGACAAAAAGAAGGTGATTCCTTTTGTTCTCCCTCTGGAAGACATGGTAAGTAAATGTCTGGGGAAGACCCCCAAGTCCAAGAGACTTAAAACAGTGTCCAGGATAGATGTTGACCCAAGCACTGGTAACTGGAGTGCAGAAATAGCCAAGCCAGTGACCGAGGGAGAGGTTCAAGATCCTACAGTGCATGACTTCACTGTGGAGAAGATAGATCTCGGTACTGCCTCCAGAGCTGCAGATGTACACCATCTCGAAGCTTCCACTAAAAGAATGGTCAATCGAACGATGAAAGATGAAAAGGACAAAAGAGAGTTAAAACAAGCTCTGCATGCAATGGAAGAATATATCGAAGCCATTAACAATCCTAACCCACAACCAATCTCACAAGTTCCCTTGTCTTTCGACCCAAAGTCACCCGTCAACCAGAAAATGTTAGATCAAGTTCATAGGAGCAAAATGGTCTCAAAAACATTTGATAGCTGGTTAGACAGCATTGAACAAAAAGGAACTGAGTATATTCATGAACTTAAAGGCATATATGACCTGACTGCTACTACCATTGAAGATCTTAAAGCACAGGTTGCTATCTGGGCTAAGGACGAAGGCAAGTGGACCAGTGTGACGAACCAAATAGAGGAATTTCAAAAATATGGGCTGGAGAAGTTTTTGGCAGAGATGAAACTGACTGGTGTGGATGAGGATTTATTGTATGTAAACAAAAAGAATATTGAATGGAGGAACTCCATATCTCGACAAGGACGCTTTGAAGTCTCAAAGCTAATTAAGGAGATAACGGACTTCACTCAGTCATTGCAACATGATTTACAATGTATTGATGTGAAATACTTGAAGGATGATGGAAAGCCTGTAGAAGATGTTGAAGCAGTAGTCCAATCCTTCAGAGATAAAATCCGCTTTGTTAAAGAAAATGATAATATTCTGATTGAGGATTTCTCCAGAGTTTCTAAAGTCGAATCCCTGCTCTACCTCTGCAACGACGCACTCCCTGAACACAAGGAAAAATTTGGGAAAATGCGAAGGGAAAAGGAGGTCTGGAAATTGAGGATGAAGCATATAGGCATACCAAACTTTCCTAAAATTCAGGAGTTCGTGGCTGCCTTTCAGGAGTGGAGAACCCAGCATGCTTCCCAGGCTCTCGACAGCAAATCAGGGGATGCTGATTAATCGCCCCAGTCATAACCTCATTAGCTCTTTCTTTTTCAGTCCCTTAATTTATGTTATTTCTGGCAACTTTGATCTTTTATAATCAGTTGTTAAAACTAAATCCCGTATGGATCAGAGTGATGTTAACTCTGGGTTTAATTTGCTCGAGGACATGGTTAAGGCTTTCATATATATATGTTTTTCAGAATTTTTAAAAGAGGATAGAAGTTAGAGAAAGAAAGGAGGAAGGGATTTGCAGAAAAACTGTGTTTATTTTTTTACATTATATGATGATTGTTTGAGTAAATTTTCATCTGTGAATGAGAAGAGGAACGATTGCTGCTTATTTGGATCTGTGTGTCTAAATGTGTGAAATTTGATTTTCTGTGAGAAATCTTCTTTTACCTGGTAATTGCTCTTTGTTTGAACAACCCATCATATGTGTTATTTTCCTTACTAGTTCAGCAAGTTTGTATAAATATATTCATGTATTCGAATGTATTAAAATAGAATCCGTGCATTCTATCCTGCTGCTGTGTGAATTTATCGCATTCATGACATGGCTATGTATGGATGTTAGTCAGCCTTAGGCGTTTTCTGGTTAAAAATGCATTTAGTTAGCTGAATAAGCTAAAATTCATTGAAAATCATAAAGGGAGCTGTACCTAAATTCAGAGGGGAACTAATTCAAAAGGTTCACCCATTTGTTGTTTAACTCATTTGTTCTTGAAAGAAGGGTATAGAGTCAGAATAAGTAATTTTCAGAATAAGGGCAAATCTGTTAACCAACAGATAGTAATAACCTTGGAGGTGTCAACATCTTTCTCAGAATATCCCAGTTGTTTGATCAATTTCAAAGAACATATGTTAAGACTAGCTCCACCATCTACCAAGATTCGTTTGATACGGCATTGTTTGACAAACACTTCATGTGGAGGGCTTTGTTGTGGGAAGGATGAATGGAGGGCTGAAGATCTTTGTCAGAAAAGGTTAAATGACAAGGGGTTGCAATGCTAGCGACCATAGATTGGAATTGTGTGATATCAATATCATTGGGAAGTTTGTCATTATTGCATTCATTGAAAAGGTTGTGTTATTGTAGAAGCAACTTGGATGTTGATGGGAGCTTTCATAGTTTGTATGTTCTTTGCATCCACAACACCATCATTGACAACATTCTTATTTTTGTTCTAAAAGTGAGACTTATCGTTGGAATTTTGAGGATAGTCTTTGTTATCGTGAAAGATCTTGATAGTTCCTTTAGCAATTAAAGCTCATTCAATGATGCTTCCTTTGGAAACAAGTTCATCAAAGGTGTTAGCACTTTACAATTGTAATTGGAATGACAGCTCGGGATGAAGATTTTGAACAAAGATGTCGAGGTGTTGTTTCTCAGGAATTTCCCATGATAGTTTGCTAGCCATATTACGCCATCATTGAGTGAATGAAGAAAAAGCTTCACCATTGCGTTGTTTATTGTTGACAAGGTCGTTCATGCTTACCTCATGGTTAATGTTAAAAGCGAAGTGTGATCGAAACTTATTGGCTAACTCTGAAAAGACTTAATTCTTGGAGGTAAATGGGAGAACCATTCAAGAGCTTGTACTACTAAGCTTCAAAGGAATAGTCTCAAAATATATGTATCATCATAAGCAACATCGAGACATGCCACAAAGAATGCTCTAAGATGGTCTTCCAGATTTCCTTTTCCTTTGTACTTTATAAATTGTGGAATTTCAAAGTGTGGTGGAAAAGGTGTCATATGAAGAGACTTGTCAAATGGATAAGCGCATATGTTTTCTAAAGAAAATGTCTTCTTGCCTTGTCCTACAGCTTGGTTGATCATTTGTGAACATCCGCTGAAGATAATTGCTGTTGTTGCAAAGGGGGTGAAATGTGGTATGATGTATATTGCGGTTGTTGTTGTGGGATATATGAATCCATGACCATTTGTTGAGGTTGCGTGCTCACAATGTATGTCAAAGGATTGGGATGTGACACATATGTGGTTGAGGATTGCTGTCCTTGAGGCACAAGCGGTGGTTGGGTATATTGTGATGAATGGGCACCAAGATTTTGCATCACATGCGAAGTGGAAGATGGATTGACACTAGTTGATGGTTGGGAAGTTAGAGTTGGATTTGTGGCATGGTAAGTGATGGAAGGATTGCTAGCTGCGAAAGAAGGATGGATACTTGGGTTTGTATTTTGGACAACATGAGGATAACGATGCATCATGTGTTGGGTGATAATAGGAAAGCCTTGGGTAGCATAAGGTGGATTGATGGTGTGTGAAGGATTGGAAGAGTATGACGGAATGGATGTAAGTTGCTTAACATAAGTGACAGTAGAGCTAGGATTAGCTTGAGAAACAATAGGAGGGTCACTCATACCAATAAGACTAACATTGGGATTATATGGTGTAATGGAGGGATTAGTGGAGATGGTGGAAAGCGTATTAGCAGTTGGTATATGAGATGTGGTATTCATATGGGATATGGTAGGTTGTGATGGTCGTGAAGCTTGGACTATTGGCATTGTTGGGATAGTTTGGGAGGCTTGCACACTATGGGATATGGGGATAGCTTGTGATGTTTGGAGCATTTGTGCTTGGGCCACATGGATAGCTTGTGTTACTTGAGGCATGGAAATGGTCATGGTAGGAGGAGGTGTATGTTGAGGAACATGGAAAGGTGGAATATTTAGATTTTGTGACATGAGAGGAAGCACATTGGTTGGTATTATCAAAGGTTCTAGAGTGTGCCCCGAGCATGGTGGATCAAATGAAGTAACAATAGGAAATGAAAGAGATGTGGTGGAAGAAAGAGCTTGTGATATGGTAGGGGATGGTGTGACTATAGCAGATGGTCCCTTTGCAACAACAACGGGAGTGTTTGGATCGTGCTCTCAAAATCTCTTGGTAATTTAGCGCCCATGTGAGCAAGTTGCAAGAAGTAGTGATTAGGCTCAGATAAAACAAGTCTCTCAACTTGATCCCACACATGGGTGTCCTAAAATTTTGATAAGTCTTCTTGGGATTGTTCTTCAAAAGTCTCAAAAAATGTTTGAGGTTGCACTTGTTGTGAAGATGACTCTCCAATGGTATACCCATGAGGCGTAAACATATGAGGAGGCATACCAGTCGTGAATTGAGTTGCGTCTTTAAGGGGTGTTGATCTAGATTGTTGTATCTTAGTTCCCATGTCAGCTTGCAATTTAGCTTCCATTTCAACTCACAATTTGGCTTCCATTTCAGCTCTATATTGACTCCTAGTTTGAGGCATGATGTTGATGTTGAAAACTGAAGTTTAGCTTATCAAAGTCTTGAGACCCAAAAGAAAGGTGATAGTTTGCTAGTTTGTTGGTTGCTGGTTGCTTTGTTACTAGTTTGTTTGGTTGATTGGTTTGCTTGGTTGATTTGTTGTTGGCTGGTTTTCCCTAGAGAATAGCTCACACACTCAAGGGAAAAGTTGTTTGCTAAAGGTTGCTATGTTGTTGATGTTTGCTGAAGCTGAAGCTAATGTTTTGCTGATGGATCAAAACGATTGGTTTGATGTTTGGTTTGTTGGTTTGGGATCTCAAAAAGATGAAAAGCTGATAAAATACGATTGGTTGGTAAGCTCAAAATAGGAGACAAAATCCAGGTATAAGCTAATGACTAAAGACAAGTCTGAAAGCTAATGCTGAAGTTGAGCAAGCTGGATTTGTGGCTAATTCGACTGAGTCACTAAGATTTGTTGGTATTAGACCATAGGCGATCTAATTTTTCACAGGTGATAACTGTTGGCTCAAAAGAGATTTACGGCTAATTGGAAGCGATGCATGTTAGGCCAAAGGTGACAGACTGTTGTTTAAAGGTGAACTGATTTAGACATAAAGCAGCTGACTATTGTTTAAATGTGACTCTGTTTAGGCTAAAAGTGGCTAACTGCGGTTTAAAAGTGATTTTGTTCAGGCAAAAAGTGGCTAACTAGTGTTTAAAAGCGATTCTGTTGTTTGTATGCGGGCAGTTTAGGCTTAAAAGCAACTGTCTGTCAGGAAAGATGTCTGATTTGTGATTTTTGACAAGAAAATAGTAATTACAGTCAATCACACTCACAACAATCACAAACTTGTACAACCTAGGCTAGGAAAGGACTGTATTTGTTGAATCCCCTGGCCATGCTTATTCAAAGCGGATAGCTTCAGGATCTTGGTAGCACTGGCTCCCCTCCACGGTACACATTTCTCACGTGTACCAAGATCTGGGTTTCTTGTAAGGCCTATCCCTCACCAAACCTTAGGATTCTCCCTGCTATCTCTTCTAAGAACCATGTGAATCGAGGTGACTTCAAAGGTCCCACCTTTTTCATCAACAAATAGAGGGTTTTTGGCTACTACACAAAGTTGCTAATAAGGGCATCCGTTCTGGTGGCTATACGTGTGGCAGCGCTACTCTCTATTATGGAGTCTCCTAGCCTTCAAGGGTTATGCCTTGGAGGGTTTTGGGGGAGGTTGGCTGTCGGTATAATACAACAACACCCGTTGTTTGTGGCTTTCAACACAAACACTTTTCTTATATAGCAGTTCGGAAGGACTTGACTTTAGCCTGTTACTGCTTGGGTCGAATCTCTTTTCACACCGGGAAGGTAGGCCCTCTAAAGATAATAACAAGTTCTCATGCACCCAAGATCCATTTGATAGGCAAGGGGAGAGGATACTTTTGTTATTAAATTTGGGTTACAAACAATCACATGCAAGCAACCAAAAAAAGATAAATCAAGTACGGAGCAAGCAATGATTCATTTTAAGCACCAAGCCCAAATGTTCCTAATTTAGTGAAAACCACAAGTCTTGGACCGATTGAAGTTGCAATAGATATGTTAGTAGTTTGATAACCTCCTTTTCTTAGACAATCGATAAGATGCTACACACACACCCAATTAGTAGCCAAGAAAAACAAACTGCAAATGATACAGACTGAAAACGACATAGTTTACCAGAGGCGATCTACTGTCGGTCAAAAGCGATCTCTATTCTGTCACAGGTGGAATCTTACAGGTCATAAGCAATGTCGAGAGCACCAGATGTGAATTGTTAATGGTCACAAGTGATGTGAAAAAGAAATAAGTGACTAGTTACGGCTCATAAGCGACCTGGATTTGCAAAAGAAAATAGTATGCAACAAAAACCCTAGTTTTGCAATAAGCGACATGGTTAGCTAAAAGTGATCACTGTCAGATCAAAAGTGATTCAACTAAATGCAAAAGCAGCCACTGTTAGTATAAAAGTGATGCAGAATAAATAAAAAGCAATCACTTTTAGTATAAAAGTGATCCAGAAAATGCTACAGGCAGCAGATTTCATCTCAGAGGCGATGCAGGTATGCAGACAGTGACAGTTTTTTTCTCAAAAGTGACTGGAACTTGCCGTACACGCTCTGTAAATTTGATCTTTATAAAAACAACTTCAAACAGCAAAGTTAATCAAGGACGTGGGTCCCACCAGGCGTGCCAAAATGTGATAGGTAAAAAATCAGGTTAATAAGATCAAGCATAGCCATGAATACCTAACCTTACCATCATTAAAGAATCTAATCCAAATGAAACTAAAAGCATGCAATTCAAGCACAATATCACCTAGATTGTGTGATTCCTTGTTTATGATGTGGATTGTTTCTTCAACAATGAACAATTATGAAGATAAAAGCTACCATGATGGATGGATGCTATGGATGCTCAAGTGTTCAATATGCTCAAGATGATAATGTAGATGCTATATGAATGCTGGATAGATGTAGTATGGAATGAGAGGGTGTTTATATAGAACTCAACCAAAATCAATCAATGGTGGAGATTCGGTGGCTATGTGAATGGCTAAGATTGAAGGATAGACATAGGTGAATTTGAAGATTACAAGTGGAGAGAAGATAGGGCTCATGTGTGCTTGTGTACATAAAAAAGTACTACATGTGAAAGATATTAAATAAAAGGATGTAGTACCACTTATCTTTTTAAATGAAAGAGGCACACATGTCGGCTCATGAGATAAATGATAAGATAAATTAATTAAATAAATAAAATTTATTTAATTAATTGGAAAGTGGGTTTATGAAAGGAATCTTTAATTAAATAAATAAAATTTATTTAATTAAAAATAGATAGAATGAAGATAATTAAATAATTAAAGATTGTTTAATTATAGCTTAGAAGAAATAACTAATGAATTAATTAAATAAATATAAATTTATTTAATTAATAGAAGAAATAGATGTGTTGGGGATATTGCTCAAGTGTGTTAGACAAATTCAGATGAATATTTTGAATGCTAATGATAAATAGGTCAATTTTGGGTGTCTACAACAGCCTTAAGTACATATTTACACAGCTGAATCTAAACACCCATCAGCGGCATTGGATGGAGTTTCTCTACGAGTACGACTTTGATGTCCACTATATCAAAGGGAAGGAGAATGTGGTTGCTGACGCATTGAGTCGGAGGTGCCACGAGATCTTGACCTTGACTCTGAGTGTGGACTTGAGAGGACGCATTATTCAGCATCTGCCTAAGGATGAGTGGTTTCTTGAGGTACAGTAGGAGATCCATTCACAGAGGGCCCTTGTGGGCAAGTTTGTAGGATACTCACTTGAGGCAGATGGGTTACTTCGTCATCGACAACATATCTATGTACCCCGCGTAGGTGACCTACGTACTATAGTGTTATCAGAGGCTCACAAAGCACCATATGCAGCACATCTGGGGGTGAAGAAGATGCATGCTGACCTACGACAGTTGTACCATTGGGTGGGTATGAGATGCGATATTACAGAGTTTATTGCTCGATGCCTTGAGTGCTAGAGGATCAAGGTCGAGCATCAACATCCAGCGGGTCTTCTGTACCCTCATGAGATACCTGAGTGGAAATGGGACACCATTTCCATGGATTTCATTGTTGGTCTTCCTATGTCTTCGCGTCGCCATGATGCCATCATGGTGATAGTCGACAAGTTGACCAAGGTGGCGCATTTCTCACTTGTACGCACAACGTACAATGCACCAGCAGTGGCGAGAGTATTCTTGGATGATATTGTGAGATTACATGGGGTACCTTGCAGCATCATTTCTGACAGGGATTTAGTGTTCACTTCAGCCTTTTGGAGGGCTTTGCAGCAGGCATTGGGCACACAGCTCAACTTTAGCTCCGCTTATCACCTGGAGACAAATGGATAGACAAAGCGGGTGAATCAAATGTTGGAGGACATGCTCTATATGTATGTTATGGACCATCAGTCTAGATGGGAGGAGTATCTGTATCTGGTTGAGTTTGCCTACAATAATGGGCACCACAGCTCGTTGGGTATGCCTCCTTTTCAGGCTTTATACGACAGACCATGTAGGACACCATTGAGTTGGGATTGGATAGAGGACAGGGTTGCCATTGGTCTAGAGTTGGTTCAGGATATGGAGCAGTAGGTCACACTGATTAGATAGAGACTTTAGGAGGCTCATGATAGACAAAAAAAGTATGCTGACGCTAAGAGACTAGATTAGATCTTCTCAGTTGGTGACAGAGTATTCCTTAGAGTGCGGCCACACAAGAGTCCAATCCATTATGGAAAGGGCTCTAAGCTCGCACCATGGTTTGTAGGACCTTTTGAGATCTTGGAGCGGATAGGACCTATAGCCTATAGTCTAGCTTTGCCACCTAGCTTTTTGTGTATCCACGATGTTTTTCATGTTTTTGTATTGAGGTAATATATTCCTAATTTATCTCATGTGTTGGATTAGAGTGCTCTACAGGTAGAAGCGGACGGGCAGTTGGTTTTGGAGCCAATTCACATATTGGCTCATCAGACGCTAGACCTTCGAGGTCGAGAGTTGGACCAGGTTAGGGTCCAGTGGGATCGTTATGACAAGGTCACAACGACTTGGGAGGATGCAGCTAGTTTGAGGGCACTCGATCCTCACCTTTTTGACGACTTCCAGGAGGAAGTTTAGTCTTAGGGGGGAGGATGTGAGGCTGATTATTTTCACTTCCCTATTTTGATCATTTTGCATTATAGTTGGTGACATTATCAGACATTTAGAGACTATTGTTCCATTATGCAGATTTAGATTATATCTCCTAATTTTGGTTTGGCATGGATTAGACATGTGGTGATTTGATTAGATCATATTTTGATGTTATGTTGATGTTAGACATGTGAGATATATATTTGATGATGATTATTGATGTGTTTTCAAGTTCATTATGTGGATTTATTATTTGATGATGATTATGAAACATTAGATAGAAAATGTAGTTTTAATTTTAATTATGATGTGAATGATTAAGTTGAATGCATTGACATGGCTTTAATTTTTGTTGCTTCGGCTATGATTATCCATGATGTGATTGATGCTTGATCTAGTTGTGTAGGTTATATTCCCAGGCCACAGGAAATTAGAGGTAGCCTTCACACATTTGTAATTCCTTGTAAAGCCGATCCATTCCCAAGAGGGATAAGGATCACGTTTGATCAGATGTTGCTTACGTGCATGCTTAATTTATTTGTTTGGCCTAGTTACCCCTTTTAAAATTGATTTATATCATGTGTTGTATATTTATATTTGATTTACACCATTTGGTATTTTTTTATTTATGGGCCATTTAAAAGTGATTTTATACCTCCCTAGGTGTCTATTAATGTCCCAAACTTACCCTAGGTGGTAACCCTAGGGTCTAGGGTTAGATTTGACTAACTAAACCCTAGGATAACTCACTTTTGGTCACTCTAAACTGGGGTTTAGTGAAAGTGACGAATTTTGAAATGGCTAAGGATGGGAGATGAGTCATGCTTTGGGAAAGACCCATCTCCCTTCCCAAAGTTTGGGGATCCCTTCACCAAGAAGACTTGGGAGGTCTTCAAGACTCCCAAGTGTGTGGGATCTCCCTCCAAGACTCTCACACACGTGTGAGAGCATCTTGGGGGGAGATGGCTCTCTTGGAGAGCAAGAGGATGCCATGTGGCATCCCTTATCCTCATGGAGGCTTGGAGGGAATTGCCACCTCTCCACTTGGTCTCTCACACATGTGTGAGAGCACAAGTGGATAAGGTGAGGGTTTGAATGGATTGGAGGGTGACACTTGTCACCCTCACACTCCTTCTCCCTTGCAAGTGGCATGGGATGAGGAAGGAGAAGGTGACAAGTGTCACCTTCTCATTCCTCAAGGCCAAATTTGAAGGCCTATTTTATCTCCTCATGGAGAGGAGTTGGGGGTTCTTTTCTTTTTGCAAGTTCTTTCTATTTTTGGAGGCTTGGAGACTTGGAGCTCTTCTTCAAACATGCTTCCATTTTTAGGGATTTTGAAGGTAAGCTCCATGGCAATAGCCATTTACCTATGCATGTTTTATTTATTTGAATGTGATGGAAATTTATGTTTGGTGTTGTTTTTTCATTTTTGTGTGGTTTGGGAGTTGGTAAGAGCACCTCCATTTGGAGGTAAGGCTCAACTCATATGGGGTAGGGGAGAGTGAACCTCGTCGAGGTCACCTCCTTATTGTGTACTATTTATAGCCTTGAGGGCATTCTAGGGTGTTTGGGAGAAGTTTGGATGGCAAGAGTGCCATGATGGTTTTGAGATTTATGGAGATATGTATATTTTTGCTATGGCTTGAGGCCTTGTGATTTTGTAGTTTTTGGATTTCTTGGGGTGACCTCTTGAGTTGAGGGGTCTACTCCCCTATCCCCTCCAAACTCATTTATTGAGTTTTGGTTATGTGTAAATCCATGGGAGTAAACCTTTGTGTGTTTGGAAAATTCCATTTGTTGTGGTGTGTGTGTGTAAAATCGTGTGAATCCTACCTCCCTAGCTTGGGGGTGACCCAATGGCGGGTCTATGGTAGGGAGGAGGGCATTCCTTCATGGCTTGGTTCCCCCATTTTTTGTGTTGTAATATTGCAGGTTTTTATTTGAAGGAATGGAGCTAGGAGAAGTCCATTTTCATCTTGTGTGCATTATTTTTAGATGGCTATTGTGAGCCATGGCCTTGGAGGCCTTGATGTTGGAGTTGCAAATTTGTACTCATTGTATTTGATGTTGTGAGAAAATTTTATAGTGTAGTACTCTTTATTGTTTCAAAAAAAGAAAAGGGTGTTCATCATGTTGTTGTTGTGCCTCCATGATTTAAAAAAAATGGGCAAAAGAACATATACTTGTTGTTTTGTAATAATGACATTTCTATTTTAGTAATGTGAATTTAAACAGAAAGGAAATTTTTTTATGTGAAATACTCCTCATTGTGGCTTCAATGGTGTTTAATAGGTGGCTGTTTGTGCATGTGTTGTTAAAAGTTTGACAGAAATGTTTTTTTTTTCATTACTGTTATTGTATATTTTAGGAAGAAAAGAAGTTAAAATGCTGATGTAGTCCCTTGAAATGGGCTTTAGAAATAAAAAGATTTGTTGTGCAACTATATTTTATTCTCATAGAAAATGCAAAAAAAAAAAATAGTATTATGCTCCATTATTTATGCTGTCAAAGGAAGGGAGAAATAGTAATGTTGTTTGGTTTATCCTCTCTCTCTCTCTATATATATATATATATATATATATATATAACTGAGTTTCATTGGGTTACAAATCTGTTAATATGATTTACTGGAAGGGTAGTATATCTTTACACACACACACATATATATACATACATACATATATATACATACATATATGTATACATATATACATACATAGAATATGTATACATATATATGTATATATATCTATGTATGTATATATGTATACATATATGTATGTATACATATATATGTATACATATATATATGTATATGTATACATATATGTATGTATATGTATACATATATGTATATATATATATACACATATCTAAATTGTTTCTGAATGCATATGGCTTATGATAGGGATGCCTCATGAGAAGGCCAATTGTTTTCTCTGCCTACAGATACTCTTTAGTTCTCTGCTGCCAACTGATCTGATTTTGCAGGTTAGATAGAAAGGCCCTGAGCTGAAATTCTCCCAAAAACAAATTGATGAAAAAGTCATTATGTTTTTCTAAAAGCAAATTATAAATAAAGAATTCACAGAGCAAGTTTTTCTGAGTAGGCGGTGAATCTTTGAAAGTTTCCAAAAATTGCTTATCATCGAGATCATAAGGAAGATTGTAAGAAATTCTGAGTAGCTTCCATCTCAAAGCTTGTCCATTTAAGAACATAGAATAGATTCTGGAAGGCTTTCTACAAGCTAATAATAATTCCCCTATTTTACATGCCTCTATTTTTGCCTCATACAGCCTGTGAAAAGATTCTTTCAACAATAATAACTCCTTCAACTGAGCATTCTCCACTCTATCTTGTCTTAAAAATTAACATCTTTCAATACATTTTCTTAACAAGGGAGGTATATGAACCTGAAACCATTTGATCCTCATAGGCTCTATTTGGATTTCTTTGGTTTCCATGTTTGGTTTGGTGTTTACCTCCTGTAGCTCCTATTCTAATTCTACTACATGACTGAGGGATGCATTTAATTCATGTTTATGTTTTTCTTGCTTTTCTAAAAAATCCTAGAGGAAGTCTGTGAGGTTATCAGTCAATCTTTTGATTTGCCCATCTTTATCAAATAGGACTACTAGTTGTCCTTGATTCTTCTCTTCAGACTGTTTCAATTGGGTTTGTAAGCTTGAGATGAATTCATCTTTCTATTGTAACTTAGTTTCCAAATCCCCTACTTTTTGCTCCAAATATTTTTGTACAAAAATCTTCTCATCATTTTGATGTACTTTATTTCTTAATTGCATAATTTCCTCTTTCAGTTTATTCAATCCAACTTCCATTTGACTATGTTCTTCATTATCTAGATTTATGTTGTAGGGTGGCTCAAAAACTTTAGTGTTCTGATCAAGCACATTTTCCTCATTAGCCTCTCCTACATGGCTTTGCTTTGTTTCATCTATATTCTCTGCTTCACCTATGTTCTTTGTTGGAGATTGTTGTTCACTCAGAAAAAATGTCTCAGTTTGATTTTTCTCCCCTGACTCCTCTTGTTCTTTCTCAGTCGAGCTAGTTTGTTTCAAGGTTTCTTCTTTGTTATCTTTCCCTAAGGTTTCAATCACACCCGACTATCTGTCATGCTTCTTTCTCTTCAGAATAGGAAGGTGTCCAAATGTGGTAGAAAAACCTATATCTACAGCCAACCTTTTACTTCTTGGAGGAGGGGATCTCTGCAACTTTTCACTAGTACAAAAAGCAGCAATAAATGACTAAAAAAACTACTAAAAATTGGTCACATGACCATTAGTTTGGTCACGTGACCATTAGTAGTTTATTGCCAGTCATTTATAAGGTGACCAAATTTATGACAACCATTTTTAGTCCTTTATTGGTTGTTTTGATTGATCAATTTGGTTGTATATTTAGTCGTTAATTTAGTCATTGATTGTTGTTAACTTATCATTTATTTAGTCATGGTAGTCATTTATTTAGTCATGGTAGTTGTTTATTTATTCATGGTAGTCATTTGTTTAGTCATGGTAGTCATTTATTTAGTCATTGTAGTCATTTATTTTAGTCATGGTAGTCATTTATTTAGTCATTTATTTTAGTCATGGTAGTCATTTATTTAGTCATTATAGTCATTTATTTTAGTCATGGTAGTCATTTATTTAGTCATGGTTTAGTCATTTATTTGGGCGAATCAGTGATTCAAGTTACAAATCAAATCTAACTTAATCCTCACAAATTTATGCATATAAACTTCAAGTATCATAGATATTCAAATGTTGAGAGAAGCACCATGAAATGAAGACTAAAATGCTTGAACAAATATGATTGATCAGACACAAACAGATCACAAAGAGCCACAACACAATATTTATGAGTGGAAAAAAAATTACTTCATTAAGCCTCACTAGCAAATCAAAACCGCACCGGTTACATTCAATGTCTCACTTGACAACTGCCTCACTAGCTGTTTTACATCATTTATTGAAGAATTGAAGAATTCAAAAAGGCATAAAAATAGAGAATCACTCTTTATCAATGAATTTCTTTTCTTGAAAGTTTCATTTGGATTTGAAACTCAAGAACCTTTACTTCTACACCTACAATCCAAGTCTGGAAAACATTTTCTATTAAATCCACCTACAAAATAAGCATCTCACTTGTCAGATTTATATTTGCATGAATCCCAAAATTTTGATCAAACTGTAAAAAATTAAATAAGATCACTATAAAATATAGATCTGATCTACAATTTACTTTAAAGTTAATAGAGGTCCAAACACAGAGGGAGAAAAAACATATAAATATATACACATAGATACAAATATATATATTTCTATATAAAATATTTTACCTGTTGTAAGGGCTTTTATTATTCCATCTTTACGGCTCTTGAAATCTTTAAATACTTCTTCCACAATGCACGGATTGTATTGTCCTGAACCACCTTCCATCTCTTATATTGAACTCAACTTACTAAATTAAACCAAACTAAAACCTAGAGCAAAAATACAAAGGCCCCTGAAATTACTGCGAGATGATTTTAACAACTTTCCAAAACATTCATGGGCCGATAAATCCTTGTGACTTAAGAATGAAGAGCTTTGTGGGGCTGTGCAAGCAGAGGCAGGAGATTTTATTGACTCGGAGGCACCTGTAAAATTTTAGGCGAAGAAATTCAAAGGCATAAATAGTAGGGTGGGAATAAATGTTTTTAAGGATACCAGGGTCACATTGGAACCACGGTTGGGGCACAAGGAATCAAATGCCCTACTTTCAACTTCCTTCCCATTGCCGACAATAAAATGTCAGCAATTGAATACTGAGCCGCAAGTCTGGTGATGCCCTCGGCCCCAATCTGTTTCATCATCTTCTGGTTCTCAAAGTATCCTACATAACTTGAGCACACATCATCTCCTAGATTAATATACAGACAAGGAACCCACAATTGGAGACTGTAGAAAGATTTGTAGGATTTGTTTCAGGCGCGGCTGTTTTGGAGTGCCATAGCCAGACCCACTGTGACCATGCTACGGGCAAGATGAAACCGACGCTTTAAATTCTTGTCTGAAATCCTCTCCACCGGTGAAATAAAGGGTAGGTTGAAAAGATGGGCCTGTAAAACTACGTGCTCCATGGCTTATCAACAAATTGAGAGCTTAAGCTCACCAACCCGCTGCAACCAAACTCGATTGTGCTCCAATCATTCGCAACAAGAAAGAGAAGCTAGGACTGAGAAGAGTAATTAGGGTTTTGAGCCTTTCCAAGTTAGGGTTTACCTTTAGGGTGAGTGAACCTTTGGGTTGGGGAGGAGTGGATAGGACAGGATTAAGAGGAATAGGACCGGGTCGGGTTTCAATGGGTACCAAAAGTGAAATGGAGGCTTTTAATTTTGGCGCCCATATGATTAAAATAGGTTAGGGTTAAATGAAAATTATGTTAAAGCCTCCTCCATTTCACTTTTGGTGCCCATATTATTAAATATATTATAATATTATATTATATTATAATATAAATATTATATTATATTATAATATAATATTATATAATATATAATATAATATATTATATATAATGATAATATATATTATATAATATTAAATACATTATAATAATAATATAATATTATATAATAATATATATTATATTATATTTAATATCATATTATATTATAATATATTATAATACAACCCACTCCCTCAATTCGAAATATTTTTTTTAATTATTGTCTAATTTTTATTTGTGTGACTAATTATTTAGTTATGTTTTTTACTTGACGATCAAATTAGTCACTTATGATGATCAAATTAGTCATTTATAGTTGTGTTGCAAAAAATGAGTAGAATTTAGTCATCTTTAGTTGTTGTGACTAAAAGTTTTAGTCGCGTAGTCATTTATTTGCCAAAATTCTACTAGTGTTTGCTTAAGGCATTGGCTTCTTGCCCTAGGCGGACTAGTTTCTTGATCCTCTCTGGAATCAGTAACTTCTACATTCATTTGATTTTTTGGGGTCTCACGTAGAGTCTCTAGAACATTGCGTGCCCTAGGGGAGTTATCAGTTTCTGAAGGGTTTGATGCATGTTTCGATGCTTCCTCCTCTGGAGTCCCTTGAATTTGTTGGGGCTCAAGAGAAGGTTCCCTAGGGTTTTCTACAGCCATACCAGAAGATTCCCCTCTCTCAAATTGTTTTGCAGGTGCTGGGGCTTCAAATTTCTAAAGAAATTTCTGCCACTTCTTGTTTGTTTTTATTCTTTTCAAAAGTTGATGCTTGAAGATTAGGGTAATTAGGCCATGGTGTTTCAAGGGTCCAGACCCAACTTTATATCTTTCTATCATATTGACTAGGAGGGCAAGGATATTGATTTTGAGTTCAAGTTTCTTGGCGCCATGGCACAAATGAATGAGCAGGCGAAAAGGAGGCCCTACAATGGTGGCACATTGGCTATCATAGGTGAAATATTTAATGATCCAAGCTATTGCTATTTTTCAAGGTTCTATAATTGACATTCTTTGAATACCCTTATTTTGACCCCTAGGACTTGTGACCGATTGAGGCTGAGGTTCCCCTTCCTATATAAAGAGTTCTATCATTTTCTGATAATGAATGTTTGTTTCTTCAGCCAAATTTATGCCTTCATTTTCAATTCCAGAAATATCAAAAATAGTTTGGGCACTCACCTTGAATTTTCTCCCTCGTACTATGGAGTGCCCCTCTATGAAGTTCTTGACGAACTCTTTAACTAATTCCAGGTTATAGCCCTCAAATTTCTTGATAAAATCTAGCCACCCTGCCATTTGGAATAGTTTTGTAATGTTATGCAGAGCTAGGAGCTTGTTTGCAGAGGTTGGTTCTGATTTCTTCTTTGCCCCCATGTGAATTCCTAAGATTACTCGTTGAATTGTTCATTGAACTGTAGGACTAGTTGCAACAAGAAAGACTAGCTGCGACAAGAAAGACTGAGCTTACTAAATTGCATTATCAGCTAAGATAGTGAAAACTAAACTTACATCAAGTTGCAAAATTCGTTATAAATGATGGAATGAGATGAAGGTGCTATGGCATCATGCCAAATCAACATGCCAACCTAGACTCCTTTACTCATTATTACCTACTATGCATGTGGAATCAATGCGCTGCCATTTCCCTCGTTTGTAGTGCAATTAATACGAAATTCCAAATTTGGGGAAAAGGGAAAAGGGTGCCAATTTATTAAGTCCTAGTAAAAATTTATTGCATAATTAATAAAAAGATTGTATGCACCTCACATTCAAAAATTGACTTTGATTTGCACCACTTTTGTTGACGCAGAAGCACACTTATGAGTAATTGCATCATTAATGTGAATTTTTGGATGGGATGAATAATAATGGTTTGGCAGATTTATTGATGGTTTGATGACATAGGCGATGGGGGGTTATTATTATGATTTTTGAATGACCATAATAATAATTATTTATTATGATAAAGGGTGATGGTCTTAAGGAATTCATTTTAATGAATCTTGTGGTACGGAGGTGTCAAATGGCAGAAAATGGTATGAGTTGGCATGGGTTAAAAATTTTGAAGCTTTTGCGATGGGCTAGAAAGTTCCAGAGCATCATTGAAGGATGAAATCAAAATGAACATAGTAGGAACAAAGTTCTAGAACATCAGTGAAAGATGCAGCCAGAACGAACACGCACAAAGTTTCAAAGCATCACTAAAAGATGCCACTGGAATGAAGGAACAAAGTTATGGAGCATCGTTGAAAGATGCAGCTGGAACACAACAACAAAGTTTTGGAACATCACTGAAAGATGCCACTGGAATGAAGGAACAAAGTTTCAGAGCATCGCTGAAAGATGCAGCCAAAACGCATCAACAAAGTTTTGGAGCATTGCTGAAAGATGCCGCCGGAATGAAGGAACAAAGTTCCAGAGCATCACTGAAAGATGCAGCCGGAACGCAACAACAAAGTTTTGGAGCATCATCGAAAGATGATGTTAGAATGAAGGAACAAAGTTTTGGAGCATCGCTAGAAGATGCAATCAGAATGCAGCAACAAAGTTCTAGAGCATCGCTGAAAGATGCCACCAGAATGAAGGAACAAAGTTCTAGAGCATCACTAAAAGACACAACCAAAATGTAGAAACAAAGTTTTGGAGCATCATTGAAAGATGCTGCCAGAATGAATGAACAAAGTTCCAAAGCATCATTTAAAGATGTAGTCGGAATGCAGCAACAAAGTTCTAGAGCATCGCTAAAAGATGCGACTGAAAATTATCATGAATAGGGACGAAGTTCCACAGCATCGGTGGAGGATGTGACCGAAACTTAGCATGAGTAGGAACAAAGTTTCGGAGCATCGGTGGAGGATGCTATCGAAATCTATACACGATCCTAGGGGATATTCCTACAAAACAAGAGAAATCTAACTAAAATTTTAGATAAACAACTTGAAAAAGTATACGACAATTTAGACAAATACTCAAGAATTACACACAGAAAAATTAATTTTATTTTTTATTTTTATTTATTTATTTATGTATCTTCTGCTGAGGTAGATTGGATACATTGGTCCTCTCCTTGCATTTCTACCATCTTAGTAAACTCGTCTCTTCTTATAGGTTTTTGGTAAAGACGCAGTCTATGACCATTTACTAGAAGCGTACGAGTGTCACCATCTATAGGTTTGAGTTGCACTGCTCCGTTTGGAAATACTTATGAAATTTCATAGGGTCCCAGCGAGTGAGTCCGAAGCTTTCCTTTTTGATCCTTATATCTAGAGTCGAATAGCAGTGCCCAATCACCATTATGGAATTTCCTTTCTTTTATATGCTTTTCATGCCATGATTTTCTCTGCTATTGAATCAATTCGGTCTAGTGGATGGCTTCTAGGTGAAGTTCATCAAGTTCACTAAGTCAAAGGACCTATTCAACATGGGTACAGTCAAAATCTAAGCCTCCTTCCATTGCAGTCCTCAGTGTTTGTAGTTCAAATTCAATAGGTAGAACTAGTTTCTTCCCATAAACCAATTCAAAGGGAATGAAACCAGTGGTCAATTTCCATGTAGTATTGTAGGCCCAAGCTGCCTCGTGCAATTTCCTAGCCCAATCCTTTCTTCCTGAGGAAACTATTTTTGTTAAGATGTTTTCAATTTCTCTATTTGTTACTTCCACTTAATCGTTTGCTTGTTGGTGATAAGGGGATGATTTCTTATGACTCACTTGGAAATGATTTGTAAAGGTTAGCAAAACCTTAGACATAAATTGTAGTCCTTGATATGTGACAATAGACTTAGGGGATATGAATTTGAGGAAGATTTTGTTATAAAGGAAATCTGCTACATGTTCTTCTCTAGCGACTTTCAGTGCCTAAACTTCTACCCACATAGTTAAGTAGTTAGTACAAACCAAGATATATTCCTTGCCTTGAGAGGGTGGATCTATAGGCCCAATAAACTCTAGTCCATATTTTTCAAAAGGTTCTAAAACTATCCGTGGTTGAAGTGGCATTTCATTGGATGCAGTAGGTTTCCCTACTCGTTGACATTCATCACAACGACAGACATAGTTTTTAACATCTTTGTGCATGGAGGGCCAATAGTATCCTGCACCTAAGATTTTATGGGAGGTCCTTTTAATTGAATAATGACCTCCAAAGGGGTCATCATGGCACACTCTCAGTATACTATATGTTTCACCTAATCTGATGCAAGAACGTAAAACCAGATCAAGTCCGCTTTTGAACAGCATCTTGTTGATCCATTTGAACTGGGCACTTTCTCTGATGAGACGTTTCTTCTATTTTGATGTAAAGTCTGGTGGAAACTCAGAGGTGGCTAAATAGTTGGCTATGTCTGCAAACCAAGGCATTTTCATGGAGATGGAAAATAGGTTTTCATCTGGGAATTCATGTTGAACAGGGTCACATTCTCCATTGTCTTGTTTAATCCTGGATAAAAAGTTTGCTCCTACGTTAAATTTCCCAGGTTTATCAATGATAGTGACGTTGATATCTTGGAGAAGTAATAACCATCTAATTATTCTTCCATTCACTGTAGGTTTATTCATTAGGTACTTAATTGTTGAATGGTTTGTAAAAACAATTACCTTGTACCCTATAATGTAGTGTTGGAATTTATTGATTGCATGAACCACAGCCAAGAATTCTTTCTCTGTAGTGGTGTAGTTTCTTTTGGTGGCAGTTAGATTCTTACTTATGAAATATATATCATAGTTCCCTCTAGTTTAATCTTCCTAACCTAAGACTACCCCAATTGCATCATTGGAAGCATCTATGTAGATATGAAATGGAAGGTTCTAGTTAGGTCCTTGTAATACTGGAGCAGAAGTAAGTTTTTCCTTAATAATATCAAATAATGTTTGACATTTTGAAGTCTAGGCAAATTCTACATCCTTTTGAAGAAGGGAGAACATAGGAGCTGCAATTTTACTAGTTTTCTATGAATCTCCATTAATATCTAGCATGCCCTAAGAAACTCCTGACGTTAGTTTGGTTTTTTAGGGTTTCTAGCTGTTGTATCACTTTGATTTTTTAGGATCTACCTTTATCCTCTATTCTGAGATGTGATGTCCCAACACTATCCCTTGTTCCACCATTATTAGAGACTTCTCATGACTCAGGGATAATTGATGGTCTTCACATCACTGCAAGACTTTATCTAGATTGTTAAGTGCTTCATCAAAAGTAGATCCATACACCATGAAGTCATCCATGTAGACTTCCACACAATCATTTACAAGTTTAGCAAAGATTGCCAAAACAACCCTTTGGAATGTTGTAGGGGCATTACATAATCCAAAGGGAAGGACTCAATATGTGAATGTTCCCCAAGGACAAGTAAAAGTGGTTTTGTCTTGGTCTTCCACTGCTACTTATATCTGGTTGTATCCACTGAACCCATCTAAGAATGAGAAATACTTTCTCCCTGCTAAGTTATCCAGAACTTGATCTATGAAGGGTAGTGGAAAGTAATCCCTATAGGTTTCTTTGTTGAGTTCTCTATAATCTACACAAACTCTCCATTTCCTATTTTTCTTTGGAACAACCACCAAAGGCGAGACCCACTTGCTATCAGATATAGGGTAAATGAATCCAACTTGTAGGAGTTTTTCAATTTCTATTTTGAAGATATCTCTGAGAGCAGGGTTAAGTCTACGTTGTGGCTGACGAAATGGCCTAACATCTTCAGTATAGATGCGGTGAGTACAGAAACTAGGAACATGTATTCCTCACATATCTATGTAGTCCCAAGCAAAAGCTTTAGATCTATTCACCAACACATCAAATAGTTTGAGATCATCTATTTCTATTAACCAACTATTGATGTTTAGGGTTTTTCTTGGTAACAACAAGATAGTTTTCATTCCTAGGCGGTGTTAGAAAGATGGTTTTTGTTGCACCAAAAGATCGACCTATTAATGCCTGATACAACTGCCATAGTTAATGAATCCACAGGAAGCGGTTAAGCCTTGTCACGAACCCAAGTGTTGCGCTGCACAACACAAGGAGACCAAGGGCGCACACCTTGCAATAATCCCCCCAGCGCAAGTGAGGGGTTTGAACCTGTGAGCCAGGATCTGATACCAATTGTTAGAAAGATGGTTGTCATTGCACCAAAGGATCGACCTATTAATGCCCGATACAACTGCTAGAGTTAATGAATCCACAGGGGGTAGTTAAGCCTTGTCATGAAGCCAAGCACTACTCTACAAAACATAAGAAGACCAAGGGCACACACCTTGCAATAGGTGGTTGGAGGTGAGAGTATAGACTAAACTCATTAATTTATTGAGTGGATAGCTATGTGGTATGATCCTATGGAATCTGGTTATGTCCTCAAAGAAGTGATCTATTTTCAGAATGATATTAGCCAGCTGACAAGGAAGTGTTGTGAGGGGGTTTTGGATGCTGTCATGTGCATGTTTGATATCATTAGTTTGGGTCATGTGTTCTAATATTTCCTCAATTTCTAAGATTTCTTCATCACTTGAATCTATAGTGATACTTCGCATGTCATTTTCTAGTTCATTATCTAGCTCTTCCCCATGTTTTTTAATGACTACCATTGCAAGTGAGGCTAGGTTTTCTTGTATACCATGCTAGTTTGATTCATCTATCCAAACTCGTTTACTTACAGCAGGTTGAGCAGGGGGATACAAGGACACGTCTTTGCTATTGAGTCCATTTGAAATTGTCATTCCTCCTACTTTGCAATCAATTTTGGCCACAACAATTGCCAACCAAGGTCTTCCTCATATCAATGGATAACTATCCTTGGGAGTGTGTGACTGAATCATCTAGAAGTCCACTGGATATTTTCAATTTTCAACTCTAATAGGGACATTCTCCAGGACACCTTTGGGAACAACTATAGTCTGGTCTTCCATCTATAAAATGGTTGTTGTGGGGTTCAGATTTGTAAGTCCCAGTTTTTCCATGATGTCAACAATCATGACATTAATCGTTGCCCCTAAGTCTACTAGTGCATTGGGTATTTCTACCTCATTGATTGTCACAGTGATAACTGGGCTAACTGAGTCACCATATTTTGAGGGAGAGGTTTCTCCAATTGGAAGATTAGCCAAATATCCATTTATTTGCACAGTGTTAATTTGTTTCTTCTTTCTCCCTGGTATTTTTATGCACAACTATTTAACTAACTGGTTGAGTTCTGGTATCTCTTTGATCGCGTACAATAATGGTATCTCAATGTGGAGCCGTTTAATTTCTTGTATTAAAGTAGTTTCAGTTGGTAGGGTTGTCTCCGAAGGATTCTTTGGAGAGGCCTCTTTAAGGTGCTCCGGAAAAGGTGCTTGAGTTCTCCTTTTCAAGTTGGGGTCATTCTCCGGAAGGGATGGTGAATATTTGTCACTCATTTTCTGAAGCAGTAATTCCAGAGATCTATCTAGAGGTCTCTGGGAGGATGACAAAGGTACTTCAAAGGAATTTCCTAGGATTCTAGTAGGCACATCCTAGTTACTTTCTGTAGTTTGCTTTGAAGGTATAGAAGTTGTTTTTGTTCCTTCAGTGGGCGTCTCATTTTAGTCCTCCATAATTTCAACAATGGTAGGTTGTTGGAGCATTTTTCCTGACCTTAACTGTAAGTTCCCACAATAAATAGTATTAACCCCAGCCATGTTTTCCTACTCAGTAGAGTATAATGGTGCAGTTTGATGGTTATTCTTTAGATTAGCAATAGGTTGTGCTGGCAGTTGGGGTTGATTCACCTGCTCATTTTGTCGATTATTTTGGGGAGCTGGTGGGAGATTTTTTTATGGGTTTGGCATTCATCATGGGCCATGATAGAATTGGTTTGGAGGCTGATTCCATTGTGGTGTAGGATTGTGAGGATACTATTATTGCTGAGTCTGATTTGCCCATTTAGGATTTGTCTAGGACTGGTTCATCCACTCTGGGGGTCCTTAAGGATAAGGTCCCTAGTTAGGTGGTGTCGGTGGCCAAGGTGCCGCCCACTGATTGTTATTCCAATTATTTTGAGGCTGCCAGGATGAGTTTGAGTTTTGACCATAAGAGAAATTCCCTTCTATTCTTTGGCCCATACAATTGACTTCTTCCTCTATTTGAGACAACCTTTTTTTTGAGTTTTTAATCACATTGAGTATCTGGGTGAGTGCAAGAAGTTGGGTCCACTTTTTGGCTAAAAAGTGGTAGTGTTTTCCCTGAAAATTAAAGTTTGTCACAGTTGGAGTCAAAATTTGAAGCTCTTACACATAGAATCTTAAGAAAGTCCAGTAATATGAAATGTAGCATTTTGAATCTAGTTTTCAAATATGTAATTTATTCTAATACCCAGATGATACAAATTAATTTTACATAGGCTTGTACAAAAACCATTTTTAAAAGTCACATTTTTAGGACCATACCATGCACGTGTACGACCATCATAATTTGACCTTAATAAAAGTATTTTTCTAAATCTTTTGGGGAAAGATGTGTATTACAGTGAAGTTTGATGAGATTATTTTTTATAATCTTTTTCCAAATATATTTTTTTATTAATTTTTTATTGGCCTTAATTTCTGTTTTTAAAAACCCCTCGTGTACGACCAACATAAATTGAGCTAAACTAATCATAAAATCAATTTTTTTTTCATTGTGTAAAGAATGATGTGTAGATTGATGACAGATATTTAAAAAAAAAAAAGTTTAAAAATTAAAAGTTATTAAAAAAATGCACACCTATCATTTCAAGTTTATGGATGAGTTTGCTCATAAATTAACTAATAAATAGAAAAACAAGTTGAATAAAAAAAAATTACATATTTGAAAACTACACTTCATCATCTATAATGGGTTTTAATTTCGTAAAAAAATTCAAAAAAAACATCGTTAGCCATATTGGTAAAGTTGGTCTTTTCTCTTGCTCTGAACATGGACCTATACTTATAGGTCCAAGGCTAGGGGCTATCTTACCATGCCTTTCCTGATCCTAAGCTTTTAGGAATTGGTACCCGTTCTAAAATGGGTACCCATTCCTTTTATGCAGGAAAAAAAGCGTGTAGGGTTTTTTTTTAAATTCAAATACATGTTTAGAAATGGGTACCCATTCCCAAACAGGTACCCATTTAGGCTCAGACACCCGTTCCTAAATAGGTACTCTTTTCTAAGTGGGTACCCATTTAGGCTCGGGCACTCGTTCCTAAATGGGTACCCATTTCTTTTAAAATAGGTACCCGTTTTTGTTAGGATTTTTTCTTTGTCCGTGACTTCCACTATATGTGGACCCAACTTCTTGTGGGAACCCATCTCGTATTGGTCAGTGGCATGATTTTTCTCACAAATCTAACAACTATCAGTTTTATCTAAGGGACATTCCCTTAGCAGATGTTTATTCCTACATCTGGGATAGTAGATAGATAAGGTTTTGGGAGTATGTGTCCTAGCTTGTATCCCATCCAAGGTGGTGTCAACTGAACAAGGATATTAGTTCTCAGGTTTGCTATTTCTTCCCTCAGTTGGCCAATTTCATTCGATCCTCTCATTAGACTAGACTTGCAGATTCCTCCTCGAGTTTGAGAAAAATTTCTGCATAACTCAGAGATATCTCTAAGGTCAAGTTGGGCTACGTCTCCCTTTCCCATCAAATCTAAGCTTCTCTATGCGTCCTCATCAAGACCTTTGAGAAATATGGTCTTGAGGCTTTCTAGGCTCATTGTTTCTTCTCCACATCATTTTACTAAAAAGATGAACCTATCCATAAAATCTTCTAGGCCCTCATCTTCTTTTTGTTTCAGTTTAAACAATTCTTCCTTCCTATCGCTGACCCTACATTAGTTTTGATATTTTTCCAAAAGGATAGTTTTCATATCATCCCAAGTGGTGATTGATCCTGAGATCAATCCCATGAACCATCTCATTGTAGAGTCTCTCAAGGTAGAGGGAAACAATTTCAGTTTTTGGTTATCCTTTTTGTAGTCATATGTCTGACATAGAACTTTAAATTCAAAAAGAAACTGGCCTGGGTCCTTAGAAGACAAACCTCTAAAGGTTGGTAGGATTGAAGGTGAAATGTTTTTAATTAGTGCATCTTTGTCTAGATTGAGAGAAATAGGATAAGTAAATGTTCAAGCTGCTCTCCTACTATTTGGGTTATCATCATCTTGATTGTTTCTAGGTCTCCTTCAATTTTGGTTATTGAAAGGGTCATTATCGTTGTCAGCCATTACGTTGAAAAGGATGTTTTCTTACTTAAGTGTTTGTTGTGGTGGCTGAATATCTGAGGTGTTTCAAGAAGTCTCAGGTTGATCCTTATCAATAAGTTCATATTGAAAAAGTTCTTTAGATAAGACCTCTACCTCATTTGATTCAGTTGGGACTAATATTTGGGGGGTTTTTGCTATGTGGACCTCGTTTCCTGACCATGTAGAAAAAGAAGCTTGACGACTTTTTTTTGCTAAACAAGAAGCATCCAAATGTTCTCCTAATAATACTATGAAGGGTCTCGAACAATGGCACCAAAAAGTGATAGGTTGTCGTTTAGACCTAACACTTTAGTCAAAAATATGTCAGTTTTATCAACCGGGTTGTGTCCAAGGATATATGCAATAAGAGGTGGGTTTAGATATCTCAAGTTAGCAATGATTTTCTGAATTTTTAGGAAAGCTTTTATAACATAAGTCTAAACTACAAGGCATGTAAACTTAAACTACAAAGCATGTGAACTTTAAACTACAAAGCATGTGAACTTTAAACTATGAATTGAAAGAAACATTCTAATCTAAGAAAGTAGGAAATACTTCAAATCTGGATTCACACTATCAACTTCTATTGAACTATTGAACTAGGTAGGAGCTCCAGAATTTCTCTTCATACAAAACAACTCTAGAACTCTGAAAATTACAAGATAACACATAGAACTCCAGAAATTACAACTATAGGTTACACCTCACTGAAAGCGACCAAACACAATGCCATGTAGGTTACCATCAACACTATTCTATCATAACATTATGTAACAGAGGATTATAACATCTTAGAATAGAGTAACATAGAAACAAAACATAAATGATAACAAACACATCACAAAACATTAAAGTACTTATCTATTTCTATTTCCTTCAAGTGGCCAGCTCTCCGGAAGTCTTCTATCGATTCAAATCGCATTCACCTTCAACATGTTGAAATGCACCAGACAATTGAGAGGGGGGGTGAATCAATTGTCCCAAAAACTCAAACACTTCTGCACTTAAACATTAATCTCTTATCCACACTTATTATGATTAAGTAAAGAATGCATGAAATAAGAAACTTAAACATAGATGCAACATTAAACACAAGAGACACCAGATTTTTAAGTGGAAAACACCAAGGTGGGGAAAAACCATAGAGAGGACTAGCTCTCAAAATATATTGCAATCTTTAAAAAATGATGTTCAGGCTTGGTCACTCCATGGGCCTAGAACATACTGGCTCATTGCCATGAAGTACAGCTAGGTCTAGCAGGCTCACTACCTCAACCCTAAACCTAGAAAGATTACAATAAGGGCTGTTAAACCCTATTGGCAGCTCACTGCCAGGCTCACTGCCAAAATCACCATCTTCTTCCTGTGTGACATTAATACATTAAAGTACAATAGTTCCTCTACTCTACTTTGCCCTGCTCTGCCTTATCTACTTGCCCTTTTCCTTATCTTCCCATTTTCGCACAAGGACATCTTTTCCATGACTCAATTACAAGTATTTATACACTTTATCAATCTTGGAATGATCATCAAGGTCGACATTACAATCATCAACTATTGGAACAATCTCCAAGGTTAGCATTACAAACATTTTACAAAATAGGTCTTGACCTAATACAAAATTATGCTAAGGATTTGTAGTATAGATGTATGCAGATCACGCCACGCCTTAGCTAGGACTCAAACATGATCTTCCACACCATAACATGCTTCCATAATCTTCAAGGGATCCCCGCAATTACTGGAATTAACCAAGTCGGCTAAGACTAGTTGCATGCTACGTTATCTGGGAATAATCTTCAAACATGATCTCATTTCCTTAACGTGGACCAATGTAAAGGTAGGAACATGATTAGGAGGAATCCACAAGCATGTTGAAATCATCAAGAGCAACCACACAAACTCAAACCACTTTATTCATGAGATTCTTCACACCAGAGAACATGAACTTCACTATCTTCAACTGTCATAAAAGAAAGTTAGCTTAAGGACCACCAAAACACAAACCATTGCAATTGTAGGCACTTATCATCATCCTAGACTTCCCTTTAGAACCACAGAGCAAAACACTTTAATGCAAAGGAATGCAGAGTGAAATACTTTCTCCCTATCACCAGAGAACAATCAGAGAAAGTAGCTTTTACTCTGGTGAATGCAACTCTCTCAATTCTTCACACTGGAGGCTCAAACTTAGGATTTAGCATCTTTAGACATCCCTTTAAATAACTTCCAATCCATAGACCAAGATCTTCAAGAAGCAAGAAATACAGAGTAATCTACGGGACTGTTCTTCAGCATACAACTCACTGTCTATATTGCACTTCACTGTAACTCACTTGTTTCTTCTGGAGAGGCCAATTTTCTTAATGTCCTCAACATACAAAGCTTCTAGACAAGTAATAGAATAGGACATAGTTGACACTAATGACAACAAAGATATGTTGACATCAATGACAACACCGATTAGGCACATACTTGCAACAATCTCCCCCTTTGTCATTGATGGCTACATATGATATGAAAAATTGCAACAACCATCAAGACAAGATTCTCCCCTATCTCTTTACACATCTGCACTCTTTCCTTCTAAGTTTTTCAAATGATTTCTCTCCCCCTTTGACATCAATGGCAAAGGGCACATATTTGCACTCTTCTGCTCTGATTCAACTTCTCTTCTGAACTCTGACTACTCCCCCTGAGAAGTATCCCTAAAAGAATCAATCCAGATCTGAAGAAGGAACTCTAAGCACCACCAGATTGATGCACTCTTGTGCATCTTATTTTAGAGTAGGAGGGGTAATAACCCCTAATGTTTCTCTGAGATACTCAAAAGTATCCTTAGGTAGAGGTTTGGTGAAAATGTTTGCAATCTAGTCTTTTGTAGATACATATTCCAACTTGACTTCATTCTTTGTCACTTTTTCCCTCAGAAAATGATATCTTATGGATATATGCTTTGTCCTTGAATGCATTACTAGATTCTTTGATATGTTTATGGCACTTGTATTTTCACAAAAGATTGCAATTAGATCTTCATATGCAACTCTGATGTCCTTCAATGTCTGCTTCATCCACAACACTTGAGTACAACTACATGCTACTGCAATATATTTTGCTTCTGCAATGACAGAGATATTGAGTCTTGTTTTTTGCTTATCCAATATACCAGCCTTTTTCCCAAAAAGAATGCACCTGCACTTGTATTTTTTATGTCATCTACATCTCCGGCCCAATCTGCATCAGTGTATGCACTGAGAGTGAAAATCATTGTCCCTTGGATACCACAAACCATAATCCATTGTGCCTTTCAGATATCTCAGAATTCTCTTGACTGCCATCACATGTGACTCCTTAGGTGCTGCTTGAAATCTTGCCACAAGACAAACTGCATGCATTATGTCAGGTTTGGTTTGAGTCAGATAAAGTAATCGTCCAATCATAGATCTGTACCTTTTCTGATCTGCCATAGGTGAATCATCATTTTTTCTCAACTTACAACCAGTTATCATGGGAGTATTTACCAGTTAGAGTCTTCCATCCCAAACTTCTTTAAAAACTCTTTCACATACTTAGATTGAGAAATGAAGATACCTTTATCTGATTGATTTATTTGTAGACCTAAAAAGAAATTCATCTCACCAAACATGGACATTTCAAATTCACTTTGCATTTCTCCAGCAAAAAATATGCACACACCTTCATTGCCTCTAAAGATAATGTCATCAACAAAGACTACACCAATTAGGATTTGTTCATTATTGATCTTGAAATAGAGATTGTTGTCGATGGTACCCTTGGTGAATCCTAACTATATCAGATACTTATCCAACCTAGCATACCAGGCCCTGGGGGCTTGTTTTAACCCATACAATGCCTTCTTCAATCTACATAATGTCACCCTGATGTGATGACTGGAATCCTTCCGGTTGTTCAATATAGACTTCTTCCAACTCTCCATTTAAGAATGCAGACTTTACATCCATCTAATATACCCTAACATCTTTGTAGGATGCAAATGCTAGAAACATTCTTATAGCTTCAATCCTTTCCACTGGTGCAAATGTTTCCTCAAAATCTATTCCTTCAACTTGAGAGTATCCTTTGCATACCAACCTTGCTTTGTTTCTTACTACTTCACCATTCTCATTCATCTTGTTTCTGAAAGCCCACTTGGTACCAATTACATTTTTATTTGCTGGTCTGGGAACAAGATCCAAGGTTTGATTCTTCTCTATCTGCATCAATTCTTCTTTCATAGCCTTTACCCAGTTCTCATCATTGCAAGCTTCATTCATAGTCTTAGATTCAATCTTGGAAATCAGACAAAAATTTACTTGTTCTTCTACAGCTCTTCTTCTGGTCAGGATTCCTTTACTCTTATCTCCTATTATTTGATCTTCAAAATGATTAAGTTTTACATACCTTGGTGTCTTGGGAGCACTTTTTGGAGCTTGATCGTCTTCATCTAAGCTGTCTTCATGCTGCACCACTTCTGAAACATTTGGTTTATTTGATTCATATCCACTTGATTCTAGAGACCTTTCCTTGCTTTCATCAACTTTGACATATGCACTCTTAATGATCTTATTCAGCCTCTTATTATAACACTGGTAGGCCTTTCTCTTGGTTGAATAACCAAGGAAGATTCCTTCATCACACCTAGCAGCATCTTGAACTGTTCTATTTTTCCTTTCAACGACTCCATTTTGTTGTGGAGTTCTAGGTGCAGATAACCATCTCTTTATCCCATGTTCTTCACAAAAGAAATTGAATTCATTTGATGTGAACTCTCCTCTTCTATCAGACCTTAAACATTTGATCTTCAAATCCATCTCATTTTCAACCATTGCCTTAAATGCCTTGAACTTATCTAGAGCTTTTGATTCTTCTTTCAAAAAGGTAACCCAAGTCATTCTAGAATAATCATCAATAAACAAAATGAAATACATGTCTCCTTACAAACTTCTTACTCTGGTAGGTGCACACAAATCTGTATGCACTAGTTCCAGTAGTCCATCAACTGATTGGTCCTTTATTTTGAAACTTGTTCTTGTTTGTTTCCTAAATTTACACTCATTCCAAATAGGATTAGTAGGCTTCACAAGTTTAGGCAAATCTCTAACAACCTGTGTAGTACTTATCTTCATAATGTTATCAAAATTGATGTGACACAACCTTCTATGCCATAGCCAACTTTCATCAGTTTGAGCCAACAAACAATAATTATCAGTTCCTTTCAAGTGATAGATATTACCTCTGGTCTTCTTACCAGTTGCAATGACTGTTCTGGAGCTTTCCCTGATCTTGCATCCATTGTCCTTGAAGCTTAAGTCATAACCTTTGTCACACATCTGACCCACACTCAAAAGATTGTGCTTTAATTCTTTCACATACAAGACATCTTCAGTATTATGCTTGCCATCAAAAGAAATAGATCCTTTTCCACAAATCTTACTAGCTGTATCATCTCCAAACCTAACCAGTCCACCATCATATCTTTCCAAACTCATAAACTTACTTTTGTCACTAGTCATGTGGTGAGACAAGCCACTATCAATAACTCATTCATCTTTGTCTTCAACAACCTGAGCAGCCAAAGCACTTTCTACTAGTTTTTTTTCCTTCACACAACTAGCAGGATTACTAGACACGGGTTCTTCTTTAATAGAAATAAACAAGCATTCATTTCTAGAAGTACTAACATTATTTGGTTCACCATTATCTGATACTTCATCATCATCAAAATCTTCAACATAATAACATTTCTTTTGGATCCTAGGCCTATTCTCATATCTTTTCCTATTTCTTTCAATTCTTTCAGGACATCTAGAAGCAAAGTGGCCTACTTTACCACAGGAAAAACATTTAAAAGGTAATTTACCCTTGAACTTACTAGATCCTCTTTGCAGTTTATCCACAAAGTTGGCTTCAATTTCATCAAACTCATGATTAGATTCTACCTTGTACTTTTTTGACCTAGAGGTTTTCCTAGAGGTACTGGCTTTGAAGGCAGTCTCGACTTTTGGCAAGGCATCACCAAACTCTCTCATCTCAAAGGCAGTATACTTACCAAGCAACTGATCTTTGTCAATAGATTTAACTTGCATAAATTCTTCAATTGCAGCTACCTTGTGACTGTAGGACTTTGGTAGTGATCTAAGAATTTTCATCACAACTTCCTTATCACTGAGAATTCCCCCCATACCTTTTATTCTGGTGACAAGTTCATCAACTCTTTGCATAAAGGCTGTTATGTTTTCATCTTCATTCATCTTCAAACTTTCATATTTCACTTTCAAACTTTTTTGCTTGGCCTCCTTCACAGAATCATCTCCCTCATACAGATTTTTTAGCTTTTCCCATACCTCATTTGCAGTTTCAAGATCCACAACCTTTGTCAATACTGAGTCATTTAATGAACTTAACAGAGCATCTTTTGCTTTAACATCCACTTCATATTCTTTGATTTCATCTTCAGTCGTCAAACCATTTTGAGGCAAGATGTATTTTGTTTCTGCAACTTTCCATACTTTGTAACCAAGACAAAGAAGATGACTTTTCATCTGTCCCTTCCAAAGAGCATAATTCATCCCATCAAAATGCAGCGCTTCCTTCTTATAAGACATTTTGGATCTTCCTCAAGCTGTTAGACTTTCTTTAGAGGAACCTCGCTTTGATACCAATTGTTGAAATACACTAGACAATTGAGAGGGGGGGTGAATCAATTGTCCCAAAAACTCAAATACTTCTGCACTTAAACATTAATCACTTATCTGCACTTATTATGATTAAGCAAAGAATGCATGAAATCAAAAACTTGAACATAGATGCAACATTAAACACAAGAGACACCATAATTTTACATGGAAAACCCCAAGGTGGGGAAAAGCCACAGAGAGGATTAGCTCTCAAAATATATTGCAATATTTGAAAAATGATGTTTAGGCTTGGTCACTCCACGGGCCTAGAACATACTAGATCACTGCCATGAAGTATAGCTAGGTCTAGCAAGCTCACTGCCTCAACCCTAAACCTAGAAAGATTACAATGAGGGCTATTAAACCCTGAGGGCTGTTAAACCCTACTGGCGGCTCACTACCAGGATCACTACCAAAATCACCATCTTCTTCATGTCTAAGATTAATACATTGAAGTACAATAGTTCCTCTGCCCTGCTCTACCTTATTTGCTCACCCTTTTCCTTATCTTCCCATTTTTGAACAAGGACATCTTTTCCATGACTCAATTACAAGTATTTATACACTTCATCAACCTTAGAATGATCATCAAGGTCGGCATTACAATCATCAACTATTGGAAAAATCTCCAAGGTCGGCATTACAAACATTTTACAAAATAGGTCTTGACCTAATACAAAATTATGCTAAGGATTTGTAGTATAGATGTATGTGAATCATGCCATGCCTTAGCTGGGACGCAAACATGATCTTCCATGCCATAACATGCTTCTATAATATTCAAGGGATCTCTACAATTACTAGAATTAACCAAGTTGACTAAGACTGGTTGTACGCTACATTATCTGGGAATAATCTTCAAACACGATCTCATTTCCTTAATGTAGACCAATGTAAAGGTAGGAACATGATTAGGAGGAATCCACAAGCATGTTGAAATCATCAGGAGCAACCGCACAAACTCAAACCACTTTTTCATGAGATTCTTCACATTGGAGCACATGAACTTCACTGTTTTCAAATGTCAAAAGAAAGATAGCTTACAGACCACCAAAACATGAACCATTGCAATTGTAGGCACTTATCATCATCCTAGACTTCCCTTTAGAACCGCAGAGTAAAACACTTTAATGCGTAGGAATGTGGAGCAAAATACTTTCTCCCTGTCACCAGAGAATAATCAGAGAAAGCATGTTTTACTCTAGTGAATGCAACTCTCTCAATTCTTCACACCGAATTCTCAAACTCAGGATTTAGCATCTTCAGACATCCCTTTAAATAACGTCCAATCTGCAAACCAAGATCTTCAAGTAGCAAGAAATGTGGAGTAATCTACGGGACTGTTCTTTAGCATACAACTCACTGTCTATACTGCACTTCACTGTAACTCACTTTTTCTTCCAGAGAGGCCAAATCTCTCAATATCCTCAACATACAAAGCTTCTAAATAAGTAACATAATAGGACATAGTTGACACCAATGAAAACAAATATATGTTGACATCAATGACAACACCGATTAGGCACATACTTGCAACACAACATATTTAAATTCTAGTTCGCATAAACATCATTCAGTAAAACTATTTTTGACAGAGCAATTTTTTATTCAATTTATTCATAACATAATAATTTAAAATAACAAAGATAGTCTATATCACTTCCAAAATCCTAGATACTAGGGGCGACTCATCAATGCCACCAAAAAGTTTTAAAAACGAGATAATAGAAAACTAACTGAACAAGCTACCTTTTTAATGCAATACAACATGGGCTCCAAGTGGAGCTTTAAATTCCCTAATTGTTTTCTAAAATAATAGAAAGATAAATAACTGCTAAGTGGTCGGATGATAGTAAATGACCGAAGTCTTCAATCTTGAGTCCCCTGAAATTCTAACACCCTAGACTTCTAACATTGTTGACTCTATTATGCATTTATGTCCATTCCTCCCACTTCATTATATTCAAAAACCTTCTAAAGACACACATATCTTTTCACAAAATTATGTCAATGTTAGTGATAAAATCTAGTCAATTCAAGAATGAAGATTTGTACAATACTCTTTCAAAATAGATAATTATTGCTCATAAGACTAATAAATTGGCATAGGGTTGGGTTAGCTAATGTCAGAAAAGGGCTAATTAGGCTGATACTAAGATGAGGTTATTTGTACCTCATCAGTCCTTCTTCCACCTTATGTGCCACCACTCACACATGCAAATTTAATACCCATTCAAAAGATGCCTTGACTAGTCAACCTAGTCAAACTAGGCGCCCATAATGTAACTCCCAAGAAGAATACCATTATTGGGATGATTAAGTCCACTTTGTAACTCCCATACTCAATGCTATTACACAACATGATAAGTTCCCAAAGGGATATTAATGGTTCTACTCATGATGAGGCATCCCAATGAAAGAGTACCCATTTACAAAATTTATGTGAAATATTATACATGCCAACCTAGTATCCCATCATATAATAACATCCAACTATTTCACCAAGGACTTGCAAGGTGTACAACACATCTAGTACTAACATTATCCTAGTACTTTTGTATACATTAAAAATTCTAAAATAAAAAACAAGTAAAGAGGCTAAGGGCTAAGGGGAGAGATCCCCATATCTTCCTTGCAACAAACAAACTTCTTGTTGCTCACTAGCTTACTAGGAGAATCAATAATATTGACCAATTTGTCAATTTTCTATATTGTGATCTTCTTGCATTAACCATATCTCGAGTAAAGTGATATTGAACTCAATATGCTTTATACAAGCATGGAAAATAGGGTTCTTGGCTAAATTCACTTTAATTATCACCATTGACCATCACTATCCTACTTATAAAGTCACTATTTGAGCACAATCTCTTCAACCACACTACTTCTTTACAAGCACATGTGTAGTAGCTACATATTATACCTCAATAGTAGAAAGAGCAACACACAATTGCCTCTTACTCATTTAGTGAACAACTTCTCCAAATATTCAGAATACATGGGCCACTTGTAGACTTCTTGTTATCCAAGTCTCTAGCCTAGTCTGCATTAACAAAGCCATGTATGTCTAATAACCTACACACATTACCTATTCCATGGTAGTATTTACATAATAATTATAAGTTCCACTCAAATAATTGAATACCCTTTTCACATAGGTCCAATGTTCCCTACAAGGGTTAGACATAAATTTTCTCAAAATTGCCATTACTTTGGTAATATCAAGTCTAGTACAAGCCATTGCATGCATTAGACTTCCTACAACACTAGAATAAGTAACATAATGCATGTATTCAAAATATTCATTTGACTTAGGACATTGTTCTAATGATATTTTTGTGCCAATTAGAATGGGTACATTCACTAGTTTACTATCATGTATATTGACCCTTTGTAAAAAAAATTCAACATACTTCACTTGGCTCGACCAAAGAATCTTGTTAGGATAATCCCTTTTGATTTACATGACTAAGGTATATTTAGTAGCACCTAAATTTTTCATATCAAATTTCTAATTGAGTTTTTAGTTCCCTAATCATATCTTTACTATTTCCAATGAGAAGCATATCATCAACATACAAGACTATGATTACAAGATGATCATCAAACTACTTATAGTAAACACACTATTCAACTTGGATAGAAATAGACCCAAGATCTAAAACATCGGTATCCAAATTTTGGTACCACATCTTAGAAGACTATTTCAAACCATACAAGGATCTTTGTAGTTTACAAACTAGATTTTCCTTCCCTTTAACAATAAAATCTTTAGGTTGTGACATATAAATATCCTCTTCTAGATCTACATGTAAGAAAGTAATTTTCACATTCATTTCCTTTTCTTTAAAATTAAAAACAACTGTTATGGAAAGAATAAATCTAACAGAATTCAATTTAGCAACAAGAGAAAATATTTCACTAAAGTATATCCCCACAACTTGGGAATAACCTTTTTCCACCAATCTATCCTTGTGCTTTTCCAACTTACCATTGACATTGAATTTATTCTTAAACACCCATTTGCAACTTATGTGATTTCTTCCTTTAGTCAAATCGACTAAATTGTAACATCCCTCATTTTTGGTCCCTTTGTGATTCTATGCTATTCCATATTGTGGCAAGTTGGATATGAAATATGGTTCAATATTGAGTGTAATTATCTATTTAATACATTATAGATAATATGTGATCAAATGTTAATGCTTAATTAGCATAGTTAATTTCTTATGCAATGATTATTTTATTATTATAATTGTTATTCATCACTAACAATGCTACTAAGGATCTTGTGTAGAGATTATTATCGTGTTGGAATGCAAACTAGGTCCTAGTGGTGAAGTGTCCTAAATAATCTATTTGTGTGGGCAATTAAATTAAGATAATTAATTAATTAGAAATAAATTAACTAATGGTTTTTATTTGAGTGCATAAAAGTAATACTATTTATTATTTGATAGTTAATTCTTAAGGTTAATTAGAAAATGAAATAAATAGAAAAAACAATAATTTTGTTTTAATTATTTGATGCTTAGATTTTATTAATTATCTAGTTAGATAAATATGATTTCTAATATTTTTAGTAAACAAAATTAAATGATTTGGCAAATCTAATTATTTTAATTTAAACTAATTGATTGTGCAAGTTCATATTATAGAATTAGAAATAAATAATTATATTTATTTTATAATTGGTAAAAAAATAACATAAAGATTTCTTATCTTAGTTGTAAATAGAAAAAGTAATATTTTATTTCTAATTTTTTAATATTAAGAATGTGCACAATAGAAAAAGGTTATTTAATTATGTTTTTTATTTAATTGGAATAGAAGGATTTTTATGAAATATTATATTCTTGTTTTGGAGATCACATAAGTTAGGGTTGAGAAAGGAGAAAGGAAAAAAGAATACTATTATTAGAGAGGTGATTTTATTTTTTCCTATCCATTTATTCTTCATTGTTCAATTCCATTTTTTAATTAAGGAAAAAAAAGAAAAGTAGAATATAGTTATAGGTTGAAGGTTAAAGATTTTTTCTATTGTTTAGAGGATTTGAATTCAAGATTCATGTTTGGTTTTGTGATTTTTCTTCATTAAACATATCAATTTGTGCAAGAGGATTCAAGGTAGGAATCTATTCAAGAAAAGATTTAGTAAACACTTGGTTTTTGGTAATTAATCAATCTAAGATTTATTATGAAAAGGAAATGAATTTATGGAACTCAAACATAGATTTGGTTCAAGATTGAATATAAATATTTAGAGGATTTAAATTCTTATTTTCATGATGTGAATTTCGTAAACTCTTTTGAAAATGGGTTTTGGGAAAATTGAAATGACAAGACCTAGTAAGGGTTTCTTGAGAAAATATTACTTATATCGGGAGGGGGGTGAAGGGAGGGGCAGTCTGTTGTTGATTCTATGATTTGATTATGACTATATTTTGGTTATGAATAATTTCTATAATGGATTGGAATAATAAACTTTATGTTAGAATGAAATTGGATTGATTTCATGAAGGTTAGCTAGTGAACTATTTGTTTTGGAAAACAACCTACATTGTTTTGGACCTATCTATTAAATGATGATCTAGGTATCTCTAAATTTTGGATATGTAGTTTTAAACTATGGGATAAACATTTACACCAAATTTTATACTTTTATTTTTTATATTTTATCTTTTGTGATTAAAACAAGTTTACTATTTTTATGAAAATTGGGAAACCGGATAAGAGAAAAAACTAGTATGTTACATATTATATAACTTTTGTTTATGAACTAAGTTCCTCTAAAAAATTTATGGGAGGTAGCCAGTTTATTTAAATCCTCACAATAAATTAGACATACCTAGTTTGTGCATTATGAGATATGAATGGATTAGTGATTGTCTATTTGTGCTACTATTTTTAGAAATTGTGTTTCATTGTTGATTCTTTTAATACTAGCAAGTTAGATTGAAGAAAGAGAACATAGAAAATTTAATGGATGATTTTAAAGAGTGTTTTAAATCTATCTCGTTATCATCTTTTCATCAATTTTATGAGATTGAAAAATGTTATATTTTGAGAAAGTTGTGCATGTTTTTGTGAAAACTACTTTATGCAATAAGTAGCTGAAATTTGATCATGGGAAGGTTAGGATGGATGTTCTATCTTGGTTTCTTGTAAATTTATCTTTTATTGGTGTTTTACAACCTTGATTAGGTGTTACAACCTATTATGTTATGTGGTACTGTGTGTGTAAGTATAAGTGGAAATGTTTTCAATGCTTCACTACAACTTGTGGTCTTGATTTAGACTGTATACCTTGGTTACTATGTAGGTACCATGATTAGTATGGATTGAGAGAACTTATATGTATTGTGGGTGACTCTAGCTTAGATTACTTTCTCTAATCCTTGTCCAACACATTTGAATACCTTCTCCCTTTATGTAAGACTACAAGAAATTAGTAGATGCTCTTCTCACCATAGAATCACATCACATACATCCTAGTACTTTCGATGGGTGATGGGTTTCATAGGCTATGTAGATGCACTAATTATGCTTCCCAATTCATCACTATGGATAGTATATCTTTGACTAAGACATGTGGCTTGACCAATTCACTAGATGGTGAGGTACTTCGTGTTTACTATTTGGTTAAATTGCTTACTTATGTGGTATTTGGTATAGATGTACTTTATTGATGGGAGATGTATGCCTTAGTGTGGTATGGGACTTGAGATAGATGCCTTGGTTGTGTTTTTGTGTTTTATTCATGTACTTGTGTCTTGTTGTCCAATTTTTGTTTACTTAAGGTGTTTTTGTGTTTATGTATATTTAGTGTATGTGTGTTGCCTTGTGTATTTGAGTTATGTATGATTGGATTATATGTTTGTTGTGTATTTAGTTTTGTTATTTGATTGGTGATATGTGTTTTTATCTATTGTGCTAAGGTGATGATGCATGTAGTATTGGATGTATGATGCAGGAGCATCAGGGTCCATAGGCGATCAACATCACCAAAAATATTTGTCATTCAGTTTATTTTAACTTTTGAATTTTCCTTAGGTTGTTTGGTTAGGAGTTGGTAAATATAATAAAAGGACAAATTGTTGTAAATAATTATTGGCCTCTATTTTGTAAATTTTGGTGTAATGGCTAGTCTAGGTGGCATCTTCATCCTTGTCAGTTCATGATAAGTCATTATTGGACAAATCAAGGCATTGGATTTTGGGAGATAAAGTCATGGAAAATATTCCTATCCCTAAAATGAAGGCATGCAAATCTTGGGCAGAAAAATTATAGGCATGCAAATCTTGGGTGCCACATTTCAAGTGGGAGTTACATTTGCTTCTTATTTTCTAGGAGAGGAATCCTAGAAGTTTGTAATTTTTGGCAAATTATTGGACGTGGATTTTAAGATGCTTTTAGAGCATTTAATATTTTATTTTAAAGCATTTACTAAACATTTTAATCATGTTGGGGTGTTGCAAATGGAAGCTATGGCAAAAAAAATAGAGATTTAGCATAAAAAGGAGATTTGACAATTTTTGGAGCTAGTCACTTAGCAGGAATTATGAGAGAAGCTGATTTCTGCAGGGATTTGGGAAGGAGTGAATCAAAAGGGAGTAGTATGTGATGAATATTTCCATCACAAATGTTTTATTTCAGGTCTGATGATGATTGAACATCAGCAAAAGAATTGAGGCTCAGAGGTTGAAGAGTCTCTACAGATGCATTGTTGTTGCAATGATGCATAGTGGTATTTGTAGTTTTTGAGGAGTGCTATCCTTGGGCGTAGAAAGTGAGAAGGAAGTGAATTTGCATGTTTGTTGCAGGTTTGAAGGTGGTTTTACAGAAACAACCAAGTGGTATTTTAGTTGTCTTCACTTGAAGATTTTGGAGTGAATTTTGTAGGTAGTTGGCAGATCATAGATTGAAGAAGGAAGGAAGAAGTTTGCAAATTGTTGTGCTATTTGAAATCTGATTTGTGGTGACTTTGAGCAGACCATATAGCTGGAGTATGTTTGTAATTTTAGAGGTTCTCATCTTTAGAATATTGTAGTTTGATTGTACACTTGAAATAAGATTGTTCAATGAATTTGTAGACAGTTTATGCTTCCATTCTCTTTGTTCTTTTAAATCTTTCTTGCTGATTTGTATGTGAGTTTGCAGTAATAGCTTGGTCTATTCCTTTTTGTTACATAAGTGGTTTAAGAGTTTGCACTAGTTAGAAGGTTGTGCCCTTCCTAACTACCAAATGTGAGGCAGTTTGCACCAGGACCCGAGGGTTGGATTGTGTGAGAGATTTGTTGCATGTGTATATACAACTTGCAAGAAAAAATATTTAGAGGGTTTTAAAAACCTATGTTTTAAGGCTTTATGAAGCCTTGAGTATGGAAAAGAGAATGAGAAAAAAGACTTTTATTATTGGATGGATTCTGACAATTCGTAGACTTGAGGAAATCAGAGAAAGACTTAGGAAGGATAGGGTGAGAGAATTTAGGGAATTAAAGCAACAAGTGGAATAAATTGCAGTAGAGTTGGAAAGGAGAAGAGTACTTCATCAGAAAAGAGGTGATAATTTTATTTATCTTTCTAATGATATTTTGAATGCAGGAAAGAAAGAAAATGAAGTAGAGTGTCATGCATGTGACACTGAGGAAGAAGAAGAAGATGAGTGGGAAGAAGTTTTTGAATCTGAAGCTGAGGCATGTCTTTTGGAAGGCATGGAAGAGGTGGTGAAGAAGGTTGTAGCAGTTGAAGAGGATAAAGTCATTGTAGCTGAGAATGAAGATAAGAATGGAGATGAAGAGAAAAAGGCAATAAAATTGGGTATTGTTGATTTGAGTAGTGCAGAAGAAGTTGAGATGATGGAATTTGAGGGTCCTATATTTGATGAAGAATTTGGTGAAGATGAAGAAGATCTCCTACTCAAAGAGGAGATGAGAAAGATTGATATCTTATTTGAAAGGAAAGAGTCAGGTGAATGTGATAAGGAGATAGAGAAAATGCAGATGGGAGAAGAAAGGTCCAATGATTATGCTAAAATTGTTTTGTTTATAGGTAAAAGAGAAGGTGTAGTAGAATTTCAAGTATGTGACATTGAAGATGATATCCTCATGCAAGAGGATGAGGTAAAAGAAAAGATTGTAGCAGTTGAAAAAGAATAGCTTTTATTGACTGCAGATGGAGGTGAAGTTGTAGCAGATGAAGTAATGCATTATTTTCTTGAATTTTATGAAGATGAAAGTAATGTTGAATTGAATGTTGTAGAGATGAATGAGATGTATGAATATGAAGAGGTGAATGCATATTGGTGGAGGTGGTTAGATTGTTGTAGTGGGTTCAGTCCCATGAGGGTGAAGGAGAGAAGAAGATATAGTAGGTGGAGGATGCAGAGTGTTCCAGGTAGATGCTGGAAGAAGAGATCAAAGAAAGAATGATACAAACTTGTTATAGTCATGGAGTTTTCTATAGGTTATTTACAACTTGAAAGGGTAGTCCTACTACTCAACTCCATTTTGTAAGTCATACTCACAAAATTCAATTTACCTAGCATGTCTGATGTAGGAGCATCCGAGTCCATAGGTGATCAACATCACCAAAAATATTTATCATTCAATTTATTTTAACTTTTAAAATTTCCTTAGGTTATTTGGTTAGGAGTTGATAAATATAATAAAAGGACAAATTGTTGTAAATAATTATTGGCCTCTATTTTGTAATTTTTGGTGTAATGGCTAGTCTAGGTGGCATCTTCATCCTTGTCATTTCATGACAAGTCATTATTAGACAAATCAAAGCATTGGATTTTGGGAGATAAAGTCATGGAAAATATTCCTATCCCTAAAATGAAGGCATGCAAATCTTGGGTGCCACATTTCAAGTGGAAGTTACATTTGCTTCCTATTTTCTAGGAGAGGAATCTTGCAAGTTTGTAATTTTTGGCAAATTCTTGGAGGTGGATTTTAAGATGCTTTTGGAGCATTTAATATTTTATTTTAAAGCATTTACTAAACATTTTAATCATGTTGGGATGTTGCAAATGGAAGCTACAACAAAAAAATAGAGATTTAGCATAAAAGGGAGATTTGACAATTTTTGGAGCTAGTCACTCAACATGAATTGTGAGAGAAGTTGATTTCTACAGGGATTTGGGAAGGAGTGACTCAAAAGGGAGTGGTATGTGATGAAGATGTCCATCACAAATGTTTTATTGTAGGTCTGATGATGATTGAACATTAGCAAAAGAATTGAGGCTCAGAGGTTGAAGAGTCTCTGCAGATGCATTGTTGTTGCAATGATGCATAGTGGTGTTTGCAATTTTTGAGGAGTGCTAGCCTTGGGTGTAGCAAGTGAGAAGGAAGTGAATTTGCATGTTTGTTGCAGGTTTGAAGGTGTTTTTGTAGAAACAACCAAGTGGTATTTTAGTTGTCTTCACTTGAAGATTTTGGAGTGAATTTTGTAGGTAGTTGGCAGATCATAGATTGAAGAAGGAAGGAAGAAGTTTGTATATTGTCATGTTATTTGAAATTTGATTTGTGGTGACTTTGAGAAAACCATATGGCTGTAGTATGTTTGTAATTTTAGAGGTTCTCATCTTTAGAATATTGTAGTTTGATTGTACACTTGAAATAAGATTGTTCAATGAATTTGTGAGACAGTTTATGCTTCCATTCTCTCTGTTCTTTTAAATCTTTCTTGTTGATTTGTATGTGAGTTTGCAGCAATAGCTTTGTCACGCCCACATTACCCATGTGATCACAACACACAACACACAACACACATGTCATGTCCACATTTTTCATGTGGTCATGACACGAAATACCAAAAACTTTTACACACAACCCTAGAAACCCCCTCGCATGCATCAACGTGCTCAGTGGCATGCGCACAAAGGCACAAACAAGTCAATCAATCGACAGGGTACTGCAAACACCTTTTGCAACCCCTGTGAGATGCAAGCTGACTAGGGGGTTATGCGACACGAGGAGCGTTGCCAATAGGGATAGGTTCGAATTTGAAGCTAACCCTAAGATTCCTAAGTGAAGTGGAGGGATTTCAACATGCGTCGAAGTCCAAACCCTAATATTAAAGCTAAACAGATTGATTAAAATTTCATCAAAAACTTAATTACATTGCATAAACAATTAAAATATTATTAAAACGCATAATAAAAACACTTAATTAAATAACCGTAATTCCTAGCAGCATAACACCTTATTGGCGTACAAGGAAAATAATTTAAAAAATAATAATCTAACTAACATTAGGGAAAATTAAAATTACGATAAAATAATAAATCTATTTTCCTACATTTAGATTTTCTCAAGTCTCAATTAGGTCAAAAGGCAATATGATAATTTAATTAATGAAATCTAGCCAAACATTTAAAAATACATCCTTAAATTTTAATATAATACAATTAATATAAGAGGGCCAAATAAATAAAATTCCCTTAACAATAACTTGTTTACTAAGCCCAAAGAGAGAATCCCACTAAAATTAAATTAAAAACCCAAGGTCTAAAGTCTAAAATAAAATCTACTAATTCAATAAAACAAGGTGCTAAAATAAAAATCTCAACATCTAAGTCTAAGTCTAGAGGCAAATTAAACCCTTAAGACCAAATTTATATTCCCTCCACATGAAAATGCAAAAAGGATAAAAGAGAGGGAATTTAGTTGTTCCCATGCACATAAGCAAGAGAAAAAAATATAAAACCTAATTCAAAAAGCCTTCTAACCCTAAAAGCTCCTTCCAATAAAATAACATTTCCTTAAGAACAAACCCTAAACCTATGCATTCATTCTATTCTAATATTTTCCTTTCTACTCTAACTTTCTTCTTCTCCCTTCCTCTCTTCTTTCTCATTTTCTCTCTTTAATCTATAGGTCCAAGGAGGGGACAGCCATGGGAGATCTCCATAATGGAGGTATAAAATACATCTATTGTTATAACCCCATTTTTTTTTCTTTATATATATTATTTAAAGATCTATGTTATTTATATATATATTTTTTGTTTTTGTTTTGGTTATAAAGATCTACAACCCCATATATATATATATATATATAACACAAAATTTGTAGTATGTAGGTTCAAGTTAGACATAGACCAGACGACGATTGTAATAGCCAAGCAGAGTCTTATGACCGGCGGACAACAAAGTATGGCTGGCGTTAAGCACCATTAGAAACATTGGGGGAGGGTTGGGCTCCCTGCCCACACTCCACTAAATAGTGGAGGGTGGATGGGGGGTCTAACCCCCCCTTCTTTTTCTTTGCAGAGAAAACAATACTCATGGCGGCGGCTAATCCACCATCCCCCTCCAGCACAATCAACCATGTCGTGAACAGCCCGTTAGGGCTTTCAAAACAATATGAAACTTATCTCCTTTTTAAGAAAAAAAAATACTCTGCTTTTACTACAGTCCACAGTAGATTAAAATAACATTCCAATATATATATATATATATATATATATTCATAAAACTACTCAGACTGGAATCTTTTTTTTGCACATGTACCATATATATATATCCATACAACATATATATAGATATATATACCTATAAATGTATATATATTTTCCTATCAGATAATTTCATTTCTGCATAAATAATACTTCTAAAAAGGAGAATAAACCAGGGATATAAACTAACTTCTAATACAACATGAACCCTTCCAATATGTTCATACTGTATAATTTTTTTTACTTAAAAAGGAAGATGAACAGTAAGGTAAATTTTCTTTTACACAGCAACTACTATAGGTATTATACTCTTTTTAAAAAAAAAAGGTAAGAGACATATCTATTTCCATCATTTTCTTTCCTATACATTATTTATATGGAATTTAACTAAGTTAACAATGTAATCTATCTATATTTTTTTGTATATACATAATAACCAGCAACCTTATATTTTTTTGAACAACTATGATGGTAAAATCAGCAACCCATTTTATTTACATTAACAAGAAGGAAATGAGATAGTATTTTTTTTTTTTGAAACAAATTTACAACTCAAACAACAACATTACATTTACAATAACTTGGAAACATAAACATAACTTGTTGTTACAAAAAATGACAAGAGAGCTTGCTCTCATAACAAAAATTCTACAACAAGCCCAACAAGGCTGAGGCTTCAAACAACCTTACAAAATACAAAACTGAAAATCAATTGACTCCCTCCAAGCTCCAATGCTCAAATCCTGCAAGATAACAAGGGAAAACTTCTCCAAGCCACCAAAATGCTCTCTACCCTACCATAGACCCGCAAGAGGGTCACCCCCGAGCTTGGAGATTGATCCACACATAGGTACACACCACAAACACAACAATGCAAACACTGAAACAAGAAGAACAACACCCTCCAAGGTTTAACAATACAAATTCCATGAAAATGGATTTGAGGGGGTAGGAGAGTGGACTCTCTCTACTCAAGAGGTTCACTCCTACAAAACCAAAATCTCATGATACTCCAAAACAAGGCCTCAAGCCCAAAATACCTCAATGAACAATATATATCACTCCAAGGCACTCATGCCATAAAAATAATCACCATACTTCTCCAAATTGCCCTCAAGGCCATAATATGCTAATACAAAGAGGGTGACCTCGAGGAGGTTCACTCCCCTCCCACCCCTCACATGAATGGACACACCAAGCATGGTATTCTCGTTCAAACACCCATAAAATAAAAACCCAACAACACCAACAAATGCAAACACACAAAAGATCACAAACACACAGAAAATTAAATACATGGGAAAGGCTTCATGCCTTGAAGCTTACCTATGATAGCCCAATAATGGAAGAAAAGTTGTAGAAGAGCTCTCCAACCTCCTCCTTCAAGCCTTCCTTCCAAGATCTCCAAACTCACTCACTCTCCCCAAAACCCTCCATAAATAGGAAAAACAAGTAAAAATGAAAGAACCCCCTTCCTCTCTCAAAGAGGAAGTAATATAGGCTTCATTCCAAAGCCTTGAGGAATGAAAAGGTGACACATGTCACCTTCTCCTTCCTCCTCCCAATCCACTTGCAAGGATCATGGAATGTGGAGGTGACATGTGTCACTCTCCCATCCATCCAAGCCTCACTCTCTCCACATGTGCTAGGTGGAGAGGTGGGATCTCTCAAGATGGACTCCAAGAGGATAAGGAATGACACATGTCATTACCCTATTCTCTAAAGGAAGCCCATTCACTCCAAGATGCTCTTACACATGTGTGAGAGCATTGGAGAAGGGTTCCACACACTTGGGGGTCTTGAAGACTCCCCAAGTCTTCAAGGTGATGGGAATCCATGCCTTGGAAAGAGGAGTGGGTCATGTTTCAATGCATGACTCATCCTCCACTCTATTTCAAATTTTAATTTGGTCACTTTACTTCAGGCTGAAGTTAAAGTGACTAGACAGAGGTTACCCTAGGGTTTGGCATCCTCAAATGGGCCCTAGGCCCTAGGGGTACCACCTAGGATCAATTTTATCCCAAAATAAACACCTTAGGAAGTAGAAAATCACATAAAATAGCCATCAAAATAAAAGACACCAAGTGGTGTATATTAAATCACATATTTTTACAACACTTCAAGTAAATAATACAAAAGAGGTGGATCCTAAACCAAATAATTAAAATGCAGACATTTACGAAAGCATCATACAATTCACACATGACCTTAGTTCCTCCTGGGACTAGATTGGTCTAACACAGGATTCACATTACATGTGGGATCGATCTCCAATTTTTTGTGGCATGGAAAATCACCCGCGCACTTGAACAAATAGATTAATCCAACATATACATCATAGCTGAAGAAATGAAATGCATACACTCACGATATGGCATAATTATTTAAAACATTATTAAAATCACATAGCATCATTAATAAGATTTATAATTTAACTGCATTTCTAAACACTAACTCAGGATCAAAATCACATAACAATTCCATTAATAATTTCACAACTAATGTCTCTAATGGAATCAAAGTGCATGTCACATGTCAATAATCATCAGTGAAAACTAAAATCAGGATAGTCACATCACAACATACTAAATATAGCCAAACAAAATAAGTGAATAGAGTCCAGAAAATTTGCATATCGGGATCAACAGTCCCAAATGTCCAAATGTCATCAACTGTAAATGCGATATAAGAAAAATAAGGGAGTGAAATAAGTAGGCCTCACAAGCTTGGTCTATTCCTTTCTGTTGCATAAGTGGTTTAAGAGTTTGCAGCAATTAGAAGGTTGTGCCCTTCCTGCTTGCATCAATGCATGTCATTCTTCCTTGAGCATGTGTATCTCATGGAGACATACAATAGTACTTGAAGAGAGATCTTATAGTATGGGATGCAAGTGCCAATTCATTTGAGTGTTCATGTGATCTTGGATGTTTTGTTGTAAGTCAAGCCTTGTAGGTTGTAAAGTCTTAGAGAATTGAATGGTTATCTTGGTTAGCTTGTACGTGTATTTGACGCTATAAGTATAGTGTTGTGAACATGTGTTGTGAAATTTATCTCTATGTGTTTGCATGTTTTGGAACTATGATTTCATGTATATGATTATGTGATTAATAATGGAATGGACTAAAGAAGATAATTACTAGTGTTGTAATGATTCACACTCTTAGATTATGGACAATACTTCTTTTCCTTGACTGATGGATGGGGAGGAAAGGGACATTGTCATGGTGGGTTCAATGCCTTCCCCAATCAACTACAAGAGTGTAGGAGCTTGGAGGGATTATGAAGATTCATGTTGAAGGCTTGATATATCTTTATTACTATTTATATTTGTAGGATCACTTATGTATGTGGGAATTTGGCTAATGGCCTAATGTATTCATATATGTTATTGAGGGGTTGTAGTTCTTGACCTGATGTACATTTGATTATTATGATGCACTTGATAGTACTTATGTTTGTCCTCTATATTATACTTGGTGAATGCTAGTTGGTGTTCCTTATGATGATCTTATATTACTTGCATAGTTTTGCATCATGTTGTAATATTTGTAGAAATAAAGAAAAAATTTCTTGTCACATTTTGGGGTTGTTACATAGATCCTAAGTTTTATAGTTTTCCAAGTATATCATCTCCTCCTTCATGGCCTCCATCCAAGACTTCCTCTCTTTTGAAAAGAGAGATTCCTTCATATATTTAGGTTCATCATTAGTACAAGAAATTAAAAACATAAAGGAGATATGGTGGGCTATACCTTTCAACTTATTTTTATTGTCTTGTGGACCTCCTCATAGGTGGTGGCATATGAAACTCGTCTAAACCCTGATCATTTGACTCTAAACTTTCATCTAAGTCTTCTTCCTCATCTCCTTCCTCTTCTTGTCCATCAATATGTTCATGTTTTGATGCATCTACTTCTTTACACTAAAAATGTATCTTGTTATCCTCCTTTTCCTTTGGCTATTTTGAACTAGAAACAAATACAAGTTCCTTGAAAACCACATTTCTAGAATACATAGCATTTTGTGTTAGAGGATTTTAAAGCTTTTAACATCTAACATTTTCACCATAACCAATGATACACTTCTTTTCTTTGTAATCCAACTTAGATTGTTTTTCCTCAGGCACATGAACATAAGCCTCACAACCAAATACTCTAAATGTGAAATGAAAGGATTTTTATTAGTCCACACTTCTAGTGGTTTCTTATCTTTGAGATAACAAGTATGAGACATATTTATTAAATGAAAACTAGTAATAATAGCTTCAACCTATTTTTTTTGTTCAAAGTTAGCACCACTTAACTTACTATCTCAAAAATATGTGTATATATGACAAAATATTTATACACATAGTCTAGCTTGGTACAAAAATGTCTAAAACAACAACCAAAATGTGGTGCATCATATGGCCTAACCATTGGTAGTCAACACCTTAGTAGGAGGTGACTAGTCATCAAGTGGTGGTGGTGGTAGTGACCATTTGTCAGGTAGAAAAATAGAGGTGATAGAATGTGAACATGAACTGATATGGGATGCAACTAACATGCATAAACCTAGTAGCTCACCCACTATCTCTACAACCTCTATTTTTAGACTCATGTTCTCTGCCCTTAAATATCACAAACTCATCCATCAAGGCACAAACTTAAGGGTTCTCTAGGGTGATACCCACTTTGTAAATCACAAAGTATCACTTTTTGAACTACAACTACCACTATGTGGTTCACCTCAGCACCAAGTTGGTCCACCTTAGTCTATAACCTATCTACTCTAGCTTGTGTCACATCCTACCTCGCGCATGCCTCCAAAATGGGAGTGTCCAAACCTTAAATCTCTCTAATTAACCTCACATTTAGTTGATCAAATTCCCATTGTAGTTAGTCTTGATCTAGCTATAACTTGAACCCCTCCTTTAGTTGATCTCTGCATTTGATCAAAATCTCAATCTCTGAGATGGCATAATCATATTAATCCATGTATCATGGTTGACTAGGATTCATTCATCACTTGTATCTATAGAGAAATGACCTATTGCCAATCATATGTAACCTAGAGTTGAGCTATGGCTTAAAGACCTGAATTTCCCAATTCCTAGTCTCTATAAGGTAGTGGTGGTCTTGTACCCCTTATTACAAGGTTGTGTTAGGGAACATCTCTAAAAATTCTACTAAAAATTCTAGCCACTCCCTAACACTCGTTGCACATGTAAAAATAAAATAATAATTAATAATCAAATCACCAAACATATTTCATCAATCAATTTTAACTTAAATATTTGAACATTAATAACAATCAACAAATTATCACACACTAGGGTCCCCTAGCTACTAGGTGGGATCTACAAAGGCTTGTAGAGGAACTATGGAGATAGGCATAGGCCCTAATCTAGTGGGGTCCTTGGGGCTCGCCCCTCAATGGTATAGTTTCTCTCGCCCTACTTGAATCACCTTAAGGACCCCTATAAGCCCCAAGAAACTTGTTTCTTTGATACCAATTGATCTGTGATTTCTCAAATTTTAGTAGAAATTACAAAACCAAACATTTATAACTATTGTGCTACTTAGAGTTTCTAAATAACAATGTTCATTCTACTATGATACCTCAATTTAACAAATGATAGTAGTTCTTGGAGGAGTTATAGGCTAATATGTAAATGCAATTGAAGATAAAGAATTGGAAAGTATAGAAGACAAACAACACTAGAAATTTTTATCATGGAAAACCTTAGAAGGGATAAAACCTAGATGGTAGTAGTAATTACATGTCTACAACTAGTTGTTTCTTGACTACCAAATTTATTTTTACACTTTCAACTTGAATCTTCCTCTTCTAATTTTTTATCATAATGTCCATTCTTCCTCCTACCTTGCATTTTCCCTCTCAATATCTTCTTATAGATGTTGGAAAACCCATACCATGTATTATAAACTCCTCTTACTGAAAATTTGAAGAGATAAGGTCACTTGAATAATATCATATTTCTTGTATCTACCATAAGGATGGAAATGCTCTTTCCAATAGATCAATAGTTATGAAACTACCTCAGTGATTGTGAAATTATCATTATAGTGAAATTACCCCTTTGACGAATCAACTATGATGAAACTACACCATGTAAAAACTAATAGTTTTGTATTGCCGTGTCTTTTGGGTTATTTATAGAATTTCAAAGGTAATTCCTTTATTGTTTCTTATATTTACTTTGATCCTTATGGATCATTCATAGATATAATTTTTTTTTTTAGTAATTTCTTATTTAATACATAATTTTGGTTATTTTTATGGAGGCTTTGAGTGTTTTCCTACCACTTTTGATGAAATGGAAATTATTTTCATACCACTAGAGAAATCAAAGGTAGAAAATATTGTTTTTCAGGTGGTGTATTAGTGAGGCATTAAAAGGGAGATAGTTAAGTATAGCTTATTTAGAAATTATAAATTTAAAATTTGAAACTCCCATATGTAGGAGGGATGTTAGTCATCTTGATTCAATTGAGAATATATGTGATTGGGATGATGATGATAGTGATCAAGATGGTCTAATTTAGAATGAGGTTGTTTGGCTCTCATTAATGATGGGATCTCTATAACATTGGATTGATAAGTACCCTTACATATGTATGCCATCCCATTGAGTGAATGTTATATGTTATTTCAAATTTGCCTATAAGGGATAATTTAGAAGGATATTAGAGGTCATGAATCTAAAAGTCCTTGTTTATTTCCATTTTTTTGAAGTTATATGTTCTAAGAGGGCTTGTTTTCTCCTTTAAATGGAGAAATTTATTTTAAGAGGATTGAATTTATTTATTTGTATAATCATCATGTATCATGGTTTAAACCTTGAAGAGAGCTTCCTAGACTGAGATATATTTACTATAGTTTTCCATATATGGCATATATTTGGTGAGTTACTTCACATTTTGTTTCCTTTGGAGAAAATCTACTTTGGGTGATTCAATTGTTATTAACATTTTGACTTCATTAAATGCCCAAATTTTAGTAATTTGCTTCATATTTTTTGTATGTGGGTTTAGATTTTGTAAATTTTTAAACATACTCAATGTAATATTGGGAGATTGGAGTGATCAAATTATACTATAGCTCACATCTTGCTTCATCAATCGTTATTAGCTCCTATAATATTTTGTAGTGTATTGCTTTACATATCCAAAATTTGACTTTACTTTTGAAAAGTCCTCAAATGATTATGATGTCACTTCATTTGGACTTTCAATTTGACTTTAGTTAGTGAAGGTTGTAACATTGAAAATCACATACCCTTGCAATTTCATGCTATATTTTGGGCTCACTTTAGTGTCCATTCCCTTAGCATTTTTTAGGGATCATTTTGGCCTAGCCTTTATTAGAATTTGAAAAGATGATTAACCCATAAAACTAGTGCAAATGAATAGATATTAAACAATGAATGAAAATGATATGAAATCAAAATAGAAGCATAGAGTTATTATCCACAAGAGTAATGCAAATGCTCCAGAAGCAAACTAGCATTAAGAGGATGGAAAAGTAAAAGATATGTCAAATACAAGCTAGGAAGTGAGTATAAATAGACTAGAAGAGAGGGGAGAGGTGGCAAATACAACCAACGGGAGGAGTCCACCACAATAGCCTAAAATAGGCAAGTGTAACTCCCATGGAGGATGTCGACACCTTGCACCCACTCACAGTAATACTTAATTAACCCTTAGAAAGATTAATAACATGTGTAGGAAAAACCTAGGAACATAGGAAAGTAAATAACCCAACTAGGAAAATAAAAACCTACACTAACACCCCCTCTTAAGCGCAACTTAGGTGGGTGAAAAGATGGTTCCCGACAAAAGAATCTTGATGAGGTACCCATGTACATAAAATACCCCCCCAAAGAGAGAGAAGAGACCCCCAGAGTAGAGAGAGTTAGGACTCCAAGTGAGAGGACTTTGAAGCCACCCAGAAGATGAAGCCTCCCACAGCCCCAACAAAGCTCGTAGATGAAGATACTTGTTTTCTGTGAAGGGTTTGGTGAAGATATCAGTAACCTTCTCGGAAGTCAAACAGTAGCAAAGATTTATGATATGGCCATGGATGAGCTCCTAGATTAGTGCATGTTGATCTCGATGTGTTTGGTCCACTGATGATGGACCAGATTCTATGAGATCTAAATGGCACTCTGGTTTTCACAAAATATGACTGAAGGTCATCTGATCTAGATACCAAAAGTAGTGAGAAGATTCTGAAGCCAAAAGGCCTCAATGGCAGTAATCACAACCCCTCAATACTCGGCCTTAGTAGAAGATAGAGCAATAGCAAACTGCTTCTTGCTCAACCAACAAACAAGACCTGAACCAAGTGAGAAGCTATAACCTGAAGTAGTTTTGTGATCCTGAGAATTTCCTACCCAATTTGAATCTGTGTAGCCCACCAAGTCAAGATCAATGTCCACTGTGTAGTGAATCCCAAAACTATGAGTACCTTGAATGTAGTGAAGTATCTACTTGGCTACTTTCCAATGCATCTCATGGTGCTCCTACATGAATCGAGAAACCATGCCTACAACATGTGAAATGTCGGGTCTCGTATGAGTCAGATAAATGAGACTCCCAACAAGCTATTGGTACAAAGTGCCATCAACAAATGGTGAAGAACACTAAGCCTCAAGTTTGACTCTAGAAAGAAAGAGAGTTGAAGTAGGCTTACAGTCAACCATATGAAACCGTGAGAGAAAATTTAGAGCATACTTGGACTATGTGATGGTGTTCTCAGAAATAGGCTGGTAGATCTTAATCCTAAGAAAGTAATACAACAAGCCCAAGTCAGTCATAAAAAACCTTTCATGAAGGGCATATTTAACTACCCCAATGGCAGATGAAGAACTTCTTGTGATCAACAAGTCATCAACATATAAAACCAGAAATAGGATTGAATCATCCTACTGCAAAATGTAGACATTGGGATCAGAATGGCACCGAGAGAACCCAATTGTCAAAAGAATGGAGTCCATCTTGTCATAGTAGGCTTGAGGATCCTATTTGAGGCCATAGAGAAACTTTTGAAGGCAGCACACAAGTGAAGAATTATGAAGGATCCCATGTGGCTGTTCCATGTAGATCTCTTCCTGTAGGTCACCGTGAAGAAAAGCACCCTTCACATCCATCTGGTGTACTTCCCAACAATTGGCTACAACAATGGAAAGAATAAGTCATATGGAGTTCATTCTGGCAACTAGCACAAAAGTCTTAGAGTAGTCAATCCCAAGAACCTGGGAAAATCCTTTAGTGACCAGGTGAGCCTTATGCTTATCAACCGACCCATCTGCTGCAAATTCTTTTCAATAGACTCACAAGTACATCGAACAAGTTTTCTTCCCTTAGGAAGAGGGACAAGATCCCAAGTGTGGTTCCTCATCAATGAACTATATTCCTTCTACATAGCTATATCCCACTCAGGAATACCAGAAGCCTCTTTAAAGGATTGTGGATTAGAGGTAGTAGAAATGAATACATCTGGGGCATCTTGGAATTGTGAACAAGTCCACCTGGTGTCTGATGGATCCCCAACCCAATCACCTACAAACTACAAGGTCTATCTAGCCCAAAGTGGATTAGAAGTCAGAGAATCTGGAGGAGAATCATCACCCTCTGAATGATGACTAGGAGAGGAAGGAGGTGAATCCTCTGAATCGCTCTCAACATCAGAAGTGGAGGTAGACAATTCCTCAACATCAAGAATCTGCTCAGGTGAATCTGACTCATCAGAAGACCAGTCATGTAGCTTAAGTGACTCCAGTGTCAAAGTAGAAGGAGATGGAGAAGTGATAGGAGTTGATCTTGAAGAGCCCTCCTCAAGCTAAACACTTCTCTTAATTAACAACTCATGTGTAGTAGGGTCAAGCAACCAATAACCCTTCACAGCATCAAGATAGCCTACAAATATGCAAGGTCTACTCTATGGATCCAAGGCCTTATGTTTCTCTATAGGAATGTGGGCCCATGAAAGAGAACAAAAAACTCCAAAGTGCTTAACTGATGGTTTCTGACCGCTCCAAGCTTCAAAAGGGGTAATTCCCTTCAAGGCTTGGTGAGGAACATGGTTCTGGATATAACAAGCATAGTTAATGGCCTCTACCCAATACTGTGGTGCAAGAGATCTAGAGTGTATCATGTAGTTTTCCATTTCCTTCAAGGACCTATTCTTCCATTCTACAACACCATTTTGCTGAGGAGTGTATGAAATAGAATGCTACAAAATAATCCCCTCTAAAGTGCAAAATCACTCAAAATGATGGTTGACATATTCACCACCATTGTCAGTACACAAAACATTGATGGCTTTCTCGGATTACTTCTCTACAAAAGTTTTAAAGTCCTAAAAGTGATCAAATACCTCAAACTTCTATTTGAGAAAGTACACCCAAGTATATTGAGAAATGTCATCAATGAAAGTTAGAACAAATCTAGTCTTGTTGAAGGATGGATGAGGAAATGGACCAGTCAAATCATTGTGAACTAACTCCATTATCTATGAAGCTCTCCATGCCTTATCTTTGTCAAAATTTGCCTTAATATGCTTACCAAGAATGCAACCTTGGAAAACACCACCTAAAAACTAAACTGAAGGAAACCCTGTGACCATGCTTTGCTGGTTGAGTTGCTACAAGTAGCGGAAGTTAAGATGGCCAAACCAATCATGTCATAATCTACTCACGTCATCTGAATGAGTGAGAAAAATAGATGATGGAGAATTAGGAACAAAGTGAAAAAATAAATATAGCTATGACCGATGATCTACTCTCCCAATTGCAACTGTAGAGCCACTATGCAACTCATGAATCTCCACTAAATCAGGAGTGAACTTAACCCGCTTGCCTAAAGTCATGTGAATGATATGATATACTGATAGGAGATTAGTTGATAATGAGGGAACACAAAGAACATCATGGAGTGTGCCATCCCCTACATCAATAGACCCTCTCCCACACACCTCAACAGGAGTGTCATCACCCATCAAAATAGAAGGCATAGTACACTACTCCAAAGATGCAAGTTCTTCCTCAGATGAAGCCATGTGGTGTGAAGCACCTAAATCAATAACCCAAGTGGATGGTTGTGAAGTAAACACTACAAGGGCCTTGCCCTTTCCTTTCCCCTAGTTATCCTTTACCTTGTTAGACCCCTCATTAGAACTGTGTTTTCTAGATTCAGGAACACTGATATTATTCTTCTCAATAATGCGTGTCAAGTGATCAATTTGTTTCTTCAAACATTTATGTTCATGATGACCAGGTCTTTTACAATAGGCACATTTGACCTTCTCTTTCTTAGGCTTGTCACCATTAGAAGATTGGGTCTCAGTGGTTGCTTTTGGGGCAGCTTGTTTCTGATCTTTCTTCTCCTTGCTATTATTTTGTTTCTTATCCTTATTATTACTACTTTGTCCTTTTTGTTCTTTTCTACCTTGGTTTGTAGTTAGGGCATGTGACTTAGAGGATTTTAGAGTGCCCATCTAGATTAGCTTATCTTGCTATCATGTGAGAGAGATAGCAAATCATTCAAAGATGGCATGGTGAATTGAGTACCAAGTGCGCCCTTAGTAGCATAGAAGGTAGAAACAAATACAGAATATTCTAAACATAGCTTAGAGAGACTACTAAGAATCAATTGTTCATCTTTCTTTTCAATTCTACATTGTTTTAATTATAGCCTTAGCGATTTCAATTTTGTGAAAAAAACCTAAATTGTGTTGAAGTTGCCTGGACTTAAACTAATTATTTCATTTTCCAACATATGACCCCTCATTGAAACTTGTGTGCCAAATAGTGTTTCTATCTTTGTCTAGATTTCATTTAGTGAATTCAAAGACTCAATGTGAAAGAGAAAATTAGGAGAAACAGACAAAACACAATGTTCCATAGGCCTCATCACATTTGTTAAACCACTTAGGCTTAGCTTCATCTTTAGCAAGTTTAGTTTCTAGTCCCATTATTATCCTATGAAACCCAACTTTCATTAAGTAGATTGTCATGCGTGATTTCCATTGAAAGTAGTTGTAAGGAGTTAATATAGGTACTATTGTTTGATCCATGATGAAGAAATGTAGAAATGAAGTGCTGAAAAGAAGAGAACATACACAGGGCAACCCCCCTTTTCACTCAATCAAAGAACCCCCCAAGCAAATATGATCTGGAACTTTATAATTTAGTGCGTTTACAACTGCCACTAGAAAGAATTACTTAGTGATCTTGATCTAATTACTTACAAAATCCTCAACAATAGGTGTGTGTTAAAAGTACAATATTGGAATGAAACCAAGTGAAACTAACAACACCACTACAATCTACTTGAAAAATCATCCACTTTCAAAAAAAGAAGTACCTCAATATGAGGTTGTATGTGAAAGTTATGAGTCTCCAAAGTTCTAAAAATGGGAACTGTGCAGCGTCACCTATGAGAATCTTCAATTTCTGGAAACACCAGACACCAAAACCAAAAAACATCTGCACCCCTACAAAATTCTACCCAAATCAAAAAAATTGCTCCAAAAAAGGAGCCTGGATAACTGAGATAGAGGTCTGCAAAGATTGATTGCCAAAATCAAAATGTCAATGGAGAGGGGGCCTACAAAAATTTTTGATTATGTTTGCACATGATTTGTTTGTTGCATGCAAAAAATAATAGATACCCAGATAGTTTTTTTATGCGGTGAACAAAACCCTGAAAGCTTTTTTTTTTACGTGCCTAAGATGTGGATCTAATGCAAAAAATGCCTCCAACAACAAAAAATGACATGTAATATGTCAAAATTTATCTGCGAGGCTTCTTGGATGCAATGACAAGGTCCTTTTGGCCTTAAAATGCTCTGAATAGAAGTTGTCTTCCAAATCCAAGTTTAAAACCCTCATTCTGCAACTTTGTCAAACGATCTCCAAATTGGCTGAAATGAAATCCAATCTTGACTTTCTCAAACCTCTTGGATGTGTTGGAACAACCAGAAATGTTGCTAGTATAACCAAAAATGTTGCACTCACCTAGATCTCATAAAATACATATGCAAAACCCCAAAGGTTAAAATTTTTTTGTCAAACTTTTTTGATTCTCTAGATCATCCGAAGATGCAAGACAAGAGCATACTGGGTTTTCAAGAAACCTGCAAGTAAAGCTTATTACCCCCCCTTGAATCTCTCAAAAAGAAAACTAAAATCTATTCTGCACTTAAATAGCTCTGATAGCATGTTAGAATATGAAAAGATGATTAACCTAGAAAACTAGTGCAAATGAATAGATATTAAACTATGAATGCAAATGATACGAAATCAAAATAGAAACATAGAGTTAGTCTCCATGAGAGTAATGCAAATGCTCCAGAAGCAAACTAGCATTAAGAGGATGCAAAAGCAAAAGATATACAAAATATGAGCTAGGAGGTGAGTATAAATAGACTAGAAGAGAGGGGAGAGGTGGAAAATACGACCAATGGGAGGAGTCCACCACAATAGCCTAAAATAGGCAAGTGTAACTCCCATAGAGAATGCCAACACCTTGCACCCACTCACACTAATACTCACTTCATTAACCCTAAGCAAGCTTAATAACATGTGTAGAAAAAACCTAGGAATATAGGAAAATAAATAACTCAACTAGGAAAATAAAAACCTACACTAACAACCTTAGCCTTTTCCTTCACTAGATTGCCATTTTCTTTATCAAATTCTAATTCTTCTCATTGTCCTAGGAACACGTGCTAAACTTTGAGCAATTTCTTTAGGACACTAGCATGACGCACGGATGTCCATACAAAACAATAGTGTCTGACGAGTTTCTAAAAATTTAAAACGTTATTTCCCACCCATCTACCTATTGCCACCTACTATAATGCCCACCTATTAGAAAAAATGCCTTCAGTGTTTGAATCTAACCATTCAGCTTCCACAAAAGCCTTATGCAAAAGCAATTTTTGGAATCTATCTTATTGTATTCTTGGAAAAACTCTCTCAAGCTCTCTCTTGGCTATGCTTGGATGAAGACTCCATTATTGAAGCTGCATACTGTTAAAATCTTCTTGGACAATCATACGTGCTCATCCTATCTTCTACACCATCCCAATAATCTTGTTTAAATGAGTTTCCTTCTTGTTTGAACAAAGCATTAGCAATATTTATTTTATTTATCACATTCAATCTCCTTGAAAAATCTGTTGGTGTCTACCACCACCTCATTTATCTTTTCACACACACTAGGGTATTCTTCCCCATAGACTATGGTTTATACTCATAGATTTTATTTATTTCTCTACTCTTATTTCCTAAATGCATGTAGGATAGAAGCACACACTATTTTTTAAATCTCTTTATCATTGGCTATCCATGGAGGTTGAAAGACCAACATAGGGGCTTGATCTAAAGGCAAGCTCCCAAACAACCCCAACATTTTCTCTTGTTTTAGCTATAGGTATTTTGGGAGGCATTCAACCACACGAAGGTTTGCTGGTGTCTTCCCCTTTGCTTGTCATTTCAATATTTCATTTAATTTGGTTAGTCATTTTAGCTTCATTTTATCATTTCTATATTACTTGTTATCCCTTGGTTTGTTGTTTTTATTATTCTTGTTTCTTGTTGTACAAGTAGGTTCAAAACTTGGTGAAAACTTTATTTTTTGCAACTTTTCTGGATGACAAGAGAGACTAGGACAATAATGTGTGATTTGGACTACAACACATTGTGTGGAAATCCACACACTGTGATAGTGTTTGAGATAGTGAACTCCATTTTTGGGTATCGGGTTCCTTTCTTTTTTATATTTACAATTCTAAATCCAATTTTTCAATTCTATATTTTAGTTTCCTATAAATTAGCATTTTCCAACCTAGCTCATATTTAATGTATAGTAGAAGTTAGTGGTAGCTTAATTTCTCCTTTACATTTTGGAGAACCCAATGTTCTTTCTTGGTTCACCTTTACATTTTGATGAACCTGCCACTTTTACATTTAAAACACCTTCTTTTTCATTCCATTTACTCCAAAAACAAAAACAAAATTTTTCTTTCCTTCCTTAATTATGGATTCTTCTAATTATTTATTTTGGGAATATTTAAATTTGTACATCATGGACTATGGCATATTCTGTCATTTCATTAATATATATCCATATGTCTTGGATGATATAACCTGCATCTATAACATGGATATCTCTAAATATTCCATGCATGATATCCTTTATTATATATCTGATCTTTATACCTTGATGGCTCTTATGCATGTCTCCCTTATATTAGAAGACTTCACTACATTCATCTCCATGACCTATCATGAGATAGATGATGTCGATAGTTCTTCTTCCACTTCTACTACATCTTCCATAGTCCATGATGATTCCATGTCTCTTCCCATTTCTCTCCTTCCTTTGGATGCATGTTCAAACTCCTTGGACATCATCAAGAATGTTTATACCTCTTTCTCTTATCTCCCTCCTTTAGTTGCATGTTCAAACTCCTCAAACATAACCAAGGATGTGGAGACCTATTTGTCGTCTCTCCCTCCTTTGGTTACATCTTCAAACTCTTTAGACCTCCTAAAGGATGTGGATACCTCTTTTTTCTCTCTTCCTAATTTGGTTATGTGTTCAAACTCCTTGGATATCCCAAAGGATGTCGATACCTCTTTCTCTTCTTTAATCACTTGTGAGGATCCTATCCTTATAGTTGATGGTACTTCTTCACCACATGGTTCTCAAACTTCTATTGACAATGTTTCTTTTAGTAATGACTTTTCCTTGAATAATGATGAGGCTCATGCTTCTATTGATCCTTTATCTTGGAAATATGGACTCTTTTCTTTTTCATCCCATCCTTTTTTTTGTAAAATGAACTCCCTCTTGAAATAATGTTGGGCATACTAGTATTATTCCTCATTTCCTTAATGCCACATTGGTTGAAAGTCCTCCTTTGATAGATATTGAGCATCATTCACATGATCATTTATCCACTATTTTCTCTCCTACATCAAATCCATCTCTTCTAGACCTTGACCTTTACCACTATATTTCTCCACCTTCTTTTCCTATTGCCACTTCTATATCATATTATTTTATGAAGGCATCGTCACTGATTTCTTGTGAGCTACCTTATATTGCTCCTTCTACATCTACATGACTATGCTCTCATTTATAATTGAATATTCTTGCATACCCTTCTCTTATTAGTATGAGAATTCTTTTCTTTGATAAATACAATGGTCATGGTGATCCATTGTGCCATGTAAAATACTTCTCCACCATATGCTTAACTATACTTATGATGACTATGTCTTGGCAAAATTCTTTTCTAGCACATTGAGAGATATTTCCATAGACTGGTTCTACACCTTACTTATTGGTTCCTTACATTCCTTCTCTGATGTTTCCCATGCCTTTATCTCCCACTTTAAATATAAAATGGATCCTAGAGTCTCTCTTACACACTTGGCACAATGTAAACAAGTTGTTGATAAGAGTGTCCAAGCCTTCACTTCTTGTTTCTTTTCCTTGCTTGTTCGGTGGTTTGGTTGTCCCCCTAATGGCCTTCTTCTACCTCTTTTCCATGAGAACTTACTGCCACTTATCCAATAGTCTATTCTCTTGAGCAACATTGTTCTCTTTTTGACTTACTTCTTCATGCTCTTGGAGTTGATCAAATCCTCCTAGAGAACCCTCACCTCAAATATTTCTATCATGGTCGATACACTTCTCTCTTCTTATGATGAGAAGTTATTTCAGTCCATTTCTAATATTCCTCTTATAACTTCTATATTCACTCATGCTACAACTCTACCCATGGAGAACTCTTTTCTCCATTCTCCTAGTGAGGTGGACTTGGTTAGGTCATTCAATCACTTCACCTTCATCATTGATTGATTCTACTATTAGTTTGTTGCACTGGGACCTATTATGTGGCATGTAGCTTTATCTCTTTTCTTGTTGCCATTCATGGCAATACAATTTTAGGTGTAACCACCTTTTCATTTCTTGGGTAACAACACAACCTTCTAGATAGATGTAACACCTCTTTTATCAAGTAACCACACTTTATTCTTTCTCTATCTCCTTTATTCTACCTTAAAATCAATTACATACACTTCTTCTATGTAATTAGTTTAAGGGGGGAATACATAGATACCATTTTCACATTACCGCCACACTCCCTAAGGCATTCATCTACCATTTTTACATTGTTGGCATGCTCCTTGAGGCATTAGTAGCTTGTGGTCCCAAGTAGATACACTTGCTTAGATCAACCACCCTTATCAAGATTACCTAGCCAACACAACGTGCTAGTCCATGTAATCTTTGAAATTGCATCTACATGTGAGCCACCTAGTGACACAATGCTAGACTATGTGCTCCATTTTTGAGCTACTTTTCATACTTTATGTGAATCACCTAGCAACATAGTTTGCTAGCACTTGTGATTCAAGAAAGTATTGTAGGGTTCCTAGCAACACAATGCTAGATCTTAAACTATATCGGGCATCCTTTCTAGCAACACAACGCTATAAAATCATATTTCTCTTCATTCTAATTCTCGTGATTCCTAGTGACAAAGCAATCTTGTCCTTGAATCATGCAATCTCTCCTCATGACCCCTAGTCATAAAGAAAGCTAGAGTTTGTGTCATGTGTTTTGTTTGTATTGATTGCTTCCCTTTCTCTTTGTATGCATATATTTATTCTCTCTGAAGAAATTATTTGGCTTGTTTTACATTCTTCTCATCATATAAGAATTCCTCTATTTGTCATCTTTCTTGTTTTCATTACATTTTGGGGATGATGAAAAGTATCAAGACAACTAAATCACATCTAGGTCTCTATCATGTTGACCCAAAAAATTTCTTTGTTTGTTCACTATGTGCCTTTTTCCCATGTGTTCACGTATCATTTCTTTCTTTTTGACATATGTGTTGCAAGTTTTATGTTGTTCATGCTTGCATATATATGTTTGTGATGCTCTAACACAATTGTTTTGCAATTTTTGCTTTCTAATACTATTGTCTTGCATGTTTTTGTTGTCTAACATAATTCTTTTGCAGGTTCTTAGCCTAGGGGCATGGTTCCTCTGCTTGAAGAGCTCTCTACATCTTCTACAATATCCTTTTTGGAGTATCCTTTTATGGTGATATTTAGTTTCAACATTTCATTTTTATACTTTAATGCAACTTATCACCTAGTGTCATCAACTCACTAAAGTGGGGGCTAAATGTAACGTCAAAAATTGCATACCCTTGCAATTTCACCCTATATTTTGGGCTTTCTTTACTGTCCATTTCCTTAGCATGTTTTAGGGATCATTTGGCCTAACCTTAGCCTTTTCCTTCACCAGATTGCCAATTTCTATATCAAATTCTAATTATTCTCATTGTCATGGGAACATGTGCTAAATTTTGAGTGATTTCTCTAGGACACTAGTGTGACGTGTGATTGTCTGCATGACATGCTAGCATCCCATGAGTTTCCAAAAAATTAAAATGTTGCTACTTGTCTAAGCTGCCTGTTGTCGCTTGTCAAAAAATGTCTTCAACATCTAAATCTAACCCATCAACTTCCACACAAGCCTTATGCAATAGTAGTTTTTGGAATCTATCTTATCCTATTCTTGAATTCTTGGAAAAACTTTCTTGGCCATGCTTGTCTAAATAATGGCATTATTATCTGCATACATTGTTAAAATCTTCTTGGACAACCACAAGTGATCGTCCTATCTTCTACATCATGCTGGTAATTTTGTTTAGATGAGTTTCCTTCTTGTTTGAAAAAAGCATTAGTAGTATTTCTTTTCTTTATCACATTCAATCTTCTTGGCAAACCTGTTGATGTCTACCACCACCTTATTTATTATTTCACACACACTAGGATATTCTTCCCTATAGACTAGGTTTGATACTCATATATTTTATTTATTATCATTGCTCTTATTTCCTTAACACATGTAGGATAGGAGCACACACTATTTTTTAAATCTCTTTATCATCGGTTGTCTATGGAGGTTGAAAGACCAACATAGGGGCTTGACCTAAGGGTAAGCTATTAAAAAACTCCAACATTTTCCCTCGTTTCAACTATAGGTATTTTGGGAGGCATTCAATTGCACAGAGGTTTGTTGGTGTCTTCTCCTTTGCTTGTCATTTAAATATTTAATTTAATTTATTTAGTTAGTTTAGCTTCATTTTATCATTTATGTATTATCTATTATCCCCTTGTTTGTTGTTTTTGTTGTCCTTATTTCCTATTGTGCAGGTAGGTTCAAAACCTAATGAAAACTTCGAGTTTTGCAACTTTTTTGGATGATAGATGAGACAAGGAAAAAAGTGTGTGATTTGGACTACAACACATCACAAGGACATCTACACAATGTGATAGCATCCGAGACAGTGAAGTCCATCTTTTGGTGTCAAGTTCCCTTTTTTTTGCTATTTACAATTCTGAATCCAGTTTTTTTAATTTTGTATTGCAATTTCCTTTAAATTAGCATTTTCTAACCTAGCTCATATTTAATGTAAAGTAGAAGTTAGGAGTAGCTTAATTTTCCCTTTACAAAGGTATGATCATCCTTGGACTAATTCAACATTTAGTATACCTACCACTTTAAGTAGATGTTTTTTAGGAGGAATGAGATTGCCTTGTGATGGGTCATTTGTGATGTAATCATTTTCATTCTCCTTTTAGAGTTGGATTACTCCATTTAGTGTGTGATATGTGAAAGTTAAGGATTGCGATGCTTTTTTGAAGGTACAGAAGATGTCCACCTTCAAATGTATACAAATGAATGGGAATCTTACCAAGTTGTGGGAGTTGCTTGATTTACTAAAATTTATCATTAGGGGATGTTGGAACCTATCCTTTCTTGAAAGGTTTAGTTTGAATGTCACCTTCCTCTTTCCCCCTTTAAATTAATTTTTGGAGGAGATATTAGAATATGTAAAAATCATCTTATTGAGTCCCACTAAATTACTAATTCTTGTGGCACACATTTGGGGTGTTTCATCTTATTTGTCTCATAAGTGCCTTATGTATTAAGATTGCATGTCTTAGTGAGATTACTTGTATTGTGAAGCCTACATGTGTAAGGTATATTATATTATTATATTAGGACTAGTGCCATTACTGGATGGACCTATCCTAAATGTAATATGTATAAATACCATATAAATAGAGGCAATGAATCTCACTGCTTCATTTAATTTATTTTTTATATTAAAAATTTGTTTATTCTCTTTTGTATCTTTTAGCACCTTTATACAATTGATGCTCTTTCTCTTTGCATGTGGACTTTATATTTTTGTTTGATATGGAGCTTGTTTGTATAATTTGGCACTTTTGTCACTAGAAACTTGAGGCATGTTAAAATTAGAATCCCTTAATAAAGACAACTCACTCATCAAGTCTTGCATATTTTGATAAATACTTTTCAATGAACTTCATTTGATTTCTAAATATCTACACCCATTACATTCAAACCAAATTAACTAATGCATAAAACCCATAGACTATCTTGTAAGTGTCATTTAGAATAGAGGACTGATTCTTGTGCAACACCTTTGTGTTATGTTCATCTTATTTAACTCATATGTACCTTCCATATTAAGTTTGCATATGTTAGTGAGACACCCTATATTGTGAAGGCTACGTGCACAAGATATATTATATTATTATATAGGACTAGGCCATTATAGGATTGACCTATCCTAATGTCATATGTATGAATGATGTCTAAATAGAGGCAATGCCTCTTACCACTTCATTCAATTCATTCCAATTCAATTTTTATATTAAAAATATTTATTTTCTTTTGTATCTTTTAATACCTTTATGTATATTGATCCTCTTTATGAATGCAAAACTTATATTTTTGTTTGATATTGACCTTGTTTGTATGATTTGGAACTTTCATCACTAGACACTTGAAGCATGTTGAAATTCGAAGCCTTGAATGAAGTTGACTCACTCACCGAATCTTGAATATTTTTCTAAACACTTGCTAATGAACTTCATTTAATTTCTAAATATCTACACCTGTTACAGTGAAACCAAATTAACCAAAGCATAAAACCCATAGACTATCTCATAAGTGTTATTTAGAATAGAAGAAAAATGAGTGAGAAGACCACTAAGACTAGGAATATTATTAGGAAATTACAAGTTTATCAAACTGTTTCCTACATAACCCTATGAGAGAAAATGATGCATACATTCTCATAGAATAACCATAATGCAAAGATAAAAAATATATCACAAGATAACACAAGATATACCCTGGAAAAATCTAGCCTCCAAAAGCATCCACACTTAATGTATTATTTAGCAACGAAACATTACAATACACTTATAGAGTTTCCTTGAACACTTTTGAAACACCAAGCTCCTCCAATGCATCCTCCATGTGTTCAAGCAAAATAGGTAACCATGCAATCCACACATCCCATGCCATGCTTCACATATGCACTCTTCAGGAGAGCTCAATACAAATGACAACGAACTCCAAAATGACAGCTAACCTCAACCACTAAACATGTGCTTGCTTTTATAGAATCAAGCTCAAACAAATACAACTGTAGTATTAGTAAAACCACATGTTTCAAAACCATGAGAACATAAAACCATTGACCCCAAAACTAAATATTTCCTACAAATATTAAATATTTGTTTTATGTCTCTCACACATAAAATATCTAACCAATGTTACATACAACTTTGCAAGTGGACCCAAATAAATATTTAATGTGGCTAAACACATCACTAAAGATGCACCACAAATAAATATTTATTTTACATAATTAAAACATTTCTTTCTTGTGCAAGGTGTACAACACAACACCTTTTCCTAACATGTATTACATAGAAATGATGATTGAGAAATGACTTCTCATAAGAACGAGCCATCTCTCTTATTTAGTATTTGCTAGATGTACATTCATAAAGTAGCTACTGTTGAACACACCAAGATATTGAGGGGGGGTTAATCAGTATCTAAACAAACTTCAAATTCTCTGGAGCAAATTAAAACTTAAGAATTACAACATAAACATAAACATGAGAGATCAACACAATGCACATCAACACATAACACCAAATATACGTGGAAAACCGTAGAAGGGAAAAACCACGGTGAGGATTAACTCGCAATATATGAAGCTCAAAATAACAACTTTGTTTTAGGGCTACAACCCTAGGAAGCTACTACTCCCTGCTGACTTTGGTTTAGGGCTACAACCCAAGGAAGCAGCTACTCCCTAAAATTTAGGGTCACTCCCAAGGAAGCTACAACTCCCTGAAGACTTTGTTTTAGGGTCACTCCCAAGGAAGCAACTATTCCCTTAATTGAGAACACACTTAGAATAGATTATAGTATGACATTCTCTCTACTACCTGGAAAACTGACATTGAAGCTCACACGTTTGATGATTGCAATTCTGCTTCTTCTGATAATTAGATCAATTAGACACACTCTTCACTTCCTTCCTTCACATAAATGTCTTCAAGATGAATTAGGACAACTTCTAACACATCTTCTCTTTCTCATTTAGTCGCACATCATAATGCAGTCATTCTGCTCCTTTTCTTGTTTGTGAACCTTATCAATCACTTTACAATCACACAACACCTAACTCAATTTGATATAGAATTTATACATGATATTACATTGATTACATTTCTTGTCAGCCAGAGACAACATGAAAAATACATTTACAAGTCAGCCAGACAATACAACATGAAACGTATAGAGGACAAGTCCTAAACAAGACTACACACTACACCAACAGAAGACCCATGCCTTGCAAACATGACCACTTGCTTAACCAGGTACAAAACATCCTTCATAGCATCAAATAACAAGGAATTACATCTGCACACTCCGCTCATTTGAAAATAGGACAGCCTTAAGAAAAGACATATGAAACTTGAAGCATAACAACCACAACAACTTGAAAACCTTGTGCGGTATTGGAAACAAGAAAGATCTTCTTGAAACTTTTCTAGATGAGTCTATAGGACTCATGAAACATCTCAAAACACTCCTTTACCTTCACACATTAAAGATTTTATGCGGCACATCTTCAACCATAAATTTTGAGAACAAGTCATCCGAAAGACATTGCAACATACTATCATTGAAAAACTGAGCTTGCGGACCACCAAGAACCTTAAAATTTTAAGGACCATGTAATGCACATTCATAAGCATGTCCACAAAACCACAACGACAAACATTCACATCTGAAGGAATACGAAGCATTCCAACAGGCCTTCAACACCACTTTACTCTACCAGAACACATGACAGTACTCTATCATGCATAACTTTCATAGCGAAAGGATAAATGATCTAAAACTTTAGAATTATCACCTTCACTACACCCTAAACACAGTTCCAAAACCACATAGCCATAACTGCAAATGTGGAGGAATGCGGAGCAATCCATTACTATATATAAAATGTCTTCTTTAGAACCAACACTACCTTTAAACTATCAACTACAAAACATCCTTTCGGTGATCTGATCATCTTAGTGCTTCTAACTCCCATATTAATGTATCTTATTGATGCTTCTAATTCCCATATTAATATAACTTCATATTGAACTTTGCATTGATCAAGGCATGGCATCCAACCATGAACCTTAGCAACCTCATTATATTCAACATGACATCTAACCATGAACACCATCACATATCTATGATAGTGTTGATATCAATGATAACCTTGTGATAGTGTTGACATCAATGACAACCTTAGGAACCATATGTGTAACAATCTCCCCCTTTGGCATTGATGGCAACACATACCTGCACATTCTCCCCCTTTGACATCAAGGACAAAGAGAAACTTCTTCACCATTAGGGTATAACTTGTTCTTGTAACAAATAGAATCCCCTATCATTAGCAACCACTACCTACTCCTCCTGAGAGGTAGCCACCATTAGTCTAGGAAAAAAGATATAATATGAACCACTCCTCCTAGATAGATGCCCCACTATGCATCTAGCAAGAAGGAGGGGCAATTACCCCTAACCTTTGTCGGAGATGCTCAAAAGTGTCCTTTGCAAGAGCCTTTGTGAAAATGCCTATAATCTAATCCTTTGTTGGAACATATTCCAACTTTACTTCCTTTTCTGCAACCTTCTCTCTCAAAAAATGATACTTGATTGCTATGTGATTGGTTCTAGAATGCATCACTAGATTCTTGCAAATATTGATAGCACTTGTATTATCACACAAAATAAGAATAGGCTCATCATACAATACCTTGATATCCTTTAGGGTTTGCTTTATCCACAACACTTGTGTACAGAAGGATGCTGCTACAATATATTCTACCTTTGCAATTGATAAGGACACTAAATCTTGCTTCTTACTCTACCATGAAACCTATCTGCTTTTTAAGAAGAAAGCACCACCACTTGTACTTCTTATATCATCAACACAACCAGCCCAATTAGCATCAATGTAGGCACTCAAATCAAAGTCATAACCTTTTGGATACCATAATCCATAATCTAGAGTTCCCTTCAAATATCTAAATATTCTTTTCACTACCTTCTCATGTGTTTGGTTGGGATTGGCTTGATATCTGGCAACCACACATACTACATGCATAATATTAAGTCTAGAAGTAGTTAGGTACAACAATCCTCCAATCATAGATCTATAAGAAGTTTGATCCACCTCCAGAGACTCATCATCCTTGCTCAAGTGACATCTAGTGACCATGGGAGTACTCACAGGTTTTGAATCCTCCATACCAAACTTCTTCAACAACTCTTTGACATGCTTAGCTTGAGAAATAAAGATACCACCATCTAGCTAAGTAATTTGAAGTCCAAGGAAGAAGGATATTTCACCAATCATAGACATCTCAAACTCTTTTTGCATCTCCTCTATAAACCTCTTACACATATCATCATCTCCACCAAAGATGATGTCATCAACATATACTGCAACTATCAATATCATGTCTCCTTCTTCCTTAATGTAAAGATTGCTATCTATAGTACCTTTCTTGAAGCCTTGTTGAAGTAAGTACTTATCCAACCTAGCATACCAAGCTCTAGGTGCTTGCTTGAGACCATACAAATCTTTCTTGAGTCTGCACACCATGTCCACATCTTTTGATAGTTGAAAACCATTTGGTTTCTCAATGTAGACTTCTTCCTCTAGATCACCATTCAAAAATGCTAACTTGACATCCATCTGATATACTTTGAAGTTCTTATGATCAGCAAGGGCAAGGAACATTTTGATTGCCTCCATCCTGGCTACTAGAGAAAAAGTCTCCTCAAAATCAATGCCTTTAACTTGAGAGTGGCCCTTACATACCAGTCTTGCTTTGTTCCTTACGACTTCACCTTCTTCATTCATCTTGTTCTGGAACACCCACTTTGTTCCTATGACATTTAGTTGGCTGGTCTAGGAACCAATTCCCATGTCTGATTCTTATCTATTTGAACCAGTTCCTCTTCTATTTCTTTTATCCATCCATCATCTTTGCTAGCATCATCAAAGGTTTTGGGCTCAACTTTTGATAATAAGCATAGATTTGCTTGCTCATGTGTCTTAGCAAACCTTCTCCTTGTCTGCACACCTTCATTCTTATCTCCAATGATCTGATCTATTGAGTGGTTCTTCTAAACATACTTTGCTGTAGTCTTAGGCATCTTCTCTGGTTCTTGTTCCTTTTCTTCTTTCACTTCTTCTTCTTCATCTTCAATGCATGGAAAGATATCAAATCTGGAGTCCTCTAATTCTTGTGAGATCTGATATGTTCTTCATCTACTTTGACATTTGTTCTTTCAATCATCTTTTCCAACCTCTTGTTATAGTATCTATAGGCCTTGCTCTGGTTGAGTAACCAATAAAGATCCCTTCATCACTTCTTGAATCAAACTTTCCTAGGTATTCTTCATCTCTTCTGATATAGCATTTGCTACCAAAGATCCCAAAGTATCTAATAGTGGGAGATCTTCCATACCATAGCTCATAAGGGGTCTTAGTGTTGTTGACCCTCAATTGCACTTTGTTAATTAGATAGACAACAGTGTGAACTACTTCCTTCCAATACATATCAGGCAGATTTGCATCTTTCAACATTGCCCTAGCCATCTCTTGCACAATTTTATTCTTCCTTTCCACTACCCCATTTTTTTGAGGGGTCCTAGGGGCTGACAGATGTCTCCTAATACCATTATCTTCACAAAACCTTTCAAATTCATTTGAAGTAAACTCACCTCCACTATTAGACCTTAAAAATTTGATCTTAGTATCCATTTCATTTTCAACCATAGCTTTGAACACCTTAAATTTATCAAGGGCATTTGATTTTTCTCTTAAGAAAGTAACTCAAGTCATTCTAGAATAATCATCAATGAGAAACATAAAATACCTCTCACCTTGTTGACTCTTTACTCTTGTAGGGCCACATAGATCAGTGTGAATCAGCTCCAATGGAATTGAAGAAGAATACTCCTTGCTTTTGAAACTTGTCTTTGTCTGCTTTCCCATTTGACATTCCTTGCATACTATGTTTGCAGGCTTGATTATCTTGGGCATGTCTCTCACTGCATGAGTAGAGATGATCCTTACCATATTATCAAAATTGTTGTGTCCCATTCTTTTGTGCCACAACCAACACTCACTAGATTGAGCCAACAAACATGTTCTTCCATTTACCTCCTTTAGATGATACATATTGACATATGACTTGATACCTTCTGCAACTAGTTTTTCAGACCCTGCCTTCTTGATTTCACATCCTTTGGCATGAAAGGTGAGATTCTAACCTTTGCTGCACATTGACTGCCATTGAGAAGATTGTGCTTTATCCCTTTGACATAGAGGACATCCTCAGTCTTATTCTTCCCATAAATAGTTATAACACTCTTTCCACATATTTGTGTTGACTCATCACCACCAAACTTGACAACCCCACCATCCCACTTCTCAAGGCTAATAAACTTCTCCTTGTCATGAGTCATATGATTTGAGCAACCACTATCAATTACCCAAGCCTTGGCTTCTTCTCTTGCATGAAAGGCAATCCATACAACCATTGATCTATCATTGTTTTGGTCTACTTGCAAAGCATCAGTCTTCTCACATTTTCCAACATCACCCTTTTTGTCACCAACACTCAAGGCCATGAAAAGTGTTTCATCATTTGAATCATCATGATCCTCATCTTCTGAAGAAAAAATACTCTCTATGGAATACAAACTTCTTTTGAACTTGTGTCTCTTGTTATTACCCCTTGATTCCTTAAAACGACATTTGGAAGTAAAGTGACCAGCCTTTCCACAATTGAAACATTTGAAAGGTAACTTACCTTTGTATTTGTCAGTGCCTTTCTTTAGTCTTCTCACAAAATTTGCTTCAACTTCATCAGAGCTCTCATCTTCATCAGCAACATCATCCTTTGTCTTCATACTAAATTTGAAAGAAACTTCTTTCTTTGGAGCATCACTATCAAACTCTCTCATTTCAAAAGCAGTAAGGGTACCGAATAATTTGTCCACAGTGTATGTATCCAAGTCCATATTGTCCTCAATAGCAGATACCTTATGGCTATAATATTTAGGGAGAGATCTCAGAACCTTTTTCACAATATCATCCTCTTCCACTTTACCACCAAGACCTCCGATGCCATTGACCACTTCATTTACCCAAAGCATATATCCAACAATGTCTTCATTATCTGTCATCTTTAGGGTCTAAAATTTACTATTGAAGATTTGCATCTTTGCTTTCTTTACTTTCTTATCTCCTTCATAAATGTTTCAAGTTTATTCCAAACTTCTTGAGCACAATTGCAACTCATTACTTCTAAGAGTTCTGAATCAACTAACCCACTCATGATAGAACCCTTTTCCTTGGCATTATTATCATACTTCTTAACTTCATTTGAGTCTATAGGAATAGTAGCAAGAAGTGTGTAACTAGTCTTGATAGAGTCCTAAACTCCACACCCTAGAGAATTGATATAACCTTCCATCATTAGCTTCAAAAAAGCATAATTTGTTCCATCAAACCTAGGTATCTTGTTTGATCCATTATGTGCCATCCTGGATCTACCTCAAGCGGTTAAGCTTCCTTTAGAGGAACTTGGCTTTCATACCAATTGTTGAACACACCAAGATATAGAGAGGGGGGGTGAATCAATATCTAAACAAACTTCAAATTCTCTGGAGTAGATTAAAACTTAAGCATTATAGCATAAACATAAACATGAGAGATCAACACAATGCACATCAACACATAACACCAAATATACGTGGAAAACCCTAGAAGGGAAAAACCACAGTGAGAATTAACTCACAATATATGAAGGTCAAAACAATAACTTTGTTTTAGGGCTACAACCCAAGGAAGCTACTACTCCCTGTTGACTTTGGTTTAGGGCTACAACCCAAGGAAGTAACTACTCCCTAAAATTTAGGGTCACTCCCAAGGAATCTACAACTCCTTGAAGACTTTGTTTTAGGGTCACTCCCAAGGAAGCAACTACTCCTTAAATTAAGAACACACTTAGAACAGATTACAGTATGGCAGTCTCTCTACTGCATGGAAAACTACTAACATTGAAGCACACACCTTTGATGATTGCAATTCTACTTCTTCTGATAATTGGATTGATTAGTGACAAGGGTCATTGTACCTTATCATTTAATCATATTTCAAGTTTCAAATCCAGGGCTGTGTCCGTGGCTATCTGCAATTAGGAATACTAAATTTGCCCAGTTTTATCCAACTAACTCTAATGATCTTTACTGATTAAAGAAACTTAATATGACGGATCTATTTGCTGTGAAATGAATTTTAAGAATATTGAAAACAAAGTTGAACAAGGAATTGCTTAAAGTAAATTTATATTACTCCTTCCAATGTAAAAATGCATTTATCTATGAAAACAATAACTATCTCTTTAAACAGAATCTAAAATAACAAAAATGACAGTACTATCCTTCTGCCTTAGTGGTGAGTGTGGGCCCTTGCTCCACACCCTTGGGGCTGAAGACCAAAGTAAAGAATCAACACAAGAGAATAATATCACAACTCAATTTAGTCCAATTCCATTTGCTTTGTATTCAGAAAATGTCTATATCAAAATAAGGTTACAGAAATTAGAAAATAATCACTGTCCTTTTTATTGCTACTTCTGTAAGTTTATATCTAAATATGTGATGAGAGATCACTCACCCTATTCTACTAGTTCATCTAAGAGATAACATCAATCTCTTTATTCTACTAACAGTCTAACTATAGAATGAATATCCATGCAATTATAATAGATTTAGTGGAACAGCAATCCATACTAAATTTGAGTCTTAGTTTTTAAATACACTTGGGCAGCGAGGCCCTGAAATATAGGTATTTAAATCAGTTTATCAATAACTCATGCAAAATCAAAAAGAGATGAAAACTTCCAGTAGTTAACTATAGACTGCCCTTAATTACTCAGGTGATGATTTGAGTAACATCAGGGGCATCCCAATCACCATTGGAAGTGTCTGACCGATAGCGGTGTTGGAAATCTGCACTGTTCTAAGAGGTGCTGGAGATGTATGTTTCTGTCTTAGCTCCGGAGATATGTTTGTGTCCTTCTCATTTAGCTTTGGAGATGCTTTTGACTTCAGTCTAGCTCCGGAGATGGTTCACCTCCTTATCCCAAAATCTCTTCATTCAAATTGGAAACATTGGAGACCAGTCATGGCATTCTAATGTTGGCTCCAGAGATCATTAGGACTACCTCCGGAAATGCACAAAATTGTCTATCCTAACACCTGCACCTGTTGATTCAAAAAGAGAAGATTTCTGCATATTTCCATCAATTCAATGCACATTAGTCCTTCAATCAGAAATCATGATTCTGAGTAATTCATCTCTTATTAATCATCATTAGAACAATCTTGTTAGCTTATTTTGGTGTAGTCATCAAGACAATGGAATAAGAAGGGAGAAAAAGAGGGGTAAAAAGGTGTATTTCATGGGTGCTACCTGGCACTCATCACCCCCCATACTTAAGGATTAGCAGGTCCTCCTGCTTTTTACAATCTGGACTTATTTTGGTGGAATATCTTGTCAGCCAAGTTGTAGTCTTGTGCATCGGTAGTCCAAGTGGTGTGGTCTATATTACCATTTCCCCTGTACTGATCAGCCTGTTTCATCCACTCCTGCAACTTATCATCTTCCATTTGTTTAGTCCAGATAGGTAGTGGCTCAATGATGAGAGGGGGTCTGAAACGGCCATCTATCCACTCCTGTTGGTATTTATCCATCATTTTGGATATTAACCTGGCCTTCCTCATAAATAATCTCAAGTTAACAGGAGTCACCACTTCTCTCATTTTCTTCTCTGAAGTTAGAATGTTCCACCTTTTCTTTGCTACTACAAGCACTAGATTAGTTGAACTGTTCATAAAAAGACCAAAATCAATGGAACACTCCTAGAGATTTTTCAGATACAATGGCAAAATTTTGGTCTGACTTTTAGGGTGATAGACATATGCTCTGAATTGGACCTTAAAAGCATGAGGGTTTGGACACTCTTTTCTAATGAAAAGACTTATTTCTGTATCCTTCTTCAGATGAGCCTTCATTCTCTCATTCTAGATCTGATGATTTCTCATCAGTGACATGAATGCTTTGACCTGACATTCCCCAACAAAATAATTAATAATGAAGGTCATATCATCCACACAAAAACCATGCAAATATAACTCACACAGAAATTTTTTGTCTTCATTAGAACTCCTTGTATATGCTTCCATGAACCCCTCTATTGTTTTTGTGTTCTCAGTCAGATTAGACACGACCAAAGATAGCTTCCTCTGCAGGACTCTCTCTTGCAAGAACATAGCATAACTAGCACTTGGAGGCCTGTAAAATAGAATCTCAGATGAAATGGAGGCTATCTGAATGACTTTTTCCTCCAGGGTTTATACTCTTTTTGATATTGCAGTAACTGCCCTCTGTAATTGTAGCATAGGCTTAGAAGCCTCATATTATCTACATCTCCTTTCCCAATGGAATAGGGACTTAGGAATATCAATTGGAATGGGGCCCACATATGGATCTGTTTGTACCTCTTGTTCAATGGTTGCCCCTAGGCCAACTAACTCATGAATATAGTCCTCCTGATCATCTATTTTATTGTTGGCCCAAGTTAATTGTTTATCTTGGCTCTGTACTTTCTCAATCAGTGCTACAATTATTATGAGACTATTGTCTCTGGCCTTGGTAAGATCAGAAATGTTATGTACTACCTTTGCCTCCTTTTCCTTAAGGATTTTAGCTGTCTTAGTCTCCTGGGCTTCCAATTCTACTTCCTTCTCCTGAATTATTTGTTGTTTACTCTGGAGCTCTACTTGTAGCCCTTCAATCACCTAGTTTTGCTCCATTTCTTTTTCTTTCATAACCTTTTTGAGGTCAGTAATAATCTAGTTCTTCCCCATAATAATATTTTTAGATTATCAATCTCTTCTAACATCTACTATTCTTTTGAAATTTTAGTATCCTCTTGGTTAGAGGGGTGAGAATATGCTCCTGTTTCTTCTCCTATTTTCTCTACATCAGGGTTTTCCATGGCTATTGCCTCTTCACTGCCAACTTCATCCATTTGCTCTACTTTAACTTCCCTTGAAGCCTCCCTATCCTTAGTTCCTTCTTGAGTCTCTTCTGCAATTGTTGGTACTGATGAAGGCCTAGCTTTTTCTTTAGAAGTTCTGAAACCCAAAAGAATTTCAGCTAGGAGAGTAGTCTCTTTTTCAGCTTGGGTAAGCTACCTGTTCCTTTTGCTTCTCCATAGCACCGGTGGAACAGGCATTTCCGGAGCAGGTATATCATCCTCAGAATCAGAGGAAATAGTATAAGTTTCTTTTTGTTCCAACTCTGGAGTAGGAGAATGTTGTGAAGTTGGACTTAGATGAACAGATGGCTCAGGAGAAACCTCTCTCTATTTCTTCTTTCTTATTAGAGGAATGTCATCTGAGTCATGGGATGGTTCTTCAGCCCAGTAATGTATGTCAGAGTCATTTTTCTTTGAAATTCTCTTTGTTTTCTGACCCTGGCTTTCCCTTGTTGGTCTTGTTGGGGTAGATTCCTTAGCCAAGGTCATTTTTCTCCTTGCTGAGCGAGTCATATATGGTGTATGCTCAATAACAGGTTCTCTAATTTCTTTTCCTTTCCTCTTCTTGTCAGAAATAGGGGTAGCAGAGAAGTTGCCTCCAGTGAGGACTTTTTACCTTTCTTAATAGTTGTAGAGGAAGTTGAAGGCTCTGCCTCTTCTTCTTGCTGGGTAGAGGAAGCCTCACCCACTCCCTGAACCCTCTCTGGTTCTCTGTCCTAGGGTTTGTAATCAAGAAATGTCTACCATAATGCTTCCCCATCAGCTTGGGATAGAAAGTGATGTTTGACTATCAGAAAAATGAGGCCATGATGTTTCATAGGACCTTTGTCCTGTTGGTACTTTTCTATAGTTGCTCTAATGGAAGAGTATAGAAAGTTGGGAATATTTATACTGAATTCTGGGTGTGCATTCCCATGCCTCAGAAAAATCAGCATTTTCATTATTGGTCCTAGAACTAAGGAAAATTGACCATCACATGTGAAATATTTCATCAACCATATAGCTACAAATTGCCAAGGGTTTGGAAGTGAGGACCTAAGAATTCCTTTAACCTCGTTCTTGCTTAAATGCAACTGTATTGCAGGTTCACCTTCTATAGAGAAATTTCTAATCAAATCAACATATAAGGTTTTTAGATGGTAGAACCTCTCACCTTGTTCAGGCAATCTAGAAATATGACTGATAGTGGTTGCAGAGAGATCAACTTGAACTCCCCTTACAACTATTTGATTGTCCCTCAGGTTTCTTAGGAAGTCATCAACAATATCCTCTTGAAACCCTTCAAACTTTTCCAGAAACTCTAGCCATCCTGCATTCCTCATAATGTCTGCTACAGCATCATCCTGCAAAAGAACTGTAACACTTTCTAGCTCTAATTTCTTCTTAACCCCCATTTCTAAGTCTTTTTTCCACCCTCTGTGCTAAAATTCTTCCTCACTTTTCTATGTAGTTTGTTCTTCCTCCTTTAACTCCGTAGGCTTCGAAGGACTGTATCAGTTGACTCTGTTCTTCAAGGTATTTTACAGTTTTGAATGAGGATTATTATGTCAATTTGTTTAATGGCTTGGACTATGGAAAAAGAATGTAAAATTGGTTAGAGTGCCTATGCAGTCATAATTGCATCAAAGTGATGGGACACTTCGTAGACATGGTGACAGTGTAGCAAAGATGGCAGCATGCATGAATTTAGAAAGGAAAATAATGGTAGGAGCACGTGTCATAATGACGGCACCCAAAAATAGAAATGACAAGACAATTGCTAATTAATGTTTAATTAAGAGACAAGTACCTGAACCAATCTTAATGATGAGGGCCCGATGTACTTGGCTGAAATACTGCGGCGTTGATGAGACTTGACGTGACGTGGCACCTAAGCAGCTTCTTTGTGGTTTTGAAATGGCATCAGCATCTTTATTGTCATGCATCCTGCAATCATTCCCATAGAGTGGTTCAAGAATCCATGTATCCAGGTGATGTCAGCGCAGTCCTTTGTAAGTACCCATGCATACGAGAGTAATGATTTCTCCTGAAATGCTTGCTGACTTCATCTTTGTCCTTGTCATAAAGTGGAGGATGAGTCATGATGACCTCATCAAATGACATCTCCACTTTATTGCCTTGAGAGGTGGGTCCCCTCCCAATTTATTATATTCACGAATAGATCTTTATTGGTGGAGTGCTGGAGGTGCTCCTAGTTTGTGAGCGTCAGAGGTGCTCCAAGTTTGTGAAGCACCAGAGGTGCACCTTATTTGCGAGCGCCGGAGGTGTGTTCGAGTAACTTTTGGCACCTAATCACCTCCGTAACTTGATTATTCTCACCTGGCATGAAGAAGGGAACTGCCATTTGCTAGTTTTCAATCCCCTTGGTCGAGAAAAACAACCATTTACTGGTTTTCTATCTTCCTCTTTTTTTTTAAGAAGGCCGCCATTTGCTGGTTTTCAACCTTCTCTCCTTTTTTTTTAGTCCAAATCTATGATAGAGGATGTGTCCCCTGTAACCAAACACAAGTCTTTGATGAACTCTTCCTTGGTGGATGGCCTTTTATAGAGTCTAATTATGTGGCCATTTACTAGGAATGTGTCTGTGCTTCCATCAACGAGTTTTAGCAGCACTGTTCCATTCTCAAAACTTCCTTAATTTGGTAAGGACCCATCCAATGAGTTTGTAGCTTTCCCTTGAACTCCTTAAACTTTGAATCATATAGGAGAACCCAATCACTTGTTGAAATGTCCTTCTCTTGATGTGCTAGTCATGCCATTGTTTCCTTTGATACTGAACCAACTATGTTTGTTGTATGGCTTCTGTCTAGATTTCATCTAACTCATTGAGTTGAAGAATTCTGTTCTATTGGGCTATAAATAATGGTAGACCAATATCTAATGCAGTTTTAAGTGTCTGGAGCTCAAATTCTATAGACAGAATGGGTTTCTTTCCATAGACTAATTCATATGGTGAGAATTTTGTTGTGGACTTCCAAGTGGTATTGTAAGCCCAAACTGCTTCGGGTAATCTGTTAGCCCAATATTTTATATTCATTGACACTATCCTTGTCAGAATGTTCTCAAGTTCCCTATTAGTCACCTCTACCTGCCCATTGGCTTGAGGATGGTAAGGTGAAGATTTCATGTTCTTGACTTGATATAAATATGTGAATTCTCTGATTACCTATGAAATAAACTGAGGTCCTCTGTCTGAAACTATGGATCTTGGGGCTCCAAACCTCAAGAAAATCTTATTATAAAGGAAATCAACAACTTTCTCTTCTCTTACAAATTGTAATGCTTGAATTTCAGCCCATTTAGTGACATAGTCCGTGCATACAAGGATGTACTCTTTGCCTGATGATGGTGGAGAAATTGGTCCCACAAAGTCTAGACCCCACTATTCAAATGGCTCCATCATTACTTGGGGATGTAGTAACATCTCCTAGATGAAGGTTGGTTGTCCCATCCTTTGACACTAGTCACACTGCTGCACATACTTCATGGTATCCTTATGAATAGAGGACCAATAGTAACCAGCTCCCAGAATCTTGTGGATGGTTCTGTGTGAGGAATAGTGCCCACTAGATGGTTCATCATGACATGCCCTTAAGACATCAAAAATTTCATCATCTTTTAAACACCTGTACAAAATGAAATCAAGACCACATTTAAATAGCAAACTATTTAACCATTTGTAAGATAAGCTTTCCTTAAGTAAGCATTTCTTTTGTTTTGAGGTAAAATGGAATGGATACAATCCTGTAGCTAAGAGATTAGCTATGTCAGCAAACCAAGGTGCAGTAGAGGAGATAGAAAAAAGATGTTCATCTGGAAATCTGTCATCCACTGGCTAGTTCTCTCCACCTGTATGCAATCTTGACAGAAAATCAGCAACGAAATTAAATTTGCCTGGATTATCAACTATGGTAATGTCAAATTCCTACAACAACAATAACCACCTAATTATCCTTGCACCCACTACTAGTTTATTCATTAAGTATTTTATGGCTGCATGATCAATAGGTACAAATATTTTGTATCCAGTGATATAATACCTAAATTTGTTTATAGCATAGATGACTGCCAAGAATTCTTTTTCAGTTGTGGTATAGTTTCTTTCTGCAGAGGGAAGGTTTTTGTTGATGTAATTTATGGCATGCATACTTTCTCCTTCCTCCTTTTGTCCTAAGACTTCCCCAATGAACTCATTAGAAGTATCAGTTTGTATGTGAAATGGTAGAGTCCAATTAGGTCCTCTCAAAATAGGTGTGACAGTAAGCTTCTCTTTTAGGGTTTCAAATGTTGATTGACAATCCTCTGTCCATAAGAATTTTGTGTCTTTGTTAAGCAGGGTAAACAGAGGAGCAGCTATCCTACTAAAATTTTCTATGAATCTTCTATAGTAGCCTGCATGGCCCAAAAACTTCTAATGTCTGTCTGATTTTTAGGTGAAGGCAACTGTTGGATCACTACTATTTTGTTTTGATCTCCTTTGATCCCATTTGCTGAAATGTGGTGTCCCAATATAATTTCTTCCTCTACCATCATGAAGCACTTTTCATGGCTCAGGGATAATTGATTCTTTTCATAGCATTTTAGTACCTTTTCCAAGTTTATGAGAGCTTCTTCAAAGTTGTCCCCATACACATCAAAGTCATCCATATAGACCTCCATGCACTCATTAGCTAGTTCAGCAAAGATGGCTAAAACAAGCCTCTAAAATGTAGCTGGAGCATTACATAGTCCAAATGGAAGAAGTTTGTAGGCAAAAGTTCCCTAAGAACAAGTGAAAGTGGTTTTATCCTGATCTTCATGTGCTACTTGGATTTGACTGTATCCACTGAACCCATCTAGGAAAGAAAAATACTTTCTCCCTGCAAGGTTGTCCAACACTTGGTCAATGAATGGTAAGGGAAAGTAGTCCTTTTTTGTAGCTTTGTTTAGCTCCCTATAGTCAATACACACTCTCCATTTCCCATTATTTTTAGGCACTATGACTAAGGGTGAGACCCATTGACTGTCTAAGATTGGATATATCAACCCTGCTTGCAACAATTTTTCTATCTGAGTCTTAACAATATCTCTCAAAGCAGGATTCAGTCTTCTCTAGGGTTGTCTGACAAGTTTGACATCTTCAGTGTATATACGATGAGTATAGATCTCAGGAGGGATGCCCTTCATATCTTGGTATTCCCAAGCAAAAGCTGTTGAACGGGAAATTAGGAGTTTGATAAGTTCTTCCTCCTATTTTTCTACTAACTGAGTGTTGATATTCCGTGTTTTCCCAGGTAGAACCATAACCTGTTTTGTGATCTGATCCATAGATGTAGTCAATCCATATACTAGACTCATGGTATTGAGGGGGAAAGAATGTGGAAGCAGCATGTGGAATGTGGCTAAGTCTCTGTAAAAGGCTTCTCCACAAGGAATGATATTTGCTAAGGTACAATGAGTAGAAGTGAGAAGTTCTCTCCTTGAATCTTGGGCTAGCTCCATTATATCCTCATTAATAAGAATGTGGGTGATATCTTCAATTGTATCATAGTGAATTTCTTCTTCTATGTAATATCCCTTGCTATTTCAGACCTTATTTTCCTGATTTGAACCTCAAGGAATATTGTCAAACACTTCTGATGTAAACCCAATGCTTGCTGGTCTGTGTTTTCAGTCTGATATTTTTGCTTGATAATGATAGCTGAATATTCTAAATGCTTATAAAACCAAACTATAATGTCTAAGCATTAATCTAAATACATATATGACTTCTCTTTTGATATTTTTGATGCATATACATGAAAATTAGACATGAAATGCACACCTACAGCCAATTGACATTTTGTCAAACACTTGGCATGCATACTATTATGCTAATCATGCTGGATATTAATATGCACATTACATCAAATAGATGGCCTGTCTAATACAATGCTGATATGAATGGCCAAGATTCTTGGCTCTACAATTTTATGCAACTCCTAAAATGACAACTATGAAACAATGCTGATATAAAGATGCTAACTCATGAAAGAACCTGGAAATGTAAGTTGCTGTGAATCGATGACGAAGATGAAAGAATGGTAGCCTCAAAACAGCTCATAAACATCCCTCTCAAACCCCAATTGTGCCTCTCAAGTGTAGCACTCAGCCTTCTCATCAACCAAGGAAAGGAGTCCCTTCCAAAGCCAAATTGAAACCCTCTCCTAGCTGCCCCGTACTGTAGCATTACTGTTCACGGCACTGTAGCAACACTGTAGCGTACTGTAGCAAATCACTGTAGCAAAACACTGTAGCGCGCACTGTAGCAAATCACTGTAGCGATACTGTAGCAATCACTGTAGCAAAACACTGTAGCGTACTGTAGCAAAACACTGTAGCAAACACTGTAGCAGCCAATAGGAAAACTTCTGATATGCAAAATTGATACCTCCAAACCCCTGTTAACACTGCAGATTTAAGCACAAATGAAAGGACTGAAGTATCCCTTCCAATTTGCAACCCTTCGGAGGATATTTCACCACCTCAGTTATGCTAATCTATGGGAGTTTCCGTTCCCAAAGACCAAATATGCAGAAACCCTTGGCTCCACAAAACACATCAAATGTAAATGTCAATAATCGGATGCCTAGAAGCATGCCTTGCCCCTTCCTTTATACTTTTTCAATCCCACTTCAAGAAGCTTCTAGAAAAATAATATTATTTTATTTTAGTGACTTTATGTAATAATATTTATTTAAGTCACTTTATTAAATTAATTAAATATAAGGTCACTTTATAATATTTATTTATTTAATAACCTTACAAATAATTAATTTAATTATTATCTCCCTTATTTTTCCCATCCAACTGAATCCAAGAAACCAACCATCGACCAGGTGACTACCTCAAGAAGACCCCCTTAACTATGTACATTAGCCTACGAGGGTTAGGAATAGACTAAACCATCCGCAAACAACATCAGCTAAAAAGGGGACATTACAGTCCGCCCTCCTTGAAATTGCTTGTCCCCAAGCAATCTTTGCTACAAAGACAATTCTCCCCACCTGGATCCCAAGGGAGGATCCGTGTAATGTCCCTGCTGTCACCAAAGAGTTCCTATAACACCAGCACTAGCACAACTAACTGAACCTGCTGAATTAAATCAACGCCAATGCCAGATGTCGCAAGAGCATAAGCATTAAGTGGAAGCAACTCTGAATACTGACAATGCTTGCTTCCCATAACTGCACAAGCTAAGCTGTCATACACACTATCTAGCATATACGCAACTGAGCTATGTGTCTGAAACAGATCATGTACATAAAGATCAAAAGTGCAACTGCAAGTAATCACCCTCATATACATGCTGCAAAACTCAACAGTGAACCCTGATTGGAATCCTGATGCACACAAAGGATTCCTCAACATACTGGAGAGTATCCCACAACTAATGCCCAGATCCCAAATGAATCTATAAGGAACTGCATCAGAATCTCGCTGAAAACAGCTGCAGCCATAGAACTTGCCAAAACTCAGCAAACTATGCAATTCTGTAGCTGAAATAAACATATCACTTCTGATGTCAATCCTTGGGTCCCAGTGCCAAACTAGAAGTCCATCACCAAGCGCACCTGTTGACTTCCACTGTACCATTCTACATAAACCACTGACATCGCACCAAGAGTGGTGGAACACATCATCAGGACCAAAATAGAGTGATGAATCAAACACGTCACCACCAGGATCCCAAAATAGAATCAACAATCCACTACCAATGACAACTGGTGGCACCTGTTGCACCATACTATCTGCAACTGAATCACTAATCTGCCAAGAGGCTGCTCCCTGATACAGAGACCTATGGGTTATGGACCCAAACAACTGTCGAAAAAGATGAGTATCTCCTAACTCATCTGTAAATGTTGGCGTCCCCATAATACTCCAATTGCCAAAGCTGGAAGAAGAGTGCTCCTGACACCAACTCATAAAGCCAGTTGCACTAATCAATGCAAATGTGGAGGGTTGATCCCTCTCAGCATCAACAGAAGTGGATATCTGTGCCTCTTCCCTCACGAGTGCACCATACAACTGCCTAGCAAGCATGAATGCACAACCTCTATCCTCTGTCCAATTCCTATGGATGTGCTGACTAACCAAGCCATCATACCTACTGCCCCCATAATCATCCTGTAACCATGTATCTGTGTGAAATCTCTGTGACATGGCAGTAGAAAACCTTGTCGGATACATAATAGCATGATGGATAACTGACTGCTGTAAGTAATTCCTCATACACAACTGAGTCAGGTACATGCAGGATCTAGTTCCATCTTCTGTAGATGGCAACTCTTCATCCCACAATGGATGGTATAAGCCTCCCATCAATCCACATCGATGCATCGACCAATCCTCTACATGTGAACTAAAAGAAAGGTGATGAACTCTCCTCACTATGTAGTCATGGTAAAAAGCACCAACCTCCGTCAATAGTTGACCATCATAGTCCTGCTTTCTATCACCTGACATGGAACTAACCTTAGGGGAATCAAGTGTATTCTCAGATTCATCCCACATTTGAATAAAGAGTCTTCTAATGTTATCTATCCTTTTTTGTCTTGCTATGTTGATGAGATTGATCTTTTCTTTCACTTTTTGAAGATGATGTCTTGCATTGGCAGCCACTAATCTAGCCTCTTTGGCTTTTTGCAGCCATTCTTCGTTAATCTTTTTGGACTTCTTTACCTCTTCGATGCCAAAATATACAAAATCAGTCCTCTTATCCTTGATATCTTCATGTCTACCGAATGGTTTAGGGCTACCATCCATGGGTGATATCATATCATTGGCTTTCTTATGATCACAAGCTCCTATCTCATGAGAATGATGGGACATAGTGCTGCTGTCCTCAAACAAATCAGTGATGACATCATGCCATTGTAAAATGTCTCCTTCATCATGTGTATTCAAAACACTAGTGGCTGCTCCACTAAGCAAAGGATCAACTTTCACATCCACCTTAATATCTTGGACCTTCAATGGACTTTCATATGTATGAATAACATTCATGGAAGCACCATCTAATTCTTTACTACGATAGGATGAAGCAATGCTAGACTCACCTAATGAAGCATCACAAGAAACCTTATCTTCATGTAGCTACTTTAATGTAACTGGTTTGTCTTCACCCATCACTTTCTCTTCTTTTCCCTCATTTCCTTGTCCCTCAATCACATGCACAACACAAGATTCTTGCCCATCCAAAGACACTGCAATAGAAGACTGATTTTCTGATTCCTTTGGTGAAGCATGAGCCAAACTCAACTCCACATTCAACTCCTCAATCTGATTTTCTGTCATAAGGAGAGCCATTTGAGAGTCTTCCAAAGATTTTCTAGTCTTCACTAGCTCCGTGGTGAGTTGATCAACCTCTTCCTTTTTCCTCTTCAATGCATCTGAATATATGACACCCAATTCAAGTAGGTGATCTCTATCGGAGAGAAGAGTTAAATAGTTATTTTTCATAATCTCCATGGCTGTCTTAAACGCTTGCAAATCAGAAATTGATGAAGCCTCTTCAACACTTTTGTGTCTCCCCTCAAGCTGGACATTCCATAGATGAATTTCCACCATCTTGTGGGAATGGTCAAAATGGGACAGCATTGTAACAATCTTATCTTCACCAACCTTTAGTTGGTTCTCCAAATTAGACTTAGGGACCAAGGAAAATTCATTAGTTGAAGTTGTGGGCTGCCAATGGAGAGCTTGACTCTCATCAAAATATTCTTCTGAAGTGTCCTCATGCTGGTTTGGAACTAGAGCAGCGGTAGTTCCCAACCCAAACTCCTTATCATCCCTCCAAAAAATAGACTCAATGGATGATGAATCACTAACCTCATGCAGAGTGGTAAGATCACTCTTAGGACTATCGAAAGAGTCCCCGATCATAACCTCCATGTCACCAACTAGGAGACTCGTGCAACCCTGTCCTGTAGGATCCACTGTTTCTTCCTCTCTACCTTCTATAGACCCAAGCTCAATACTACTGGTCCACACTTCACCTGTTACTTTTCCCGCTGAATTTTCATGAGTGCATTTAACATCAGCCCCAAAGGAATCATTAAAAGAATCCATACCATTGCTGTCCTCCTGAAGAGAAGATGAAACCTGTAACCCAAAAGAAGTCATCTCCTGCTCATCACCTTTGTCCATTCTGTTCTCCATAGGATCAGCTGTATGCTGGTCACTAACTACTGAAAATTCATTATAGAGGTTTCTAGATAATTCACCTATAGAGACCTTTTGTTCCTCCTTTTTGTTTTGTGATGTAGACGCCTTAAAAATGGATGCCATAAACCGAGCTGCTTTGTCTATGTTTGCAGGGTGTGAAAATAATTCATTCATCCTCTTTTGGTTTTCATCCAACTTATTCAAACTTTGTTTAAGTTTCTCCATATTCCTGTCCCACTGCTTCTGAGTACTTGAAGTAACCATGATTAACTAGCTGATTCAATGTCCAATCTACCCAACAGGATGGCAGGACAAAAGCTCTGATACCACTGTAATATCCCTTGCTATTTCAGACCTTATTTTGCTGATTTGAACCTCAAGGAATATTGTCAAACACTTCTGATGTAAACCCAATGCTTGCTGGTCTGTGTTTTCAGTCTGATATTTTTGCTTGATAATGATAGCTGATTATTCTAAATGCTTATAAAACCAAACTATAATGTCTAAGCATTAATCTAAATACATATATGACTTCTCTTTTGATATTTTTGATGCATATACATGAAAATTAGACATGAAATGCACACCTACAGCCAATTGACATTTTGTCAAACACTTGGCATGCATACTATTATGCTAATCATGCTGGATATTAATATGCACATTACATCAAATAGATGGCCTGTCTAATACAATGCTGATATGAATGGCCAAGATTCTTGGCTCTACAATTTTATGCAACTCCTAAAATGACAACTATGAAACAATGCTGATATAAAGATGCTAACTCATGAAAGAACCTGGAAATGTAAGTTGCTGTGAATCGATGACGAAGATGAAGGAATGGTAGCCTCAAAACAGCTCATAAACATCCCTCTCAAGCCCCAATTGTGCCTCTCAAGTGTAGCACCCAGCCTTCTACAATTTTATGCAACTCCTAAAATGACAACTATGAAACAATGCTGATATAAAGATGCTAACTCATGAAAGAACCTGGAAATGTAAGTTGCTGTGAATCGATGACGAAGATGAAGGAATGGCAGCCTCAAAATAGCTCATAAACATCCCTCTCAAGCCCCAATCGTGCCTCTCAAGTGTAGCACCCAGCCTTCTCATCAACCAAGGAAAGGAGTCCCTTCCAAAGCCAAATTGAAACCCTCTCCTAGCTGCCCCGTACTGTAGCGTTACTGTTCACAGCACTGTAGCAACACTGTAGCGTACTGTAGCAAATCACTGTAGTAAAACACTGGAGCGCGCACTGTAGCAAATCACTGTAGCGCGCACTGTAGCGTCACTGTAGCGCTACTGTAGCAAATCACTGTAGCAAAAACACTATAGCGTACTGTAGCAAAACACTGTAGCAAACACTGTAGCAGCCAATAGGAAAACTTCTGATATGCAAAATTGATACCTCCAAACCCCTGTTAACACTGCAGATTTAAGCACAAATGAAAGGACTGAAGTATCCCTTCTAATTTGCAACCCTTCGGAGGATATTTCACCACCTCAGTTATGCTAATCTATGGGAGTTTCCGTTCCCAAAGACCAAATATGCAGAAACCCTTGGCTCCACAAAACTCATCAAATGTAAATGTCAATAATCGGATGCCTGGAAGCATGCCTTGCCCCTTCCTTTATACTTTTTCAATACCACTTCAAGAAGCTTCTAGAAAAATAATATTATTTTATTTTAGTGACTTTATGTAATAATATTTATTTAAGTCACTTTATTAAATTAATTAAATATAAGGTCACTTTATAATATTTATTTATTTAATAACCTTACAAATAATTAATTTAATTATTATCTCCCTTATTTTTCCCATCCAACTGAATCCAGGAAACCAACCATCGACCAGGTGACTACCTCAAGAAGACCCCCTTAACTATGTACATTAGCCTACGAGGGTTAGGAATAGACTAAACCATCCGCAAACAACATCAGCTAAAAAGGGGACATTACATTCTAACTCACCCAAATGTTCTTTGATGGTAACCATAGCTACTGAGGCGTTGTTTTCCATGTTATCCGGTTCATCCACCCATACCCTTCTTGTATAATGTATTGATGGTTTAGCTAGAGGATACAAAGATATTTTCTTCAAGCCTATCCCATTAGAAATGACCATATCCCTAGTTCGACAATCAATAGATGCTACTATTGTAGCCAGCCATGGTCTTCCTAATATCAATGGATAAGTATTTCTCTGATTCCTTGGCTCTAATATCAGGAAGTCTACTGGGAATTCCCATGATTCTATCACAACTAGAACATCACTAATCACCCCTTTTGGAATAGCTATTGATTAGTCAGCAAGTTGAAGGATTGTAGATGTGGATTGGATACCTATTAAGGCTAATTTGTCCATTGTATGAACTATCATTACATTTATTGCTACTCCCAGATCAACCAAAATATTTGAAATTTCTACCCCTAAGATGTAAACAGTCATGACAAGATTTCTAGGGTCTCCATATTTTGGGAGGAGCACTTCTCCCATTAGGAGGTCTAATACCTTTCCTTCCACCTAGATAGTTGAGGGAACGTTCTTTTTTCTTCCTTGGGTCTTGACACAATGTTGTTTGATGAATTGGTTAAGTTCAGGTACATCTTTGATTGCTTGAAGGAGTGGAATTTCAATGTTTAGTTGTCTAATTTCTTGTAATGGTTCTGATTCTAGGGTAGATTGAGCTTGTTTTTGTAAGATTTTTTTTGGGGGAACATGTTGTTTGAGCTATTCTGGGTATGGTGCCAGTTTTTCCATCTCCAAAGCTTTTATCAGAAATGTTTCTAGGGATGTTCTCCAAAGTCATTCTTTTAGGAGGATCTCTAGAGTTATCCAAGGATGATTCGTTTAGCACTATTTCAGTACTAATCTCCTCTGGAAGCTGAGTGGATGGATTTTCAGGTTCCTCATCATTGGTTACTTCAACTATAGCTGGAGAAGATGGTCTTGGAAATGCTTTGCTAGAATGCAGCTGGAGAGTATTGGAATATATAGCATTAATTCCAGCCATGTTTTCTTGCTCTGTCATGTAAACAGCCGCTCCCTGCTTATTCCGTGGGTTTGGTATAGGTTGAGCTGGTAAGGGTGGTTGGCTAACTGGTTCATTTTGTGACTGACCTTGTGTGTTTGGGGGTCCAATTAGCAATGCTTGTTGTTGAGGTTGGAAACGTCTAGGTTGTCCCTGGTACTGTTGATTATATCCTTGTTGACGACCCCAATGAGGCTGCATGTTTTGTGATCCAAACTATGGTGGCCATTGTTGATTTCCCTAGGGCTGATTTTGCCAATGTTGGGTTTGCCATTGTTGATTTGGCCAATCCTTCTGTCCCCAAGGAGGATTATTCTTAGGCCCATGCCAAGTTGGATTCCATTAATTATTTCCCCAATTAGAAGGACCCCTGTAAGAAGTCTGGTTTGGATACTGATTATAAGGGAAATTTCCAGCTTACTTTTGTCCTACATAGTTCAAATCCTCCTCTATAATGGCATTCTTTTTACTTAGCCTTTTTAAGGCTGGAAGTTGACTGCATTGACTGGTAGGATGTTCCCTGTCACAGATCTGATAGATCTCTCCTTTATCTAAATGGCATTCGCTCAACAGATGTTTGTTTCTACACCTAGGACAATAGATGGAGAGTGGTTCAGTTGTTCTGTTTTGATCATTTGCTCTAGTTTATGCCTGAATCCCATCTAATGTGGTATTTAGTTGGACTAGAATATCTATTTTAAAATTTGCAATTTCCTCCATTAACTATCCTATTTCATTCTTCCCTTTAAAAGATTTAGGTATTCTCACTCCATCTTGGGTTCTGGAATAGTTCCTGCAGAGTTCTTCTATAGCAGGCATATTCATTTTGTTGATATTCCCTTTTTCCCATCAGATCCAGTGCATGTTTTGATTCTTTGTCTAATCCTTTTACAAACAGAGTTCTGGCCAAAGAATGAATTACAGGGTTGCCATATCTTCTCAAAGCAAAGTTGAACCTATCTACATAATCCTCTAAGGTCTCTTCCTCTCTATGTTTAATTTTAAATAATTCCTCATTCTTATTGTGATTAGTGAATCCAAATCAAAGTAAAAACATAAACCAAATGCATACAAAACAAAAGATTATACCTTGATATGAAGACCCAATCCAAGAAGGGTGAAGGAGCTTGCAACCAAATGCTCCAAGATATACCCTAGATGCTCAAATAAGATGTGAAATGCTCTCAAACTATGCAACTCACACTAAGATTGGCTCTAGATTTTAGCATAATAACACTACTCAAATTGTGGATGAAAAATAGCTTGAGAGATGGTGTATTTATAGGATTCTTGGAGGGATTTTGATCCAACGGTGGAGATTGATTTGAGAGATCAATGGTAGAGGATGAAGATGATGTGGAGGGCCTAAATTCAATCTTAAAAAATGAAGGGATGAGAATAAAGATGAATTTTTAATTCATCTTGGGAAGAGGGGTTCATAAATGAGGTTGGGTGAGATGGATTGTGAATTAAAAATTCACATAGGGAAGAGTAAAAATGAATTTAAAATTTATTTGGGGAAGAGTGGATATTAATGAGGTATGACATGTGTAAGGGGTGTAAGAGGTATTTAATGAATATTATAACAAATGTGTATTAAAAATTGATTTATATGGCATGGAAATCAATTTTTTATTCATGGGTTGTGGGGAGAAGTGTTAATGAGGGTTTGACCAATTTAATTAGGGTGATTAACCTAATTAATATGGCTGGAATGAATTAGCAAATGGATTAGTGGGAGGATAAGATTAATTAATTAATGATTTACTTAATTAATCCTAAGGCTAGGATGATGTAGGTTAGGGTAGGTAATTAAATAATGACTATTTAATCACCTAGGGTAGGGATAGGTTAATTAATAGGCTGAATTAAACAGTTAAATGTGATTTAACTAATTAATTGGGTTTAGTGAGAAGGGGAAAATTAATCAAATAAATATTACATATTTATTTAATTAATTGGCTAAGGTTGAACTATTGGATTAATTAAATTAGTCCAATTGTGGGGGATAGAATGATGAAAAATTAGGTGATGAAGGGATAATTAATTAAATAAAATTTAATTAATTAATTAGAAGGGAAATAGGTATGTTTAGGGACATCGGGAGTCAGTTTGATGGTGAAGACATTTTTAGGTGTCTACACTTATCACTGACTCTACAGTCATCCTGGTATTTTCCCTAGAATTTTGTCTCCATCTGATCCCAGGAATGGATGGAGTTTTGGGGCAGGCCCATAAACCATCTCATTGCAGAATCCTTTAGGGTTGAGGGAAACAGTTTGAGCTTTTGATTATCTAATCCATAATCATAAGTCTGGCATACCACTTTGAATTCAAACAAAAACTGATCTAGATCCTCAGAAGCAAGACCCCTAAAATTTGGCAAGTGTGTAGGTGAAATATTTTTCATAGGGGCATTATCTCCAGCAGCCAGAACAATGGGATATGAGAAGGTTCTTGAAGCTTGATTTTCCTAATCTTCATGATTATCATGATTATCATCCATGTCTAGTACTGGTTCTTCTCCTTGATGTTCTAGGAAATTAGGTTCTATCAAAGGATCTGCCTGGAATTTTTGTTGTAATTCTTGGATATAGTTAGCGAGTGGAAGATTTAGAGGATTGAAAGGATTATTAATTTTAGGTGCATCTTCCAAGGTAGGTTCTAGATGTCTCTCTTCAACAAGATCTTGTGCCACCCTACTGCTTTCTCCTATAGTTTGATGGGGTGTCTATTTTATGTATCTTCCTTTTGAATCCCTAGCTCTAACCATACAGATCTATCCTAAGACTATTTAGCTAAGTTTTCCTAATTAACACAGTATCCCCAGCAACGGTGCCAAAAATGACAAGGGTCATTGTACCTTATCATTTAATCATATTTCAAGTGTTAAATCCAGGGCTGTGTCCATGGCTATCTGCAATTAGGAATCCTAAAGTTGCCCAGTTTTATCCAACTTACTCTAATGATCTTTACTGATTAAAGAAACTTAATATTATGGATCTATCTGTTGTGAAATGAATTCTAAGAATATTGAAAACAAAGCTGAACAAGGAATTGCTTAAAGTAAATCTATATTACTCCTTCCAATGTAAACATGCATTTATCTATGAAAATAGTAACTATCTCTTTAAATTGAATCTGAAATAACAAAAATGATAGTACTAGCCTTCTACCTTAGTGGTGAGAGTGGGCCCTTGCTCCACACCCTTGGGGCTAAAGATCAAAGTAAAGAATCAACACAAGAGAATAATATCACAACTCAATTTAGTCCAATTCCATCCGCTTTGTATTTAGAAAATGTCTATATCAAAATAAGGTTACAGAAATCAGAAAATAATCGCTGTCCTTTTTGCTACTGCTTCTGTAAGTTTATATCTAAATCTATGATGAGAGATCACTCACCCTATTCTACTAGTTCATCTAAGAGATAACATCAATCTCTTTATTCTACTAATAGTCTAACTACAGAATGAATATCCATGCAATTAAAATAGATTTAGTGGAACAACAGTCCATACTAAATCTGAGTCTTAGTTTTTAAATACACTTGGGCAGCAAGGCCCTGAAATACAGGTATTTAAATTAGTTTATCAATAACTCATGCAAAATCAAAAAGAGATAAAACTTCCAGCAGTTAACTATAGACTGCCCTTAATTACTCAGGTGATGATTTGAGTAACATCAGGAGCATCCCGATCACCACTGAAAGTGTCTGATCGACAGCTATGCTGGAAATCTGAACTGTTTTAAGAGGCACCAGAGATGTATGTTTCTGTCTGTAGCTCCAGAGATATGTTTGCGCCCTTCTCGTTCAACTCCAGAGATGCTTGTGACTTCAATCCATCTCTAGAGATTGTTCACCTCCTTATCCCAAAATCTCTCCATTCAAATTGGAAACATTGGAGACCAGTCATGGCATTCTGATGTCAGCTCCAGAGAATATTAGGACTACCTTCGGAGATGCACAAAATTGTCTATCCGAACACCTGCACCTGTTGATTCAAAAAGAGAAGATTTCTACATATTTCCATCAATTCAATGCACATCAGTCCTTCAATCAGAAATCATGATTCTGAGTAATTCATCTCTTATTAATCATCATTAGAACAATGGAATAAGAAGGGAGAAAAAGAGGGGTAAAAAGGTGTATTTCATGGGTGCTACCTAGCACTCATCAATTAGGCACACTCTTCACTTCCTTCCTGTCACATAAATGTCTTCAATATAAATCAGGACAACTTCTAACACATCTTCTCTTTCTTGTTCGGCCGCACATCATGATGCAATCATTCTGCTCCTTTTCTTGTTTGTGAACCTTATTAATCATTTTGCAATCACACCATGCCTAACTCAATTTGATTTACAATTTATACATGATATTACATTGATTACATTGCTTGTCAGCTAGAGACAACATGAAAAATACATTTACAAGTCGGCTAGACAACAAACAACATGAAACTTGTAAAGGACAAGTCCTAAACAAGACTACACACTACACTGGTAGAGGACCCATGCCTTGCGGACACCAACACTTGCTTAACCAGGTACAAAACATCATTCACAGCATCAAACAACAAGGAATTACATCCACACACTCTACTCATTTGAAAATAGGATAGCCTTAAGCAAAGACATATGAAACTTGAAGCATAATGACCACAACAACTTGAAAACCTTGTGCAGTACTGGAAACAAGAAAGATCTTCATGAAACTCTTCCAGATGAGTATGTACATGAATCATACAATATCTCCAAATACTCCTTTACCTTCACACATTAAATATTTTGTGTTGCACATCTTCAACCATAAATTCTTAGAACAACAAGTCATCTAGAACACACTACAACATCCTGTCATTGAAAAACTGAGCTTGCGGACCACCAAGAACCTTGAAACTACAAGGAAGCATGTAATACACATCCATAAGAATGTCTACAAAACACAATGGCAAAAATTCACATCCAGAGGAATGTAGAGCATTCCAATAGGCCTTCAACACCACATTACTCTGCCAGAACACATGTTGGTACTCTATTATGCATAGCTTTCACAGCGGAAGGACAGATGATCTAAAACTTTGGAATTATCACCTTCACTGCACCCTAAACATAGTTCCAGAACTGCATAGCCATAACTACAAATGTGGAGGAATGCGGAGCATTCCATTACTATATAGAAAATGTCTTCTTTAGAACCAACACTTTCTTCAAACTGTCAACTGCAAACCATCCTTAGTGTGATATGATCATCTTAGTGGTTCTAATTCCCATATTAATGTATCTTCTTGATGCTTTTAATTCCTATCTTAATATAACTTCATACTCAACTCTGCATTGATCAAGGCATGACATCCAACCATGAACCTTAGTAACCTCATTATATTCAACATGACATCCAACCATGAACACCATCACATATCCATGATAGTGTTGACATCAATGATAATCTTGTGACAGTGTTGACATCAATCACAACCTTAGGAACCATATGTGTAGAAGTTTGTGGTTATTTTTTTCTAGCTTTAACATATTTCATTTTAGGTTGATCCTTCATAACCTTACTTTCTAAAATGATTCATAATATATATATTTTAGATCATAGAGAAGTTTCACTCTTCAGCTATCATTGACAATCCAAAATTTTCTTTCATTTGTTATAAGGTTATTCCTCTAATTAGTCAATAGGCTTTTTTCTTATGGACTCTCAAATTTAAAACATGTTAGAAAAGTTGTCTCACACAAAAATATTATTTGTTTTATGAAAAATTATATGCATAATTTACTTTATACACAACCCCCCATCATTGCATACCACATAGTAGGGTTTGAGATGTCTTTTATTGCCAAATTTCTCCCATCAAATGTTGTACCAGTTAACTCCATTACTTGCTCCATTTTCACCTTCTTCTTTTGAGGGAGCTCTCCTTTGTTGCACAGTCCTGTGACTGTTTTGATGTCCTTCTTTGTAATCTAATAGGGTTGATCAAGGTAGATGAAATTGAGATAAATGTGGCTCAAGATCATCCTAATCCATGCATGTTTTTATAGAAGTTTGGGAAATCTTCCCATGTATCTAGTTTTATATCCCCTACCTGCATATAATGTAGAGATACCCTCATAACCTTGTGTTCTTATCTACTCTTGTGAGTGATAGTCGTTCTTACCTGAACTATTTATGGTCTATCTCAGTGAGGGTTACATGTATGTAATTGTGGATGACTTCTATGTAGAGTACATCAACATGTATATTGAAGAAGGCTCCATCTTAATCTACTTTCATCGTCTTCCATGGATATTTCTTGTACTTTAGGCAAGGTTTATCCTTAGCTTCCACAAGTGTCAATGTGGCTATTTCCAATTAACTCATTCTCCCATGTTCTCCTTATCACCTTCAACCTTAGCTTTCCCTTGTGAAATCTTAACTCCAACTCACTACGTCTCTCCTCATTCTATAATTTCCTCTCTCAATTTATTATTCTACACACTTTGGACAACTTAGCTAATTTCTCAACTCCACACTCCAATTCACAACTCGAATCAACTTGTTTAGACACTTAGCATTTTTTCTAATTCATTTTTTTGTTGTGTGTCTATATATACGCTTGTAATGGTAACTTTTGAATTAATTGAGCTCAACTACTTCTTTCCCTCCAAATAGTTGTTATGTTTTGTTTTTTATTTGATGAGTAGATAACTGTCATATTATCAAAGTTGGACCCTTTTTATAGTAGTGTACCCTAATATACAAGTATGATACATATAATACAAGGTATTTTATTCGTACCTACTCAATCTTGATTGAGTCCCTCCCTCAATATCATGCATAATAATGCTTTAATTTTGCTTTGTTTGCATACCCATCTAATAAGACATCTTGTAAAGTGTTCATTTAATTGCCCCTGATGATGAAATATCATACATCTTGCATATTATGTTTCTCTACCTTATCCATGGGCAATTAAACTAAAACAGAATAAGTGCATAATGGATTATAGAATAACACAAAGGAAAATAAATCATACATGTACTTATACACCATTCATACATACCAACACCATATACTTCTCATATATTCATTATATCATCATATATTATCATGTCCATTACATTCATGCTTCACTCTAATATCTATCTTCTCTCATTAATCATGCATCTCTCTTCTATGCTCTCATATCATATCTCATTTATCTCTCTATATGCTCTCTTTATTTTCTATATCCTTTCTATTACATATCCTTATGTGATACATGTATGTTTATCATTACATATATGCACATGTCCCAATCTACATTCCTTCATAGTGGTGCCTCTTTGCACTTGCCGCAAGCCATTTATATGTGCTACACTAGATTTTTCTAATGATTTGCAGTAACTCTGACTTGGTGGCTCCACCAAATCAGATTTTGCAAAATTATACATCACACACATAATCTAACAATATCAATCACTAATACTAAACATCCTTCTAAATTAATGACACTTACACATATTGGTAAAGATTTTATGAATTTATAGAATTATGGTTCATTTTCCAACATGCCAAGGGATACATATAGAAGCATGACTTATAAGATTTCCTCTTCTTATGTACTTATAGTTGTTTCATTTAATTGGGAGACCCCATCATTAACTATTATGGTTCACTATGCTTCATAGGGATGTGTTCTCTTATTGCTAGCCTTTGTCATCCTTGTAGGTTTTCACCATTGGCCTCCATTAGGTTGTCCTTCAATAAATATGGGAGAGGGTTTGATAGTGGTGTGGGGACCTGCAGTTGGTGTAGAAACAAAGTGGGATTCGATACAATTATTTGGAAAATTAAAAAATGTTTAAAATATAATATATGTTTATTAATTATTTAAGTAGAAACTGAATTGTAAGGTTCAATTTTTTATCACAACGATGCACTCATTATTTGGTTTGAAAATGTTTAGTACATACAATATGTTTTATCAAGATAGGTGACAGAGTTCAAATATATAATTTCATTGCCAATATTGTGATATGACATAAATTGTACACATTATTTCTCTACAAAATATGACACTATGGTAGAATATTCCTATAAATTCTTTGCAAATGTTTATAAGTGCTTGTTTATTAAAGAATAACCTGCTACAAGTATTGGATATGTCCATTTATCTTGATTAACAAAACTTGCACATCGCTGAGAGAAAAAGGAACTTCAATAGAGTTTGCTAGTTGTTGTGCATCCACTAGAAGACCTGTCATTGGAGATGATCACAATATCACCACTTCCCTTAATTATTTTGTTTTGAGATATGATACCATTCCTTTATTCCTACAAGTGGTTGTTGGCAACATAGTCAAGAGACACTATTGATTGGGTAATGTTGTCATTGATGGCAACAAGGCAAACAGAGCATGATGGAGCTAAGGATGATTGAGAACTCAACTTGGAAATAGCCTACACATAAGGATTTGGTCCAGACACAAAAGACTAAGGCAAAATGGCTAAGTACTGACAAGACATAGATTAGTAGCAGAGACTCAAGTGGTATTCCTCTACAGTTGATAATCAAGGTATGTTGTTCACAATTACTTGAAGGTGAAATATCCAAGGTTGTAAGTTCTGAAGATCTCTAGAAGACATACCATGATTTAGCTAAGTCTAGGTGAACAAGTTAAGACAGGAACAGTACACACTGCCTGAGAAAAAGGGTCTGCATTCCTCTGTAGCTGCATACTTTGTCTTGCGATTCTGAAGACATGTTAAGAGGTCAAAGATGAGTGTTGGATGTGATTCTTAGAGTTGTATATGATCCACAGTGAAAGTTGTGAAGTGACAGTTGAATTGGTTAAGTGTGCTCTTAAGAGATAGGCCGACATGCATGAAAAAATCATATGCAGAGAAGATATATTGGTTAAGGAATAAATCTAAGTGGTTGTATGATTTGTGCTGACCTATAGGAAGATCATTATATGTTTGGCTTGGTTCACATTGCAGATTGTACATAAGTTCAAGCTGACAAGATGTAGTATTTGTGTACACGGTTTATCTTTTGCTTGCTGACCTGATTATGAGATAAATCTTGTAATGAATATATATACTCGATGAAATTTGATGATTGGGCGATGGAGTGTGGTGTGTGGTGTGCGAATTTGTGTGTGAAGGAATATGAGCAGAGTGTAGAGTAGATAAGTTGAACAAGGACAGAAAATAGAGTATATGTATTTAAGTTGAGAAGCAAGGTAGAATAAATCAAGACCTTTGAATCTGTGTATTGATCCTTCAATGGAACTATGATCTAGCCTGTGGTAGATGCATTAATAACAATTCACCTTTTGGTAGTGAGCCAATTCTTCTTCTTTCTTCTTTTCTCTTGGTAGTGATCCTTTGTGCAGTGAGAACTTCTTCATAGGGCAATGAGCCCTAGGTAGTGAGCCCTAAGGTAGCGAGCCTTTTTGTAATCTAGTATTGAGCTATCATAATATATTATGAGCTAACACTCACCGCGGTTTTTCTCTTTTTGGGTTTTCCACGTAAAAATCCTAGTGTTCATGTGTTATGTCTTTATGGTTGTTGTTCTTATGCTTATTCTGCTTTCATGTTATTGACTTTGGAAATTGGATTAATAAACAAATTAAGAAGCAGTTTTGTGGAATACTCATTCACCCCACCCTCTTAGTATTCCTTATATTCAACAATTGGTATAAGAGCCAAGTTCCTTGGAAGAAGCCTAACAACTTGAGGAAGATCTGGGAGAGTTCACTCATGGCATCCTAGAGATATGGAAACTTCTCATATGAAGACAATGTTGAATTGGAAGCAGCTCTTTCTGATATTGAAAAATCTAAAGAAAAAATTAGGGATCTGAAGGATAACATTCAAGATGATGAGTGCTGTTGATGTATGTAAAGTACATAAGCAACAAAGTTAAAATCCACAAAAGAACTTTAGCTATCTTGAAAGATATGAAGAGTTAACAAAGAATTCTTAATCTCAAGTTTCTGTATGGTCAAGTCTTGACCATGTGAGATAGGTCAGCGGTTTGTTGTGAAGTTGTAATATTCAAGGGGCCTTACATAAACTAAAGTGATTTGTGACTTACTGGACTTGTTCAATTTGTGCAAATAACTACAAATTACACTAAAGTTAGTGATCCTTTACACATATTTATCATTTTATCACAAAGCTTCACATGAATTTCAATAAAACAACTTTTCTTTTCAAATTTATATGAAAATTGTTAGAAAACTTTACAATTCCTTAATTTCTATTCAAATATGTGACATTTTCCTTCAGATTTCTGCGTGTTAGCTAATTATTTATGATTTTTTGAAAATTTAGAAGAGATATGGTTAAATAACTTAATCCTGTAGGAACTAATTCTCTGCTATTCATGTATACAAGATTAATCAATTGTAATGTTTCAAAGGAGTAAATTCCATGCATGCTTATCTTAAGTAGTATCACAAATTCACATAAAGAATGCGATCATCAAAAGAAACATACTAAAAAATACCTGAATCTAATGCTCTCTGGAATAGACGCATCAATTAGATGTTTGTATTCATTAATAAATGAAAAGTCTTTCAAATTTACAATGTAATTTGACTTTGAAATCTTTGACAACATTAACAATCAATTAAAACTCACAAACACTTTACAGATACATGGAGAAACTAGATGTTCCACATTATCTCCGCTGTAGACACAGGTGCATTCCACTTCACAAAAATCACTCAAAGTCTATTACTTCTCTTGCCTAAATGTAACAATATGTCTTTCTCCAACTCTGTGTAAAAAACCCAGTAGCAGGGTTCTATATATAGACTTGAATTTCCCCTGGCTACGGTTACAAAATTAATCTATGGCTCAAATTCAAATTCACAAGATCAATAGTGGGAATCATTTCCCAACCGCCCTTCAAAATATCTTTGAGAATATTCCTTTTGGTGCAAAGGATGCCATTAGGATCTCTCAAAATGCAAAATCTTCTTTGACTTTTCTCCTTGTTGACATTCGGCTGCCACAACATGACAAAACCCTACAACATATACAAATGAAGATACAAAAAGAAACAACTACTACCACTGGCACCTTTCTTTCTCATTCCTCTCCTATTTTCTTCAAGTACTTTGTGTACTTGGCTATTAATGCTGCCATAGAATCATGATTATTCCTCTGAGTCACTATCCATGTGTATTTTTGCAATTCAACCTTTTCTTTTAATGTCCTTACTTGTTCTTCCACTTCTTCTCTATTTTTCTGATATTTCTCTATCTTCACACCTAATTTCATGATGGAATCAATCATCTGGGTGCTTAGATACCCAACAGGACTCTCTAGGTAGGGTATATAAATAGCTCTGAATTCTTTAATTGCTATAACTGCATCATAAACTGGTATTTCCTAGAATTCATGTTGAATGCACTTCTTGTTAGATTTAGGGCACACAACTGAGAGGGGGGGTGAATCAGTTGTACAAAACTTGCTTGTAATTCAAACACTTAAATCCTCTTTGTTATTTAGTATCATATCAATTAATCACATATGAAAGCATAAAGCATAAACACCAGAGCAGATACACATCAACACATGAGACACCAAGATTTTGACATGGAAAACCCAGTCAAGGGAAAAACCATGGGGTGATTAACCCAAGGATTATTCTCTGTTAGAAGAATAAGAAAAATAGATGGCACATGCCAATTAGGGCTCATTGCCCGAGCACACTGCTCACAAGAGGCACACTGCCTACAAGAGACACATTGTCTACAAAGTAACAAGTATCACAAGCTTGAACTGGAGGTTGACATCTTTACCATGCTTGGATCAGTTCCATTTAAGCCCAAAAACTTCTGCTCTACCTTTCGCTCTTCTTCTTCGCTATATCACACTCATCCGTTCCAAGACACACTCACAAAATGAATTCACAATCCCTTATTTATACAAGGCATCGACTTAGGAACAATCATCTAAGTCGGCAAACACCTACAAGATCATTCACAAGACGTGTAATACATCTGGTAAGCCAGTCTCAAGAAGAACACCAATATCCGTGGCTATTCTTCAAATGCAAACTCTAACTTCAATACGGACCACCAATAAGAATTGTACACGATCCAAAGATCACCAAAACCTTTCCTGAGTCATCAAGAACATCTGCACTTTATCATCTTACTAGAATTCTTCTCTTCTTCATCCAGAACTTCAAGAACATAATCTGTCATCACTTTCATAATGAAAAAGGTGCTTTTGGACCTCCCAACCATGAACAAATCTGGTTGTCACCTCACATGGACTTCTTCAACACTCTCTCCAATCCGCAGAATGAGATAATGCAATTTCGGAGCTCACCGGACCAATCTATGACACTCTGTCACCACTGAACACCTGCCAGAACTGGTTCTTCTTGAGCAACCATAACTTCTTCTGATCTTCATGCGGACCTCTGAAATCTTGACTGGAGCATCTCAAGACTCATATATACAAACCCTTTAAACCGTATCCTCTGATCTTCATCTTATTTTGGACTTTTACCTTAATGTCATTAGTGTTCTTCACTATTCCTAATTGAGACTAATTTCCTCAATATCCTTAGCACACAACTCATCCAATCCTTCTCATTAATGCAATATGAGTATGTTGACATCAATGACAACACTGGTTATCCTCATACTTGCAACAATCTCCCCCTTTGTCATTGATGGCAACATATGATGTGAAAAACCATCAAGACAAGAATTTCTCCTCTCTGTCACAGCTCCCCCTATCAGCAACAACTCTTCACATGTCTTCTCTTTCTTTACTACTCCCCTTTCATCATCAACCACTTGTTTTTCACATGTCTTCTCTCCCCCTTTTACATCAATGGCAAAGGACTCATACTTGCAACTTTAACACATTAGAATCATACCAGCTGCTCCCCCTGAGTAGCAACTCCCTATCATCAATCTGAATCACAAGATATGACTGTGATATCCACCGGACTAATGCACATTAGTGCATCCTAGTTCATCACCGGAGGGGCAATGACCCCTAACTTCTCCTTGAGATACTCAAAAGAGTCCTTGGGAAGAGGTTTGGTAAAAATATCTGCAAGCTGATCCTTGGAGGCCACATACTCCAATCTAACTTCAACCTTGTTCACTTGCTCTCTTAGAAAGTGAAATTTGATAGATATATGCTTGGTCTTCGAATGCAACACCGGATTCTTAGAAATATTTATTGCACTTGAATTATCACAGAAAATTGTGATAGGCTCCTCATATTCTACTTGAATATCTCTTAGCATCTACTTCATCCACAAAAGTTGAGTGCAACTTCCTATTGTTGCAATGTATTCTTCTTCAGTTGTAGACAGGGATATTGCCTCTTGTTTCTTGCTTAGCCAAGAAACCAACCTTTTTCCCAAAAAGAATGCTCCTCCACTTGTACTCTTCCTATCATCCACATCTCCTGCCCAATCTGCATCTGTATATGCATGAAGAGAAAAATCATGATCTCTAGGATACCATAAGCCATACTCAATTGTTCCTTTCAAGTACCTAAAAATTCTTTTGATTGCCATGACATGAGATTCTCTGGGATCAGCCTGGAATCTCGCCACAAGACCAACAACCTGCATTATATCTGGTCTAGTCTGAGTGAGATACAATAATCCTCCAATCATTGATCTATACTTGGTCTAATCTATCTTAGGAGAGTCATCATCTTTGCTCAACTTACATCTGGTTGCCATGGGAGTGTTCATTGGCTTTGAATCTTCCATTCTAAATTTCCTCAACAATTCTTTCACATATTTGGTTTGAGAGATAAAGATTCCTTGCTTTGTCTGAGTAATTTGCAGACCCAAGAAGAAATTCATTTCACCGAGCATTGACATTTCAAACTCACTTTTCATTTGATTTGCAAAGGTTTTACACATACTGTCTCTTCCTCCAAAGATGATATCATCAACAAATACTTCAACAATCAAGATATTTTCATGATCAATTTTGAAATATAGGTTTCTATCAGCAGTACCTTTGTTGAAACCAATATTCAAAAGATGTTTGTCTAGCCTCTCATACCATGCCCTTGGGGCTTGCTTTAGACCATACAGTGCCTTCTTTAATTTGCAGACCATATCACCATGCTCAGATAACTGAAATCCATCTGGTTGTTTAATGTACACTTCTTCTTCTAAGTCACCATTTAGGAAAAAAGATTTGACATCCATCTGATACACTTTGAAATCTTTGAAGGCAACAAATGCAAGAAATAGTCTGACTGCTTCAATTCTTGCCACCAGGGCAAAGGTTTCTTCAAAATCAATCCCTTCTATTTGAGAGTAGCCTTTGCAGACTAATCTGGCTTTATTTCTGATTACTTCACTAACTTCATTTAGTTTGTTCCAGAAGACCCATTTGGTTCCAATCAAATTCTTGTTTCTAGGTCTAGAAACAAGATCCTAAGTGTGATTTTTTTCAATTTGCATCAACTCTTCCTCCATTGCTTTGGTCCAATTTTCATCATTGCAGGCTTCATTTATTGTCTTAGGTTCAATCTTTGAAATCAGACAACATTCATCTAAATTTTGAGCAATTTTTCTTCTAGTTTGCACACCTTTGCTTTTGTCACCTATGATCTGATCTTTAGAGTGGTTCAGTCTTACATACCTTCAAACTTTGGGAGTTTCTTGTATTTCTGCTTCTTGATTAGGCTCATTCAGGCCTATCTCTTCTTCCTGATTTACCGGATCAGTCTAATTCAGACTTTCAAAAGAGGATTGAGCTCCTTGAACCAGAGAACCATTCTAATCATCTTCATCATATTCATAAAACCTTGAGGGCTTCTCAATTCCTTCATCAACCTTCACATTTGTACTTTCTATCATCTTTCTCAGTCTCTTATTGTAACACTGGTATGCTTTGCTTTGAGTGGAGTAACCCAAGAAAATTCCTTCATCACTTCTAGCATCAAACTTTCCTAGATCTTCATCTCTTTTAATGTAACATTTGCTACCAAATACTCTGAAATATCTCATAGTAGGAGTGATACCAAACCAAAGTTCATAAGGAGTCTTACCGGTATTGCTTCTGATTTGAACTCGATTGAGAGTATAGACCGCAGTGCTGACAGCTTCTCTCCAAAACATCTGGGGAACATTTGCTTCCATCATCATTGTCTTGGATGCTTCCTGGATGGTCCGGTTCTTTCTCTACTACTCCATTCTCCTGTGGAGTCCTAGGAGCAGATAACTGTCTCTTTATACTATGCTTCTAACAAAAATCTATGAATTCACTGGATGTGAATTCACTACCTCTATCAGATCTCAGACATCTCAGTTTTAATCCAGTTTGATTCTCTACCATAGCCTTGAAGATTTTGAACTTCTCAAAAGCTTATGATTTCTCTTTTAGAAAGGTAACCCACATCATCCGGGAATGGTCATCAATCAGTAACATGAAATATCTATCACCTTGCATACTCTTGATTCTTGTCGGACCACATAGATCAGTATGAACTAATTCCAATAATCTGGTAGAGGACTGATCCTTGCTTTTGAATGAGACTCTGCTCTGTTTACCCAACTGACATTCTTTGCACAAACTATTTGTAGGTTTTACCAACTTTGGAAGATCTCTTACAGCCTGAGTATTGCTTATCTTGATGATGTTATCAAAATTTACATGACACATCCTTCTATTCCATAACCAACTCTGATCAACTTGAACAAACAGACAACTTTTATTAGTACCAACTAGATGGAAGATATTACCTTTTGTTTGAGTACCGGATGTAATTTCAGTTCTGGAGCTTTCAAAGATCCTACATCTTCCATTCTTGAACCGGAGATCATAGCCTTTGTCCACCAACTGTCCAACACTGAGAAGATTGTGCTTCAATCCTTCAACATACAATACATTACTGGTTTTGTTCTTTCCATCAAAAGAAATAGTTCCCCTACCTCTGATTCTACCAGTAGAATTATCACCAAACTTTACCATTCCTCCTTCATACCTTTCCAAATCTAAGAACTTGTTCTTGTCACCTGTCATATGGTGAGAGCATCCACTGTCAATAACCCAATCATCATTTTCTTCAACTTGGGCAGCTAAAGCTCTTTCTACAACCTTATGATTGATAGATTCAGAGGATATTGGATCTTCTTCCTTGATGGCAATAAACACCCATTCATTTCTGGATTTGTCTCCTATCTCTGATTCATCATCTATTACTCCTTCATTATCAGCTTCTTCATGAACATAATAACAATTCTTTTGGAACCTTTGTCTATTAGAATTTGACCTTGTAGATCTTTCCGGACATCTTGAGGCAAAATAACCAATCTTATTGCAGTTGAAGCACTTAAAGGGTAATTTCCTTCATACTTACTGGATCCTCTTGGCAATCTCTTTGCAATGAGGGCTTCAAGTTGAGCTGTTTTTGCTTCTTCCTCTTCCATGTCTCTTCTTGCTTGATCATACCATGACAGCTTCCTTGAAGAGTTTTCTCCCGGATCAAATCTTTGTTTACCTTTCACAGAGGCACTAGCTTTGAATGCAGATTCAGTCTTGGGGGGATCATCTCCAAACTCGGTCATTTCAAATGCAGCCAGTTTGCCAGCCAATTGGTCTCTTGTGACAGTTGTATGGGCTCTAAATTCATCAATGGCCCAACCTTGATTTTGTAGACAGCAGGAAGGGATCTAAGAATTTTGCCAACAATCTCATTTTCATCCAAAACTCCACCAGCATTCCTAATTCGACACACTAGCTCATTTACTCTTGGCATAAAGGTAGTAATATTTTCATCATCTCTCATCTTTAGTTTTTTAAATTTCCCTTTGAGACTCTGCAGCCTTGCACTCTTAACATACTCATCTCCTTCATGCAGAAGTTCCAGTTTAATCCAGATCTCATAGGCAGTTGGTAGGTCAATAACATTTGAGAGTTCTGAGTCAGTTAATGCACTTAGAAGAGCCTCTTTGGTCCGCAGATTATTTTTAGCATCTGTGATTTCATTTAGAGTTGTCGGACCACCCTATGGAGGTGTATAAGATTTTGTGACCATGGACCAGTATGCCTTTCCCATACACTGCAGGTGACATTTCATGCGACCTTTCCAAAGAGAGAAGTTGGTTCCATCAAACTTCAGACTATCCTTCTTGTATGACGACATCCTGGATCTCCTCAAGCGATTAAGCTCCTTTTAGAGGACCTTGGCTCTGATACCAATTGTTAGATTTAGGGCACACAACTTAGAGGGGGGGTGAATCAGTTGTACAAAACTTGCTTGTAATTCAAACACTTAAATCCTCTTTGTTATTTAGTAGCATATCAATTAATCACATATGAAAGCATAAAACATAAACACCAGAGCAGATACACATCAACACATTAGACACCAAGATTTTGATGTGGAAAACCCGGTCAAGGGAAAAACCATGGGGTGATTAACCCAAGGATTATTCTCTATTAGAAGAATAAGAAAAACAGATGGCACATGCCAATTAGGTCTCATTGCCCGAGCACACTGCTCACAAGAGGCACACTACCTACAAGAGACACATTGTCTACAAAGTAACAAGTATCACAAACTTGAACTGGAGATTGACATCTTTACCATGCCTGGATCAGTTCCATTTAAGCCCAAAAACTCCTGCTCTGCCTTTCGCTCTTCTTCTTCACTATATCACACTCATCTGTTCCAAGACACACTCACAAAATGAATTCACAATCCCTTATTTATACAAGGCATCGACTTAGGAACAATCATCTAAGTCAGCAAACACCTACAAGATCATTCGCAAGATGTGTAATACATCTAGTCGGCCAGTCTCAAGAAGAACACCAATATCCGTGGTTATTCTTCAAATGCAAACTCTAACTTCAATGCATACCACCAATAAGAATTGTACACGATCCAAAGATCACCAAAACCTTTCCTGAGTCATCAAGAACATCCGCACTTTATCATCTTACTAGAATTCTTCTCTTCTTCATTCGGAACTTCAAGAACACAATCTGTCATCACTGTCATAATGAAAAAGGTACTTCCAAACCTCCCAACCATGAACAAATCTGGTTGTCACCTCACATGGACTTCTTCAACACTCTCTCCAATCCGCAGAATGAGATAATGCAATTTCGGAGCTCACCGGACCAATCTGTGACACTCTGTCACCACTGAACACCTGCCGGAACTGGTTCTTCTTGAGTGACCATAACTTCTTCCGATCTTCATGCGGACCTCTAAACTCTTGACTAGAGCATCTCAAGACTCATATATACAAACCCTTTAAACCATATCCTCTGATCTTCATCTTATCTTGGACTTTTACCTTAATGTCATCACTATTCTTCACTGTTCCTGATTGAGACTAATTTCCTCAATATCCTTAGCACACAGCTCATCCAATCCTTCTCATTAATGCAATATGAGTATGTTGACATCAATGACAACACTGGTTATCCTCATACTTGCAACACTTCTATACTATTTTCTTGTGGTTCCTTATCATCTCATCAGCAATCTCTTCTATATCATGGGTGCTCATAATGCAACCCCTTAACATGTCTTCAAACTTCAACTCTAATATGCATTGTGACATATAATCTACCACCTGAGAAGTTACTATCCCTTCACTTTTCAACTCTTCAATTCTTTTATTCATGTCCTCAATTTGCCTCAATTCTTCTTTGCACTCTTCTATTCTAGATTGACAGTGATGTAAAACAAATATGCAAATATTTTTCTCTTCAAAAGCTACCTCCCAACTATTAATTTCTTTCCTTATGGTGTTTTCTCCTTTTTGAATAAAGGCCTTAAACCATTCTTCAAAAACATTTGCTTCAACATTTTTATTTTCAAATTCATTAAATTGTTCTCTTGATAAAATGGATAAATCTTCAGGCAACTCTGGGATGCCAACAGTAGGGTCAAATATCTTCTGTATGAATTCTTGCAATTGTACAATATGTCCCTTCAAATAGTCAAACTTATCCTTATCTTTCTTTAGCATTTCCATAGTTACTTTGTTCATATCTTTCCATTTAGCAATGTGTTGTTCCCTAGTCACATGTCCAAGATTTATGTTCATCAATTGATAATCTTCAAGGGTCATCTCCCCCTTTGCCTTATCTTTTTGTGGTACAGCTAACTCCAGAGTTCTAGATCTAGATGGGCTTCACTTTATAGCTAACATGGTTCTATCTTTTCTCTTTTCTCTCTGTGGATGCCCACCCAACAAGCTTTTGATGTCAATGGGGACCAACTATATTTTTTCTTTTTCCCTTCTTACCTTGGAACCCAACCAAGCTAGTGCTTCCATGTATTTTTATATCTTATTTTATTCATTTATTACCTCCTTAGGTCTCTCTGTCTCTATTGATCCCTGTTGTTGTTGTATTGGATCTTCACCTATAGATGGACCCTATTGTGGTGCTGAGGGAGATGTATTATCCTGATGCTATGGTCACTCTTCTTCATTTTCTTTTCCTTCTTTATCCCCCTCTTTTGTATCCACTTCAGTATCTTGCTCTTTATTTCTTTCTTCCAAATTCTTTTCCTGTTCACCTTGTTCAATATTAAAATTAGAAACATTTGCAACATTAGTATCTATATTGCCTTCCAACATTGCCTCTTCTGTTTGCACTTTAGCCTGATTTTGCACATTTCCCGTTTCACCTATCTCCTCTGTTTGCAATGACTGTCCAGAAGATACAACTATTTTTTCTATGTCCTCTACTCTTCCTTCTTCCTTTCCAACTTCCTTTTCTGTCTCTTCTACTTTCTGTGCAACAACCTTCACTTCCTCTATGATCTTAGGTGATACTAGTGGACCGTAAGGATCTATTACCTTCAAGCTCTCTTGTACATCCTCAAACCATTTTGCTAGGCTCTGTACTTCTTCCACTTGAGCACCCTATTCTTCTCTGATAAGGGAAGTCTTTGATGTTTGTTCTTCTTCTTTGTCTTCTTCCCCTATAGTAGTTTCAAATGATGACTCTTCCTCATCACTACTCCCTTATATAATTAATTTATATAAATGAGTTGGGATTTAAAATATTAAATAATGAAGTTAAATATAAAAATTGAGATAAATTAAATGTGATATTTAGTTTGTAATTTTACGATGAAAATATATTATAATAGATTTAAAATTTGGTTTTGTAAGGTATTAAAATTTTAAGGCTTAGTCAAAATGAAGATCTCACATTCTCTAAATTGGTCGCATTTCACTCAAGTTCCCCTATGATGTGTATACTCGATCTTCACATGTGCAGATCTGAATTAATGTGAAGACTTATATTGTAACTCATGGATCTAAACTTGTAGGATGTGGCTTGTTGTAATTAATTTGCCTTGGTCTTTTGGTTTTTGAGTCTATATAAGGATTAGTGGTGTGTAAGAATGTACCTTTAAGAAACTGTTAAATTACAAGGGCCACGTTCTCCTCAATCACACCCCTAGTTGGAATGACTTTACATCTCTAAGTGAAAGGTTTGAAGACAACAACCAAGTGTGCAATAGACCTAGGATGATGAGCCAACAAAAAATACATAATAGATTCTCCTTTTAAGCTCTTTGACCTAGATGTTCTTTTTCATATTCCAACATGATTTTAAATGAGTGAATGCATGTCTTTAAATACAACAACCAAGCACACAAATCAATAGAAATGTGTGCTAGGTTAGCTCACAATAGCTAGTAGGAAGGGGTTGACAGGATAAAATTTAAATTTAAATTTTAAAACTTTAGGGTTAAGATTCGTGATTGCATAAGTGACTTGGTTCAAGTCCCCATGTGTAGATTCAATCAAGGGTGATGAATGGGGATTCTAGGGATCAAGACCAAATTGTTGGGGATGAGCGATGATGGGATTGGGATATGAGAATTTTATGAGTCAAATTCATGCAAGAATATGCCACTTGTACACTTATTTCATTTAAGACTGCAATAAAAGTGGACCTGTTATTTTATGTTAATGTTATACTTTACCCTGGTGTGATGGATAAGGTAGAGAAATAGAATAAGTGCATAATAGGTTATAGAATAACACAAAGGAAAATAAATCATGCGTGTACTTATACACCATTCATACATACCAACACCATATACTTCTCATATATTCATTATATCATCATATATTATCATGTCCATTACATTCATGCTTCACTCTAATATCTATCTTCTCTCATTAATCATGCATCTCTCTTCTATGCTCTCATATCATATTTCATTTATTTCTCTATATGCTCTCTTTATTCTCTACATCCTTTCTATTACATATCCTTATGTGATACATGTATGTTTATAATTACATATAAGCACATGTCCCTATCTACATTCCTTCATAGTGGTGCCTCTTTGCACTTGCCGCAAGCCATTTATATGTGCTACACTAGATTTTTCTAATGATCTATAGTAACTCTGACTTGGTGGCTCCACCAAATCAGATTTTGTAAAATTATACATCACACACATAATCTAACAATATCAATCACTAATAGGCACCTAAACATCCTTCTAAATTAATGACACACATATTGGTAGAGAATTTATGAATTTATAGAATTATGGTTCATCTTCCCACATGTCAAGAGATACATATAGAAGCATGACATATAAGATTTCCTCTTCTTATGTACTTCTAGTTGTTTCATTTAATTGGGAGACCCCATCATTAACTATTATGGTTCACTTTGCTTCATAGGGATGTGTTCTCTTGTTGCTAGCCTTTGTCACCCTTGTAGGTTTTCACCATTTGCCTCCATTAGGTTGTCCTTTCAAGTTTTCAACCTAATGGGAGTGGGTCAACTCTATCCTACCAACATCATCCCCCAACTTAAACCATGTCTTGTCCTTAAGACATGCTCACACTATCTACCACTACATCGAAATTTGAGACTATTACTTTTTAAATTTTTCTGAAAAGTTGTACCACTATGAAAAATCTATTTAAAACTATACCAACTCCCTCTTATGGTAGAATATTCCTACAAATTATTTGCAAATGTTTATAAGTGTTTGTTTATTAAAGAATAACCTGCTACAAGTAGTGGAGATGTCCATTTATCTCGATTAACAAAACTTGCACATCGCTGAGAGAAAAAGGAACTTCAATAGAGTTTACTAGTTGTTGTGCATCCACTAGAAGACCTGTCATTGGAGATAGTCATGATATCACTAGTTCCCTTAATTATTTTGTTTTGAGATATGATACCATTCTTTTGTTCCTACAAGTGGTTGTTGGCAACATAGTCAAGAGACACTGTTGATTGGGTAATGTTGTCATTGATGACAACAAGGAAAATAGAGCATGATGGAGCTAAGAATGATTGGGAACTCAACTTGGAAACAACCTACACACAAGGATCTGGTCCGGACACAAAAGACTAAGGCAGAATGGCTAAGTACTGACAACACATAGATTAGTAGCAGAGACTCAAGTGGTATTCCTCCGTAGTTGATAGTCAAGGTATGCGGTTCAAGTATGTTGTTCACAGTTGCTTGAAGGTGAAATATCTAAGGTTGCAAGTTTTGAAGATCTTCGGAAGACATACCATGATTTAGCTAAGTCCAAGTGAACAAGTTAAGACAAGAATAGTGCACAGTGCCTGAGAAAAAGGGTTTGCATTCCTCCACAGTTGCATACTTTGTCTTGCAGTTCTGAAGACATGTTAAGAGGTCAAAGATGAGTGTTTGATGCGATTCTTAGAGTTGTATATGATCCACAGTGAAAGTTGTGAAGTGATAGTTGAATTGGTTAAGTGTGCTCTTAAGAGATAGGCCGACATGCATATATTGTTTAAGGAATAAATCTAAGTCATTGTATGATTTGTGCCGACCTATAGGAAGATCATTATATGTTTGGCTTGGTCCGCATTGTATATTGTACACAAGTTCAAGTCGACAAGATGTAGTATTTGTGCACATGGTTTATGTTTTGCTTGCCAACCTAATTATGAGATAAATCTTGTAGCGAATATATATACTCGATGGAATTTGATGATTGGGTGATGGAGTGTGGTGTGTGGTGTGCAAATTTTTGTGTGAAGGAATATGAGTAGAGTGCAAAGTAGATAAGTTGAACAAGGACATAAAATAGAGTATATGTAGTTAAGTTGAGAAGTAGGGCAGAATAAATGAAGACCTTTGAATCTTTGTATTGATCCTTCAATGGAACTATGATCCAGCATGTGGTAGATACATTAATAACAATTCATCTTCTGGTAGTGAGCCAATTCTTCTTCTTTCTTCTTTTCGGCAGTGAGCCTTTGTGCAGTGAGCACTTCTTCATAGGGCAGTGAGCCTTTTTGTAATCTGGTATTGAGCTATCATAATATATTGTGAGCTATCGTGGTTTTTCCCTTTTTGGGTTTTCCATGTAAAAATCTTGTTGTTCATGTGTTATGTCTTTATAGTTGCTGTTCTTATGCTTATTCTTCTTTCATGTTATTGAGTTTGGAAATAGGATTAATAAACAAATTAAGAAGTGGTTTTGTGGAATACTGATTCACCCCCCCTCTCAGTATTCCTTATATTCAACAATTGGTATAAGAGCCAAGTGCCTTGGAAGAAGCCTAACAACTTGAGGAAGATCTGGGAGAGTTCACTCATGGCAACTAGGAGATATGGAAACTTCTCATATGAAGACAATGTTGAATTGGAAGTAGCTCTTTCTAATCTTAAAAAATCTAAAGCAGAAATCAGGGATCTGAAGGATAACATTCAAGAAGCTGATGAGTGCATTTTAAAACTAAAAGAACAAGTCAATAAATTCAAAGAAAAATACAGAGATGTTAGCGAACAATTGTTATTAGCAAATGAGAACCTGGATGGTTTAAAAGTAGAAGTCATTAAAAGAGATAAAGCAGAAGATGATCTAAATCTAATGGTAAACAACAAGATAAAAGAATGTGTCAAATTGGAAGAAGTTGTGAGCCTGAAAATAGACTTGGAAAAAAGCCAAAATCTATGAAGAAAAGTTTAAGATAAGTTCTGCAAAACTTGATGAGATGATTTCTAGTCAAAAGAGTTCAAATGATAAGCAAGGATTAGGATTTGAGAAAGGAGAAGGTTCAAAATCAAGCCAAGGAAACTTTTTGTTGAAGAAAAACAAAGACAACCAGTTCAGGAATCAAAGATGAAGACCTAGAAGACCTCCAATCAGACAGCCAAATGCTCAAAGGTACCCATCTTTCAATGGCTATTGTTTTAATTGCAAAAAGTTTGGTCATAAAGCTACTCAGTGTAGGAGTAGAATAAATCAAAACATTCCATCATTCTCCAGTCAATGTTTCAATTGCAAGAAAATTGGTCATAAATCCAATGAATGCAAAAGTCTAGTAAGAAATAACATTCACAATTCAAGAAATACGCAATCATTTAATGGAAGATGTTTTTCTTGCAATAGATTTAGACACGTGGCTAATCAATACAGATCAAGGATGAATTCATTCAGAGGAAGGAATCAAGGATAGGGAAACATTGTGTGCTACAATTGCAACAAGGTTGGACATGTTGCAAGATTTTGCAGAAGCAAGAATGTCAAAAGAAATTACTATGCTGAAGAAAGGAAAATAGAGTAGAGGAATAACAAGTGAAAACAAAAAGTTGACCCAGTTGAAACTAAGAAAGAAATTGACAAGATATGGATCAAGAAAGAAGTAATTGAAGTCAAGGATGGATCCGCACCAGCATCTAGTGTAGATACTTCCTTCAAGAAGTAAATTGGGAGCTCTAGCTTAGGGGAAGCTATGTTGAAAATCTAAAGCCCCTAGCCAGAAAGTTAGTGCTGAAATCTGGCACTAAGGTATGTCGTGAAGAACTCTATGACAAAGCCTTTGAAAGAAATTCCGGTAAAGAAAGATTTAATGCGGAGCATTATGGAGCAATCTAGATTGACCGTGAATGACAAAGAAGTGTTTGACAGCTTTTTGAATGACTACATTTATGACAATTAAGTTAAGATTTCAAGGGGTTTAAAGGCTTGGATTTGTAAAAGATTAATCACTTTGCATTCAATCTTTCAAGTGTTCAAGGCGATCTGAAACTAAAATACAAGCAATTTAGAGTTTTCCAAAATGATTCAAGTCAAATTCAACCCCAGGTGAAGGAAACTCTAATTTGGTGGAAAAGGTATTTATAGCTTGAAAACCCTTTTGTGTAATCTAAATTTTTTTCAGAAAATGTTTACTCCCCAATTAATTGAGATTTTGGAAAAGCCTCACCCCAAGTTCAAGAAACATTTCTTCAAACCACTAGAAAATGATTCAGAAGGAGCATTCTCAATTTCTCCTCATGGAACCATGCATATGGAAGATATTAGGGCATACATTCATACCAATCTAGAGGAATACAATCACTTGAATCTTGGCAAATTATACTTGGATGAACTAACTACTACTGATGTTGAGTTGAAGAATGAATATAAAGTTCTGGGAGAAAAGAAATTGGACACCTAGTTGGATTTTCCTGCGATCCCAAATGATACATGGCTTAGTTTCATTCTCAGCAGGATTCATGATGAGTTTTTGTGGCTCGATGGACCATGTATGATAACCAAAGAAGCTATTAAAGCTATGGCTGGTATGAGTTCCTCCAGAAGGATTCCGGGAGAGAAGAAAATAAGGAACAATTTAGTAATGCAACTAATATGGGCCAAATTTGATAAGAAAGCTCTCACAATAAATGATATCAAGGATCCGACCGTCTGATTTGCATCAATGATTGTTGGATACAAAATATACTTTTCTCATTCAAAAAATTTTGTGTCTACATCATCTATATACTTAGCCTATGATATGGTCAAAAATAATATAAATTATAATCTATGTGAATTGCTCTGAAGTGAATTAATGGAGAACTTGAAAAGAACAAAAGAGACAAATTATCCCTTCAAATATGGAACTTTGATTACTTGCTTACTTTTCTACTTCCTAAGAGAGCTACCCGGCTTAAAAAGCATTGTTTGGCTTGATGATACACCAGTAGCAACTCAAATAAGAAATCATCTACAAAATTAGGGAAATACAGACAAACAAAATGAAATTTTAGGGGAATACTTCATGAACTTTCAAAAGAGAATGATATGTAGGGTCTGAATACCTGAAAAGGTAGTGATGGAATATGAAAATGACATTGTATTCATGGTGAATAAAGACAAATGCTTCACGGAAGCTATGGAACCAAGAACTGCATGGGTCCCTCCATTAGGATATGAAGTTGCAGAAGATATCCTGACTGAGTTAGCAAATGAATTACTAAAGAAACCAAAAGATCTCAAACAAGACAAATTTGGAACATTCAAAGAATTGTCTATGGAATATGAGCACTCAGAGAAAATTTTTGATGAACAAACAAGCAAGGAAAAAACCAAAGATGGAGAGTCAAGACCCTTAAATTCTCTAGTGAAATGGAAGTCAAACACTCTAGAAAGAAAAGATAAGAAAGCTAAAAAGGAAGAACATGCATCCAGCCCCAAGAAAAGAACAAGCATCTCATCCAGTACAGAAGTAGAGAAAGTCAATCCAATAGAAGGAGAGAAAAGAAGGAAAGTTACACCTAGTGATGAATATGCGGCAAGAGACACTGCTGGAGACCAAATCTCAATTGACTATGCTAGAAAGTTTTTGGAAAAACAACAGAATGTATAGATTCCATAATCATCCAAGACTCTACAAGGACCAATAAATTTGGCTTCTATGTCTCCTATGGAAAAGTTCAAACTAGTATCAATAGTGCAAGCTAAGGCTCAGGAAGAAATGTTGAGAACATATTTACAAGACAATGAACTCATTAATGAGACATCAAGCATTCCGGAGAAGTGAATTCCTTCATACTAGAAGGATATATCAGCATCATCAACTACTCATCTCAAAGATCTTATAAATTATGTAAGTACTCATTTTGAATCCTTTGAAAAGTCTGCTGATATTAAGGTTAAAAAGGAATGTGAAGACAAAAGATTAGCAATATCAAAAACCAAGTTAGACAGTGACAAAATTATGTTAGAGAGCAACATCAAGAACATGATAAGTGCAATCGAAGAAGCCTATGAAATATATAAATTTTGTCTGCCTTGGCCTGAAAATACTAAGGAAATGGATGAGAAAATCAAAAGCATGGAGCTTCAACTCACAAATATTTCTAAGATCTCTGACCTAGCAGTTGACTCAATCAACTGCATAGAAACACAAGTTGAAAGTATTCAGAACAAAATAAGTAGTTTGCTCAGTAGGCAGGAAGAAATTAAAAACAAAATGCATTTGTTGAGAAGGGTATTAAGCTTAAAAATTGAGATCATGACAAATCTTGCAGCAGAAGCACATGCAGCTTCACAAATTGACACACCCTCAAATGTGCAAAAGGCAGAAAAATCAGTCTTTTTGATAAATGGTCACATTCAAATCTTGGAAAGGGCAAAGAATCAATGGGATGAAGAGATTACACAATTGAGGATTGTGTATAAGGATATTATTTCACCATCAACCAATTGAGTTAAAGTATTGTATGTGTACATATGCTGCAGAGTATGAAGATTTTTGCATTTTTGGTTCAATTTTGACTCTTGTACATACACCTTTGCCATTGATGTCAAAGGGGGAGAAGAAGACCAATGAAAAATAGGCAAACAACTTAGAGGGAGAAGGATTATAGAGTAAGGGAGAGCAAATACACATTTTTCACTAAGTGTTGCCATCAATGCCAAAGGGGGAGATTGTTGGCAACATAGTCAAGAGACACTGCTAATTGGGTAATGTTGTCATTGATGGAAACAAGGAAAATAAAGCATGATGGAGATAAGGATGATTGGGAAATCAACTTGGAAATAACATGCACACAAGGATCTAGTCTAGACACAAAAGACTAAGGCAAAATGGCTAAGTACTGACAACATAAATATTAGTAGCAGAGACTCAAGTGGTATTCCTCTGCATTTGATAGTCAAGGTATGTGGTTCAAGTATGTTGTTCAAAGTTTCTTGAAGGTGAAATATCCAAGGTTGTAAGTTCTGAAGATCTCCAGAAGACATACCATGATTTAGCTAAGTCCGGGTGAACAAGTTAAGATAAGAACAGTGAATAGTGCCTGAGAAAAAGGGTCCGCATTACTCCGCAGTTGCATACTTTGTCTTGTGGTTCTGAAGACATGTTAAGAGGTCAAAGATGAGTGTTGCATGTGATTCTTAGAGTTGTATATGATCCGTAGTGAAAATTGTGAAGTGGCAGTTGAATTGGTTAAGTGTGCTCTTAAGAGATAGGCCAACATGCATGAAAAATTCATATGCGGAGAAGATATATTGTTTAAGGAATAAATCTAAGTGGTTGTATGATTTGTGCCAACCTATAGGAAGATCATTATATGTTTGTCTTAGTCCGCATTGCAAATTGTACACAAGTTCAAGCTGACAAGATGTATTTGTGTACATAGTTTATGTTTTTCTTGCCGATCTGATTATGAGATAAATCTTGTAGCGAATATATATACTCAATGGAATTTGATGATTGGGTGATGGAGTGTGGTGTGTGGTGTGCGAATTCGTGTGTGAAGGAATATGAGTAGAGTGTAGAGTAGATAAGTTGAACAAGGACAAAAAACAAAGTATGTGTAGTTAAGTTGAGAAGCAGGGCAGAATAAATGAAGACCTTTGAATCTGTGTATTGATCCTTCAATGGAACTATGATCTAGCACGTGGTAGATGCATTAATTGCAGTTCATCTTCTGCCAGTGAGCCAATTCTTCTTTCTTTTTTTCTCTTGGCAGTGAGCTTTTGTGCAGTGAGCCCTTCTTCATAGGGCAGTGAGCATTTTTGTAATATGGTATTGAGCTATCATAATATATTGTGAACTAACACTCACCGTGGTTTTTCCCTTTTTGGGTTTTCCACGTAAAAATCCTAGCATTCATGTGTTATGTCTTTATGGTTGTTGTTCTTATGCTTATTCTGCTTTCATGTTATTGAGTTTAGAAATTGGATTAATAAACAAATTAAGAAGTGCTTTTGTGGAATACTGACTCACCCCCCTCTCAGTATTCCTTATATTCAATAATGGTCATACTGAGTATGTAGATTCTCAATTTGTACACTCATGGCTCCATCTAAATCATTTATTGCATCATATGAGTTGGATGCCTATAGTATTTGTGCCTCCAAGTTATTATTAGTTATTTAGAAATGTTGCGATTCTATTATATTTTTGTTCAACAATACATAATACACATATATATGACTTACATCTCCTATAGTATAGGAGATCTATTATATCTCCTAGAACTACTCCTTTGCATAGACACATTGTTCTTACAACTCATAATACAAACACACTAATATAATTCTTCACACATGATATTCTAACTAACACACTAACAAACCTAATGATGTAATATTCCTAACACCCACCCTTATTACATCATTCTCCAAATGGGGATAGGTAGACTAACAACACTTGATGAACACATTTAGTAGTTCATCAAAAGCACAAGGTATGAGTAGGTACATACACATCTACTCAAGATAAATAATAGTGGAACTCACCTCACTATGCCTCTTTAGTAGGACTTCCCTTACTAGAATTTATCCAAGGATAGGGACAAACACATCTACCCATAGAACCTATTGGTTTTTAAAATAACTGCAACCCAAAACCCTAAAACATTTAACAATCACCAAGGCTAGGGTGTCATCAAAGTGATTGAAATAGGTTTATCAACAGGTTAAGGGTGATCTTGGCCAGCTAACAGGAGTGGGTATACTCATGTGCACTTCAGGCTCAGTTAGACCTAGGAGGGATATTCCTAGAGGCATGAAGTAGAACAAAAACAAACAAACACAACCATACCCAATGTACACTTGACCCCCAAAGTTGTCACTAGGTCAAGACAAACTAGTTGCACAAGCCTTTGAGTAAGTTGATTGTTGGACTATGAATTTGTACCCAAATATAACTACATCATATTCCTTAAGATGAATCCACTTAACTTCTCATACACAAAATACACAGTGCAGACATACATGTACATGATTCACCAATGATTAAAATAGTTTTGCATCACTTCAAATTTATCCCTGGTTATTATATTGAATCGTGGATAGCATGTAGAACCTAAACTAAAACTACTCCTACTCCTACAACTAACAAGATGAGGATTTGATTAAAATAGTGATTAATCCATCCCCAATATGGATTGGTGCCTACTCCATTAGGCAACTAAGTCATAAGCAATAAAGAGGAAGGAAATGGACTAAACCAGCATCAACAGAAAACTAAAATGTACTCACATACATTTCTCATATTACACTTCATGCACTAGACATACTTATTTATCCAAAGCCAAACTACAATGACCCATTTGTAACAAAGAGATGAGCCAACACAAATCTTGTATTGATTTAAATGCTATCACACATTATCAAATCCCTATTACAATCACACTAGCAAATCTGGTGAAGGCAAAAAATAAAGTTGTGACCATGCATTCCCCTGAATCATTACAAATAGCCATGGGGACATACCACCACATAAAGATGTGCATTACAATTCTTTCCTATGATGTATCAAATGCATTCCTCCATTTACTACTCAAACATTATCCTTTGCTTGATGCTCGAAAATCTCCCTTAGGCTTTCTTGACCAGACAATCGGTTCAGTAACCAACCCTGAAAACAACTTTTTCATAATCATATATAGTAATTTTCACTCATTGTGCAGCCCAGGGCATTGAAATTAAGACAACACGCTAAGTCCATGCTACAATAAAATTGACCCAGAGCCCTATTAGAAGACCTACATATTATTAGGAAGCCCATGCCCTGTGCGTTGATTTTGTCCTTGGAAGGTCCTACAAAAAATATTGACCACTGAAATGCCCCACCTTCCTCATTAAAATTGAGTACACGTGCATTGAAGGCATGCACTATTTAAACTACCTACAACTAACATCAGCCTGCAGTGATGGTGTCACCTACAGAGGTGTGTTCTCAGGCACCCAAGAAATTGTGCCATTTTTGAATCTTTTACAACACTTTAAAATATTTTAAAACAAACTTTAAAACATTTTAAACAACTACAATTTATTCTTCATGCTTCACATTTGATTTTTACATTTCTGCACTGGTGCCCTTTATCAACAAATCACCCTATCGACGATCTTGAGAAACTGTGTGCCTTTCATCTTCACTAGCTTTCCTTTGTCCATGAAAATCTCCCTTTGTGAACCACTTTCTCTACCGACCTGTCTTCCTGCTTGCTTTTTCACCTTATCAGAGAATCTTTCTTTTCGTGAACCAAGCCTTAGCCTCTCCTTTCTTCTTTGTTTCATCTTCTTTATCTTTTTCCTTTATTGGCAAATTTCCTTGCCGACAAACTGAATTTTCAACAAACCTATCAATTAGTGAACTATCCCTTTTGCCAACAAGGGCACTTGTCTTCTCTTTTTCTTTTTCTTTCTTCTTCTTCATTTTTCTTCCTTGGTGGATCTTTCATTTACTGAGGTGAATTACCCTGATGGCAAACTAGGTCGTCGGTGAACTGAATGGTTCATGAACCAACCACATTCCTGACCAAGGCTTACCATTATCTCTTTCTTCCTTTGTTGTAGCCTTCATCCATCTCTCTCCTTCCTTCTTTCTTGCGTCAAAACTTCCCTTAGTTGGCGAAATGTTGTCAACGAAACTTTTGTCGACAAACTTGGGGGTTCACGAACCTCCAACTTCGCTGACAAGCATTCAACCCTTCTTTCTTTACTTAGAAACTTTTTCCTTTGCCTTTGCCACTTTTATTGCCTTATCGGCAAATCAAAAAAACTGTGAACACATGAACTCAACCAGCAAAACTAATAGTTCACAACTTTTCTGATTCACCGAAAAACACTTTAACTTGAACAATTTTACCGAAGAAGACATCAACAATCTTTCAAAATTGGAATAGGGGGAACTTTACTTAGAATTTTCTTGAAGGAAACCCATGGAACATATCTCAGATCAGTTATAAATAATGGGTTTTAAATTACAAATGCCAAAGTAAGAAATTGATGGATTTGGGGCAAAATAATGCATGTTTGAGAACTAGTTTTTCAAGTGCTAACACTAGCTCTGGTTGAGGATGTGTGGAAAACAATGTCATAGCGAGGATCTAGAACATCTTCAAGCAGATCGCAAAGCCAAAATTAACACAGGGATCAACACAACAATATTTACAAGGCATATATACAAGAAAACAAACAGTCACAAAAGAAAATGACTATAATCAAATTTTACATGCACTTACAAGTCAAACCTGCACAAAACTACAGCAACCACTTGCCTCTGTCAAAGACAAGTTGAATGAAGGAGTTGGTCTCCCTCAAACCAAATTTGCACTTTTCACCTAGCTACAACAACTAAAGGTTGTCCCCAACAAGTGCCAATCTGTAATCACTACTCATAAAATCAAGGCCAACTTCAACAATGAAATCACTACTGCAAGGCAACCATAAGAAATAGGTTCTTGACCTATTCCAATCCATATCATTCTTGTTCCCAGCAATAAGGGGTGAGATACTAAAATTTAGGTTAGCAACAAAAGACATGGATGGAAGCAAACCTCCATCACCAATTGCAAGCTTATTACACATGCTGGCTCTTCATGCAAATTGAGGGAAAAAGAAAACACCTCCAATTCACATGGTAAGGAGAATTATACCTGAATGCACTGTTGATCCAAAAGAGAAAACACTTCATCTTGTAGAGCAAATTGGAAAGACTCCAACCCAAGTATACCTTCTGGTTGGGCTGCAACATGTTGAAGTTCAGGCATACACATGCCTTGCTAGTCGTTCACATCAATGTCCCATACAAAGGACTCAACCTCTATTACAGAACCAACACAATCAAGAACTGATAAACATTCCACATCAAAGTGGAAAGACTCATATTCATTTGCAACTCCACCAAGCTCTTGAACAAAACTTTCATATGTGCTGCTACAACTTTCAATTTATAAATCATAAGCATGACTTGGGATGTAATTCAAAACATCAACACATAAATTAGGATCATGAGACACCTCAACTAAATAACTATGTTCTCCAAATTGTCTCTCTATTTCAAGTCCACTCTAGCAATCTACTGTGTCATACTCACTACTGCAAATAGACTGATGACACCCTTCTTCTTCCTTCATTTCTATATTATTTCCTTGTGGCTGATTTGAAGCACACTCTACATGAGGAAGACAACATACCTTGCATCAAAGAAACAAGTTTTCATATGTGTCCACATGATCACCATCTTCACAATCTAGGGCAAACTCTTCTCACTAAAACTCATAGCTACACCAAATTGTCTCTGGTCAGTTATCATCATGTGTAGCCACCTCTACATCATCCTCATGCAAGAAAACATCAACTACTTCATCATCACGAACATGAACAAAGGATGACATCAAGTCAAACAAGAAACCAATTTATTGCTCATCCCATGTTTTACTTACTTGTGTACACATTTCATACTTAGCTTTAGAATATAATCCATCAGACTATTCATCAATGTACACATCATCCTCATTGTTCATTAGGCCACATACCTTAGCATTAGGATGGAAGTCACCATTGATTTCATCATTTTCACTTTCACTTGATGAGCTATCTAGCCGAAGTTAGGTGCATATACTGCTTTCATCATCTGCATCACTGTCATATGATGCACTATATTCACCTTCTACCCTCCTCACTACACATTCATCATCATTTGATGTTTCATTCACCTAACTATTCATATCCACACTGCTGCTATTTAGATTAGCATGTCTATTACCAAAAACACATGCACTTGTGGATAACAAACCTTCTATGTAGTCATCTCTCATTTTCTTCATGGAGTCTAGGGAAAAATATGTCTGTTGCATACTTGTTATTTTGAAATCTTCCCACACATAACTCAATTTAGTTTCATATGCTTCAAAAAACATATCAATGCAAGCAGGAATGTTAGGTCTAAAACCTTCAGGAATGTTGGAAAAGGCAACAACAAACCTGTGACCAAAATCCCTGCTTGACTCTCCCTGTTGTCTTTTAATTTTTTCCAGCTCTATGACAAGATCAGCAGGGTCAAGACCTTTGATAAATTCATTCTCAAACGTTGCCACAAGTTCATTCCACAAGGCAAAGGACAACCCAGGAAAACTTTAGATCCATTCTCTTTCCTTTCCATGCAAGGACCTGTTGACCTATTTTCCCCTTCCCAGAGTCAAATAGCCCAGCTTGAAATATTGAAAATCTTGTTGAAATTGGTTAAGTTCCTCGTATTCTTTAGTTTTCAGTGTGTTTTCCTTGTAAAAAACCCAAAAAATTCCTAGGAAAAAACCTAGAAAAACCCAGAAAATTCAAGACTTTTACCTTAGTTTTTTCTACCTTAGTCGGCAAATTGAAAGGTTCACGAACCTGTCAATTTACTGACTGGCAGGTTCACTGATAGAAGGAATCCCTGACTGAAGCAGAAAAGGGAGGACTTTCTTTTGAAAGTGGCTAAGGCAAGGGGAAAAGAGCGCCTTATTGGTAAATTGCCAAAAAGTTTGAACTCTTGAAAAGTTCTAGATTTCAAAAAATCACCGATAGGGTGATTCATTAGTGAAAATGAACAAAAATGGCCAAGTAAGAAATAGTTTAGAAAGGGCGAACTTTGCCGATAAAAAAGAAAAAGGGAAAAAGTAGCAAAGTTTACAAAAGTTGAGATTTACCGATAAGGAAAAAGGAGACATAAAAGCCCGAAAAGTAACTGTATACACCTAAAATTGGCTCAGGTTGAATTAAGTAAATATTTTGATATTTATCTTAATTCTTATTTTCTTCTGTCAATTAAATAAATATTATAATTTTATTTGATTGGTTCATTATCCCATAATTAAATAAAATTATTTTATTTAATTAAATTCCCTAAATTCTTCTAATGTCTCAAGTCCTAAATCCACCTCGCAAAATCCACCTCATCAATCCACCTCATCTCTTCCACCTCACCCTGTTGCACATATAATTAAATATTCTTAATATTTAATTAGCTAATATCCTTTATTATCCAAAATAAATCTTTAATTCAATTATCCTCCACCAATTGAATTCTTAATTCAATTGTCCCCCACTATCCTCCACTAATTGAATTCTTAATTCAATTGTCCCCCACTATCCTCCACCAATTGAATTTTTAATTCAATTGTCTCCCACTATCCTCCACTAATTAAATTCTTAATTCAATTGTCCCCCACTATCCTCCACCAATTGAATTTAAAATTCAATTGTCATAACCCACTATTCTCAAAAAAAGAATTTTTAATTCATCCATTATGAATTAAAGATTCACAAAAAAATGAGAGCCATTGATCTCATCTTTTGATCCTCACCCTCCATTGCCTTTTTAGAAAATCTATAAATAAGACCCTTCTCTAAGCAATTAGGGGGACTTCATTCTTGCATCCTGACCATGTCCAATTTCCTCTAGGGAATCTTCTTCTGGCATCATCATAATGCCCAATTTCTTCTCCTCATTCTAGCCATACCCATATCCCTCATTATCTTTGTGTTTGAAGCTCATCTTCAACACAACAAGTATCATAGCCATTGCTCCTTGTCATCTTGAGGAATAGAAACAAGGAAGTAAGCTCCCTGAGGGCCAATCTTCATCACATCAAGATCAAGAAAGAATAGGCGAGCAATGGAAGTCGAAAGGTAAAGGTTGTAAGTATCACTTGTTTATTATTTAAATCTCCTTTTCCTTCATATTTCATTGTTGTATTGGGTTTAATATTGTTTATTGATCAATCCATTTTCCCAGTAACATTTTGGCGCCCACCGTACTCTAATCCACATTGTTTGTGAGGTTTTTTTTGTCTTAGAAGTTTTGTTGTAGGATTCAAGTGTTTCAAAGAACATTCGGGCATCGACTTTCACAAATGGCATCCTACGCACAAATCGAGCTCACCATTGAGTTCGGGAGGCTTCGGAGGTAAGAAATCCCCTATCATTTGTCTAGTTTTGTTACCCAAAATTTTTTGAATTTTTTTTAATTTTTTAGCCCATTTTTTTGCAATAAAATTAAAAAAAAACACAAAAAAATAAGAAAATCAAAATACTTTTTTTAACATCTTTTGTGTTAGTTAAAAAAAATCAAAAAATCCAAAAAACCTTTCTTTAAAAGCTTTTGTGTTATAAAAATAAAATAAAAATAAATAAAAAAACAAACAAACAAACAAAAACAACAAACACCCCCACGACCCCCCAAACCCTAACCCGCCACCCCCCTCCCTCCCTCTGCCCCGCCCAGTCCCTCCACCTCCCGCCCCACTCCCCTCCCTCCCTGCAGCACCCTCCACCCCCCTTCCCCTTCCTCCCACCCGACGCCCCCCTGTCTCGCGCTCCCCATCCCCCCGAGCCCAAAAACTCCTCCCTTCCCCCCCTCCCCACCCCCCGTAACTCCACAGCCACCCATCGCTTGCCACCCATCCCCCCTTCCCCTGCAAACCCTTCCCCCACACCTCCCCCCTGCGCAGCTCGCCCCACCTGCCAACCGCCCCCCGTCCCCCCTGTGACCTCCCCTCCCCTCCTCCGCCCCCTGCAAACCCTCCCTATCTCCCTCTGCAACCCTGCCCCTGTACGGCCTCCCCTGCCCGCCCCCCTCCATGCTCTTCCCTCCACTGCCCCACCTCCCCTTCTCCTGCCACCCCTCCTACGCCCTTCCCTCCGTGGTCTGCCCAACCACCACCGCCACCAGCCACCTCCACCACCAACCACCGCTGCCACCAGCCACCTCCGACCAACCACCCTGCCACCACCACCTGCACACGCACACACTTAAAAACAAAATAAAAAACAAAGGAGAGAGTTATTTTTCCTTTTTTGATTTCCACTTAGCAAAATAGGCTCTTTTTTTTCTCTCTTGGGCATAACTTTTTGTAGGAGTATCGAATTTTCACAAATTTATAGTCGTTGGAAAGATGATTTGACAAACTTTGCAGTGGTGAAGGTATTTCTAGCCTATTTGATCAATTTCATCAGGTGTATATCAGGAGACTACTAATCCACTTTGATGCAAAAACGTCCATTGAAGACCATCATTTTCACTAAATGTTGAATAGGATTGATTTAGGCATTGTTCATGCAATTTGCATACACCTCTCATCTAGTTCTAATTAGAAAGGAGTAACTCAATTGTTCATGCAACTTGCATACAATTCTCATCTAGTTCTAATTAAGGAGTAACCCATTGTTCATGCAACTTGCATACAATTTTAATCTAACTCTAACTAGGAAAGCAAAAATGCATACATGCAAATTTCACGCAGTCCATAACTAGGAAGAGAGTAATTGAACCATTGCTCTATCTGCATATTGCTATCTTCTTTAGTTAGATCATTGCTATCTTACAAACGGGATTGAACATTGCTATCTCATTAAACACTTCAAAGTTAACAACTCGGGCTATCATGGATTAAAATTGAACTCATCATTGCTATCTGGGTTAAAATTGAACCACTACTATCTCGATTGACCAACACTTCAAAGTTAACAATTCATGCTATCGTGGATAAAATTGAACTCACCATTGCTATCTAGGTTAAAATTGAACCACTACTATCTCGATTGACCAACACTTCAAAGTTAACAATTCGTGCTATCGTGGATAAAATTGAACTCACCATTGCTATCTGGGTTAAAATTGGACCACTGCTATCTTGCTACTCACTTCAAAGTTCTGTGCTTGCTCGAGTAGATAGCTCATCTAGTTTTTTTTCATTTTAACTAGAGGAAAAGAACCACTGTATACTGTGTTTTTGGGAATGATACCAGGACTATGCTCTCCCCTATCTTGGGTGACCAAAATGCCAAAAGTATCATTTTCACATGTGTTTTTCCTTTAGAGGGGCTTGCTCTGGGATATCGCTTATCCAAGTAGGAATGACCCTAAGTGGTAACAGGCTAGACGCCAAGTCCTTCCAAGCCACTATAAATAAATTGTGTTTGGAGCGAAAGCTTCAAACAATGAGTGAAGTTGTGTTACACCGACAGCCAACCTCCCCCAAAACCCTCCAAGGCGCAACCCTTGTAGGCTGGGAGACTCCATAACGGAGAGTAGTGCTGCCGCATGTGTAACCACTCGAATGGTTGCCCTCATTAAACACCTTTTGTTCTAGAGGCCAAAAACCCTTTTTATCCATTTCGAGCCTAGGATTTTGTACTTGTTCTTTCTTTTTAGTCCAATTAGAGTCAGCAAAAATCACAAAAACTCTGTGTTTGCTGTGTCTTCTTGCCATAATTTAAAAAAAATTAGATCAGAAGAACATTCTTACAACCAAAATACCAAAAAACACTAAAAACTTCCAAAAATTTGAAAAAAAAGCCAGAGCGGCACATTCATCTATTCCGGCGCATATATTCTGACTTTCAGTGCATCTATTTTGGCGCATACACAATAGTGAGCATTTGCATAGTCTTCAAGAGAAAAACTTCACTAGTTCTGGTTATCCATTTCAATCTAGTCTCAGGTTCAGAGATCAGGTCTCACCTTGCAATCAGTTTTCCATCCATTTCACACCAAAATCTCTCTTTCATTGATCATCCCATTGACCTCCCATCAGGTCTTTCTAATCAAAAGTCAAAAGCTATCACATATCAGGTCAACATAGGCCCCTTTTTTGTCTCACATTGGATTCAAGTAAAACTAGTTAGTCACAAAACTTTGCTAGTGGTTTTGGTGTACGGGTAGTCCCTACACAGTACGACAGGTATCGAGTACCCTTACTAGTGGCTACCATCTTGTATCGGCCATCTTACTTGGAATCATTGATCGACAAAACCCTTTGTCCAAGTCTTGTCATAAGCATCCTATTCTCAGCAGTCTCCATTGGCACCTCGCCAAAATCTCTAGTCCCACGCCACCTCGTCCCACATCACCTTGCATGGTTCTTACTAGATCTAAACACAAAAAACAACTTGAAATGGCCGGATCATCCTACCACATCTTCCCAGCTCATGATAGTGATGAGGAAATCTCTAACGAAGACTATCAAGGAAATATCCAAGATCAGAAATTCCAACGCTTAATGGAGAAAGCGCTCCACGAAGACCCTCACAAGTATTTCTATTATCTTGCTATTCTTGGAATTAAACTGCCCGTTGATTTCGATATAAACTCAATCCTAGAAAACATAGAGGATGATCGTGAAAAAGGAAAGAAAACCATAGACACAAATGTAGAAGATAAAGGAAAGAAAACCGTAGACACAAATGCAGAAGATAAAGGAAAGAAAACCATAGATCAAAGTACTCCTATGGAAGCAATGAAAAAAGAAATTGAGAGTCTAACGCAAAAAATGTCAGATCTCACAATGGGTACAAACACCAAAAATTACTCCTTGGAAGATATTGCACCATACCCATTTGATAAAAACTTGGTCATGAAGCCATTTCCCCATCGATTCAAAATTCCTAAATTTGACAAATACAAAGGGAAAGGGGATCCTAAAGATCACATCAGAGAATTCGATGCAGCATGTTTAGAAGTAGCTCATGATGAGACTTACTTAATGAGACTATTCCCTAGATCTCTAGGCAGTCAAGCCATGGAGTGGTTCTCACGACTTCCCCCGGGCATCAAAACTTTTGATGAGCTAGTCAACAAGTTTATCACTCATTTCTCTTATAACATTGAGCATGAAGTATCTATGCTTGATCTATGCAACACCAAACAAAAGAGTGGTGAATCATTTGCCACCTTCCGAAAATGATGGAGACAATTAGCAAGCAAGTGTTCATACAATGTACCTGAGAAACAACTCATGGAGATGTTTGTCCACAACCTCAACACCGATCTTAGTTATCAAATACAAATACAATGCCCTACATCATTCTCAAAAGTCATTGAAATGGGAATGTTTATCGAAAAAGCTATGATCGCCAAGGGGCAAATCAAGTTATACAAGGACACACCTACCTCCAACTATACGACTGACAAATCAAAGTTTTGGACCCAGAATAAGGATGTTGTCAACGATGGGGTGGTTGACGCCAAGGTGGTGGCTCCCAAGCAACAACCTATATTCACTCTCAAAGGAGAAGCACGTAATGTTATGCCCAACAAACCATTCTCTCGGGAACCAAAACCATGGTTCAGTGCAAATCCAAGGCGATAGTTCACACCGCTAGGTGAATCTCAAGAATCCACATTACGGAAATTATTGGCTAACAACAAAATCTCTCTACCGCCAACAAGTGATTATGAGCCCATAGTCAAACCTCATTATTGGAGAGACACTGACTATTGTGAGTATCATAGAGGAAGGGGACATACCACCAATAATTGTATTCTGCTCAAACATGTTATCCAAGATGTCCTTGATCAAAATCAAGGAGGAACACAACAACATACCTCCAATGAGACACATGTGGCTTACAGAGATCCACTTCTCAATCATGACAGGACATACTATAACAACAACTACAACAGAAACAATAACAACAACAACAACAACAACAGTCGCAATAGGCCAAATCAGAACAGTGGGAATAGTAATGCAAACTATGCAAGTGTGCCATTTGACTATACCATAAATTGCATTTCTGAGCATGTCCCACAAATAAATGTCATCACACCCAACCCACAATCAGGACCTAATAGAACTGGTTGTAGTATCATTACTTGTAGTGGTAAAGTCACGCTCAATACCACCCCTCCAGGGTCGTCACCTCCTCAATCCAACTTCCATCAGTATAATGTCATAAACCAATTACAGAAAACTCCAGCCCACATTTCTATTTGGGAGTTGTTGTGTCTATCTCCTTCCCATAAGGAGATCCTCGAGAAATCCTTAGTGGAAACCACTATCCCCACTAACTTGGCCCAAGAGAAGTTTCAGACCATGGTAGGTAATCTGACCTCCTCAAACTCCATATCATTTACCGAACAAGATGACCTCTTTGTGTCTCAACCCCACAACACCCCTCTACATATTGTCGCCTTCATCCACAAACACTGCATCAAGAGGGTTCTCATTGATGGGGTGGTCGGTTTAAATATTTGCACGTTAAAGCTAGTCCTTGCATTGGGGTTCTCTGAAAAGTTAGTTGATTCGAGGAAGAAGATTACTATCAAAGCATATGATGAGGAAGAGCGAACTACAAAGGGAATAGTAGTCCTACCCATACAAGTGGGACCGGTAATAAAAGATGTTGTGTGCCAAGTCCTTGATCGGGAGCTCACTTATAATATCCTTCTAGGGCAACCATGGATTCATGCCATGAAGGTTGTACCCTCTACCTATCACCAATGCATAAAATTCCCGCATAGTGGCAAACAAATCACCATCCAAGGCGACCCTAACCCCTATCAACATTGCAACTCTTTCCTTACAAAACCTGATTACATCATACCAAATAATTGAGTTGATACATCCCCTATCCCACACCATGATCATACCGCTGAAGCTTCCTCATCAAGGCCAAAAGAGCAGAAAATTACCATAAAAGAAAGCGAAGTGGGAGAATACTCCATAGAGCACAGCCTAAATCTAGCCAAGATGCCTTTGTCTCCTAGATCTTTTGGCCGTCCCAAGCATTTTCCAAAGCCATCTGCTCCTCCTATAGCTCCTGCAACTCTTTTTGTAAAATGGGGGACCTTATCCGACGAAACGGAGGAAAGCGATATCCTACAGTGGCTTTATACTGAAGAAGAGAGCACATCACAAGAACCACCTAGACTCCCAACAGAACTCTATGGGCGAGGTGAAACTATCCTACACAGAATGGGTTACGAAGGACAAGGCCCCATTGGCCTCAGAAAAGAAGGAATCATAGAACCCATTCAACCTTCTTCATCCTCATTAGCTAGAAATACAAATGGTCTAGGATACAAAGGCAAGGGCAAAGCCAAAGAAAATGCTCATCTCGCGGAAATGATCCATACACTTCAAGAGGACAGTGACACAGATTCCAATGAATATGAGTGGGATGAGCTAACAGAGCATTCCTATGATGACAAAGAGGTCGATACCATCCAAACTTTTAGCCCCTACCATGAGGGACAAATGCTACCGAACAGACCACTGGAGTCTGATTTGCCCATCTCTGAGATTATGCCTTTCGAGGAAGGTTCAAATTCCATCGCAATAAACAACTTGGAGGAAGATACCATCCCGAACACCACCCATTCCTATACTCCTAGTGTATCCATTCACACCATCAATGAATTAGGTCTATCCTCTGACTCCATCCCCCTTGTACACCTTGAGTTTATTAACTGGGATCTGCGAGGAACTCCCCAACTAGACATGTTCCAAAACGATGATGCTTACATTGACTATATGAACCTTAGGGACCACCTACCCAAAGGAGATCATAAAGCTGGTTTTGCTATTGAACTTAATACCATGGTATATTTCGGAGAGGGTGCCAAGCCTTCCAGTCACAAAAATATCAAAATAAAAACTGGATCTGATGGTGAAAACTATTTTGCAGCAGCGTCAGGCCCCAAAACAATGAAAAGAGAGGACGCATCCAAAGGTGAAAACCCAATTGTGGCGCCTGACGATGGAAGGCTTGACACTCTCCCCAGTGACATGCACCAGGAGAAGTCTCAGATTGTTGTGGAACCTATAGAGCCGGTTAACATTGGAACAGAGGAACAACCTAAGATCATCCACTTTGCTAAATCTCTTACTACACCAGAAAAGGCCAAGTTTGTACCATTCTTCAAGGAAAAGAGAGGCAACTTCGCTTGGTCATATGCAGACATGCTAGGGTTAGACCCAAACTTGATCCTGCATCATCTTCCACTAGATCCAGGTGTGAAACCAGTCAAACAAAAGCTTAGAAAGATGCATCTGCACATAGCACTATTGGTCAAAGAAGTATTGAAGAAGTTGTTGGATGTAGGATTTATCAGAGCAATAGACTACCCAGAGTGGATATCCAACATTGTACCAGTGTCCAAACCAGATGGTAGAGTTAGACTATGCAATGACTTTAGAGATATAAATAAAGCTTGCCGTAAAGATGATTTTCCATTGCCAAACATAGATATCATAGTCGACTTGACAGCAGGACATACCATGCTATCTCTCATGGATGGCTTCTCAGGATATAATCAGATCAAGATAGCACCAGAAGACCAGCATAAGACATCTTTCACTTGTCCATGGAGCACTTTCTATTGGAATGTCATGCCATTTGGGCTAAAGAATGCAGGAGCCACATATCAACATGCTATGACGACTATATTCCATGATATGATGCATGTAACGATGGAGGACTATGTAGATGATATCCTAGCAAAGTCACTCACAAGGGAATCACATCTAGACGTGTTAGAGAAGGTCTTTTAGAGATTAGAACAATTCAAAGTTAGGCTGAACCCAAAGAAATGTGTGTTTGGAGTCACCTCAAGCAAGCTTCTAGGCTTTATTGTATCAGCAAATGGAATAGAGGTGGACCTCGCAAAAGTCAAGCCTATCACGGACATGCCACCTCCTAAGACTCTTACACAACTAAGATCACTACAAGGCAAGCTACAAGCAATCCATAGATTCATATCCCAGCTGGCAGACAAGTGCCAACCATTCAGTCATCTCCTGCACAAGAACATTCCATTTAGATGGGATGAGAGATGTGAAGAAGCCTTCAACAAACTAAAAGAGTACCTTTGAATCCACCCATTCTCATGTCTCCTATCCAAGGGAAACCACTAATACTCTACATATCTGCTACACCTATAGCTCTTGGGGCTGTTTTAGCACAACAAGATTATGAGAATAAAGAAAGAGCCGTCTACTACATCAGTCGAACATTAGTGGGCTATGAGTTGCAATACTCACAGATAGAAAAATCATGTCTTGTGGTAGTTTTTGCTTCCCAAAAACTCTGACATTATATGCTGGCACATCTAGTCAAACTTATTGCAAAAATAGATCCACTGAAATACCTACTAAGCAAAGCAGCTCTCACAGGTCGCCTAGCCAAATGGGTAATGCTCCTGAGTGAGTACAACATTGAATATGTAGACAAAAAAGCTATCAAAGGGCAAGTCATTGCTGATTAGTTAGCAGATGCACCGCTACAGGACACCACCCCAATGCAATTTGACTTTCTAGATGAATCCTTATTCAACATCTCAACACATTCCTGGAAGCTCTACTTTGATGGGTCCTACACAAACCATGGATCGGGGGCAGGAATCTTGTTTGTAACTCCTCATGGCGACACCTTTCTGAAGTCTTACCGTTTGCTATTCCCATGCACCAACAATATAGCTAAATATGAAGCCCTGGTCATTGGTATCAAGATGGCAATAGAGTGGAAAATCAAAGAGCTACATGTCTATGGTGATTCTCAACTGGTGATAAATCAAGTCAATGATGATTACCAAACGAAAGATGAAAATCTTGTCCCTTACAAGAAAATGGTTGATGACTTTAAGGAATACTTTGTGATCATCTCTTTTGAGTAGATACCTCGAATTGAGAACAAAGTAGCAGATGCCATGGCAACCATTGCATCCCTTCTTGAGATTCCAGAGAATGAGTCACGGTACGAGTTCTTAGTAGAAATTATTCGACAACTAGCTTATGATCTTCCAAAGAACCATACCATATGCCTTTTAGTTGGATCTAATTCACCTTGGTACTGTAAGATTTATACTTACCTCAAGGACAACACCCTCCCACTTGACCTCTCTTCAAACCAACGACGAACCTTTATACGCCAAACATCTTGCTATACCATTATTGCCGATACACTATACCGACGTGGTCTAGATGCTACTTTACTCCGTTGTTTAGAATGAGAAGAATCTACAACCGCTTTGCAAGACGTACACGAAGGGATTTGCAGAACACACTCTAGTGGTCCTTCCTTAGCCAAGAAACTCATGCGCTTGGGTTATTACTGGCCGAACATCAAAATGGAATCATATCAGTTTGTCAAGAAGTGCAAGCAGTGCCAAATACATGGGAACCTGATACATGCACCAGCTCAAGAATTGAGACCTTTAACGACACCTTGGTCCTCTTGCCAATGGGGACTTGACCTTGTGGGAAAGATCCATCCACCCTCATCCAATGGCCACAAATTCATCATAACTACCACTAAATACTTTACCAAGTGGAATGAAGCCGTTCCCCTCACCATCATCACAGGTAAGCAAATCTCCTCATTTATCCTGAATTACCTCATCTGCAGATACGAGATTCCTTCATCCATTATCACGGATAATGGAAGACCCTTCAAAAACTAGGATGTCCAAGAACTCTGTGATTGATTCAAAATCCAACACCATTTTTTCTCACCATATTACCCCCAAGGCAACGATCAAGCTGAAGCATCCAACAAGACCATCTTAAAAATTCTCAAGAAGATAGTCAATGATGCTGGCCGTGATTGGCATATCCAACTCAATCCCGCTCTGTGGACCTACAGAACCAATATACGCACTCCCACAGGTGCTACGCCCTATGCCCTTGTCTATGGCTCAGAAGCTATCCTTCCATTGAAGTAGAATTGCCATCTCTCAGGGTGTCGTTAAAAGGTCTCATATCCGATGAAGAATACAAAGTCTCCAGATTACAAGAACTAGAGTTGCTAGAGGAAAGGAGACAGAAAGCCTTTGACCATCTCAAAGCATATCAACAAATGATGTCAAGAAGCTATAACCATAGAGTTCACCCAAGAATCTTCAAAGTTGGAGATCTCGTTCTTAAGGAAAATCCTCGCAACCAACAAGACAGAGAAAAGAAAGGCAAGTTTGAACCCAACTGGCTGGGGCCTTATGTAATTGTAGCTGCTTACGAATTGGGTGCATATCAGTTGGCAACATCAGAGGGTGAGGTGTTTGATGACCCAATCAATAGCATGCACCTTCGCTGGTTCTACACCTAAGAGAAACCCCACTGTAAGGAGGGGCATAAAATACAAAAAAAAATCAATCAAAAAAATAAAAAAATCAGGAAAAATACAAAACAATCATCCTTTGGTGAAAACCTGGAAAATAGGTGCCTTGGATAGGTATCATGATGAAAACCTAGCAAAACAGGCGTCATGTTTACTTTCTAGCTTCTTCATGCAAATAAAAACAAGTGGTGAAAACCTGGTAAACAAGCGTTACTTGTGATAAAACTGCCTCCTCCATATTTGGGAAACCAATCACCTCAGGTCCATTCTTCCTTCACTCGTGTCCCATTTTCGATTCATATCTGTCTAATATAAAAGCCTAACAGTAACCTATCATGGCTTGATACTCTATCTCTTTGTTGGCCTTGTCAACCAAGGTTTTATCCCATATCGTATCCATTGTGTTAGCCCAGCATAGTGTCTCTCGTCAGTAGCCATGGTCTAACACCAGTCAAACTACGTCACCTCTGAGTTGTCACAAAGGCAAGGCCATTCTTAATGCACCCCTGAGGCTCCACTTTCCCATATGTCCTAGGTTTAATCCTTCTATCTATCAGAGTCCACTCCACTGTCTATCACCTAGGTCTTAGGTCCATTAGGGTTAACCCCGAACTACATTGCCTCTGCGTCGTCACGTAGGCAAGGCCATTTAGCAATGGGCCCCTGAGGCACTAGGTCAGTCCCTTAGGGTCCGTCTCTCCAGGTCTGTTTGTTCTTTCACTCATATTAAGTTGATCCTTGTCTAAACTGGGGGCAACTCCTCAACCTAGTTATGGATTTGGATACCTGAATGCCACTGCTCTAAGAGGATGCTAATAACAGATTGTGATACCTTTCACCAGACAAGCATACGCAGCAAAGAATGCTTCTCAAAATAGCAAAAATCTTGACGCAAAACATCAACTTGTCCTAAAAAAAGCAACGCACCATACCGAAACACTCAAGCTAAATCTCATATCAATTATGGCAAAAAGACACATCTAAATGCAAGATTGTTTTGTGTTGGTTAGATTAAGAGTCTTGATTTATGCTATCATGCCTTTCTATGCTACTCGAGGATGCCAAAAGCTAGAGATGCTATGATGGGGGCATGATTATTTTCTTTGTCTGCTGCTTGTGGATTAAACTTTAGTAATGTGACGATTTATGTCTAACGACATGATCGGTAAAAGATCATCGAGGATTCCGAGGTCTAAACATGAAAAGGGGCAATCCTTGTCTATTGAAAAATGCAAGAAATACTCAAGTCATCTAGATTCAACTTTGACTAGATGCTTGTATTAACTTGCTAAATCAAAATCCATGTAAGTAATACTCAGGTCATCTCGGTTTAATTATACCTAGATGCTTGTATTTTCTTACAACATAATAAAGCCTAATGATGAAAGCGCTTCAAAATACTTGCTATATCAAGGTGACAAATATCTGTATCCATATCCATACCGTATCCAATTGCAGTTCATATCCATTTCCATATCTATACCGTATCCAATTGCGTCTTATATCCGTATCCATATCCATATCCAATTGCAAGTCCATTCTTAATCCATGCCAATCAAGTCAAGTCAATCCTGTCAAATGATCCAATCACAATCAGTGGTCTTGATCCTTGTCTGGTTGTAAAACAACTCGATTAGTTAATCAATCAATTGTCTTATACAGGATGTTGCATTGTCGAAACTAGACCAACACATGAGTCTTACATGACATGTTTCATTTCCTGAAACCAGAACTATCCTTCGTGTTGCTCTAGGGATCCATCATTCCCCGCCATGACAACACGCCTACCGTGTTGGTCTAGGGATATATTGTTCCCCGCCATGACAACACTGTCATATATCGTTATCATATCAAATGTCTTAGATAGGATGTTATATTGTCGAAACTAGACCCAGAGTCTTATACGACGTATCTCATTCCTGAAACCAAACATCATCAACCTATATCGTTGGTTTACTGCTCAACAAGGGCAATACCTTGTTTGTTCCTGTATCATTTGTGCATACTTGCTTACTTGCTTGTGTGTGTTATCATCTTTTTATCTTGCATTCCATATCATTCATCCCTTTCTTCTGCATCCAACCATTTCATCTCCTGTCAACTTATCTCATCGTGAGATTGTCCGTCTCTCGCCTTCCGCCTTCTCCCCGTCCAATCTCCTGAGGGGGCATCCTATCATCATAACCTGTACCAGGGGCAAACTGGGGCATGTATCATTATCAGACTATTTATTCTTTGAAACAACGTGATAAAACACATTGCTTCAAAGAGGGGCAAAATGTATACACCTAAAATTGGCTCATGTTGAATTAAGTAAATATTTTGATATTTATCTTAATTCTTATTTTCTTCTGTCAATTAAATAAATATTATAAGTTTATTTGATTGGTTTATTATCCCATAATTAAATAAAATTATTTTATTTAATTAAATTCCCTAAATTCTTCTAATGTCTCAAGTCCTAAATCCACCTCACAAAATCCACCTCATCTCTTCCACCTCACCCTGTTGCACATATAATTAAATATTCTTAATATTTAATTAGCTAATATCCTCTATTATCCAAAATAAATCTTTAATTCAATTATCCTCCACCAATTGAATTCTTAATTCAATTGTCCCCCACTATCCTCCACTAATTAAATTCTTAATTCAATTGTCCCCCACTATCCTTCACTAATTGAATTCTTAATTCAATTGTTCCCCACTGTCCTCCACCAATTGAATTTTTAATTCACTTGTCCCCCACTATACTCCACTAATTGAATTCTTAATTCAATTGTCCCCCACTATCCTCCACCAATTGAATTTAAAATTCAATTGTCATAACCCACTCTTCTCAAAAAAGAATTTTTAATTCATCCATTATGAATTAAAAATTCACAAAAAATGAGAGCCATTGATCTCATCTTTTGATCCTCACTCTCCATTGCCTTTTTAGAAAATCTATAAATAAGACCCTTCTCTAAGCAATTAGGGGGACTTCATTCTTGCATCCTTACCATGTCCAATTTCCTCTAGGGAATCTTCTTCTGGCATCATCATAATGCCCAATTTCTTCTCCTCATTCTAGCCATACCCATATCCCTCATTATCTTTGTGTTTGAAGCTCATCTTCAACACAACAAGTATCACAGCCATTTCTCCTTGTCATCTTGAGGAATCGAAGCAAGGAAGCAAGTTTCCTGAGGGCCAATCTTCATCACATCAAGATCAAAAAAGAATAGGCGAGCAATGGAAGTCGAAAGGTAAAGGTTGTAAGTATCACTTGTATGTTATTTAAATCTCCTTTTCCTTCATATTTTATTGTTGTATTGGGTTTAATATTGTTTATTGATCAATCCATTTTCCCAGTAACAGTAACTAAGGCAAATGAAGGGAAAGAGCCTTATTAGGAAATCAGTAAGAGACAAAACTTACCAAATTGTTAAAATTTTCCCAAATTCACTAATAAGGTGATTCTTCTGCAAAAGTCAAGAGAGGAAAAAGAGAAAGTGACATGGTTTGCGAAAAGTGAAGTGTTTTTTATCAAAGAGGAAAGTGAACAAGACAAAGAAAGAGCCAAGGTTTGATAAGTAAAAATTTTGCCAACAAAGGGTAGAAAAGATGAGCAAGCTTGGTTCAAAAAGATGAAGTTTTGCCGATAATGGGCAAAAAGGATAAGAAAAGAAAAGTTTGAAAAGGTTCAACTTTTCTAATGAGATAAACAAAAGAAGACATCCAAGTTATAAAACATGAACTTTGCTGACTAAAGGGACAAATCAAAGAGCAAAATCAGGGATGGTTCATGAAAGACAAATTTTGCCGATAGGGCAAATTTCAGGCCAGAATTTGAGATAAAGTAGAAATAATGAAAATAGAGTTTGTAATATATTATAAACTTTAAATATTTGAAATTAAATATTTAAAGTGTTGTAAAAGCTCTGTATAGGGAGATTTTGGTGAGAAAATATATTTGAATATCTCCTTCAGCCATTAATGCAAATCAGATCTCCCAGCTACTCCATCTCTAGATATTTCACATTTATTGTTGCAGGTAGATGAATCAAATGTCTACATTCAAGACAAAAAATATCTCATAGCCACTTCAAGATCCAAGATATTTTCTACATTTAGTTTTTGCAAACAGACATTCTTTTGACAGAGATATTTTTTGACAGGCCCATGCGGTGAATTAATTGTGGTAGATGACTTAGGTCAATGATTATAATGTTATATATACATGTATCAAAGATGTAATGAGTGTTGGATACAAAGACTTATTTTTTGTGTTCAAATAGAACCCTCCTCTGTTGTAATCATGCCTTTTTAATTAATACACACTATGTTTTTCACCTTTTCTTGTTGTTCCTTCATTGTATGTATGTCTAGAACTAGTTATTGTTTGTGAATGTATAATTCCTGGAAATCCTTTTCTTACCTTTACCTCTATTAGGATCTGCATGATTTGTGTGAATTTAACATCTGTATCTCATTATTCTATGCATTTTAGCTTTGTGGGTGTTCTATATTCAAACCTAGTGAATCACCTTTAATTTTTTAGTTTCTCCTTCTTCCCCTTTTCACAACGGTGGTTATATTAGGTTTAGTCTTAACACACTCTAAATCTCATATTCAAAAAAGGAACCAGCCTTCTCTGGAGGTTTTATTTCCTTATAGGGTCCCACACCTAAAAATCACTCCAATATTTCACTGGATTATTGTAGCACAACGCTTCAACATAAGGTGCAAATCCAAGTGACAACAGTTTATGGCATGCTTGGTGGGACCATTTTTAATTTGAATTAAGAATTAGGCTAAGAATTTGGTGTTGTTCTCAGTACTTTGTAGTTCGGTAGACATTTTCATGCACCTGGTGACTCTATAGACTCTTATTTTAAACTAGTACAACATTATATGCATGTGGAGACAAGAGCTTCTTCAAGAGGTAATAATTATTAGTTTGTTGAATTACTTGTTGCCTACTTCAAGGAGAAGGACTAGGTTATCTAGGTCTCCTAGAAGAAGGAATAGTAGTGTTGTTCCATCTCATTCAAGAGCTCAATCTACACCTCCTCCTATTAGGTTTCAATACTCAAGGAGAGGCTTGCACATATCTAGGATAAACCTAAATATTCCCAATATGGTGAGAAGTTTGCCTTTTGTAACTTTCAATGGAGGTAACCCTTTAGACTTGGCTACACATAATGATATACCTACCTCAGCCCTAAAGAGTATTTCATCCTTTACAAGTGATGGTTCTACTACACCTGCCAAACACATGAAAGACATATCCAACGTGTGTTCAGTCCACCATATTCAACATGAAGATGTGGTTGTTAGGCTCACGGTTTCATCCTTCAAGGGGAGAGCTCTACAATGGTTCAGGAGTTTAACCCCTGCTTCAATACATGATTGGGATGAGCTAGGAGAAGCACTCTACAAGTAGTTTGGAGAAAGGTTAGATAATGTTTCTCTGCTAGAACTGTAGACACCCAAAATTATCCCAACTTTGTCCATGTCTAGCAACATCTTGTCAAAAATATTATCCTAGACATCATGTAGCATCTTGTCCTAAATCCCACTCTTAATCCCATTTATCCATTAGCCAATTAATTAAATAAATTTTATTTATTTAATTAAAATCCCATTCAATCCCATCCTCATCCTACTTAGCCAATTAATTAAATAAATCTTAATCTATTTAATTAATATCCAACTCATATCCCAACTAATTCAAATATTTTATTTGAATTAAGTTCTCATTATAAGCCGACTTTCCAATTAATTAAATAAATTTTATTTATTTATTTAATTAATTTATCTTATCATTTAGCCGACATGTGTGCCTCTTTCATTTAAAAAGATAAGTGGTACTACAGCCTTTTATTTAATATCTTTTATATGTAGTACTTTTTATGTACACAAGCACACATGAACCCTATCCTCCTTGACACTTGTCACATGACTACAACTCCCTTGAAGAGTGGGATAACTGAATCAATCCTAGCCGTCCACATCAATCAATTAGCTTTTTAATCTCAGCCGTCCATTGGAACCAAGCCTTTCCTATAAATCAAACCCCTCACAAGCCATTAGCATGCATTGAGCCTCAAGTACCCTTATTATGTTGAAATATCATTAGAGCCTTTGCATCCTTCATCTATCATTCATTCTAGCATCTTCATCTTAATGTTATGCTGCAGAATCGAGCAACCAACACAACAAATTGATCAATCAAGCTCATCTTGCATCTTCGAGGTATTGAATTATTTGGGTTTAGGTTATGCATTTCAATTATTTGATCATTTCCATTTATAAATCCAAATTTTTCGATATACATTTGGCACGCCCGGTGGGACTCACGTCCTTGATTAACCTCTCTTGTTTGAGTTGTTTTTATGAAGTTTAGATCTCTTGGAGCGCCAATCTTTCATTTTTGTAAGCTTTTGTAGCAAAAATTTGCATTTTTCTAACCCTAGTTTGCAAAGATTTAGCTAAATATGTATTTAGATGATATCTTAGCCCAAATCTAACCTCACCATTGCGTCTGGGAGGCCATTTCCATAAACTTTGAGTACAAATTTGCCTAAATTTGATGAAAAATGGAGCGTTTGGTGAAGAAAACAACAACCAGACTGCAACAATGTGCTTCTGGTAATTCAGGTCGCTTCTGATCAAACAGCATTCGCCTGGGCTAAATCAGCTCACCTTTGGGCAAACAGTAGTCGCTTATGGTCAAATTGGGTCTGCTTTTAAACAAACAGTGCTCACTTTTGAACAAAAACTAATAGCATATGGTAAACTTGGTCGCTTATGGTTAACATTTGCATTCTGTCTCCTGAAACTCTCTAGATCGCTTTTGGGCTATTATGTGTTGCTTTTGGCATTTTGTTAGTCACATATAAGCCATTACTTGTCACTTCCATCTATTTTTGCATCGCTTATGACCAAAAAACCACCGCTTTCTGCATATTCGTGTCGCTTCTGCACTTAAATCATCCGCCTATAATGCTTTTGTGGATCGCTTTTATCCGGATAGACATCGCCTTTGGCATGAATTGTATCGCTTTTATCTTGAAAGTACCCGCTTTTGGTATAAATGAATCGCTTTCAGTCTAACAGTGATCGTGTTTGTAGAGTTAGGGTTTCTGTAGCGTATTGTTATTTTGCAGATACAGGTCGCTTATAGGCCAAAATCGGTCACTTTTGGCTTTTCTTCAACGCTTATAAGCCTACAGGAACCGCATCTAGTATTTTTCATGTCGCATTTGATCTGCAAGATCCCACCTGTCGCAAATACAGATCGCCTCTGATCAACAGTATGTCGCATCTGGCAACTGTAACTTGCTTCTGCTTGCTGTCATTGTGCATCTTGGTATTTCTATCATAACTTTCACATACGGAGGCCAAATCGCACAAACAAGGACTCATTGGAAAGCTGGGAGGACAAGCTTCACAACTGTACCACTTTTATCAGAGGCATCTAAGGAGTTGGAGCAGCATTGGCATCAACATCTATAGCAAATTGGAAAGTGATTGTATCAGGTGCACTCATTCTAATCTTTCATCTCTTAATCATTGTTTGAATCACACATTTGGATTTTGGGCATAAAATGAACAATTGTTTGCAAATTCACATCAAAAAATTGGGCTAAAACAAATCATTGTCTTTCATCACATTTGAATTTGGGTTTTTAAAACAAACAAGTGCTTGCATTGTCTTCCCCACATTGAATTTCTAAGGTTAATGAACCCCATGCGAGTGTGACCAAGTAAATGTGTATGCTCTCTCCTCGCGTCCCAACATGAACTTGGAGATCAAAAACATTTACTTGTGTTGCTTTTGTTTAGCCTTAGAGAGGCCTACCTTGGTATCCACCCCAAGGGAACGACCTCAAGCGGTACTTTCATCCGGTCCGCTATAAAAATTAGAGGATAAGGCGAAAGCCAAGTCTAACCGGTATTAGCGCTCACCATACAGTGCTAACTCGAAAGGAGGTGTACCATTGTGTATATTAAAACTCCTAGTAGGGTTAGTTAAAGTCTTAGGTGGCTTGCTGGATGCTCGTGGGGTGCCGGTCCCCCGGATTTTCATTAGAACCTCCTTGTGATAGTGGCCTTGCCTTGACTAGGACTTGTTGAGTGTCTTCACATGCTTGCTTAACCATCATCACATTCTTTCAAACTAACAACTTGCTTATGTGTCTTGCGTGAGTGATTCATGTGTGTATATGCATAATCATTTGTTTGAATATTGCCACATCAAGCTCTAAACACCCAAACACATAAAGACAAGTCATCCTACACATTCTTCCAATAACATTCAAACCCAATCACTTTCATTCCAAACATAGCCCAGTCATCATCCAACCCTTCATAGCCAAATCACTTCCACATCATCATCCAAATCCTTAAACAAGCACTTGCTAAAAGGACTTAAGACAAACACTTGGTGACAACATGTCTACACTAGAGGACCTAGAAATCAAATTCCAAAGATTCCTCCAAAATCTTTATCAAGGATCACAACCCCTAAACCAAGATGCCATTAAAACATTACAATTCTTCATCCAAAGAGCTCAACCCCATGCAAGCCAATCACCTCAACTACAACACTTCATAGCCCAAGTCCAACACCTTTTAGCCACTAGTCAAGCTCGACAAGTACAACAATCCTTAGCCACTTCCTATCAACCTAATCCACCTCATAGCCACATGTCATATCCATCCACTTCCTATCAACCTAATCCACCTATCCACCAAGTCAATGCCACATCAACCTATGAATATCCACCTCAAGTTTATCCAATCCCTCATACCACCATTCCAATGCACTATCAAGCCCATCCACAAGGCAATCAAGTGATATTACAAGAACAACATCCAAGTCCCAATAACGCTTTGTACATAAATCAAGCACGTCCAAGTACACCTTTTCAACAAGACCATCAAGCACCATTGATAGACCTAAGTCCACATCTGCAACAAGAAACAAATGCAAATCTCAATGGCCCCTTGTACATAAATCAAACAAGCCCAAGTTATCCTATGCAAGATCCAATAACCTTTGATAAGGGAGATACCAATCTAGAGTGGCCTTTGTCATCTAAGCACACACCAACACATGAGCCAACTAATCCTATCCCAACACCACCATGTGATCCTATTCCTAGTCCATTGGTCCATCAACCCTCCAAATCACCAAGCCCTTCATTACCTTCCTCGCCATGTCATTCTAATCGTTCACCAAAGGATGCGGCTGAGAGAGTTTTAAAAAGGATGCTTGAAGCAAAACTCATTGAACTTCCTAAAGTCAAACCATGTGAAGAAAGTCCATATGATGAACATGATTATTGTGCATACCATAGGACCAAAGGCCATAATACAAATCAATGCCCAATATTTGTCTCAATTGTTTACAAGGTGTACCCACCTATAATGGGAAATCATGCCACATCATCCCCATCCTATGTGTCACCCCCATCTAGTCCAAATCCTAATCCATCCAATCCAATTAGCTCTCAACCTAATCCTCGTCCTAATCCTAATCCAACACCATCTACCATTATCATCCATCCATTATATTTCCCATCAACCCATACACTTGCAAAGGATGTGATCCATTGGCTACTAGCTAGGAATCGACTACCCCCATGTCAAACACCAATTCATGAGCCTACCAATGAACTTCCAAAGGTCATGTCCAATCCTATAATCTCATCATGTGGTTCACATATCCTTGAGCCTCTTCAAGAGCCTTCCATTAACATACCTAGCCCTTTAAGCCCATCATGTGACCTACAAGCCAACAAATATATTCAAGAGTCTCCAACCACAAGCCTAAGTCAAGAGCCTATCAAGTCCACTCAAGAACCTTCCACTTCCATCCAAAGTCAAGAGGTATGTCAAGAGCATAATCTTAAACATGTGGAAATATCAAACCCTAGTCTTAATCAAGATCAAAGCACCTCTAAGTTCCACCTATCCATGACCTACTTATGGGTTGCCCTCAAGCTATTAGCCATCACCATGACCTCATTCATGAGCAAATTTATCCCTTTTATAGCCCACTTAATCCTATTTTTGCTCATAGTTATGATCAAGGTTCTAGCTAAGATCATGAAAACCATGATGATCCATTTGGCAAAACTTTATCTATCTCATGATCAAGATGATATCTATGATGAAGAACCTATTAAAACGTACCTTGATCCTCTCCATAATCCCATAACCATCCATGAGCAAGATACCCAAATTGCTCCTAGTCATTCTCCATCTAGCCCTATCCATAATGAGCAAACATCCACTTGTCATAATGAGACATGTGCCTCTCAAGAACACATAAGCATAGAAGATCAAACAAATAACTTGAATCTTCGTGAACACAATGCTAATGATCCTCTCTCCACATCTACCATCGATCCCGTTTCAAGTCCACCATCATGTCCTAGTGGTCTTACCACCCTTATACATGAGTGTTCTTCCTTAGGACAACAACAACCCTTGTCCTCCATTTCATCTTCTCCATCCAATAAAGAGCTCAAGTCTAGTTCCCAACACACATCTAGTCCCATAGTCAATTGCATCCTCCAAAACATGAACTACAAAGGTAAAGGTCTAGACCTTCATGAACAAGGTATTTTGGAGCCAAACCATGTCAAAGTTCCTCCATGCTCATATAGCCTTGGATACACACCCCAAGGTAAACAAGGCCAAGATGTTGGTAATCATTTCATGTATCCTAAATCTACCACTTTCCATCGTATCCCCCATCATATACCCAGGACATATGTAGCCATTCCATCTCCATCATCTTATAAATGTCAAAAGCATGTGACCGTACACCTTCCGCCATCCACTTTGCCTCCAATTTTACCAACTCCAAATATCCCTCCATTCACCTTGCCACCATTGCTTCCAACACCTAACATATCTATCATTCATAAGTATCTTTACATCCCTAATCCTGGCCAACAAAAGCACACGTCATCTAAGCATAAAGCTTCCAATCATTCCATCCACTCCACCCACCCCATGGGATTCAAAAGCAAAATTTTTTATGCCTCTACTTATAAAGCTAACAATCCTACCAAAAATCATAAAGGTCTTCATACCTTAGGACATAAGGAATCCAACTCAAAGCAAAGTACATTCACAAAGCTATCCAAGCCCATACCTCCAAAAGCAAAGCCCAAAAGCAAAATGGTTTGGGTTCCTAAGCAAAAAGCTAACAAGTCAAATGAGGCATCCTCATCCACCTCTCAAGAATCCCAACCACCTATATCCATCCAAGAACCTATTTCCACCCAAAACTTCCATTCCCTTCAAAAATCCCACAAGCAAAACAAAAGCACTAAAAATACTAAGTCTATGTGGGTTCCTAAATCACTTCATCAACCATCCCCTAAGAAAACATCTCCATTGCTTCCTACACCACCATCCCATCAAAAGCTTCAATGTTTATCATAGTGTGTGCAACCATTGGTCATGGTTCCCTTCCATTCCAAAACATTCCCACATGCCTCCATCTCCCCATCCTTCATCCATTATCCTACATATCTCCTCAATCACCTTCCTATGGTGCATGCTTTTGCATAAGCCTACATAATCCACATCATAATCCACTATCCCCATCCATCTATCCTTGCATGAACCTTCCGTAATTCCACATCATAATCCATTATCTACCTAATCCATCTCCCATCCACGCAATCCCTTATCAACATCGATGAGCATAATGACATGGTCCATGTGAAGACATCATCCATCTCTAATGGGACTACCAACATCTATCGAACTAGACACTTGAGTCCCTCCTATCCATTACCATGGTGAAAACCTGGCAAACAGGCGCCATGTGTAATTGTCATCCCATCTAAAAGCAAAAAAGCAAAAAAAAAAGTAAAAAAGTAAAAAAACAAAAAAAAGTCAAAATAGTAAAGAGAAATCCCTTCGTCTAATAGTGAAAACCTGGTAAATAGGCGCCTTGGATAAGTACCATGATGAAAACCTGGCAAACAGGCGTCATGTGTAGGTTGATCTTCTATGTCACTTACACTTGGGGGCACATTGTCTAATCCATCCTATCCATTTCCAAACTATCTATCCCATTATATCATTTACCATCCTACCATCCTTAGCCATTACACCCATACACCTATCCTATTGAGTCTCTTCATCCACCCTTTCTCCTTTTGATTTTGATGAAGACATAGGAGCAAAATGTTGAAACGTGTTTGGATATTTCTTGACATACCTTCTTTCCAAACCAAGTCCTATCCATTGACCATTCACCCATCCCATTCAAACCAATCTATCATGTCATCCCTTGGTCATGAACTTTGTCATGTAAAAATCCTAAGCATTACCACCTAGAATGGGACATGTTATTCTAATGCAACATAGCCTTTGGAGATCACATCCTAGCTACCTTATGATCCATCCACTATGATGTATCCTTATCATGAGCTTTCCATATTATAGCTTATCCCCATCTATTTATCATGAGCTTTCCACTCTAGCCTACCTATCTGTTTATCATGAGGCATGCATACATACCTTATATGGCCTATCCTCTTATCTATACATCTATCATGAGCCTTTCATCCCATTTACTATGAGCACATCCTTTTATCCATCCATCCTACATCCATCCTTGCACCTAGACTTGGTTTTCTCCCCTGTCATTGGTATCAAGCTCAAGGCTACCCAAATTGTAAATCCATTGATGTTCCAAAACATTCAAAAACACAAAAAAATAAAATATTCCAAAAAATATAAAAAAATCAAAATATTCCAAAATCCAAAAAAATCAATATCCAACGAAAAATCCAAGCAATAAAACTAATCACATCATTCAAAACAATCCAATCATTAAAACAATCAACCTAGCAATAGAAAACATCACAACCAAAGCACATGAAGCCAACCATAAAAACAAATCCTTCAGCAAATCAAAAGTAGCTCAATTCACCACATATCATCCCATCATCCACATTTCATCAAATCAATCTTCATTCATCATTTCATCATCATCAAATCATTCAAAGCAATGATCCAAATGCAAGCCCATCCTTAATCCATACCAATCAAGTTAATCAATCAAGCCAAGTTATCCAATTGCAATCAATGGTCTTGATCCTAGCCTTGTTGTAAGCCAAATCAATCAGCCAATCAGCCAACCAATTTAGCAAACAAACTTGTGTTGATCTAGGGATATAGCTTTCCCCGCAATGACAACACTCTCAACTATCATCAAATCAATCAACAATAAATCATTGGTTTACAGCTTGACAGGGGCAATACCTTGTTTGTTTTTGAATCATTTGTGCATGCTTGCTTGCTTGCTTGTGTGTGTTATCTTTTTATCTTGCATTTGTATCACATTGGTATCAAACCAGCTAATATTCATATCTTGTATCTAGACAAGGTTGTATTACGCTGGGGCATAAGAAACATCGTCACCCTGGTCCTTCTACCTTGGTGCATAATGTCTAGTGCTATATCAAACATCATGGTTGCTCACTTTCATTGTAGCATAACGCATCATTCATTTCTTCTATCCATTCCCTTAGCTTTCTTTTGTAGCCAAGCCATTTCTTTTCGAGAGCATACCTGTGTTTGTCCAACCCACCTATCCTCTCGAGGGGGCATCACCAACCTATCCTTTCTATCATCATCATCATCACTATCCTATACTCTATCCATACCATAGCTTCTTTGAAATGATGTTACTCAACATAAAGCTTATCATCTCGAACATCATCTCAAAGAGGGGAAAAATGTAGACACCCAAAATTATCCCAACTTTGTCCATGTCTAGCAACATCTTGTCAAAAATATTATCCTAGACATCATGTAGCATTTTGTCCTAAATCCCACTCTTAATCCCATTTATCCATTAGCCAATTAATTAAATAAATTTTATTTATTTAATTAATTTCCACATCATATCTTATCTCATCCTGTTCATTTATCCAATTAATTAAATAAATCTTAATCTATTTAATTAATATCCAACTCATATCCCAACTAATTCAAATATTTTATTTGAATTAAGTTCTCATTATAAGCTGACTTTTTAATTAATTAAATAAATTTTATTTATTTATTTAATTAATTTATCTTATCATTTAGCCGACATGTGTGCCTCTTTCATTTAAAAAGATAAGTGGTACTACAGCCTTTTATTTAATATCTTTTATATGTAGTACTTTTTATGTACACAAGCACACATGAACCCTATCCTCCTTGACACTTGTCACATGACTACAACTCCCTTGAAGAGTGGGATAACCGAATCAATCCTAGCCGTCCACATCAATCAATTAGCTTTTTAATCTCAGCCGTCCATTGGAACCAAGCCTTTCCTATAAATCAAACCCCTCACAAGCCATTAGCACGCATTGAGCCTCAAGTACCCTTATTATGTTGAAATATCATTAGAGCCTTTGCATCCTTCATCTATCATTCATTCTAGCATCTTCATCTTAATGTTATGCTGCAGAATCGAGCAACCAACACAACAAATTGATCAATCAAGCTCATCTTGCATCTTCGAGGTATTGAATTATTTGGGTTTAGGTTATGCATTTCAATTGTTTGATCATTTCCATTTATAAATCCAAATTTTTCGATATACAAGAACAACTAACAATAATAAAAAGGGCTCCTAGCGAGATGATGGCGGGCTTCAATTTTAGATTTTAAAGGACATGGTAAAGAATCCCTTCTCTCCTCAGACCATCTCCACAAGGTACCTTTTTATATTTTTTAAGAGCTTTAAATTCTAATATCATTGTTATGATGCAATCTATGGGTGTTTCTACCTTACCCAATGCATATGAAATAGCTTTGAGAGCCAAGAATTGCTTGATACATGCTGGGAAAATTGCTCTAGACCTCCTGCACCTATTTTCCCAGAAGTGCCTTCATAGGTACATCAGCCTACTATTGCTCCCATCCTAGAGCCTAAAGCCTCCACATCTTCTCTTTCCCAAGAAGAGAATGACCTCAAAACCCTAGTGACCAATCTGACCAACAAAGTCAATATCATAGCTATTCAAACTGACCCTAAACCCCATCAAAATTATAACTAGGGGTAGCCTTCAAATCAAAATTGGAATCAGGTTTATAATTCAAATAGAAACCAAAAATAGAATTAGGTTTACCAGCCAAATAGGTACCAAAATAATAACCCTACTCAACCCTTGCAAACAGTCAGACCCATTCAACAAATACCGGTTTATAATCAGGGCCTTGGTCCCTATTCAAAACAATCTGGCCCAAGAGGCATATTGGTGTTATCTTTGCAACCAACCTCACAATTAATCCACTTGTGCTTTTGGAGCACAAGAGCAAGCCCTGATGGTACAAAATTTTCACACTCAACAAATATCATTGGTGGAAGCAGCCACCAACAACCCTGAGGTACCAAATGAGGTTGCTTCTTATTCCAATCTAATGCTTTAGACTCTTGAGGATTTATGTGTTGTTAATCAACCTATGGACCTATTAGCAGTGTTGTAGACAACACAAGGTCCAAAAGGAGATAGTTGGAGGATAACCCTATGCCTACTGTATTACAGAAAGAACTTATGTCAAAGGAAAAAGGACCCAGTGTTGCAAATTGAACTCAGAGTAGCAGGCTTGCTACTACAAAAGAGGTTCCATCATCTTCAAAAGCACCTAAACAAGCTATAGATCAGTCAAAGAGGGGAACATGGATTCCCTCAATGTATAAAACATCAACTTTTCCCTTGAACATTATGGAACAAATGAAAAAGACAAACATAAATGTATCAATGTGGGAGGTAATGTCAATCCCCTCTCAAAGGGATTTGTTGCAAGAGGCCTTAGAGAAATTCCCATCAGCTAAATCAACAAAGCAGAAAGAAAAGAGCCTAGTTAATCTTGTGCAACCAAGTGAAGAGCAAGGGGGGCAACAAAGAAGCCATCCCCATTTTACTTGTCTCTAATCATTGGAAAATTCTTGGTACATAATTGCATGATAGATTTAGGGGCCAGTGTTTCAGTCATACCCAAGAAGATAGCAGATGCATTAGGCATCAAATATACCCCTTTTTCATCAGGTGTATTACAACTGGATGACACTTATGTCACACTGTTAGAGTGATCAAAGGGTTGGATTTGACCTTACATGCTTGTCCAAACTTTACTATTAGTCAAGAGATTTCATAGCTAAAGTGGGTGGCTACCTCTCCTTTGACTGGTCTCACATGCTGCTAAGGATGAGATGTGGCACAAGGTTCACCATTAAGGCTGAACCAATTTTAGATTATCATGTAGAAAATTATGATCATAGCATGGTGAAGCCTCATTGTATGTTCCAGGGTGAGGAAGTGCATGATTTTGGGTCTCTTGAGATAGTATCTTCACCCCTTCTAACCCCAGATCTTTTCCTTGATGAGTGGGTAAAGGAACACTTTGATTTGATCCTTATGACACCACTGAGACAACTGGGTTGGGCACCTACATGATCCATGAGGAGAATTCCTTAGTCCCCTCTAGACTTAAACTAGATGATGACTCTGATGGGCCATGGAAAATGTTCTTTGATGGTGCAAAGAGCAGAAATGGAGCTAGTGCAGGGGTGTTACTCATCTCTCTAATGGGTAAGACATTGCATTTTACTCATAGACTACAATTTTCATGTACAAATAACGTTATAGATGATGAGGCATTGGTACATGGCCTGTTGATTGCTGAAAAGAAGAAAATTAGACATCTAGAAATCTTTGGAGATACTGAGCTGGTGGTCAACCAGGTCAGGGAAAGATGTGCAACAAAGAATCAACTCTTAAGAGCCTATAGACATGGAGTTTGGGGCATGTTTGAGAGGATTGATGCTCTCAACCTACATGTGATCCCAAGGAAATTAAATGTTGAGGCAGACCAATTAGCAACCATTGGTGCTTAGTTTTCTCCTCCTACAGACTTCTTTTAGGGCCCTGACCAACATGTCAAGATAGTAGTCAGGTCCTTAGTTCCTAATAATGATGTGAACTGGCATATATTTGACAGCAATGAACAAATTGTGAACTTCATCCAAAATGAAGCCGAGTTCTCATCAACTATGCATTCTAGGCTGCAAGAATGGTATGGTGACCAGATCATGGAATTGAAAATGAACAAGCTGCCCAAAGGCTTAGTCACCCTTGAGGCTATTTTCAGTCATGATGATGAATTCAAGGGAAAAGAGAGGAACATCACGTGCAAAAGAAAGGATTACCATAATATTTTTGTCGCCCAGGGTAAACATTTATTGCTGGAAAAGGTATGTAGTGATACTGAACAACAAGATTTTATTTACCTTTCCCAAAAATATGGTAATGTTTTTGCATGGGGTTATGAAGATCTGAAGGGTTTCAACCCTAATGTTGCCCAACATGCCATAGATCTCGACCCAGGTGCCAAACCCATCCGCTAAAAACAACAACCCATCAACCCCAAAATTGAGCCCTTGATGAGGAAGGAGCTTGCAAAGCTCATTCAAGCCAGAATTATTTTCCCCATCAAGTATTCCACCTGTGTATCTAATTTAGTACCAGTGAGGAAGAAAAATGGTGAGATAAGATTATGTGTGGATTTTTAGGATCTTAATCACGCCTTTTTGAAGGACCACTATCCTCTGTCATCCATGGACCAAATCTTGCAAACTTTTGCAAGGGCAGAGAGGTTTCGTTGCTTGATGGTTTTTCTAGTTATAACCAGGTATTTGTGAAAGAGGAGGAGAGATTCAAGACAATATAATTTACAACTAAGTGGGGAACCATGGCATATGCAAAAATGTCATTTGGGCTCTTCAATGCTGGTGCCACTTTTCAGAGGGCAATGGACATTGCTTTCAAGGGCTTCATCAACAAGTTCATCCTAATCTATTTGGATGATATTGTAGTCTTCTCCAAGAGAGGAGAAAATCATATGTTGCATTTGGAGAAGGTTTTCAAAAGATGTAGGGAGTTTTGGGTGTCTCTAAACCCCAAAAAGTGTATTTTGTTGTTGCCCAAGGCAAGATTTTGGGCCATTCTATGTCAAAAGATGGGATTTCCATAGATCTAGAAAGAACATTAGCCCTTCTTTCTCTTCCTCTGCCTACTCATAAAAAAGCTCTGCAGTCATTCCTAGGCAAAATTAACTTTGTTAGGAAATTCATTCCTAACTGTGCTGGTTTGGTCAAACCACTAACCCTTATGCTTAAAAAGGATGTTTTTTTTTCTTAGGTGGATTAAGGAGGGGAAGGATGGTTTGAGAAGATAAAAGAAGAGATTTCTCATGCTCCTACTCTCATGAATCCAAATTATGAGGACTTTGTCCTTTATGCCTATGGAGGAGAGAGCAACATTGTAGCTATCCTAATGCAGCAAAATAACCAAGGTATGGAGAAAACCTTGGCCTTTTTTAGCTAGACATTGAAAGACTATGAGGTCAAGTACAATCCCATGGACAATCAGGTTTTTTCCATTATAAGAGCATTAAAAAAGTTTAGATATATGCTGGCAAATAACCATATCAAGGTATTTAGTTTCTCACCCTAGCGTGAGAGACTACATAATGGGAATTGAAATCAACAAAAAGAGAGCAAGATGGATCACTAAGATCCTAAAGTATGGTGTTATCATCAAAGCCACTAAGATGATTAGAGGCAGAGGATTATGTGAATAGTTAGCTCAAATTACCATGGATGAAGTGTAATCATCCTATCACTTAAATGAGGCAAAACCTATAGCTGACCTAGCAATTGTGAGTTCTTGGATAGTAGACATGGCCAGGTTCCTATCTACCATTGAGTACCCTTATGGATTGGATAGAACCAAGAGAAGACATTTTAGGTTGCAGTTCATTCCTTATGCTTCAGTAGATGGGGTTCTCTTTAAGAGAAATCTGGATGGAGTCTTGCTGAGATACATTAAAGAAGATCAGGTAGACAGACTATTCAATGAATTTCATGCTGGTCCCGTTGGAGGACAATTCTCTACAAGAGCTACAACAATGAAAATAATGAGGGTAGGTTACTTTTGGTCCACATTATTCAATGATGCCCATGTGTGGGTAAGAAAATGCAAAGAGTGTGCTCTCTTTGTTGGAAAGAAAAGGTTAGCAGCCCTTCCACTTCATCCTATTCAGGCAAATCAACCTTTCTCATAGTGGGGCTTGTATTTCATTGGCATGATCAACCATACATCCAATGCTGGTCACAAATAGGTTTTGACTACAATGGACTACTTCACCAGGTGGGTTAAAGGAGTCCCACTCAAAGAGGCTATAGAATCAACAATCATGGGTTTCTTGGAAGATTTCATGACAAGGTTTGGAGCTCCTTGTTGACCTATTTTCCTTTATCCAGAGTTAAATAGTTCACCTTGTATATTCCTTGAATATCCTTTAGAAAATGACCCTACAAAGCTTAAATCTTTCAATTATCCATGCTCTGCATTGCCAAAAAATCCCAAAATCTCTTTTGGAGAATCCTTGCCAAAAACCCAGAAAAACCCAGAAATCTTTTGTCTTCAAGTGCCTTCCATCGCAAAGATTTATCAGTTTTATACTTAGCCATTTTTCATGTATATGATGATGACGTCATCCTTGTTTTAGGGTTTTCTATCATTTGGTCGAATTGTATCTCAGATACAATTTTTTCCTTGTATCCTAGCCATGTACAAAAGTGAATGTACATCAAGTTCATTGTAGGTTATGTTGTATGCATCTTCATTTGTATATTGCATATACAATGCAATATACAAGAGCTTATGCAAAACTATGAGGTCCGCTTTTGTATATCGGGTGATTGTATCGCATATACAATTGTGAGATATAAAGGGTAGATACAAAGGGTAGATACAAGGGTGAGATACAAAGGGCAGATACAAGGGCGGGATACAAAGGGAAGATGCAAAGTCAATATACAAGGGGGAGGTACAAAAGTTGGGATCCACCTATTGTATGTATATACGATTGTATCTTTGCACATACAATCTTATATACAATGGCATGTACAATCCTGAGATACAATCCTAGACCTGAAAGAATATGCAATTCAGTTTATAAAGGCAGACGCGATTGTATGCATCTTTGTATGTATGTTCGCATTGTATGTTTGTAGATACAAAGGGCAGATACAAGGTCATATACAAAATCACATGCAAAGGTCAGATGCAATGTTTGTAGGTGCAAGTGATTGTATGCAGTTTTGTTTGTATATTTCACATTGTATATGCGATATACAAAAGGTTAGATACAACAAGGATATACAATGCGGACCCGACTGGGAAATTAAATTTGGCAAACTCAGTGATGGGGTCCGCAGTTGTATGTCAAAGTGCATGTATATGCTAATATGAAAAAAGGGCAGGGATACAAGGCCAGACCTTTTTTCAATGATCCAATATGGTTGATAATCCTTTGAGTTCCGCAATTGTATGTACATGCGATTGTATCTCATATACAATCACATATACAAAGTCACATACAAAGGATTTTAGCGAGACAAGCCTTATCGGCGGCTCAGTTTGAGGTCTCTCCGATGGCTGATAAAGCATGCAAATGTTCAGCAGTGGGTTCCAGATTCAGCTCAGCGGTAAATCAGATGACGACACATGTCATGGCCAATCCAAAGGCCGATTCAAAGGCAGGTGCAAAGGGTGATACAAAAGTAAAGGCCCGCTTTTGTATGTAGGCAATTGTATTGTATATACATTTGCATATACAAAAGCATATACAAAAGTCGATTCAAATGCCGATTCAAATGCCAAAGCAAAGGCACATATAATGGACATTTTGGTAAGACCTTTGTATATAGGTATGACTCAGTTGAGGTCACCCCGACAACCCGATATACACAAAAATTTGCATATGCAAAAAGCGAATGAAGAAATCGCATAGGTGCAAAGTTGAACAGTTTGAAGGACCCGATATGCAGGTGATGTCATCCAGATCTCCTCTTCGACCGGGTTCTTTAGGATGATGACGTAATCATGATTTTAAAAGTGTATCTACTTTTTGTATGTCTATATGCATACAAATGACGACCCTTTTACAGCAAAGATAAATTTGACGGCATGCATTCAAATTTGTAGTTTCAAACAAGGAATTTAGGGGCTGATTGTATCAGATGCAGGGCCTGATCATTTAGCAAATTTAGGTGATCGGATGCCAGATTTAGAGTACTCAAGAATCTACAGTGCCGTAAAACTTTGTTCGAAGGTTTGCACCCTGCTTGTGTGCAATTCAAATCTGATTCCTCACCTACCCTTTCCAAATATTTGTAGCATTCATTGCTACAAATCAAACAACTCAACTATTTTGCATTAATGACCAGAAATATCTCTCATCTGCTCTATTCCTGTTTTCCACACCATAACTTCTGGCAAGTCAGCACTCCCTTCAGATGCAAATATTTTCTGACAGAGCCCATGGGGCGAATTCATTGTAACCAACTTAGGTCAAATGTAAAATGCTATATATGCACGAACATGAGATGTAAAAGTGGTTGGAAGATTTAGTAATCTATGCTTCTGATTCCAAACAGAGCACTCCTCTACTATAACCTTGCCTTCTGATTAAATACATGCTGGTTATTTTACCTCTTCATGCTATTTTGACTCTGTGTAATCTAAGAATGATGTGTTTGTGAATGCTTAATTCCTTCTAATCATCTCTTGCTCCTTGCCTCTGTTAAAATTAGCTTGATCTGTGTATGTTTATTGGTTGTATTTAGTCATTTTTGTGCATTTTCTCATTTCTACAAGGGTTCTTTTATTTAACCTGGTGTATCACCTAATTTCTATTTTACGTTTCCTTCTACCCTTTTCCCCTGCAAGCATTAGCACTAGGTTTAGATATTTTCCTCTAAGCATTAGGCTTAGAGGTAGGAAGTCAGCCTACTCCAGAGGTCTGATCTCAATTCGCAAGGTCCCACACTTCGAGATCATTCCCATTGTGTCATTAGAATGCTTGGACTCTCTCCAAGCAAGGTGCAATTCTATGTGAGTACAGTTTTTGGCACGCCCGGTGGGACTCTACAATCATATTGTTGGTTTTGATATGCTACCAGCATCATCAGGCTTTTAAGAGGTAGTCTTCTGCATATCTGGTGACTCATACTGAGAAAGGACAAGTAGATCAGTGTTGTTATATTTTATGAGAAAAATACAAACTCAGAGTTTGAGTTCCTTTGATTTTTTGCAGTTGTCTCCACGTAGAAGACAGAGTAGAACTGTGGTAAGGACGCCGGTTTCAAAAAGAATACAATCAACCCCACCAAGTTTCAGGCCAGTAGTACCTACAGTTCCTGTACCGGTCTAAGCAAACTTACCTCCAGCTATTCCAATGGTAAGGAATCAGCCATTTGTGGCTTTTGATGGGGGCAACCCTTTAAATTTGATAGTGCATGATAATATACCCATGGCAGCTTTGAAGAACCTACCCCATTTCACTGGGGAGGATCAAACTACCCCAATCAAGCACATTAGAGACGTAGCTTCTCTATGTGGTGTTCATCATGTAACTCAAGAAAATGTAGCCATCAGGCTGCTAGTTGCCTCATTTAAAGGAAAAGCATTACAGTGGTTTAGGAGTTTATCAGTGCAAACCATTGGAACTTGGGATGATATAGGTGATAAGTTGAACAAACAATTTCAAGATAAGTCAGATAACTTATCGCTGGTTGAACAACTGACTACAATAAAGAGAGCTCCCTAGGAGCAAATGATGGATTTCAATTTCTAATTTAAGTAGACATGGAACAAAATTCCTGCCATGGTAAGGCCTTCATCAGAATACGCATTTCTGTATTTTTTGAAAGCTCTAAATAGTGACATTTCAATAATGATACAATCGTTGGGAGGTACAAGTTTACCTGATACATATGAAATAGCTAGTAGAGTAGAAAATAACCTGATTTAGGCTGGGAAAATAGCACCTAGACCACCAGTGCCTATTTTTCCTGAGATTCAAGCTTCAATACCTTTGTCGATCCCATCTTTTGCCCCTTTACCTACTGTAGCAGCATTACGAAGTACTGCCAATCCTGAGACTACCATTTCTAGCTCATCACAAGAGTTAAGAGAGATCAAAAATAGCCAACAAAAGATAGAGAATATCTTGCAAGATTTTGGGAATGAGCTTGTGAACATCAAAAAACAATAGTCCCAGAACAGACAGCCTTATCAGCCACATAGCCAAGGGTAAAATCAGCCTTATCAGGGGCAAAACCAACCATATCAATCCAATAGGCCTCCATATCAAAGCAATTACTAGGGTGTCAAGCAAAATGTGAACCAGAGGCCTTTCCAGCCTTACAATCCTATACCCATTAATGCAGTTAGAGACCTTGTCCATGTTCAGAATAACCTTGTAGCCGAGTATGAATGGTGTTTTCCATGCCATCAGCCACACAGCCAGGCAACCTGTTCAAATGGAGTGATAAATCAGGCTCTAATAGTACAAAATGTTGCAGTTTCACAGCCAAACACACTAAATGATGGGGTTGTACAGTAGCAAGAACAGCTTCACAATGATATTGCCTTCCTAAACTGGCAGGGAGATGACTTCTATGGCGTAAATAGAGATGATACTTCAGTTGCAACAAATACGAGAGCTAAAAAGAGGGGTTATGAGATGGATCAAGTAGCAAACAAAGGAAAATGACCTGTTGATCCTTCTACATACAAGATTCCCCATATTTTGCAAAGGAATACTCAAGCAACTGCCAAGGAACAACCTCATTTGCAAGTTGATATTGCTGCTACAAAGTCACATCAGAAGGTAAACGTTAATTCACCTTTTAATATTATTGAAAATATGAAGAAAATGAATGTGACAATATCTATGTGGGATTCCTTAGCTATCCCAGGTCAAAAGGACATGTTACAATATGCCTTGTCTGATTTAAAAGTGTCAAATGATGCAACTATTGACCCAACTTGGGCTGTTCTTACCAATTCATCTCAGGACAACAATAAATAGTCAAATGAGAGTGCTAAACCACTTCCATTTTTTGTGTCATTAATAATAGGAGACAAGTTAGTACATAACTACATGGTGGATAGTGGTTCAATTAGTTCTTTAATGCCAAAACAGATTACAGACCAATTAGGATTGAAATACCAGCCCCTTGAGAAGGGTGTGCTCCCGCTAGATGGCACAATTGTTAACACTGTAGGTGTGATAAAAGATCTAGGTCTCACTTTGCATACCTGTCCAAATGTTTCCATTTCTCAAGAGGTGTTCATCATAGATTTACCTCCTTATTTTGCCATGTGTTTCTCAAAAGAGTTCACAACCAAGATAGGAGGATATTTATCCTCAGATTGGTCCCACATGTTTTTTAGGACCCGATATGGCACAAGAGTGACCATAAAGTCTGAATTGCTTGCCTAATATCACATAGAGCCTTATGTCCCAAGTGTTGTTAATGCAAATTGCATTATTTCTGATGATCCTGAGCTTGTGGCTGCTCAAGAATTGCAAGCTGAGAGTATACCAGAAGTGTTGTTAAAGGAGTGGGCCTTAGAAAATATTGTAGATGATCTTGAGGGACACATTCAAGAAACTGGTATGGGGGTTTACATGTTGCATGAACCTGAAACAACAATTCCAAACCTTGTAAAGAATGTAGAAAATTAGATAGAACAGCAAGATGAGGTATGGAAAATGTACTTTGATGGCTCTAGGAATAGGAATGGATCTGGTGGTAGTGCAATGCTTGTGTCTCCACAAGGTGACAGATATTATTCTGCTTTCCATTTTTCTTTTTCATGTACGAATAACACTGCTGAATATGAAGGGTTGATTCAAGGTTTGCAGTGGGCAAGGAAGAGAAAAATTGGCTATTTGCAGGTGTATGGGGACAACGAACTTATTGTAAATCGGGTGAGGGGACTGCATATTACAAAGAATGATGCTTTGAAATGCTATAAACATAGGGTATGGGACATGATTGAGGAATTTTATGCTTTCAATCTAATCTCTATTCCAAGAAATCAGAACTATCATGCATATAGGTTAGCTGCGATTGGGGCTCAATTTGATATCCCCGGTGATATTCAAAGAGAAAAGGTACAACCTCATGTGAAAATAGTTGATAGGCCCTCTATCCCTGACAATAACATTCATTGGTAGGTTTTTGAGAGTGATGAGTAGGTTTGCATTTCTTGTTAGAAGAGGATGAGTTCTATGTGATGAATCAGAACAAACTCAAACAACAATATGGTGATGATCAAGTTGTTCAGTTAAGGACAAATAAGCTGCCCAGAGGGTTGGTAACTTTGGAATCCATTTTTGGTACTAATGATCAGCTGAAAAAGAGCAAACCCAGCATGCAGGTCAAAGAGGAACATTACGAGGAGCTGGAAATTTTTAAAGGTAAGCTTCTCAAAAATGGTAAAATCTGTTGACCTGAGGATAGGAAAGCTTTTATTGCTCTTTGTCAAGAATTTGAGGCTGTTTTTGCTTGGGAATACTCAGACTTAAAGAGGTTTGACCCTCATATTGCCCAGCATACCATAGAGTTAGAGCCAAGTGCAAAACCTGTAAGGCAGAAACAAATACCTTTAAATCCAAAACTTGAGCCTCTGATAATTAAGGAATTAACCAAGTTGATCGAGGGAAATATCATTTTTCTGATCAAGCATACTTCTTGGGTCTCAAATCTTGTTCCTGTGAGAAAAAAGAATGGAGAGATTAGGCTGTGAGTTGACTTTAGAGACCTTAATAGAGCCTCCCTGAAGGACCACTACTCGCTGCCCTCAATGGAGCAAATTTTGCAAGTAGTGGCCGGTTCAGAAAGATTCTCCTTACTTGATGGATATTTTGGTTATAATCAAGTATTAGTCAAGGAGGAAGATCAGTTTAAAATTGCTTTTACCACCAAATGGGGCACCATGGCCTATAAAAGGATGCCTTTTGGTCTGTCAAATGCTGGCTCCACTTTTCAGAGAGGTATGGATATGGCTTTTAAAGGTTTACTTTATAAATTGGTACTTGTGTACCTTGATGACATCATAGTTTTCTCTAAGGATGTAGCTGAACATTTATCCCACCTGAAACAAGTATTTGAGAGATGTAAAGAGTTTGGGATATCTCTCAATCCCAAGAAATGCATTTTCGCTGTGCGTGAAGGCAAGCTTTTAGGACACATTGTGTCAAAAGAGGGAATTACCATTGATATAGAAAGGGTAAGAGCTATTTTGGAGCTGCCTTTACCCAGTCACAAGAGGGGACTACAAACTTTTATTGGCAGAATTAATTTTCTGCGAAGATTTATACTTGACATTGCAAATTTATTGAAGCCATTGACCTCTATGTTAAAAAAAAATGCAGTTTTCAGTTGGACAAAAGAGAGCAAACTCAACTTTAAGTCCATAAAAGAAGCGTTATCGACTGCACCAACTCTGGTAAATCCTGATTTCTCAAAAGATTTTATTTGGTATGCTTATGGCAGTTTAGATACAATTTCTGCAATTCTGGTACAACAGCAAAGTGAAGGATTTGAGTGGTCAATTGTTTTCTTTAGTCAAGGACTGGAGGAGTATGAACAGAGGTATAGTTTCATTGAAAAACATGTCCTTGCAGTGGTAAAGAGTCTCAAGAAGTTTAGACATCTTATTTCTAACAATAAGGTACATTTGATGGTTGCTCACCCTGGTGTGAAAGAGTTTCTGTTAGGTAAGGATGTTAATGAGAAAAGGGCTGGTTGGATTACCAAAGTCATGGAATATGACGTAGATATCAAGATAACGAAGCTCATCAGAGGTAGAGGACTCAGTGAACAACTTGCTACTAGGTCTGAAAATGAAACAGAGAAGGAAGAAGAGGTGCTTCTGACCATTGAAGATGAACATCAGAATGATACAACAACAGTTGGAACAGGTTGGGTTAATGACATGACTCATTTTTTGCAAACTAGTGAATGTCTAGCAAGTTTAGATAGAACCAAGAGAATATATTTTAGACTATAGTCTATTCCATATGTTTTAATAAATGATATCCTTTTCAGAAAAGATTTTAATGGTGTGTTGTTAAGATGCATTGATACTGATCAAACTGATAAGGTACTGCATAAGTTTCATGATGGAACAGCAGGGGGTCATTTTGCCCCAAGCACTATTGCTTGGAAAATAATGAGAGCTGGATATTACTGGCCCAGCTTATTCAAGGATGCTCATGCATGGGCCAGAAAGTGTGTAAAATGTGCCATTTTTGTAGGCAAAGAAAGGCTGCCAGCTTTACCTCTACAGCCAATTCAAGTAGAACAACCCTTCATGAGATGGGGCATTGATTTTATAGGTCCCATTAACCCACTGTCAAGTGCGGGCCATAGGTGGGTACTTACAGCAACAGACTATTTCACAAGGTGGATTAAAGCAGTGACTTTGAAGGAAGCCAATGAGAATGTTGTTTTGAACTTTTATTATGATTTGGTATCTAGATTTGGAGTACCTAAGTCAATTATCTCAGACAATGCTTTAGGCTTTGTTGGATTGAAGATAACTGACTGGGCTGTGAAGAATGGAATCTATTTGAACACTTCATCAAATTATTACCCACAGGGTAATGGTTTGGCTGAATCCACAAATAAGAATCTCATAAGGATTATCAAAAGATCAATGGAGGACAACCAGAGAACTTGGCACACCAATCTAAAATCTGCTTTATGGGTAGATAGAATAACTCCCAAGAGGTCTATTGGAAACTCCCCATATATGTTAGTTTATGGAAAAGAGGCAAGATTGCCTGTGTTTGTGGAGCTGCCAGCACTTGATATCATGAATCAACTGGAGATGTTTGAAGAGGAAGACCCCATGGCTATCAGATATGCTCAACTTATGGAGCTTGAAGAAATGAGAGATAAATCTATGAAAGCTATGGAATATCATCAGCTTCAGACAAAAAGAATTTTTGATAAGAAGGCCACTCCCAGAAATTTTAGGGACGGTGATATGGTATTCAAATGCGATCAGTTGAAAAGCAAGTCAGGGAAACACTCCAAGTTTGATAGCATGTAGGGTGGCCCGTTTATCATTACTAAATGTAAGGAGCACAATGCATTTCAGTTATCAAACATGGATGGAGAAAATTTGTCTATCCCAGTCAATGGGATACACCTGAAGAGGTGTTTTGAGGTATGACTTGCCTTGTAAAATAGTAGATTAGGTTTCTTGCTTTCAATAAGTGTTGTTGCACAATAGTTTAGATACCTTTTGTTTTCCCTAAGTGTTGTCTAGCACAGTTAGATGAGTTGCTTTCAACATTTTGTTTTGGTTTTGGTCTTCCAAGTGTTCTTCATTGCTGATATGTTGAGTTACTGAGGTCAGGATTGATTGTCAAAGGTATTTTTAAGTCTTTGTGTGACTCCATCCCCAATGGATGCTTAAGGCCACTAGTCTGATTGTTTAGTAGGAAAACATCCCTTAGAAGTCACCAAAATGTTGACCTATTTTCCTCTGTCCAGAGTTAAATAGTTCACCTTGTATATTCCTTGAATATCCTTTAGAAAATTACCCTACAAATCTTAAATCCTTCAATTATCCATGCTCTGCCTTGCCAAAAACCCAGAAATCTTTTGTCTTCAAGTGCCTTCCATCGTAAAGATTTCTCAGTTTTATACTTATCCATTTTTCATGTATATGATGATGACATCAACCTTGTTTTAGGGTTTTCTATCATTTGGTCGAATTGTATCTCAGATACAATTTTTCCTTGTATCTTGGTCATGTACAAAAGTGAATGTACATCGGGTTCGTTGTAGGTTATGTTGTATGCATCTCCGTTTGTATATTGCATATTGTTGTACCTAAAAAAAAATTTGCTTTATTAATGCATTTTGAAACAAGTCTAAAAAAATTTTCGTCAAAAAGTCAAAAAAGCAAAATTTCTAAAAATAGATGTCGAGTTAGGTTTTCTGGGTTTCTTGAGATATGGATGCTGGCAAAACTTTCTAAAAATAGAATCTCTGACTCAAGTGTCGTGCTTGATTCTCATTGGTCAATTTTGCTTCACGATCGACGTGGTTCAGACGAAGTCTTCAAACGACCAAGTTTTCTCTACTGGGTCATTTCTGCTTTTTCAGAAGGAGAAGCAAGAGCTCAAAAGTCATCAACAGAGAAAAGTTCATCTGCTAGAGCTTGTCAACAAGTTTTCAACACTGTTCCAACGACACAGAACTGACGAACAGTCATCGACTCGATGATGCACACAAAACGATGCAAGATGGACCCAAGGTGGAATGAAATGTTGGAAAATCTTAAATTTCACTAAGTCTAGTGAAATCAGGTGCCCCAGGTGGCTTGGGGTGCCCAACCTTTCCTGTGTTAGTTTTTTTTCACGTTTTTCGAGAAACGTCAAAAATGCTTCCGTCAGGCTGTTTCTAGTTGGTCAAACTTGGTCAAAATCAGTCAAAACTTAGTCAAAGCTAGGATGTCATCACAAATATGTTCAGATTGTTTAGATCACCCTCTGTCCCGCCTCAACAATCATCAGAACGACTGAAATCAAAGATCAAACAGGAGCTGTGGGAACAGAAATCAAGAAAAGGTACAAAATTGAAATTTTTTAGAAAATTTTCTAAAGTGTTGACAAACCAGGTGGCTTGGGGCACCCAAATTCTCTAGAGTTAGTTTATTTTTGAAGATTTTTTTGAAAAATGTGAATCTCCTTCCGCTAGCCCAGTCTGGTTCAGAGTTAATTAGTTTAGCACATTTTTTGAGGCAAACAGAAGGTACAATCAACTCAATTTTCATCAAGCTTGCCTATTTGCCAGATCATCAGACTCAGTTTCATCCCAGTTGATAGAAATTGACAACCAAACAAGGGTCCTCCACCACCAGAATGCGCATGTAAACTAAGAAATTAAAGAAGTTGCAAAATTTGAAAAAATATCTAAGTGTTGGGAAACCAGGCACCCTAGGTGACTTGGGGTGCCCAACTTGAGCAGTTTTAGAATATTTTTTATGTCCACAGTGTTTTCTGACAGTTTTGTGCCTAATCTTCGCCCGTTGGCAGTTTTCGGGAGGTCAAACTTGGTCAAACAATGCCAGATCGTCAGTCGAAGGTAGGGGATGGAATCTCAGTTGATCAATCTCCAAAATATTAGGATCAGTCAGCTTTTTCAGTCAATGATGACATTTTTCCGCCTTGTTGAAGTCAGAGAGAAGCCATATTGAAGTCAAAATGAGTGTTGAGGTGTCGAAAACGAAGAAAAAATGGTTAGCACTTCTTTCAACTCGCGTGTTCGATGACATCATCAAAAGAAGAATTTTTTCGTCATCTTGCACATGAAGCCATAGGCAGCTACAAAATAGGGATTCTTCCTATTCGAAGACATCCTCTTGGATTTGTGCTTTAAAAGTTGATTTCTTTGTGGATGAGACTGAAGTTTTATTCTTACACAAATAAAGCTGCTTTTTCGCCCTAAAGATTTATAAAGACAAGCATTTGGCTTCTTTATTTCATTATCTTTTGCAGGTTGCATCCAAAGGAAAGATTTTATTTTTCTTTCAATGAAGATTTGAAGACCCAAACCAAGTGCTTTTTCAACGTTCTTTATAGTCTCAGGTTGAGGAGCAGAGAGGCTTGCTTTTTCAAGGTCCTTGTTTCAAGGAGATCATTTTTCAAAAATCTGACCAGAGCTTTTTCAGTTTTCATTGAGATGGGTCCATCCAGATTATTATCCTCTTGAAGATTGGAGTTTTGCTTTTTTTTTGGGAATTTTTTTTTCCTGCTTTTTCAAGAAAATCTCCCCTTTTTCAAAATTTGACAATCTGGGTTGCTTCGAAACAGAATTATCTACAAAACCCATGTGCCAACTTTTTTGGCTCACACTCTACTTTTTCTAATAATTAGAAAATAATTTTCAACCATTTGTCCAAGCTTTTTTCGACATAGGCGTGCTCACAGTTGATTTTCAAATCTTCCAATATGCAGTACTCTCCAACACAAATCAGGCATAAAATGACATTGGTTCACGATTAGCTGAGAACTTGTCAAACAGACTTGCATAAAGTTCTTCCAGTAATCAATTTACACTCTTTGGAGGATGCAGGGAATAATGCTATCAGGAATCTTGGACACTCATGTTTGCTTGCAGTGACATCCTTTCCTATCACAGTGCAAAGTATCGAGTTCGTGATTGCTTGCATGATGCATTATAACTCAGTCACAAGATAAATCTAGTCAAGAGATGGACATGTGCTCTGCAGCCTAAGGCCAAACGACATTGAGAAGTGTTTTACAATACCAATTTGGAGAGAAAACTTAACTGTTTCACTTGAAGAATGCAAGAGGGTTTAGAACAATGATAAAGAAAAATACAAAAAAAAGATTGGTCAAAGGTGGTTGAAAGAGAAACAGAATATCATGCCAAAGAATGTTGGATGTGGAGAGTTCAAGGAGGAACATGCAATAATGATTACTCTGCTAAGTCGGATCACAAGTCAAGCAGATGCAAACAAGTTTCAACCTTGGATGTTTTACATCATATCCCAGATTGTTGATGGAACCGAATTCTATGACTGGTCGGCACTCATCAGTGATAGTCTCCACCAACAAATAATTGATTTTCAAAGGCCTCATGAATTCCACATGATATCATACCTGGTGTATTTGATGGCTTTTCAAGGTCAATTCAGAGGTTTGAATGTTGTTGGAACTCTGGGTACTCAACATATGTATCATCATTTCCCACAGTTAGAGATCTCTCAAGCTGAACGACATTACAGGCGGGTGAATGATGCATTCTTGATGCATGCAGTGTGAGATATGGACAATGAGTTGCATATATGGTTTTCAGCAGAGGCTAGAATAGCAATGGAAGAATGGGCTGATTTGTTTATCTAATTTCCTACTTTTTCCTACATCAGAGTATATGGCTTCTCAGGAGAGCCAACCATGTTGCCGCGATATCCTACAGATGAAATTGTATTTATAGAATTTTTGAGGCAAGCCTATGAAGTTCATACATTTTTGCGTAGTAGACGCAAGATAGCCTTCAATTTTCCACTTGGGATGAGTATTTACAGATGTAGATCTGGAGTAGATGCCAAGGCAATCAGTAATGAATCATCCAGATATGGTCTTAATTTTTTTGATAGGAGGTCTTCATATGATCCCCGTGGTGTTTATGCATCATGTCTTGGACATAATTATACGCACAAGCATGCGGTTGAAGACTACTAGGCTAATTGTGCTAATGAGTATGAAGTGTGAGAACATAGTTACAGTAGATTCACTCTTCAGCAGATGTCTGATATCCTATCAGAAGACATAGAGGGTTTGACAGAAAGTGGTGAAGTTCTACTTTCCACGTATTTCAAAGACCAAATTGAGCGACAACCGTTGACACCAGTTAATTGGTCATTAAAAGAGAGCACTTCCATTGAGGAAAGAACAAGTCGAGTGGTTAAAAATAGTTTGATATTCTTGAAGACTAAGTGGAAGGATGATATTCCGTTAGTAGAGCCGCCAGTTGTGCAAACATCAAAGCCTTCCACTTCCAAGCCAAAGCGAAGGGTAAAAGCTATGAGTGTTCTTCCAGAAGGAACGAAAATGGCTAAGTTAAAGAGGAAAAAGGATTAGTCTCTAGTTCATGTCTAGCAGGAACAACCACCAGTTGAATCAGAAGTTCCTATTGAACCAATGCCACATGTTGAAGTGTTACCTTCAGATCATGTTTCTCTACCTTCTTCACCAATCTCTTTTCCTATCCACATAGATTCAGAGCCAGATTCGTCAGTTCGTAACTTTTATGCAAACATTGATTCATCAAGAGCTGACGAGGTTAGAACCGAGTTTCCAAGAGAGGATGGCTCATCCTATCTTGAAAACATTCTGGAAAGGAAGAGGAGAAAGCCCTCATATCAGCTGCATTTAACAGAGCTAAAAAGTGTCTACCAAGACACACCAGACAAGAAGCTGAAGAAGTAGGTTTGCATTGAGAAGAATGCGGATGGAGAAATAATCCTTGAAACTGCAACACCACCAGAAAATAGAAGTGCTAATGATGTCGAGGTTGATGACCTCACCGTTGTCAAAACTAACCTTGGCAGAAGTACCCACCATATAGACATCAATCTCTTTGAGGTTGCAGTGGATAACTTGATGGAAAGGGCTTTGAAAGATGGAGAAGATAAAGTAGCTCTCAAATCTGAAGTCAGACAGCTGCAACAGTACATTTCCAACCTTTTCCATGGCACTTCATAGGCTAATTTACTTCTTCCACTGAATCTTGAATCACCATCCGATCAATGACATTTCAGTCAGTTGGTTCTTTATGGGAGACACATGAATAGTTGGGTGGAAGAATTTGTGACCAAAGGGAGAGTTATACTTTTAGAGCTTTATCAGTTGAAGAACAACGCTCATGATTTATGCCAAGGCATACAAGGATTGCAGCAGACCATGGCAGAAAATAGACCGGTGTTTGAGATCATTATCTCGGACTTGAAGATTGCATTTAATTTTGTTGATTCAGTTGAAGATAAGAAGACAGTTTCTACTTGGAAAGCTCAATATCTTTTCACAGTAAAAACTTATGACAGTATGATTTCAGAATTGACAGAATGGAAAGAAAAGGTAGTCAACATCCTCAAGTTCATTAGATCTTTCATCTCTTAGATCCCATGTTCATATGAAAGAGAAGATGGTACCCTGTATGATCTTAGGGAAGTGCAAGCAGAGTTCCAGACTCTCGTCCACAGCAATTTTAATGATGATATCAATGCCGGTAAGATGAGTTGTTTTGTCGCAATGACAGTGAAATTTGACAAGGCCACAAGTGAAGTTTACAAATTTCTTCAGATGGTTGCCAATGGTGAAGAAATGTTGGAGAATTAGAATATCATTCTAGAGAATATCAGTGTTCCTGGCAGAGATGTAGTTACTCACTTTTTAGAAGATATTGTTTCCCAGAATATCAACGGATGACATCACCAAAAAACTAGAATGTTGATGAGGATGCATGTCAAAATAAAGCAGCCTTAAAATAGATGCTTTTTGTTTTAAAGCATTTGCTTTCATCCTAAGCTCATCCATTCTATATTTAGAAATGAATCACCTTTTGTTAGTTGGAATCTTCTTTGCTTTAAAGCAAATCACTTTAAAGCGTTTGTTTATTGTATCTTTGTCTTAGAATAGTAATAAAGCTTGCGAGTTGGCAAGTTAGGGTTAATTAAGGAGATTTTAGGGTTCCCTACTCCTTTGATGTTAGTATAAATAAGGGCATCCTTGCCCATTGTATGTAATGACTTTTGTGATAACTTATTTGTTGCGCCTATTCTAGCCTACAAATCTTGTTATTCCAAGTGTTTGTTCATTGTAAGGAAGTGGTGTTAAAGATAACATATTTTGCTGTGCCTATTCTAGCCTGCATAATTGTTATTGAAAGTACTTCTTCTCTCTATGTAATCTATTCTCAGGTGTTTGATCACTTGTTGTACGCCTACCTTTTGCTGCAACATTGATGTCCTGGAGTTGTGCAAACTTTATGATATTGAATAGAAGTCTCATGCCTATTTTTCTCTGATATTCTATCTCAAATTCATCAAGTTATCATCATCAGATGTGTAGCTCTTGTAGCTTTCATTTCAGCTTTCATCATTAAAGTAATTTTAGTCTTGTGGTGTAAATCTAGAGGAAAATTGCTTAAGTTTTTGTGTTAACAATCATTCTTTGTTCACTTTCAATTTCCTTTGCTTTGAATTTACTCATGAGATTAAAAGTGTCATTAGTCTTTGCTTTGTTGTAGTAGAAGTTTTAAAAAAGGGAAAAAACCTCTTATGTAGCATTTAGAGTTTTATAACCTTGTGCTCGCAGCTAAGAATCAAAAAGAAGATAGGTAAAGTTTCATTTACTGAGAATCAAAAAGAAGATAGGTGAAGTTTCATTTAATTTATCTTTTCAGCGAACATCAGCAAAAAGGGAACTCCCCCTTCCAATAGGAGAGCAGTTTATCTGTGCATAGCTGTCCGTTTCCAAATCACATTCCAGAGGTGCGAATTGAAATGCCAACAGTTTTCTGGCACCCACCGTGGGTCATGAGGCATAAAACTTCAAGCAAGTTTAGGCTTATGTCACAGGAATGACTCTCTGGCATCCTTCTGCTCTAGTTCAACAACCAAATCTTACACCACCTACTATTCAACCAAATCTTGTACGAGTCGAAGGAGAGCAAACAGACATCATTAGCAGCCTAAGGAGTTTCACATTTGTACAAAAGGAAAGTCCTGATAAGTGGAGAAACGTGGCTGCTATCCTTGACAAAGAAGAACACAAAGTGGATCTTGCATCAAGAACACCAGTATTACCACCTCCCGCGTGGCAATAAATAATCCTAGCTCACAGGGTTTATTCAAGAAAGGGAAAAGGTGGTCCTACAGATCCTTTCTTTCAAGATCTTGATTCTGCAAAAGTTGGAGAAGCATCCAACATAGGTCGAGAAGTTCTGACAATTCCTAAAGTCAAGTAGGAAGATTTACAAGAAGAACTAGTAATCCGGCCTAGAGCAATGCGTGATGCAAATAAGAACAATCACAATGATCCAAATCAAAGGCGACCACCACCATTGCCTTGGGGTAATAACATTGGATGTTTGGCTCTGTAAGCACATCATGAGTTACCAAAGGGATCAAGGAAGCACTTTCCTTGGTTCCACGGTGATGGAACTCAACATCCGGATGAACACATCTCTGCATTCACAATGGCTTGCGCTGTTTTGCATGTATCACATGAAGATGTTGCTGTGTGTCTCTTCGTTGAGACTCTCATGGGAAATGCTACTGACTGGTTCAATCATTTGGAGCCAAGTATCATTACAAGTTGAGCAACTATGAGCGAGAAATTCTTGGCAAGGTTCAAGCCTGCCGAAGATGGTCACAAATTATTCGTCCAACTCTCAAATTCAAAGATGGAAAATAATGAACAAATGAGGGAGTTTGTGGCAAGGTTTAATCACCTAGTTACACGCCTTTCTCATACTCTCAATCCATCTCCGCAAATTTGTTGAGTAGTTTCATTAACACTCTTCCTTCTGAGATAGCCTTCTTTTTGAGATCGACTAATGAAACAGAATTATCCAATGCACAAGAAAATGCCATCAAGTTAGAGGATGACATGATCACCTCTGGCAAGATGAAGACAGATTCAATCAGACCTCTTGTTCAGAGTTCTGCGGATCCACTGCTACATAAGGTAGCAAATGAAGTGACTATCATGAAGAGACAGTTACCTACTTAGGGGCAACCTGCACAACAGCCATATCAGTCACCACAACAACAATACCAACCGTAGCAACAGTACCAACCTCAGCAACCATATCAGCCTAAGAGGAAGAATTTTCAGCCATTCAATAATTACAGGCCCAGGTTGCCAGCACCACCACCAAGACAAGTAGTTGATGCTGCTCAAAATGCAATGTTTTGTTCCTTTCATGAGACAGATGCGCATACTAGAGCCACATGTCCTGAAAACTTAAGAATGAATCAAATCATGGGATATACTGATGTTGCACCCATCTCAAACATTGTTCCTTCCCCAAGTGCGAATGTTGTCTTACCACAAACGAACAACTTCGATGGCGACTCTACTACGAGATACTTCCAAAATGAACCTGTTATAATGAAGGAAGAACAAGATGATTTTCATCAATATTCTCTTGCAATGAATCATGAAAATATTTCGACTCCTGTGTTTACACGTACTCAACATTTTAAAGCACAAAAGGAAGGAGATGATAGACAAAGACCAAAAGAAAAGGAGAAAGAAGTGGCTTCCACTTCTAATGCCAAGCCACCACATGAAAATGTTCAGGCTGCTCAAAATTCATCTTCAATGAATTTTGATATAGTGGATTCCATGATGAAGATAAAGGTGCAGATTTCTCAGCTGGAGTATCTTCAGGACCATCCAGATCAACTGGATAGAATTGTTAAGTATGTCAAGAAAGAGACTGTCGTGCAACCGACGTTGCTTGAATCTTCCGTTCCAGTAGGGGAGAGCCCAAACCTTCCTATATATCTCTGTATATAGGAGCTTGAGCAATTGTATCATTGATTCAGGAGCCTCAGACAACGTCATGCCTTTGCAGGTGATGAACGCTTTGGGACTCTCATGCACCAAAACGCATGACAAGTGTTATTTGCTTGAGTCTAAATCAGTGCCATTAGTTGGACAACTGAAGGATGCTCAAGTACGATTGGCAGCTTGCCCCGAGAAGAAAATAATGATGACTATCTTGGTAGCTGACATTCCAGCTAGCTATGGTATGCTGTTAAGTAGAAGTTTCTGCAAAGATCTTGGAGGAGAAATACAATTGGATTGGTCATCTGCGACCATTCCTTTAAAGAAAGGCAGTTTCAAATTGGAACTAGAAACTAAATCATGGTTCACGGTGGTAAAACCTCAGGATCCTCAAGCACAAGTGCTATCGAGAGAAATGGGTCCTGGTACATATGTTATGTTGTCTGAAATAACCAAAGAAAATTAGGAAGTTGTTTGTGCAATTGACAAATAAAAAGAAGATACAAAGCTATGGACTTTGCAATTTGACGGAAGTTGTTCAACCATCAACTCGGGAGCAAGGGTTGTGATAATTTCTCCTGATGGTCGTTTGTATCCATTTGCATACTGCTTGCAGTTCGAATGCACAAATAATACAGCGGAGTATGAGGCGCTTTTGTTAGGTCTCAAGAATGCAAAGGATATGGGTATTAAATTACACAGAGTTGAAGGTGATGCAGAACTGATCGTGAAATAGGTCAGGGGACAATTTCAAGTAAAGAAAGATCGCCCACGACATTATAGATATAGGGTGTGGAATGCAATTGATTGGTTTGAGGCATTTGACATCCGATACATTCCACGCTCGGATAATAGCAAAGCAGATGCCCTAGTAGTATCCGCTTCACTTTTTATGCCTCATTCTGATTTTTGTCAGAATGCATTCGCTATTGAGCTAATATACAGGCCAGCCGTCCCTGACAATTGTGACAACTGGCAAATCTTTGATGATGATGACCACATTAAAGAATTTCTTGTCATGGAAGATAATTTCAAGGGGCTTTTCTTTGAGGGAAGTTCAACTCCTTTAAGAGAATCAACAACTGAGATCAAAAATATTGAAAACAACAAAGATGAATCTGATTCATTCCTCTCATCTTTTGAAGGTTGGTTTGAAGAAACTTCTATGGAAACTCCAAAGGATGCGAAAGCAGTGGAAGAGGCAGATTTAGGTATTAACTAGTTGAAAGGTAATAAAATTCCTAAGGGTCTTGTATCCTTGGAGGATATATTCGACAGACATGATAGATATATCCAAAATCAAAGAAGAATGGATGATAAGACCTCTGTAGAACATTATCAAGTGAACATTGGTTCAGACGACAAGCCTAGGCTTGTAATATAGGCAAGTGTTGTACAGAGGAAGAAAGTGAGAAGTTTATCTCTCTTTTTAGACAATACCGAGATGTTTTTGCCTGGTCATAGAAAGACTTGAAAGTCTTCACACCCATTGAATTGTCTCATACAATTCCATTGAAACTTGATACAAAACCCTTCAAGGAAAAACAAAGATATTACAACCCACGGATTCAAGATACAATTTATGCGGAGATCCAGAAGATGGTGGATGCAAAGATAATATTTCCAATTCAGCATTCAACATGGGTGTCAAACATAGTTCCTATACGCAAGAAAAATGGTGAAATCAAAATTTGTGTGGATTTCAGGAACTTGAACCAATCATCTCTCAAGGATAATTATCCTCTGCCAATCATGGAGCACACATTGCAAGCAATCACCGATTCAGATATGCTATCATTACTTGATGGTTTTTTTGGATATAATCAAATCATTGTGGCCTAGGAAGATCAGTTCAAGACAGCTTTCACCACCCCATGGGGTACGTTTTCTTATGAAAGGATGCCTTTTGGCCTCATTAATGTTGGTGCTCCATTTCAGAGAGCTATGGATTTGGCATTTGGAGATTTGAAGAACAAGTTGATTATTGTTTACCTTGATGATCTCACTGTTTTCTCAAAAACACGAGGAGACCATTTTGACCATTGGTGAAAGTGTTTGAAAGATCCAGATATCACGGGATTTCTTTGAATCCTAAGAAGTCCATCTTTGCAGTAATAGAAGGTAAACTGCTTGGCCATATTGTTTTCAAGGAGGGAACACAGATTGATCCTAGCCGGGTTGATTCTATCAAAGATTTGTCTCTACCAACAAGCAAAACTAGTGTGCACTCCTTCGATAAAATAAATTTCATACGAAGGTTTATACCAGACTTCTCAAAGCTTACAAAGGATATATCAGCTATGATGAAGAAAACATCTACTTTCAAGTGGACAGATGAAGGCAAGAAGGCGTTTGTTGCAATCAAGGAAGCCATTAGCCAAACACCAGTGTTAGTCTGTCCTAATTTTACTAAAGACTTCATCCTTTACTATTATGCATCCGAACATACCATGTCTGCCATATTGACACAAAAGTTGAATGAAGATGCCGAGTCTCCAATTGCTTTCATGAGTAGTAGTTTCAAAGATAGTGAAATGCGGTATTCTCAAATAGAGAAGAACGCGTATGCAGTCGTGAGAGCAGTAAAGAATTTTAGATTCTATATTTTGTCGACTTACACAACAGTATATGTTATCGATCCAGCAGTTAAGAGCATGCTAACTCAGTAGGAGATGGGCACTAGGAGAGGTAACTGGGTCGCAAGGGTTCAAGACTATGATTTAGAGATTAAGCCAATAAAACTTGTCCGTGGCAAAGGTCTATGTCAATTAATAGCAAAAGATGATGATCTAAAGCACCAGGTTGATGGTGAATCTGAAACTGAAACTAAAGAGGATCTTCCTATGGTCCTATTTGTTGATTCTACCGATGAATGGTATGCAGAAATTGTATACTATTTAACTTACGGAGAATATCCAATTCATATGGACAAACAGCAGAAGAGAACATTAAAATTGAAAGCACAAAAGTTTGTGCTTTGCAATGACGTTCTATACAAGCAAGGGCTTGATGGAACACTTTTGTTATGTGTCAACAAAGATCAACAACAACGTTTGCTGGATGCATTTCATAGTCAAGCATGCGGTGGTCACTTTTCATCAAGAGTTACTGCATTCAAGATCCTGCAAGCACAGTTTTATTGGCCAACTATGTTTCGCGACGCATATGAATGGGTGTCCAAATGTCAGATCTGTCAACAGTTTGTTGGCAAACTCAAGCTAGCGGCCACTCCCCTCAAACCAATAATTATTGATGGTCCTTTTCAGCAATGGGGATTGGATTTCATTGGTCCTATCAACCCACGTTCTAGTAAGGGGCATATTTATGTCCTCACAGGTACAGATTACTTCACTAAGTGGGTTGAAGCTATTCCAACCAAGCGGGCTACCTCAGAAATTGTTTGTGACTTTCTGAAAGAGAACATTATTTCAAGATTCGGGGTACCATGCAAGATAGTGACTGATAATGCAACATGTTTCTCATGCAAGGAAGTACTGGAGTTTTGTTATGATCATGGCACCATGTTGTCACATTCATCAGATTATTACCCTCAGGGTAATGGACAGGTCGAATCATCGAACAAAAACATAGTCACTATCATACGCAAGCTAGTTGATTCTAATCAAAAGGCTTGGCATAAGAAGCTTTATGATGCTCTATGGGCCAATCAAATTACCCCCAAGAGAGCTATTGGTACTTCAGCTTTCATCATTCTGTACTGTATAGAAGCAATGCTACCTATCATGCTGGAGTTGTCCGCTTTGAAGCTGGCGTCTGCAATTGAAGATGATGTGTTCAAAGATCCTATTAAGAAGCACATCCTGTATTTGATGAAGCTAGAAGAAGAAAGGGTGGAGTTTGTAGACAGAATCACTCAACATCAGGAACGAGTGAAGAAAATATTTGATAAAAAGGCTCACTAGGGAGACTTTGAGATTGGTGATCAAGTCCTACTCTGGGACAAAAGACATGAGCCCAAGGGAATGCACGAAAAATTTGATTCCTTGTGGTTGGAGTCATACAAGATCCACGAGTTTGCAGGGGAGAATACTTATATTCTCACACACATGGATGGCAGGTTCCTTCCACTACCTTACAATGGATTCTATTTAAAACACTTCATCCCTTCGGGAATGGAGTAATTCCAAACAGTTTTTGTTCTCATAATGTGTTTCCTCTTTCTGTAATGTGATCGTTATGTCGTAATGTTTTCCCCTTTTCATAATGTGACAGTTGTGTTCTTTGTGTTCTGGAAAGTTCCAACTTCTTAGGTGATTTTAGGAAGTCCGGTTTTAGGTGATGTAGGGAAAAGTCTTGTTCTAGGTGATTAGGAATGTGACCTGACTCTATTGCCTAATGGATAAGGCACTGGTCCAAGCTTAAAAAGTCCAAAGATTCTCAGTTCTCCTATGCTGTAAGTATCCGCCATGGTCCCTAGACAGAGCCAATTGTTGTACCCAAACAAAATTTTTGCTTCATTAAGGCATTTTGAAACAAGTCTAGAAAATTTTTCATGAAAAAGTCAAAAAAGAAAAATTTCTAAAAATAGACGTCGAGTTAGGTTTTCTGGGTTTCTTGAGATATGGATTCTGGTAAAACTTTCTAAAAATAGAATCTCTGACTCAGGTGTCATGCTTGATTCTCATTGGTCGATTTTGCTTCACGATCGGCACAGTTCAGACAGAATCTTCAAACGACCAAGTTTTCTCTACTGGGTCATTTCTGCTATTTCAGAAGGAGAAGCATGAGCTCAGAAGTCATCAATAGAGAAAAGTTCATCTACCAGAGCTTGTCGACAAGTTTTCAACGATGTTCTAATGACGCAGAACTGACGAACAGTCATCGACTCGATGATGCATGCAAAACGATGCAAGATGGACCCAAGATGGAATGAAATGTTGGACAATCAAAAATTTGACTAAGTCTTGTGAAATCAAGCACCCAACCTTTCCTATGTTAGTTTTTTTTCATGTTTTTCGAGAAATGTCGAAAATGCTTCCGTCAGGCTGTTTCCGGTTGGTCAAACTTGGTCAAACTCAGTCAAAAGTTAGTCAAAAGTTAGTCAAAGCCAGGATGTCATCACAAATATGTTTAGACTATTCAGATCACCCACTGTCCCACCTCGACAGTCATCAGAACGACCGAAATCGAAGATCGAATAGGAGCTCTGGGCACGGAAATTGAGAAAAGGTACAAAATTGAAATTTTTTAGAAAATTTTCTAAGTGTTGACAAACCAAGTGCCCCAGGTGGCTTGGGGTGCCCAAATTCTCTAGAGTTAGTTTATTTTTTAAGATTTTCTTGGAAAACGTGAATCTCCTTCCGCTAGCCCGATCTGGTTCAGAGTTAATCAGTTTAGCACATTTTTTGAGGCAAACAGAAGGTACAATCAGCTCAATTTTTATCAAGCCTACCTATTTGCTAGATCATCAGACTCAATTTCATCCTAGCTAATAGAAATTGACAACCAAACAGGGGTCCTCCGCCACCGGAATGCTCACGCAAACCAAGAAATTGAAGAAGTTGCAAAAATTGAAAACAATGGCTAAGTGTTGGGAAACCAGGCACCCCAGGTGACTTGGGGTGCCCAACTTGAGTAGTTTTAGAATATTTTTCATGTCCACAGTGTTTTTTGACAGTTTTGTGCCCAATCTTCGCCCGTTGGCAGTTTTCAGGAGGTCAAACTTGGTCAAATGATGCCAGATCGTCAGTCGAAGGCAGGGGATGGAATCTCAGTTGATCAATCTCCAAAATGTCAGGATTAGTCAGCTTTTTTAGTCAATGATGACATTTTCCGCCTGTTGAAGTCGAAGACAGGCCATATTTAAGTCAAAAAGAGTGTTGAAGTGTCGAAAACGAAGAAAAATTGGTTAGCACTTCTTTCAACTCGCGTGTTCGATGACATCATCAAAAGAAATTTTTTTTCATCATCTTGCACATGAAGCCATAGGCAGCTACAAAATAGGGATTCTTCCTATTCGAAGACATCCACTTGGATTTGTGCTTTAAAAGTTACTTTCTTCGTGGATGAGAGTGAAGTTTTATTCTCACACAAATAAAGCTATTTTTTCACCCTAAAGATTTATAAAGACAAGCATTTGGCTTCTTTATTTCATTATCTTTTGCAGGTTACATCCAGAGGAAAGATTTTATTTTTCTTTCAATGAAGATTTGAAGACCCAAACCAAGTGCTTTTTCATCGTTCTTCATAGTTTCGGGTTGAGGAAGAAGAGAGGCTTGCTTTTTCAGGGTCCTTGTTTCAAGGAGATCATTTTTTCAGAAATCTGACCAGAGCTTTTTCAATTTTCATCGAGATGGGTCCATCCAGATTATTATCCTCTTGAAGATTGGAGTTTTGCTTTTTTTTCGGGAATCTATTTTTTTCCTGCTTTTTCAAGAAAATCTCCGCTTTTTCAAAATTCAAAAATCTGGGTTGCTTTGAAATAGAATTATCTACAAAACCCATGTGCCATCTTTTTTGGCTCACACTCTACTTTTTCTAAAATTAGAAAATAATTTTCATCCATTTGTCCAAGCTTTTTCCAACATAGGCATGTTCACAGTTGATTTTCAAATCTTCCAATATGCAGTACTCTCCAACACAAATCGGGCATAAAATGACGTTGGTTCACGATTACCTAAGAACTTGTGAAACAAACTTGCATAAAGTTCTTCCAGTAATCAATTTACACTCTTTGGAGGATGCAGGGAATAATGCTATCAGGAATCTTGGACACTCCAGTTTGCTTGCAGCGGCATCCTTTCCTATCACAGTGCAAAGTATCGAGTTCGTGATTGCTTGCATGACGCATTATAACTCGGTCACAAGAGAAATCCAGTCAAGAGATGGATGTGTGCTCTATAGCTTGAGGCCAAATGACATTGAGAAGTGTTTTACAATACCAATTTGGAGAGAAAACTTCACTGTTTCACTTGAAGAATGCAAGAGGGTTTGGAACAATGATAAAGAAAAATATAGAAAAAAGATTGGTTAGAGGTGGTTGAAATAGAAACAGAATGTCATGCCAAAGAACATTGGACGTGGAGAGTTCAAGGAGGAACATGCAATAATGATTACTCTACTAAGTCAGATCACGAGTCAAGCAGATGCAAACAAGTTTCAGCCTTGGATGTTTTACATCATGTCCCAGATTGTTGATGGAACCGAGTTCTATGACTGGTTGGCACTCATCAGTGATAGTCTCCACCAACAAATAATTGATTTTCAAATGGCTCATAAATTCCACATGATATCATACCTAGTGTATTTGATCACTTTTCAGGGTCAATTCAGATGTTTGAATGTTGTTGGAACTTTGGGTACTCAACATGTGTATCATCATTTCCCACAGTTAGAGATCTCTCAAGTTAAACAACATTACAGGCAGGTGAATGATGCATTCTTGATGCATGCAGTGTGAGATATGGACAACGAGTTGCATATACGGTTTTCAGCAGAGGCTAGAATAGCAATGACAAAATGGGTTGATTGGTTTATCCAATTTCCTACTTTTTCCTACATCAGAGTATATGGCTTCTCAGGAGAGCCAGCCATGTTGCCATGATATGCTACGGATGAAATTATATTTATGGAATTTTTGAGGCAAGCCTATGAAGTTCATACATTTTTGCATAGGAGACGTAAGACAGCCTTCAATTTTCCACTTGGGATGAGTATTTACAGATGTAGATCTGGAGCAGATGCCAAGGCAATCGGTAATGAATCATCTAGATATGGTCTTAAGTTTTTCAACAGGAGGTCTTCATATGATCCCCGTGGTGTTTATGCATCACATCTTGGACAGAATTGTACGCACAAGCATGCGGTTGAAGACTTCTGGGCTAATTGTGCTGATGACTATGAAGTACGAGAACGCAGTTACAATAGATTGACTCTTTAGTAGATGTCTGATATCCTATTAGAAGACATAGAGGGTTTGACAGAAAGTGGTGAAGTTCTACTTCCCACGTATTTCAGAGACCAAATTGAGCGACAACCGTTGACACCAGTTAACTGGTCATTAAAAGAGAGCACTTCCATTAAGGAAAGAACAAGTCGAGTGGTTAAAAATAGTTTGATATTCTTGAAGACTAAGCGGAAGGATGATATTCCATTAGTAGAGCCACCAGTTGTGCAACCATCAAAGCCTTCCACTTCCAAGCCAAAGCGAAGGGTAAAAGCTATGAGTGTTCTTCCAGAAGGAACAAAAATGGCTAAGTTAAAAGAGGAAAAAGGATGAGTCTCCAGCTCATGTCCAGCAGGAACAACCACCAGTTGAATCAGAAGTTCCTGTTGAACCAATGCCGCATGTTGAAGTGTTACCTTCAAATCATGTTTCTCCACCTTCTTCACCGATCTCTTCTCCTATCCACATAGATTCAGAGCCAGATTCGTCGGTTTGTAACTTTGATGCAAACATTGATTCATCAGGAGCTAACGATGTTAGAACCAAGTTTCCAAGAGAGGATGGCTCATCCTGGCTTGAAAACATTCTGAGAAGGAAGAGGAGAAAGCCCTCATATCAGCTGCATTTAACAGAGCTAAAAAGCGTCTACCAAGACACACCAGACAAGAAGCTAAATAAGCAGGTTTGCATTGAGAAGAATGCGGATGGAGAAATAATCCTCAAAACTGCAACACCGCCAAAAAATAGAAGTGCTAATGATGTCGAGGTTGATGACTTTACGGTTGTCAAAGCTAACCTTGGCAGAAGTACCCACCATACAGACGTCAATCTCTTTGAGGTTGTAGCGGATAACTTGAAGGAAAGGGTATTGAAAGATGGAAAATATAAAGCAACTCTCAAATCTGAAGTCAGATAGCTGCAACAGTACATTTCCAACCTTTTCCATGGCACTTCACAGGCTGATTTACTTCTTCCACCAAATCTTGAATCACCATCCGATCAATGGCATTTCAGTCAGTTGGTTCTTTATGGGAGACACATGAATAGTTGGGTGGAAGAATTTGTGACCAAAGGGAGAGTTGTACTTTCAGAGCTTTATCAGTTGAAGTGCAACGCTCATGATTTACGCCAAGGCATACAGGGATTGCAACAGACCATGGTAGAAAATAGATCGTTGTTTGAGATCACTATCTCAGACTTGAAGATTGCATTTGATTTTGTTTATTTAGCTGAAGATAAGAAGACAATTTCTACTTGGAAAGCTCAATATCTTTTCACAGTAAAAACTTATGACAGTATGATTTCAGAATTGACAGAATGGAAAGAAAAGGTAGTCAACATCCTCAAGTTCGTTAGATCTTTCGTCTCTCAGATCTCGTGTTCATATGAAAGAGAAGATGGTACCCTGTATGATCTTAGGGAAGTGCAAGCAGAGTTCCAGACTCTCGTCCGTAGCAATTTTAATGATGATATCAATGTCGGTAAGATGAGTCGTTTTGTCGCAATGACAATGAAATTTGACAAGGCCGCAGGTGAAGTTTACGAATTTCTTCAGATGGTTGCCAATGGTGAAGAAATGTTAGAGAATCAGAATATCATTCTAGAGAGGATCAGTGTTGCTGGCAGAGATGCAGTCACTTGCTTTTTAGAAGATATTGTTTCCCAGAATATCAACGGATGACATCACCAAAAAACTAGAATGTTGATGAGGATGCATTTCAAAATAAAGCAGCTTTAAAACAGATGCTTTTTGTTTTAAAGCATTTGCTTTCATCCTAAGCTCATCCATTCTATATTTAGAAAGAAATCACCTTGTGTTAGTTGGAGTCTTCTTTGCTTTAAAGTAAATCGCTTTAAAGCATTTATTTATTGTATCTTTGTCTTAGAATAGTAATAAAGCTTGCGAGTTGGCAAGTTAGGGTTAATCAAGGAGATTTTAGGGTTCCCTACTCCTTTGATTTTAGTATAAATAAGGGCATCCTTGCCCATTGTATGTAATGACTTTTGTGATAACTTATTTGCTATGCCTATTCTAGCCTGCAAGTCTTGTTATTCCAAGTGTTTGTTCATTGTAAGGAAGCGGTGTTGAAGATAACATATTTTGTTGTGCCTATTCTAGCCTACATAATTTTTATTGAAAGTACTTCTTCTCTCTGTGTAATCTATTCTCTGGTGTTTGATCGCTTGTTGTACACCTGCCTTTTGCTGCAGCATTGTTGTCCTGATGTTGTGCAAACTTTATGATATTGAATAGAAGTCTCATGCTTATTTTGCTCTAATATTCTATCTCAAATTCATCAAGTTATCATCGTCAGATGTGTAGCTCTTGTAGCTTTCATTTCATCTTTCATCATTAAAGTACTTTTAGTCTTGTGGTGTAAATCTGGAGGAAAAATGCTTAAGTTTTTGTGTTAACAATCATTCTTTGTTCACTTTCAATTTCCTTTGCTCTGAATTTACTCAGGAGATTAAAAGCGTCATTAGTCTTTGCTTAGTTGTAGTAGAAGTTTTAAAAAAAGGAAAAAACCTCTTCTGCAGCGTTTAGAATTTTATAACCTTGTGCTTGCAGCTAAGAATCAAAAAGAAGATAGGCGAAGTTTCATTTAATTTATCTTTTCAGCAAACATCAACAAAAAGGGAACTCCCCCTTCGAATAGAAGAGCAGTTTATCTATGCATAGCTGTCCGTTTCCAAATCACATTCTAGAGGTGCAAATTGAAACACCAACACATATACAATGCAATAGACAGGAGCTTATGCAAAACTATGAGGTCCGCTTTTGTATATCGGGCGATTGTATCTCATATACAATCGCATATACAATTGCGAGATACAAATGGCAGATACAAGAGTAGATACAAAGTGCAGATACAAGGGCGAGATACAAAGGGCAGATACAAGGGCGAGATACAAAGGGAAGATGCAAAGTCAATATACAAGGGGGAGGTACAAAAGTTGGGGTCCACCTATTGTATGTATATGCGATTGTATCTTTGCACATACAATCTTATATACAATGACATGTACAATCCTGAGATACAATCCCGGACCTAAAAGAATACGCAATTTGGTTTATAAAGGCAGACGTGATTGTATGCATCTTTGTATGTATGTTCACATTGTATGTTTTGCAGATACAAAGGGCAGATACAAGGTCATATACAAAGTCACATGCAAAGGTCAGATGCAATGTTTGTAGGTGCAAGTGATTGTATGTAGTTTTGTTTGTATATATCGCATTGTATATGCGATATACAAAAGGTTAGATACAACAAGGATATACAATGCGGACCTGACTGGGAAATTAAATTTGGCAAACTTAGTGGTGGGGTCCGTAGTTGTATGTCAAAGTGCATGTATATGCCAATATGCAAAAAGGGCATGGATACAAGGCCAGACCTTTTTCAATGATCCAATATGGTTGATAATCCTTTGAGTTCCACAATTGTATGTACATGCGATTGTATCTCATATACAATCGCATATACAAAGTCACATACAAAGGATTTCGACAAGACAAGCCTTATTGCCAGCTCAGTTTGAGGTCTCTTCGATGGCCGATAAAGCATGCAAATATTTAGCAGTGGGTCCCAGGTTCAGGTCAACAGAAAATCAGATGATGACATGTGTCATGGCCGATCCAAAGGCTGATTCAAAGGCAGGTGCAAAGGGCGATACAAAAGTAAAGGCCCACTTTTGTATGTAGGCAATTGTATTGTATATACATTTGCATATACAAAAGCATATACAAAAGTCGATTCAAAGGCTGATTAAAATGCCGAAGCAAAGGCACATACAATGGACATTTCGGCAAGACCTTTGTATATCGGTATGACTCAGTTGAGGTCGCCCCGATAGCCCGATATACACAAAAATTTGCATATGCAAAAAGTGAATGAAGAAATCACATAGGTGCAAAGTTGAACAGTTTGAAGGACCTGATATGCAGGTGATGTCATCTAGATCTCCTCTTCGACCAGGTTCTTTAGGATGATGATGTAATCATGATTTTCAAAGTGTATCCAATTTTTGTATGTCTGTATGCATACAAATGATGACCCTTTTGCAGCAAAGATAAATTTGACGGCATGCATTCAAATTTGTAGTTTCAAACAATGAATTTATGGGCCAATTGTATCAGATGCAGGGCCCAATCATTCAGCAAATTCAGGTGATCGGATGCCAGATTTAGAGGACTCAAGAATCTACAGTGCCGTAAAACTTTGTTCGAAGGTTTACATCCTGCTTGTGTGCAATTCAAATATGATTCCTCACCTACCCTTTCTAGATATTTGTAGCATTCATTGCTACAAATCAAACAACTCAACTATTTTGTATTGATGACTAGAAATATCTCTCATCTGCTCTATTCCCATTTTCCACACCATAACTTCTGGTAGGTCAGCACTCCCTTCAGACGCAGATATTTTCTGACAGAGCCCATGGGGCGAATTCATTGTAACCGACTTAGGTCAAATGTAAAATGCTATATATGCATGAACATGAGATGTAAAAATGGTTGGAAGATTTAGTAATCTATGCTTCTGATTCCAAATAGAGCACTCCTCTACTGTAACCTTGCCTTTTGATTAAATACATGCTGGTTATTTTACCTCTTCATGCTATTTTAACTCTGTGTAATCTAAGAATGATGTGTTTGTGAATGTTTAATTCCTTCTAATCATCTCTTGCTCCTTGCCTTTGTTAAAATCAGCTTAATCTGTTTATGTTTATTGGTTGTGTCTAGTCATTTTTGTGCATTTTCTCAGTTCTGCGAGGGTTCTTTTATTCAACCTGGTGTATCACCTAATTTCTATTTTATGTTTCCTTCTACCTTTTTCCCCTGCAAGCATTAGCACTAGGTTTAGATATTTTCCTCTAAGCATTAGGCTTAGAGGTAGGAAGTCGGCCTACTCCGGAGGTCTGATCTCAATTCGCAAGGTCCCACACTTCGAGATCATTCCCATTGTATCATTAGAATGCTTAGACTCTCTCCAAGCAGGGTGCAATTCTATGTGACTACACTCCTCACACTATCATTTATGATAATGCAAGAGCTTTCATTGGTTTTAGAATAGTTGATTGGGCCTTGAAGTATAATGTGTTCATAAAGACTTCATCTAACTATTACCCCTAAGGTAATGGGTTAGCTAAATCTACTAACAAGAACTTGATCAGAATTCTGAAGAGGACCATGGAAACAAATCAAGGATAATGGCATAATAAAATCAGACTGGCTCTTTGGGCTGATAGGATCACCTATAAAAGAGCCATTAGTAACTCCCCTTTTTTTCTTGTGTATGGAAGGTAGGCTATATTGCTTTTATCTTTGGAGCTTCTTACATTAGAATTGGCCCAACAATTGGATTTAGAAGGTGAGGATGCTAGGTCTGTGAGGATAGCTAAATTAACTGAATTAGATGAATTGAGGTAGTCAGCCATGGCTACCTTGGAAGAACACAAAAAATAGACCAAAATATATTTTGACAAGAAGGCCAAGGATAATATTTTCAAAGGAGACCTTGTTCTAAAATGGGATGTTGACAAAGCCAAACCTGGAGGCCATACTAAATTTGATGCAATCTGGAGTGGCCCATTTATCATCACCAGTTGCAAGCAAGTCAATGCTTTCAATATTTCAAAGTTGGATGGTGAAGTTCTACCAATCTCAGTGAATGGGATCCATCTCAAACCTTACTTCTAAGGTTGGTTTGGGATTCTGTATATACTATTTTGTTTTGTTTTTCCTTTAGTTTTTCCTTTTTCCTAAGTGTTTTTGTACATGTTGCACTCTCATTAGGAGAATGCAGGCCTTGTTTCCCTTTTGGTGTTGTTTAAAAGGTAGGGTTTCACTCATTTTTGGACTATTATAGTCCATATTGACTCAATGCCCAATGGATACTTAAGGCCACTCATTCTTTATTTAGCAAACAAACATCCCTGAGAGGTCACCAAAATGTTGACCCATTGTCTTGTTCTTAGAGTCAAATAGCCCAGCTTGAAATATTGAAAATCTTGTTGAAATTGGTTAAGTGCCTAGTATTCTTCAGTTTTAAGTGTGTTTTCCTTGCAAAAAACCTAGAAAATTCCTAGGGAAAACCCATTGAAAAAACCCAAAAAATTCAAGACTTTTACCTTAGTTTTTTTTACCTTAGTCGGCAAATTGAAAGGTTCGTGAACCTATCGGTTCACCGATAGAAGGAATCACCAACTAAAGCGTAAAAGGGAGGACTTTCTTTTAAAATTGGCTAAGGCAAGGGAAAAAGAGTGCCTTATCAATGAATTGCCAAAAGTTCAAACTCTTGAAAAGTTTGAGATTTCAAAAAATTGTCGACAGGGCGATTCATCAGTGAAAATGAACAAAAATGACTAAGAAATAGTTCAAAAAGGGTGAACTTTGATGATAAAAAATTTTTAAAGGGAAAAAGTAGCAAAGTTCGCAAAAGTTGAGATTTGCTGACAAGGCAAAAGGAGACATAAAATCCTGAAAAGTAACTAAGACAAATGAAGGAAAAGAGCCTTATTGGGAAACTGGTAAGAGACAAAACTTACCAAACAGTTAGAATGTTCCCAAATTCGTCGATAAGGCGATTCTTTTGCAAAATTCAAGAGAGGAAAAAGAGAAAGTGACATGGTTTGTGAAAATGAAGTTTTGCTGATCAAAGAGGAAAGTGAACAAAACAAAGCAAGAGCCAAGGTTTGATACGTAAAAAAATTTCTGACAAAGGGCAAAAAAGATGGAGCAAGCTTAGTTTGAAAAGATGAAGTTTTGCCGATAATGGGCAAAATGGATAAGAAAAACAAAGTTTGAAAAAGGTCAACTTTGCTGATGAGATAACAGAAGAAGACATCCAAGTTCTAAAACATGGACTTTTGTTGACTAAAGGGACAAACCAAAGAGCAAAAGTAGGGATGGTTCATGAAAGACAAATTTTGCCGACAAGGAAAATTTCAGGCCAAAATTTGAGATAAAGTAGAAATAATGAAAACAGAGTTTGGAATATATTGTAAGCTTTAAATATTTGAAATTAAATCTTTAAAGTGTTGTAAAATCTCTGTATAGGGAGATTTTGGTGGGAAAATATATTTGAATATCTCCTTTAGCCATTAATGCATATCAGATCTCCTAGCTACTACATCTCTAGATATTTCACATTGATTATTACAGGTAGATGAATCAACTGCCTGCATTTAAGACAACAAATATCTCCCAGCTACTTCAAGATCCAAGATATTTTCTACATTTAGTTTTTGCAAACAAACATTCTTTTGACAAAGATATTTTGTGGCAGGCCCATGGGGTGAATTAATTGTGGTAGATGACTTAGGTCAATGATTAGAATGTTATATATACATGTAACAAAGATTTAATGAGGGTTGGATACAGAGACTTAATTTTTATGTTCAAACAGAACCCTCCTCTGCTGTAATCGTGCCTTTTTAATCAATACACACTATGTTTTTCACCTTTTCTTATTGTTCCTTAATTCTGTGTATGTCTAGAACCGGTTATTGTTTGTGAATGTAGATTTCTCAGCAATCCTTTTATTACCTTTATCATTGTTAGGATCTGCATGATTTATGTGAGTTTAGCATTTGTATCTCATTATTCTGTGCATTTTAGCTTTGTGGGTGTTTTATATTCAAACCTGGTGAATCGCCTTTAATTTTCAGTTTCTCCTTCTTCCCCTTTTCACAAGGGTGGTTAGATTAGGTTTAGTATTAGCACACTCTGAATCTCATATTTTGAAAAGAAACCAGCTTTCTCTGGAGGTTTAATTTCCTTGCAGGGTCCCACACTTGGAAATCACTCCAATGTTTCACCAAATTGTTGCAGCACATCGCTTCAACACAAGATGCAAATCCAAGTGACAACATGACCTAAAAAAGAACCTCATCCACATGTCTTCATCCTCAAACTAATGCTTGTCCATGAATTCTGAGAATACATCAACATGTTTATCCCCTTCCCAAATATTGTACCCTTCAAACCTAGGCAACTGTCTATAGACCTTGGTTGGCATGCCTCATATTTTTTAGTCAACCCATGAGAGGTCTAGTTGATTATACATTGGATCTAAGGGAGGAGCAAGGGACTGAGTAATTTAATTTTTTGGGGTGTCAAAGAATGCATTGGACTACAACCTAGACTCTAGCGGCTTAATTCAATTTTTTGTTTCTTTTTCTTGCTGCCATAAGGACTCTAGCAACTATTTAGTCTTATCAATTTTACATTGCTACATTGCTAATTCATTTTGATTTGGCATGGGTGCATATAAATTTTGGTTTGTATAATATGTAGAGCCATGACTAGAAAATGCATTGCTAGGATGGTCATGGGTATCCACACCAATGTAGTTCCTAGGGTCTGAGACATAAGAAGACTTGGATAAAAGAGTAGCCCTATAATAGTCATATCCATACCAACCTTCCATGACTTAAACATCCTATAATGCAGGGAAAAAAATTGAGGCATAGAATTTGTTCCTTCAACATGACAAGAACAACAAACTCCAAAAGTAGGAAAAGAAGAAACCATGGGTACCTTTATTTCACCAACTGCTGCATACTAGGATGGAACATCAGATCACCAATAGTGACCAAGGTACAACAATAATAAACTTTTGTTTGTTGATAGCAGAGTCACCACCTCTTCCAAATAGGAATTCCTTGAAGTGTGACTAATCTTCAAGGCCACAAACTGATTCTGAGTTTAGCTCACCAGCAAAATATTCAATTCTATTCAACCCAACAGTATTATCCCTAGAAATGATGCCAAAATGTTGGCATAAGTTGATGGGTTGCCAACTTACCCAAACACATGCAAAATTGAAAACTGACTAGCACTAGGGTCTTTAAATTCTTTGACCTTTCAATTCTTCCCTAGCAACGGCACCAAAATATTGGCGTAAGTTGACCGGTTGCCAACTTACCCAAACACACATGCAAAATTGCAAACTGACTAGTACCAGGGTCTTCAAATTCTTTGACCTTCCAATTCTTCCCCGATAATGGCACCAAAATGTTGGCATAAGTTGACGGGTTGCCAACTTACCCAAACACATGCAAAATTGCAAACTGACTAGCACCAGGGTCTTCAAATTCTTTGACCTTTCAATTCTTCCCTAGCAACGATGCCAAAATATTGGTTCCCAAAATAACTACAACCCAAAACCCTAAAACATTTAACAATCACCAGGGTTAGGGGTGTCGTCAAGGTGATTGAAAGAGGTTTATCAATAGGTTAAGGGCAATCTTGGCCAACTAACAGGAGAGGGTATACTCCTCTACACTTCAGGCTCATCTAGACGTAGGAGGTATATTCTTAGAGGTATGAAGTAGAACACAAACAAACAAACACAGCCATACCCAATGTACACTTGACCCCCAAAGTTGTAACTAGGTCAAGACAAACTAGTTGCACAGGCCTCTAATTAAGTTGATTGTTGCACTATGCATTTGCACCCAAATATAACTACATCATATTCCTTAAGATGAATCCACTTAACTTCTCATACACAAAATACACAGTGCAGACATACATGTACATGATTTACCAGTGATTAAAATAGTTTTGCATCACTTCATATTTATCCCTGGTTATTATATCTAATCATGGACAACATGTAGAACCTAAACTAAAACTACTACTCCTACAACTAACAGGATGAGGATTTGATTAAATTAGTGATTGATCCATCCCCAATATGGATTGGTGCCTACTCCATTGGGCAACTAAGTCATAAGCAATAAAGAGGAAGAAAATGGACTGAACCAACATCAACAGAAAACTAAAATGTACTCACAGACATTTCTCAGATTACACTTCATGCACTAGACATACTTATTTATCCAAAGCCAAATTACAATGACCCATTTGCAACAAAGAGATGACCCAACACAAAGATTGTATTGATTTAAATGTTGTCACACATTATCAAATCCCTATTATAATCACACCAACAAATGTGGTGAAGGAAAAATACAAAGTTGTGACCATGCATTCCCCTGAATCATTACAAATAGCCATGGAGACATACCACCACATAAAGATATCCATTACAATTCTTTCCTATGATGTATCAAATGCATTCCCCCATTTACTTCCCAGACATTATCCTTTGCTTGATGCCCGAAAATCTCCCTTAGGCTTTTCTGACCAGACAATTGGTTTAGCAACCAACCCTCAAAACATCTTTTTCATATGCATATATAGCAATTTTTACTTACTATGCAACCTAGGGCATTGAAATTGAGTCAACACGCCAAGCCCATGCTACAATAAAATTGACCCAAAGCCCTATGAGAAGATTTGCAGATTTTTAGGAAGCCCATGCCCTGTGCACTAACTTTGTCCTTGGAAGGTCCTGCAAAAAATATTGACCACTGAAACACTCCACCTTCCTCATTAAAATTGAGTACCTATGCATTGAAGGCATGCATTGTTTCAGCGACCTGCAACTAACATTGGCATGCAATGATGGTGTCACCTATAGAGGTATGTTCTCAAGCACCCAAGAAATTGTGTCATTTTTTAAGCTTTTACAACACTTTATAATATTTTGAAACTTACTTTAAAACATTTTAAAGAACTACAATTTATTCTTCATGCTTCACATTTGATTTTTACATTTCTACATTGGTACCCTTTATTAGCAAATCACCTTATCGACGATCTTGAGAAACCACGTGCCATTCATCTTCACTAGCTTTCCTTTGTCAATGAAATTCTCCCTTCGCAAACCACCTTCTTTGCCAACCTATCTTCTTGCTTGCTTTTTTTCCTTATCGGTGAATCTTTCTTTTCATGAACCAAGCCTTAGCCTCTCCTTTCTTCTTTGTTTCATAGATTCTTTATCTTTTTCCTTTATCAACAAATTTCCTTGCCAATGAACTGAACCGTTGGCAAACCTATCGGTTCACGAACTATCCCTTTTGCTGATGAGGGCACTTGTCTTCTCTTTTTCTTTCTCTTTATTCTTCTTCATTTTTCTTCCTTGGAAGATCTTTCATTTAGTCAATGAATTACCTAGGCAACAAAATAGGTTGTTAGTGAATTGAATGGTTTATGAACCAACCACATTTCTGACAAAGGCTTACCATTATTGTTGCAAGTAAGTGCTAACCGGTGTTGTCATTGATTCAACATATTTGTGTTGGCATTGGTGTCAACTATGCCCTTGTTTTGATGCTTGTTTGTGATGAGTCAGTTGCTTTGTATTGTCTTATATAAGTGTTGAAGATGATGAGAAGATATTCTTGATACTGAGAGATACATTGTGCTACAATGGAACTGAACTCAAGCATGTTGTAGATGCTACTATATCAATTCACCCCTTGGCAGTGATCCACCCATTAGTAGTGAGCCACCCACCGACAGTGAGCCTTTCTTGCAGTGAGCATTCATTTGGGTAGTGAGCCTCTTTGATATTCAGAATTGTTACTACATTATATTGTGAGCTAACACTAACCGTGGTTTTTCCCTTTCTAAGGGTTTTCCACTTAAAAATCTGGTGTTCATGTGTGAATGGTTTTGATGTGCTTAAGTTTTGTTTCTGCTTTTCATGTTTATTCTTCATATCAAATTAAGTGTTTAAAGCAAGTTAATGTGATTGTGAAATTGATCGATTAAGGTTAAAGTTTTGATACAACTGATTCACCACGCCCTCTAAGTTGTGTTGTGCCTTCAACAATTGGTATCAGAGCAAGGTTCCTTGTAAGAATCCTAACAACTTAAGGAAGATCTGGGATGGCACACAAGAAAGACACACCTCAGTTTGATGGATCTGACTACGCATATTGGAAGGTATGAATGAAAAGTTATCTTATTTCTATAAGTTACAGTGTCTAGATGATAGTCAAAAGTAAATATGAAATACCTAAATATGGTCTAGAGACTAAAGAAGAAATCAAGGAGTTTGAGTTGAATCACAAAGCTAAAAATACTTTATTGAATGCTTTATCAAATGTTGAAATGGAAAAAGTTGTGGATCTTGCAACTGCTCATGAAATTTGGGATAAACTGAAGAATTTTTATGAAGGTGATGCATCTATCAGGAAAGCTAAGTTGCATAATTTAAAGACCACATATGAAACCATGCAAATTTCTGAAGATGATAACATAACAAATTGCATACAGAAGATTGATGAAGTTGTCAGCAGCATCAAGGCCCTTGGTGGAAAGTTAGAAGATGAAGATGTTATTGATAAAATACTCAAAACTCTTCCAAAGTCTTATAGTCACAAGGTATCTGCCATTGAAGAATTGCTTGAGTCAGATAAACTTACAAAAGATCAATTGCTTGGTAAACTAACTGCCTTTGAAATAAGCTAATTTGGTACTACTGATGGTCCTGTGAAAACTGAGACTGCCTTCAAGGCCAAGGAAGGAAAGACTTCTAGATCAGAGAAGTATGCTGTGGAATCAGATGAAGAAGATTTTGTAGAACTTGAGGCAAAATTTGCAAGTAGAATAAAAAGAGGCAGCAGTGGAAAGTTCAAAGGTAAGTTACCCTTCAAATATTTCAATTGTGGAAAAATCAGTCACTATGCTTCAAGATGTCTTGACAGAGGTTTGAAATTCAATGAAAGTAAAGAAAAGATGGAAAGAAAGTTTTATTATGTTAGAGATGATGATGGTGTAACTGATGATGAATCTAATTCTGATGATGGCAATAATAGTGAATGCTTGTTTATTGCACTTAGAGAAGAACCTATTTCTTATAACCTTACTAGTTGTGTGAAGGATGGAAGTTCAAGAGGGTTGTCTGCATTTCATGTTGAAAAAGATGATGAATGGATCATTGATAGTGGATGTTCAAACCACATGACCAGAGACAAAAGTAATTTTGTCAAGTTTGAAAAGTATGATGGAGGACTGGTTAGATTTGGTGATGATGCAACTGGTAAGATTGGTGGAAAAGGATCAGTTAATTTTGATGGCAAGCATAATATAGATGATGTTCTTTATCTCAAGGGCTTGAAGCATAACCTTCTAAGTGTTGGAAAAATGTGTAACAAAGGATATAATCTTGTGTTCAAGGACAAAGGATGTGAGATAAGAAAAATCTTCAGAACTATAATTGTTGCTGGTAAAAAGACTCATGCCAATGTGTATCACTTGAAAGGTACTGACAACTATTGTTTGTTGTCTAAGATAGATGAAAGTTGGCTATGGCATAGGAGAATGGGTCACATCAACTTTGATAATCTAGTGAAAATAAGTACTACCCAGATTGTAAGAGATCTACCTAAGATTGTGAAGCCTGCCAATGTTACATGTAAAGATTGTCAATTGGGGAAGATGACAAAGATTAACTTCAAAAGAAAAGAATAATTCTCTGTCGATCTGCTAGAGTTGGTGCATATAGACCTTTGTGGTCCTACAAGAGTAAGAAGTTTGCAAGGTGATAGGTGGGTAAGTGCAAGAAGATGGGGGGCCAAAAAGTGGCCAAAAAATTTTCAAAAAAATTTAAGTCATAACGCGAGCGCATTATAATGCGCTTGCATTATGGCTTGGTAATGACAAGCCTCAGGCTCATCATTACCGAGCCATAATGTGAGCGTGTTATAACGCGAGCACGTTATAACTTGTTATAAATAAAAAAAAGCAATGCCATTTCATTTCATTCTGATTTTCTCCTCTGCCCGTGGCTTCAAAACCCTCAAAAATGCGCTCACGTTCTACAAAACGCCAATCAACACAAAAAGCTTGTCGATTCATCGCCAAAATGCCGCCGTGACACCGAGCATGCCAAAGGGGTGAGTTATCTTTGTTTTTTTGTTTGAATTTCTTCCTAAATAGGTAGGTTTTTGTTGATTTTTGATGTATATTTCGTTAATTGTAAGAAATGTTAATGCACCTCCTCCTCCTCCTCCTCCTCAAAATCCACAAAATCCTGAGGAGGAAATACCTGTAGAACAACAATCTCCTCCATTTATTCCTCGACATGCCCCTAAAACACAAGATAATATAATGGGGGAAATTGAAAACAACAAAAAACAAATTGAAGATATAATTGCAAGGTTGAAAGATCCTTCCACTTCAACCTTGCATAGGTCCACGCTTGCCGAATCTCTTGAGTCTATGTTATCAAATGTAAATTCAATTAGCAAGCAAATAACTAGTTGGACCGATAAAAAGAGAGAGTTTAGAGATTACTATGCAGATAAATTGTCATACCAAGATGTCAAAAAATTACAAATTACAAAATTAGACTTGTGTTCAATTTTCACAAATCCACAAACAAATCAACCTCCACCCATTACATGCAAGAGGTTCCATATCCATTGGTGCAACAACCAAGCGATAAGGGACAATTTCAGGCCGAGGTGGTGGATGGTTTTTGACCATCCTCCATGCAATAATAATGAGGTCCCGTAATATTTTTTGAGGAAACTCTACTGCGAGTTTGTCCTCAATAAAGTGCCAAACTATTTTGATATGCGGGACTTCCAGGGTAGAGGTGGGGGCTCAGCACAGGATAGACCAGGGGCATGCCTTGACCCACAACGGGTAGTGAGATGAGTAATTAGCAAAGCAGCCCACGAGCATGTTTCTATCCCTTCCATTGTGAAGGAGAGTGTTGAGGTCGATACACTGAGGTTGATTAGTGCCTTGACCCAGAGCATCATAGAGCATGTCGATCCTACAACACAGAGTGGGTTGGGAGATAGTGCGAGGAGTAGGGTCCCACCGCATACTTACCAGGCTTGCGGGTCAGCCTGTGGTTATGACCCTATGGACAGTCAGGACGCAGGTGCACAGGCTACATCTGCAGCTAAGCAGATGGTGATGACAGATACCCTCCTGAGTGAGACTTTCAGCCTTGATACTCAGGTAAATATTAGCAAGTTTATTGAATTTAATTTATTAAATTTCATTTTTGAAATACTAGATTAACTAATTTAAATTGATTATTTTAATGAAATTTCAGGGTCATAGCGTCGATGCAGTTTTCAATGGTTCTCCACCTACGTTTTTCACTAGATCATCTACTGTCGAGGTATGTAACTAGTAAACAATTATAAATATTACATGTGAATAGCATCGTTATATGAATGGTATTCTAATTTCTGATTTTGGATGTTGAATAGGTTAACACTGTAGATTTCATGGCAACACTTGCCAGCGGTGGTGGACTTCAAAGCTTTACGGAGGTAATAAAATAAATAGTTTAATGAATGAATTGTACTTACTAAATTTTTGTATGTGATTGGTGTGTTTTATTGTGTGTACTTCCATGTTTAGATGAACGTGTGTGTATGTTAGGAGCCATGATTTGCATCACTATTATAGTTTTCGTAATTGAATAATGTTGTTTTATTTCCAGATGATGTACGCTGTGGATACACCTCCCCATGTTCATAGGGCAATGGAGCAGGGTGTGTCCTCTGTGATTCATAGCTCTATGGCATTGACAGGGGTATGAGGCAGATTAGTAAATTTCAATTTACATTCATTGTTATAGTTGTCTATTTTTGAAAATCAAAAGATTATTGATTTGAAGTTTAATTTCTATCTGGATGGTTTCTATAGGACATGACATCACCAGGGCCTATTCCTGCTACTGAGGAAAGCGAGGAGACAGATTATATGTTAGTGGTAAGTGATTATTTTGTTAAATGTTTCATTTTTTTATAACATGTAATTTCTATATATTAATGTCTATACTTTTTTTTGTAACAGGTAAAGGTGCAGGAAGAACTAAATAGGAGGAGTAGCCCTCGGGTTCGTAGTAGACCACCCACATGCATGTCTCCATCCCCTAGAAGATCAAAGGCTACTCATGATTTATTCTCTTCACCAGCCAGAGGGGAATGACTTTTTATTGTGTTCCTCTGTTGTATGCCTATATGGCATTTGTGGACATATATTTTATATTGTACATAGTTGACATTGTATGCCTATATGGCATTCTTGTAAGCCTATATGGCTATTTTGTATATCTGTTATACTTATATCGACAGATATTGATGTATGCCTATATGGATATTTGGTTAATACAAATCTTTTTTATTGATGGCGTCCATACTTGCATTATAAATCCACTTTTGAATGGATATTTGTAGATGGCTACTTCAAATATTTAAAGTCCGATTGTATTACATAGGATGTTTGCATTTTATTTGATAGGCTTGATAGGCCATGGATTACATGATGGTGTTTGATGGAAAAGTATGGTACTAGAAGACTCTAGTTCATTCTTAATAGGCTTGTGATTGATAATATCTTTGCATGATTGCACTTGATCTTGGATCATGGGCATGTTAGGATTTTGATTGCATTCTGATGTTTGATGGATAGGCATGGTGTAAGTGTAAGATACCCAACTAGTTCTACAAAAATTTTCCTTACTTAAACACTTTTACTTGCTAACAATTCATCAACTACTTCAATAACATAAAGATATACATCAAGATAACTATTTGAATGAAACAACATTAGAGTTGGGTACTTGTCTTGTTACTTGATTCAATCAACTTGCAATGTCTTATTACATGGAATATGCTTTCAATAGCATGAAGTACAACTCATTCAATGGAAATACAAGGATAGGCCTTGAAGCCTTGATGTTACAATGTCTTCCTTACTTGAGCAACTCAATTGAACTCAATGATGTCAACTGAATGTCAACACCTCACAGTATCACAAGGGAGCATCACCTTGCTTGTTGAGGGAGCATCACCCCAACACTTGAAACTCGCAAGCCTCAAGATTACAAGCTCAATAGCTTTGCAGAGAGAATTTTGTCAAATAAACAGATACCAAATGAATGAGAGAGCTCCTCCTTCTATAGGCCTTCCAAAGGAAATGAAGGCACATTTTTCAATGCATAAAGAGGAACCAAGGCACGTTTCCCAAGAAGCATATCCAAGGGAATATCCCATCTTGATGATTCATTCTGAGTTGGCAAGCTTATCCAGAGACCTTGACACAGATCCCGAAGACATTCTGAGGACCAATGGGCATTCAGACAGTTGTAACAACCTTAACCACTTCTTGAAACACTTTAGGCAGAGTTTTAGGGTTCTTCTAACTGTGGCGCCAGCTGTGGAGGATCTCACCAGGAAGTGCACCTAAATTCTCATCCTTGGAAGATATTGTCTTTGGAAGTGAACTCCTCTGGATCCATACTTAAACGTTTGAAGATTTGGAATGTTCAACTCATCACCTCACAAGGTAGGCGCATATTTGAAGGATTTACAGGTTTTTCTGACTTGGGCGCCAAGTTGAGGTGACCTCCTCCTGAAGTTGCACCTTGTCAACATTAGGCGTCAATTAGAGTTTATGGATGCTCTAGATTGTTTCCAAGAGTAGGCGCCAAAACATCATCATTAAGAAAGTGTTTTAAATGCTAGGCGCCCAAATGAGCCCTCTGGAGTCTAGGCACTCCTTTCATGCATTCTGTGTTCTAGGTGCCAATTGAAAGGAGTGAAGAATAGGGAAAGTGCCTTCCAAACTAGGTGTTTCCTTGAGGTGACAAGGACTTAGAAAGTGCGCCTAAGGTGAGCGCCTTGAGTGAAAAGGTCTAACAAACATCTTTGAAACCCCTTTCAAGGTTAGGCGCATTCTAGAGGTGGAAACAAGTAGAAGGTGTGCCTTGGCTTCCTTTGTCAATTCTTTCAAGTCTTTGTTGATTAGGAAGGTGGAATGCTTCATTGTAGAATGAGCGCCTATCTTCTAATGTCCAAACTACTTCTTCTGGCTCACTCTGTGGCTAGGCGCCAGAGCTAAACTGTTCACACAAGGGAGTGCGCCTAGACTCACTTGATGTTTCCTTACTACTTCAACCCCTAGAAGATGTTCCAAGGTGTTCCCTTTTACAAGCACCTGACCTCCCAAGTTCCTTCATGTGCTATTCCTAGAAGGTGCCAAAACTAAGCTCCAGTGCCATGGGATTGTGCCTAACATCTTTGAAGAGTTTCTAAGCCTTTTGCAAGTTGATATCCCAAACTCATGCTTCTAGGTGCAACAGGAGCTTTCCAAAGGAGTTTCCAAGTTTTAGACACCAAGCGAGGTCATGGGTGAATGGAACTGTGCCTTAGGAGATGACTGGATCCTAAGCGTCAGTCTGGAGTTACAGTTGAATTGATATGCGCCTCAACTAGCTTAGGTGCCCCCATTTGAAGTGATTCCTTTAACACTTCTCTGTCAATCTCAACTGCAAGGATGATCTCCTAATCCAATTTTGATCCTCTGGAGATGCAAATAGCTTTTCATTTCACTAGGCGCCATCAATGATGATCATCAACCAAAGCGCATTTCAAAGGTGAGATAGGCAAGTGAGGCGCCAAACTAGTCCTTAAGACTTATCTCCTTCTATCAAGTTAATTTCAACAAGTCAATTTCAACTATGTGAGAGAGTTCTATTCTAGGCGCAAAATGGAAATGTTTCATCAATTGGTGCATCTTACAAAGCTCCCAATTCTAGGCGCCAGAGCCAAAGAGTTTTTCCCAACACATGCACCTGGGCTAGGAATTCACCTAAGAGACATCACTTAGCTTTAAAACTTTCAATCTATAGCCATCTGGGCTAGGCGCTCCAATGGAGGATCCTTGAACTCATGCATTGGCGCCTTCTAGTTCTAGGCACCCATTTTGGATGATTCATCCTGATACTAGTGCCCAAAATGACTAGACTCTCTTCATCATCCAATTCACTTCGAAGACTCAAGTTGGAGACTTAGTTGTCTATCCATGTTCTCCGGAAGATTCATTATACCTCTATGCACTTAGGCATCCTAGTTGATGTGATTAAAGTGCTTCAAAGCTCCATGATTCTTGGTTAGGCGCACATTTGACATTGAGCAAGCAAGAAAGTGCGCCCTGAATCTAGGAGTCCTGCCTTAGTCAAGTTTAGCATCTAGACTTAACTAATTTCAAGTTTCTGACTTTGTTCCTGCAAAAAACAAAAGTTAAGTTAATCAAAAACCAATTCATTCCCTCATTATTTTGAATTAGCCTCCGGGAATGAGGAATAGGCTAACTCATTCTTCATTTGATGATCAGGCCGGAAATGGGGACATGACAGTAAGATACCCAACTAGTTCCACGAAAATTTTTCCTTAAACAATTTTACTTGCTATCAATTCATCAACTACTTCAACAACACAAAGATAACTACTTGAATGAATCAACCTTAGAGTTGGGTACTTGTCTAGTTATTTGACTCAATCAACTTGCAATGTCTTATTACATGGATAATGCTTTCAATAGCATGAAGTTACAACTTATTCAATGGAGATACAAAAGAAAGGCCTTGAAGCCTTGATGTTTAAAATGGCGTCTACACTTGATCAACTCAATCAAACTCAATGATGTCAACTGAATGTCAACACCTCACAATATCACAAGGGAGCATCACCTTGCTTGTTGCATGGATGAATGTCATAGTTGCAAGACTCTTAGGGTTAGGCGCCAATGTCATAGTTGCAAGACGTCTGGTGGGGTTTGATGACTCTATATTGACACTCAAATTCACTTAGGTGCAATATTAGTGTTCTTCTAACTAGGCGCCAGATAGGAGGATTCTTAGGGGTTTTGGCGCCTAGGTTACAACTTGTCAATTTCTCAAAGAATCTTTGAAACACTTGACTTCCAAGGATTATCATTTTACCCTCTGATAGAGCGCCTTGTTCCAAAATTGGTCTTGGGGACTTGCATCTCTCTTAGGCGCATGTTTGGAGTAATGTCAACTGGTATCAGCGCCTATTATCTCAATTCACACTTGACATCAAACTTTTGAAGCTCTTTTAGCCTAGCACCTTTATCTTCTATCAAGCGCCTAACATTCTAGAGGTGAATTCCATCTTAATCCAATTCTTCAAGGTACTTCCAAGTTTAGGCACCAAAACTGGGTTATGGAGGAGCAGAACCACGCCTTAGGAGGATGACTGAACCCTAGGCGCCAATTTGAGGTTGCAAGAGCATAGGTATGCGCCAAGTAGAGTTTGATGCTCAAAACATTAACATTATTCAGTGAAATCCTTTTTTGACTCTAGGCACCATTTGGAGGCTAGAAAGAGGGAAGTTCCACAAGTGCGCCTCCCTCAATGAAGTTCCTTTTGTTAACTTAGTTCATCCTAGTGACTGAAGGGGTTGTTATATTCTTTAGGTGCAATCTTTCATAGACTAAAACATTCACTCCATGTTAAGGCGCTCAAAGGAGGCTCTAGAGATGGAAAATGGCACCTTAACTCACTTATGTAAATTTTGGACTTTTACGCAATTGCAAGATGTCTTGGAGGGCTCAATTCTTCAAGGCGCCCATTTTGTTCACCACTTGTAGCATCACTTATTCAAGGCACATGTGTGATTGGTCAAAAATAGGCGCCTAGAGTGAATAGGCTTTCATCCTGACTTAATACACTGCCTCCTTCTGACAATTTTTGGGGTAGCAGAAAACCTTTCACCACGGGCAAATGCCTCAAAGCTATAAAAAATCGAGAGAGGTTATTGTAGAGGTACTCTACGTGATCGCGTTGCCTCAGACGGAATGTTTCTAAGTGACATGGTTTTCGAGTAACATCTCATCAAAGATTGCTGCCTTTTTGCACTTTGGACTCTTCAGGGATATCGTCGGTACAATGTAATTCCGACTGTTTCGACATGTTTGGATGAAAAATAGGACCATGCCTAGCGTAAATGTACCCATTCAGACACGTTGGAATAGTCAGTTTGGTCGCATCAGGAGTAGGATGAAAGTTACACCCCTTTGCAACTTTACACTGCCTCCTTCTGATGATTTTTGGGGCAGCAGAAAACCTTTCACCACGGGCAAATGCCTCAGAGTTATAAAAAACTGAGAGAGGTTATTGTAGAGGCACTCTATGTGATCGCGTTGCCTTAAACAAAATGTTTCTAAGTGACAGGATTTTTGAGTAACATCTCATCAAAGATTGCTGCCTTTTTGCACTTTGGACTCTTCAGGGATATTGTCGGTACAATGTAGCTCCGACTGTTTTGACATGTTTGGGTGAAAAATAGGACCATGCCTAGTGTAAATGTACCCATTCAGACGCGTTGGAATAGTCAGTTTGGTCGCATCAGGAGCAGGACGAAAGTTACACCCCTTTGCAACTTTACACTGCCTCCTTCTGACGATTTTTGGGGCAGCAGAAAACCTTTCACCACAGGCAAATGCCTCAGAGCTATAAAAAACTGAGAGAGGTTATTGTAGAGGTACTCTACGTGATCCCGTTGCATTAGATGGAATGTTTCTAAGTGACACAGTTTTTGATTAACATCTCATCAAAGATTGCTGCCTTTTTGCACTTTGGACTCTTTAGGGATATCGTCGATACAATGTAACTCCGACTGTTTCGACATGTTTGGGTGAAAAATAGGACCATGCCTAGTGTAAATGTACCCATTCGGATGTGTTGGAACAGTCAGTTTGGTCGCATCAAAAGCAGGATGAAAGTTACACCCCTTTGCAACTTTACACTACCTCCTTCTGACGATTTTTGGGGCAGCAGAAAACCTTTCACCACGGGCAAATGCCTCAGAGCTATAAAAAATTGAGAGAGGTTATTGTAGAGGCACTCTACATGATCGCGTTGCCTCAGATGGAATGTTTCTAAGTGACACAGTTTTTGAGCAACATCTCATCAAAGATTGCTGCCTTTTTGCACTTTGGACTCTTCAGGGATATCGTCGGTACAATGTAGCTCCGACTGTTTCGACATGTTTGGGTGAAAAATAGGACCATGCCTAGTGTAAATGTACCCATTCAGACACGTTGGAATAGTCAGTTTGGTCGCATCAGGAGCAGGATGAAAGTTACACCCCTTTGCAACTTTACACTGCCTCCTTCTGACAATTTTTGGGACAGCAGAAAACCTTTCACCACGGGCAAATGCCTCAGAGCTATAAAAAATTGAGAGAGGTTATTGTAGAGGCACTCTATGTGATCACGTTGCCTTAGAAAGAATGTTTCTAAGTGACACAGTTTTCAAGCAACATCTCGTCAAAGATTGCTGCCTTTTTGCACTTTGGACTCTTCAGGGATATCGTCGGTACAATGTAGCTCCGACTGTTTCGACATGTTTGGGTGAAAAATAGGACCATGCCTAGCGTAAATGTACCCATTCAGACGCATTGGAATAGTCAGTTTGGTCACATCAGGAGTAGGATGAAAGTTACACCCCTTTGCAACTTTACACTGCCTCCTTCTGATGATTTCTGGGGCAGCAGAAAACCTTTCACCACGGACAAATGCCTCAGAGCTATAAAAAACTGAGAGAAGTTATTGTAGAGGCACTCTATGTGATAGCGTTGCCTCAGATGAAATGTTTCTAAGTGACACGGTTTTCGAGCAACATCTCGTCAAAGATTGCAGCCTTTTTGTACTTTGGACTCTTCAGGGATATCGTCGGTACAATGTAGCTCTAGCTGTTTCGACATGTTTGGGTGAAAAATAGGACCATGCCTAGCGTAAATGTACCCATTCAGACGCATTGGAACAGTCAGTTTGGTCGCATCAGGAGCAGGAAGATCTAAAGGCATGAAAGTGGATTTTTCAACTTGATTTGGTGCCCTATATGTGAAGGAAGATCTAAAGGCATGAAAGTGGATGTCATATTGCAAGAGTTTGGATCATCAAAATTGAAAGAAATAAGTCTATTAAGCTTGGGCACCCTTGGTCTTCTTTTCATTCATTATGAGCGCCTTGGGAGAATGGTATATAGGTCATCATCATGATTGGGCACCCTGGATCCAGAGTGTTGGAGAGATCATCAAATGGTGTCTAGTAGGGTGAGTTATGAGTTTGGTCGCATCAGGAGCAGGAAACCAAAAATGCATAACATGATGATGTAAAAATGTGTACATATGTGTAAAAATGCAGGAGGAAATAAAAAAAGACAAACCTTACAAATTAATGTGCATATTTACAACTCAATGTAACATAACTTTACAAAATCAATGTGAATACTTACAAATTAATCCAATGAACCATCCGGGTCTACTCTACTCTTTATTGTGTCAAGTATTGCTTCATGGTCAGACTCACACACCTTCCACAATATTTTGTTCAAAGGTCTACCTCGATACTTTATCAAATGAACATTGGATGCCACGACAAGGTTTGAGTAATGAAGAATCTTCTGATGCATGTCAAAGTTCTGAAATAGCCAAATATTAACACTCTTATGTGGGTACCTTCTAAGCCATGTTCCAGTAATAACTGCTGATCCTGTAGGGTATTCGATGTTTTCTCCATCTGTAATAGGGGCCTCCAATTTCTTTTTGGCCTCAACACAACGACATAAGTAATAATCTGTTCCCTCTTCATTATCTTCATCTGCAATAACTTCATATACGTGCCCTACATTGATATGTGTAGCAAATTAGATGAAATTAGTCAACATTACAAAAACACTACAAAGTAAGATGACATTACCTGGTTGAACTAGATGAAATTAGATGCATATACGTGCCCTATATTACCTGGTTGAACTAAATCTGATATGTGGTCAAAGTCAACTGACAATTCCATCTGTGTTAGTTCCAATGCCGTCGGGGGTCGATACGTGTCAAGTGGGCTAAGATAACTTAACTGCCATTCGTCAACCCACTTCTTTGACTCGCACTCATCCCAGACTTGAATTGTACAGGAAGAACAAAAGCATGACATCTTTCATGTATGGATACTCCATGAACCTGCAATTGAGCTTCTGAAAGAGTGCATCTCATTTGATCATGTCAGTGTACAACAATCCTCATATGGTGCAATGTTAGTATCATCTATCAACCAAAAAAATCTACGAACTAAAGACTTACCTTCATTACCTGGACCCATGGAAGCATTACACCACTCGACAATCAATTTTGCATCTGTCAACTTTGCATTGTCTTTATACTTTAACTCTTCTCATGCTATGGCTCTTTTGATACATGCTCCTACACCATCATGCTCCCCCTTTCCATGCCCGGCCTCACAAAAGTTCCACATATGTTGAATACCTGTAAAATTATGCCTCCTACTCAGCCAATAGAAATTTTGAGAGTTCTTGAATTGTGACGCACAATTATCTGACCATATGATATGCTGACTGAACGATATGCCCCTTCTAGCCAAATCATTGTAGAACACCTAAAAGCAACCTTGCACGAACTCCGTAGAATACGTGTGATCATCACTAATATAGAAATTATACTCCCTTATGATCTTTCTGTCATCCTCTGTACTATCATTCGCATGAATGAATGTGATGTGCACAAATATAGAAACCTGTGTGGAGTTGTAATATTGTGATTGCACCTCACGTTGTGGCTGTAGACTATAGTTCTCTGCAAAGTTGACAACTGAAACAATGCTACCAACCGGAAATGTGTCCTTGCATAACTTGAATTGCAAGTCCAACCATCAAGCTCTATGGGCATGTCTTGCATACTCATACACTATGCTGTCACGAAATATAGGCATAAACTGATACACTGGAATCTTTTCAATAACAAATTCACACCTCTTTGCTTCTTTACCATCTTTTGTATTGTATGCCACTGTTTTATACTTGCCAAACTCTACTAGTTCGTTTCCAACCGCATGTGTTATTTCCATATGTTCACATATTGGCAAATGTTGCAAGCCACCACAACGATGACATGTGCCATCCAAGCATAATTTCTTGTAGAATATTTGACCTTCCTCTCTTTCACATAAAATTCTTGATATGAAGTCTCTTGAAGATCTTGGTGGGGCACATATGGCACAACCCTGCAAATCATTGTTAGTATGCATATCTAAACATATAGACCTATAAGCATCAAAATGGTTAGAAAATTCAATATGTAATCTACAACAACAAGTAGTGCGTGTGTGATTTATCTTAACATAGAAAGGTTTTAGCATTTCAAAATATCTTTGACAAATTTTAATTTGAGGATACTTCTCTAGAAATTTACCATAAAACTGTGTTTGAGTCTCATCCAAAAAATGCTTTAGATGTGGCTCGCAGTTCTGACTACCGATTCTCCTTCTTACCACATCCCTTTGATTCAGAGATACCCTTGTGTAATTCTTCCAAAAGTCTTCAATTAGTGATCTCAATGCTTCAACAATTGGTTTATCTTTTCGTGGTAGTCTCCCCGAGAACGCCCATAATTCATTGGCATTAGTGTCCTCAATTCTTTGGCATCTTCCAATGGCTCTTGATAAAGTTTTCCTATTAATTCTCAATTCTTGACTTGTCTTTCTAATGAGACGAGCTTTCCTCGTTTGACTACTTACTATAGTCGATGTAATCACACGCTGTGTTGCATTACTATCTTTTGTGCGTGAGGTGTTACCCACACTCTCATACGCACTCATTAGATTCTTGACAATAGATTTTTCACTTGAAGCCTCTGATGTTCTCAACCCAAGAATCTTCATGATAGACCTATACTTTATACTTCGCATCATTTCAACGAATAGTTGACATCTTGCAGTCTCATTTAACTTTTCAAAGAACAATCTCCAAATCTTATTAGCATATCTTCTACAAGTGCGTTTTGGAATCTTACCTTCCATTGGCTGCAAAATATTCTCATCAATATCAATCAAATACTTTGGCTTTCTATGCAAAATTCTAGGTGGTGTCAAGTTAGGTAAATTCATCTCAACATTAGGAATTTCATCAATATTTAAATGAGATGGGTTAGATGGCATACCTTCAATTGAAGATGGAATAGATGACATACCTTGAGGTTGAGGTGGGAATGATGGCGTACCTTCTTCATCACATGTGAGTGATGATGTACTCTCAACTTGAGATGTGGTAGATGGTGTCCCTACATGTTGACTTGCGGTAAAGGATGTGTCTCCAACTATGGTATTCAAATCTCTCGTACCATGAAGTTTTTGCATTTGTTCTCTTTGTGCCGCCAATACCATATCTCTCTGTGATGGTTGTGGTTCCTCTTCAATTGGTATGTCTTCATTTATCGTGTCCAATTTCCTCTTCTCATGAAGTTCCCTCATAGCCATTGCTTTCTTTGCATTCTTAGCTTCTATCTCTTCCTGTGTTGGTTTAATTCTTGATCATTTCCTCAGTATGATGGAGAAATTGTCTGTAGCATGATAAAGAGACCAATATTAGTTCCTAAGAAATGAATACATGATAATAGTGGGATTGTATTTTTTTTATGTTGTAATGATTTATTCTTGTATAGTTTGACATCATGGTATGAACTAAGGTTTGTTTATTACACATAATTATTAAAGAGCCCAAGTGTAGAAAATATACATGGCATCATGTGAGATTGTAGGTTGCTTTCTTGATTGGGAATGTGTCTATTTTAAACATGTATGATAAAGCATGATAAAGTAATTCAATCCGAAATAAGGAAAATGTAAAGAACATGCATGTAAAGAATTGACATACCTAAAAAATGAAGATTTGAATGGAGAGAGTACCCAATTATGTAGTGTTTTTATCTTCTTGCATCAAACTCCTCAACAATTTAAGTTTTTCACCACTTGCTTCCTTTTCAATGTTAAATTCTTAAAATTGAATCACAATTAACATTGCAACACTACAAAAATTGAAACTTGAATAGATATATATCAAACTTGGTGTGAAAACTATGTTATTTCCTCCTTCTCAAGTTGGCAAAACAGAAAAGGTGGTGGAAAGATCAGGCAAAGGTGGTACAATGTGTCAAATGTGCATGTGAACTTCCCAATAGCATGAAAGCACTTCTTTTTTGTCGGAGCATGCGCATAATCAGTAAGAAAATAGAGCATGTGGGCCTAGATCACGGGGGTAACCACTTTTTTACCGTTTCAATAGAAATACAAAATGCGAGCGCGTTATAATGCGAGCGCGTTATAACGCGCTCGCTCTATAACGCGCTCGCGTTTTATCCTGCTATAGATTCATCACATCCTTTGCATTGATTCCATCTTTTTCTTGCAAGGGCTTGCCAGATGCTTCACCATATGATAGGCATAACAATGAAGGGGCAAGCCCTCATAATCAAGTTCGTGATAGAAATTGCCCTCAACCCTCAATGTTAAACCCTAATCCCTAAACCCTCAACTCTGATCCCTCGACCCTCAACCCTCAATGTCAAATCCTAATCCCTCAACCCTATCCCTAAACCCTCAACCCTCAACGTCAAATCCTAATCCCTCAACCCTAATCTGTCATCCCTCAACATCAAATCCTAATCCCTCAACCCTAATCCATCATCCCTCAACTCTAATCCCTCATCCCTAAACCCTAAATGTTATCCGTAATCCTACACCCTCAACAAACTCGATACTATACCTTAAACTCTAATCCCTTATCCCTAAACCCTCCAACCCTATCCCTAATCCTTACAACCCTCAACCCTAATCCCTCAACCCTTAACTCTGATCCATCAACCCTCAACACTATACCTTAAACCCTAATCCCTTCAACCTCAACCCTATCCCTAAACCCTTGACCCTCGAACCTCAACCCTCAACCCTCGACGTCAAACCCTAATCCCTCAACCCTTAACTCTGATCCCTCATCTCTCAACCCTAACCCTAAACCCTCAACCCTCAACATCAAATCCTAATCCTTGAACCCTTCACTCTAATCCCTCAACCCTAAACCCTCAACACTATACCTTAAACCCTAATCCCTCAGCCCTCAACCCTAAACCTTATCCCTAAACCCTAATCCCTCAACCCTCAACCCTAATCCGTCATCCCTCAACTCTAATCCCTCATCCCTACACCCTAAATGCTATCCCTATTCCTACACCCTCAACAGAATTGATACTATACCTTAAATCCTAATCCCTCAACCCTTAACTCTGATCCTTCGACCTTCAACCCTAATCCTAAACCCTCAACGTCAAATTCTAATCCCTCAACCCTTCACTCTAATCCCTCAACCCTAAACCCTATCCCTAAACCCTCAACACTATACCTTAAACCCTAATCCCTCAACCCTAACCATAAACCTTGTCCCTAAACCCTAATCCCTCAACCCTTAACCCTAATCTGTCATCCGTCATCCCTCAACTCTAATCCCTCATTCCTAAACCCTAAATGCTATCCCTATTCCTAGACCCTCAACAGGCTCGATACTAAACCTTAAACCCTAATCCCTCTACCCTTGACACTCTTATTTAACCCTAATCCCTTGACCATTAACCCTATCCCTCAACCTCAACCCTCAACCCTCAACCCTCAACTCTCAACATTAAACCCTAATTCATTAACCCTAAACCCTAATCCCTCAAACCTAAACCCTATCCCTAAACCATCAACCCTCAACACTATACCTTAAACACTAATCCCTCAACCCTCAACCCTAAACCTTATCCCTAAACCCTAATCCCTCAACCCTCAACCCTAATCCATCATCCCTCAACTCTAATCCCTTATCCCTAAACCCTAAATGCTATCCCTGTTCCTAAACCCTCAATAGACTCGATACTATACCTTAAACTCTAATCCCTTATCCCTAAACCCTCCAACCCTATCCCTAATCCTTATACCCTCCACACTCAACTTTAACCCTAATTCCTCGACCCTCAACCCTATCCCTAAACCCTTGACCCTCGAACCTCAACCCTCAACCCTCAACATCAAACCCTAATCCCTCAACCCTTAACTTTGATCCCTCAACCTTCAACCCTAACCCTAAACCCTAAACCCTCAACGTCAAATTCTAATCCCTCAACCTTCACTCTAATCCCTCAACCCTAAACCCTATCCCTAAACCCTCAACACTATACCTTAAACCCTAATCCCTCAACCCTAACCCTAAACCTTTTCCCTAAACCCTAATGCCTCAACCCTCAACCCTAATCTGTCATCCGTCATCCCTCAACTCTAATCCCTCATTCCTAAATCCTAAACGCTATCCCTATTCCTAGACCCTCAACAGGCTCGATACTATACCTTAAACCCTAATCCCTCTACCCTCGACACTCTTATTTAACCCTAATCCCTTGACCATTAACCCTATTCCTCAACCTCAACCCTCAACCCTTAACCCTCAACTCTCAACATTAAACTCTAATTCATCAACCCTAAACCCTAATCCCTCAAACCTAAACCTTATCTCTAAACCATCAACCCTCAACACTATACCTTAAACCCTAATCCCTCAACCCTCAACCCTAAACCTTATCCCTAAACCCTAATCCCTCAAACCTCAACCCTAATCCCTCATCCCTCAACTCTAATCCCTCATCCCTAAACCCTAAATGCTATCCCTATTCCTAAACCCTCAACAAACTCGATACTATACCTTAAACTCTAATCCCTTATCCCTAAACCCTCCAACCCTATCCCTAATCCTTACACCCTCCACACTCTACTTTAACCCTAATCCCTTCAACCTCAACCCTATCCCTAAACCCTTGACCCTCGAACCTCAACCCTCAACCCTCGACGTCAAACCCTATTCCCTCAACCCTTAACTCTGATCCCTCATCTCTCAACCCTAACCCTAAACCCTAAACCCTCAACCCTCAACGTCAAATCCTAATCCCTCAACCCTAAACCCTATCCCTAAACCCTATCCCTAAACCCTCAACACTATACCTTAAACCCTAATCCCTCAGCCCTCAACCCTAAACCTTATCCCTAAACCCTAATCCCTCAACCCTCAACCCTAATCCGTCATCCCTCAACTCTAATCCCTCATCCCTAAACCCTAAATGCTATCCCTATTCCTACACCCTCAACAGAATCGATACTATACCTTAAACCCTAATCCCTTATCCCTAAACCCTCAAACCCTATCCCTAATCCTTATACCCTCCACACTCTACTTTAACCCTAATTCCTCGACCCTCAACGTCAAACCCTAATCCCTCAACCCTTAACTCTGATCCCTCGACCCTCAACACTATACCTTAAACCCTAATCCCTATCCCTCAACCCTTCACCCTTAAAACTTAAACCCTATCCCTACACCCTCAACACTTGACACTATATCTTAAGCCTTAAACCCTCATCCCTAAAGCCTCAACCCTCAATCCTTAAACCTTCAACCCTAACCCTATCCCTAATCCCTCTACCCTTGACACTCTAACCCTAACCTCGACATTAAATTCTAATCCGTCAACCCGAAACCCTAATCCTAAACCCTCAACACTATACCTTAAACCCTAATCCCTCAACCCTCAACCCTAAACCTTATCCCTAAATCCTAATCCCTCAACCCTCAACCCTAATCCATCATCCCTCAACTATAATCCCTCATCCCTAATCCCTAAATGCTATCCCTATTCCTAAACCCTCAACAGACTCGATACTATACCTTAAACCCTAATCCCTTATCCCTAAACCCTCCAACCCTATCCCTAATCCTTACACCCTCCACACTCTACTTTAACCCTAATCCCTTGACCCTAAACCCTATCCCTAAACCCTTGACCCTTGAACCTCAACCCTCAACCCTCAACCCTCAACCCTCAATGTCAAGCCCTAATCCCTCAACCCTTAACTTTGATCCCTCGACCCTCAACCCTATCCCTAAACCCTAAACCGTAATCTGTCATCCCTCATCCCTAAACCTTAAACGCTATCCCTATTCCTAGACCCTCAATGGGCTTGATACTATACCTTAAACACTAATCCCTTATCCCTAAACCCTCCAACTCTATCCCTCATCCCTTAACCCTCATGATTAATAGCCTTGAACATAAAAAAATTTGAGTGGTACATAACGCGAGCGCGTTATAACGCGCTCGCGTTATGTCAAACATGACAAAAGACAGACATGCGGGAAAGAAAAATGCAAGGCAAAACATAACGCAAGCGCATTATAACGCGAGCGCATTATTTCTTGCTTTGGGAATCCCAAGCCTTGGGCTTGGGATTTGCTTTGGATTTCCAACCCAAAGGCTTGGAGTGCCTTATGAACAGTCACAGACGTGTTTTTCTACATTCTTCAAAATTTCACATAATTTCGTTCGTGCTAACCCTCAGATTTGCACGTGTTTCAAGGTTGAACAAATCAAACACATGGGTAATGTTAGGCTTTCTCTTAGCTATTTGACGATGTGATTTTTTTCACATTTTAACAATGTTAAGCCTTTCATCTTTAATTTCTTTTGTTTGTGTGTCTGTTTTTAGGCAAAAACCACTGTTTGGTCTTTTTTTCATTGTAAAATAACTATTTATTCAAATTTCAAAAAAATTACATATTTAGAAACTAGACTCCATTCTACAAATATTAAAAAAATAAAAAAATGATTTTAAATTAGTTTTCAAAATTTATAGGGGTAGCACGGCCAAAATTCTATTTTTTAGGATGTGTCCACTTTAAAAATTAGTGAAAAATCAAATATTCATCAAAAAATTATTAGAAAAATCAGGCATAAACTACATGCTATTAGCTAATTTCTCACTGAAGCGATTTTAAAAATACCAAAAAAAAGTTGACCTTTTGAGGGAGCCACAAAACATGCTATGTTATGTTTTTTTGACAGAAACAACACCAATTTCTGTGGTTCCTCTTTTGAACCCCTTAATCTATGCCATTTCCAAAACAAAATAGTAGTTTAGAAAGTAGACTCGGAGCACTACGAACATTATTTTGGTTGCATCTCCAAATTTTGAGTGTAACTATGCTCAATTTCTCATCCAAGGCCAGTATTTCCTGATTTCAGAAAAAAAGTGGCCACTTAAGACCCCTTTTTGACCCCCATCTTCTTGCACTTACCTAGGTATTTCATGCTTCTTATTAATGATCATTCAAGAATGACTTGGGTTACTTTCCTTAGAGAAAAATTAGAAGCCCTAGACAAGTTCAAAACTTTCAAAGCTATGGTTGAAAATGAATTGGATTTAAAAATCAAGTGCTTAAGGTCTGATAGAGGAGGTGAATTTACTTCAAATGAGTTCAATTCTTTCTATGAAGAACATGGAATAAAGAGGCATTTGTCTGTCCCCTGGAGTCCTCAGCAAAATGGAGTGGCTGAAAGGAAGAATAGAACTGTTCAAGAAGCTGCTAGAACAATGATCAAGGAAGTAGACCTACCGGAAGTGTATTGGAAAGAAGCAATACACACTATTGTTTATATTCAAAACAAAGTGCAGGTCAAAGAAAAAGAGACTAAGACACTTTATGAACTATGGTATGGTAAGACTCCTACAGTCAAATATTTCAAAGTTTTTGGAAGCAAATGTTATATCAGAAGAGATGAAGAATTAAGGAAATTTGATGCTAGATGTGATGAAGGCACATTCCTAGGTTTCTCAACCAAGAGCAAGGCTTACCAGTGCTATAACAAAAGATTGAAAAAGAACATTGAAAGTGCAAATGTGAAGGTAGATGAAGATCTTCAATTGTATGGATATGAATCAGATGAACCTGTTGTCATAGAGAAGGTAGAAAAAGGCAAAGAAAAGGAAGTTTAGATTGAAATACAAGTTGCTCTTGAAGAAGAAGAAATTCAAGAAGATGCTCCTGAAAGAATTCCAAAGACTCCCAAGTATGTGCAAAGAGATCATTCTGAAGATCAAAATTGGTGATAAAAAGAAAGGTGTATTGACAAGAAGGAGAGATGTAGAAGAATAAATAAATCTCTATTTACTTTCAAAGGGAACCTAAGATAGTAAATTGAGCTTGCAATAATGAACATTGGGTCAAGGCAATGGAAGAAGAATTAATGCAGAATGAGAAGAACAAGACTTGGGAAATTGTCCCTAGACTTGCAAGAAAGAATGTGATTGGAACAAAGTGGGTTTTCCAGAACAAACTGAATGAGGTTGGAGAAGTTGTGAGAAACAAAGCAAGGCTTGTGTGTAAAGGCTACTCACAAGTGGAAGGGATAGACTATGAGGAGACTTTTGCTCTGGTGGCTAGATTGGAAGCAATCAGACTATTTTTGGCTTTTGCTGCACATAAAGATTTCAAGGTGTATCAAATGGATGTGAAATCTGGCTTTCTGAATGGTGAGATAGAAGAAGAGGTATACATAGAGCAACTAGATGGATTTCAGTTATCAAACCAACCAGATATGGTGTGCAAGTTGAAGAAGGATCTGTATGGATTGAAGCAAGCTCCCAGAGCTTGGTATGCAAGAATGGATAAGTATATACTGCAACATAGTTTTAGTAAAGGGTCCGCAGATAGCAATTTGTATATCAAGGCAAGCAAAGATCAAATCCTTATTGTTGAAGTCTATGTAGATGATATTATATTTGGTGGAAATGAAGGAATGTGTAAGAATTTTGCAGATGAGATGCAGAAGGAGTTTAAGATGTCTATGTGTGGTGAGATGAATTTCTTCCTTGGATTGCAAATCAATCAGATAGACAAAGGTATCTTCATTTCTCAATCAAAGTATCTCAGAGAGTTATTAAAGAAGTTTTGAATGGAAGACTCTAAACCGGTGAGCACTCCTATGACTACTGGATGTAAGCGAAGTAAAAATGATGAATCTCCTAAGCCTGATAAGAGCAAGTACATATCAATGATTGGTGGATTAATTTATCTGACTGCTACCAGACCTGATATCATGCATGCAGTTTGTCTTGTGACCAAATTTCAATCAGATCCTAGAGAATCACATATTATGGCTATGAAGAGGATATTTAGGTACTTGAAAGGCACTCTAGATTATGGCTTGTGGCATCCAAAGAATAATGATTTCTCCCTAAGTGCCTATACAGATGCAGATTGGGCCGGTTGTGTTGATGAAAGGAAAAGCACAAGTGGAGGTGTATTCTTCCTTGGAGATAGGGTAGTGTCCTAGCATAGCAAGAAACAAGAATCAATCTTCTTATCTACTGTAGAGGTAGAATGTATTGCTGCAGTAACATGTTGTACTCAGGTGTTGTGGATGAAACAAACCTTGAAGGATATCAAAGTTGAGTATGAGGAGACAATCCCTATTCTTTGTGATAACACAAGTGCCATAAACATTTCAAAGAATCTAGTGATGCATTCAAAGATAAAACACATTTCAATCAAGTATCACTTTTTGAGAGAGAAAGTTGCAGAGAATGTTGTGAAGCTTGAGTACGTGCCTACAAAGGACCAAGTTGCTGATAAATTCACTAAAGCCATTCCAAAGGACACATTTGAGTATATCCAGGAAAGGTTAGGGGTTATTGCCCATTCTTCATTGAACTAGGTGCATAAGGAGATGCATCAGTCCAATGTACTTCAAAGAATATTTCTTTTTGGACTGATTTAGGAGGCTACCCTTCAGGGGGAGTAAAGAGTGATCTGAGTTGATTATTATAGTCTAGGGGAGTGAAAGAATAATTCTAGTTGATCAGAGTAGAAGCATGCAAGTATGTGCAGTAGAAGAAATATGATGTCCTTTTCCATTGATGTCAAAGGGGTAGAGAAATCATGTGAAAAACTCAGGGGGAGAAAGTGTTTTAGATGTGTAAAGAGAAAGGGAGAGATGGTGATGAATGTAGATTCTTGTCTTGATGGTTTTTCACATCATATGTTGCCATCAATGACAAAGGGGGAGATTGTTGTAAGTATGTGCTAACCGGTGTTGTCATTGATGTCAACATATTTGTGTTGTCATTGGTGTCAACTATGCTCTTGTTTTGATGCTTGTTTGTGATGAGTCAGTTGCTTTGTATTGTCTTATATAAGTGTTGAAGATGATGAGAAGATATTCTTGATAATGAGTTTCCAAGTGCTTTTGAGAAAATTTGCTCTCTAAGTGGAAACAGTGTGTTGCAAAGTATCTTGGCTTGCAGAATAACTGTCTGTGTTTTGCTCCGCATTTCCTCAGTATTGAAGACCAGAGTATGAGATTTGGATATGTTTTAGAGAATTGTTTGAAGATGTTAAATCTAGAATTTGGTGGTCCAGATCATTGTGCAGCAAAAGTTCAATTCACCAGTTTGAAGACTGTGCTTGACAGAGTTTGCAATGTGACAGGGAGGAAGTATTTTGCTTCACATTCCTCCGTGTAGTATGTTCTTTGGCCTTGCAGTTTTGGACCTAATATTACAAGGTCCTTAGCTTTCTTTATTCCAAAGGTTTTATGATTTGGTGCTCCAAAAAGCAAGTTTTTGATTAGCAGAGTTTGACAATGTCTGATTGAGAGCAGTCTGTGATCCATCTTTAAGAAAAGTAAGTTGAGATCTGTTGTGGTTGGATTTGCTGGTTTCCAAATAATTCTATGGTGTTCATAGATGTCCCCTGAATGCATTGAAGGTGTGTGTCAGATCCGCAAGCTGTAATGAAGCTCTTGGAAGCACGTGACTTAGTGATTCTTGATGGTGTATACTTGTTCTGGCTGACTTGGTTAGTCACACTTGTTGCGTAGGTAATTCATGGATTTTAGAAGCATGTACAAGCATGTGAAGATGTATTTGGGTCCAAGCTAAGTCATGATGTATTCATCCTTCATTCTTTTCCTACGCAAGTTTGTTTAGGTTCAGTCCTATTTTAAAATTATGTATGTATGCCGACCTTGGAGAAAGTTCCAATGGTTGTAGATTGTAATGCTGACCTTGATGTACATTCCAAGGTTGATGATAGGTATAAATACATGTAATGAAGTCCTAATTGTAGCAAATGTGTAAGAGGATTCAAAGCTAAGATGTGTGTGTTGTAAAGGTAGAACAAGAGAGATACATTATGTTTCAATGGAACTGAACTCAAGCATGTTGTAGATGCTACTATATCAGTTCACCCATTGGCAGTGAGCCACCCACTGTTAGTGAACCACCCATCGGCAGTGAGCCACCCTTTTGGCAGTGAGCCTTTCTTGTAGTGAGCCCTCTTGGTAGTGAGCCTCTTTGATATTCGGTATTGTTACTACATTATATTGTGAGCTAACACTCACTGTGGTTTTTTCCTTTCTAAGGTTTTTCCACGTAAAAATCTGGTGTTCATGTGTGAATGGTGTTGATGTGCTTAAGTTTTGTTTTTTCTTTTCATGTTTGTTCTTCATATCAGATTAAGTGTTTAAATCAAGTTAATGTGATTGTGAAATTGATCAATTAAGGTTAAAGTTTTGATACAACTAATTCACCCCCCTCTTAGTTGTGTTGTACCTTCAACAATTATTTCTTTCTTCCTTCACTGCAACCTTTACCATCTCTCTCCTTCCATCAAAGCTTCCCTCAATCGGCGAAATGTTGTTGGTAAAACCTCCATCAACAAACTTGGGGGTTCGTGAATGTCCAACTTCATCAACAAGTACTTGGCCTTTCTTTCTTTACATAGAAAATTTTTCCTCCACCTTCGCCACTTTTTCCGCCTTATCGGAAAATCAACAAAACTATGAACACATGAACTCAATAGGTGAAATAAGCAGTTGACAACTTTGTCGATTCACTGAAAAACACTTTAACTTGAACAATTTTGCCAAAGAAGACATCAACATTCTTTTAATATTCTCTTTTTTTCCTCTTTGTCAGTAAAAATTGGCAAATCGGCAAAATCACATACCTGTGAACCTAGTCGGCAAGTTTGGTAGTTCACGATTTTGCCGATTCACCGACAAAGGCCTTAAATGAACCGATCTTTTATAAGGGAAGAAAACATAAGGAACAAGGGGAACTTTACTTAGCATTTTTCTTGAAGGAAACCCATGGAACATATCTCAAATCGGTTATAAATAATGGGTTTTAAATTGCAAAGGCAAAAGTAGGAAATTGATGGATTTAGGGCAAAATAATGCATGTTTGGGAACTAGTTTTTCAAGTGCTAACAAAACCAAGGATAGGGACAAACACTTTCATCCAAGATTATATAGAAAATTTAGATAGGGACAAACACATAAATATCCAACATTGAAGTTATGAACAAGGACACACACATTTGTTCACAATAATTATGATTGGGGACAAACATATCCAATCATAATCACCCAACAAATGTGATTGGGGACAAACACATCTAATTTCAAACAACTAATAATTTTTATTGTGGACAAACACATCCAATCACAAATACAAACAACATAAAAGTTTGAGGAGTAATTCCTCATTGTTGTGTACAACCATCATTATAGATAACTACCACTTTGATCACAAATAATATGAGACAGTAACCATTGCCACATGGGAACTGATCTTAGCTTTAGTCATTTTAACACAAATTGATTTTCCACTGATATAATTTTATGGCCCCATTGCTAGTGACCAATGAGAGGATGTTGCTTTTCCTCCAACCTCTTATGTCTTTATCCTCTAGTAGGTTTTCTACTTAGAAATTTTGGATTTGAAGCTTAGTTTTATAATTCCCCCACTCAAGATGGATGTCACATACAAGTGATAGTGCGTCCAATTACAATTGAGGCAATTTTATTTTTTGACACTTTTGGATTTAGATATACACACTTTTTTGATGACATGACAATTAATGACTCATGAAAATGGACCCTATTCTAAACAAAATGATACAACTTGACTTTGACTTGCTTTGACAACATACAATATTTTTATTCGACTTCTAGACTATGACAAAAAATATCTCTATAAGAACTAATAAGATATTTTGAGACATTAAACTGACAACAAACTAGACAATAAATTATAATAATAACCTACCACTGTGAAACTATTAAAACTTAACTTTAATTTCTAATATAGTTACAATCTATAATTACAAATTAAATTAATTAAAAAATAACTTGACACCAACAAAATCCAACGATCCTTTTATGAGATTTGATTCTTCAACAAAGAACTTTGGCAACCAATCACGTACCATCTGTCTCATTGATCTCATATATGAGCCAAAAAAAATTGTATCCATAAACCATCCAAACTGGAAATCTTGGGCTCTCTATGTAGTGGTTATGTCCTCTGAAGAATTGGAAGTGGGTTCATACCACATCACATCAAAAATTTTAACCAAGAGTAAAAATATATTGAGAAAATTTTATTTGGAGTAGATGGATGGAAGATTGCGTCACAATTATAAAGCCATGTTGCTAAGCCAACAAGATAAAATCCTCCAAATAATATTCTCTTTTTTAAAATAATACCTCTGTGAAAGTATTCTACCACCTTTTCTTGCCATAATTTATGGAATTTGACTTTGATGGGGATAGAATTATGTATCAAACAACCCCACAATTGAGAGTACAAATGTAACTAGTACATACTTGGCTGCTAATTTCTTTGTTTATTCATACTTCCTTTGTGGGGGTCTTTCTACAAGGATGTCAAGAGGTTCGATGGGAGTTGAATAAGATTCCTACACAGAAGACTTAGCTGCAACATGATATTTCACAATTGTAGGTCTACCATAGAAAAGCCCTTTAAATTTTGATTTCATGATGAACGAGTGATAAATAAAAGCACCAACATCAAGTGCATCCCATGAAGATGAAGTGTTACCACTTACAAGATTGAACATGTCACTAGGCCAACTATCATCATTAAGACTAGTGTCATAAGTTGTAGTGGATCCTCAATTGTAGAGATTGATGGTGAGTGTATCTCACTCAGAATGAGAGGAAGCTTTAGACAAATAGGCCTTATTGTGAACCACAATGAATGGTATCTTTGTTGAGAAAGTCATACACAATAGGCTAAATACAACATTGACTAATAAGAACTTTAGTATAAAAAGAATAATCACATAGGCTCACATTCACAAGTTCAGAGGCAATTTCCACATAACTAGGTGGGAGGCTAACCTCACCAGCCCTAGATCGTTTTTGGTGCAGGAGCACCAAGGTGTCTAGTTTTTATTTGATCTTCTTGTAATTGTTATGAGTCAATAAGGTCTTAGAGACCATCTTCTTAAGGCTTGTAGCCATGTTTGTAATAGGACTTAGTCCAAATGTCTAAATGAATCTAGTTGTAGTCCTAGTTAGGACAGTCTTGTAGTTATAGGTAGTTTGAAAAAGTCATTTAAATAGGTTAGTCATTAAATTCTCATGTTTTTAAGCCTTTTAAGGCATGTCTTGGGTTAGGAAGAATGCCTACACCTTGTCAAATATTAAACCACATACTAAAAGCATTATTAAACATAAAAATCACCGATGAAGTCCAAGATTGGACAGTTTCTAATAAAACAGTCTTTAGAACAGCAGTTATAAAACAAGAAGGCACGGTGGTCTTGGGCAGTTTTTTTTGGACTCCCACTCGATGCATGTAGTGTGGAGGCTTGTAATATCTCTACCAAGCATTATTGTAGAAAAAAACATGGAATAGATTGGAGAAATAATAACAAAAGAGGTTGTTTTTTTTGTTTTTTACTGTTTTTTCTGTTTTCCTTGTTGTTTTTCTGAGTTTTCCGTACCTGTACGGAACAGTCATGGCCACAATGTATGTTGTATGTGCAGGGGCATGAGATGACTCCCAAATGCATTTGGTTTGGTTCCTTAATAGCAAATAACATGGAAGTTATTCACATTTTCCTTAGACTGTTTTAGAGTAGCTGATTTCTGAATTCTCCTTACAACAGTTCGTACAATGTTGGGGTACGGCTTTGTTTTGATCCATTTGCATATTAGATGGGAAGGAGGAGGTGTTAGCTTGAGTTTGAGCATGGTTTGACACCTTGGTAGTATACTAGGTGAAAGATATCATCTGTCTATCACAAACTGATATTTTAGAAATTGCTGTCCCATTCACTAATACACTGTTTTCTGCAAGAAACCATACTTGTACGGCCTGTAGGTGAGTGAATGTTGTCATGTGTGTTTAGGTTGGAGAGTTACCTATCCATTACAAGTGGTTTGAGCCTTTGACACCTTCATACACCTCTACAGTTCTCCTTTGTCTGAAAGAGGTTTGAAAAAAAACCTAGTTTAGGATTTTGTTGACTACCAATGGATTTCTGCCATTTCATTGAGTTCTGTCTGCCCTACTAAATGGAATGGATTGTATGTTAATGAGGGAAATGTCCTATGAGGAGTATGGAGGCAGGAGGATAGTATGGACTAATATTTGACAAATAAATGACCCTAAGGTAGTTTTGTGTTGAAATCTGGAGTAAAGGACAGCAACAAGTTATGTGTTGGCCACTGTCTAAGGAAGTAGAGTTACTTTGAAATACCAAACATCAACACTGATGCAAGTTACCTCTGGATCCAGAAATGATCCTTTGACAAGGAATAAGGAGGTAGCCACTACAAGAAGGTGATAGGCCTCTTGATGATAGGCACTGTAAAGAAGGCTTGTAGACAGCCACTATCAAGAAGGTAAGAGATTAGTTTGTCATGTTGTTGCTTTGCCAGTGTAGGCAGTAGATGTGAATGCATGTTATAGATGTGCTATGAGGATGAGTTTGTGAGGGAGATCAGTCCAAGGAGGCTTGAGTGACTATCTTAATGTCAACCAAGTTATGACAGTCTATGAATATTGATGTTCTACTGTCCATGATGCTCTGCATCATTTGTGGTATCAGAGCTAGCTAGTAGATCCTTGAAGGTGTTGTGGATCTTGTGAAGAAGATAAGTTTGTGAGAGTTTGTAAAGATGCCTCCAAAGAACCAGATGGCAAGAGAGAATGCTGAGTTGAGAGAAGCCTTAGAGGCAAGAGAGAAAGAGTTGAGGGACAGAAGAGAACATGATGCTGCCAGAGACAGAGAGCTGAGGCAAGTAAGAAGAGAAAATGCAACAATCTTGGCAAGATTGGAAGCATTAGAGAAGAATCCAAGAAAGGTTGAACAAAGTGAGTCAGAAGGAGATGAGGATGCAGATGAGAATCCTCCTGAGGATGAGTTAGATGCTGAAGAGAAGAAGTTTGTAAGATTGTTGAAGGCAGTCCAAGGAAGTGGAACTAAGGCAAACATAGAGCTACCTATCTATCAGGGGAAGATGGATAGTGAAGAAGTGTTAGGGTGGATAGTGTTGGTACTCATTTTGACCTGGAGGTTGATTTTTCATGTTTAGGGGGTTTCTTCATTTGAACCCTATATCTTCTTGCCCATTTTCCTAAGTGTTGGACCTCCTCAGCATTTTTCAGCTGCAGCATCATATTTTCTTAAGGAGAGAAGATCATCATCATCATGATATTCTAAGGGAGGGGGTCATCATCATTATCATTTTCTATTGACCGGATGTTTCATCAAGGTCATCATGTTTCAATATCGGGTGATGTTTGGATATCATCCCGATCCTGCAGTGAAGCTACAGTGCAGCATGATATTTGCACGTCAGGATGATATTCCCAAATATCTGGTTAATTTTCTGAATATCATCCTGATTCCGATATGGGAGTGACGTCATCAAGGTCTGGAGGGTCACATTGCTAACACTAAGTCATTTTATGGAGATCCCCCGATGTTGCGAATATGACAATGACATCATCCTGAAATGTATAAGGGCGGCGAACATGCTTCTGCTACAGTACGATGTACAAGTGGTCTTGTATATCGAGCTACATACAAAGCCGCCAACATGCATTTCAAACATACAAAGAAAAGATACATAGCGGGTATATTCTTGGGAATATTCCCGCTTTGTATATCGGGTCATGCACAAGCGAAATGTACAAAGGAGGTGCGCATATACAATTGCTACAGTGGCGAGCGGAAGATACATTCATCGAATATTCTGTTGAAGATGCTGCAGTTGTATATTGAAGGTTTGTATATTCGCGGATATGCAAAGGAACAAAATATACAATGGCCGATATACAAGTGATGGGGCCCTCCAGTTGTATATACATGCAAAGGTATATAGGTCAAGATACAAGCCGGACCCGAATATGCTTCCAATATGCTTCATAAAGGTTTGGGGTCCGCCTTGTATATCAAACAGTTGTATATGCATAGGTGTAGGATTTCTCAGTTGGGCCGACAGAGATGTTTGGCTGATGGAACTGTATCGGCGTAACATGTGATGTCGGCGAATGAGATTGTTGTTGCATGGCGACTGTGCCGGGGCATGGGCGAGTTGTTGCACAGTCAGGTACCAGATTTTTGACATGAAGACCCCAGATAGTGGCGCATGGCTCGAGGCTCCTCTTTGTCTGCTGCATTTACATTTTCTGAGCGCCATTCCTTCTGAGGGCTGTACCTGGCAAAATTTTGTCATAGCCATGTAATTAATTGCTGTAGTACACTTTCTGGCTGTTGTAAGTAGGAAGTGTTACTCATTTTTACGTTGTTGAAAGTTGAACATTTTGGCTCTGTGACACAATACAGTTCGTTTTGGTTGCTCTGTACAGCTAAACCTGTGAGTTTATGTATCTCTTGTTGTACGTTTTGGCATGAATCCACTGATTTCATGGTTAATCTTGTATGAATAATGCTATGTTTGCATGTGTTTTGTTAATTCTCTCTCCAGTATTGCATGTATCTTTCTTCTGAGTCTGGATATTTAAGCAATATTTGAGACTCTAGAACATAGAATTCCTATGTTGAATGTCTGATCTTTTAACTTCTGCTCAAGGGTTAGATTAAACTATTTTCAGGTTGAACATTGGGAAGGGTATACTGCAGTAGGGATGCCATAAGTAGAGATAACTTAACACTCTGTATTGGGAGATATTTGTAAGGCAGGTATCATATATATCCCCCTGAAATCCAGTTTTAGCTGTTCATGCTGACATTCACAGGTGTATGTCTACTGACTCCAGGCCCTGGATAGGCACCAATCTTGCTTTGTGTCTGTGTTACAACCATGTCCAGCTTTGCATCCAAACTTAAAATCATAATTAAACTCTAAAAAAACCATTAGGACATTAGAATTATATTTAGGATCCTCAGTCCTCTGTCTACAATTGCAAATAGGCCCAAAGCTAGCCCCTTTGCTCTTATCTTTCAGTTTTGGTCTACTTACAGGAGGACTTATCTGCTTTCTGACAGCATCCCAATCCTTGTATGAGTATCTCATGGATGTTGAGTAGGGAATACCCCCCTAGGTCTTGTAGAGCCTGAAGAAGAAGAGGAGATAAAATATAGAGTCTATCTCCTACACTGTTGGCCCCTGGCCCAGAGATCCTGTTGATCACTGATGGCTACCTTGTAGGGAAATCTGGGAATAAGCATCCAGTCTGGGAAAAAACCAACAGAAATTGGCGACTCTGCTGGGGACTGAGAAGTAAAAGTACTATCTAATTATCTCCAGTAATATATCTGTGACCCATCCGAGTCACCAACAGAAATTGGCGACTCTACTGGGGATTGAGAAGTAAAAGTACTATCTAATCATCTCCAGTAATATATCTATGACCCATCCGAGTCACCAACAGAAATTGGCGACTCTACTGGGGAATTGTGAAAGAACCCTGATTTACAAAAAAGAAAACAGTTCCTAGTAATAGGTGGCGACTCCGAAGTAATCTCCCAACCGGTCAAAGTAAAATTTATATGCAGGGGAGAAGATCCCAACAAAATCCTTTATTTAAAGAGTTACCAGTAACAAGAAGAATGATGTACAGAAGAAAGGGAGCTGTCTCAGTCAGTCATGAGGGTTCCCCTAGAAAAAATGATGATATGCAAGACAATCCAAGGTTTTCAGACAAGACAGTACCTTATTTTTCAAACAATGAGGCTGAAATCCAGAGTGTGTATGAAAGACAGCAGGGTAATGGTTTGAGAATAAGGTCAGAAGTGTTCCAAGAACGCCCATTTCTAGACCCTAGTGACAGATTTGAAGAGGCAGAGTCTTTGAGGGATGATGAAGATGATGACCAGAATGGTATGAGACCATCTACCTCCATGCCTAAGGAAGAACAGTTAGCTGAAGAAATCAGAAATCTGAGAGCAGAATTAGAGTATCTGCAAGCCATGAAAATTAGAGATGACATGAGGCAGAAAGTGCAAGCTTTAAGGACTGCCCAGAATAATTCAATTCCTACCCTTGAGAATGCAAATGTGCAGAGACATCAACAGAGAAATGAAGTGCAACATCAGCATAATGATGAGAGACAAAATGTGAATGATGCTAGGATACCACTGAACAATGTAAGAAACCAGAATGCAAATAGAAATATTAATGTTAATCAGTTAAACAGACAGCCAATGCAGCTAGATAGATTCAGACAACTGGTATTTGATGGTATTCCTGGGTATCCTAACCCCATTGATAAGCATTTGAGGCTGCAAGTGCCTAAATTTTTAGGAAACAACACTGTGTCAGGAGAAGATCATCTAAAAGCCTTTCAAAATGTCATGGATAACTTTGAGGTTCAACATGAGGATGTTTTCATGAAGTCATTCATGCAATCCTTAATAGATGAGGCAAGAGAATGGTACAAGAATCTGCCTAATCGGAGTATTTCATCATGGGATGATTTTAAAAGGATGTTCAAGGAGCAATATGGTGACAAAAATGACCCTAGCTTTTTTGTAAATGAGTTCACCAGTATCACTAAAGGGTCAAATGAGCAGGTTGCAGATTTTAATTCAAGATTTACTAAAGTGTTAAACAAATTGCCACATCACATGAGGCCAAATGAACCAATGTGCATAATATTGTATATCAATGCCTTTGATGCAAAAACTGCATATGGATTAAGAGATAAAGGTCCTGCTACTCTTAGGGATGCTTTCAGAATTGCAGTGAATATTGAAAACAACAGGAAAGCATCGGGCAAGACAAATAGAAGGGATGATATAAAAATTCTGCAGAATCCAAACAAGCCTCAGAACACTCAAGGTAATACATCTGCCCCTGAAGATAAGATAGACAAATTGGCAAATGTTGTTAAGGACCTAAGCTATAGATTAGCTAGAAGTGAAAAAGGGATAGGTCCTGATAGGCAAGTCTATCAAAGGCAGGAAAAGAGGCCATCATTGCATGATATGCCTTATAATACCAATTGGCATGATGGTAAACCTATATTCCCACGTAACAACACAAATCAAAAAGCTCAACATGTCAAAGAAACTCCTGATCCTCTAAAGAAAGCTATAAATATTGTTGATGATACTCCATGGTGTATAATTTGTCAGATGCCACATTCACAGTCACAGTGTATGATTGCTCAGTCCTTGTGTGATAATACTACATCTTGTAATGAATGCAATGAGCCACATTATGTGCAAGATGATGATGTAAATATGATGTCCATAAGCAATGGATACACTCTTTATGATGCTGATGAGAGTACAAATGATGGAACTCAGGGCTGCCAACAGTTCCCATATGATGAAGATGATGAAGTTAACTATGCCTATGCTCAGAACTCACACAATTTTCTGAGTAACTTACAACGACCTTCTGATGAGGAAATTAGGGCCTTCACAGCTGCAGCAGTTGCTCAAGTCAAGAGCAACTACAATCTCAGGGGTAAAAATCAGGTAAGCAGCCCACATCAGCCAAAAGATGTTACTACAGGTCAGCCAGTGCATGGTCATAAAGGAATTGAATCACAAAAAAGGCAGTGGGGTAATAATAAACAGAATTTTAGACATAGAACAGGTCATGAATCTCAAGGACCAGAAATTAGAATCCCTCAGGCTGAAGATCAAAGTAAAGGTTCCCAAGACAAGAATGATGATCAGGGAACTATGAAAGTAAGAGCTAAATCAGTTCAGGATAAAAACAAGATTGTGGAGCAAGCTACAACTGTTATACAAAATTATGCTCCATTTGATATAGCTCAGGTCCTCTCCCAGGTAAAAGTCTCTGTTCCACTTATGGAACTCATGAAAGTGGAAGAAATCAAGAATAGGACAGCATCCCTAATTTCAGGGGTACCCTTTCAAGCTAAACAAAATGTTCAGATCTAGGGTGAGAAACATGTCATGTGTAATGAAGAAGATGAGGCTCCTGAAGTCTATTTAGGAGTGACTATGACAAAGTGTCCTTCACAAGTGGAACCATTTTATGTTTCCCTGGTTATAAATGGAAAAATAATCAGAAATTGTATGCTTGACTCTGGAGCATCTACAAATGTCATGCCTTTGGCCATCATGCAACAAGCTGGACTGAAAATTGACAAGGCATGTGGAAAATGTTATGCTATGGATGCCAGAGAGGTACCGGTTATTGGAATCATGAAGGATGTAGATTTCAAACTAGCAGCATTTCCTGAAAAGAGATATAAAATGAATATAACAGTGGTTGACATCAAGCCACAGTATGGTATGTTGTTGTCAAGAAGATGGGCAGCACTAATTGGTGGAAGTATGCAGCTGGACCTGTCATATGCCATGATTCCAATGAATGGCAGGGATGTTAAGCTAATCAGAGAACAAAGATCATCAGAGACAGTGGAAGACCAAGAAGCAGAGGAACATATATGCTTTGTAAACACTGACTGTGATAACTTCAAGGTTGTCTCAGATGATAGAGAAGATAAAAAGAAAAATGTCTGCAGTAAAGAGTTGGACCAGCAAGGTTTATGGACCATGTATTTTGATGGAGCTTGTGCAAAAGAAGGCTCTGGAGCTGGAGTTGTTTTCCTGTCTCCAACTGGTAAGCTCCTCAAATTCTCTTTCTTGCTAAGGTTTGTTTGCACAAACAACATTGCAGAATATGAGGCTTTGATTTTAGGCCTAAATATAGCTCTCAAACATGGAATCAAAATGCTAAGAGCATTTGGGGATTCTGAGCTGATTGTATCCCAAATTAGAGATAGGTATGCTTTGAAAAATAAAAGGTTGAAACAATACAAGCGTGCTGTTTGGGATACCATTGAACTATTTGATGCATTTTCAATAGACTGGGTAGAGAGGTCAAAGAATGTTATGGCTGATTTCTTAGCCAATGTTGCAATAAGGCCAGATGACATCACTCTGTCAGATGTTACAAATGTAGAAGTTAAAATTAGGCCTGCAGTACCAGAAAATGTATGCAGTTGGCAAGTGTTTAATGATGATAGGGACTTGTTAAAATTTTTGCACTGCATAGATGAATATGAGAATCAAGAAATTGATTTCCAAGCTTTTGTAGAGACTACAGATGGAAAAGAAACTCTTGTGGGAAAAGAGATAATTCAATTGAAGACTAATAAAATCCCCAGAGGATTAGTAGCTTTGGAAAGAGCTTTTGACAGTAGAGATAAATTGGTCACAAGGACATCTCCCACAAATAAGGAAGATTTAGAAGAGATAAATTTGGGGACATCTCAGGCCCCTCAGAAGGTATACATTGGTAAACAGCTCAAACCACACATTAGGAGTATGCTGATTGCATTACTGAAAAAGTATAAACATGTTTTTGCTTGGTCATATGAGGACCTAAAAGCCTATAGGGAAGATTTATTCCAGCATGAGATCCCATTGAAGCCTGGAGCTAAGCCATTTAGACAAAGGCAAAGACCTATTAATCCTACCTTAGCTCCAAAGATGCAAGAAGAACTCAAAAGGCTGAGGGAAGCTGGAATAATTGTGCCAATCAGACATTCAACTTGGGTGTCTAACCTTGTCCCAGTCAGAAAAAAGAATGGTGATATTAGGCTTTGTGTTGACTTCAGGAACTTGAATGTATCCTCTTTAAAGGATAACTATCCACTGCCTAATATGGAAGCTATGTTGCAGAGAGTGACTGGTTGTGAACTCTTATCCATGATGGATGGATTTTCAGGTTATAATCAGGTGAAGGTAAAGGAATCAGAACAGTATAAGACTGCCTTCACCACTCCATGGGGAACTTATGTGTATGTTAAAATGCCCTTCGGACTAACAAATGCAGGTGCTACATTTCAAAGAGCGATGGATGTTGCTTTTGCAGGGTTGATTGATTCAATCCTGGATGTTTATCAGGATGACTTGACTGCTTACTCAAAGAAAGAAGAGTAGCATTGTTTGCATCTGGAGCAGATTTTCATAAGAGCACTAGAGTATGGTATTTCTTTAAATCCAAAGAAGTGTGCCTTTGGGGTAGTTGAAGGAAAGCTCCTGGGACATATTGTTACCAAGGATGGAGTTAGGATAGATCCAGAGAGAGTGGCTGCTATTGACAGAATTCAAATGCCAAAAACTGTAAAAGGAGTTCAGTCCTTCTTTGGACAGATAAATTTTGTTAGGAGATTTGTTCCCAACTTTGCAGAAACCACAAGGAACATTTCCAAGATGATGAAGAAGGATGCAACTGTCCACTGGGAAAGTGAAGCAATAGAATCATTTCAGAGTATCAAAGAGGCAATCAAGATGGCCCCTGTTCTTAAATCTCTTGATTTTTCTAGGCCATTCCAAGTATTTTCATTTGCTTCCTTTCATACTGTTGCTGCATGTTTGCTACAGAAAAATGAAGATGGTTTTGAACAGCCCATCGCTTTCTTCAGTATGTCCTTGCAGGCCTCTGAGTTGAAGTATGATATTATGGAAAAACAGGCATATGCACTAGTCAGAGCCATCAAAAGTTTCAGACCATACTTGGTAGGATCATATATAATTGCATATGTACCCCATGCAGCAGTCAAAGACATATTCACTCAGCAGGAGGTGACTGGAAGAAGGTGCAGATGGATAAACAAACTGCAAGAGTTCAACATAGACATACAAATTACCAAGTTGGTAAGAGGACAAGGATTAGCCAAGATGATGGCACAGTCAAACTTGGAAGCATGCCAAGTTAATGCAGTCCAAAATGAGAGTGTAAATGTATCAGGATCTGAATGGTACAAGGATATTATCTACTACTTGCAAAATCTGAATTGTCCTTCCCATTTCAGTGACAGTCAAAAGAGGACTTTAAAGCTACATGCAATCAGGTATGTTATTGTTCAAGGTGAGCTATACTGGAAGAACCCTGATGGTGTGCTACTGAGATGTGTGGATGAGGATATGGCTAACAATGTTTTGATTGATATGCATAAAGGATTGTGTGGTGGACATTATACTGCCCAAACAACAGCTCATAAAATTCTTAGAGCAGGATATTGGTGGCCCACTCTCTTTTCAGATGCACAAAGGTTAGTGAGGAAGTGTGACCCTTGCCAAAGATTTTCAGGAAAGTTGAAATATGATGGTGCTTTACCCCTCAGGACTGTAACTGTGGATGCTCCATTTCAGCAATGGGGAATTGACTTCATAGGGGAAATTGCAGACAAATCAAGCGGGGGACACAGTTGGATTTTGGTGGCAACTGATTACTTTACCAAATGGGTTGAGGCCATTCCAACTAAGAGAGCTACAAGTAAGGTGGTGACAGATTTCATGCTAGAAAATATTATCATCAGGTTTGGAGTACCATTCAAGATAGTCACTGATAATGCTATGTGCTTCAGATTAGGTGAATTTGTTGATTTTTGCAACAGGTATGGGATAAATCTATCATATGCATCACCATATCACCCACAAGGGAATGGTCAAGCAGAATCAAGCAATAAAAGCATCATGAAAATTATCAAAAGGATATTGGACAAGAACAAGAGAGCTTGGGACTCAAAATTAAAGTTGGCAATATGGGCTGACAGAGTGACAGTGAAAAGGGCTATTGGAATGTCACCCTTTGAGCTAGTATATGGTGCATCAGCCAGATTGCCCATAAACAATCTCCTACCAGTTTATAGATTCATCCAGGAAAATGATAAGGAGATTGGAGACTCCACGACAGAAAGAGTGAACCAGCTGGTTGCACTGGATGAAAGCAGAAGGAAAGCATACCAGATCAATCTCAAGAGACAACAAGATGTGAAATATCTGTTTGATAGGAGAGCTACAAAAAGAAAATTTCAGGTCAACGATCTGGTGCTTGTATGGAATGCAAAAGATCAGGACAAGGGTAAACATGGTAAATTCGAACCCTTATGGATGGGCCCATATCAGATCTGCAGTACTCATGGGGAGGACTCTTATTTCCTCCAGGCCTTAGGTGGTGAATTTCTGGAATTGCCTATGCATGGCCAATTCCTTAAGTTCTATTTTGCATAGATGACTTGTCGCTGTGCACATTTGTAAAAACATGTATATAGTGTAAATGTCTTGTGCAGTTCGTGCTTTTTGGTTTTTTGCCTGGTCTGCCCGGAGATCTGGTTCTTGCTGTAGGTTTTCACCTGCACGTCCCCATTCGGAGTCAGTGTTGGTACTCATTTTGACCTGGAGGTTGATTTTTCATGTTTAGGGGGTTTCTTCATTTGAACCCTATATCTTCTTGCCCATTTTCCTAAGTGTTGGACCTCCTCAGCATTTTTCAGCTGCAGCATCATATTTTCTTAAGGAGAGAAGATCATCATCATCATGATATTCTAAGGGAGGGGGTCATCATCATTATCATTTTCTATTGACCGGATGTTTCATCAAGGTCATCATGTTTCAATATCGGGTGATGTTTGGATATCATCCTGATCCTGCAGTGAAGCTACAGTGCAGCATGATATTTGCACGTCAGGATGATATTCCCAAATATCTGGTTAATTTTCTGAATATCATCCTGATGCCGATATGGGAGTGACGTCATCAAGGTCTGGAGGGTCACATTGCTAACACTAAGTCATTTTATGGAGATCCCCCGATGTTGCGAATATGACAATGACGTCATCCTGAAACGTATAAGGGCGGCGAACATGCTTCTGCTACAGTACGATGTACAAGTGGTCTTGTATATCGAGCTACATACAAAGCCGCCAACATGCATTTCAAACATACAAAGAAAAGATACATAGCGGGTATATTCCTGGGAATATTCCTGCTTTGTATATCGGGTCATGCACAAGTGAAATGTACAAAGGAGGTGCGCATATACAATTGCTACAGTGGCGAGCGGAAGATACATTCATCGAATATTCTGTTGAAGATGCTGCAGTTGTATATTGAAGGTTTGTATATTCGCGGATATGCAAAGGAACAAAATATACAATGGCCGATATACAAGTGATGGGGCCCTCCAGTTGTATATACATGCAAAGGTATATAGGTCAAGATACAAGCTGGACCCGAATATGCTTCCAATCTACTTCATAAAGGTTTGGGGTCCGCCTTGTATATCAAACAGTTGTATATGCATAGGTGTAGGATTGCTCAGTTGGGCCGACAGAGATGTTTGGCTGATGGAACTGTATCGGCGTAACATGTGATGTCGGCGAATGAGATTGTTGTTCTACCGATGGTGTTGGTCTTGCCGACGGGGTTAAGTCATGTATTCATCGACAGGAGTGGGAGCTATCGGGTGAGCAGTCAGATGTTGGGCTGACAATGTAGTGTTTGGCCGATGAAGATTCATAGGCGTGTGTCTTACCGAAGAAAGTGGGGTTGACGTTTGGCATCGGTAAGACTACTATGATCGGCCAATGTGTTTTGTGGTCCGCCGATAGAAGGAAGTCACCCCGATGGGGAATGCCACCGGGATGACTTTGTGTTCAGTTTGGCCAACGGTGGAGTATGTAGGATTTGGTGATCAGCGAGACTTTTGAGATCGGGCTAGCAGTTGGAGGGCCCGCCGATGGGTAATGTTTGGCCGATGAGGTTTCATCGGCATGTGTTTGGCTGACGGAGGGATGAGGCCATAGTTCATCGGCATGAGTTGTTATATCGGCGAGGGAGTTTTGAGCTGGGCTGATGGTATATGTCACGGCGATGGGTTCTTGGCGAAGGGTTGTGTGTCAAGCGTGGCAAAACGCTCGACACCTATCATGTGTGCGACCATGTTTATAAACTACTGATGTGAACTCCTCACCATGCATGTGGGATTATTCCCCTGTGTATTTTCAAACTTTGAGCGATGCACTTTTGGCGGGAACTCCTGTTTGAAGTGTTGCGACAATTTCCAAGTGGTCGCGGGTGGTTGAGGCCCTTAATGGCGACTGTGCCGGGGCATGGGCGAGTTGTTGCACAGTCAGGTACCGGATTTTTGACATGAAGACCCCAGATAGTGGCGCATGGCTCGAGGCTCCTCTTTGTCTACTGCATTTACATTTTCTAAGCGCCATTCCTTCTGAGGGCTGTATCTGGCAAAATTTTGTCATAGCCATGTAATTAATTGTTGTAGTACACTTTCTGGCTGTTATAAGCAGGAAGTGTTACTCATTTTTACGTTGTTGAAAGTTGAACATTTTGGCTCTGTGACACAATACAGTTCGTTTTGGTTGCTATGTACAGCTAAACCTATGAGTTTATGTATCTCTTGTTGTATGTTTTGGCATGAATCCACTGATTTCATGGTTAATCTTGTATGAATAATGCTATGTTTGCATGTGTTTTGTTAATTCTGTCTCCAGTATTGCATGTATCTTTCTTCTGAGTCTGGATATTTAAGCAATATTTGAGACTCTAGAACATAGAATTCCTATGTTGAATGTCTGATCTTTTAACTTCTGCTCAAGGGGTAGATTAAACTATTTTCAGGTTGAACATTGGGAAGGGTATACTGCAGTAGGGATGCCATAAGTAGAGATAACTTAACACTCTGTATTGGGAGATATCTGTAAGGCAGGTATCATATATATCCCCCTGAAATCTAGTTTTAGCTGTTCATGCTGACATTCACAAGTGTATGTCTACTGACTCCAGGCCCTGGATAGGCACCAATCTTGCTTTGTGTCTGTGTTACAACCATGTCCAGCTTTGCATCCAAACTTAAAATCATAATCAAACTCTAAAACAACCATTAGGACATTAGAATTAGTTTTAGGATCCTCAGTCCTCTGTCTACAACTGCAAATAGGCCCAAAGCTAGCCCCTTTGCTCTTATCTTTTAGTTTTGGTCTACTTACAGGAGGACTTATCTACTTTCTGACAGCATCCCAATCCTTGTATGAGTATCTCATGGATGTTGAGTAGGGAATACCCCCCTAGGTCTTGCAGAGCTTGAAGAAGAAGAGGAGATAAAATATAGAGTCTATCTCCTACACTGTTGGCCCCTGGCCCAGAGATCCTGTTGATCACTGATGGCTACCTTGTAGGGAAATCTGGGAATAAGCATCCAGTCTGGGAAAAAACCAACAGATAGATGCCCTGGAAATTTTTTTTGAATATGAGGAGATGAATGATGAGAAAAAGATTAAGTTTGCAAAAACAAAACTGAGAGGAACAACACTTACCTGGTGGAGTAGTGTGCAGATAGAGAGAATGGCTAGAGGTGCATCAAAAATCACTTCTTGGAGTAGGATGAAGGATATGTTGAAGGATCAATTCCTTCCATCTGATTACTCTATTCAAACAAAGAGGATGAGGCAGAATCTGAAATAGAAGGACATGGATGTTCTGTCCTATACTGAGCAATTTCATAAGCTTAGTATTAGAGGTGGGCTGGAAGATGAAGAAGAGAAAGTGGCAAGGTACCTTAACGGGCTTAGGTATAACTTGCAGGATGAGATTGGGTTAGCAGTACCAAAAACACTTGGAGAGTATTTTCAGTTAGCCATCAGGGCTGAAGAGAGAGTGAAGAGGAAACAAGAAAGGCAAGGAGGTTATGGAAGAGGAAATAGAGGTAGGGGCAAACCTACTAATGAAGTTCAAAACAGCAATGAGAAGGGTAAGGAGTTGTCTACAGAATAGAGAGGTGGACATAGAGGTGGAGGTAGATTTGGATTAGGAAGAGGAGTGTTCACAGGCAGATGTTATCACTGCAATGAGGTGGGACACACATCTTTCAACTGTCCTAAGAAGGATGGTGTTGACAAGAGAAAGGATACAAGAGTTCACTTGGCACAAGAGGAGAAGAAGCTAGAAGAACCAGAGATGTCGTCAGCCTCTCCTATGATGGATGGAGAGATGCTCATGGTGGAAAGAGGTAAGATGCAGCAACCACCACAGGCATCTATTTTCAGAACTAATTGTTTGAGCCATGGCAAGATATGCAAATTGATTGTAGATTCATGTTCTCATGATAACTTAGTTTCTTGGGAAATGGTGAATAAGTTGGGGTTGAAGACTTTTGATCATCCCAGTCCTTACCATGTCACTTGGGTGAGTCAGGAGCAGCAGGTAATGGTCACTAAGAAGGCTTATGTTGATTTCACAATTGGTCCATATCAGGACTCTGTTTTATGTGATGTTATTCCTATGACATGTGGGCATGTAATTTTGGGCAGACCATGGCAATATTCGAGAAGGACAATTCATGATGGGTATACTAATACCTATGTAGTGCACAAAGATGGTAAGAAATTCAAATTGATTCCTTTACCTTGTGAGGAGAAGAAGGAATAGGTTACAATTTTCTTTGGAGAGAAATTGAAGTTGAATGCGTAGGTTCAGGGTGATTGCACACAGCAGACACAGATGCAACACAAGAAGGTGGATGACAGTCCTAGAGAGCAGCAGGCTTGGGACTTGAGTTATGTTAAGGTAGGGGACATTGAGTGTTCTATAAGGAGCCAGAAGAAGGAAAACAAACAACAGAGAATCCAAGGAGGAATGAATCAGAACCTCCAATTGAGAAGACCTAAAGCATTGCAGCAGCAAGGTCCTAGGCAAGGACACCACAACAAGTTTTATGGTTCTAACACTGTTTATAGGAGCCATGCAAGTTGGGGAGAAAGATAACTTTGGGAGAGTTCATGTTTCCTAGTTAGAGGAACTTTCCAACACAGTTGATGAACATTCGGAGCAGATCCCCTAACTCTTGGGACAAGAGTTTTCATCATGCCGGGGAGTATGGTGCAGGAGCACCAAGGTGTCTGGTTTTTATTTGATCTTCTTGTAATTGTTATGAGTCAATAAGGTCTTAGAGACCATCTTCTTAAGGCTTGTAGCCATGTTTGTAATAGGACTTAGTCCAAATGTCTAAATGAATCTAGTTGTAGTCCTAGTTAGGACAGTCTTGTAGTTATAGGTAGTTTGAAAAAGTCATTTAAATAGGTTAGTCATTAAATTCTCATGTTTTTAAGCCTTTTAAGGCATGTATTGGGTTAGGAAGAATGACTACACCTTGTCAAATATTAAACCACATACTAAAAGCATTATTAAACATAAAAATCACTGATGAAGTCCAAGATTGGACAGTTTCTAATAAAACAGTCTTTAGAACAGCAGTTATAAACCAAGAAGGCACGGTGGTCTTGGGTAGTTTTTTTTGGACTCCCACTCGATGCATGTAGTGTGGAGGCTTGTAATATCTCTACCAAGCATTATTGTAGAAAAAAACATGGAATAGATTGGAGAAATAATAACAAAAGAGGTTGTTTTTTTTGTTTTTTACTGTTTTTTCTGTTTTCCTTGTTGTTTTTCTGAGTTTTTCGTACCTGTACGGAACAGTCATGGCCACAATGTATGTTGTATGTGTAGGGGCATGAGATGACTCCCAAATGCATTTGGTTTGGTTCCTTAATAGAAAATAACATGGAAGTTATTCACATTTTCCTTAGACTGTTTTAGAGTAGCTAATTTCTGAATTCTCCTTACAACAGTTCGTACAATGTTGGGGTACGGCTTTGTTTTGATCCATTTGCATATTGGATGGGAAGGAGGAGGTGTTAGCTTGAGTTTGAGCATGGTTTGAGACCTTGGTAGTAGACTAGGTGAAAGATATCATCTGTTTATCACAAACTGATATTTTAGACATTGCTGTCCCATTCACTAATACACTGTTTTCTGCAAGAAACCGTACTTGTACGGCCTGTAGGTGAGTGAATGTTGTCATGTATGTTTAGGTTGGAGAGTTACCTATCCATTACAAGTGGTTTGAGCCTTTGACACCTTCATTCACCTCTACAGTTCTCCTTTGTCTGAAAGAGGTTTGAAAAAAACCTAGTTTAGGATTTTGTTGACTACCAATGGATTTCTGCCATTTCATTGAGTTCTGTCTGCCCTACTAAATGGAATGGATTGTATGTTAATGAGGGCAATGTCCTGTGAGGAGTATGGAGGCAGGAGGATAGTATGGACTAATATTTGACAAATAAATGACCCTAAGGTAGTTTTGTGTTGAAATATGGAGTAGAGGACAACAGCAAGTTATGTGTTGGCCACGGTCTAAGGAAGTAGAGTTACTTTGAAATACCAAACATCAACACTGATGCAAGTTACCTCTGGATCCAGAAATGATCCTTTGACAAGGAATAAGGAGGTAGCCACTACAAGAAGGTGATAGGCCTCTTGATGATAGGCACTGCAAAGAAGGCTTGTAGACAGCCACTATCAAGAAGGTAAGAGATTAGTTTGTCATGTTGTTGCTTTGCCAGTGTAGGCAGTAGATGTGAATGCATGTTATAGATGTGCTATGAGGATGAGTTTGTGAGGGAGATCAGTCCAAGGAGGCTTGAGTGACTGTCTTAATGTCAACCAAGTTATGACAGTCTATGAATATTGCTGTCCTGCTGTCCATGATGCTCTGCATCAGTTTTCTACTCTGATACCATATTAGTTATTCATAAATGTTGTGATTCTATTATATTTTTGTTCAACAATACATAATACAAATATATAGGACTTACATATATATTATAGTAGAGTTGTTATATCTCCTAAAATTACTCCTTTACATAGATGATTTGTTCTAACAACTTGTAATAAACACACTAATATAATTCTTCACACATGATATTCTAACTAACACAATAACAAACCTACTGATGTAATATTCCTAATAGTTATCAATTTGGATTTTTTAAAATCTTTTGTGGAGATGAGGCATCCCAAACAATATTGATATAGGGCATTGATGTTGCCATAGGTCTCTTCTATTTTCTTAATTTTTTTGTTGAGCTCAGTTTGTCCTACAGCACATTTGGTCCTGATGTTCTCCAGCTATGCATTCTCATATTTTTCTTAAATTTTCTCTGTAAATTTGGCCTTTTTTCATACCAACTTCTTATTTCTACAAGTAATTCATTAATCACTATCCCTAATTGTTGTTCTAGAGGTGGAGAAACATCCACAATGACTTGCAACAATTATGTCTTAATTTCTATCAATATTTTCTTTAGAGATTCATTTGTATCCATGTATTGTGTTAGAAATCTCTCCCTAGTGATACTTTGTAGGATATATCCCATTTAAATTGTTGAATTAGTGAGACTTATGTTAAGTCCACTTGAGGCCCCAATGGTATGGAAGTGAGAAAATTTGCTGCTAGAGTAACCATTGGTTGCAATTTTTTTGTCATGCAATGAATTTTTATTTTGTCCATTGGATCAAAAATGAGCTGAGACGGGGTTGACTACAACTTGTCCTATGGGTGTTTCTTCTCCAGATGATTCTACCATAACAATTTTCATCTTGCCATCTTTTTGTTCCTCTTTTTGACTTGGTCAAACCTGGTAGCTAAAATATCATCTTGTGGTACCTTCTCCTATGGATTCTCAATTTGTTCCTCTTTAGCTATGGACCCCAATGTTCTAGTTTCACCTATTTCTATCTCTTACAACCCTTTACTTAGATCTTAACTTGTCATTGTATAACTATCTCAATTTCCCCTATTATTTGGAGACAAATCTAACTTTTGGGCAATATACTCCAATGCATATTTACTACTACTGTCTCATATTTGAGTTGTCTCCTCTCTCTTCATCCTAATTGCTTCTACCAATTCTTCTAGAAAATCTTTAAGAAATGGGCTAAGGGCTTCTAGAAATGTGATCAATTATGACTTGAAGAATGATTTCTTTATTTGGTATGGTAGTAGTTATATATGTTTTTGCTACCTCCAATGGTTTTTTTTTTTGAAAATAGAATTATACAAGACTTGTGCATTCAATACTTCTCATTTCTCCTTCTTCAGTTGAATTTTTGGACTCTTTGATGGTGTGGTGGGTACTTCAATTTTCTTCTCTTTGGATTCATATTCCTCCTCTTCTTTGGTTTTACTCACTTCACTTCTTGTCATTCTTTGCAGTATCTCTAACTTGATTTTATTATAAGTCTTGAAGCTATAACTTCTTCTTGTCTTACTCCTCAGATAATCGGACAAGTGTACGCTTGGCTTTATGTTTTTGTCTTATTTTTTTTCTTGTGAGTGCCTATCTTCTCCCTTATTCCTTTTTGCACTCATCTATAACAATGCTTCTATTGTAGCTCTGGTGAGTGAATCTATTTTTTCTTCTCCTTGTTTCTCTTGTAACAGTGGTGTAGTAGGCAATTTTATTTTTGCACCATGCTATGGTGATTTTTTCTCTAGTTTTACCTCTCCAAGAGTCTGATGATCCTTTGAATCCCTTATCTCAAATGGTGGTGAGCTTATTTTCAATATATCTAACTATCACACCTCTTTCTCTTTTGATCCATTTTTCTCTATGGTGTAAAGAGAATCGTATATCTTTGTAATGATGGGTGGGACATAATCCTTTTGTATCCCCCATTTTTGAAATAGTTTTCCTTTCTTTTATCAACTTGTTCATGTGCTTCTTGTTTACTCTTTTTATCCATAAATTCTCTATACGTGTCGAACCTCTTAGCCTTGGGATATTTAGGTAAGGATAATAATGCTTTGGCATTGGGTTCTATTAGTTGGTTTGATAACTCATAGAGTAGTCATGATACCTAGGATGGTCTATGCTCCACTACCTACATATATACAAAGTTTGTATCTTTTGTGAAGGTGGTTTAATTTTCATATTTTCTCACTATTTCATAGGAATTCTTGTCCCTAGCTTTCATTTCTAGTTGATTTTTTTGAAAAATCCCCAATACGTTTTCCTATATTTGGTGACTTGTTGGAAACTCCTTATGTGTGTGTTGATGTGGGCACTTACTATTTTCTTGTTGGACCAATTATAACCCGAGATGCCTGGTAACTTCCTCATAAAATATAATTCAAGACATAAAATGAGGAAACCGACCCTAAAAGTGTACTAGCTTCATTTTGTTGTATCCAAATTCTCCAGTAACTACTCCCACAAAGTCTCACAGAGGTTGAATTCCTTCACCTTTACCAATATCTCATACGTGGTGATTACAACATTTCTAGTGGCCAAATTTTCTTAGTTTATATAATAAATTTTATAGGCAATCCCCCATCATTGCATACCATGTCGTAGGGTTTGAGTTGTCTTTTATTGCCAAGTTTCTCCCATCAAATGTTGTACCAATTAATTCAATTACTTGCACCTTTTGTACCTTCTTCTTTTGAGGGAGCTCTCCTTTGTTGCATAGTGTTGTGATCACTTTGATGTCCTTCTTTGTAATCTATTAGGGTTGATTAAGGTATATGAAATTGAGATAAATATGGCTCAAGATCATCATAACCCATGAATGTTCTTTATAGAAGTTTGGGAAATCTTCCCATGTGTCTAGTTTTATCTCCCTACCTACATATAATGTAGAGATACCCTCATAACCCTGTGTCTTTGTTTACTCTTGTGAGGGATAGTCGTGCTTGCTTGAACTATTTATGGTCTGTCTCAATGAGGGTTACATGGATGTAATTGTGGATTTATTCCATGTAGAGTACATCAACATGTACATTGGAGAAGGCTCCATCTTAATCTACCTCCATCGCCTTCCATGGATATTTCTTGTACTTTAGGCAAGGGTTGTCCTTAGCTTCCATAAGTGTCAATGTGACTATTTCCAATTAACTCATTCTCCCATGTTCTCCTTATCACCTTCAACCTTAGTTTTCCCTTATTAAATCTTAACTCTAACTCACTACGTCTCTCCTCATTCTATAATTTCCTCTCAATTTATTATTTTTCACACTTTGGACAACTTAGCTAATTTCTCAACTCCACGCTCCAATTCACAACTCGGCTCAACTTGTTTAGACACTTAGCATTTTTGCTAATTCATTTTGTTTGTTGTGTGCCTATATATAAGGTGATTCCACAATACTATGTCCCACTATTTGGCCAAAGTAGGACATTGAAATCAACATTTTTAACCAAAATTCCACTTTCTGACACCTATAGCAACTAAACCATTAAGAATTTGAAGATGATGTGAACTAGTGACTTTTGAGATTTCATGTGTAGATTCTAAATGTATTATTTTAAAAAAATTAAGAAATAATTTGTGGATTTTTTTACGTAACTTTTAATAACTTATTTTTTATAATTAACATTTTTAGATAGTGATGTTCATACCATACAGCATAACTTTTTTATAGAAATGATAAAATTATAGGTTTTTAAACATGGGTTTGCAACACCAATATCTAGTGTGTAGATATTTTTTCATAATTTTTTGTTGTATATTTTTTAATTAATTTTTGAAGTAAGATTAATTATAATTCAGACATAGGTTTATACTATACAACATAGGTTTTTCTATATGTATTCAAATTAACTTTTTTTTTTTGTTGAAACAAGGACATCAATACCTAGTGCACAAATATTTTTCAAATATTTTTCTCTATTTTTTTGAATTTTTCCGCATGTGTGGAATAGAGACCTTGATGTTCGATGAAAAACCTACGTTCACTAGAAAATAGAAAATAAATATAAAATCAAATGAAACATATTTAAAGTCATACTTTTTGGAAAGCTTATACTAAGGGCTACATATTTACAAAATAGAATTTCTAGATGACTTTATTTGATCTCCCAAAAGGTGAAACAAAATTGGTTATTTGTCAACATTTTGATAGGTGTGGAGGAGACTCCATCAAGGGTTTGATTTAAGACCAAGGGGGTTCTTTCCAAGGGGATTTGATCTAAGGGGGTTTTATCTAACCCCTTCACTTAACCCCTTTAGATGGAACCCCTCAAGGCTTAAATCATTAATTTTTCTAAAAAATATGTAATTTCAGACAAAAATCAGGATGTCCCATAAGTGGGACACACTATTGAATTAATTGAGCTCAACTACTTATTTCCCTCCAAATAGTTGTTGTGTTTTGTTTTTTATTTGATGAGTAGATAATTGTCATATTATCAAAATTAGACCCTTTTTATAGTAGTGTACCCTAATATACAAGTATGATACATATAATACAAGGTATTTTATTCATACCTACTCAATCTTGATTGAATCCCTCCCTCAATATCATCCATAATTATGCTTTAATCTTGCTCTATGTGCATACCCATCTAATAAGACATCTTGTAAAGTCTTTAGTTTAATTGCCCATGATGATGAGATATCGTCCATCTTGTATGGCCCCAACCAAGTTATATCTTCATTTTTTTAGGCTTTTTAAATTTACTATCATATAGAAGGACCATGCCAACAACTTGAAAAGCTCCATTTTTAATATTTCTATCATGCCAATATTTCTAGTGTCTCTTTTCTTGTGGCTAGTTATATATGGCCAACAATCTCTTTTCATCGAGTTTCTCCAAATCTAATATTCTCTCCTCAATAGATTCATCATCACTCAATCTCAACGTACTTACTAATCTCAAACTTTGTAACCATGTACTGTAGAGGTAGGGTAGCATCTAGTCCATATACCAACTAAAAAAGACATAATTTTGTCAATCTTTTATAAGTAGTTTTGTATGCCCATAATATAGCTAGTATTTTTACATCCCACTTTGTTGTGTTTTCATTACACATTTTAGTGAGAGTTGTTTCTGAAATCTTGTTGAATGCCTCGCTGGCTCCACTTGCCTACAAATGGCATGAACCACTTCTGTTGTTTGATATCATAAAACTATCTAACAACTCCACAATTATCTTGTTGACAAAATGCCTACCTTGATCACTGGTAGTAAAATGAACAACCAAATTGCATTATGATATTCTCATAGATAAACTTTAGGGTAGTTTTCGCAGTGCAATCCTTAGTGGACTCTGCCTCTACCCATCTAGTCAAGTATTCAATTCCACTTATTACAAAACAGACATGAGACTTTCAAGCAATGGTTCTGTAGGACCAATATAATCCATTGCCCATTTTTCAAATAGAACTCAAACCAAAACTAACTGCAAGGCCATTTCATACCTTATGTTAAAGGCTTCCTACCCTTTGACAGATGTCACACTTTTATACAGATCTTTTTGCATTTTTAAAGAGGACTGGCCTACCCCAAAAAAACTAGCCAAATAACACTTTTCTTCCCTTTCCATCTCCTGAGTTATGTCCACAAGTTATTCCCTCGTGTGCTCCTCTAAAAATATCTTCTTTTGTCCTTCAATCACCTTATCCTTTCTTACAATGTGGGGTTGTCCTTCAACGCTCTATGTAAATGTCATCCACTTTCAGAGTTGAACCGGTCAAACAGCCAATAGAATTTTTCTATTTCATTCACAATAAAAAGTGTTAAATATAGGAAAACTTTTCATTGGCCAGGATTTACCATTAAATATTGAAGTGAATTTACCATTAAATATTCACAATCAAAACACATGATAAAGAACGCCGCATTAGTATAATTCTTTCTTCCCTTGTACTCCTCGTGGGAATTCTCTATTGATAGGAGCTGGACCACATCCACATTTATAGCTCACAATAGAGCAAGACAATATGGAGAGGAGTCTTTCAATGTCCATATTTGGAACATAGATCATAGAATATAATTTCGTGGCAAACATTATGTGAAAAAATGAAAAGAGTCACTTTATTTGGTAAGGAAGAGGGATAGGGAATTTTGAAGCAGCTTTACTTCATTTTCAAAGGGTTATCTAAAAAGTGGGGGCAATTAGCATTTCCTTCTAAGACAAACGAAGATACGTACTTGAGATTGGAAGTGGCGAAATGGAGTTGTAAGGACTTGCCTTTATTTTCAAACAAATAAAGGTAGGTATTTCGAACCTTTTCAATTCTAAAAATGGTATGTTTGTAAGCGTGCGAGCTTACTTATTGAAGATATTTTTCTTTTACAATTTTTTTAATATTGTTAATTATATTGATAAGTGTTCATTTAAATGTGTAAGTGTAAAAATTGAGATAAATTAAATGTGATATTTAGTTTGTAATTTTAGGATGAAAATATGTTATAATAGATTTAAAATTTGATTCTCTAAGATATTAGAATTTTAAGGCTTACTCAAATAAAGATCGCACATTCTCTAAATTGGTTGTTTTTTGCTCAAGTTCACTTATAATGTGCAGACTTGATCGTCACGTTTATGAATCTGAATTGATGTGAAGACTTGTATTGTATCTCATGGATCTAAACTTGTAGGATGTGGATTGTTGTAATTCATTTGCTTAGGTCTTTTGGTTTTTGAATCTATGTAAGGATTAGTGGTGTTTAGGAATACCTTTGAGAATATGTTGAATTACATGGGTCACATTCTCCTCAATCACACACCTAGTTGGATTGGCTTTACATCTTTGAGTGAAAGGTTATGAGACATCAAGAAAGTGTACAATAGACCTAAGTTGATGTACAAGCAGAAAATGTAGAATATATTCTTCTTTTAAGATCTTTAACCTAAATGTTCCTTTTTTTACATTCCAACATGATTTTAAATGAGTGATGAATGTCCTTAAATATAACAACCAAGCAAAGAAATTGATGCAAATGTGTGCTATGTTAGCTCATAATAGCTAGTAGGAGGGGGTTGCCAAGATAAAATTTGAATTTGAATTTAAAAGTTTAGGGTTTAGATCCATGATTGCATAAGTGACTTGGGTCAAGTCCCCACTCGTGGATCTGATTAAGGGTGGCGAATGGGGAAACTAGGGATTAAGACCAAATTGTTGGGGATAAGTGATGATGGGATTGGGATATGAGAATATTATAGTCAAATTCATGCAAGAATATGCCACTTGTACACTTATTGTTGCATTTAAGGCACAATAATAAAAGTGGGCCCAAAAATAAGAGAAAAGGCATGGGTGCGCAATTTTCACCATTACATTTTGCCCCCACTTTGATGTGCATGTGAACTACTAGGCATAGTCGTGTCAAAGTAAAACAAGTAGTCAACATGGAAATTAAATATTTTTCACACTCAAAGCATGCATATCTGTGTAAAGTAATAAATCATTCTTGAATTCTTCTCATAATGAGTGTTCCATAAAAACTTGCCAAACAAAAAAGAAACATGCAATGAGTAGCATTTACGAATTATTTAAAAGTTAATATAATCACAACTTTCTTTAAGGAATTATCTTTGAAAACAATAAATGCAAAAGGATAAGGGTAAGAGATTTTGCCTATTACAAAAAGTGATAAATGCTCTCATTATGTGGAGTAAAATATTTCACTTTGCAAATAGCTTTGTAAAATCTCCCCTCTAGGTGGGAATGACTATGAGCCTATCATTGCACAACACAACTCACAAAGTAATGTTAGTGACATATATGCCCCTCCAATTGGTCACATACAAAGGATGCAATGAATTAGAGGAAAAGATAAAATGATATGCTAGAAGCATGTAAACATGGTAAAAGATATCATCATAAGATAAACATGTAAATTTATAAGGAAGGTGTGATCATGAAATCACATTTAGCATGGGATAGGAAAAATTCTCCCCATTGTTGCATTGAATTAAAGAAAATGATTGTAGCCATAAACTCTAGATAAAATCATATAAGCACTAATAAAATATAAGAGATAAGCATTGTGTTAGTAGGAAAAATCAGGTTAATAAGATCAAGCATTACAATCAAAACCCAATCCTACCACCTTCAAAGAATCCATCTAAATGACAAAATGAAAGCAAATCAAAGAACAATGTCACCTAGATTGTGTTGATTCCTTGGTTGGAATGTGGATTGCTTCTCAATAGTGAACAACCATAGTTGTCAAAGCTGCCATAATGATAGATGATATGCTCAAAGTACTCAATGAATGCTCAAATGGACTTAATATGCATGAGATGATAATCTGGATGCTATATGCTAATGTGGGATATGATGAAATGAGGTGAGAGGGTGTTTATATAGCTCTCAACTAAGATTGATCAACGATGGAGATTAGATGGCTATGTGAATAGTTGAGTTTAAACAAGAATCTTGGATAAATGTGTACAAGACATGTGTCCATAGGAAAAACTTTTATTAAATGATTGTAGTTGGTTTGTTGGTAGTGGTAAGATTGATTTTCTTAAAATAGGATGCTTCTCTATTTTAAGAGTTGAATGATGTGGATGATTGATTTTAGAACCAATTAAATCATTTTTTGTATTTTATTTTCAACAAACTATGGACAAGTGTGCCTTGTACACAAAAGAAAGTGCTAAGATAAGGAAATGGTAAGATAAAAATAAATTAAACAAATAAATTCATTTAATTTATTTTTAAATGATAGAGGAAGGAGCTAAATTTAGAAAATTGGAAGAAAAGATATAAATTAAATAAATAAATTTATTTAATTTATGTGCATGATGAGAAAATAAATAAATAAAATATTGATTTTATTTGTTTTAGAGGAATAATGGGATAATTAAATAATTAAAGATTATTTAATTATAGATAGAAAATAGATGATGATAGATGATTTTTTTTTCATACGCCTGGTAAACTTTTTAACATGACCGGTGATGCTGGTGTGACACGCCCTCCGGCTCCACGGTAACGCTTTTTGCCCGGAGCTATGAACCGGTGAGGCCACAACACGGGGGACCTCATCCCCAAGTAAGAACACTTCAAACATGCGAGCTCATTGGCCCAACGAAGGCGTAAAGCCTGCGAGCTCATTGGCCCAGTGGGGGTTTGAACTCTGGTGGCCACCACTACAACCGAGCGACTTAACCACCGAACCAAACCCTTAATGGCGAAATTAGATGAAATTAATTAAATAAATATAATTTATTTAATTAATGATGGAAGTGGATAGTTTAGAATACAATCGATTATTGATACAAATGTGCTAGACAAAATTGACATATGCAAGGGTGAATAATGCAATAAATTGACAAATAATGTGAAGGGTCAATTTTGGGTGTCTACATTTTTCCCCTCTTTGAGACAATATCTATTAGGAGGTTGTTTCAAAGAAGATAAAACTGATACATAAAATAAACAAGCCATGCCCCAGTGAAACTGGTGAGTGATGCCCCATTGAGAGGAAAACCAGGCTACTAGGAAAGACTGGGTTGACTCACGAATAGATGATGAGACAAGGATAGGCGAAGTAAGCCTTGACACAAAGATTTAGGGTTTGGGTGGGATAAACTAGGGATGGAAAAAAGGAATTAAGTTTTGGCTTAAAAGAAAAAGGTGAAATTCAATTGATCAATCGTTGTGAGAGCTATGAGTTTTATTGCGAGATAAATAGATGGTGGATAATGAAGGCAGCTTTAATAGTTGCACACAAATTTAGAGATTGCAATCCTTATTTTTGATATAACATATGGATATTATGCACCAGGGTATAGAAGACCAAGGTGTCAATGTATCCAATGCATTCAGTGTAATACAATCTTGTCTAGCTTATGAGGTCAAGATGTTGATCCAACATACACAAGATATGAATATTAGCTGTTCTGAGATGGACTTTGACTCTGCAAGAAACAATTTGAACTTATTTCCACTAAACATAATGAAACCTTATTGGTTATATGTATAGGAAATAGTCTTAGCACAGAATAGTCTTAATACATAAGAGACTATTTAGCTCCTCAGATGCAAAAGATATTGATATGCAAGATGCTAATCCCAACACACACAAGATACCATTGGGCATAGTTGGAGAATAAGATCATCCCACAAACATAGCATACGAAAGCAAATGACCATGCCCCAGTCCATACTTTATCGCGACATACCAAGATATGATAAATCAAGGCGGCCTAGATTAGGTATTAGAAAGGAACAAAAGATAAATCAAAAGAAAACAAAAGACACTGCCATCATGCTCTCTTGCTAAAAAAGGGTGCTCTTAAATAGATTGGATAGTGCCTTGTTGTGAGGAAAGATGTATCCTATTGAAGGTTGAGATGCTAGATTGATATAGCAAATGTTGGCTAAAGGCATGCGAACAAATGTCTTTGTTTACCTCTGATTTGATGAGTGCTTGAGCTATTGAGACAAAACATAGTTTGGTTTCTTCTTGAGTTAGTCAAAGGGAAGAAGATAGAAGATAGAAAAGATGAAATAGGAATGGACGAGTGAATCATCTGTGCTTGCGTACTGGATACTTCCTTCGTATTCCAGACTGCCTACATACCCTGTATCCATGGGATCAAAGCACAGTAGGATGATGATGAGACATGATGATATGTAGTTCTAGGTGTTTATTGATGATGTGGGAGATAGATGATAGAAGAATGTGGAATGGATGAAGATGATGATTGTTGAAGATTAGATGAAAGATGAAAGATGGAAGAGGTGTATCACCTGTGCCTGAGTCTGGGTACTTCCTTCATATTCTAGACTGCCTACATACATTGTATCCACGGGATCAAGGCACTTAACGATAGAGATGAGATGTAGTTCTTATAATGTTGTGATAGTGATGATGAAGATGGATGGATTGATCGAATTATGGATTGATAGGATTGGTTGGATGTTTGATGATATGATGTTGATGGGGTGTTATGTGGTGATGCTTTAAGTATCCACTCCAAAGACTAAGCACAAGCAAGTGCCCCCAGTATGGGATGAACTTATTATGAAGGGTGATGGATTAGATGACCTAGAGCTAGACAGATAATAGACAAAATGATACTTCGACTCCAACAATTTCTAAACCATGATAAGAGTAAGCATGGGGATGGAAAAGGGAATGGGCTTATTATGATGGATAGATGGATTATAGTATAGGTGAAGTTTATTAGGAAACAAATGAAGCTTATTATGGGATGGATGGATGGATGGAGTTTATTATGGTATAGGTGGATGAATGGTAAATGAAACATAATAGATGGTAGATCTAGTTGGCTACACATAGCGCCTGTTTGCCAAGTTTTTACTATGGTACTTATCCAAGGCACCTGTTTACCAAGTTTTCACCAGAGGACGGATTATTTATCTTTACTATTTTGGTTTTTTTTTTAATACTTGGATGGGATATTCCAAGGATCAAGCATAAAATTTCTTCAGATGAACACTGTTAATGGGTTCATCCAAAGGAATGTTGTCAGGTGTTGAGAGAGTATAAGCTCCTGATCCATAAACAGATGTGATCACATATGGTCCTAACCAATTTGGTTCAAATTTGCCTTTCTTCTCGTGATCCTGTTGATTCTTCTGATTCTCTTTAAGGACAAGGTCTCCTACCTGGAACCTTCTTTCTCTAATCTTTTTGTTGTAACTATGGCAAAGATGATTTTGATAAACTTTGAGATGATTGAGTGTCATGAGACATCTTTTGTTCAATAGCTCTAGATCATTTAGTCTAGATATCCTATATTCCTCCTCATAAATGATATGCTGTAGTGACACTCTCAGTGATGGGATCTCGACCTCTATAGGTATGATAGCATCAGTGCCATATACAAGAGCATAGGGTGTGGCACTAGTGGGAGTTCTAACACTTGTTCGATAGGGCCACAAGGTTGGATTAAGTTGTAGATGCCAATCACGACCAGCTTCGTTGACTGTCTTTTTAAGGATTTTGATAATGGTTTTATTAGAAGCCTCTACTTGGTCATTACTTTGGGGATAATAGGGAGTGGAAAACATGTGTTAGATATGGAATTTGTTGCATAGCTCACAGACTTCTTGATTCTTGAAAGGACGCCCATTATTGGTAGCAATGGCTTGTGGAACTCCATATTGGCAAATGATATAATGAAGGATAAATTTGGATATTTGTTTGCCAGTGATACAAGTCATTGGTATGGCCTCAACCCACTTTGTAAAATACTCCATGGCAGTAATGATAAACTTGTGACCATTGGATGAGGGTGGATGGATCTTTCCTATGAGGTTGAGTCCCCACTGTGAGAATGGCCAAGGGGTAGTAACAGGTTGTAGCTCATGTGCTGGAGCATGTATCAAATCCCCATGTTTCTAACATTGTAGACATCGCTTAGCAAACTTTTATGCATCTTGCTCCATGGTTGGCCAATAATTCCAGCTCTCAAGAGTTTCTTAACAAGACTAGGGCTGCGGAATGCGAACCACAGACACCTTCTTGTATCTCGCGTAAGGCAATGTTAGCTTCTCCCGAGTCGAGACATCTAAGAAGGATATCATCGAGACTCTTGCGGTATAGGGTTTCTCTGAGGATAGTGTAATGAGAGGCTCGATGGATAAAGGTTTTGCATTGGGTGTTGGAGAGTTAGAATGGAAGGGTACCATTGTGGAGGTACTCATATATATCCTCTTACCAAGGAGAATTGGGACCAACAATTTCACATACAAGTTCAGATTGCGGAACTTCAAAAGTTGGGACCAACAATTGTTCAACCAAAAATTCACATCTGTGTGCAATAGAAGGCATATCTAGAAGAGAGCCAATTATAGCCATGGCATCTGCTTCTTCATTGTTTATTCTAGGGATTTGTTCAAATGTGATCTTGGAAAAATATTTCTTGAAATCATCTACCATCAACTTGTATGGGAGAAGCTTTTCATCTTTTGTTTGATACTCATCTAAGACTTCTTTGATAACCAACTGTGAATCTCCAAAGACTTGCAGTTGTGTGATAGCCCATTGTACTACCATGCGTAATCCTATGATCAAGGCTTCATATTCAACAATATTGTTTGTGCAAGGGAAAGCAATCCTGTATGACTTTAGTATACAATCTCCTTGAGGTGTGATGAAACAAATTCTGGTTCTAGATCCATGTTGTGTATATGATCCATCAAAGTACAATTGCCAAACTACTGAAGGATATAAGTTGAATAACTCTTCATTAGGAAACTCGGGGTGGATAGGATGAACGTCTATTATTGGTCCTTCATCTAATTGATCCACGATTACGTGTCCTTTTATGGCTTTTCGATCCACATACTCTATGTCGAACTCACTTAGAATCATTACCCATTTTGCTAGTCTGCCTGTGAGTACCGCTTTGGAAAGAAGGTACTTAAGTGGATCAAACTTAGATATGAGCTTTGTAGTTTGGTTCAACATATAGTGTCGCAACTTTTGGGAAGCAAACACTACAGCTAAACACACTTTTTCCATGGTTGAATAGTTAATCTCATAGCCAACAAGAGTTCTACTGATGTAGTAAATAGATTGTTCTTTTCCTAAATCATCGTGTTGTGCTAGAAGAGCACCTAGAGCTATTTTTGTTGAAGAGATGTATAATAACAATGGTTGATCAGGCACATGAGGTACCAAGACAGGAGGTGTAGCTAGATATTCCTTTGTTTTCTCAAAAGCTTGTTGGCACTTATCATCCCATTTGAAAGGTTCTCCCTTCCGAAGAAGATGTTGAAAAGGATGACATTTATCTGCTAGCTATGAAATGAATCTACGGATGGATTGTAATCTGCATTGGAGGCTACAAAGCTGTTTCAAATTAGATGGCAGAAGTATTTCGACTATAGCTTTTACCTTGTCTTGATCAACTTCTATGCCTTGTTGAGATAATGTAACCTAGCAGCTTTCTAGATGTCACACCGAATACACACTTCTTGGGATTCAGTCTCACTTGATATTTCTCCAATCTATCAAAGATGTGTTCTAGCACTTGTAGATGACCTTCTCTAGTTTTTGATTTTCCCAAGATATCGTCAACATAGTTTCCATTATGGTGTGAAAAGATCGTGGAAGATAACAGTCATGGCCCATTGATATGTGGCTCCTGTGTTTTTAAGACCAAACGGCATCACGACCCAACAGTAGGTACTCCATGGACATATGAAGGAAGTCTTGTGTTGATTCTCTTCTGCAATTCTAATTTGATTATAGCCAAAAAATATGTCCATTAAGGAGAGCATTTCATGTCCTACTGTGAGATCAACAATGGTGTCTATGCTTGCTAATGGAAAATCATCCTTAGGACAAGCTTTGTTAAGGTCTCTAAAGTCGGTGCAACAGCAGATGTGGCCATCAAGTTTTGATACTGGTACAAGATTTGAAACCCACTCAGGATGATCAATAGGGCATATAAACTTAGCATCCAATAGCTTTCGAATTTCTGCTTTGACTAAAAGTGCTACTTGAGGGTGCATTTTTTGAAGCTTTTGTCTGACAAGTTTTGCATTTGTAGATACTGCTAGATGATGTACCACAAGTGAAGGATCTAAACCTGGCATATATGCATAGGTCCATGCAAAGTTGATTGCTCTTTTCATAAAGAAAGAGGTGAAATCTTTTCTTTCTTGTGTTGATAATGATGATGCTAGGAATGTGATCTTTGGATTTTGTGATGTGCCTAGATTTGTTTCTTGAGATTTTTCCACCAATAATGGTGACCGTTCTTGATATTTTGCGGCCAAAGGAAGGTCAAATCCTCTATCCTCAGGTTCCTCAGAGAGGTTTTCACCCTCGGATATGTCCTTTATTTTTACTTTTTCATGGTCAAGAGGCACCTTTCAGTTTTCACCTAATGACCCATCTTTTTTTATTTTGTTTATTTCACTTTTGCGACTAAAGGATTTAATGCTTCCACCAAATATGATAACAAAGGTAGATACATCATAAATCCCACTTAGTGATCTCCTAATGGTATGCCTTATCTTAAGCCCATAAAATCTATTATGGCTTTGTCATTCTGAAATGTGTCTAAAATAGGTGCCCCCTGTTGGTCCCAATTGACGAGGTCAGGATATACGAGTTGAAGGTTAGATGATAATGGGTAAGAGGTAAATGAGGCAGATGAAAGCATAAAGATGGATGTGTCTTGAAATAGTACCATTATGTGAAAGGAAGAGTCATCAACGCCATTCAAATTAGAAATCTCTCTTGGGGGAAAAGCTTTGGCTACCATATCGAGAATACACTCAATGTCCTTGGAAAGTAGTACCTCCTTACCATATCCTAGACCTTGCTTATTAAACTTCTTGGTGACAATAATAGGTTCAATAGGTCCTTGTCCTTGTGGTTCGAGACCACCTTGTCCTTTGTAGCCCATGTTCTTGATAATCCTAAATCCATTGTTGTAGCGCTCTACTTCTAAAGTAAGTTGATCATTCTCATCAAAGAAGAGCCAAGAGTTGATGTCATCGATGTCTTCATCTTCTAGCATTCCTAATTTGATGAACACAGTAGGAGATGCTTTAATAATAGCTTCGGATGAAGTAGCTTTGGATACAAATGGTTGACCATAAGGTTTGGGTGATAGGAGCAAAGTTCCTACACAACAAGATTCCTGTAGAGTGTATTCACCAAGTCCTTTCTCCTTGTATTTGGTAGTGATGTTGGGGATGGATTTACTATGGTATAGGTGGATGAATGGTAAATGAAATAGAATAGATGGTAGAGCTAGTTCTACACATAGCGCCTGTTTGCCAATGGTGGATGACTCATAGATATATTGGACATTCTTCCCTATATTGGAGGCACTTGCTTTGTCATGTGATGGAAGTGGATTTTTAAAAGCATCAAGATCATAGTTTATTGTTTGTTTTAGAGGATCAACAATGATTTCACCTCTATCAAGAAGATTTTGGATCAAATGTTTCAATTTCATGCAACCAGCGGTATTATGTCATTTCACTCTATGAAATTCACAGTACTCATTGTCTTTGTAAAAATTAGGCTTAAACTGTGGTTCACCATTGGTCTAGTGTCAAGTAATGTGATCTTTCTAGCTTGTAATAGATTTTTGAGGACGGATTCAATAGGCTCCCCAAGAGGAGTGAATTATCATTTAGGGAACGGATTTGCTTTTGCTTGGTCTCTTGGAAGAAAGGGTGTGCTCTTAGATGTTGCTTGGATATGAATAGGAGCCTTCATGTTTTGAACATTCTTTGCATCAACAATGCCATCATTAACAACATTTTTGTTCTTGTTCCAAAAGCGAGATTTATTGTTTGAGGATTGTGCATTGTCTTTGGTTTCTTTGAAAATCTTAATGACGCCTTTTGCAATTAGAGCCTTTTCAATCTTCAATGCCTTAGAAATGAGTTCATCAAAGGTAGTGACACTTTGTAGTTGTAATTGAAATGATAGCTCGGGGTGAAGATTTTAAACAAATATGTCCACTTGTTTTTCAGGGATTTGCCATGAAAGCTTGCATGCCATGTTTTGCCATCTTTGGATAAATGATGAGAAAGTTTAACATGATAGATATTTATTAAGAAAAAGATAATCATGATGAACATGTCATGGACTAAGAGGTAAACATTAACATTATAGTCATGGAACATAAGGAATAATGGTAACATCAAGTATAATATAACATGGAAACATAATAAGAAACATGTGAATTACAAATAGCAAACATGGAACATAGCAGGTAGGTAAAGTAATAATGAATATAGGAAAGCATAGGAATAAAGCATCATGAACATATGAGACGGATGAGCATATAATATATACGATTAGGGAAGTAGATAACAATCACAAAGAATATATTCTCAATTGAGGAGATAAAGAATATAGCATAATATATAAGGTGAATTGAGAATAGGAAAAAATCCACAAACATGATATAAGATATTATATATAAGGTGAAATGAGAATATGAAAAACTCAACAAACATGGCATAAACAAAAGACTCAAGAGAAGTACTATATATTATATACATATGTATGTATGCATAAGGCATAAGAATGCTAGAAAATATCAAACAAGAAAATTAGAATGATCCTCAACCCAATAAGTAATATCAAGTTTATCGTCCTCAATTATACGGCTTTCTTTTTCATTTATATGGCATTGCTCTTGATAAGAATTGGTACTCTTGGTAAAAACCCCAGCAATAGGTCTAATGGTAACCACATTTTTCTTTACCCATTTTTCTTGTTTCTTTAGAGGTGGCTTCATAGAAATATTTTGTATTTGTTGAACCATAACATTTTTCTTTGGTGCCCGTGAAGTAGAGTTCTTAGCATGTAATGTGGATTTTTGAAATATATTACTATTAGGGTTAGCAGGCAGAAGATATCAATTAAATGCAAATAAAGAGTAGAGGAATGAAAAATACATAGAAATAATAACAGCGAGAGCAATTTTTAACGTGGTTCACCCAAACTCGGGCTACATCCACCAACAAAGAGTCCAATATTATTATCCAGTAAATCAAAACTGATTACAACCCGCAATCCCTGTAACTCAATACCGCTGCAAAATGCTACAATACATCATAAGAAACCCTAACCCTTAGCCGCTTTTATCAAGCCTTATGTTGGTTACAAAATAGGGTTTTTTATGTCAGCCAATAGAAAAATAACTCCCGACGCGTTTATAAAATAATAAAAAACCGTTTGAGGTTTCGCCCCCAAGCCCCCATGGGGACGCTGCCCCTCGACCCCGCCCTGTATCGTTATAGGGAGCACACCAGGGGCGCTGCCCCTGGACCCCGCAAGGGGCACTGCCCCTTGACCCCGTCTTGGGGGCGTTGCCCCCAAACCCCTGCAAGGGGCGCTGCCCCTTGACCTCGTTAAATAATTTGGGGGCAAACCGTGCTGATAAAAGTGGGGTAAATTTAACCTCTGAGTCTGATTAGGCTCCACATAACAACAATACTCTTATTATTTTCTTGATTTCTTAGCACATGAATAATATTCTCTTCATAAGGCTCATTGGAAGGCATGCATATATTAAGACCTTTATGCTTAGATATCATAGGATATGCAACTTGAGGCTCTTTAGGTATTTTATCTTCATATTCTTTCTTATACTCTCCTTTTGTTGTTCTTCTAAGTAAAACTGAATAAATTAGGCATATCATCTTTTTATTCATATAGAACCTCTTTAGGAGATTTTAACAAATGTATTTGATATAAATTGATAAATCAAATTATAATGAGCTCTACCAACTTTAACTACCTTACCTTCATATACAACTTTGACATATTGAAGTAAACCTAAAGACACTTCTTTGCATTGCTCAATCCATGGTCTACCAAGTAATACAACAAATCTATTTGAACTTGGAATTATTTGACACAACATTGCTAGTTCTTTACAACTAACTTTTAAATTTAAAATAATGTAGACCAAAATTTCTATCAAAATGCCATTACTCATCTTCAATGATACTCCCAAATATGCATATTCCTAATGCTTAATATTTTTCTTAAATAATTTCTCTACAAGACATGTTATATTGACATGGATGATCAATGAGAAACTAAGTATGTGAAGTTCCTCTAATACTATCTAATACTATTTAGGATGTAAGGGACCATAATAATTATTTTGTGAGATCTCATCATGAAATGTGATCAATGGAGTAGCATGAGAGGAGGGAGATGTGTATCTAGAATGTATAGAGCCCACAAAGGTGTCTATATGTGATGGTACATGAGAACCAATGTAAAAATCATCTATGGTATCTATTTCAATATGTGTATGATCCATAGCATAATGATCTTGTTCATGAGATCTATTGATGCTATTAAAGTGATTAGGAAATGGATTAGTGTAAATCCTTAAATTTGATTAGGGGAGCAACTAAATGATTTCCCTCACTATTAACACCCTCAATATGAATCCTACTATTATGAATCAAATCTTAAATTTTATGTTTCAATTCCATGAAACCTTGAGGATGATATCTATTAACTATATGAAAATTACAAAATGCATTCTCATTGTAGTTCTTAGGTATCTCTCTACGTGGATTTAATGGATGAGCATGTGGGAGATTAATTAAATTTGAGTTCAACAAACTTTGAAACATAGTTTCTAAGGGTTCTTGTAACTTAGTATAATTCTTAAATATGTAGCTTGAAAGAGGGCACATTGGAAGTATTAGCACATGAATGGTATCCTCTGCCTCTTTAGAATCATTACTTTTTGAAAAAGTTTTAGGCTTTAGAAATTTGGAAGGGTAAGATGATGTACAAGAACCGTGAGAAGATGGGCCATACAAGTTCGTTCATTTGATGTAAGAAATTTCAATTCAAGATTATTTATGTGAGTACACATGTCCATAAAAGATGGAAAGCTACTCAAGTGCACATTATTGTAATATTAGGAAGGAATCCTTCAAGAAATATGATTTGTGATTCATTATCATCTAATTGATGTTTTATTACCACACAAAGATTGGAAGAAAATGACATAATCATTGATTGGCTAATTAAATATTTGGGTACATTTAGCGAGATAAGTCACTTCATTGATAGGAATCTCTCAATGTCTATATTTGGAACATAGCTCAGAATATAATTTCGTGGCAAACATGATGTAAAAAATAGTCACTTTATTTGGTAGGGAAGAGCATGATGGGGAATTTTGAAGCAACTTTACTTTATTTTCCAAGGGTTATCTAAAAAGTGGGGAAGATGGCATGTCCTTTTAAGAGAAAGGAAGATACGTACTTGAGATTGGAAGAGAGCCGAAGAAGTCCCACCAAATTTTAAACTTTTTCAATTCTAAAAACGGTATGTTTATAAGCGTGTATTTTCATTATTGAAGATATTTTTCTTTGACGAATTTTTTTAATATTGTTAATTATATTGATAAGTGTTCACTTAAATGTGTAAGTGTAAAAATACAATTATTTTAATAAATATTTAGGCTAATTAATTTATTATATGAATTAACAAATAATTAATTTATATAAATAAGTTGGGATTTAAAATATTAAATAATAAAGTTAAATATAAAAATTGAGATAAATTAAATGTGATATTTAGTTTGTAATTTTAGAGTGGAAATATGTTATAATAGATTTAAAATTTGATTCTGTAAGGTATTAAAATTTTAAGGCTTAGTCAAAATGAAGATCTCACATTCTCTAAATTGGTCATTTTTCGCTCAAGTTCGCTTATGATGTGTAGACTCAATCTTCACGTGTGCGGATCTGAATTGATGTGAAGACTTGTATTGTAACGCATGGATCTAAACATGTAGGATGTGGATTGTTGTAATTAATTTGCCTTGGTCTTTTGATTTTTGAGTGTATATAAGGATTAGTGGTGTGTAAGAACACCTTTAAGAATTTGTTGAATTACAAGGGTCACGTTCTCCTCAATCACACCCCTAGTTGGATTGACTTTACGTCTCTAAGTGAAAGGTTTGAAGACAACAACCAAGTGTGCAATAGACCAAGGATGATGAACCAACAGAAAATATAGAATAGATTCTCCATTTAAACTCTTTGACCTAAATGTTATTTTTCATATTCCAACATGATTTCAAATGAGTGAATGCATGTCTTTAAATACAACAACCAAGCACACAAATTAATAGAAATATGTGCGAGGTTGGCTCACAATAGCTAATAGGAGGGGGTTGACAAGATAAAATTTAAATTTAAATTTTAGAAGTTTAGGGTTCATATTCGTGACTGCAAAAGTGACTTGGGTCAAGTCCCCATGTGTGGATTCAATCAAGGGTGATGAATGGGGATTTTAGGGATCAAGACCAAATTGTTGGGGATGAGTGATGATGGGATTGGGATATGAGAATTTTATGAGTCAAATTCATGTAAGAATATGCCACTTGTACACTTATTTCATTTAAGACATTGCAATAAAAGTGGACTTGTTGACAATCACAGATTAAAGATTTGTGGTATTTTATGTTAGTGTTATAGTTTACCCTAATGTGATGGATAAGGTAGAGAAACAGAGCAAGTGCGCAGTGGATCATAGAATAACACAAAGGAAAATAAATCATACATGTACTTATACACCATTCATACATACCAACACCATATACTTCTCATATATTCATTATATCATCATACTTATCATATGTCCATTACATTCATGCTTCACTTTGATATCTATCTTCTCTAATTAATCATGCATCTCTCTTATATGCTCTCATATCATATCTCATTTATCTCTCTTTATGCTCTCTTTATTCTCTATATCCTTTCTATTACATATCCTTATGCAATACACGTATGTTTATCATTACATATAGGCACATGTCCCTATCTACATTCCTTCATAGTGGTGCCTCTTTGGATTTGTCGTAAGCCATTTATATGTGCTACACTATTGTTCTAATGATCTGTAGTAACTTTGACTTGGTGGTTCCACCAAATCAGATTTTGCAAAATTATACATCACATATATAATCTAACAATATCAATCACTAATAGGCACCTAAACATCCTTCTAAATTAATGACACATACACATATTGGTAGAGATTTTACAAATTTATAGAATTATGGTTCATCTTCCCACATGCCAAGGGATAAATATAGAAGCATGACTTATAACATTTCCTCTTCTTATGTACCTCTAGTTGTTTCATTTAATTGGGAGATCCCCAACATTAACTATTATGGTTCACTATGTTTCATAGGGATGTATTCTCTTGTTGCTGGCCTTTGGCACCCTTGTAGGTTTTCACCATTGGCCTTCATTAGGTTATCCTTCCAAGTTTTCAACCTAATAGGAGTGGCTCAACTCTATCCTATCAAAATCATCCCCCAACTTAAACCATGTATTGTCCTCAAGACATGCTCACACTATCTTCCACTGCACAAAAACTTGAGACTATTACTTTTCAAAAATTTCCCAAAAGTTGTACCACTATGAAAAATCTATTTAAAACTATACCAACTCCCTCTCATGGTAGAATATTCCTAGAAATTATTTGCAAATGGTTATAAGTGTTTGTTTATTAAAGAATAGCCTGCTACAAGTAGTGGACATGTCCATTTATCTTGATTAACAAAACTTGCACATCGCTGAGAGGAAAAGGAACTTCAATGGAGTTTGCTAGTTTTTGTGCATCCACCAAAAGACCTGTCATTGGAGCTAGTTGTAAGATCACCACTTCCCTTAATTATTTCGTTTGAGATATGATATCATTCCTTTATTCCTACAAGTGGTGGTATTGAGCATGTAGATTCTCAATTTGTACTCTCATGGCTCCATCTAAATCATTTATTGCATCATATGAGTTGGATGGCTATAGTATTTGTGCCTCCATGTTATTATTAGTTATTCAGAAATGTTGTAATTTTATTATATTTTTGTTCAACAATACATAATACAAATATAAATGACTTATATCTCCTATATTATAGGAGAGTTGTTATATCTCCTAAAACTACTCCTTTGCATAGACAAGTTATTCTTACAACTCGTAATACAAACACACTGATATAATTATTCACATATGATTTTCTAACACACTAACAAACCTAATGATGTAATATTCCTAACACCCCCCACTTATTGCATCATTCTCCAAATGGGGATAGGTGGACTAACAACACTTGATAAGCACATTTAGCAGTTCATAAAAACACAAGGTATGAGTAGGGACAGACACATCTACTCAGGATAAACAATAGTGGAACTCGCCTCGCTATGCATCTTTAGTAGGACTTCCCTTACTGGACTTTATCCAAAGATAGGGACAAACACATCTACCCATGGAACCAAGGATAGGGACAAACACTTCCATCCAAGATTATCTAGATAATTTGGATAGGGACAAACACATCTATCCAACATCGAAGTTATGAACAAGGACAAACACATTTGTTCACAATAATTGTGATTGGGGAAAAACAAATCCAATCATAATCACCCAAAAAATATGATTGAGGGACAAACACATCCAATCTCAAACAACCAATAATTTTGATTGGGGACAAACACATCCAATCACAAATACAAACAACATAAAAGTTTGAGGAGTAAGTTATCATTATCGTGTGCAACCATCATTTTAGATAATTGCCACTCTAATCACAAATTGTTATGGAGTAAAAAGTGGACACATGTCTTTTTACCTCCTAGTTTAGCTCCTAGGTCCCCGTGATAACATTATACATCTTAAATATCCATCCCAATGCAAAATCCCCTGAAACTAATCCAAATTGGGAACTAGAGTCCCATTCTTAGCCTTAACTTGGACCAAAAAGGTGCCTTGGGAATTAGGTGCCTGTGCCCAAGTCCTCCTTGATTGGTCGGGGAAAATTTCAATGTATGTTTGCATAGTACCTTTAAACGGGTTTCTCCTTGTCGATTCTTTTGGTTAATTTCACGAATGTTAGTGGGAAAGCATATATAAGTGTGTTTTTGAATTCATTTGTAACTTAGATGGATATTGTGAAGTTATGATCTTAGAGCAAAGAGAATTCATTGTGTTTCTAGAGCAGATTTGTGTTTGTATTGTGTGTTGTTGCAGATTTGGAATCATCATCCATCTCGTTATGAGTTGAAGGATCTTCATTCTCCTAAGGGCTTCACCTCTAAGGTGATATCATTGTTATTTGAATCATCCTATCATCATTGATTTGTGTTTAGCCTTTGCCCTACTAGGGCACACACTCTCTATCAAACAACAATGTTGGGAAGCTTGAATGCTATCCCAGGATTTGACTGAAGTAATTCCCTAAACACCATAACCCCTATACCCCATTTCTTCTTATGTGTTGGTTACAGGGGTGAGATCTGGAAAGGTGAAGACATAAGAAGGATGAGTAAGGGAAAGGGTTTTGGGATCCGAAAGCATTTTGGGAATATTCCTCTGTGGAAGACTTGGGCACTCACGAAATAGTCTTCCTACCAAAAAAGATACCAGAGTCGACATTGGGACATTCTCTGTTACATTTCTCTAGTTTTTAGTTTCTGAAGATTCCATCTTTCTAGACTTGGGTGCCCGTGAAATAGTCCTCCAACATTCTTGTTTTTGAGACACAAGTTTTGATATCTCTATGATCACTCTTGTGAAATTGGTTTTTGATTATCTGTTATACATCTTCTGTTATAATCAGATCTTTGCGCATCTAGGGTTTTGTGTATTAGTTGACTTAGGGTTTGATAAAAGGTGTAAGGCCCTACCAAGAAACCTCAGAGAACAACTCAACTATGCTATACAAAAAAGATAATTTTTTTTGAAGGAAAGAAATAACAAAGAAATGTAAATCATATTTATTCATAACATCAAGTTAAGCTTATCCTCTAGGGATTCCATGACTGTATTACTAATTATTATCATGATCTAACTAACAATAATGGTTCATTCTAAATCCAGATACATCAAATGAATCAACACATACATTTACTTCATAATATTTCATCAAATGAATAAATATCAAGATCCTGTATAAGTATTACAAGTACAAATACAATCCTTTACAAGAGGGAGTAGACATTTACATTGTTACAATATCTCCTTTCCGATTACATTGAAGTACATACATCAAGAATAATAGTACATGATTCTACAAGGCAAGAACATAAATATCCGTCTCCTTGAACTAGATCAAGATATGAAATCTGCTACAAGTAATACATCCTTCTCGCTCATGATTAATAGCAAGAAAACTAATGGAGATAAAGCACAACCACCTGACCATGTGGAACCCTAAGGTCCACCCCCCGTGCTAGGAGATAACATAAGGTCCTACAACATAAAACAGTCAGAAAGACAGAAGACTAACAGGTGCAAGGACTACACATGACTCCAATACAACACGGGTCAATATGAACAACACAAGTAACTCAAACATCACTTCCAGAGGCAATCACACAATAAAAGGGGAAAACACACTTAGGGAAAGCTAGTCTGCAGTAGGAAAGAGTGTCATTGCATGGTCCTAAAATGGGTTATCCTGGCAGTCTCTCATCAGACACCGACCCCCATCCATGGGTTATCCTGGACGTCCAAACGTCGGCCCCCATCTATGGTTATCCTGGCAGTCTCTCACTAGACACCAGCCCCATAGGGTGACACATGCAGAACCAACATTCCTTTCGTGAGGACAAGGAAGTTGATCTTGCCAACCATGGTTTTCTCATCCCATCCTTAGCCTGAACGAGCACTTCAGGCATGGGTGAGGCATCCAATTATCTTATTTAGTGTGGAAACTACCCACCCCTCTAAATTTATTATTAAGTTATCACTAGATTAAAAACTTCCAATGGGTTATCCTGGTAGCCATTTTGGGCACCGGCCCCACATTGAAAGCCACTCCCCTACCTGCATTTAGAAGACCCTATCAATGAAGCAAGATAATTACCATCACAATGACAAGTAACATAAACAATGCAAGGCATTTAACTTCTTTCATACAAAACATAATCACAGGGACCAATTCTTATATCCTTGTCCCAAAACATAAACCAATCATGTACTATCACATTCTCATCATGATGCATTTACAACACAAAATACACATCATTTCACATCACACAAAGCAAGGCATTATCCATCTTGCATAGTCATCATAACCACATGAATAGGTACACTAAGCAAGGCATTATCCATCTTGCACATGGATCATACCAACATGAATAGAAGGCAACATTTCAATAATGCATTTCATTCAACTCACATGATGCACATAGAGCCAACCCCCACACAATCATACCCTCCTAGGCCTCTGGAAACAACTTCCCCAAATAACACAACACTTGACACCATTAAAAACACAATGGTTTCACATCACATTCACTCTCAAAGCACATCATAAACTAATACACTTCAACAATATTTTTTTTAAAGAAATGTAACATTAATCTAAGCATGAACAATCATCTAATAGTTATAAAGTGAATCTATCTCAACAATATAGAACTGTAACTTTCTAATCACCAGTAGCAGTTACAATATGATCATAAGATATGTGTCCACGAGCAACAATATTTTAACTAATAATTCTCAAGACTTATTTTAATTTCATTTAATTAAAATGATTGCAAACAAACTGCAAATAACACTAAGGCATACAAATTAAACACAACAATTATTTACACTTTTTACACTGATGTAGATTTCATTAATAATCTAGACAATTTTGTAAATACTATTAAATATAACTGTATAAGCAAGGCTAAAATCCTATAATATTAGAATGCTATAAATCTCTTACACTAGTTAGAATCACAAGATACAAAACTTGAAGCTACAATGAAAGAACCTTGTTCTAAGGTTAGCTTGAGAGGAAAGGAATATAGAACAACAAAATATTTCTGTAGATCTAACATCTTCATCAAATCTACCACACTTTTAACCACATGCATATGATAGGATCATAACACATTTAAAGGATGGTTCAAACCAAGGAGAAGTATCATGGCTAAAGCAACTCAAGAGTGAACACTAATAGGGCACAAGTAAAAGAACAATATTTTTCTAGGTTTTACCAAATTCTGTTCAACACATGAATAGGAAGAGAGAGAAGCTCAGGTTGCTATGGGAATGCTTAAGTGTCAACTTGATCAATCTTCTATAAACCACTACTACATTGGTCCTATGAATACCAAAATGATCATACTTAATACAAAGTTCTTCTAGAGGTGTCTACACCTCATAATAATTACCAAGCTTGTTAAAATCCCTTACCCAACACTAGTATTAACATAATAAACCAATACAAAGCATTCTAACCTGCTAACATACCAAGTCTAGGAATAGAAAAGGGTTGATTGATTTCAAGACATAAATATGATACAAACATTTTCCCAACAACAAGGTTAATAAGAACGTGACATTTCTTAAGCACAAATTATAAACATGCTCTATACAACTAATGAGCCATGACATCCGTAAAGGACTTTATTATCACATCAAAATTCACTTACAACATTGCATACACATGAAATCAGGACATACTAATCTATGCCTTAGGAAAACCTTGACAACATGACCCTATTATGACCACTGATACACCTTACACAAGTTCTATTTACCTTATACAATTCCACTCATAATCAATTAATTTCTAAAACAAACTTATAAATCAAATCTTAAATACATTGTTTACAAACCTAAATTCCAAACCTACTTATCATATTTCTACTAATAAATCGTAATAAAATTAATATCAATTTAAATTAAATTTATCAACATTAATATACAATCACTCTATCCAAATTGAATTCTTCTACTTCTATTCTATATAGATTTAATAGCTTTCTTATAACCTAACAAACAACCAAAATAAGTAGAGTTATTGGTGACGCAACTAACTATTTTAACAGAGACGAAACGGGTGAGAGGTAGACAGTCACAAAATATTCATATCTCCAAAATGACAAACTTGGTAAGGCTGATTTTTAGATATGATTTAGATAACTAGGTCGTGCACCATATATAAAAAATTTAGAGGAACCCAATTCGTTAAAATAGAGTTATGGCTAACGTAACAGACTATAAAAACAAAGATGAAATCGGTGACAGATATACAGTCACAAAATATTCTTATCTCTAAAATGACAAATTGGGTAAGGCTAATTTGTGGATATGATTTAGATAACTAGGTCTTGCACTATATATAAAAAATTTAGAGGAACCCAGTTCGTAAAAATAAAATTATGGCTAACGTAAAAGATTGTAAAAATAGAGATGCAATTGGTGAGAGATAGACAGTCACAAAATATTCATATCTCCAAAATGACAAATCGGGTAAGGTTGATTTTTGGATATGATTTAGATAACTAGGTCTTGCACCATATATAAAACTTTTAGAGGAACCCAGTTCGTAAAAATAAAGTTATAGCTGACATAACAGACTAAACAAAATAGAGATGAAATGGGTGAGATATAGACAGTCACTTCAATCGGTGAGTCTCTGAAATGCAATGATACAAACATGCACAATTGGATCTGAAAACAAGGCTTCTAACCTCTCATGCAAATTACAATCAACAGGAAAAATTATAAATGAAACATTTGCTTCAACAAAAAACTGAGACATAAATTAGAACCAAAGGAACCTGCTTTCGCTTGCTTAACTGCGCTGAAGATTCAATGCCAGGTTCAACTGCTGCAACCACAAACCAGTCTCTCCCATCTCCTCTCCCCCCAAAAGTTCCCTCTACTGAAGATTATTATGAGAGAGAAATCCCCCCAATATCTTCCAGAAGATTCCTCCCATTAAAGGCAATAAATTCTGCTTAAATCCATTTCTTACAATTTGCTATTTTTTATGATTTACAACCAGACCAGACAATATTTTTTTTTATCTTATTTATTTCCTTTACAACTAGGCAAGAATCATTTTTATTCTTATTTATTTAGTATTTACTAAATATGAGTTTTATGACAACTCATAAATATTATCTATTTTTATTGCCACTTAACACAACATTTAATTATATTAATTTATTTATTTTTTTTTTTTATTTTTATTTTTTTATAACAAAGGGGTAAAAACTTTATTAGAAATCAGAAAAGAGCATTACAATAATAACAAGGGGACCCAGCCCCAGAAAACAAGGCGAAAACCCCACAGCATAAACAACATCAACTATCCTCATGTATCCTCCTATCCTCCTCCAAGAACCGGTCTAAATCCAGATGCAGCTCAGGATTAACCTGATCCCAATCCTCAACTTTCCAACCACTATCATGCTCAGAGGCCCATTTGGCCAAGCAGTCGGCAACTCGATTCCACTCCCTTGGGATGTAAACAAAGGATGCCTCCTCCAACCGAGAACTAACCTGAAGAATCCGCTGAACCACCAAAGCCAACTGCCAATTAATATCAGATATCTTTCGCTCATTCAAGAGATTAATCAAAATCTGTGAATCAGCTTCACATATAACTTTTCTCCAGCCCAAAGCAAGGGCCCTCTCAATAGCATGCAGAATTGCCAGACCCTCCATGAAGTTAACAGTTTTCACCCCCTCATGTATAGAGAACAGAAAAATCACCGACCCAGCTGAGTCCCTACCAACTCCACCAATTCCAGCAGGCCCAGGATTGCCCCTAGAAGAACTGTCAGTATTGATCTTTAAAAATCCATTGGGAGGAAGTAACCACCTTCCAACCCGTTGAACCCTCTTTTTTCCATGCCTACAGTTCCTGGCACTGAAAAAAGAAGAATGAATTTCTTGAAGACCCAGTCTGGCCATCAACTCATCATCACCTCTCTCCAAGGGGAAAACCAAATCACAATTAGCTGAAACTGACTCCTGCACCATTCCTAGCATACGCAGCCAAACTTGCCGAACCACCAACTTCTGATCACGAAAAATTCGGCGGTTCCGCTCCAGCCAAATCTGCCAAAGCAGAAAGGTAGGACCCACGAACCAAACTTCCTGCAAAAAGGAAGCCATAGAAGGAGGTCTTCCCATACTATCCCAGAATTCAACCAAAGAGCACGCATGAATACAAGGAAGCTTCCAAGCCTCCCACCACCAATGCCAAAGCTGCACAACAAAGGGGCACCAGAAGAACAAATGCGAAGAATCCTCTTCTGCTCCCCCACACAAAACACAAATTGAAGGTCCTTGAAATCCCCGTTTACGAATGTTATCCCAGGTCAAACACCTATTCCAAGCCAAAGTCCAAACAAAGCAATTGCATTTAGGCCATGAGAGTTTATTCCACACCCTTTTCCACTAGTGAACCTCTACCCCAGTTAGCTTCTGAGCCAATAACACCTGATAACCAGAAGCAACAGAGTAAACCCCCTTAGGACTATGGGTCCAAGCAAGAATATCCTCGTCCAGAAGAGAACTACAACTCCTACTATGAAGAATCTTGTGAAGCTCAACACTATCTTCCACAAGTCCCAAATCTGGCCACACTGCAGGATCCTTCCAATGAGCTACCTCCAACTGACCAAAAGAAGCAACAGACTTGAAGTCACTCACCCTAGCCCATCCAGCCTCGAGAAATCTTTGGCACAAAGGAAGAAGGTTGGGGAACTGAGAAGTATATATTAATTTATTTATTTATCTTTAACTAGCATTTACATTTATTATTATTATTTTTTATTTATTTATTTCCATAAACTCAAATTCTCATAAAGGCATTTATATATATTTGTTTATTTAACAAAAATGCTTTCATAACTAATAATATTATTTTAATGCAACAATTAACCAAAGCAACAATCAAACAATGCCAAACTAAGTAACCCAAATGTCGAACAATACTTGACACAATGCATGATTGAAAGCATGACCACAATGACAGTGATTGACTATTACGCCCATACCAACAACACTGACTGGGTGCAAAACTGGATACTCATCCTTTTCAAGGATGATGGCTAACTAGTGGACCATATGTCATCTACGTTCAATAGTTTCCTTTAGGTTTAAGGCATGCTCAGACCTGTCAATTCAGGTGGAGTTGATACCTGATACTTGCAACCTGCAGCAACCAAAAAAATGGTTGAACATATAGATGTATATATAATCATACAATCAAACACACTGTGAAAGGAAATCACAGCGTAGCAGGGTACTCATGCATGAGTAATGCGACACTGTTCCTCTCACAAACACACATCAAACAAGTAACCACATCACACATAATAATCAGTAGCTGATCAAATAGATAAGAAACATCATCAGATAATTGTGTGATGCACATAATAAGATTGATCCACATAATCAATTAAGTCCATAAAATTGTCATAGCATATGCATAACTCAAGTAAATATCAGTGTTGCAACAAAGATTATCGATAAAACATACTGTCATATGAAACCACATGAGGATAATCAGGAATGTCACCAATATGAATGTAACATCTACCAACATCATATAACGTACAACATCAGTTGTCTAACATACCCTAAATATTCCTAGTATTTTACCTTCACCTTCATGCTCCTTAGCTAGACCACCTGTACATCCAAGGTGAGAATGCAGGGGCACTACATCCTCCCCCCCTAAAACTTGACTTACTCCTAGAAGTCACAGACTAGGGTGGAAACACAACATATTAGTATTGCAATTTTCTATTGCCAACATACGCATTCATATTAAGCAATTGTTCATAAGACAAGCACAATCATTCAATAAAGACAAGAAGGACATCCATTCCTCACCTTAAGACGTATCATGTGATCTACTCATAACCAATCACACATATTTTGATAATTTCATACAATTTAGAGAATTGCATTCACATATTAACAAGGAAAAAAATACATATCATTTCTTATTTCCACTATGTTTCCAACTAATTACCAAACATGCAAGTATAATTCTCTGCGGAGTCTTCCCTTGCACATACTATCAGAGGCTCGAAATGAACATGATAGAAACAACACTTAACACAAAATGAGGCCAACAAAAACAAACATTTGGAATAGCCACCATAGAAATTAAAAAAAATATGCAAACCCAAGTGGGGAAATAATCAAATTCAATCTTAAGTCACAAAATGCCGGTAAATTTTCAACAATAAATCAAGTATAAAGAAAAGAGTTTTGGTGACCACTCCTATCATAAGAGAGTTCAAAGAAAAAAATTCACTGTTAGCCCACCAACAACACATGAAGCAACTATCAAAAATTCTAAAACAACCAATATTACAAACAAATCCACATCACGGTGTGACTAATTTTAGCCACAAAAGGGAGTATCCACTACACAACACCCCAGGACTCAAAGTCTAGAATGCATTAGAGAATGTACACCAAACACACGGACAACTAAGTTTTTTACATCTTCATAACTAAACAACTTTTATACATGAATTTAAGGCAACACGATCTCTACTTATATACAAAAAAATTCTATCTTTATGCAGTACAATTTCTTTTTACCAAGCTATGAACATATACAATTGCTTCCTTATGCAAGAAGATATTTAAAGAGAAAATGTATGATGTCACACACAAGAGTAATTCAAAACTCTAATTGACTTACAATATCACATTCATGATCTCATGGGTCCAACACAAGCTCCAATTTGATCTCCTGCACACGGTTCTTACATAGGCATACACAATGTTAACTTTCATAAGTCACAACAGAACTTCCTCATGAGGTTATGGCCAACTAGGAGATAGATATCAGATTATCAAGCAACCATGTAAAGATACCCCACATACGACAACACCACATAACCACATGACTTGTGATGCATGATGCCACCAAATGATTAAATCATTCCAATACTTATACATATACAAAAGTAATGCAACTAATAGTAACCATGCTTATTTCTTCTAAAGCACTAGAGACCCTAAGAGGAACTCAAGGCCTCAACAAATCAACAAGCACTATCATTCAGGAAACACATATTGTCAGATATATCATCACATTTTTAGAAAAGAAGGAGAAAGAACGCATAGCAGAAACATAAGTAAAACAAGGCATAAAGAATTTATTTCTTCCAGAATCAAAGAACAAGTCTATAAATTTATCAACCTTCTTACGTTGCACTAAGGCACAAAGGTGAGAGGTATTATTACCAACTCGTCACAAGGAGAAAAATGCTTAACCTAGAGCAACAACAATAATCCAGAGGCCCCAGTGTTGCAAACCTAGCTCTAATATCAAATGTAATGCCCCGCTAGGAAACCTCAGAGAACAACTCAACTATGCTATACAAAAAAGATAATTTTTTTTTAAGGAAAGAAATAACAAAGAAATGTAAATCATATTTATTCATAACATCAAGTTAAGCTTATCCTCTAGGGATTCCATGATTGCATTACTAATTATTATCATGATCTAACTAACAACCATGGTTCATTCTAAATCTAAATACATCAAATGAATCAATTTACTTCATAATATTTCATCAAATGAATAAACATCAAGATCATGTATAAGTATTACAAGTACAAATACAATCCTTTACAAGAGGGAGTAGACATTTACATTGTTACAATATCTCCTTTCTGATTACATTGGAGTACATACATCAAGAATAATAGTACATGATTCTACAAGGCAAGAACATAAATATCTGTCTCCTTGAGCTAGATCAAGATCTGAAATCTGCTACAAGTAATACATCCTTCTCGCTCATGATCAATAGCAAGAAAACTAATGGAGATAAAGCACAACCCCCCAACCATGTGGAACCCTAAGGTCCACCCCCCGTGCTAGGAGATAACATAAGGTCCCACAACATAAAATAGTTAGAAAGATAGAAGACTAATAGGTGGAAGGACTACACATGACTCCAATACAACACAAGTCAATATGAACAATACAAGTAACTCAAACATCACTTCCAAAGACAATCACACAATAAAAGGGGAAAATACACTTAGGGAATGCTAGGCTGCAGTAGGGAAGAGTGTCATTGTATGGTCCTAACATGGGTTATCTTGGCAGTCTCTCACCGGCGTTGGCCTCCATCCATGGGTTATCCTAGTCGTCCAGATGTCAGACTCCATCTATGGTTATCCTGGCAGTCTCTCACTAGACATCGGACCCATAGGGTGACACATGCGGACCCAACATTCCTTTCATGAGAACAAGGAAGTTGATCTTGCCAACTACGGCCTTCTCATCCCATCCTTAGCCTAAACGAGCACTACAGGCATGGGTGAGGCATCCAATTATTTTATTTAGTGTGGAAACTACCCAACCCTCTATATTTATTATTAAGTTATCACTAGATTAAAAACTTCCAATGGGTTATCCTAGTAGCCACTTTGGGTACTGGCCCCACATTGAAAGCCACTCCCCTACCTACATCTAGAAGACCCTATCCATGAAGCAAGACAATTACCATCACAATGACAAGTAACATAAACAATGCAAGGCATTTACCTTCTTCCATACAAAACATAATCACAGGGACCAATTCTTATATCCTTGTCCCAAAACATAAACTAAGCATGAAATATCACATTCTCATCATGATGCATTTACAACAAAAAATACACATCATTTAACATCACACAAAGCAAGGCATTATCCATCTTGCACATGAATCATACCAACATGAATAGGAGGACATTTCAAGAATGCATTTCATTCAACTCACATGATGCACACAAAGCCAACCCCCACACAATCATACCCCTCATAGGCCTCTGGAAACAACTTCACCAAATGACACAACACTTGACACCATTAAAAACACAATGGTTTCACATCACATTCACTCTCAAAGCACATCATAAACTAATACCCTTCAACAATATTTTTTTTAAAAGAAATGTAACATTAATCCAAGCATGAACAATCATCTAACAGTTATAAAGTGAATCTATCTCAATAATATAGAACTGTAACTTTCTAATCACCAGTAGCAATTACAATATGATCATAAGATATAAGTGTCCACAAGTAACAATATTTTAACTAATAATTCTCAAGACTTATTTTAATTTCATTTAATTAAAATGATTGCAAACAAAATACAAATAACACTAAGGCATACAAATTAAACACAACAATTATTTACACTATTTACACTGGTGTAGATTTCATTAATAATATAGACAATTTTGTAAATACAATTAAATATAACTGTATAAGCAAGGCTAAAAACCTATAATATTAGAATGCTACAAATCTCTTACACTAGTTAGAATCACAAGATACAAAACCCAAAGCTACAATGAAAGAATCTTGTTCTAAGGTTAGCTTGAGAGGAAAGGAATACATAACAACAAAACATTCCTATAGATCTAACATCTTCATCAAATCTACCACACTTTTAACCACATGCATATGATAGGATCATAACACATTTAAATGATGGTTCAAACCAAGTAGAAGTATCATGGCTAAAGCAACTCAAGAGTGAACTAATAGGGCACAAGTAAAAGAACAATATTTTCTAGGTTTTACCAAATTCTGTTCAACACACGAATAGGAAGAGAGAGAAGCTCAGGTTGCTATGGGAATGCTTAAGTGTCAACTTGATCAATCTTCTATAAACCACTACTACATTGGTCCTATGAATACCAAAATGATCATACCTAATACAAAGTTCTTCTAGAGGTGTCTACACCTCATAATGATTACCAAGTTTGTTAAAATCCCTTACCCAACACTAGTATTAATGGAATAAACCAATACAAAGCATTCTAACCTACTAACATACCAAGTCTAGGAATAGGAAAGGGTTGATTGATTTCAAGACATAAATATGATACAAACATTTTCCCAACAACAAGGTTAATAAGAACGTGACATTTCTTAAGCACAAATTATAAACATGCTCTATACAACTAATGAGCCACAACATCCATAAATGACTTTATTATAACATCAAAATTCACTTACAACATTGCATACACATGAAATCAGGACATACTAATCTATGCCTCAGGAAAACCTCGACAACATGACCCTATTATGACCACTAATACAACTTACACAAGTTCCATTTACCTTATACAATTCCACTCGTAATCAATTAATTTCTAAAACAAACTTATAAATCAAATCTTAAATACATTGTTTACAAACCTAAATTCCAAACCTACTTATCATATTTCTACTAATAAATTGTAATAAAATCAATATCAATTTAAATTAAATTTATCAACATTAATATACAATCACTCTATCCAAATTGAATTCTTCTACTTCTATTCTATATAGATTTAATAGCTTTCTTATAACCTAACAAACAACCAAAATAAGTAGAGTTATTGGTGACGCAACTAACTATTTTAACAGAGACGAAACGGGTGAGAGGTAGACAATCACAAAATATTCATATCTCCAAAATGACAAACTTGGTAAGGCTTATTTTTGGATATGATTTAGATAACTAGGTCGTACACCATATATAAAAAATTTAGAGGAACCCAGTTCGTAAAAATAGAGTTATGGCTAATGCAATAGACTATAAAAATAGACATGAAATTGGTGAGAGATAGACAGTCACACAATATTCATATCTCCAAAATGACAAATTGGGTAAGGCTGATTTTTGGATATGATTTAGATAAATAGGTCATGCACCATATATAAAACATTTAGAGGAACCCAGTTCGTAAAAATAAAATTATGACTAACATAAATGACTGTAAAAATAGAGATACAATCGGTGAGAGATAGACAGTCACAAAATATTTATATCTCCAAAGTGATAAATTGGGTAAGGCTGATTTTTGGATATGATTTAGATAACTAGGTCATGCACCATATATAAAACATTTAGAGGAACCCAGTTTCATAAAAATAAAGTTATGGATGACACAACAGACTAAAAAAAAGAGATGAAATGGGTGAGAGATAGATAGTCACTTCAATTGGTGATTCCCTGAAATGCAATGATACAGACATGCACAATTGGATCTGATAACAAGGCTTCTAACCTCTCAAGAAAATTAAAATTGATAGGAAAAATCATAAATCAAACATTTGCTTCAATAGAAAACTAAGACAGAAATTAGAACTAAAGGAACCTGATTTCGCTTGCTTGACTGGGTTGAAGATTCGATGCCGGGTTCAACTGCTGCAACCACAAACCAGTCTCTCCCATCTCCTCTCCCCCCAAAAGTTTCCTTTGCTAAAGATTATTATGAGAGAGAAATGCCCCCAATATCTTCCAGAAGATTCCTCCCATTAAAGGCAATAAATTCTGCCTAAATCTATTTCTTACAATTTGCTATTTTTTATCATTTACAACCAGACCAGGCAATATTTTTTTATCTTATTTATTTCCTTTACAATTAGACAAGAATCATTTTTATTCTTAGTTATTTAGTATTTACTATATATGAGTTTTATGACAACTCATAAATATTATTTATTTTTATTGCCACTTAACACAACATTTAATTATATTAATTAATTTATTTATCTTTAGCTAACATTTACATTTATTATTATTATTATTATTATTTTTATTATTTATTTCCATAAACTCAAATTCTCATAAAGGCATTTATATATATTTATTTATTTAACAAAAATGCTTTCATAACTAATAATATTATTTTAATGCAACAATTAACCAAAGTAGCAATCAAACAATGCCAAACTAAATAACCCAAATGCCGAACAATACCTAACACAATGCACGATCGAAAGCATGACCACAATGACAGTGACTAACCATTATGCCCATACAGACAACACTGACTGGGTACAAAAATGTATACTCATCCTTTTCAAGGATGATGGCTAACTAGGGGACCATATGTCATCTCTATTCAACAGTTTCCATTGGGTTTAAGGCATGCTCAAAACTGTCAATTCAGGTGGAGTCGATGCCTGATACTTGCAACCTGCAGAAACCAAAAAAATGGTCAAACATATAGATGTATATATAATCATACAATCAAACACATCGTGAAAGAAAATCGCAACATAGTAGGGTGCTCACGCATGAGTAATGTGACACTATTCCTCTCACAAACACACATCAAACAAGTAACCACATCACGCATAATAATCAGTAGCTGATCAACTAGATAAGAAACATCATCATATAATCGTGTGATGCACATAATAAGATTGATCCACATAATCAATTAAGTCCATAAAGTTGTCATAACATATGCATAACTCAAGTAAATATCAGTGTCACAACAAAGATTATTGATAAAACATACTAACTGTCATATGAAACTACATGAGGATAATCAGGAATGTCACCAACATGAATGTAGCATCTACCAACATCATATAATGTACAACATCAACTGTCTAACATACCCTAAATATTCCTATTATTTTACCTTCACCTTCATGCTCCTTAGCTAGACCACCTGCACATCTAAGGTGAGAATGGAGGTGCACTACAAAAGGCCTGATTTAATCTAATCTTTCCATATCACTCTTGAGTACAAGATCTATAGCTGAGTCCACCTCCATTTGGTACTGATTTGGCTCGGTCTTGTCCTTGAATGTTATTGTGCAAGAGGGTTTGATCTAGTGTGCATGCTAGTCTTCATCATTCATCTTTTTCACCAGATAACATTTTGGTGAACCCATAGACACAAGAATTTACATTTTTCTGAGTGTCAAATTCAGATTTTGAATTGATTCATAGCATATTTATTCATTGAAATATCTTTCATTATTTTGAAAAAAGTGAAAAAATCAAGCATTATAGGCTAGAAAAGGCATAGTTTTGCATTGTTTTCACTTCATATGATAGAAAGATTTAGATTTATGATTTTTACATCAGATCTAATCCATATTATAGTATACAATCATTTCATGATATTTTACCTTGCATTTGAAGATCTCATTTGCTAGGATTTTGTTGAAAAAGTTACATTTTTCCTAAAACCTAGTCAATTTCAAAAGCTAGGGTTTGTAGTCAAAATCTTATTTCAGATTTTGCTGCTATCATAAACATTCACTCTAATTATGCATTGTAGTGTTGCATCATTTCTCATCTTTCATCTCACAAATCACAATTTTTACAATTTCACATTGTGTATTTCAACATTAAGAACTTTAACTTCTTTCTCACACTTCTTTGTGCAAAATCTTAAATTTATTTACATTACCTTGTTGTGTAGCACTCTTCACATCATACTCACTTTGTCTATCATGAAATTAGTGTGTTTCTGACTTTCAAAAACTCAATTTCCTCAAACTAGTGCCTTGGTGTGCAAAGGTCTCATAGACATGGCGTCTAATCAAAATAAAGGTGGTATGGTTCCTCCTCGAGCTAATAAGAAAAAGGAAGGCTCCCGAACCCGTAATATCATTCACACCACATGAGGTCACAATTAGAGATATTGATGTCCCTCTTTACATTACAACATTTATAAGTGGGAATCCTACACGAGGAGTCCTTATCAATCCTAATTGCATGACGAATGTGATAACTGAAGAGTTCTTATACATGCATGATTTGGCACAAGACACTTATGATCCTACACATATAATGATCAAGGCACATAATGGATATTTCCTCCCAGTTATTGGAAAGATTACACTCTTGATTAAAGTCTAGTGGAAAAAGCCTTAGAACAACCATTTGTCATTATTCCCATCTTGGACCTATTTCGTGTGAAGTTAGGCCATTCGTGGCTCAAGTCCATGAAAGCGGTCCCTTCTACCATTCATAAATGCTTAAAATTCCCTCATAAAGGATGAGTGCATGTTGTCCACCATAGTGGATGGAAACCTTTGGTCAATCATGGAAAATTCAACTTGGACTACTTTTGGCCGCAACCTACTAAACCAAATCAACCAAGAGAAGATCAATTTTTCCTGGCATATCAAAAATATAAGGCAAAGTTAATAGCTCAACTATCACATGGCAAGAATGCTCCTGGACCCTCTTAGTCCTCTGAGGCTACAATTCCTCCTACCAAACAAATAGAGAGTGAAAAGAAGCCTAAGCTGGAGGAATCCCCTCATCCAAGAGGTAAAGGAATTTTTGCTGAGGTTCCTCCTCCACTATCCTTACAAGGATCGGGAGACAACCTTAAAGAGCGAAGCATTTCATCACAAAAGATTAATTTTGTACTGGCTTCCTCTTCTGAAATGTCAAACAATGTAGAAACTCATGAGACTCTTTTGCAAATATCACTAACAAGACAAGAAGGAACCAGAATGCAAGAGAAAGAAGGAGAAAATGACAAGCTTTAGTTCGACAAGTATCACCTCAACAAGAAAACATCCCACCAACATAAATTAAATCAAAAGAAGAGCTAAAGGATGAATAATTAAAGGACAAAGTTTCAAATTGGGCCATAGTACCCTATGTACCTATTTCCTCTCGCATTAGAGACTGGGAGGAAGATGATTTTCTCAAAGATAATCACTAGTGCAGTTGCATCTTCTAATAGGTAAGTATTTCTCACCATTTTAGCCACCTTTGATGTAGCACCTCTTTGAGTTTCTCTCACGAGTGGCCTCATCTCATGTGTTGTGTTGTGTTGTGTTCCCCTGTGTTGTGCTAAATATTTTTTAGGTCTCCTTGGATGATCCTTGACACTCTTGTAAGGTCAAGGATACAAGGAGACCGCCTCCGTTGTCCTCTATCTTATTGTAATTGTTGTGTGTGGTGTCTTGGGGGCATAACATTGTGGAGGATGTCTTAGGGGCATCTTTCCACATTGTGAACCTAAGTCACCTTTGTCTCCTCTCTTATAGTGTTTACATTCTTCAATGGCTCTATTAGTCGGTGGATGATGAAAACAAATAAATACCGATAAGGACTATGCGTCCGTACAACAAGAAAGCAAAAATGGACCTAGTCCATATATGAAGATAGGGTTGATATATTACTGAGGCTTGACTAGTAGAATCACCTCATGTTGTGATCATGTGTCGTATTGTGAAATTATTGTAACAAACCTTTACAATACTCTAAATCTGCCTCTAGGCACTTTGGAATGTTTTAAATCTCACCTTGTAGCTACACTCGGTTTTGAGATACCTGAAGTATAACCTACAAAACTATACTCAGTTCCAAACCTGTAAGTGTAGCCTTGGTTTGTTTATGTGGTATGTTACCTTATTTCTATGCATGAATATTGTTGATGATTATAATTTGATACTAACATGTGTATTTGTTGGGAACATTCGATGATTGCTAGCACATGTCACCTTTGGGGCATGGGCTTTGCGAAAGCTCTTGTTCCCTTGCGTGTTTTCACTCTACCTTAAATGTGTTTGATACTAGCAAGTGGATTCAACCACTTTAAGTTGGGGGTATATATTGTGGTTGATTATTTTAGATATTATTGATAAAGCATGTTTATGTATGCTTCCTTTTCACCGTAAGGCATTTGCAGATGTAGGTGGGGTTGTGTACTTTATTTTTCTTTACGTATACCTATTTTTCACTATAAGGCATCTGTGGATGCATGTGGGTTATATAATTTTTACTTTCTTTTCATCGTAAGGCATCTGTAGATGCCGTTGCAGTTGCATTTTGAAATCCCTTCTACGGAAGGTAGGATTGTGTCTTCCCTCAAGTGGTTGCACATCCTTTTAAGAAGTCCTCTATAGAGGTGGGGTTGGATCTTGAGTTATTCACCCTTAAGTGTGTCTTTGGCAATTGTGGTAGTGTAGCTCAACCATCAGGTGTATTTGGCATTACTTAGATAGTGGGGTGTAGCGATGAGCTCCTTCCTATCGCCTGTGTTTGTTGTGTATAAGACGTATAGTGTGTCGACAACATACTATATGGTGCTCATGCATTCTGTGTGTTTTTCGTGTGTTTTTTGTGTCTTCCTTGCATGTTTTGTGTGTTTGTAGTCATATAATGGCACGTAGTGATGAGCTCCCCCAACACTGTGTGTTTTGTGTGCATTTGATGGTGGCGCCTAGCAATGAGCTCCCCCCATCACATAGTTAGGATTATTTATATAATTGTTTAATCATGTCTTCTTCATGTATTGTGTGATTGTATTCATGTCTTCTTCATGTATTGTGTGATTGTATTCATGTCTTCTCCATGTATTGTGTGCTTCATTGTCTTCTCCATGTATTACATGCTTCCTTACTGTATTCACTATGTTTTGCGTGATTGTCAAGTGTTTTCTTATGTTTGCCTAAGCTTGGGGGCTAGAATGGTCCTTCAAACTTAGGGTGTGTCTTTGCTCTAGTGTTTGATGTGCTTCAACCATACTTTGCATGTACTGATCGTAAGATTGTACACACACTAAAGTGGGGGCTAAATGTTATGGATTAAAAAGGGACACATGCCTTTTTACCTCCTAGTTTAGCTCCTAGGTCCCCATGATAACAGTATACATCTTAAATACTCATCTCGATGCAAAATCTCTTGAAACCAATGCAAATTACTGGACCAAAAAATGTGCCTTCAGACTTGGGCACCCACGCCCAAGTCCTCCCTGATTGGTCAGGGCAAATTTCAAGGTATGTCGGCATAGGACCTTTAAAAGGGTTTCTCCTTGTCGACTCTTTTAGTAAATTTCATGAATGTTAGCGGAAATCATATTTAAGTGTGTTTTTGAATTCATTTATAACCTAGATGGATATTACAAACTTATGATCTTGGAGAAAAGAGCATTCAAAGCATTCATTATGTTTCTAGAACAGATTTGTGTTTGTATTGTGTGTTGTTGTAGATTTGGAATTATCATCCATCTCCTTATGAGTTGAAGTATCTTCATTCTTCTAAGGGCTTCACCTCTGAGGTGATATCATTGTTATTTGAATCATTCTATCATCATTAATTTGTGTTTAGCCTCTACCCTACTAGGGCACACACTCTCTATCAAATAACGGTGTTGGGAAGATTGAATGCTATCCCAGGATTTGACTAAGGTAAGACCCTAAACTCCATTTCTTCTTGTGTGCAAGTTACATGTGCGAGATCTAGAAAGGTGAAGACACGAGAAGGCTGAGGAAGGGAAAGTATTTCAAGAATTGAAAGCATTTCAAGAATATTCCTCTATGGAAGACTTGGGTGCTTGCAAATTAGTCTTCCTGCCTAAACAGACACTAGAGCCAACATCAAGACATTCTCTGTTACATTTCTTTAGTTTTTAGTTTCTAAAGATTCCATCTTTCTAGACTTGGGCACCTGCGAAATAGTCCTTTGACATTCTCATTTCTGAGACATAGGTTCTGATATCTCTCTGATCATTCTTGTGAAATTGGTTTATGATTTCTATTATACATCTTCTGTTATAATCAGATCTTTGTAAATCTATGGTTTTGTGCATTAGTTGACCTAGGGTTTAATAAAAGGCCTAATTAAATTTGATCTTTCCATAGCACTCTTGAGCACAAGATCCGTAGCTAAGTCCACCTCCATTTGGTACTGATTTGGTTTGGTCTTGTCCTTGAATGTTATTGTGGAAGAGGGTTTGATCTAGTGTGCATGCTAGTCTTCATCATTCATCTTTTTCACCACATAACACAAACAATATGAGATGGTTATTGCTGCCACCTGGGAACTGATCTGAGCTTTAATCATTTTGACACAAATAGATTTGCCACTAATATAATTTTAGGACCTCGTTACTAGTGACTGACGAGACGACCCTGCTTGTCCAACAAACTCTTATGCCTCCATCCTCTAGTAGGTTTGCTACTTAGAAATTTTGGCTTTGAAGCTCAATTTTAGAATGCCCCCGCTGAGGATGGATGTCACATACAAGTGATAGTGCGTCCAGTTACAATTGAGGCAATTTTATTTTTTGACACTTTGGAATTTAGATAGACATACTTTTTTGACGACATGACAATTAATGGCTCATGAAAATAGACCCTATTCTAAACAAAATGATACAACTTGACTTTGACTTTCTTTGACAATATACAATATTTTTATTCAACTTTTAGACTATGACAGAAAATATCTCTATAAGAACTAATAAGACATTTTGAGACATTAAACTAATAAAAGATGAGACAATAAATTATAATAATCTACCACTATGAAACTATTAAAACTTAACTTTAATTTCTAATATAGTTACAATCTATAATTACAAATTAAATTGATTAAAACAAAACTTGACACCAACAAAATCCAATGATCCTTTTATGAGATTTGATTCTTCAATAGAGAACTTTGGCAACCAATCACATACCCTCTATCTCATTGATCTCAGATATGAGAAAAAAAAAAAATGTATCCATAAACCATCCAAATTGGAAATCTTGGGCTCTCTATGTAGTGGCTATGTCCTCTAAAGAATTGGAAGTGGGCTCATACCACATCACATCAAAACTTTTAACTAAGGGTAAAACTATATTGATAAAGTTTTATTTGGAGTAGATGGATGGAAGATTGCATCAGTATTATAAAGCCATGTTTCTAAGCCAACAAGACAAAATCCTCCAAATATTATTTACTCTTGTTAAAAATAATACCTATTTGAAAATATTCTACTACCTTTTCTTGCCATAATTTGTGGAATTTGACTTTGATGGGGATACAATTATGTATACAAACAACCCCACAATTGAGAGTACAAATGTAACTAATAGATACTTGGCTGTTATTTTCTTTGCCCATTCATACTTCCTTTCTGGGCATCTTTCTTGAAGGATGTCAAGAGGTTCAATGGGAGTTGAATAAGATTCCTAGATAGAAGACTTAGCTGCAACATGATATTTCACAAGTGTAGGTGTACCATAGAAAAGCCCTTTAACTTTTGATTCTAGAATGAATGAGTGAAAAATAAAAGCACCAACATCAAGTGCATCCCATGAAGATGAAGTTTTACCACTTACAAGATTGAACATGTCACTAGGCCAACTATCATCATTGAGACTAGTGTCATAAGTTGTAGTGGATCCTTGATTGTACAGATCGATGGTGAGTTTATCTCACTCAGAATGAGAGGAAGCATTAGACAAATAGGCCTTATTGTGAACCATCATCAATGATATCTCGACTAAGAAAGTCTTGCACAATAGGCTAAATACAACATTGACTAATAAGAACTTTAGTATAAAAAGAATAATCACATAGGCTCACATTCACAGGTTCATAGGCGATTTTCACATGACTAGGTGGGAGAATAACCTCAACAGTCCTAGATCATTTTCTACTTTGATACCATATTAGTTATTCATAAATGTTGTGATTCTATTATATTTTTTTTCAACAATACATAATATAAATATATAGGACTTACATCTATATTATAGTAGAGTTGTTATGTCTCCTAAAACTACTCCTTTACATAGATGATTTGTTCTAGCAACTCGTAATAAACATACTAATATAATTCTTCACACATGGTATTCTAACTAACACAATAACAAACCTAATGATGCAATATTCCTAACAATTATCAATTTGGATTTTTAGAAGCTTTTGTGGAGATGGGGTATCCCAAACAATATTGATATAGGGCATTGATGTTGTCATAGGTCTCTTCTATTTTCTTAATTTTGTTGTTGAGCTCAATTTGTCCTACTGCACATTTGGCCTTGATGTTCTCCAGCTATGCATTCTCATATTTTTCTTAAATTTTCTCTTTAAATTTGGCTTTTTGTTCATACCAACTTCTTATTTCTACAAGTAATTCATTAATCACTATCCCTAATTGTTGTTTTGGAGGTGGAGAAACATCCACAGTGACTTGCAACAATTATGTCTGAATTTCTATCATTATTTTCTTTATGGATTCATTTGTAGCCATGTATTATGTTAGAAGTCTCTCCCTAGTGATACTTTGTATGATATCTCACATTTCAAATTGTTGAATTAGCAAGACTTATGTTAAGTCCACTTGAGGCCCCAGTGGTATGGAAGTGAGAAAATTTGCTGCTAAAGTAAACATTGGTTGCACTTGTTTTTTTTTGTGCAATGAATTCTTTTATCTTGTCCATTGGATCAAAAACTTGAGGTGAGAGGGGGTTACTACAACTTTTCCTATGGGTGTTTTTTCTCCAAATGATTCTCCCATAATGGTTTTCCCCTTGTCATCTTTTTGTTCCTCTTTTTGACTTTGGTCAAACCTGGTATCTTAAATATCATCTTGTGGTGCCTTCTACTATGTATTCTCAATTTGATCATCTTCACCTATGAACCCCAATCTTCTAGTTTCACCTATTTCTATCTCTTATATTTTCTCTCCTTAATCTTTCTATACCTTAGCATCTTGTGTAATGCCCTGTCATGCAACCCTAGAGTGCTAGACTAAAAAGTGCAAAATTACAAAAATAATTTTTTTTTTGAAAGCAAGACATTACAATATTAGTAACCAAAGATAACATAGTACACAACATAAAGAAAAGTGCACTTCCAACTCCTCTAGGCAAACATGAATGCATCAGTGAATAGAAAATTAAAACCACACAAGTGAAAAATAGTTAAGAACAACTTTTACATTTGCAAGATAGTTAATTTACAAAGTTACAATACAAGATTACAAGACCGATCACATCGGCTTACAAATGAATACATCTGAAAGTATACAACATCCCTGAATGTGGATAACAATCTGAAACTGGAACACCTCTGCACAGAACTTGAACCGCATCTCCAAAAAGACCGATGGATAGCTCTACCTCCTAACCATGTGGAACCCTGAGGTCCACCCCACCGAGCTAGGAGATAACATCGAGGCTCCATTAGGTCAAAGTCAGAACAGTGAAACAACAATAAGATACAAACCCTTACAGGCATACATGATAACAAGACTGCATAGAAATGATAGTAATCCACCAAACAGAACCAACATCCAATCAAGATCAAACATGAAGCCAAGACTATACTCCAGAGGTATCAACAAAATAAAGAGAAAGTAATTGAGTTGTGTAAGGAGAGTGTCATCGCATGGTCCTGGCATGGGTTACCCAGGCTATCTATCACCAGAAGCTGGCCCCCATCTATGGTTACCCTGGTAGCCCCTCTCTAGGCACCGGCCCCATAGGGTGACACATGCAAAGCCGACAGGTCCTCTCATGGAGACGAGGAGGTCAGCCTTGCCAACCAAGCCTACTCATCCCATCCTTAGCCTGTGAGAGCACTCAAGGCATGGGTGAGGTATCTTACTTATCTTGTTAAGTGTTTTACTTCCCCAACCCTCTTGATTAAGTTATAAAGTTTCCACTTGCTCATAACTTCCATGGGGTTACCCAGGCAGCCCCTGACTAGGCACCAGCCCCACCATAGAAGCCACTCCCTTAGTAAATTCCAAACAAACAATCAAACCACCACGAGCAAAGATAAGCTACAAATGGTTTCCAACCATTACTCATACCATTTACTTGCCCTCAATAATACAAATCCCATTGCATTGACATGCCACTATTTGAACCAAAACCAAAACATCACACCTCTAGAGATAGGTACAAAACCAATGAAAAAGGTAACCATTATCTGACAGGGACAATGTTTCCACCTTCTGACACCAAGTACACATGACAACCCTCAAGATTCACACTTCAACCAAAAACATAGACAAAAACTCCACCCCAAGAAACATAATACTCTGATACAAACGTAAGATATGACCAAGGAGAAGATCGAGCAATGAGGTTCAATGAACTCCTAATTCAATCAAGAAATCAACTTACACCAAGTTATCACAATAGCAAAACTTCAAAACTCTAGGAATTAATAAGGCAAGGAAGGTGAACCATAAACCGAACATCCTTACATAAACAAAAGTCAAGGAAGACTCATAAAATAATTCCATTAATAACATAATCCCAAGTAAAAGATACTCTACTTCCCTGTAATAAAATCAAAACGTAATTCCTTGTTTTCCAAAATAAAAGAATCTAAAATGGAGAAAATACCTATACAATGATATCCACCATTTACGGAGCACGACAAAGAATATTACAAGCCCGAAAAATAAATTATTATTTAACAAGATAATTAATACCCGCAGCACAATATTGTTACCTCATGAAACAAGAACATTAATACAAATTACTCTAAAGTTTCCAAAGACAACTACAAACATGAGTCACTATTTACTATTTCCAACAACTTCTAAAAATCTTCACAATGATATTAAATCTTTTCCCATAAGAAAATTAACTATCTATCATGTTAAAATTTTAAAACAAACCTTAATAGTTTTCTATAAGCTAACTTGCATGTTTTAAATTACAACCTTAATCTCAAGGAATAAAAGACGGAGAATCATAATATGGACATCTTAACTAAATCAAAATCTACGTAAGGCTATAATTAAGTCCATTACTAAACAATCACACGATAGAAGCTCTTTAATTCTACCAGAGATATCCAGAACACAATTCCATGTTTTATAAAATAAAAGTATCTAAATTTATATGTTTTTAATTTAATAATACTAGATCACATTTGATCTAATGCACAATTTATAAGAAAACCTAGTGCTATATTTTAATATTATCCACTTAATAAGGACAACTATAATTATTAACATTTATTTTCTACAAACATTTACTACTATTTTCTAATAACCACAACTATACTTGTAATGTCCTTTACGTGCAACCTATTAACTGCCATACTACAATTTTCAAATCATTATAAACCTAATTAATTTAACTTACCATTTAAGATTTAACACTTACCAAAACATCTATAAGCAATTATTCACAATAAACAAAATCTTTCTTCAATATTAATCCAACTACAATCATCATCAAACATCTATAATATATACTTTTCCAAAATCACAACTTTTCCATCAAGCACCTTCAAGTCTACAATCTCTAATGAACACATCCATGAGAATAAGATAAATATCTTTAATTGCATAAGTTAATATCGAATTAGACTATTGACCACAATCTACTAATTTAAACTTTTATATACCCTTACAAGCTTAAATGTCATGCTACAACATCATTCATAAATAGATCTTAAATTACATTCCTATTTCACAAGAACGATCACATGCCAAAACCATTATACGAATCACAACTTTGAATACAAACATTATAACCTTAATTTCCTATCTAACATTTAACAATTTCTAAAACCCAAGTAATTCCTAACATATCACCACTTTCACTTGCCAATCAAAACATTGAATTTCTAGCTATCAAGATACCATAAAGAATTACCAATAATCATAATTATAAGGAAAGAGTATTTGTTTTCTAATAGAATGAGTTTCCCCTAAATCAACATCCTATTGACTAGAGTTCCAACGGTGCTAAACCTCTACTCTACTAATACATGACTTTAAGCTTATATGATCTTCAAGCCTAAGGATTATTCCATTTAACAATAAAATGCGAAAGTCTTCTAACCAACATCTATACAATCTTCACCATCCTACAAAATCAATTCAAAACACTATCCTCCTAGATAAGATCCCTTCTACACAACTAAAAGCTTTAATGATACGTTTCTATCACAAAAATCTTAGGAACATGATTAATACCTAACCCATAAACATAACAATTCCCAACGACACCTATGAACTCACCTACTAGCATGGATCACATCGAACCCAATGACTAAGGCTTCCTAACAAAGCCACTCGACATAAATGTATAAGCAAGGCTATGAATGTCGACTACCTCCGTCGACTATCTGCCCCCTAAAAGGTGATAGCGGATACATTCATAAAAAGAGGCATTCTAAAATAGCAGATACCAACCTAAAGCCCAAACATAGACATTTGATACATAACATCATTGTTATGAGAGTCGACAGCAACCATGTCTATCGATGGCAGAGACATAACCCAAGCGACGCAAAACATAATGCATACCAATGCTCAGATTCTCTACCTTAATGTTTTCACTAAAAGGAATTCATGGAAATAGTAATTTAAATTACCGAAAGTAAAGGTAATCACAAATGTTAAAATTACGACCCTTGAACTTATTCATAAATTTTCTATTTGAGAGAGAGATCGATATCAGAAAGAATTCTTGCTAAAAGGAACTTTAATAAATAAAGAAACTTTCAAAACTGAGAACAATACTTACAGAAAAGATCCTCTAAAAGGATGAAAGCTATCACTCAATTCAGCATAACTTGATAGGAATCTAACTAAATATATGACAACTCAGGTTAAGGGGGAACAATTTTGAAACATTCCGACCAATACTCATCCGAATACTAAATAAGGAGAATGGCCATCTAATGCCATACTAATCTGATATGCTGCATTCAGGTAAAAACGGAGATGATTCCAATGCTTCCAAAAGAGATACAATAAAAAGACGAAAGATATGGTTGCTAGATATGCAGTCAAAGAATTTGTTGAGAAGGATTTGTAGGACTCCAAAACTTGCAAGTAATGCAATGGTAGGCGTAAAGCCAAATACTAGTTTGTGAAAGAGAAGCCACAGAGGGGTGCAACAATGGGCAGAATGCTTCAGCAAAAAGACATCTCATGGAATTCAATGACCACATGATATGCACAAAAAGGTATTGTAGGAGAATGTCGAAACTTTAAGCAAATGCAATGGGCAATTAACTCAGTCATGAAGATAAGAGCTCAGACTAAGTCGCAGTTGGGTATTGAGCAAGTTTATAATTTAAATACAACCATAATCAAGAGTTGAAGGAGTAGACCAATTCTAACAACTTGGAGATTTTGACAAAAGATGAGAAATGTGTCAAAGGAAGAAGTCACTATCACAACCCAGTTTGGTGCGAGAGAATAGTAAGTAAGAGCTTGAATAAGAATAATAGCATTACAGAGACAGCAACTGGCAAAATCTTACCCTTAAAGATTTCAAAGTGCTCCAATACTCCTAAGGTTCTCAACTTGGAGGTGGGGAAAAACTTGAATGAAGAGTCTTCAAAAAGAGACAGAGAAAGGTTGCGAAGTGAAAAAAAACAATTCAAGTTAACTCCGGCAGGGCCAAGGATACGGTAATTTCCATAAAATTGGCAGAGGTAAGATTACTCTTAAGATTGCATTTGGTTGAAAATGATTTCAGGTTCATAACTAAGGGTTTACTTACAAGTCACCATCACTTTGAAGGATTACCATGGATTAGATTCCAACATTTGAAGGAGGTTTGAAAGCATAAGAGAAAGTATCTTAAAAAAAAATTACAGAGGTTTAAACATTACACAACAGGGTGGTACCCAAGGTGTAAGCAAGCTCAGGGCATCAACCTTGGATCACATAGGGCACAAGGTGACATAAGCTATAAGATAATAAACTTCCCAGTTACAGGACATGCAAATCTGATGCAGAGGCATCCACACTATAACCTTGACATACAGCATGGATGTCCGCAACCCTTCATCATCATCATCATATTTTCCTTAACACTGTCAGCATCATCATATTTTCTCTGCCGACCGACATCCTCCTGCAGACAAGCCTTCGACCTTTCGCATGTCAGCAGCATCATCATATTCGCCTATCAGCAGCATCATCATATTCGGCAAGCGCAAACATCCTCCTGACGTTCACTGTTCACCTTACCGCCAAACGCTTTCTTCAGCATCATGATGTTCAACATCATGTTCATCAGCAGGATATAGAACATCCGGTTCCCTCCATATATCCTGATGATGATACTCAACTTCACGCACCTCTCCTTCGATGCTTACGTCACCCCGATATCCTGATGACGATGGCGTCACATGCAGCTCCTCAATATCCTGCTGCCCCGATATCCTGATGACGATTATCCTGATGACGATGACGTCATATACAGCTCCTCCAATATCCTGCTATCGGCCAAACTTAACATTATCGGCCCGCGATGGTTTTATCAACCCGATCTTCTACCTTATGCTGATACGCTCCTTCTCGGCAACACCTGATGATGATCACCCCCGAAACACATTCACTTTATGCAACTGATTGCATCATGCTCACCTCCCTTTACTCGGATGATGCCCGAAGTAACTGCAGGATATACAGAAATATCCTGATGATGCCGTTGTAACAAATTTTTCAACCTTAGCGAATTTCGATCCGCCGAACCTCCTGAGGTGACCCGATCCACTTTTAGGGTGATCTTCCAGACTCTAACTACCAGCACGACCTAGCACATACCCATGCTAGGGTTCTCAACACCTCTCGATCTCGATCCTGCACACCTGCATGCGAACAAACAGAAAATGCAAACTACATCCTAAACTACTGTACACAGCCATTCCACCGATTCGACGAATCAACCGGTGGAATGGATCAGTGAATCCATACAACCACCAAAACAGCAACTTGATTACACAATGGAGATCAAACAGAAAATGAACACAAACAAGATCTTTATTGATTTCAAAAGATGCAATTACAATACTCAGTCTCTCTCTCTCTCTGCAATCTAGCTTCTCAACAGCTATATCTCAATCTATCCTAAGACCAACCGATCCTCATGCATAAATAGGATCTCCTGCGAGTACTACCGACCCGACTCCAAGCGGCTGGGAACTCTCTCCAGGCGGCTGGGAGATCCAACCGGACCTACAGCATAACAGCTGTCCTAACAAACTACCTAAAAATAGCAAAGTCTGGTCAACATGACCTTATTACATGCATTGGTCTCATCAGACCTTCTTGGAAACATTAACAAGACTCAAAACAAACTAACTGCCTCATGGAGGCCAGCTGTCAGGTAGGTGCTCCTGCACCATACTCCCCAACAGAAAAGAACTCATGTCCCATGAGTTTGGTTGTGGAAGTCCTCCACCTTTACACTTTGTCATGTCAGTGTTCTGACCTGTTCCAGCTTTATCCTCTGCTGGCTCTTGGCTGCTCCAAGACTTCTGAACTGTAATTTGCTTTCTTGCAAGTAAACCCTCATGCCTGTCAATGTAGGCCCTTCTCTCACATACCTTGTGTTTGTCAGGTTGTCTGACTAGAACCTCTGTCTGAACTGCCTCTTGAACTTCTGCAATGTTCACTGTCTTTCTTTCAACCTTGATAGGACAAACAATAGTCCCAACTATGACAACATCCTTGCCATTCCTCTCAACTGGTTGCTGTTTGCACACCTGTTTCTGACCCTGCTGCTGACCTCTGTCAGTCACAACTGAAACTTTCTTCAACCTATTGTCCTTAACAACTCCTGTCTCTGCAGTGTCCTCAACTGCCTTTATGCCTGCTCCTCTAGGCTTCTGCACAAATTCCTTCTTTCCCATTAAAATGATTTTGGCTGCCCCCTGTGCTGCAGCATTTGCCTGCAATGGCATCAACATAATAGTCTTCCCATCTTTCTTGATGGTGTAGGTATTAGCATACCCATCATACAGTACCCTTCTATCAAATTGCCATGGTCTACCCAACAGTAGGTGACAACATTCCATGGGCAAAATGTCACACAAAACTCTATCATGATATGCTCCAATCTGAAAATCCACATATGCCTGTTCATAGACAAAAAGTGATTGACTATCACTCACCCAAGATGCCTTGTAAGGGTGATGGTGTGGAATCCTTTCCAAATTCAGTTTATCCACCATTTCCTGAGATACCATGTTATCTGTTGAACCAGTATCAATGACAACCTTACATACTTTACCTTTGCTCTTACATGTGGTCTTGAAAAGAGCTCTTCTTTGCATCATATCCCTTGATGCCTGCAAACTAATTCTCCTTAGCATCAATGCTTCTCCCTCCTCAGGATATCCATAATTGTCAGGAACTCTATTTCCTTGATAAGTGTTTGAACTCTGTACACTGTGCTCTTCTTTCTCTTCTTGCACAAGTTGCACTCTCTTGTCATTCGTTCTATCATTTCTGGATGATGAACCTTTGTTTTCTGGACATTTGAAAAATGGATGACCAAACTCACCACAGGTGTAACACTTTCCTGAAAATGTAGTAGAACCTCTACCACTTCCAAATCTGCCTCTATTACCTTTCCATCCACCTCTAAAATCAGACTGTCCCTGTCCTTTACCAGTGTCTTCTTGACCCTCATTTGTTTGCCTTGTTGTAGGGGCTGCTCCTCTTCCCCTCATATTGCTGCCTCTTCCTCTCATGGACTTATCTTGTCTCCTATTCATCTTTTCTTCAATCCTGATTGCCATTTGGTAACAATCCTCCACACTCTTAGGGTTAGCTAAAACTAACTCATCCTGTATATTCAATCTCAAACCAGCCAAATACCTAGCCACCTTTTCTACCTCATTCTCATGATGACCAGATCTCATACTCAACTTATAAAACTCCTCAGTATATGCCTTCACATCCATTTCCTTCTGCCTTAAAAATTGCAGCTTCTTAAACATCTGAATTTCATAATCCTTAGGCAAGAATTTACCTTTGATCCTTGCTACCATCTTATCCCATGAAGTGATCTTTGACTTCCCTTGTTTTCTTCTCTCAGATTGTACATAATCCCACCATACCAAAGCATGACCTCCTAACTTGGTCTTTGCAATCTTTACCTTCTGATCCTCAGCAACATCTTCACATTCAAAGTGATTATCAAGTGCAGCAATCCAATCCAGTAACTCATCTTCATTCAAACTTCCATTATACTTGGAAACATCAACCTTTACCTTAGGTTTATCACTCTGCACTGCCTTTAACAGTTTTGCAAATTTTTGGTCTTCAGCATCCAGATCTTCAGCTACCTCTTCATATTCTTCAACAGTATCTTCATCTTCTTTAGACTCACTGTCTTCCACTTCCCTCTTTTTGTTCTTCTCCAAGGCTACAAGCCTGGCTTGAAGTGCTTCAGCAAGCTCCTTCATCTTCCTCATCTCTCTGGCATGTTTTTCCTTCATCTCCTGCAATTCCCTTGTAGTACCATTACCTTTCGGAGGCATTTTGTCAACCTCTCACTCCTCTACCTCTGTCCTTTCAGTGACAGACTCAACTCTACCTCTGCCCTTTCGGTGACAGAATCAACACACAACAGCCCAAACCTTTTACTGAGCTCTGATATCACTATGATGCAGAGGCATCCACACTATAACCTTGACATACAGCATGGATGTCCGCAACCCTTCATCATCATCATCATATTTTCCTTAACACTGTCAGCATCATCATATTTTCTCTGCCGACCGATATCCTCCTGCAGACAAGCCTTCGACCTTTCGCATGTCAGCAGCATCATCATATTCGCCTATCGGCAGCATCATCATATTCGGCAAGCGCAAACATCCTCCTGACGTTCACTGTTCACCTTACCGCCAAATGCTTTCTTCAGCATCATGATGTTCAACATCATGTTCATCAGCAGGATATAGAACATCCGGTTCCCTCCATATATCCTGATGATGATACTCAACTTCACGCACCTCTCCTTCGATGCTTACGTCACCCTGATATCCTGATGACGATTATCCTGATGACGATGATGTCACATGCAGCTCCTCAATATCCTGCTGCCCCGATATCCTGATGACGATGACGTCATATACAGCTCCTCCAATATCCTGCTGTCGGCCAAACTTAACATTATCAGCCCGCGATGGTTTTATCAACCCGATCTTCTACCTTATGCCGATACGCTCCTTCTCGGCAACACCTGATGATGATCACCCCCGAAACACATTCACTTTATGCAACCGATTGCATCATGCTCACCTCCCTTTACTCGGATGACGCCCGAAGTAACTGCAGGATATACAGAAATATCCTGATGATGCCATTGTAACGAATTTTTCAACCTTAGCGAATTTCGATCCGCCGAACCTCCTGAGGTGACCCGATCCACTTTTAGGGTGATCTTCCAGACTCTAACTACTAGCACGACCTAGCACATACCCATGCTAGGGTTCTCAACACCTCTCGATCTTGATCCTGCACACCTGCATGCGAACAAACAGAAAATGCAAACTACATCCTAAACTACTGTACACAGCCATTCCACCGATTCGATGAATCAACCGGTGGAATGGATCAGTGAATCCATACAACCACCAAAACAGCAACTCGATTACACAATGGAGATCAAACAGAAAATGAACACAAACAGGATCTTTATTGATTTCAAAAGATGCAATTACAATACTCAGTCTCTCTCTCTCTGCAATCTAGCTTCTCAACAGCTATATCTCAATCTGTCCTAAGACCAACCGATCCTCATGCATAAATAGGATCTCCTGCGAGTACTACCGACCCGACTCCAAGCGGCTGGGAACTCTCTCCAGGCGGCTGGGAGATCCAACCGGACCTACAGCATAACAGCTGTCCTAACAAACTACCTAAACATAGCAAAGTCTGGTCAACATGACCTTATTACATGCATTGGTCTCATCAGACCTTCTTGGAAACATTAACAAGACTCAAAACAAACTAACTGCCTCATGGAGGCCAGCTGTCAGGTAGGTGCTCCTGCACCAAAATCTTACACACGGAACGTGCTACATTAAGATTAAAGTTACAAGCTACAACAATTGCAAATTTTTACAGAGAGAGATAAATCACATACCCAGATTTCAGTCCTTCCTCAAAATTTCTCCAATTCCTACAACCAACTCCCCGTTCTTCTCCCCAATCTCTCTATTTCTTTCCAACCCCCCTCCTCCGAACAAGATTTTTCCCCATATAACAATGATTCAACTCATAAAATAAATGTAGACATGCATCCGTTACTCAACAACCCACTCCCAAGAAATTACAAAAATTTTCTATAAAGAGAGATCCCAAATCTTCTAATTTCCAAATTGACAACACACAGCATTAATTTCGCATATCCAACTTATTCTACACCAATTATAAATTAATAACTCATAACTCCAAATTTACGACATCAATGCTCTTGGACAGCAGATAATTAACTCTAGTCTATTATAAAATTTAACCAAGGTAACAATCCAAGTTCTAAGCCAAACAATTATTATCCAATAATCATAATAGAAGCATTATTAGTTAATAATTAATCATTAAAGTATTATCCAACCACACATAAACATACTTAAGCATTATAAAACACAACTCGACGATACTCCTCATCACAAGATTACCAAACCTAAAAGGCAAGGACCAAGCAACACAACATGACTCGAGACCACCACATAAGACAATGACCGACCTAGTGGAATAGACCTTACGTTATCTCCCATCACTGATACCCATTGGTGCAAGAATCCGCTCAAACCTGCTATATCATGTGGAGTTGAGGTTCGGTACCTACATCCTGCGTTTAAACAATTGGTTGTATACAATCAAGTACATAAATGTCTACACACAGAGAGTCAGAGAATCGTGGTGTAGTAGGGTACTTGGAGCGAGTAATACTACACCGTCTCTACTCTTGAAACAATATCATAACAACTTTAATCTGAATTTGAATACCAACAAACTAAATGACACATGATAATATTAATTCGCATCATAACTGGAGTAATAGTAATGCCATCATAAACTCATAACACATGTCTAATTATATTAGTCGAACATAGTCCATCAAGATCAGAATAAACATAAATCATAACCTACTAATCAAATGTCTCAGAACTGTATCAATGTAATGAAAGACTAACGACTGTCTCCGATTGACAGAGAGCAATGCAGAACTACCACTATCACAAGCCAACAACGAGGGGGCACTACATCTTGGATGTCTTTGACTAACTCTTTTGCAAATATGTTTTCCAATCCATACTTTGCCTCCTATTTTTTGAACTTCTTTTCTTCTAATGTGGCTTTTTATACTATTAGGTTATCATAAGCCTTCTTTTTGGCCTCAATTGTTTCATTTATTACTCTTTCTTTTGCCTCCTCTTTTTGAGATAAGAGTGTATCAACCCTCTACTTAGATCTTAACTCCTCATTCTATAACTATCTCAATTTGCCTAACTATTTGGAGACAAATCTAACTTTTGGGCACTCTACTCCAATGCATCTTTCCTAATACTTTCTCCTATTTGAGTTACCTCCTTTCTCTTCATCCTAATCGCTTTTACCAATTCTTCTGGAAAATCTTTTATTATGTCAACAATGGGGTAAGGGATTCTAGAAATGTAATCAATCATGACTTGAAGAATGATTTCTTTATTAGGTATGGTAGTAGTTATATATGTTTGTGCTTCCTCCAATGGTTTTATTTTTGTGAAAATGGAATTGTACAAGACTTGTGCATTCAAAACTTCTCATTTTTCCTTCTCTAGTGGAATTTTTGGACTCTCTGATGATGTGATGGGTACTTCAGTTTTCTTCTTTTTGGATTCTTATTCCTCCCCTTCTTTGGTTTTACTCAATTGACTTCTTGTCATTCTTTGCAGTATCTCTAATCTGATTTTCTTATAAGTTTTGAAGCTACAACTTCTTGTCTTAATCCTCCTTAGATAATCAGACAAGTGTGCACTTGGCTTTGTGTTTTTGTCTTATTTTTTTCTTGTGAGTGCCTAACTTCTCCCTACTTCCTTTTTGCACTCACTTATAACCATGCTTCTGTTGTATCTCTGATGAGTGAATCTATTTTTTCTTGTCCTTGTTTCTCTTGTAGCGGTGGTGTAGTAGGTAATTTTATTTTTTTACCATGCTATGGTGATTGTTTCTCTAGTTTTACCTCTCCAAGAGTCTGATGAGTCTTTGAATCCCTTATCTCAAATCGTGGTAAGCCTATTTTCTATCTATCTGACTGTCACACCTTTTTCTCTTTTGATCCATGTTTCTCTATGGTGTAAAGAGAATCATATATCTTTGTAGTGATGGGTGAGACAATTCTTTTGTATCCCCCATTTTTGAAATAGTTTTCCTTTCTTTTCTCAACTTGTTCATGTGCTTTTTATTTACTCTTTTTATCCATAAATTCTCTATACGTGTCAAACCTCTTAGCCTTGGGATATTTAGGTAGGGATAACAATGCTTTGGAATTGGGTTCTATTAGTTGGTTTGATACCTCATAGAGTAGTTGTGATACCTAGGATGTTCTATGCTCCACTACCTCCATATATACAAAGTTTGTATCTTTTGTGAAGGTGATTTAATTTTCATATTTGCTCACTATTTCATAGGAATTCTTGTCCCTAGCTTGCATTTCTAGTTGATTTTTTTGAAAAATCCCCAATACGTTTTCCTATATTTGGTGACTTGTTGGAAACTCATGTGTGTGTTGATGTGGGCCCTTACTATTTTCTCGTTGGACCAATTATAACCCGAGATGCCTGGTAACTTCCTCATAAAATATAATGCAAGACATAAAATGAGGAAACCATACCTAAAAGTGTACTAGCTTCATTTTGTTCTATCCAAATTCTCCAGTAACTACTCCCACAAAGTCTCATAGAGGTTGAATCCCTTCCCCTTTACCAATATCTCATATGTTACATCCCCAACTTATGATTTAGCTTAATCTTACTTTTGTGTGGTAAACAAGATGATTAATCATAGTTTAATGATTGATGTTTGTGGAAAATATCAAATAGAATCGTTGATTATATGAATATTGACTAATGACAGTTAGACATGAGATTACATGTTGATATAATTATTTAATTATAATGATTTGCGAATCAAATGATGATACACTAATCATGGTTATTTGATTGTGAGTGTAATTAGGAAAAGAATCTTCCTCCAAGAATAGAAGGAGAGTATCATCCGGGAGGAGGAGATAGATGTTGGGAAAAGTTCAAATTGCCATCTGAGTATCCAAGATAATCATGGTGAACCCATGCAAGGTTGAGTGAGTTTGCATCTTACCCTGGTTAGTCATTTTCATTTTTTTCAGTGTCATCTTGACAAGGTGAGATATCTCGACGTCTTTCATGTCAATTCGAATAAACGATGTTCTTAAAAACATTAATTCTAGTTGATGGGTGATCTTGTTAGGTTGTCGAGTATTTCCTTGTTTCCTTATCTATTTCTGTATTAGGGTTTTGTGATTATTATTTCCTTTTATATATTACTTATGATTAATATGGTGAAGAAGGGGGAGTGGTACTCGACCCCAAAGTCGCATTTTGTTGTTGTGCCACCCTAACAATGATGTTATCATTTGATGACACCTTGGATTATTTTGTTTACCCTTAAACATCATTTAGATGCAAGGGAAACTTTGTGTGATATAATTATCCTAGCCCTTGTGATCAGGTACCTTTAATATTATCAATGTATATTAAGTAGGTCGACCACTATCCATGATGAGTGGAGTGAGTGGATGTTAATTTTAAACCTATCATAATCTCTATCTTTGCTACCCAGACATAATAGAGATAATGGACTATTTGGAGCCTAAAGGCCCGTGGGGTGGTGGAGGTTAATAAACTGTTTTCACCACTATCTTGAGAAAAAGGTGGCGGATTTGTTGCATGGAATGCATGCAAGAGTATCGAGGATGCCTTTGTTTTGAGTTATATGTTTTTGTATAATATGCTGAGAAGGAGAAAGGAGGAATGAAAGGTTTTGTAAGAAAAGAATGCTATAGAAGTAGCGAGGTGGTGGGTGCAAGTAAGCTCGGGACATAGCTATTGTAAGGCACACAGGAGCTATTCCTTGATGGTTCAAACTCCACTGTGTATCCCATAAATAGGTATGAAGTTTAGACTTTGTAATGAAATTAAACTTGGCATGGAAAGTAAGATATCATTACTGCATTCTTTATGATGTTGACTGTGTCGACTTATGGTTGCAATGAGCTGTTGTGTTGTCTTATAGGCCTTCGAGGCCGTAGACTTTCACTGTGTTAACAATTGTGATAGTAGTTATACTATTGAACTGTCTTTAAACCTGCCTTCGAGGTTGAAAATGCATCCTCTCTTTCTAAAGCTTGTAAACATTGTATAGTGTTTAACTTGGCTAAGGCCATAAGGCCAAACCTCGTGCATAGCTGTTGTATGCAAGAAATATTGAATGCCGATATGGCAAGGTTTGAAAACTATATCATATATTCTTGATGCTCTCATTGTTATGATTTGAGCCGAATGTGTTCAAGACCGAGAGTGTATTGAACCATAATGACTATTTTAAGTGTGTTATGAAGTTGATAATGGACTAGGCCAAGAGCCATACTCGAGCAATGATAACCTTACTGTTAATCTTAAACCTTCGACTGTGCCTAGGGCACTTAATACACCGGTCTCAAGGACTGTGGATAACAGTGCTCGACTGGTTATGATAGATATTATGATAACTATGGTGCATCCTATGTATTTAAAAGGATATTATGACTCCTCATTGATGAAGGAGAAATTGGTAAGTGGTAACTAATATTGTTATCTAGGCCACATTAAGTGCATGTATTGTTTGTTGGAGAAGTAAATCCTCCTTGATATTTATTTTCTTATGGGAATGAATACTATGCCCAGAATGAAACTCTTATGTTTAAATGTATATGAATGCCATCTCTTTTCGAATGGCAATACTTCACAGACGAAGTATAAGATATCAAGAACTCATGTGGATTCTTTGAGTTAGGGTCTTTTTAATAAGACCGACCTATTAGACTATTATAATATAAGTCTTAGATGATATGAAATTGAATGTAAACCTTGTGACAAGGCAAAAATGAAATCGTGAGCCTAGAAAGGTCATAAGTTGGAAAATATGATTGGGCAATTATCATTATGAAAGGACGGGAATAGAGTGATGTGGAGTCACAATTTCCCTATTGCAAAAGAAATGAATCATTGATGAATGTACTCCTAAGATAGGAGTCAAATGTCCTAGAATTGGACTAAGAATGAATTGAATTTACCTTCCCTAGACCTAGAGAGATCGAACTATGATTATTGTAGGATGAGACAGCTTCTAAGTCGAGTCAAGGTGGTGGACATACGACTAAGTTCATTACAAAACATATATTTATGTAAATCTTTGGATAAAGTAATGCATCTGTCTCTATATGCATTAGTCAGTCCACTGTGATCCAGATGGCATAATGTTTCCAGTAGTGTCTTACATAGTTAGAGTGGATCTATAGTTGTATGATTGAGAGACATAATGAAGGACACAACACCAGATACTCAAATGGAAAACCTAACGGTTCCTTATATCTATACCCTCCATGAAGGGTACGGCCACTTCCAAGTAGGAAGTTGTGCGGGGGACCGCCAATCTGTGGTTGGTGGAAAAGCACTTAGGTGATTGCCTCCTTCCCAAGAAGAAGACAAGCTAAGACTTATGAAGACAGATGTTAAAGTTTTAGATACAATACATTCTTTATATGACTTGATAGTCAGTTATTATGTATATTTTATAAATGATGCGATGAGCATATCCTTGTACATGTATAGTGAAGGTTATTCACTAATAAGTTATCCATGGATGTTGTAAATCTAAGTTTCTAAAATATTCAGAAAAGAATAACATGTTTAATTATCATGATGATATTGATTCATTCTTGCTTAACTATGATTATGTTAATCATGAGTTATTCTTAGCCTTAATTAAGATGGTTAATTATGGCTAATTTTGGGTAATGTGAGGTAGCACATGTTACATATGGTATCAAAGATACCAGGTTCAATACATGGACCTATGAGCTCACTACATAATGTTTTTCTTCTCCAACATTAACAGTTGCTAATGTTTGGATGTTCTTATGCTAGAATGGTATTAATAAGAACGACACCCAGATAGAAGGTAATGGGAAATTAACGTTACCTTAAGCCCTTGAGGGAGTGATGCTCAAGAATGGAATGCCTTGAACAAACAAGTTGCTTGGTAGGCACATGGTTGGCCGATGATGAAACCTTCATTGATGTTGTTAAAAGCATCAAGTAGGAGATGAGGAAAGTAGTTAGAATTACTGCTCCTATCTCTGAAAATGAATCAATGGAACCCTCTTCACCTAAGAAACCAAACATGGAAAGTGACCCTAAGGATCCTAATGTTACTAAGGAGGTTGTGGATGAGTACCTGCGAGTACGTCCACCTCTTAAAACTGATTTGATAAATCTCAAGGATGACAAATGAATATGGGAAGGTATCCTAATATGATAATGACTTGCAGTGGCAAGATGTAAACAAAATTTTATAACTATGGATGGATTATATGTGATCTATGAAAAACTATAATGCATTTTGAATTTTGGCAAATCTTTCATTTCTTGTTAAAGATTACATGAATGAGAATGGATTTACACTTATGAATGGATTCAATGGTATGAAAAACTAATTGAATGATTAATTTGCAAACTTTAGGAGAAGTAGATTGCAGTCTAGTTTAGATAAGAGCTAATATGGGAGATATCCAGGAAGAAGGGAAACCTTCAGGCCACTCTGAATCTAAACTTGACCAGATCCCTGCTATGCTCCAAGAGACAAGAGCGAGAATTAGAACTCTCGAGCAGGAGGTCAGGGGTCAGCATGGACCTAGGTGGGAAGCCTATTATATTGGGGGTGATGACGAGGCACGTCATGATGACACCACCCAAAGTGAACGCGGAGAGAATAAATCTGAGACTAGACAGGAAGGGGATAGAAGAAGCCACTTGGCTTTGGAATTATCCTGGGATATGAAAAAGGTTATGCCTCCCAAGTTTGATGGGTCTGTAAGCAGAGATGCTGCGGAGGCATGGCTTACAGAGATGCAAAAATACTTTGAAATAAGAAATTATACTGAAATCACCAAAGCGGTATAGAGAGCATACCAGTTGGTGGGTGAAGCATCCACATGGTGGATGAATAAGAAAATGGAGTTAGGCTTGAGGTCTACAAGTATAACTTGGGACAGGTTGGTGGAACGTTTTAGGCAAAGATGGTTGCCTCAGCTGTTTTATTACTGAAAGCTTATAGATTTTCAGAATATGAAATAGAGGGATTTAACTGTGAATGAATATTGGGAAAAGTTCACTCGCCTGCTCAAGTATGTTCCACAATATCAACAGGATGAGAGATTTTGCATTCAAAAGTTTATTATGGGATTGAACACCCAGATTGGGGTGAGGTTGACATGCATGGTCCCACTTCAATGGACCAGGTCTATGAGAAGGCCATCAAACAGGAACAAAAATTGAAAGCTAAGTCTGCTTATAGGGAAAGAAATCGCAAAAGGTATAACTAGTCCCAATCCTCTAAATCTTTTAAGAAAAAGGGGAAAAAGTAATATTTTACTGAGAAAAATGATAAATGATCCAAGAATAAGCAAAATTAATCTAGGGGGAAAAGAAAAAAAACAATAACTCCAAGAAAAATGGAGATAATTCTGGGAAACCTTAGGAGAGGTGAGGACCCGTGAGAGGGTTCTATACATGTGGCAGAGATCATTACGCCAACCAGTGTCCTAACAAGATGCATTGAGCTCAGCCTCAAGTAAACCCTCTACCCTCTCAGTAGACAGCATTCCAACAACAGATACATGCAGCCTTGGATAATAGGCAAGTTGAATACTAAATCACTCCCATTGAAACTACAGGTATTTTATGTAGTTTCCCAATTTTAGTTTTGATAGATACTGGTGCAACAAAATGTTTTTTTTCCCCAAAAGTTTTAAATAAAATTCTTAGAAGAGCAGGATACATGGTAAACACTTGGTCAGTTGAATATGCAAATCAGACCAAGGCTCAGGTAGAGCAATGCTTGTTTGAGGCTAAGGTTGAACTTCCAAGTTTCTCCACTAAGGTGAAGTATTACATAGCCCCATTAGGCTCATATGATGTTATCCTTGGGATAAACTGGTTATGGAGACATCGGGCCAAGGTGGATTGTTATGTCAAAATAATAGAATGTCTAGATGACTTAGGGAACAAAGTCTTTTTGCAAGGGAACCCTAGAGAAGTCAAACTAAGATAAATTTCTGCCTTACAAATGAAAAGAGCTCAAAGAAAAGGATGTCAGCTTTTTGTTGTCAAAATGGAAAAACTAAATAGTTTTGAGAAAACCAATTTCCAAGATGATTTAATGTTTTATGAGTCTCATAAACTCAAAGGAGGTGAGAAGAGGGAGTCCATAGATTAGGAAAGATCAGATATGGATAGGCACCCTTTTCTTAGTGATTTTCAGGATGTATTTCTAGATGAGCTACTGGGATTACCTCCTAAAAGAGATTTTGATTTCTCTATAGATATAATTCCAGGATTGAAACCTATATCTAAAGCTCCATATAGAATGACCACTGCTGAGTTAATGGAGCTAAAGGCTCAATTACAGGAATTGTTGGATAAAGGACTGATAAGACCTAGTGTGTCACCCTGGGAGCACCAGTAATATTTGTGAAAAAAGAAAGATGGTACATTACGGTTATGCATAGACTGTCATTTGTTAAATAAGGCAACAATTAAGAATAAGTACCCATTGCCCCGCATTGATGATCTTTTCGATCAAATGAGAGGACCAACTATGTTTTCTAAGATCGATCTTCGAACTGGGTACCATCAATTGAGATTAAAGGATGAGGATATCCATAAAATAGCCTTTAGAACAAGGTATGTGCATTATGAGTTTACTGTTCTGCCCTTTGGATTAACAAACACACCTGCAGCATTTATGAACTTAATGAACAGTGTGTTCAGAGACTGTTTGAACACGTTTGTCCTAGTTTTTCTTGATGACATTCTAATCTATTCTAAGAATGAGGAAGAACACATTTAGCATTTAAGGATTATTCTTCAGAGGTTGAGAGAGCATAAATTGTATGGCAAGCCCTCTAAGTGTACTTTCTTTCAAAAGGAAGTGTAGTATTTGGGCCACATAATTTCAACTAAGGGAATAGCTGTGGATCCAGCCAAGATTAAAGCCATATTGGAATGGCCAGCACCAAAGAATGTACATGAGGTCCAAAGTTTCATGGGCCTTATAGGATACTACAGGAAATTTGTGAAGAAGTTTTCAAAAATTGCTTATCCTATAACTTCTTTACAGAGAAAAGGCAAGAGGTTTGAGTGGTCAGACAAGTGCCAGGAGGCATTTGATCAACTGAAGGAAAGATTGACTTTAGCACCAATCTTGAAAGTACCTGACCTGAAAGGTAATTTTGTAGTCATTACCGACACCTCAGGGGAAGGCTTAGGTGGTGTACTAGTCTAGGATGGACAAGTTATTACATATGAATCCATGAAACTGAAAACTTATGAACAAAACTATGCCCCTCATGATTTGGAATTGGTAGCAGTAATACATGCTCTGCAAATGTGGAGACACTACTTTCTTGGAAAACCCTTTGAACTGAAAATAGACCATCAAGGACTCAAATATCTGTTCACCCAACCACATCTAGATGCTTGCCAAAGAAGATAGTTGGAGTTAATCTCAAATTATGACTTTGAGATCAAATACATTCAAGGTAAGGAAAACTGAGTGGCAGATGCCTTAAGCAGGAGATGACACATCTCCTCAATGATCTCCATACATTCTGATTTTAAGAATCAGGTACTACAAAAGTCTAAGGGAGATGAGTTTTACGAGTAGGTAAAATAGGCCCTTTTGGAGAATCCTCAGAATCCAAAATATGATGGATTTTACCTTGAACTAGATGGGTTATTAAGGTATAAAGGAAGGATGTATGTTCCTAACTCTAAGGAGCTAAGGAACATTGTGTGGAAAGAGGTTCATTTCACACCTTATTCAGGACATCCTGGAGTAACAAAGTTACTAGCTAATGTGAAACCCTTATTGTAGACACCCTAAAATGACCAAGTCGCCGCACCACTTGCTTTTCGTAATCTGTCAAATCACCTGCATTTCACACATTAATTAAATAATCTAATTATTTAATTAATTTCACCAAATTCTTCTAAATCACAAAATTGCGACATTAATTAAATAAATCCTCGTTATTTAATTAATTAAATTAAATTCTTCTACTATTCTTCCACAATTAAATAATTTTAATTATTTAATTAGATCATTGTCACCTTCCAAAATTCACATCCACATTAATTAAATATATCCCATTATTTAATTAATTCAACAAATTCCCTTTTATCTACAATTAAATAATTCTTAAATTATTTAATTAAATCAAAATCATTCTTCCAAAATCATGCACAACAATTAAATAAATTTATTTATTTAATTTGCTTTCAAATCTTCTAAATTAAATAATTCTAATTATTTAATTATTTCTTCCATAATATCCTCTCTAAATTTAAATAAATCAAATATTTATTTAAATTGCTTTTTCTTCTAAATTGAGTTATCTCTAAAATAACTCAAGCTTTCTTGCTTATGCAATTAAATATTTCTAATATTTAATAAAATAAAATATCTTCTAATTCTCATGCAAATCTCTTCTTCTTGTTTTAAATCACTTAACTGATTGTTATATTCTATTAATTGCTTTAACTCATTCTTCTATTCTTGATAACTCCTCTCATGCAAAAGAAAGAAAGACACTTGGCTTCTTCTTATTCGTTGCACGTTCCTCAACTATTCTCCTCCATTGATTCTTCTGAATTATTTAGACCGTTGATCGATCCTCATTGAAATCTATATAAACCCCCTTCATCTCCTTCATTAAGCCTCTCTCTCTTCGATTTTATTCTCAGGCATACTTGACAGTGCTTTGAGCATACAACGATTCGATTGAGGAACCCTACGATCTCTTAACATTGATCTTTGAGCACACTACTTGCTTGTTGCAGCTATGGTTTCGCAACTTCATTGAGCAATCTACACTTCTCCAAAAGGGAACAATACAGATTTCGGTAAATTCTTTATATTTCATTAATTTATCTATCATAGCTTTTATTTAAATTCATTTTCTTTATGTGATTGGTTTTTTGGTTTTATTAGTTTAGATTTAATCAATTTTTCCTCATACACATTCTGGCACGCCCGGTGGGACCCACTAATCCCTCTTTTTCTTTGAGAAATTAATTTTCTTGGAAGTTACAGTACGGTACAGCGCAAAATACACAGGAAAGCGCTTTTGGAGGTATCTTACAGCGCTTCTAGAGGTACTGTACAGTGCCCTCGGCTAATTATACATCGCTTCTGGTAATACAGAAAAGCACTTCTAGTAATGCAGAACGGCGCGACTGGTAGTATTGTTAAGCACTTTTGGCTGATTAGGTTTTTCTGACTTCGTTTGGTGTTCATAGGGTTTAATTCATTGCATATCTATTGATTTGTCTGACAAGCTGTTGTATTTGTCTTTTAATCCACTTTTGATACTTCCTAAGCTGACTTATTTAGGGTTATCTTTGATATTTGAGTTAATCTTTTGTGATACTACATTTTTTGAGTTTTCTGGATTTCACGATTCAGATCTATTAGATATTACTTCTCAGAACGTAGATCAATCATGAAATCCCTTTTGGAGTTGGTTATTTTGACAAAAGCTAATCTTTTTGTGATCTGAGACAGTGCAGCGCATTTGGTATAATAGTATCACGCTTTCGGATGCACAGTACAGTGCTTCTGAAACTTGTTCAACGCTTCTGGTACTATTCTACGACGCTTTTGGTATGTATCACATCACTTTTGGCATAACAGTATCACGCTTTCAGATGCACAGTACAATGCTTCGGGATCTTTTTCAGCGCTTCTGGTAGTATTCTACAACGCTTCGGGCCTATATTACAGCGCAGTTGGTAAGACAGTAAAGTGCTTTAGGTATAGCAGTAACTCGCTTCTGGTCAAATTGATTTGTTTTTTGCTAACTTGTGAATCGTTGTGGAACTAACTGACTTGTTGCAGCTGCTTATTATTCACACAGAGCAAATAGGTGTTTTTAACATGTTCATGCAGGACGAGCATTGAAGAAATTTTGATTTATCTCACTAAATCTTAGTAACACATTGCATTCTTAAAGGGATAATCGAACAAATCATTTCTTTGCAATCTAAGTCTTAGGAACATACTGCTTTTCTTAAGGGACAATGAACATGTATGCAAAAACACCTCAATGTTCTAAGGGACAATGGACATGAATGCCAAAAACACTTCAATTTCATAAGGGACAATTGACAACTACAAATGTCTACAAACGTGTGTGTGCCTAATTTAGTTGCACCTTATTTTTCTTATAACGGGACAATTAAACCTTTGTTTGATGTGCTTGCTCTTACATTTCAATATTTCCTTTAGAAGGGCCTACTTTTGGATTGCATTTCATCCAAAAGGGACGACCCTAAGCGGAGTTTTCCTTTGAACCGCTATATAAGAGGGATAAGGCAAAAGCCAAGTCCTAACCGACGTCAGCCTTACCTTGTGGTGCCAAACTGAAAAGAGGTGTACTAGCTCTTTGTGGAAATGATTTTCACATTGAGCGAAGTGTTTGATACTCTTAGTAGGATTGGTTAAAGCTTTTAGTAGCTTGTCACATTGCTCGTAAGGCGTTGGTCCCTCAAAGTTACTAAGAACCATTTTAGATAGAGACTACCTGACCTACCTCCAAACATTGCGGTAATCATCAGTGCAAGGGGAATCGATTTAAGCCCTTAAGATACTCACCATTGGCTCCCTTGAGAAGAGATAGTATTCCCTTGGCCATAAAGCTCTTGTGACCTACTTGAGCTTTCCAAGGGGAGGGTGAGATATCCCTACCTATCGTCTCTCGCAAAGATACAAAATATCTGACACCTTTATGGAATGATATTTTTATCGATGGAGTATTAAGCTGTGAGCTGATCTACTGCAATGAAACCTTGTCTCTAGGGATAAAAATTGCTTGTTATTGTTTGCAATTGTCTTATACCTGTGAAAACATTGGGCTTGTTTTGAGCCTCGAACATACACTATCTATTGTGTCAGTCCCTTGTTTTTGCCAACATTGTTTGCTGTGTTTTCTCCTGCCAAACAAATCCAATCAGAAACAGAAACAATCTATCAAAATTTTGCCTTTTAGAAGCATCAGACACTACTTCAGCACCCCTGGTATTATAGCAGCTCACCTTTGGTAGTACAGTAGATTGCCTTTGGCATAGCAGTCACTCGCCTCTGGCAAAACTCTACTTCAGCGCCCTTGGTATAATAGTAGCTCGCTTTTGGTCACTATAACTCGCCTTTGGCATAGCAGTACAATGCCTTTGGTAGTTCAGTCCATCGTCTTTGGTATCACAGTAGCACGCTTTTGGTTGCACAGTCCTGCACCCTTGGTCAAATAGTATAGCACCTTTGGTCCAGTACATTGTGCATCAAAGTTTGTCTTTTTCAAAGCACAAGCAGAAACCCAGCATTACCTTTCTTGTCCTAGTGTATTCCATGGTAACCACTAGGCTCCAGCAAACTATGAAGTCCAAGCAAGTTGTCCCTAAGAAGCGCAAGTCACCTCCTCACACACCGCAATCAGGCCGTCCCAACATTACTCCCAAGGTCACTCCTAGAACACCCGCGGAAAGATCCACCACTTCTCCAAACGTGCCGCACATCAACCAACCAAACAATCCTCAAGAGAGTAGGGTCCCTTTGGCAAATACACCTCAATATACCACTGGCTTGCCTCCGGATTTTGTGCCACAAGGATATACTATTGAGCAACTCCCATCTCAGGAGGAAAGGGTCCCTTTGGTAAGCATTCCTCACTATACTACAGGCCTGCCTCAGGATTTTGTGCCACAAGGTTATACTGCAGATCTAGCCCCATCTCAAGAAGAGCGACACTTTGAAATAGGTCAATCCTCTCAAGAAGAGGGGCAAGATCTTGATGAAATCATACAAGAACCTAGAATCATGGCCGCCTTTGACAAAATCCTTAGTGAGGACCAAGATCATTTCTTTCGCTTGCTTGCAGAGCAAGGCGCCAAGTTACCTCAAGATTTTGATTTATCCACTCTCAAGGAGAACAACAACACCCAAGCCACCTTACACGCAGTGTAAACCATGTCAACAATGACCACACCTTTACCTGAACAAAGCTCACAGGGGAAAGCAATCGTGCAATATAAGAATCCCCTTTTTCAAAACCCAACAGGAGAGAAGGCCGTATCACCACTTCTGACTCCTATGGAGATCTACAAAAACCAACAAGAAACTCTCCAATGTCAAGCAAAGTTAGCTAAGCAAGCCACCTTAGCTCGATCGAATATGCAACCACCTCCTAAAGTGTCCACACCAATCGTAAGTGGAATCTTGGTTACCCCATCACGAATAGGTTTCCCACCAAATTACAATCCGAGGAACAACTATGTAGCCATGCAACAAGGGTCTCAACACATACCACCTCCCATATCATCAAACCTCCATGTCTCTCAACCAATTAGAGTCATCCAGACCCCCCCACAAAATTCTTCTACTTTCATCCTCAATCACTTCTACCTATGTCCCTCCTCCATTACGTTCATCCTCGCTAAATTTCTTTCACACATTGCCTAGCCACCCTCAACATTCCAAACATCAAGTTTCCCAAAGCTATGTGCCACCATCGCAACCTAATCAAACACAATTTAGCTTTCCTCCACCCAATTCTTTTCTCCAACCATCACAAAGCCAACATTCTTACCTAGCACCACCCCCACCTCCTTCTCATCAAAGCATCCAATTTCAACCCAATCTCAACCCAACGTACAATGCATACGACCCCAACCAATCTTACGACCCTTATAACACCAATGTTCATGGCTTACACTACAATCTTCCATATGGGCATCAACAACCACTTCTTGGATAGCAGGAGATGCTTCCAACTCCTCCCACAGCGATGGAGCTAAAAATTGCGGAAGTGCAACAATAGCTATCTGATCTTACGTTTGGCCACACTAAAAAGACATTCTCTTTAGAGGAAGTGTGTCCTTATCCTTTTGATCGGTCATTGCCGATGATCCCTTTTCCTCAAAATTTCACTATTCCCAAGTTTGATAAATACAAAGGAAAAGGTGACCCAAAAGACCATCTCAAGGAATTCTATCTTGCTTGCTTCGAGGTCTCACATAACGACACGTATCTTATGCGTCTCTTTCCTCGCAGTCTTGGAGGTCAAGCTATAGAATGGTTGTCACACTTACCTACAGGTATCAAGTCTTTCAATGAGCTAGCAGAGAAATTTGCCACCCATTTTTCTTACAATGTAGAGCATGAGATTTCCATGACCGATCTATGCAACAATAAACAGAAAAATGGTGAAACTTTCATTTCTTTCTTCAACGATGGAGACAAATGGTGAGCAAATTCCCTTTCAAGATTCTGGAGAAACAACTTGTTAGCATATTTGTGCAAAACCTCAACCAAGAGTTAGGTTTCCATTTGCAAATTCTTAGTGCTACAACCTTTGATGAAATCACATACAAGGGAATCAACATTGAAAAAGCCCTCATTGCTAAGGGTGTGGTCAAAATCTTCAAAGAAACAAAAGACAACGCTCCTCATCAACAATCGAACGATAAACCCAAGTTTTGGAACAAGAACAAAAACGTGGTCAACGATGGGGTGGTTGATTCTAAACATGTCCAAACGTTGCAAACACCGCTACAGCTCTCCAAACCAAGTCAAGCTCCACCTCAACAATAGCAAAAATAGTGGAAACCGTATCAAAATCAACAACAACGACAACAGGAGCGACCTCAACAAGATTACCTGCCGCGACGCCAATTCACTCCCTTGGGAGTGCCTATGGAGTCGGTCCTACAATAGGTTTTACAAAAGGGACTCATCACCTTACCAGATGCCCCCCCATATGGTGAACCTATTTACAAAACTACGCGATATAGAGAAAATGAATACTGTGAATTCCATTGGAGCAAAGCACATAGAACTGCGTCGTGCATGAAACTCAAGCATCTAATCCAAAATCTCATCGACGGCAACCAAATCACTTTTGAGAATGACCAAGCAGCTCAACACACGAACAAAGATCTCGATATGTACAAGGAACCATTCCCTCATCATGGTCCACCTCCTCAAGATAGAGGTAAAGGTATCAATCATGCTTCCACTTCCTTTGATTCCATTGTGGGTCGTTTTGAAGAGAGTCGAGTGTCTACCCTCACAATCAAAGGCAACTCTAGGGATTGTGCTGTTACAACTCGTCGAGGTCGTGTCACCATTCGTGGTCCTACACCTAGTCTTCCAGCTCAATCTGATTATAATCTTGTGGAACATCTAGGGAAAATGCCCGCACAAATCTCTATCTTGGACATTCTACGGTCATCACCTGCACATAGAGTAGTGCTAGAAAAAGCCCTCCAAGAGTCTTCGGTTCCCAACAACATAGCAGTCGTAGATTTCCAAGCTATAGTAGGTAACATTACTTCGCCTTACAACGTGGTCTTTTCGGAGAAAGATCTCCCATCCCATGATCCATGTCACAATGATGCCCTTCATATTGAAGTGCTCATCCATAAGCGCAAAATCAAATGTATACTCATAGATGGTGGTGCTGGTCTCAACATCTGTTCTTTAAATTTACTTAAGCAATTGGGATACTCTGAGGATCATGTCAACAATGATCAAAGTATTACAATCAAGGGATATGATGATGCAGAACGCTGTTCAGAAGGTGTTATCCACTTGCCTATACAACTGGGCCTTGTCATGCTTGAAACTAGGTGTCAAGTCCTTGATATTGAGCTACCTTACAACATTATCCTAGGTCGCCCATGGATCCATGCAATGAAGGCTATTCCCTCCATGTACCATCAATCTCTAAAGTTCCCATACAATGGTACGGAGATAACTATCCCAGGAGACCCCAATCCTTTTGAATTCTATCGTGTCTTGCAAGGCAATTATAAGAATTGCAACCAGGTGCCTAAAAATGAAAAAGCCCTTGAATCCCCACTATATGTTGACCCTACAACATTGACTCCGGCCTCTACAAGTAACCCTAATCCTCTGCCTGTAATCACAGCTCGCATCTGGGATATAGGCTTTGGCATTTATGATATCTCAAAATCTTGTTGTGTAGGGCAGATGCCTTTATCTCCAAAATCTTATGGCAAACCACCCATTGCCAAAGTAACCAAAAAAGTAGCTATTCCTCCCCCAACATTCCTAACCCAATTCCAACATGGACGGTTATTGGAAGAGGAAACTATTGAGGATATTTCTTCTTGGCTCTATAAGGAGAAAGAACCAGTCACAATACCAGTCAAGCAATACGGCAATGGCTTAAGAATAATACAAAACATGGGCTATAAAGGCAAAGGTGGCCTTGGGAAACAGAATCAAGGAACTATGGAACCCATTGTTGTGACAAAGAAACTAGATAAGAAAGGGTTAGGATTTGGAAAGAAGGTACCACACGCCTTGGACATCGAGTATATCCTCGACGAGGTAGCTGACGCTTTTCCCACCGATTCGACGTCTACAGAGGATATCATCGATGATTCTTCCCTCCATATGACCAACCTATTCGTAGAATCTTCCATTTTTATGCTATCCTCTGTATCGTTAACCTCAACTACCAGCACCCAGAATGTAACACTTGTCTACCTTGAACTTATCGATTGGGACCAACAAGGGTCCCCCGTTATAGATGTATTTCAGAATGACGAAGCTTTAGCTGAGTTCATGGGACTTCAGGAAGGTATCCCTCTTGGCAATCATAAAGCAGGTTTTGTAATGGAACTAGAGCCAACAACTTATTTTGGTGAGAATGCCAAATCCTCCAGTCGCAAAAGTAAAAATAAAGAAGGATCTCTAGGTGAAAACCACACTGTGGCACCTCCTGATCACAAAATAGTAAAAACAAAGGACGTATCCAAAGGTGAAAACCCAACTGTGGCACCTGAGGATGGAGGATTTGACCTTCCCCTACCATCTAAGTATCAAGAGAAGTCAGCTCTCCTAGTGGAAGATTCTATAGAGATAAACCTTGGCACAGAGCAAAATCCAAAGACCACATTCCTAGCAGCATCATTATCAGAAACAGAGCATAGGAATCTTAACACATTCTTCTTATAGAGAACCATCAACTTTGCGTGGACCTATGCTGATATGCCAGGGTTAGACCCCAAGCTAGTTGTTCACTATCTCACTATTTATCCAAAAGTTAAACCAGTCAAGCAAAAGTTAAGGAAGATGCACCCACAAATAGCTCTCTTAGTGAAAGTGGAAATATAGAAGCTATTAGATGCAAAGTTCATACGACCTATTGACTATTTAGATTGGGTCTCCAACATTGTACCTGTATCTAAACCCAATGGGCGCATCTGCATGTGTAATGATTTCAGAGACCTTAATAAGGCATGTCCCAAAGATGACTTTCCATTACCAAACATTGACATTATAGTTGACTTGACAGCAGGTCACGAGATGCTTTCTCTCATGGACGGATTCTCTGGCTCCAATCAAATAAGGATAGTAGAGGAAGATCAGCATAAAACAACCTTTACTTGTCCGTGGGGTAACTATTGTTGGTGTGTCATGCCATTTGGTCTAAAGAACGCAGGAGTAACCTATCAAAGAGCAATGACAGTGATATTCCATGACCTCTTTCATCACATCATGGAGGACTATGTGGATGACATACTAGCTAAATCTTCTAGGGTAGATCACATACAAGTGCTAGGCAGATCTTTGACAGGCTCGAGAAATATCAAATGTGCCTCAATCCAAAGAAGTGTGTCTTCAGTGTAACATCAGGGAAGCTATTGGGTTACATTGTTTCTCGTCGAGGTATCGAAGTAGATCCAGTAAAAGTAAAGGCTATAATAGAGATGCCTCCACCAAAGAACCTAAAAGCATTAAGGAGCCTCCAAGGAAGGTTGCAATCCATTAGGCGTTTCATCTCACAGCTAGCGGATAAATATCAACCATTTCAACACTTACTCCAAAAGGATGTCTCATTTCAACAGAATTATAAGTGTCAAGCAGCATTTGATCAGCTCAAAGAGTATCTAGCTACACCTCCTGTATTGGTTCCACTAGTTGCTGATAAACCTGTAATATTATACATCTCAACTATAACTTCGGCCCTAGGGGCCTTGCTAGCACAACATGATGAATCAGGAAAAGAGCATGCAATTTATTACATTAGTAGAACCTTGGTGGGATATGAACTCAATTATTCACCGATGGAAAGAGCTTGTTTAGCAGTAGTGTTCGCCTCCCAAAAGTTGCAGCATTACATGTTGAACCAACACACAATTCTTATAGCTAAAATTGATCCCTTGAAGTATCTACTAGCAAAAGCAGCTCTTACAGGCAGACTAGCTAAATGGGTCATGATCCTTAGTGAGTTTGACATTGAATATGTGGATCGTAAAGCAATCAAAGGACAAGCTCTAGCAGATCAACTAGCAGAAGCACCCATGCAAGATACACACTCTATGGTAGCAGACTTTCCAGATGAGAATCTATTCACTCTTTCCAACTCCATAATGTGGAAGTTATACTTTGATGGTTCCTACACATAGCATGGATCAGGGGCTGGTATCTTCTTCATCACACCTCAAAATGACTACATTCCAAAGTCATATCGGCTTGCATTTCCTTGCACCAACAACATAGCTGAGTATGAAGCACTCCTCATAGGTCTCAATACAGCAGTTCAATGGGACATCATAGAATTACAAGTATATGGAGACTCACAGTTAGTCATTCGCCAAGTCACGGATGAGTACCAAACAAAGGATGAAAAGTTGGTCCCCTACAAGCAACTAGTGGACGCCTACAAACCACACTTTTCTAGCATCACATTTGAGCAAATTCCAAGAGAGCATAATAAAGCTATGGATTCTATGGCTTCTGTAGGGTCACTGATTGACATGCCTGCAAATACACAGAAGTGTGAATTCTTGATCGAGCAATTGTTGATACCAGCCGTCGATGTTCCTATTACTGAAATCATCTGCGAACTTGTTGGTCCCAATTCCCCATGGTATGAAGATATCTATGAATACCTCAAGAACAAAACCTTTCCCCCTGACCTATCATCCACCCAATGCAAAACCTTTATTCGTCGATCCTCCCGTTACATCATTCTGGGTGATACACTATATCGTCGGAGTCTCGATGGTATCCTCTTACGATGTCTTAACACGGAAGAAGCCGAGGCTACCTTATGAGACATACACAAAGGTGTCTATGGCGCACATTCTACCGGTCCTAATCTTGCTAAGAAGATACTCAGAATAGGTTATTACTGGCCTACAATAGAGCAAGATGCTGCACAGTTTGCTAAGAAGTGTCTACAATGCCAGCAGCATGGAGATCTGATTCACGCACCAGCTCATGAATTACAACCTGTGACAACTCCATGGCCTTTTTCTCAATGGGGTCTCGACCTCGTAGGACAAATCCACCCTTCCTCCTCCAATGGCCACAAGTTTATCATTACCGCCACTAAGTATTTCACGAAGTGGGTGGAAGCCATTCCTATGACCTATATTACAGGTAAGCAAATAGCCAAGTTTATCCTAAACTACCTCATATGCCGGTATGGTATTCCCCAAGCCATTGTCACTGATAATGGGAGACCATTCAAGAACCAAGATGTATGTGCCTTGTGCACACAATACAATATCCAACATCACTTTTCAACTCCCTACTATCCGTAGAGTAATGGCCAAGCTGAGGCTTCCAATAAAACCATTCTCAAAATCCTCAAGAAAATAGTCAATGAAGCTGGTCGTGATTGGCACTTGCAACTCAATCCCACCCTATGGGCCTACCACACTAGTATCAGAACACCAACTGGTGCCACACCTTATGCCTTGGTCTATGGCTCTAAAGCCATCCTACCTATAGAGGTCGAGATCCCATCCCTCAGAGTATCCATGCAGGACCTGATCGGCAGAGACGAGTATCGCACTTCCAAATTAGCTGAGCTTAAACTACTAGATGAGAGACGCCTTGCCGCACTTAATCATCTCCATGTCTATCAAAACCACCTCCGGCGTAATTACAACAAAAAGATCAAAGAAAGACGGTTTCAAGTTGGTGATCTTGTACTTAAGGAGAATCAGAGAAATCAAGCAGATTGAGAAAAGAAGGGCAAGTTTGAGCCTAACTGGTTAGGTCCCTTTATTGTGACAGTAGCATATGGATCAGGAGCTTATACTTTAGCTAAACCTGATGGCATTCCTTTGGATGAGCCACTTAATAGTGTCCATCTCAAGAAGTTCTACGCCTGATCCTCAGAGTATTCCAAAAAAAAAAAAAATTCATCCTTTGGTGAAAACCTGGCAAACAGGTGCCTTGGATAAGTACCATAGTGAAAACCTGGCAAACATGCACTATGTGTAGAGTCAGCATCCATCATCTATCAAGTCCTGTCCACTCCATGTCCATTTCGCAACAAGTTTCATCCATCCATCCATAATAAAACCATTGACCTTGTTTGCATTTCCATCTCCCTGTCTAGTATAGCTTGGAAATTTGTCAATGTTCATCATCACCATCCCATGTCTTGATCTGTGTCTATAGTTAATACTGTCTTGTCCTAGGTCACAACTTTCTAGGTCTTCTTCATCAGTCATCCATACAAATTCCTCTACCGGAATGGGGGCAACTCTTTCCTTAACTTGGGCCTAGGATTGGTGCCTTGTTCGTGGTTCACAGCACGCTCTTCAAACTTTCTCCTTTCCGCAGGTAACACCCTTTAATGGACACATCGCTCCTACGATAAGCTGTTATCTCCTCAACACTTTTCCTACATCATCACACAACCAGAACTACATATTATCTCATTTCAATCTTAAGGTACCTTGATCCCATAGACATGGGTATGTAGGCAGTCTAGAATACAAAGGAAGTATCCAATACTCAGGTACATAAGATCTCCCCCTTCCACCTTGACCCATTCATCACTCTATCCAGAACTACATATTTATCTTCTATCATCTTTCCTCGTAATGTGCCTTGATCCTGTGGATACAGGGTATGTAGGCAGTTTGGAATACGAAGGATGTATCCAGTACTCAGGCACATATGATCCACCATTCTCCACCCACACCAATCCATTAGCACTGTCACCTTTCTGGTCTTCCATTTATCAAAATCCATTCACCACGACTTGACTAACTCAAGCAGCAAGTTAGCGCAGCCTTTCAAAGCAATAGTCCTTAACAAACCTGAAGCAAAGCAGCTTTCTTCCAGAGTCATCTACTGTCCTAACTGTTCTGATTGCCAACATCAGCTAAATCTAGCTTAACTAAAGCACCAGGTCAACAAGCTTGTCTTCTGCAAAGTGTTCCATGATCGAGACCAACACACGTGTCTCCTGCAACATGTGGCATTTTCTGTAGCGAGACATTGTCTTTTTAGGTAGATAGCACCCTTTAACGGACACAGAGTTCCTACGATAAGGCTGTTATCTTTCCTATCCAATCTATCCTGAGCAACCTCTTTTGGCAAGAGAATATGTTGGCTATATGTTTACGTTGTAAGTCAGTCAATTTGTTTTATGGTTTATCTTTTGTTCCTTTTCCAATACCTACTCAAGGCTACCTTGATTTATCTATAATCTTGGTATGTTGCGATACAGTTCGAATTGGGGGCATAGTCATTGCTTTTGTGTGCCGTGTTTGAGGAATGATTTTTAGCATCTTTCTTAACATTATATTTATCTTGTGTGTGTTATGACTTAGCATCTTACATATTTAATATTCTTCTTGCATTTACATGTATTGAAGTTTATTTTATGTTCAAGACTATGGCTCATTCACATGTACCAACAAGGTCATATTATGTCTAAGGGATCTAAGTTCAAACCACTTGCTTGCAGAGTCAACGTCCATGCACTCGGATATCACAGTACCTTGGTCATTTATACCTTGGTGGTGAACTATCCACGTGCTATATCAAAAATAAGGATTGCTCTTTATAAACATTTGTGAAACCATTGCAACAAGCTCATCCATTTAACCATCCATTTTTCGATGGCCTTGTATAGTTTTTCAAGCAAAGATCAATCAACGGTCTTTCTCTCATGTTCTCTTCTATCTCCTTTCTTCTATCTCCAACAAAATCTTCTAATCGAGCGTCAACACAGTTCTTTTGTCGCTTCCCTGTCTTTCCTCTCGAGGGGGCACCCTACGCTAGCATACGCTGGGGCAACTACCTACACTAGGGCATCAAAATTGTATCATGTATTCAACTATCAATTTCTTTGATGCAACGCTACAAGGTGCATTGCATCAAAGAGGGGCAAAATGTAGACACCCTAAAATGACCAAGTCACCACACCACTTGCTTTTCGTAATCTGTCAAATCACCTGCATTTCACACATTAATTAAATAATCTAATTATTTAATTAATTTCACCAAATTCTTCTAAATCACAAAATTGCGACATTAATTAAATAAATCCTCGTTATTTAATTAATTAAATTAAATTCTTCTACTATTCTTCCACAATTAAATAATTTTAATTATTTAATTAGATCATTGTCACCTTCCAAAATTCACATCCACATTAATTAAATATATCCCATTATTTAATTAATGCAACAAATTCCCTCTTATCTATAATTAAATAATTCTTAAATTATTTAATTAAATCAAAATCATTCTTCCAAAATCATGCACAACAATTAAATAAATTTATTTATTTAATTTGCTTTCAAATCTTCTAAATTAAATAATTCTAATTATTTAATTATTTCTTCCATAATATCCTCTCTAAATTTAAATAAATCAAATATTTATTTAAATTGCTTTTTCTTCTAAATTGAGTTATCTCTAAAATAACTCAAGCTTTCTTGCTCATGCAATTAAATATTTCTAATATTTAATAAAACAAAATATCTTCTAATTCTCATGCAAATCTCTTCTTCTTGTTTTAAATCACCTAACTGATTATTATATTCTGTTAATTGCTTTAACTCATTCTTCTATTCTTGATAACTCTTCTCATGCAAAAGAAAGCAAGACACTTGGCTTCTTCTTATTCGTTGCACGTTCCTCAACTGTTCTCCTCCGTTGATTCTTCTGAATTATCTAGACCATTGATTGATCCTCATTGAAATCTATATAAACCCCCCTCATCTCCTTCATTAAGCCTCTCTCTCTTCAAATTTATTCTCAGGCATACTTGACAGTGCTTTGAGCATACAACGATTCGATTGAGCAACCCTACGATCTCTTAACATTGATCTTTGAGCACACTACTTGCTTGTTGTAGCTATGGTTTCACAACTTCATTGAGCAATCTACACTTCTCCAAAAGGGAACAATACAGATTTCGGTAAAAGTCTTTATATTTCATTGATTTATCTATCATGGCTTTTATTTAAATTTGTTTTCTTTATGTGATTGGTTTTTTGGTTTTATTAGTTTAGATTTAATCGATTTTTCCTCATACACACTTATACTTCTGGAAAGGGATGAAAAAGGATGATACAAGGTTTGTAGCTGCATGTATAGAATGCCAAAGGGTGAAGGCGGAACACCATCACCTGACAGGACTTTTATACCCTCATGAAATTTCAGAATGGAAATGGTAAATCATAAGCATGGACTTTGTGCAAGGACTTCCTATGTCAAGGAACAAGCACAATGCTATTTTGGTTGTGGTGGATAGACTCACCAAAGCAACACATTTTATACCTAGGAATCTAACAGATGGGGCACCTATTATAGCCCACAAATTTGTGCAAGAGATTTTTAGATTGCATGGTATTCCTCAGAAGATTATCTCAGATAGGGATGCTCGAATGACATCAAGGTTTTGGCAAACCTTGTTTTCTTCACTTGGAACCCAGTTGAATATAAGCTCTGCTTATCATCCTGAGATGGATGGTCAAACTGAAAGGGTAAACCAAGTATTGGAAGATTTGTTGAGAATGTATTGCATGGATTAACAATAAAAATGGGAAGATTATCTTCCTCTGATGGAATTTGCCTAGAATAATTCCTATCATTCTACTATTAAGATGGCTCCATTTGAAGCATTATATGGAAGAATGTGCCAAACCCCTATAAGTTGGGATAAGCTAGAAGACAGAGTTAGCTTTGGACCATAAATGCTATTAGAAATGGAAGAGCAAGTCCATCTGATTAAGAAAAGGCTAGCGGACGTTAATGATAGGCAGAAAAGTTATGCGGATGCTAAACGCATCAAAATATATTTCTCAGTGGGAGAAAAAGTCCTTCTAAGGGTTAAACCTCTAAAGAGCTCCATTAAGTTTGGAAGACATCCAAACTAGCTCCTAAATACGTGGGCCCCTTCGAAGTTCTTAAAGAGGTCAACCTAGTCGCATAGAAAATTGCTCTACTGCCAGTCCTTGCCATGATGCATAATGTTTTTCATGTTTCCTATTTGAAAAAAGTTATTTCTAGAGATAATCATATCCCTATTCTTGATTGGAATGCTATACAGGTAAAGGACCCAGGGGTGGTAGTGATCAAGCCCATCAAGGTGCTCAAAACACGTAAGCTACACTTACATAATAAAGATATAACTCAATGCAAGGTCTAGTGGGACCAATATGCAGAGGAAAATGCCACCTGGGAAAACTATGAGGATATTTATGCGAGATTTCTCCATCTCTTTTGAAAAACTTGTTACTATGCTAAAAAAACACTTTTCCTATTATCTTGGTTTGATTTTGAAGACATTTAATTATCGAGGATGATGATTCTTATGGGGAGAGATATATTACATCCCCAACTTATGATTTAGCTTAATCTTGCTTTTGTGTGGTAAACAAGATGATTAATCATAGTTTAATGATTTGATGTTTGTGGAAAATATCAAATAGAATCATTGATTATATGAATATTGACTAATGATTGTTAGACATGAGATTACATGTTGATATGATTATTTAATTATAATGATTTGTGAATCAAATGATGATACACTAATCATGGTTATTTGGTTGTGAGTGTAATCAGGAAAAGTATCTTCCTCCAAGGACAGAAGGAGAGTATCAACCGGGAGGAGGAGATAGATGTTAGGAAAAGATCAAATTTCCATCTGAGTATCAAAGATAATCATGGTGAACCCATGCAAGGTTGAGTGAGTTTACATCTTACCCTAGTTAGTTGTTTTCATTTTTTCAGTGTCGTCTTGACAAGGTGAGATATCTCGATGTCTTTCACATTGATTCGACTAGACGATGTTCTTAAAAACATCAATTCTAGTCGATGGGTGATCTCATTAGGTTGTCGAGTATTTCCTTGTTTCCTTATATATTTCCTTATGATGGTTTTGTGATTATTATTTCCTTTTATATATTACTTATGATTAATATGGCGAAGAAGGGGGAGTGGTACTTGACCCCAAAGTCGCATTTTGTTGTTATGCCACCCTAATGATGATGATATCATTTGATGACATATTGGATTATTTTTTTTACCCTTAAACATCATTTAGATGCAAGGGAAACTTTGTGTAATATAATTATCCTAGCCCTTGTGATCGGGCACCTTTAATATTATTAATGTATATGACTTATGATATGTAGGCTGACCACTATCCATGATGAGTGGAGTGAGTGGAGGCTGATTTTAAACCTATCACAATCTCTATCTTTGCTACCCACTCCATAATGGAGATAATGGACTGTTTGGGGCCTGAAGGCCAGTGGGGTGGCGGAGGTTAATAAACTATTTTCACCGCTATCTTGAGAAAAAGGTGGCAGATCTGTTACATAGAATGCATGCAAGAGTATCAAGGGTGCTTTTGTTTTGAGTTATGTATTTTAGTATGCATATGCCAAGAAGGAGAAAGGAGGAATCAAAAGTTTTGTAAGAAAAGAATGCTACAGAAGTAGCGAGGTGGTGGGTGCAAGTAAGCTTGGGACAGAGCCATTGTAAGGCACATAGGATCTATTCCTTGATAGGCTACTGTGTATCCCATAAACAACTATGAAGTTTAGACTTCTTAATGAACTTAAACTTGGCATGGAAAGTAAGATATCATTACTGCATTCTTTATTATATTTACTGTGTCAACTTATGGTTGTAATGAGTTGTTGTGTTGTCTTATAGGCCTTCAAGGCTGTAGACTTTCATTGTGTTAAAAACTGTGATAGTAGTTATACTATCAAACTGTCTTTAAAGGCCTTCGAGTCCAAAAATACATCCTCTATTTTTGAAGCTTGTAAACATTGTATAGTGTTTAACTCGGCTGAGGCCATAAGGCCGAACCCCGTGCATATTTACTGCATGCAAGAAATATTGAATGCCAATATGACAAGGTTTGAAAACTATATCATATATTCTTGATGCTCTCATTGTTATGATTTGAGCTGACTGTGTTGAAGACCGGGAGTGTATTGAACCATAATGACTATTTTAAGTGTGTTATGAAGTTGATAACGAAGTAGGTCAAAAGCCATACTTGAGCAATGATAACATTACTATTAATCTTAAACCTTTGACCATGCCTAGGGCACTTAATACACTGGTCTCGAGGACTGTGGATAACAGTGCCCGACTGGCTATGATAGATATTATGAAAACTATGGTGCATCCTATGTACTTAAAGGGATATTATGACTCCTCGTTGATGAAGGAGAAATTGGTAAGTGGTAACTAATATTGTTATCTAGGCATTAAGTGCATGCATTGTTTGTTGGAGAAGTAAATCCTCCTTGATATTTATTTTCTTATGGGAATGAATACTATGCCTAGAATGAAACTCTTACGTGTAAATGTATATAAATGCCATCTCTTTTCAAATGGTAGTACTTCATGAATGAAGTATAAGATATCAAGAACTCATGTGGATTCTTTGAGTTAGGGTCTTTTTAATAAGACCAACCTATTAGACTATTATATTATAAGTCTTAGATTATATGAAATTGAATGTAAATCTTGTGATAAGGCAAAAATGAAATCATGAACCTAGAAAGGTCATAAGTTGGAAAACATGATTGGGCAATTATCATTATGAAAGGACAGGAATAGAGTGATGTGGAGTCACAGGTTCCTTGTTGCAAAAGCAAAAAATCATTGATGAGTGTACTCCCAAGATAGGAGTCGAATGTCCTAGAATTGGACTAAGAATGAATTGAATTTAACTTCCCTAGACCTAGAGAGGTCAAACTATGATTACTATAGGATGAGATAGCTTCTAAGTCGAGTCGAGGTGGTGGACATACGACTACATTCATTGCAAAATGTATATGTACGTAAATCTTTGGCCAAAGTAATGCATCCATCTTTGCATGCATTAGTTGGTCCACTGTGATCCAAATGGCATAATGTTTCCAGTAGTGTCATACATAGTTAGAGTGGATCTATAGTTGTATGACCGAGAGACATTATGAAGGACACAACACCAGATACTTAGATGGCAAACCTAACAGTTCCTTATATCTATACCCTCTGTGAAGGGTAGGGCCACTTCTAGGTAGGAAGTTGTGCAAGGGACTACCGGTATGTGGTTGGAGGAAAAGCACTCAGGTGATGCTCTCATTCCCAAGCAGAAGACAAGCCAAGGCTTATGAAGACAGATGTCAAAGTTCTTAATACAGTGCATTCTTTATATGACTTGATAGTCAGTTATTATGTATATTTTTATAAATGATGCCATGAGCATATCTTTGTACATGTATAGTGAAGGTTATGCACTAATAAGTTATCCATGGATGTTGTAAATCTAAGTTTTTGAAATATTCATAAAAGAATAGCATGTTTTTTTATCATGATGATATTGATTCATTCTTGCTTAATTGTGATTATGTTAATCATGATATATTCTTAGCCTTAATTAAGATGGTTAATTATGGTTAATTTTGGGTAATGTGAGGTGGCATGTTACATTATACGTGGTGAATACAACATTTCTAGTGGCCAATAGTTTGTATAATTAAATTTATATGGAATCCCCCATCATCGCATACCATGTGGTAGGGTTTGAGTTGTCTTTTATTGCAAAGTTTCTCCCATCAAATGTTGTACTAGTTAATTGCATTACTTGCACATTTTTCACCTTCTTCTTTTGAGGGAGCTCTCCTTTGTTGCATAGTGTTGTGATCACTTGGATCTCCTTATTTGTAATCTAATAGGGTTGATCAAGGTATATGAAATTGAGATAAATATGGTTCAAGATAAATATGGTTCAAGATCATCATAATCCATGAATGTTCTTTATAGAAGTTTTGGAAATCTTCCCATGTATCTAGTTTTAGCTCCCCTACTTGCATATAATGTAAAGATACCCTCATAAACATGTGTCCTTGTTAACTCTTGTGAGGGATAGTCATGCTTGCTTGAATTATTTATGGTCTATCTCAGCGAGGGTTACATGGATGTAATTGTGGATGTCTTCCATGTAGAGTACATCAACATGTATATTGGAGAAGGCTCCATCTTAATCTACCTCTATCCCCTTCCATGGATATTTCTTGTACTTTAGGCAAGGCTTATCCTTAGCTTCCACAAGTGTCAATGTGACTATTTCCAATTCACTCATTCTCCCATGTTCTCCTTATCACCTTCAACCTTAGCTTTCCCTTGTGAAATCTTAACTCTAACTCACTACGTCTCTCCTCATTCTATAATTTCCTCTCTCAATTTATTATTTTCCACCATTTGGACAACTTAGCTAATTTCTCAACCCCACACTCCAATTCACAACTCAGCTTAGCTTGTTTAAACACTTAGCATTTTTGCTAATTCATTTTGTTTGTTGTATCTATAGGCTTGCAATGGTAACTTTTGAATTAATTGCTCACTCAACTACTTATTTCCCTCCAAATAGTTGTGTTTTGTTTTTTATTTGATGAGTAGATAACTATCATATTATCAAAGTTGGACCCTTTTTATAGTAGTGTACCCTAATATACAAGCATGATGCATATAATACAAGGTATTTTATTCGTACCTACTCAATCTTGATTGAGTCCCTCCCTCAATATCATGCATAATAATGCTTTAACCTTGCTCTATTTTCATACCCATCTAATAAGACATCTTGTAAAGTCTTTTGTTTAACTACCCCTAATGATGAGATATCATCCATCTTGTATGGCCCTAACCAAGTTATATCTTCATTTTTTAGGCTTTTTAAATTTACTATCATATAGAAGGACCATGTCAACAACTTGAAGAGCTTTATTCTTAATATTGCTATCATGCCAATATTTCTAGTGTCTCTTTTCTTATGGCTAGTTATATGTGGCCAATAATTTATTTTCATCAAGTTTCTCCAAATCTGCTATTCTCTCTTCAATAAATTCATCATCACTCAATCTCAACGGACTTACCAATCTCAAACTTGCAACCACACATTGTATAGGTAGGGTAGCATCTAGTCCATATACCAACTAAAAATGACATAATTTTGTCAATCTTTTATAAGTAGTTTTGTATGCCCATAGTATAGATGGTATTTTTACATCCCACTTTGTTGTGTTTTCATTACACATTTTAGTGAGAGTTGTTCCCGAAATCTTGTTGAATGCCTCGCTGGCTCCATTTGCCTACAAATGATATGGACCACTTCTATTGTGTGATATCATAAAACTATCTAAGAGCTCCACAATTATCTTGTTGACAAAATGCCTACCTTGATCACTGGTAGTACAATGAACAACCAAATTGCATTATGATATTCTCATAGATAAACTTTAGGGTAGTTTTCGTAGTGCAATCCTTAGTGGACTCTGCCTCTACCCATCTAGTCAAGTATTCAATTCCACTTATTACAAAAGAGACATGAGACTTTCAAGCAATGGTTTTGTAGGACCAATAAAATCTATTGCCCATTTTTCAAATGGAACTCGAACCAAAATTAACTATTAGGCCATTTCATACCTTATGTTAAAGGCTTCCTACCCTTTAACAGATGTCACACTTTTATACAGATCTTTTTACATTTTTAAAGAGGGCTGGCCTACCCAAAAAAAAACTAGACAAATAACACTTTTCTTCCCATTCGATCTTGTTACATCCCGTTTTTGGATTCAATATTACTATTTACTTTTTCTTACATAATACAGCTATGTGGATATGTTTTAACATCATAGAAAATGATGATATGAATAGAAAAGGTTAATTTTATGAAATTACCATAATTTCATAAAATTAACCTTTTCTATTCATATCATCATTTTCTATGATGTTAAAACATATCCACATAGCTGTATTATGTAAGAAAAAGTAAATAGTAATATTGAATCCAAAAAGGGGATGTAACATATCTTTCCCCTATAGAATCATCATCCCCAATGATTGAGTTTATCAAGCAAAATTTTAACATAAAACAAATTTTTATAGTTTAACATTATTGTTTTTGAAAAGATAAGGAAATCTTTGGTGGATGTCTTTATAGTCTTCCCAAGTGGCGCTATCCTCGCCATATTGGTCCCATTGAATTTTGCACTGCAAAACCTCTCGATTACGCAAACAAAGTTTACACATTTCGAGCACCTTGAGTGGCTTGATCACAACCACTCTTGGCTCTTGTATCTTTAAAGAATTCCATTTAAGAATGTGGTCATTACCTACAAAATATTTCTTTAGGTATGAAACATGAAAAACATTATGCATTTTGGGCAAGACTGGAGGTAGAGCAATTTTGTAGGCCACTGGATTGATAATCTCAAGGACTTCAAAAGGTATGACATATCGAGGAGCCAACTTTGATAATTTACCAAATTTGATTGAGCTTTTATGGGGTTTCACTCACAAAAGAGCTTTCTCACCAATAGAGAATTGTCTAGGCACCTGTTTACGATCTGCATAACTTTTTTGCCTGTCGTTGGCTTCTGCCAACCTTTTCCTAATCATTTTCACTTTTTCTTCCATATCTACTAGCATTTTTGGTCCAATGCTTATCCTATCTTCCAACTTGTCCCAGCTTATAGGAGTTCTACATTTCCTTCCATATAATGCTTCAAACGGTGCCATCTTAATGGCAAAACAATAAGAATTGTTATAGGCAAATTCAACAAGAGGTAAATATTCCTCCCATCTATATTGCTGGTCCATGCAATACATTCTTAAAAGATCCTCTAAAACCTGATTAACCTTTTCTGTTTGTCCATCGGTTTTAGGATGGTAAGTGGTGCTCACATTGAGTTTAGTCCCTAGTGCTGAAAATAAAGTTTGCCAAAATCGGGAGGTTTTTCGAGCATCTCTATCAGATATAATCTTTTCAGGTACCCCATGCAATCTAAATATTTCTTGCACAAACTTTCAAGCCAAAATATGAGCTCCATCTGTCAAATTTCCTGGAATAAAATGTGCTACCTTGGTTAGTTTATCTACAACAACCAAAATTGCATCATGTCTATTCTTAGACATTGGTAACCCTTGAACAAAATCCATACTAACAACCTACCATTTCCATTCTGGACTATCATGCGGGTATAACAATCCAACAGGATGTTGATGTTCTCCCTTCACTCTCTGATACTCCAAGCAACTTGCCACAAACCTTGTAGCATCGCTTTTCATTTCTTTCCAGAAATATAGCGGTTTAACATCAGCTAAAAGTTTTGTTACTCCTGGGTGTCCGAAATAAGGTGCACAATGAACTTCCTTCCAAACAAGGTTTCTTAGTTCTACAGAATTAGGAATGTAGATTCTTCCTTTAAATCTCATTAATCCATCTGACTCAAAATAGAATCCATCATATCTTGGATCCTTGGGGTTTAATTGTAGAGCTTGCTTCACCTGCTCGTAATATTCATCTCCAGATAAACTATGCAATACTAAATCTTTAAAATTAGCATGAATAGAGATTATAGAAGCTATGTGTCTTCTTCTGCTTAAAGCATTAGCTACTCAATTTTCTTTACCTTTGATGTAAGAAATCTCAAAGTCGTAATCTGATATTAGTTCTAACCATCTCCTTTGTCTTGTATTTAGATGAGGTTGTGTAAATATGTAACAAAGACTTTGATGATCTATTTTTAGTATAAAAGTCTTTCCCAACAAATAATGTTGCCACATTTGAAGGGCGTGAATCATTGCTGCCAGTTCTAAGTCATGAGGAGCGTAATTCTACTCATAGTTTTTCAACTTTCTTGATTTGTAGGCTATTACAAGCCCATTTTGCATAAGCACACCTCCTAACCCTTCTCCCGAGGTATCAGTAATAACCTCAAATTGCCCTTTAGGATCAGGGACTTTCAAGATTGGTATTTTTGTTAACTTTTCTTTTAATAAATCGAATGCCTTTTGACATTCGTCTATCCAAACAAATCATTTCCCTTTTCTCTGCAAAGAAGTAATTAGACTAGCAATACTTGAGAAATTCAAAACAATTTTTCTGTAATATCCAGCCAATCCCATAAAACTTCATACTTCTGAAACATTGGAAGGTACAGGCCATTCCATAATAGCCTTAATTTTAGTTGGTCAAGTGATATCCCTTCTGCTGATATAGTATGTCCCAAATACTGCACTTCTTTCTGAAAGAAAGTGCATTTCGAGAGTTTCACATACAATTTGTGTTCTCTTAATCATTGCAAAAAAATTTGAAGGTGTTGTCTATGCTCCTCATTTTTGGAATATATCAGAATATCATCTATGAAAACTAGGACAAATTTATCAAGGCAATCTCTGAAAACGGCTGGTGCATTAGTCAATCCAAATGGTAACACAGTAAACTCATAGTGACCATATCTTGTTCTAAATACAGTCTTGTGTATATCTTCATCTTTCAACCTCAACTGATGGTATCCAGATCTCAAATCTATCTTAGAAAATACTGATACACCATGCATTTTGTCGAATAGATCATCAATACATGGCATTGGATACTTATTCTTTATTGTTGCCTTATTTAGCATCCGATAATCTATACACAATCTAAGGGTTTTGTCCTTCTTCTTGACAAAAATAACCGAAGCACCCCATGGTGATACACTTGGCCTAATTAGATCATTAGTCAATAGCTCCTGCAATTGAGCTTTCAATTCCATAAGTTCAGTAGTGGTCATTCGGTATGGAGCTTTAGATACTGGCTTAGATCCTAGTTTAATATCTACGGCAAAATCAAAGGTTCTTTTTAGAGGCAAGCCTGGCAGTTCCTCAGGAAATACATCACTGAAATTGCAAAGATATGGGTATTTTTCCTCAAATGTTTGCTTCTCTAAGGCTTCCTCTACTAGGTCCATTTTGACTGCAAAAAGTTGACATCCCTTATGCCTAGCCCATTTTAATTATTTTGAAGAAATAGACCTGATCCTTGTTTCCCTTTGAATACCTTGAAAATTAACTTTACTTCCTTTATCATCCAAACACTCAATTGTTTTATGAAAACAATCCACCTTGGCCCTATGTCTCCACAACCAATTCGTTCCTAAGATGACATCAAAGGACGGTAAAGGTGCTACATATAAATTTACCTCGGTGGAGAAGTTTGTAATATCAATCTTAGCTTCGAACAAACATTGCTCTACCTGAGCCTATGAGTGATTTGCATATTCAGCTGTCCATGGTTTTGACATAAAACCAGCTCTTCTAGGAAATTTACTTAAGACTCTAGATGACACAAAATTTTTTGTTGCACCAGTATCAAATAGAATAGAAGCAGGAAGTCCAAATAATGTACCTATCATCTCAATGGGAGTAATCTGATACTCATCTTGTCGATTGTCAAGGGTGGTGTGAATCCTTTGTTGAAATGCTTCCTGCTACGAAGGAAGTACCGTGTTCCTAAGATGCCCATTCTACTTTTTATTAGGACAACGGTTGGCATAATGATCTCCACCACATGAAAAACAACCTCCAATTGGTCCTCTCTTCTCAAATGGTCTACTCATAGCATCATCGTTCCTCTTAAAATTGTCATTTTTCTTAAATTCTTCATTTCTTCATTCATTACCAAATCCCCCTTTGTTTTTCTGATTTCCTTTATCGTACCTCCTGTTTCCATATCCTTTATCATTCTTCCTCTTATACGTCTGATCATTGAAGTTCTTATCGAATCTCTTACACTTCTTTTCACGATAAGCAGAAATGGATTTGATCTTCTGTTCCTGCTTAATTGCATTCTCATACACTTGGTCCATTGTGTTCGGACCATGCACCTCCACCTCACCGCCAATTTGAGGATTAAGTCCCATAATGAATTTTCTTATCTGAATATTTTCATCCTTTTGATATTGAGGAACATGCTTCAACAATCTAGTAAATTTTTTCGCATATTCAACCATAGACAAATCACCTTGCCTGAGATTTTGGAAATCTATCAGCTTTTGATCAAAATAGAGCTGTGGTAACCATCTTTTTTGAAAAAGTTCCACAAATTCATTCCATGTCACCTTCAAGGGGCTTAAATCCAATTCCATCTTCTTGTTCATCCACCAAGTGGATGCTTCTCCAGATAGCTCCCCACACTACCTTTGTAATCTCAGAATAATACCATAAGTAACACCCAATTTTGTTTTCACCCTAAAAACTAAGTTTAACCAAAGGTAATAAATTTTTTTTTGAAAGTTTAAAACAAAAAAATAATTTGTTCCCCATTTTAAAACCAAGTAGTTCAACCATCGACTAACAATAATCATGAAACTATAAATTATACAAAGGAATAAATATCTATCTACAACATTAAACAATTTATTGAATAAAGTTACTTAGAACATTTTCAAAATAGAAACTTACCAAAGTCACTGCATCTCGATTATCGACCATCCAAATTCAAGTCTCGGCAATCCTCAAGAATATAGAAGAGAAAGTATCTTCAAGGAGCTTAACCTCCAACCATAGACCGTCGGTCTCCCGCACTCCTTCCTATCTGGAAGTGGCCCTACCCTACTCAAAGAGGATAGACTTAGGATAACCAATGGTGTTTGCCATCTAAGTACTGGTGTTGTGACCTACATAACTTGTTATCATGCAATCCCCTATATACCCTCTAGTCAAGCATGACCACTCCACAAGCTACGCCATCCAGTCACAGTGAACTATCCATGCACTTGAGGCACATGCATTACCTTGGCTAAAGGATTTGAATATAATTAGCGTTGTATCAACACAAGTAATAAGTTCACCCACCCCAACTCGACTCAAATTAATCACAATCCTATAGTTACCTATGAATAAGTTCAATATAACAACCTCGATAACTTCTAGGTGTTCAAAACTCATCATGCTTTAATGCATGGCAATGAGGTTTACTCTATCTTCTTAGCTCATGGAGACATTTCTGTCCATATGATAAAAGAATGGAATTCCTAGCTTACCGATTAATCGGATAATGCTATAAGTTAATCAGTTGATCTCTAAGTTAGCCCAATGCTTAAATTATCCACTCAAGAGTGGACACTAAACTTAACTATGTTGTTTCATAAGGGTTTCACAATAGACCAATTTATAGAATTCAAATATTCGAAGACCCTGAGTTAAAATTTAAATACTCTTAAGAATCTTCTTCGACCTATCAAATCTTCGACATAGCTTAATCTTTTGTCAACCTAAGCATTTAGAAATCCTATCTTGTTGTTTAATTTTCAAAAAGAATGCATGCAAGTCTAGGCTAAACATTTGACTAAAGACTCATTATGTTTGTTCTTAAAACTTCATTATTTAACTTGTTTGACTGTAAAATCTAAATAGTAACTCTACACACTCTTTCGCAGACACAACAGTTTGAATATTTTTATAGAAAAAAGAGTTATTTACAAAAATAAGTGAACTAAATTGGTTACCATTTGCAGCTAGGTAAGAATATTCTATATGGTCGACCAACCATTTATATACTCAGAACTTGTGGAGGACTGTGTAGTCTTACAAGCATCGGCATACATTTCACACTAATGTTACTCCTCTGCCAACGGTTAGCACATTCTTCAAATCTTTTATAAACTAGATGTCTTTTAAATATGACTGAACCAAGAAATTGTATTTGGCTGGCCAACTGAGAACTCATTCCCTGTTGACCTAGGTTTTGCCACTGCGGCTTGTCATAACTGTGAGCTAGCTTTTGACCAAACACTCAGTCTACTTTGCACTCTTCGCATATCCAAATACCTCTAAATTTAAACAAACAACTACACAATAAACTCGACCATCAAAAATGTTTCGAAGAACAACGAATTATACTGTGAGTTTTTTTACTACAGTGCGATGCAAGGGACAAAAGCATTGTTTCTGTTTTGAAGGTGGTGAAAACACACAGAGCTACAGTTGTAAACAATTCACACATTGCATCTTCAAACAAATACTAAGTTCCATATAATTAGAGTCAATACTTATTAAAAACATATCTAATAACCATAACTACGTAGAGAAGAGATGAAAAGAACCTGAAGATAATCTCTAGTGTCTGCTTGAAGACTCATCCAAGGAGTTCGTTCTTCTCTTAACCGTTCACATTTACTTCATCTTCAGTCTCCTCTCCATTTCCTCTCTGCGTTCTCCCCCTCTAACTGACTCCCTACTCCCTAAATCCCATTCTCCCTGTGAAGGAAAAACTGACTTTCCACTCACAAGACCATGCCTAACAATTTGGGTAACTACCCTGCATGCTTAACCTTCTCCTCCTTTCACGACCACTACTAGAAATGGTTTGGTTTTTCCCACTCAATCCGCGATCACTCTGCAAAGTGGAGTCCACACTTCACAAGGTGGCGGTTGACAGTTTAAACCAACTGACACACTACTCATAACCAATTATGAGTATAGATCAAATGCAAAACTAAGAGTAATGGCTAGGCCGACAACCATCATAAAGTTTAAAGCTCAAGGTAAATAGATTATTTCAAAATAAAAGACATCATAAGTAAATACTTACTGTCCGATTACCAACATCACAAAAGAATAAAGGAATTACCCCCAAAACGACTATTTACATATAACTAATACAATTTTGTATATTCCAATACATTACGACCAAAGGTATTACACCCAATGGTCTCAAGATTTAGAACATTATTTAAACCTTTTATTATACGATAATAGCCCATAATAGAAATGATTCAACATCTATTGAATTTCGCAAGTAGACGTTTACATCATACGCTCGTAGAGCTTTATGATGATAACGACGAATTGAGCGTCAACACAAAACAAGGTTTGGGGTCGACTTATGCACAACTTTTGACTTTTCACCAAACCACTAAACAAGACACGACTTACAACTCGTTCTCAAGTGTTTATATATTTATATATATAAAACAATATATCAGTCGTCATATTTGATGACATGATACCAAGTATTACGACACAGATGTCGATTTCCCATGTACTCATTACGACAACTACGGAAAGAAGAAAGACATATTCTTGCAAACCTTGACATCTCGTCTAAAATTGACTTACCCTGAAATCAAAGCTTAACTCAAGGCTACTAGGTTTATCTACCTGATATTCATTTTTAGTGGCAAGCACCCATGGGTTATTCTAGAGTCTATTCTCTCTTTCTCAAAGATACTTTCTCTTCTTCTTTCTTCCTAGCGAACAGGTTCCATCTATTCATGTCATTGACAATCTCACATACAATTTGTGGTCAGAGTACCAATGTTCTGATCACAACACATTTATATCAAATCATTTTATTTTCATATCAAAAAGACATTTTAATTCATAACATCATATTGATCATAATCAAGTAAAAATCCATAATTTCATAAAATTAACCTTTTCTATTCATATCATCATTTTCTATGATGTTAAAACATATCCACATAGCTGTATTATGTAAGAAAAAGTAAATAGTAATATTGAATCCAAAAAGGCGATGTAACATATCTTTCCCCTATAGAATCATCATCCCCGATGATTGAGTTTATCAAGCAAAATTTTAACATAAAACAAACTTTTATAGTTTAACATTAATGTTTTTGAAAAGATAAGGAAATCTTTGGTGGATGTCATTATAGTCTTCCCACGTGGCGCTATCCTCGTCATATTGGTCCCATTGAATTTTGCATTGCAAAACCTCTCAATTACGCAAATGAAGTTTATGCATTTTGAGCACCTTGAGTGGCTCGATCACAACCACTCCTGGCTCTTGTATATTTAAAGAATTCCATTTAAGAATGTGGTCATTACCTACAAAATATTTCTTTAGGTATGAAACATGAAAAACATTATGCATTTTGGACAAGACTAGAGGTAGAGCAATTTTGTAGGCCAGTAGATTGATAATCTCAAGGACTTCAAAAGGTCTGACATATTGAGGAGCCAACTTTGATGATTTACCAAATTTGATTGAGCTTTTATGGGGTTTCACGCGCAAAAGAACTTTCTCACCAATAGAGAATTGTCTAGGCACCCATTTGCGATCTGCATAACGTTTTTGCCTGTTGTTGGCTTCTACCAACCTTTTCCTAATCATTTTCACTTTTTCTTCCATATCTACTAGCATTTCTAGTCCAATGCTTATCCTATCTTCCAGCTTGTCCCAACTTATAGGAGTTCTGCATTTCCTTCCATATAATGCTTCAAACGATGCCATCTTAATGGAAGAATGATAGGAATTGTTATAGGCAAATTCAACAAGAGGTAAATATTCCTCCCATCTGTATTGCTAGTCCATGCAATACATTCTTAAAAGATCCTCTAAAACTTGATTAACCTTTTCTGCTTGTCCATCGGTTTCAGGATGGTAAGCGGTGCTCACATTGAGTTTAGTCCCTAGTGCTGAAAACAAAGTTTGCCAAAACTAGGAGGTTATTCGAGCATCTCTATCAGATATAATCTTTTCAGGTACCCCATGCAATCTAAATATTTCTTGCACAAACTTTCAAGCCAAAATATGAGCTTCCTCTGTCAAATTTTCTAGAATAAAATGTGCTACCTTGGTTAGTTTATCTACAACAACCAAAATTGCATCATGTCTATTCTTAGACATTGGTAACCCTTGAACAAAATCCATACTAACAACCTGCCATTTCCATTCTGGAATATCGTGCGGGTATAACAATCCAGCAGGATGTTGGTGTTCTCCCTTCACTCTTTGACACTCCAAGCAACTTGCCATAAACCTTGCAGCGTCGCTTTTCATTCCTTTCCAAAAATATAGCGGTTTGACATCAGCTAAAAGTTTTGTTACTCCTGGGTGTCTGGAATAAGGTGCACAATGAACTTCCTTCCAAACAAGGTTTCTTAGTTCTACAGAATTAGGAACGTAGATTCTTCCCTTAAATCTCATTAATCCATCTGACTCAAAACAGAATCCATCATATCTTGGATCCTTGGGGTTTAATTGTAGAGCTTGCTTCACCTGCTCGTAATATTCATCTCTAGATAAACTTTGCAATACTAAATCTTTAAAATTAGCATGAATAGAGATTATAGAAGCTATGTGTCTTCTTCTGCTTAAAGCATCAGCTACTCAATTTTCTTTACCTTTGATGTAAGCAATCTCAAAGTCGTAATCTGATATTAGTTCTAACCATCTCCTTTGTCTTACATTGAGATGAGGTTGTGTAAATATGTACCGAAGACTTTGATGATCTATTTTTAGTATAAAAGTCTTTCCCAACAAATAATGTCGCCACATCTGAAGGGTGTGAATCACTGCTGCCAGTTCTAAGTCATGAGGAGCGTAATTCTGCTCATAGTTTTTCAACTTTCTTGATTTGTAGGCTATTACAAGCCCATTTTCCATAAGCACACCTCCTAACCCTTCTCCCGAGGCATTAGTAATAACCTCAAATTGCCCTTCAAGATTAGGGACTTTCAAGATTGGTGTTGTTGTTAACTTTTCTTTTAATAAATCGAATGCCTTTTGACATTCGTCTGTCCAAACAAACCGTTTCCCTTTTCTCTGCAAAGAAGTAATTGGACTAGCAATACTTGAGAAATTCAAAACAAATTTTCTGTAATATCTAGCCAATCCCATAAAACTTTGTACTTCTGAAACATTGGAAGGTACAAGCCATTCCATAATAGCCTTAATTTTAGCTGGGTCAACTGATATGCCTTCTGTTGATATAGTATGTCCCAAATACTGCACTTCTTTCTGAAAGAAAGTGCATTTCAAGAGTTTCACATGCAATTTGTGTTCTCTTAATCATTGCAAAACAATTTGAAGGTGTTGTAGATAAACTAACCAAGGTAGCACATTTTATTCTGGGAAATTTGACAGATGGAGCTCATATTTTGGCTCTGAAGTTTGTGCAAGAAATATTCAGATTGTATGGGGTACTTGAAGAGATTATATCTGATAGAGATGCTCGAATAACCTCCCAGTTTTGGCAAACTTTATTTTCAGCACTAGGGACTAAACTCAATGTGAGCACCACTTACCATCCTGAAACTGATGGACAAACAGAAAGGGTTAATTAGGTTTTAGAGGATCTTTTAAGAATGTATTGCATGGACCAGCAATACAGATGGGAGGAATATTTACCTCTTGTTGAATTTGGCTATAACAATTCCTATCATTCTGCCATTAAGATGACACCGTTTGAAGCATTATATGGAAAGAAATGTAGAACTCCTATAAGCTGGGACAAGCTGGAAGATAGGATAAGCATTGGACTAGAAATGCTAGTATATATGGTATCAGAGCTAACGAGGTTCAACACTAGGGCTGATGAGTCCACTATGCTTGCCTGTAGTCAACATTATGCAGTTAGCTAATATTTGAAAATTTATGTGCCAAGATGGTACATTTTAAGAAGACAACAAGAAAGTCTGTTAATTCGAGTCAATGTTTCCTTAAAGCAAAAAGAGAACGTGAGGCCATTATCAAAACCTTTGAGGGAACCAATGATGAGATTGACATTTGGTTAAGTGATACTGAAACTTTGGCGACTGCCTTAACTTGAATCAAGTGAGTGAGAAGGGAAAACAAAGAAAGAGTTAAGATCATTGCCAAAATCATAGAGTATATGTCTGATGAGGAAACAACTATGGTTAGGCAAGATCCTCGCATACCCCCAACTATTGAGATTATAGACATTAGGTCCGATAGTGAGTCAGAGGGTTATATACCTTGAGATTATGTATCTGAAAATGAGTTCAAAGGATATACTCCTCTTGAGCATGACTTTTGAAGTCATTTCTTGTATAAAGAAGAATACTCTTTACTTTTGAAATGAAATAAAAAAAAGAGTTGTTTTTGTGCCAAACTATTGTTTAAATTGAGTATTATGTTTAGATTTAATGGGTTACATTATAATCTTGAACTAATGGACAACTTAATATTTTCAGGTGTGAGAAATTGATAAACATGGTGCGGACAAGAACTAACCAAGGAGAAAGTGAAGAGGAAAACCACCCGCCAAATAATAAGCTGGACCAAATCATAACCATGCTTAAGCAAACCAAGAAAAGATTGGGTGATTTGGAAAAGAAGGTGGATGACAAAGGGAATATTGAGGGAGGAGGTGAAAACTCTCATGGTGAAAGCGGAGAAAATAATGAAGATCAAAGTAAGAGTACCGAACCTCATAAAGAGGCAAGGGATAGATTGACCTTGGAGCTCTCAAAGGATATGAAGGTTATTCCACCAAAATTTGATGGGACAAAAATCGAAGATGCTGCAGAAGCTTGGTTAACAGAGATGGAAAAGTACTTCGAGATAAGAAATTACTCAGAGGTGACCAAGGCAGTATGGGGAGCATTCCAACTGGCAGGAGAAGAATCCACTTGGTGGATGAATAAAAAGATGGAAATGAATTTAAGCTCTCTAAGGGTAACTTGGGATGAGTTCGTGGAACTCTTTCGCAAAAGATGGTTACCACAACTCTATTTTGATCAGAAACTGACTCATTTTCAAAACCTTTGACAAGGAGATATGACAGTAGTGGAATATGGAGAAAAATTCACTCGACTCCTAAAATATGTTCCACAGTATCAAAAGGATGAGAGATTCAGGGTTAGAAAATTCATCATGGGCTTAAATGCTCAAATTGGTGAAGTGGATGTACATGGTCCCACAATAATGGATCAAGTGTACGAGAAGGTGATCAAGCAAGAGAAAAAGCTAATATACAATAATGGAAGACAAAAGACGTCTTAGTAGTTACAAAAAACACACAAGACAGTTTGAAAAGAGAGAGGACATCATGTTAGAGCTGTAAATTGTAAGATTGTATTTTGAAAATATTTTTTATAGGACTTGTGTTACATCCCCAATTTTTGTCTTACTATACTTTTACTTTTTACTTGGACATAAGTAAATTTATTATGATGTTTAGATTAATGACAAGGAAAAACATGGATTATTTTGAATGTCATTTATGAAATTATGGAAATGATTATGTTCTTATCGATTTAATATTCATATTATGAGATTTGATTTATTATTTGAATAATGATGCACTGATCATAATTTCTTTGGTAACAAGTTTGATACAAGTTTACAGGTTATCAGATGACTCCCGAAGAAAAGAGGGAGTATCTTTCCAGGAGAGAGATATAGACCTCGGGTTATGAGTGGTTTATTTTCCAAACTGAGTATAAGTGTTTAACGAAAATGTGAACCAATGTGTCGTAAGAGGTAAGCATTGTCTTGTCAGTTTACTTCTGAACCTAATCGACAGGTAGTCGATATTATTTACAAATCTTTCTAGTTGTAGTAAGTTGTTTTATTCGTTAATAGCGTTAATGACGTCATTTCAGTATGATTTGTGATTATTTACATTTAACATAAATATTACGACGTTATTGTCGTAAAATGGTTGTCTTATCATTATTAGGTACCTTGAGGTGTTATAAAAGATTCTTAACGTTAAGACATTTTTGTCGAGTTAAGAAGATGTGTATATTGTCAATTGATTGTGATGGGGAGACAAGCTCAACCCAATCACAATATCCGTAATCCTTTGTTTAAATATTATTATTATATTGATTAAACCATAACTATATAATATAGAGGCGATGTTATGTGAATCATATTTGATATGCTCGAATATAAGCATCGAGCAAAGATAATACCTCATAATGAGTTAATGATGTTAGGCTTGAGTAGTTGAAGGCTTTTCATTAAAGAGGAGTGGTGGATCGAACCACTTGTTAGTGATCCTTTAATGATCAGGAAAGTTTAAGCGATGTGTCAGCCTCATTCAAAGAGGAGGACTATGATAATAATCACCACAACCGATGAGCCAAGAAAACGGCTATCTTCCATCGACAAGTGGGAACTTTACATAAAATGTGGTGACTGTTAAAACCAAAATGTTATGGACTATTATGTATTTATTAAGTCAGCAACTGTATCTTAATGAAAGGTGCGAAGTAGGGCGACTAAAAAGGAAGTCGTGCCTGAGCTATTAAGGAGGACGACTCAGTTTGAGCCGAGGGTGGAGGTTAAAAAGGTTAAAAACTTGAGAGTTAGATCAAACAAAAAAAACATAAAAGAAGAGTCGTGGCTAAGGAGACAGGGAATACACAAATAGAAGAGTCAACTTTTGTGTCTTTTTGCACATATTGTCAATTCGAGCCCATCGATTACCAGGTATTCCTTAGTTTTCTGTGTATATTATCAATGAGGAAATCATCTAAACTGTTCATACTTGTGTCTTGGGCGATTAGGTGAGTACGCCAGAGAGGAATAACCTCCTGTATGCTTGAGTATTTAGTCATAAACTATTAAGTGTCGGTTTAGGGAAATGCGGATAACATTTCGAGTAAACCACTCTAATCTTTTTAGAAAACCGATAAGGCAATGAATGCAAAGTAATACGACTGATGCTTGGTAATACAAGTGAGTACTTTGTTATAGTATTCTCAATTGACCATTTGTTATTTGATTGTTAAATCGATAATCATATCAAAATCTTAGTATGAGGATAAAACGACTATCTTAGTAGGAGATTGTCATAATTGTCATGAGCTTGGAAAATAGTCTTTATACTGATTAAGTTAGAAGCAAACCAATGAAATGATTATGATAAAAACCAAACAACAGACTCTTGAATTTTATTAGAGTTGATTGAACTATGGTAGTATACTCTTAGATTTGAGTAGAATAGTTAAGACCTTGAGTCGGGGTAATACTAATTTGAAGTATTTCTCTCGTTTAGATTCTTTTTAAAGAATAACAGAAATGATTTCTATCCATGAGAACTTAGAATCATAGGTATTCTTAGACAATTATAGTACTCCTCGAATGAAATAACTTAGAGATATTGTGGTAGATGGAAATAAGGTTTGTGGGAGAACCCTTATGTTTTTATCTTTTTGATATTTTCATTCTTGGAAAGATCCAATACATTGAAGTAGGCTAAGTCTATTAGAAAATGACCTTGTAGGGTTATATACTCAGGATGTATATTTTGTTTTTAACACATTATCAAAGTTATTCTACGTTCCTTGTATGGGTAATATTATCTATTTAAGAATTATAGTATTCTTAACCTTAGATGAGTTAATCAAGGGTTATTTGTGAATCTAGGACTCCATGACAAAGAAATATGGTTATATTGTTGTATCATATTAACAAAGGATAATAGGTAAACCCTAGAGTCATTTACAAACCAAATGAATGGTTATGTTATATGGACTTATTTAAGTCAAAAAGTATTAATATTATGACTCAAAGATTAAACTATTACATGATTAGGATGGGTAAGAGTTTTAAACTGCGAGAATATGACAGTGTCCAAGTCGAGTAGGGGTGGGTGAACACAACGACTACATTCATTATGAATGATATTGATATTAAAAACTTTGGCCAAAGTAATGCATTTATTTTCTGCATGCATTGTCGATTCACTATATTCGGATTGCTCATCCTATCGGAAATCATACTTAGTTAGAGGGTATCTAGGGTTGTATAGTTGATAGAGTTGAGTAGAATACAACACTATGTACTCGGGAAAGGTAAATTACCACTGGTCACCTAAGGTCTATATTATGGGCTATTATCATATAATAAAAGGTTTAAATAATGTTCTAAATCTTGAGATCGTTGGGTGTAATACCTTTGGTTGTAATGTATTGGAATATACAAATTTGTATTAGTTTTATGTAAATAGTTGTTTTGGGGGTAATTCCTTTATTCTTTTGTGATGTTGGTAATCATGTAGTAAGTCTTTAGTTATGATGTCTTTTATTTCAAAATAATCTATTTACCTTCAGATTTAAACTTTATGATGGTTGTCGGCCTAGCCATTATTCTTAGTTTTGCATTTGATCTATACTCATAATCGGTTATGAGTAGTGTGTCAGTTGGTTTAAACTATCAACCGCCACCTTGCAAAGTGTGGAGCTCCACTTTGCAGAGTAATCCTGGATTGAGTGGGAAAAACCAAACCATTTTCTGGTAGTGGTCACGACAGGAGGAGAAGGTTAAGCATGCAAGGTAGTTACCCAAATTGTTAGGCATGGTCTTGTGAGTGGAAAGTTAGTTTTTCCTTCACAGGGAGAATGGGATTTAGAGGAGTAGGGAGTCAATTAGAGGGGGAGAATGCAGAGAGGAAGCGGAGAGTAGACCGAGTGATGTAGAGGAAAGTTGGATAGGAGAAAGAGTACAAACTTGACAAGGTTCAACTTCACCAATAAGCCCAAAATCAAAGGTCAGATTGCAAAAGTGGGAACAACAGTTAGGGGATTTGATTTCTTCATGGAAAAGGTGTTTAGACATGTATTGGGACCCATTATGCCTCCCCACAACATACTCCAGAATGGGTTTGGGTTGTTTTGGAAAGTATACCTTAACCAATAACCCTCCTAGTGGTTTTAAGCCCTAATTAGGCCTAGTTTGTGAAGCAAGTACCCTCAAATGATAGTTTGAAACTTTCTTGACCACTTAGACATGTCAATGGCATCCCAAAACCATGGAATCCAACATTCATTTGCTGTTGGAATTGATTGTTCCCAAATTCCCTACTGTGGTTGTCTCACAAGCTTCTCCAATGGCTTAATACATGGTTTTATTATGCCCACTCAACAAATCTTGCACAAATCAGTCCTTTCACCCCTGTAGACAATCAAAGGATTCAAAAAGAAAAAAAACAAATCCATCCCGCAGGTCTTATGGCTTTGGAAGACTATGGGATGGTTAATTCTCCATTGTAGGAAGCAAAACCCTTATCACTGTTTTTACTTAAAACCTTATAACTCCCTTATGCAACAACTTCAAGATGCCAAATTACATCCAATTGCAAGTTAAATCAACCTATTAACAATTTATCATAGTAGGAATTGAAGACGATGTTGTACCTACCAGAGTATGGCCTGCAGAGGACACATTTTTAGAAAAACAGAGGTTTTAATGGACAGTCTAGTGTCAAGTGATTGTAAATTGCCTTGCCTCCAATATTAAGAACCCAAACTGGTCTTGTTTGATAGCTACTTCACCACACTCCACCCTCCAACAAGTTAGACTTCATGACAAGGCCGTACATTGCATTGGTACGGACTGTTGCAAGTCTTTTTTTCAAGGAAACAACAAATTTAGAAAAATAGTCTTTATGAAAATTGACTACAACTTCTTCCTAACATGAGATCATGGCTTCAAAACACATTCAAAGGGAAGATGATTCAATACTCTTCATTTTGCAATGGCATGGAGGAGACAAAAATTTCATACATTAGAGGGGTACGGACTGTTCTTCAAAAAAACTAGAAAAATAATGAAAAAGATAGCAAGAACTAATTTGTATTGCTCATAAACTTCTCTCCTCTATCACATTCCATATGTCCAAGGTATATATGCCTTGTAGACTCCTTGAAAAACTCCATGTAAAATAGTTTGGTTGATCCAAGAGGCTGCAACTACTTCGAACTCCTCTGGCAGTTTGTGGACAGTTTTGAACTTGTAACTACTCCTTAGTGTGTTTGCATAATCCTTGGTGATTATGAGTCTTCAAACCTATTTACAATGTGATTAGGTTATGAACAAGCCTTAGACTTCTTTTGAACATGCCTTGACTCTTGGAATATGCCTTGACAAGGCTTACAAATATGAGAAACATGTGACTGTCCTCCATGATCCTATGACAACAATAGACTTTTGGACATAGTCCTTTACATCATGACATCTCAACCTTATTACATTATTTGAATGGTCTCTAGGACCTTATTACACCAAAACATGACATCAAAACAAAACATGAAGTTAAATGCCTCATGGAGGCCACCTTGTGTTAGGTGCTCCTGCACCACCGAGCATGAAGTAAATGTGAACGGTTAAGAGAAAAACGAGCTCCTTGGACCAGTCTTCAAGTAGACACTGGAGATTATCTTCAGGTTCTTTTAATCTCTTCTCTACATAGTTATGGTTATCAGATATGTTTTTAATAAGTATTGACTCTACTTATAATGCAATGGAACTTAGTATTTGTTTGAAGATGCAATGTGTGAATTGTTTACCAATTGTAGCTCTATGTGTTTTCACCACCTTCAAAACAGAAACAATGCTTTTGTCCACTGCACCGCACCATAGTCAAAAAACTCACAGTATAATTCATTATTCTTCGAAACATTTTTGATGGTCGAGTTTATTGTGTAGTTGTTTGTTTAACTTTAGAGTTTTTTGGATATGCAAAGAGCGCAAAGTAGACTGAGTGTTTGGTCAAAAGCTAGCTCACAGTTATCACAAGCCACAGTGGCAAAACCTAGGTCGACGTGGAATGAGTTCTCAATTGGCCAGCTGAATACAATTGCTTGGTTTAGTCATATTTAAAAGACATCTAGTTTATAAAAGATTTGAAGAATGTGCTAACCGTCGGCAGAGGAGTAACATTAGTGTGAAATGTATGCCAATGCTTGTAAGACTACACAGTCCTCCACAAGTTCTGAGTATATAAATGGTTGGTTGACCATATAGAATATACTTACCTAGCTGCGAATGGTAACTAGTTTAGTTCACTTATTTTTGTAAATAACTCTTTTTGCTATAAAAGTATTCAAACTATTGTGTTTGTGAAAGAGTGTGTAGAGTTACTATTTGGATTTTACAGTCGAACAAGTTAAATAATGAAGTTTTAAGAACAAACATAATGAGTCTTTAGTCAAATGTTTAGCCTAGACTTGCATGCATTCTTTTTGCAAATTGAACAACAAGATAGGATTTCTAAATGCTTAGGTTGACAAAAGATTAAGCTATGTCGAAGATTCGATAGGTCGAAGAAGATTCTTAAGAGTATTTAAATTTTAACTCAAGGTCTTCAAATATTTGAATTCTATAAATTGGTCTATTGTGAAACCCTTCCGAAATAACATAGTTAAGTTTAGTGTCCACTCTTGAGTGGATAATTTAAGCATTGGGCTAACCTAGAGATCAACTGATTAACTTATAGCATTATCCGATTAATCGGTAAGCTAGGAATTCCATTCTTTTATCATATGGACAGAAATGTCTCCATGAGCTAAGAAGAGAGAGTAAACCTCATTGCCATGCGTTAATGCATGATGAGTTTCGAACACCTAGAGGTTATCGAGGTCGTTATATTGAGCTTATTCATAGGTAACTGTAGGATTGCGATTAATTCGAGTCGAGTTGAGGTGGGTGAACTTATTACTTGCATTGATACAACACTAATTATATTCAAATCCTTTGGCCAAGGCAATGCATGTGCCTCAAGTGCATTGATAGTTCACTGTGACTAGATGGTGTAGCTTGTGGAGTGGTCATGCTTGACTAGAGGGTATCTAGGGGATTGCATGATAACAAGTTACGTAGGTCACAACACCAGTACTCAGATGGCAAACACCATTGGTTATCCTAAGTCTATCCTCTTTGAATAGGGTAGGGCCACTTCCAAATAGGAAGGAGTCCGGGAGACCGACGGTCTGTGGTTGGAGGTTAAGCTCCTTGAAGATACATTCTCTTCTATATTCCTAAGGATTGCCAAGACTTGAATTTGGATGGTCGACAACCGAGATGTAGTGACTTTGGTAAGTTTCTATTTTGAAAATGTTCTAAGTAACTTTATTCAATATATTGTTTAATGTTGTAGATGGATATTTATTCCTTTGTATAATTTATAGTTTCATGATTATTGTTAGTCGATGGTTGAACTACTTGGTTTTAAATTGGTAAACAAATTATTTTTATGTTTTAAACTTTCAAAAAAAAAATTATTACCTTTGGTTAAACTTAGTTTTTAGGGTGAAAACAAAACTGGGTGTTACAGATCTCTTGAGTTATGTCCACAAGTTATTCCCTCGTGTGCTCAAGCAATACTCTCCTAATCACCTTATCCTTTCTTACAATGTGGAGTTGGCCTTCATCTTGTAATCCTCGTGGGAATTCTCTATTGATAGGAGCTGGACCACATCCAGATTTATAGGCAAGACAATATGGAGAGGAGTCTCTCAATGTCCATATTTGGAACATAGTTCATAGGATATAATTTCGTGGCAAACATTATGTGAAAAAATTAAAAAGAGTCACTTTATTTGGTAGGGAAGAGCATGATGGGGAATTTTGAAGCAGCTTTACTTCATTTTCCAAGGGTTATCCAAAAAGTGGGGAAATGGCATGTCCCTTTAAGAGAAAGGAAGATACATACTTGAGATTGGAAGTGGTGAAATGGAATTGTCTTTATTTTCAAACAAATGTAGGTAAGTACATGAGAGTGGAAGAAAACCCATCAAATTTCAAACCTTTTTAATTCTAAAAATGGTGTGATTGTAAGCATGAGATCTTACATTATTGAAGATGTTTTTCTTTTACAAATTTTGTAATTAGCCGATAGGCTATTAGTGGGAGCTTTTAGCTCCCCGAAACGCCGGAAATCATCCAACTGCCATAACCTGTTAAAACGAAAACATCACTCTTTCCATGTTAGAGTTTATTTTTAATGAGAGGCAGCTAAGACTGACAGCTTTGCAATCCTTCTCATAGCAGGTTCTATTTTATACAATTAGTTCACATGTTAATTTTCGGTTTTGTATCTCATGTTATTCTTATTCAAAGACTATTTAGTGTTTTTCTGAACCTCTGCCATAAACATCATTTTTGTTTGTCTTCTTGCCATGTCAGATAAGCTCTTTCATTGTAGTTGTGAAAGATTACTCTGCAAAGTTGGAGCTGACCGTGATATTTCATAACTTTCTTATAAGATTTGAGATGAACACCATATTGAAGCAAATCCATGTCTAGAAATTGACTTGTCTTTATGCAAGGCAGCTTTCTGTGGAATTTAGATGAATGCGTTTGTCATTGGAATTGCCATCTCTTCTTTCATTGTGCGGTTTGGTGCAATTTAGATGTATGAGTTTGTTATCTGCAGGTGGATGTTCCTTCATGCATTTAATTGTATTACAAGTTTAATTAAATATGCTAGAGCATGTAACGTGACGGGTGAAGTGATCACGCAGCACGCTCATGCTATTAATGAAGGCAAATAGATAAGAAAAATTATTGTACGACATGAGCGGGCCTAATTGTTGAAGGCATATGTCCTCCATAGGAGCAGTAAGTTTGAATCTAGAGATGTAGTATTGCACACTTCATAAAAAGTAGAGGAAGGAATAGGATCGTTGAAAGAAAGAACTTGCAGAATGAATAGGGACATTTTTGCACTTGGGTTGAATTTGAACTTACTGAATTGATCAAGATGGATCTACACGTGCAAATGACTTTTTCACTATTGACAACTTAGGATTGAATTTAGAAGCTTGAGTAATTTTAATAATTTTAGAAATTCTAACCTAAACTTTGACCGTAATTTTACACGTAACCTTAACACTTTACAGTAAATAAATGTCTGTGGGGAGTGTGTTATGGCAGCTATAAACTGGAATTATAATCTTCCTGCGGGGTGTTGGCAAACCAAAAATCCCGTGTTTATCAAACTCACTGCGTGTGCCATGAATGACATGCAGAAGATAGGTGTTTGGAAGAAAAGCTCGGAGCCATATGCAGCAATTTACAAAGATATCTCAAACAGTTTAACTCAGAAAGTTGGCAAATGTTTATGCTCTATAATTGATGCACGAGTTTCACAGAGGCGGACAAGAGGGAAGAACATTAACAGCTGTATAGAGATTTGTGTTAAACGACAAATGAAGTTGGGAAAAAAAATTAAAAAATAGATTTTTGTGTTCTGCAATTTTGAAATTGATGTTGGTTTTAGAGTAGTTTGCCCACAAAAACTATGTAATTTTTATCTGTACTCTAGGATTTTGAACTTTTATGTGGACCATTTTGGAGGTCTGGATAAGTGGCATCCCGTGTTCACGTTCGTTCCTCCCTTGCCTACGACCATCGCCAGTTTCTCACCATCATCTCGTGCCAGTACATTATACTCTGATATACCCATTCACCCTGCAAACTGCCGCCATTGTGAAATCTACTTCCTATAAATTTTTCATTTTATTTCTCCTTCGTGTATTTGGGTTTGAAGCTCATTAGAAATGACTTATGGAGAAGTAACAGTGGAAAATGCCTTCAATTCAGACTCTGTACAAACACAGATTGAGGTAAGTATATTTATACTTAGAAAACAACTTATCTTTTTAAACCTTTATTATTGCTCCCCACTCAATGCATAGTTAATGGACTGTCCCAACAGTAGACTGACTTGTTTCAAATCATGAAATATTTATGTTAATACTGTAGAACAACAACATTCGTTGTCTGTTTGTTTCAAACTCACAATAAGAAATTTTGAAAAATTACATAGCGCAAGAAGACTGAGATAGAATAAGGATCACAAAATTTGCCAAATGGCCAAAAGGATTAAAATGGTAGGAGAGTTTTTGCAAAATGTCGTAGTGATAGTAAACTTGGGAAAATGACAGAGATATTTGTAAACTAAGGTACAATTTACATATGATTTAATGACTTATGCTGCTTACAAGACAGGAAAATTTGAAGGTGGTTTGCAGCTCCTTGGAAAAATGAAAGAAGAGGGAATTAGGCCTTTGAGTGGTACTTATACTCATATTCTTAATGGATTTGTAAAAGGTGGAGAATTTGACAAAGCACATTTGTTTCTAATTCAGGAGAGCGGAAATAATCCTAGCTTGGATTCTAGTAACTATGAAAGTTTGGTCAGGGCTTGTAGCAATGTAGGAAGAGAGAAAGAGGCATATGGGCTTTTTATGGAAATGAAATCCAAGGGTTTGGAACTTCTAGATGATCATCTGTGCAAAGAGGTTTTAAAGAACCATGGTGTTGGGCAGGAAACTTAGTTTACCATTGTTTTTGAAATCATTCTGTTGGGCATAGTGTAAATTGAGGTCACATGATTTGCCCTGCTATGGAATCCATGCAGGTATGCATCTAATTCTGTACTATAAAAGATAAAACCATATGTCATTTACATAATGACTTTGGGTATGACGGTGATTTCCAGTAAACCTTGCAAGCAAACCGTTCCTTGATTTTGGGTTCAATGCATGTATGTATACATATATGTTTGGAAATTTCTGCATCGAAGAAGAATGCTGAGAACGTGAAAATTCAAATGTTGAGGTTTGCTTCTTGCATAGCATAAGATGACTTTAGGATTTACTTATGCTAGAATTTCCAGTTAAGAGAAGAATAGCCACACAACTCTCTGATTATTTGTAAAATCTCTTTTATAACACATATTACACACTCACATTCATCTTCTGCAAGTTGTCTCCCAAATGAATACATTTAGACTCCCTTGCATGTAATTTTATCTAACCAAAAAGCAGTACAAGCTATCTGCCTAATTCCATTCCCAGTAAAGGCTATTGGCCTAATTCCATGCCCTGGTTGATGCTTGTTACATGGATATTTATACCTTTAAAAATAGACACTGCATATTTTATTCAATGTTTTTCTTTTGTTTATCTGGATCTTTGATTCTATAGTTGCTACCAAGTTACCATACGATATAGCATGGATACTTCCATACAGAATGCACACAAATCTGTAACAACAAATGAAAAAAATGTGCTCCTATTGATAGACTCTATCGGCTATTCCGTTGTGCATAAATTTGATGCAACTGCTAGTATTGTTAATTAGCCGATAGGTTTATATGTGGGAGGCTTTCCTCCTAGAAAATTGTCAAACACACTGGAAAATTGTCAGACGCGTCGGAGCTTTGTTTTCACCGTTGTCGTTTTCCCAACTGTTACTGTTTTTTCGTTCTCGGTTTACCATGATTAGTCAAACTACATGTATTTAATATCCTCCTATCTTTTTTAATGTCTAAAAAATAGACAAGAATTCATAAGAGAAACAATAAAAAGTTGATGTTTTAAAGGCGACGATGTATCTTTCACATAATTTTTGTGGTAAACACAATATGTGTTAAGGTCGAATCTGTAATTTAAAAAAACAAAAAACAATTTTATAGAATTAAAAATAAAAAATAAAAGTTTTAAAGGATCAACTAATTAATTTGTCTTTTAAATGGTGAGATATTTTTCATCTATTTTTAAATTTTGTTAATTGTAATTTTTAGCCGATAGGCTTATATGTGGGAGGTTTTCCTCTTGGATAATTGTCGGACGTGCCAGAAAATCGCCATTGTTTTTTATTTCTCGTCACCCTTTTTGGTTTTCTCATTAGTTTTTTCGTTTTTGCGGTTCGTTCATTTTCGCCATTAATATAAGGTGAATATTGTGCTTGTAGGCAAATTTTGTTTTTGCGTCATGTAATCAAACTCTGTTGATTTTGGATCTTCTACATACTATTTCATGAAGAACTGTCATGTGTTCATACAAGACAACAGTAATGAGAAAGGAGCGTTGATTTAATATTCAAACATGATAGAATAATTTTTTGATTTAATGAGTGACTTTGATTTCCTTTGAATCAAATTGAATTGGCTTGGGTTTGCTTCTTTTAAACTGTGTGGTTGTTATATATTGTTTGCAAGATTTTGAAACAAAGACAGGAAGACATTGTTATCAGCTTGGTGTGTTAAAGGTAAGGCTTGAATTTTATATGTTTTACATCCTGATTTTAATCTATTTCACCTCTAGATTCTTTTAGAGGGTGCTTTTTGTCTCCTAAATTCTGAGTTCACCAAGTATAAAAATTGGATTTATATATATATTTTTTGCATCTAGGTGCTTTTGCTAGTCACTATCAAATTTATGGTATAGGAGTATGTAATAAGAATTTGAAGTTAAGACAAGGAGGGATGGAAAACATTTATTTTTTTGAGATTTGTGGCGTTGTTTTATGTTGTTTGGTCAGATTCCCTGTTTTTGGGATTTTTGCACCAATAAAAGAGTTATTGCAAAATTTTTAGGCCACTCGCTGGACAAAATTTGTTCCGACGTCTCGACCTTTGTCTCCATGTCGTCCCCTGACGAAACCCTGGATGATTTGTGTGGTGGTAGACATGGATTCTGAGCACCAAATTCTTTTCCCGTCTCGCAGTAACTTCACAGCCAAATACCCTTTCTCCCCTAAGGTGTTCTGTATTAAACCTCAAATGCGATCGAAATTCAAACCCAAATTCACGGTAAATTCAATTTAATTTTTATCTTAAGTTCCATATAGGACGGATTAGTTGGTGGCGCCTCATAGTGTCTGTAAACAAGATTTAATGTTTAAATTAGATACGTGGTATAGCTTTTTAATGTGTGCACTGGTGGTTTATGATTGAAAAAATTATGCATTAGCGAATGAGTTAATAGTTGATACGCCTTTTCCAAATAGACTCAAATGGTGATATGTGGTTGTAAATCCACGTACAGTGAATAAGGAATCAAGGGAGGATTACTAGTAGACGTAAAAATATAAACTAAGGATTAATCGGTGAGTGTAGCTCTAAAGACCAAAAAATAGGGAGCATTGAACTTTTTCATTCTTTGAATTCTAGACTTTTTAAGTTAAACTAGTTAATTTTTATTACGGGTCCGACTCTATTAAGTTTATCCAGACTGATATACTCTAGTGGAGATGCATGGTAGTGGGTTCTCACTGTTACCAAAACTAGTAAAACTAGAGCTATCTAGAGATAAACCTATAGATGTAAACTGTTATCAAACTTGGTATCATTAAAATGTAACTGCTGGGAATGTCAAACAAGTTTTGAGATGAATGTCCTTGGAAGGTTATAAACCTTTTTTATGAGAATTAAACATACCAAGTTGATGTCTCTTTTGACCCATCAACACTCGTGTTGTGCACCCTCTCTCTCAGCGCCTAAGTCTTACCCTAATTCTCCTCTGTGATGTAAGCCTTGTCCATTGTAACCTCTGAGGTCAAGGGAGAAAGAATGTGTACAAAACTAGCCAAGTGGGTATTCTTCAATCCCTTGATGAGCTTGTTGATGAGAATCTTCTCATTGTTTAAATAATCAACATGTTGTAGTAGCTCCAAAAATCAATTCACATTCTGAGAAACTGTGATGCTCTATTGTTGAAAGTCATGAATCTCATTATCCGTAACTAAGAAAAGTGTTCTAATAGGTAGCATGATTTAAACCTCTAAGAAAGTCCCTCACATCAGTGTCTCCAAAACTATGGAAAGAGATTGTCTTCCATAACGATATTGGGTGGTGATTTGTGTTTCATCCCATGGCTAATGCAAACAAGTTTGCATCATTTGGGCATCTTCATATGTTTTCTTGCATGTTAGTAGTGGGATATATTGAATGTAGTGTTTGTAGAAAAGCTGCAATTGTGTGTTGATGCACCAATTGTGAATGGCGCATGGCCTTGGAGTAGCCGGTGCATTGCCTTTCTAGCCTATTTTTGAATTAGATATCTTTAGGGACCAAGATTGCAACAAAACATTTTTTAGTCCATATAGTTAGAGAGGACAACCAACAACATAGCAGAAATGAAGTCATAGTCTTAACTTGTCTAATTCAAGTTTATTTGTTGTCAATTCCAGATAACCTCAAATTTCACAGATTAATGTGCATCGAACACAACTATCCATTTTCAACCATCTGCATCTATGCTTTACACATTGGGTATAAGATAGGCTTTTGTTAGGCCACTGTCGTTAGGGTTTGATGCATGACTTGCCATAGCGACTATTATTCATCATCTTCTGCTATGGCTAATGACACCCTTGACACTGCATATGGCTTCTAACCCATGGATAGAAAATTGTAACTGGGATAACATGGTGGTTATTTGTACTGCTATGAAGGATGTTACTGAAATTACAATCAGTATTATATATCCAGAGCTTTCCCAAAATTTTGAACTTATTGTAATTTGATTAATAATTATGTTGCTTTACAATTCTTTTGTAACTAAATCTATAGAGGTGTTTAACCATTAATGTCCTGCCTTGGTGTGATCTGATATATTGTTTTTTTTAATGGTATGACATATTGTTAAAAAAATTCTAGACCTGCAAAAGATCAGCTATGAGGAGTACCTTGAAGATAATCAGTAGTTATCTTCATGTTGTGGGACTTCTGCAAAAAAGGAAAGTTCACATTGAATTGGAGCAATGCCATCATTAATGCATCTTGTGCTGAAGAATGATCACAACATGCCAATATACAAAGGTACATCCATAGTCTATTTGCAACTTCTTTGTTACAAACAAAACTTATATCAAAGAAATTTAATTTGTTGACCAACAGTATAGTGTTTCCTCACTGTAGCTTGTTTTCTACAATAAATTATGCTCACAGTCATCTTCATACTCATCTTGCAGGAAGCAATTACAGCACAACATCACAAGCAATCTGAATTATATAGGCATCATCCGTCATTTGCTAAAGCATTAGAAACCACATTTTTTGTTACATATATCTTATACACAAAAGCTATTTGATACTCTTTGTACTATTTAAATTACAAAAACTGTTTTAATTTATACTGTTAAAATGGTGTACAAACAACATTTTTTGTTATGTATATATCTTATACATGATAACAAAAATTTTGATTATATAAATAATTGTTAAAACTCTTTAATACTCACTCTACTGTTAACTGTTTGATATTCTCTGTGGTAGCAATTTCTCTATTTGTTTCTTTACAATCCTATTTCTTTTTTCTGGTTGTCTTCTACAATTAATACCCAACCAGCTCTTGGCTGATTCGTTCAACACCTCAAGCAAAGAACTCTTTTCCTGGCTGCACAGAAAATGTAACTCCTTTGCCATGAATAACATAATAGTTTCAGGAAACTCATGTATTTATTTAGAATGAATAAGTTTATTTATAGTTTTATATATTTGCTTCACTGATCATTAAGTTAAAACTCTTTACAGAGCATTGCAATATCAGACACCATGTTCATTCTTGAATTCATGGTTTCTTCGTGATTTATATAAGGTCCCTAGAGGGGATAATGTAAATTCTAATGCAGCACATAGAAACATTGTTGAGTCTTTCCCCACCAACTTACTAGCGTAATATTCCAGTTTCTTTTCAAACAAACACTAACTTTTAAAGATACCTTGCCTAAATCTCAAAAATGTTTCCAACCATTCATAGATGGTAGATGCACCTCAGCATTGCACTTCCAACTATCATTCCTTCTTTTTGTAGCACATTACACTAATCATAGCATATGGCAAGAACCTGATGCTATGCGTCTCTTGTTAATGAAATAGATTGAAAGGATAAGTAATAAGGTGTTAGAGTTAGGATAACTTAGGATAACCTTTGTTATGGTTGTAAGCTCTATATTATTGGGGTGAAGAATAATAAATTCATGTTGGTAGTGTCTTAATTATATGTGTCATTCACTAAAATGGTTTGAAATATGCGATGACAAGATGACTTGAAAAATCATTTAAAAACTTGTATAAAATCCAATCATTTAAAAATTTCTTTTACAATAGGATTTCATTCAAATAAAAATGTATTATCTCATCAATCATTGCTTTTAACGTGGTTCCAGTATGGGATAGTGAATATTTCATTGAAATATTGTTTTAATACATAGAAAATATTTCCTGACTAAATATGAGTAACGAAATTTGTATAAACATTACAAATTATATACGAAGGCTAAAATATTAAGCAATGTATATCTCGTAGGAAGTGACCCCACTCTAAAGATCCTTGTTTAGTGAATTTTTTATTCTAGAAATTAGTTTTAAATATAATCCACTTCAAGAGCAATTGGAAAAAGGTAAAATTTTAAAACTCCTCATAACTCGCATCACCACGTTTTATGTTTTGTATTTTTTAATTAGGGAAGTGAACTTGATGCCAAATGATTGCATAGATCCATATTGAGCAAGCCTAGAAAAGTGTCCATTGATGCTAGGTCTCGATTTGTGGATTCAACTATAATTGATTCCAAATGGACTTTCAATGGGCCAAACATATGCAGAAATATTATGTAAGCTGAATTTGTTTTTTAGTTATGCTCATAGTTTTTTATTGATTTCCAATCATCAAGGGGATATGTTCTTAGTAGGCAATGATATATATCAGATCACAAAAGGATATGTTGTTAGCTTGACATGCATCATTTTGGGGCAATCATATTATTTCTTTTTGTTGTTCCCCATTCATTTTCACTTTTATGTTTTCTTTAATTAATTTACATTTTTTGTATTGGTTGTGTTTAGGATGTAACTAAACTAGGATGTATTGCACGTATCCATATTGAGGAAGCCTTGATGATAAAATTTTTAAATGTAAATGTTATTTTCATTATGTTTAAATTTATTGACTTGGTTAAGTTTACAATATAAAATAATGAATATAATACATATTAAGAAATGTAATGTTGTTTGTGTTACCAATTATATGGTATCCTCTTTTTATGCAAGTATTCCAATCTAAAGCTATTGGAAGTGTATATTTATTTCAATTGTGTGGTCAACCAAAATGTTCTAATTTTTTTGTTTTAGAGTTTTTTAAATTTTATTTTTCTTATATTTTAAAATACAAACGTAAACACCTACTTTGCTTACACATTATGTGGAGAATACTTGATTCTCTGGCCAAGTGAATATTATTTTCACAGATGAACACACTTTCTATAGAAAGTATTCTTCTTTAATTGACTATAAAGGCATGGTTTTCTTATTATTTTTTTAAGAGCGGCGACGACTGGGAACCAGCTGCTGCCGCTTCCCATTTGTACTTGCATTTGTTTTTTGCTTAAGCTTTCCCGCTATTAAACTGGTCTCTTCAAAGTTGAATTAGCTCTATAGTCTTAAGTCTCTAAATATTTCATTGACAAGAAAACTCTCCTAGAAAATTAACATAGCGACCATTCTAGACTACTAACACCTAGGATACAATGAGAGCACAAAATTATTGAAATAACTACATTGTTTGTCAAACTTTTGAAGTTTCTTTATCTCATGCATTTGTTATCCAACACCACCTCTTTTCAAATTATTATTCTTCTACTCAATCTTTACCAACTATCAATCTATGAAAGTCCCTCCTTTTTGAAGATTGATATTTAAATGTAATTTAAAAATGACAAAATCATTGCACGTAAACTCCATGCAATTGCTAGTTTAAAAATAGTGGCTTACAACTTATATTAATGATGTTTTAGATGTTATTAAATTATAAATACAAGGTAAGTGCATTTTGGGTACGTACGAATATGGCCACACTGGCATGGCTTGGTAAAGGGCTTCTATTTTGGTAGCTTTCTTGGCAAAGTTGGAGGATAAAGTACCTTTGTCTAAGGTTAGGAACTAGGTTACTTGTGCTTACTCCTATATTATCTCATTTCCCATGGCCTCACGGTGGCTGCGTCTATGGAGAATTCAAAGGTGGCGAGTGCCCCAAAATAGGTGGCGATTTGAGATGACCTTGGTGTTTTAAGCAAGGATCTCTTAACTGTTTACAATGAATTGTTGGAGCTTAATAGATTTTTTCTTGGACTTAAGGATGGAGGGAAAGCACTTGTTGGCTACCCACCGTTGTGGAAAATTGGAGGTTACAAGTTTGTGTACTTGGTCTTTGTCAATGGATGGTGGGCTTGGATTGTGCAGCTTTGTGAGAGAAAATATTTTGGGATTAAGGTAGTGATTTGACAAATGCAAACGTACATCTCCACATTAAATATCCCTTTATTTTATGTTTCATCACTCAGATGTCTTCTATCTTGAGAAGGATAAATTAAACATATTTAATATTTATTATTTAATTATTTTCATTTATATATATAATATATAGTCTAATATAATTATATTTATTCTTGTTTAGTATATTTTATATAATGTAAATTATTTAATATATTTTTAAAATAATATTATATTATATAATCATTTATTTATATTAAATATTTATTTATAATATAATCATATTTATTTTATATATAACTTATTTAATATTTAATATAGTTAATCATAAGATAAGAAAAACACTTCCACAAAATATGGTATTTTTATCAAAATATTTAATATAGTTATATTTGTTATTATTTAGAAATGAGATAGAGAGACATAGAGGAGGATAGAGAAAGAGAGGGAGATAGAGGGAGAATGAAAGAGAGAGGAAGAGAGAAGGGGAGAGACGAAGAGATAAAGGGATACACAAAGAGAGAGGAAAAGAGAAGTGGAGAGAGATAAAGAGAATGAAAGAGAGGAAGATAGAAAGAGAGGTAGAGGAAGAGAGAAGGGGAGAGACAAAGAGATAGATGAATACATAGAGACATAATATAGAGAGAGACATATTTAATATTTATAACTTAATTATATTTATTTTATATATAATATATAGTCTAATATAATTGCATTTATTATTGTATAGTATATTTTATATAATGTAAATTATTAATATAATTTAAAAATACTATTATATTATAAAATCATTTATTTATATTAAATATTTATTTATAATTTAATCATATTTATTTTATATATAATATCTAATATAGTTATATTTGTTATTATATAGCATATTTTATATAATGTGAATTATGTAAAAGTGAGATAGAGAGACATAGAGGAGGATAGAGAAAGAGAAATATAGAAAGAGGGAGGGAGAGAGGAAGTGAGATAAAGACATGGAGGAGGATAGAGGAAGAGAGATATAGAAAGAGAGACAGATATAGAGAGAATGAAAGAAAGAGGAAGAGAGAAAGAGAGGTAAAGGAAGAGAGAAGGGGAGAAAGTGAAATATAGAAAGAGGGAGGGAGAGAGGAAGTGAGATAAAGACATGGAGGAGGATAGAGGAAGAGAGACAGAGATAGAGAGAATGAAAGAAAGAGGAAGAGAAAGAGAGGTAAAGGAAGAGAGAAGGGGAGAGACAGAGAGATAAAGGGATACATAGAGAGAGAGAGAGAGGAATATAGAAGTGGAGAGAGACAGAGAGAATGAAAGACAGAGGAGGAGAAAAAGAGAGGTAGAAGAAGAGAGAAGGGGATAGACAGAGAGATAGAGGGAGAGAGAGAGAGAGAGATTTTAGTCATGCTAACTAATTGGATGCATTTCATCATTTAGAATAAAAATGAGTCAATATTGTTTGCATAAATATTTTTCCTACACGCTAAAATTACTTAGAGGCTATCAATTATATTTTAAGGCACACTAAAAATAATGGAGGCAACTAGACAAATACAATAGAAAACAAGCATAGTCAACCATATAATGCAATGTGATCTCCACTTTCCTGACACTTTTCAAAATGACACTATTTAGAGAAGAATAATGATTTCACTATACAATTAAAGTTTCAATAATGCTTTCCACTCTTTGACAAATATGGGGCTAAGATTCTACTCCAAAACATACAAATCCAAATGAAATGTACAAATGCCCTCCTCTTAAAGTTATAGGTGCAAAAGAATAATAGTAACAAAAAATTAAACAAAAGAAACACATAAATACTAAGAAACCATAGTGAAAAACCAACAATTATACTAAAATTTAGTTAATTTATGTCGTAATTGATACTGCTAATATTTAGTATTTATAACTTAATTATATTTATGTTTTATACAATATATAGTCTCTAATATAATTGTATTTATTCTTGTATAGTATATTTTTGAGTGATTGTGTTGTCGATCTCTTATTTATTATTATTTATGCAATTACAATTGCTTGGCTTAAGATGAGCTCTAGGAGATTGTATTAGCTATAGCATTTAGTATTGTAAGATGGTCAATATGTAATGTTAGCAGTTAAGCAATTGGTAATATTAAAAATGTCTTTTTGAGGGTAAAAACTAAATGATCCATATTCTTTGCATCCTTTTATGCTTGATGTGGTTACTAACACCTAGCATTGCATTTCTTGCATACTTTGTCACACCACCATGGAGAACTCACTATAACTTCAAATGACTTTTATTACATTAAAAACATGAAAATATCTCTACCTTATGTAATCATCTACATCATACTAATGTTTTATCCTTCAATACACATGCATTTGATACTACCCTAAATACTATAATACAAGAGAACGTCTATGTTAGTGATGAAAACCCAAATTCTATAAACCTTGTATTACTCCTATTCATACAAGGAACATTTACTGTAAATACTATATATTTTAAATGTAAATTAAAAATGCTTATTATACATTGCAGAAAACAAAACACCATTGCCATTGTCTAATCTTGCAATATAAGTATGACTTTTTATTTCTATATTTTATTCCACAATTTATTGCTTCCATTACTAATAGCCTATCGACAAATCTGTTGCGTGAAAACTTTGTGCAACTGCTAGTTATATTGATAAGTGTTCACTTAAAAGTGTAAGTGTAAAAACACAAATTTTTAAATAAATATTTAGGGTAATTAAATAATTATATTAATGAACAAATTATTAATTTATATAAATGAGTTGGGATTTAAAATATTAAATAATGAACTTAAATATAAAAATTGAGATAAATTAAATGTGATATTTAGTTTGTAATTTTATGATGGAAATATGTTATAATAGATTTAAAATTTGATTCTCTAAGATATTAGAATTTTAAGGCTTACTCAAGTAAAGATCGCACATTCTCTAAATTGGTTGTTTTCCGCCCAAGTTCACTTATGATGTGCGGACTCGATTTTCACATGTGTGAATATGAATTGATGTGAAGACTTGTATTGTATCTCACAGATCTAAACTTGTCCTAGGATGTGGATTGTTGTAATTCACTTGCCTTAGTCTTTTGGTTTTTGAATCTATGTAAGGATTAGTGGTGTTTAGGAACACCTTTGAGAATATGTTGAATTATAAGGGCCACAACCTTCTCAATCACACACCTAGTTGGATTGGCTTTACATCTTTGAGTGAAAGGTTCAAAGACAACAAGAAAGTGTACAATAGACCTAAGATGATGTGCAAGTAGGAAATGTCAAATATATTCTTTTTTAGGATATTTAACCTAGATGTTCCTTTTTTACATTCCAACATGATTTCAAATGAGTGAATGAATGTCTTTAAATACAACAACCAAGCAAACAAATCGATGAAAATGTGTGCTAGATTGGCTCATAATAGCTAGTATGAGGGGGTTGCCAAGATAAAATTAAATTTGAATTTTAAAAGTTTAGGATTCAAATCCATGATTGTAGAAGTAACTTGGGTCAAGTCCCCACATGTGGATCTGATTAAGGGTGACCAATGGGGAAACTAGGGATCAAGACCAAATTGTTGGGGATAAGTGATGATGGGATTGGGATATGAGAATGTTATGAGTCAAATTCATGCAAGAATATGCCACTTGTACACTTCTTGTTACATTTAAGGCACTGCAATAAAGTGGGCCCAAAAAATAAGAGAAAAGGCATGGGTATGCCATTTTCATCATTACATTTTGCCCCCACTTTGATGTGCATGTGAACTACTAGGCATAGTTGTGTCAAAGTAAAACAAGTAGTCAACATGGAAATTAAATATTTTTCACACTCAAATGATGCATATCTATGTAAAGTAATAGATCATTCTTGAATTCTTCTCACAATGAGTGTTCCATAAAAACTTGCCAAACAAAAAAGAAACATGCAATGAGTAGCATTTGCCAATTATTTAAAAGTTAATATAATCACAACTTGATTTAAGGAATTATCTTTGAAAACAATAAATGCAAAAGGATAAGGGTAAGAGATTTTGCCTATTACAAAAAGTGATAAATTGTCTTATTATGTGGAATAAAATATTTAACTTTACAAATAGTTTAGTAAAATTTCCCCTCTAGGTGGGAATGACTATGAGCCTATCATTGCATAATACAACTCACAAAGTAATGTTAGTGACATATGCCCCTCCAATTAGTCAGATACAAAGGATGCAATGAATTAGAGGAAAAGATAAAATGATATGCTAGAAGCATGTAAACATTGTAAAAGATTGTTGAACACACCAAGATACTGAGAGGGGGGGGTGAATTAGTATCTAAACAATTTTCAACTTTAACAACTTTAATTTATCCAGAGCAGATTTAAAACTTAAGCATCACAACATTAAAATGAACATGAAAGATTAACACAATGCACATCAACACATAACACCAGATATATGTGGAAAACCACGGTGAGGATTAACTCACAATATATGAAGCTCAAATAATAACTTTGTTTTAGGGGCTATAACCCAAGGAAGCTACTACTCCCTAAGTAACTTTGATTTAGGGTCACTCCCAAGGAAGCTTCTACTCCCTGAAGACTTTGTTTTAGGGTCACTCCCAAGGAAGCTACTACTCCCTGAAATGAGAACACACAAAAGATTACAGTATGACAGTCTTTCTACTATCTGAAAACTGACATTGAAACTCACACTTTTGATGATTGCACTTCTGCCTCTTCACACTTTATTCTAAAGATCTGATTAGTTAGGCACACTCTATACTTGATCACTATCACAAATATGTCTTCAAGATGAATCTAGAAAGCATCAACAACTTCTGCTCTTTCTTCTTCAGTCGCACATCAACAATGCATTTATTTTGCTTTTTATCTGCTTGTGAACTTTTCAATCACATTGTAATCACACCTCACCTTACTCATTTTGATTCAATATTTATACATGATATTACATTGATTACATTTCTTGTCGGATAGATACAACATGAAAAATATATTTACAAGTTGGCCAGACGACACACAATATGAAACGTGTAGAAGATAGGTCCTAAGTGAAGCCACATGTTACACCAGCAGAAGATCCATGCATTGTGGACACTAACACTTGCTTAAATAGGTCAAAAACATCCTTTATAGCTTTAAGCACCAAGGAATTACATCCACACACTTCTCTCATTTGGAAATAGGAAAGCTTTAAGAAAAACACATGAAGACTTGAAGTATAATGACATCAAATTGAAAACCTTGTGCGGTACTAGAAAAAAGAAAGATCTTTGTGAAACTTTTCTAGATGAGTCCACATGACTCATACAACATTCCCAAATACTTCTTTGCCACTACACATCAAAGAATTGTGCCGCACAAATTCAATCATTAACACTGAGAATAATATGTTATCTAGAACACACTGCCACATGCTGTCATTTAAAAAATTGAGCTACGGACCACCAAGAACCTTGAAATTGCAAGGAAGCATGTAATACACATCCATAAATATGTCCTTAAAATCATAAGGGTAATCATTCATTTCCAGAGGAATGTGAAGCATTCCAACAGACCTTCAACACTAGCATACTATGAGTGAACACATATCAGTACTCTATCATGCATAACTTTCACAGCAGAAGGAGAAATGATCTGAAAGCATGGAATTATCACCTTCACTGCATCCTAAGCACAATTCCAAAACCACATGGTCATATCTATAAATGCGGAGGAATGAGGAGCATTCCATTGTCCTATACAGAACATCTTCACAAAGGTGACATTGTCTTCATACAATCAACAACAAAATACTCTTTTGGTAATGTAATCATCATGGAACTTGGATCATACATACTTCAGGCCATCAGTAGCATCAGCAACACATTTAGTCATCTTTGTGCTTCTAATTCCCATCTTAATATGAACTATATCTTCTCCCTTCTTTTGCTCTTCTTCTCACTGTATCTTCTTCTCTTGCTCTTCTTGTCTTGCTGGATGAGACATGCCATCCAACCATCAACTGTATTTTCTTCTCCTATTCTTCTCATTATATCCTCTTCTCTTGCTTTTCTTCTCTTGTTGAATGGGACATGACATCCAACCATGAACACCATCACACCATCATGATAGTGTTGATATTAATGACAACCTAGTGACAATGTTGACATCAATGACAACCCTAAGAACCATATGTGTAACAATCTCCCCCTTTGGAATTGATGGCAACACATCTCTGCATCTCTCCCCCTTTGACATCAAAGACAAAGGGAAATCACTGCCTCAATCAAAGACCACAAACTTGTACATGAATTCTTCTTGCAGAAAACAAGCTCCCCCTAACATTAGCAACCACTACCTACTCCCCCTAAGAGGTCGCCACCATCAATCCAGGAACACGATATAGCATGAACTCCCCCGGGATAGATGCACCACTATGCATCTAGAAAGGAGGGGGCTAGATGGAGGGGGCAATTACCCCTAACCTCTGTCAGAGATCCTCAAAAGTATCCTTTGCTAGAGCCTTTGTGAAAATATCTGCTATTTGATCCTTTGTTAGAACATATTCCAACTTCACTTCCTTGTCTGTAATCTTCTCTCTCAAAAAGTGATACCTGATTGCTATATGTTTCATTCTAGAATGCATCACTAGATTCTTGGAAATATTGATAGCACTTGTATTGTCACACAAGATAGGAATAGGCTCATCATACAATACCTTGATGTTCTTTAGGGTTTGCTTCATCTACAACACTTGTGTATAGAAGGATGCTGCTACAATGTACTCTATCTATGCAGTAGATAGGGACAATGAATCTTGCTTCTTGCTCTTCCCTGAAACCAATCTACTTCCTAGAAAGAAAGCACCACCACTTGTACTTCTTCTATCATCAACACAACTAGCCCAGTCAACATCAGTGTAAGCACTTAAGTCAAAGTCATTACCTCTTGGATACCATAGGCCATAGTCTGGAGTTCCTTTCAAGTATCTAAATATCCTTTTCACTATCTTCTCATGTGTTTGATTTGGATTGGCTTGATATCTGGCAACCACACATACTGCATGCATAATATTAGGTCTAGAAGTAGTCAAGTATAGTAGTGCTCCAATCATAGATCTATAGATAGTCTGATCCACCTCTGAATACTCATCATCTTTGCTTAAGTGACATCTAGTGACCATGGGAGTACTCACTAGTTTTGAATCCTCCATACCAAACTTCTTCAATAACTCTTTGACATACTTAGCTTGAGAAATAAAGATACCAGCATCTAGTTGAGAAATTTGAAGTCCAAGGAAGAAATACATTTCACCAATCATAGACATCTCAAACTCTTTTTGCATCTCCTCTAACCTCTTACATATATCATCATCTCCACCAAAGATAATGTCATCAACATATACTGCAACTATCAATATCATGTCTCCTTCCTTGATGTAAAGATTGCTATCTGTAGTACATTTCTTGAAGCCCTGCTGAAGTAAGTACCTGTCCAACCTAGCATACCAAGCTCTAGGTGCTTGCTTAAGACCATACAGAGCCTTCTTAAGTCTGCACACCATGTCTAGGTCTTCTGATATCTAGAAACCATCTAGTTTTTCAATTTAAACCTCTTCCTCTAGGTCACCATTCATAAATGTTGACTTAACATCCATTTGATATACCTTGAAGTTCTTATGAGCAACAAGAGAAAGGAACATTTTGATTGCCTCCATCCTTTTTACTAAAGCAAAAGTCTCCTCAAAATTAGTACCTTCTACTTGTGTGTATCCTTTACATGCCAATCTTTCCTTATTCCTTACAACTTCACCTTCTTCATTCAGTTTGTACCAGAACACCCATTTTGTTCATATAATATTCTTGTTTGTTAGTCTGGGAACCAATTCCCATGTTTGATTCTTCTCAATCTGATCCAATTCTTCTTCCATGGATTTTATCCATCCATCATCCTTGCTCGCATCAACAAAGTTTTTAGGTTCCACTTTTGATAACAAACACAAGTTCAATTGCTCACATACTTTTGCAGAACTTCTCTTGGTCAGCACACCCTTATTCTTGTCTCCAATAATCTAATCTTCTGAGTGATTCTTTTTAACATACTTTGCTAGAGCCTTAGGCATCTACGTTGGTTCTTGTTCTAGTTCCTTTTCTTCTTTCACTTCTTTTTCTTCATCTACAATGCATGGAAAGATATCAGATTCAAAGTCCTCTGATTCATGTGAGATCTGATATAGGTCTTCATCTACCTTGACATTTTTGCTTTCAATCATCTTCCCTAAACTTTTTTTGTAGCATCTATAGGCCTTTCTTCTGGTTGAGTAGCCAAGAAAGATTCCTTCATCACTTCTTGAATCAAACTATCCTAGATCTTCTTCATCTCTTCTAATATAGCATTTGCTACCAAAGATCTTGAAGTATCTGACTGTGGGAGGTCTTCCATACCATAGCTCATAAGGGGTCTTAGTGATGTTGACCCTCAGTTGCACTTTGTTAATTAGATAGACAACAATATGAACTGCATCCTTCCAGTACATATCAGGCAGATTTGCATCTTTCAACATTGCCCTAGACATCTCTTGCACAATCCTATTCTTTATTTCCACTACCTCATTTTGCTGAGGGGTCCTAGGAGGGACAGATGTCTTCTAATACCATTATCTTCATAAATTTTTTCAAATTCATTTGAATTAAACTCACCTCCTTTATCAGACCTCAAACATTTAATCTTGGCATCAACTTAATTCTCAACCATAGCTTTGAACACTTTAAATTTATCAAGGGCATCTTTTTTTTCTCTCAAGAAAGTAACCCAAGTCATTCTAGAATAATCATCAATAAGCAACATGAAATACCTCTCACCTTGTTGACTCCTTACTCTGGTAGGGCCACATATGTCAGTGTGAATTAGCTCCAATGGCTTTGAAGAAAAATACTCATTGCTTTTGAATTTTGTCTTTGTTTGCTTTCCCATTTGACATTCTCTACATACTGCATTTGTAGGCCTTATTATCTTAGGCATATCTCTCACTACATGAGTAGAAGTGATCTTCACCATATTATCAAAAATTTTGTGTCCCATTCTCTTATGCCATAGCTAACATTCACTGGACTGAGCCAACAAGCATGTTCTTCCATTTACCTCCTTCAGGTGATAGATATCACCATATGTCTTGATACCTTCTACCACTAATTTTCTGGACCCTGCCTTCCTGATCTCACAACCTTTGGCATGAAAGGTGAGATTATACCCTTTGCTACACATCTGATCACTGACACTGAGAAGATTGTGTTTTAGCTCTTTGACATAGATGACATCATCAATCCTATTCTTGCCATCAATAGATATAGCACCTTTTCCACAGATATGTTCTGACTCATCACCACCAAACTGGACAGCACCACCATCCCACTTCTCAAGGATAATAAACTTCTCCTTATCACCAATCATATGATTTGAGCATACACTATCAATCACCCAAGCCTTGGATTCTTCTTTTGCATCAAAGGTAGTCCATACAACCATTGATCTTTCATTATTTTGATTTGTTTGCAAGGTATCAGTCTTTTCACAAGTTCTAACATCATCCTTTTTGTTATCAACATTCAAGGCCATGAAAAGTGTTTCATCATTTGAATCATCATGATCCTCATCTTCTGAAGAATAATTACTTTCTATGGAATACAAAATTCTCTTAAACTTGTCTTTTTTGTTATTACCCCTTGATTCTTTGAAAGGACATTTAGAAGCAAAATGATCAACCTTTCCACAATTAAAATATTTGAAGGGTAACTTACCTTTGTATTTTCTAGTACCTTTCTTCAATCTTCTTACAAAATTTGCTTCAACTTCATCAGAGCTCTCATCTTCATCAGTAACTTCTTCTTTGGTCTTCATACTGGTTTTGAAAGCAGCTTCTTTCTTTGGAGCATCACTGCCAAATTATCTCATTTCAAAGGTAGTGAGGGTACCAACAATTTGTCTACAGTGTAAGTATCCAAGTCTATACAGTCTCCTCAATGGCAAATACCTTATGACTGTAAGATTTGGGAAGAGATCTTAGAACCTTTTTCACAATCTCATCTTCTTTCACTTCTCCACCAAGACCTTTAATGCTATTGACAACTTCATTCACTTGGAGCATGTATCCAGCAATGTCTTCATCCTCTATGATTTTTAGGTTCTCAAATTTGTTCTTGAAGATCTACATCTTGGCTTGCTATACTTTCTTATCTCCCTCATAAATGGTTTTAAGTTTATCCCAAACTTCTTGAGTAGAACTGCAACTCATTACCTTTGAAAGTTCTGAATCAGCTAACCCACTCATGATAGCAAACTTTACCTTGGCATTGTTATCATACTTCTTAACTTCATCTACATTTATAGGAATAGTATCAGGGACAATGTAACTTGACTTGATAGATTCCCAAACACCACACCCTAGAGAATTGATATAAGCTTCCATCCTTAGCTTCCAGAAAGCATAATTTGTTCCATCAAACCTAGGTATCTTGTTGGATCCATTTTGTGTCATCCTTGACCTTCCTCAAGTGGTTAAGCTTCCCTCAGAGGAACTTGGCTCTAATACCAATTGTTGAACACACCAAAATACTGAGAGAGGGGGTGAATCGGTATCTAAACAATCTTCAACTTTAACAACTTCAACTTATCTAGAGCAAATTTAAAACTTAAGTATCACAACATTAACATGAACATGAAAAATTAACACAATTCAAATCAACACATAACACCAAATATACATGGAAAACCCTATAAGGGAATAACCATAGTAAGGATTAACTCATAATAGATGAAGCTCAAATAATAACTTTGTTTTAGGGGCTATAACCCAAGGAAGATGCTACTCCCTAAGTAACTTTGATTTAGGGTCACTCCCAATGAAGCTTCTACTCCCTAAAGACTTTGTTTTAGGGTCACTCATAAGGAAGCTACTACTCCCTGAAATGAGAACACACTAACAAAAGATTACAGTATGACGGTCTTTTTGCTATCTAAAAATTAACATTGAAACTCACACTTTTGATGATTGTACTTCTGCCTCTTCACACTTTCTTCTGAAGATCTAATTAGTTAGGCACACTCTATACTTTATCACTATCACAAGTATGTATTTAATATGAATCTAGACAGCATCCACAACTTCTACTCTTTCTCCTTCAGTCTCACATCAATAATGCATTTATTCTACTTTTTATCTTCTTGCAAACTTTTCAATCACATTGCAATCACACCTCACCTTACTCACTTTGATTCACTATTTATAGATGATATTACATTGATTACATTTCTTGTCAGCTAGATACAACATGAAAAATACATTTACAAGTTGCCTAGACAACACACAATATGAAACATGTAGAAGATAGGTCCTAAGTGAAGCCACACATTACACCAACAGAAGATCCATGCCTTGTGGACACTAAAACTTTCTTAACCAGGTCCAAAACATCCTTCACAACTTCAAGTACCAAGAAATTACATCTGCACACTTCACTTATTTGGAAATAGGATAGCTTTAAGCAAAACACATGAAGACTTGAAGTATAACGACCACATCAAATTGAAAACCTTGTGCGGTACTGGAAATAAGAAATAGCTTCATGAAAATTTTTCAGATGAGTCCACATGACTTATACAACATCCCCAAACACTGCTGCACAACTTCAATCATTAACACTGAGAACAATATGTCATCTAGAACACATTGCCACATGCTGTCATTTGAAAAACTGAGCTGCGGACCACCAAGAACCTTGAAATTGCAAGGAAGCATGTAATACACATCCATAAATATATCCTTAAAACTATAAGGGTAATCATTCATTTCCAGAGGAATGTGGAGCATTCCAACAGGCCTTCAACACTAGCATACTCTACCAAAACACATGTTTGTACTTGGTGCAGTCATGGTTAGGAGGGTCCACAAAGTGAACTATCCAAGCTGTCCAGCTAGAGTAAACACAATGGAAACAACTCAAAGATATAAGGCAAGTGTAGATTTAGTCATTCAGTATATCATGGAATTCAAATACAAATTGATCAACATCATGCAAGCTTACAATTAGGGCTCACAGACCTGATTACAGAATATCAAAATATGCACAAGATATAGCTTTGAAGCTCCTTCACAAGAATTCAAACTATCAACTAGCTCTATGAATTTCACTACTTTCCTAGTCATCTATTACATCAATTTATATCATCTTCGAAACAATAGATTCCTTCACGTCAGCCAAGGAAGATCGTAAACTCCAATGAAGAGATGTAACGTGTGTACACAGATAGGTTAGACCTAAAAGAGTTGAACTCCTCCACCAATGAATGGAATGAAGTGCGGATCTTAAGGAAGGTCGGCCATGAACCAAGCAACATTGAATGATGTGTCTTTTAACTTCATAAGTCATGAAATGCTCTGCAAGTCTTCTCCTTTAGCTGATTATCTAAGACTGTCACAATGCTATGTTCTGAGAATACAGTTAATCTTCTGATAGCGATAACTTTCTGGTACTTGATCCAAATGCTCTGAGTTTTGGATATGATGTGCATGAATGAATCTAGATGCTAAGTCCAGCTCTGCAAGGTTTGAAATGTAATTGTGATAAGATGCAGACCAAAATACAGAAACTGCTACTAACTAAACTACCTGAACTGAACTAGAAAATGAAAAGAAAAAAATGCAAACAAACTAAAATGCAAATGTTTTTGGTTGATGCAAGATTGCTCTTGAACCAAGGATGCTCCTGCATCAGACATCTGGGGTTATTGAAAAAGTAAGTCCCTCACTTTGTTGGGGCTAGAGGAAAACCAAGACGGTCCACCTCAGCTTGAGAAATCCATGATGAATCTTCTGTCGGTCTGCCTTTCCACTTCACAAGGTATTCTTTGTATTGCGTTCCTTTGGTGTTGCGTCCAACTCTGCTATCCAAGATGTCCTCAATCTGCTCTAGTGCTTGTTATGGTAACTACTTCTTCAAGTCTTCTTCAATGCTGTCACTGAACTCTGTTTCATGATACTGGTATAGATCTGCAATATTGAAAATAGGTGATATACCCAATGTCTTCGGTAACTCCACTTCATATGCATTTTTTGAATCAAACTTTCTAAGTATCCTACATGGTCTAAACTTCTTCATTTTCAACTTGTTATATGTCCCAACTAGAAATCTTTCTTTTCTCAAGTATACCATCACTTCATCTCCAACTGCAAATTCTTTATGTCTCTTTTTCTCATCTCCTTGTTCTTTATACTTATTGTTCATCTCCTCCAAATGCTTCTTCACTTGATTATGCACTATATCCATATGTTCTACAAATTCTTCTACTTCTGCACTTCTCTTATCTTCCATACTCATATCTCTCAACTCTACTCCTCCTCTAGGGTTTACTCCAATAACAATCTCAAAAGGTGTTCTTCTAGTACTTCTATTTACTAAATTGTTATATGCAAACTCTGCTTGTGAAAGAATCAAATCCTAACTTACTCCCTTCTCTCCAACCAAACATCTCAAAAATTTTCCCAAACTCCTATTCACTACCTCTATTTGTCCATCAGTCTGTGGATGAAATGTTGAACTGAACTTCAAATCTGTCTTCATCTTCTTCCAAAGTGTCTTCCAAAAGTATCTAAGAAATCTTGTGTCTCTGTCTGAAATTATGCTCTTAGGTAATCCATGCAATCTTACAATCTCCTTGAAAAATAGGTTAGCTACATGCACTGCATCAGTTGTCTTCTTACAAGGTATGACATGTGCCTTCTTTGAAAAATTTTCCACCACTACAAATATTGAATCATGTCCTCTCTATTTCTTAGGCAATCCATACTTATGTCTTCCCAAGGTCCTCCGGCACTATCAAAGGTTTATACAATCTAGTATTCTGACTACTCCCTTTTGCAACTTGACAAATTCTACAACTCTGCACAAATTTCCTAACATCCTTATGTATCTGAGGCCAAAAGTAATTTTCACTTACCAAAGCCACTGTTTTATCAATGCCAAAGTGTCCTGCCAATCCACCACTGTGTTTCTGATGCAAGAGCATCTAGTGGTGTAAGGGCAATCTTGCATCACCCCAAAAAAGATGTGTTTCAAAATTGTTGATGTTCTTTCCATTTCTTTTCAAAATTTGTGGTTCTGGTTCCATAATCGCCTAAATAATGATGTAGAACTTTCAGTTTTTCTAAACTGCTAAAAAAGCAACCTGCTATTTTTAGAAAGTTTGCATTTGAGCACGGATTGAAGTGAACATTTACAGGAAGCTTCATAATGAAAAAATAAGACCTTTGGCGAAGGAATCACGCAAAGATCATTTGCGAGCTGAAAGATATTAAAGTTTCCATTTCCTAAAAAATGCTTGAAAATTATTCAAACTCAGTTTTGAGGCACTAAATGGCCCCATACAAGCCTAAAAATGGCCAGAACCAGCAAAGTAGGTTCTTAGCGCGTAGAACACTCTGCGAGCTTTCTGACACATAAAACGGTTCGTCAATCAGACACCCGTATCAAAAGTTATGGCTCCCGGAAGTTGACCTATTTTTGGAGGGAGATGCAAATTTTGAAATTAGGTTGTTGGCCACCAAAAAGGCTATTAATAACCATTTTTGGGAACCCTGGGCAGTAGTAGAGTTAAGGGGGGAAGTGTAGAGTCAAGAATAGGTAGGAAAATAGAAACCCTAGCTGATTTGGGGTTACAGAAGGCAGATGATTCTAGAGTCTGAGAATAGGAAGCTGTAATGTGTTGTAGCCTACGGAGGGTTGATTCCTCTAATTGTATTTGAGCTTCTGTAATGTAATAAGTTGTCCAAATCAATAAAGAAAGTTCTATTTTCTGTGTACAATTTCTGTTGTTGTGTGTTTTATGATTTACCCCCTTCATCAGTTTCTCCTTGATCAAATTATCTCTCATGGAGCACCTAGGTATGCATAACTAATTTCTCTTGAACAACATATCTTCCTGAATGAAATAGTCCAACCACTTACTTCTATCTAACACAACAGGTTCCTTGCATGCTTTCCAAGGCTTTGCAAAATCTAGATCTTCCTCATACATGTTCTTCAATTCATCAAATCCCAACACTTCAACCCTCATCTTTGTCAGCAAGTTTCTTCTCCTACTCATGGCATATGCAACTTTGTTTAGTTTTCCACTCCTATGCTTCAATACAAAAGTATAACTTTGCATGAACACTACCCATCTCATATGTCCCTGATTCAACTTTCCTTGACTATTCAAATATTGCAAAGCTTGATGGTATGTATACAACACAACTCCTTAGGCAACAAGTAATGTCTCCACTTCTTCAAGGCTTGAATTATGGCATAGAACTCTTGATCATAAACTGAATATATTTTCCTTGCATCGTTCAACTTCTCACTAAAATATGTTATAGATCTACCTTCTTGACTTAAAACTGCTTCTATTGCATTCCCACTTGCATCACAATCTACTTGAAATACCTTATTGAAATCTGGTAATGCCAAAATAGGTTGCTCTGTCACCTTCTACTTCAACAATTCAAAACTTTTGTTTGCTCCTAATGTCCACTTAAAGTCTTTTCTGTCACCTCTAATTGTCTCTATCATAGGGTTACAAACTGAACTAAAATTTCTGATGAACTTTCGATAGAAACTAGCCAATCCATGAAATGATCTAACTTCTCCCATGCTCTCTGGTGTAGGCCATTCAACAATTTCTTTTACTTCTTTAGGGTTCATTTTCAATCCTTCCGCAGAAATCACAAATCCCAAATACACTAGTTCTTCCTTCATAAAACTACATTTCTTGATGTTTATCAACAATTTCTCTTCTCTCAGTCTCTACAATACTTGTCTAATATGCCACAAATGTTCTTCTTTTGTCTTACTAAAAATCAGAATATCATCCAAGTATACAATAACAAACCTACCCAAGAATTTCTTCAAAACTTCATTCATCAATCTCATGAAAGTACTCGGTGCATTTGTCAATCCAAAAGGCATCACTAACCACTCATACAATCCTTCATTTGTCTTGAAAGCAGTCTTCTATTCATCTCCTTGTCTGATCCTGATCTGATGATATCCACTCTTCAAATCTATCTTTGTGAAATATATTGCCCCACTCAAACAATCCATAATATCATCCATCCTAGTTAAAGGAAATCTATACTTAACTATAATCTTGTTTATTGCTCTTAAGTCTATACACATTCTCCATTCTCCATCTTTCTTTGGTGCTAACACTGCAAGTACTGCACAAGGACTCAAACTTTCTCTTATCAAACCCTTCCTCAACAATTCATGTATCTATCTATTCAATTCTTTATTATCTACCGGTGTCATTCTGTGTGCTACTTTGTTAGGCAAACTATCTCCTGGTATAAGATCCATGTGATGACTGATACTCTTGATTGGTGGAAATCCTTCAGGTACATTGTTTGATATGATGTCTTCATACTCTGTCAACAATTCCATTATCTCCTCCGGTTATGATTCTTCAGTCTCCTTCAATGTTCCAGACTTATTAGGGATCAAAGCATAACACATATTCTCATGTCTCAAACCATTTAGAAATTTTCTTCCATCTACCAAATAGATTCTAGCATTCCCACATACTTCACTCTTAGGATCATCTTCCAAAGGGATCAAAGTAATTCTCTTTCCATTTGATGTTATAGTGTATGTATTCTTTCTCCAATCATGTATAGCTTTTCTATCATACTTATGATCATATTGAATCCATGCTATTTGATAGGGCTTAGGGTGTTTCAATCTTTCCAACTTCAGCTTAGTCACCATCTCTTCTGAAACTAGGTTATCAGAACTACCACTATCAATTACAACTTTACAACATTTACCTCCTGATTTGCATATGGTTCTGAACAAACTTTTCATCTATGGTGGTTCTTCATTTGTCTCTACTTGGAATAGTGCTCTCTTCATCACAATTGATTCTCCTTTCTCAGGTTTGCAAAATAAACTAGGTGATCCAATGGGTTTTCTTCCACATAGGTTGCTCTTCCATTGTTCTCTATTCTCTTGCTTCTCTAATTACATTCAAATGCTCTATGTCCTTCACCTCCACACTTGAAACGGGTTCCTATGAATGTTCTCCTATTAGTTCCTCTTCCTTCTCTTCTGTATCCTTCACTCTAGTATGGACTAGGGTTTCCTCTGCGGTAGAAAGTTCTATCATCTCTCTGGTATGCGATGTTATCTCTGTCCTCCTTGTATGTGTTCTCATCTATTCTACTCTACATATGATCTCTCTCCTCCATAAAATGTTCTACCTCTAAAATTTACCTCCTTTGCCTCTTTGTTTCTAATCATGCCTCTTGTTTAGCTTTTCTTCAACTTTTAGGGCAAACTGATATGATTCTTCCAATGTTGTCATCCTTACCAAACTCAGCTCTTCTTGAATGTTCAATCTTAGTCCATTGATGTATCTAGCCACTTTATCCTTGCTTGCTTCACTATGTCCTATCCTTATGATCATCTTATGAAATTCTTCAGTATTTTCCTTCATAGATTTCTCCTTTTGTCTCAGGTTTTGCAATCTCTTCAATAGTTCCAACTCATAGTCAGCGGGTATAAACTGATTTTTCAATTTTGTCACCATCCTATCCAATTTTGTAATCTTTTCTTTTCCTCTTCTATTTCTATCCAATTGAACTTCTTTCCATCATATAGAAGCATGTCCTTTCAGCTTTGTCTTTGCAAATTTTACCTTCTCTGGATCTTCAACTTCTTCATACTCAAAGTATTCTTCCATGTCATTTATCCAGTCAATCAATTCTTCAGGGTTCAAATTTCCAGTGTAATTAGGTACATCAACTCTAGGTCTCTTTACAATCTTTGAAATAGCTCGCAACATCTTGACTTGATCTGATTCTTCTTCTTCACCTCCTAGGGTTTCTTTAGTTTGATTTACAGATTGAAATTCTTCGTCATCACTCTCAATATCAATTCTAGGGCTTAGTCCTTTTCTTCTATCTTCTTCAACAACATCCAGTCTAATTCGCATTATTTTCATCATTTCCATCATTTCATCCAATCTTCCAGCCATTGTTCCAATAGTAGGGATTCTCCTCGATGACATTCTTCCTAGGATCAAGTGTAACTGCCTCAAAGTCGGCGATCGGGCTACAAGGTGACAACTACCTCACAATCGGTGATCGGTTGCAACACAAGTAACCTACCTCAGATTCGGTGATCTATCCACAATAAGATCTTATGGAATTCCTTCGCCAACTTCACTCAATTCACTCCCAATGATTTGAACTTTCACTCTGATACTACTTGGTGCAGTCACAGTTAGGAGGGTCCACAAAGTGAACTATCCAGGTCGTGCAGCTAGAGTAAACACAATGGAAAAAATTCAACGATATAAGGCAAGTACAGATTCAGTGATTCAATACATCATGGAATTCAAATACAGATTGGCTGGCATCATGCAGGCTTACAATTAGGGCTCACAGGCCTTATTACAGAATATCAAAATATGCAAAAGATATAGCTTTGAAGCTCCTTCACAAGAATTCAAACTATCAACTATCTTTATGAATTTCACTACTTTCCTAGGCATCTATTACATCAATTTATAACATCTCCAGAACAATAGATTCCTCCATGTCAGCCAAGGAAGATCGCAAACTCCAATGAAGAGCTCTAACATGTGTACACGGATAGGTCGGACCTAAAAGAGTAGAACTCCTCCGCTAATGAATGGAATGAAGTGCAGATCTCAAGGAAGGTCAGCCATGAACCAAAAAACATTGAATGATGTGTCTTTTAACTTCGCAAGTCTTCTCCTTTAGTTGATTATCTGAGACTATCAGGATGCTCCATTATGAGAAAATAGTCGATCTTCTGATAGCGATAACTTTCTGGTACTTGATCCAAATGCTCTAAGTTTTGGATATGATGTGCATGAATGAATCTAGATGCTAAGTCTAGCTTCGCAAGGTCTAAAATGCAACTGAGATAGGATGCAGACCAAAATATAGAAACTACTACTGACTGAACTACTTGAACTAAACTGGAAAATGAAAAGAAACAAAATGCAAATGTTTTTGGTTGATGCAAGATTGCTCTTGAACCAGGGATGCTCCTACATCAGTACTCTATCATGCATAACTTTCACAATGGAAGGACAAATGATTTGAAAATTTGGAATTATCACCTTCACTGCATCCTGAACACAATTCCAAAACTGCATGGCCATATCTACAAATGTGGAGGAATACGGAGCATTCCATTGTCTTGTACAGAACATCTTCATAGTGGTGACACTGTCTTCAAACAATCAACAACAAAACACTCTTCTAATAATGCAATCATCATGGAACTTGAATCATACATACTATAGGCCATCAGTAGCATCAACAACACATTTGGTTATCTATGTGCTTCTAATTCCCATCTTAATATGAACTATATCTTCTCCCTTCTTTTGCTCTTCTTCTCATTGTATCTTCTTCTCTTGCTGGATAGGACATGACATCCAACCACAAACTGCATCTTCTTCTCCTGCTCTTCTTCTCACTATAGCTTATTCTCTTGCTAGATGGGGCATGACATCCAACCATGAACACCATCACACCATCACGATAGTGTTGACATCAATGACAACCCTAAGAACCATATGTGTAACAAAGATATCATCATATGATAAACATGTAAATATACAAGGAAGGTGTGATCATGAAATTACATTTAGCATGGGATAGGAAAAATTCTCCCCATTATTGCCTCAAATTAAAGCAAATAATTGTATCCATAAAATCTAGATAAAATCATATAAGCACTAGTAAAATATAAGAGATAATCATAACAAGGATCATAACATGTAAGCATGTGAGCATGATGAGCATCAACATGATAGATATTTATTAATTAAAAGATAATCATGATGAACATGTCATAGAATAATAGGTAAACATTATAGTCATGGAACATAAGGAATAATGGTAACATCAAGTATAATATAACATGGAAATATAATAAGAAACACGTGAATTACAAATAACAAACATGGAACATAGGAGGTAGGGAAAGTAATAACGAATATAGGAAACCATAGGAGTTAAACATCATGAACATATGAGATGGATGAGCATATAATATATAAGCTCAGGGAAGTAGATAACAATCACAAAGAATATACTCTCAATTCAAGAGATACTAAATATCACATAATATAGAAGGTGAAATGAGAATAGGAAAAAATCAAAAAACATGATATAAGATATTATATATAAGGTGAAATGAGAATATGAAAAACTCAACAAACATGGCATAAACAAAATACTCAAGAGAAGTACTATATATTATATACATATGTATGTATGTATAAGGCATAAGAATGCTAGAAAATATCAAACAAGAAAATTAGAATGATCCTCATCCCAATAAGTAATATCAAGTTTCTCATCCTCAATTATACAACTTTCTTTTTCAATTATATGACTTTGCTCTTGATAAGAATTAGTACTCTTGGTAAAAACACCATAAATAGGTGTAATGGTAACCACATCTTTATTTACCCATTTTTCTTGTTGCTTTAGAGGTGGCTTCATAGAAATATTTTGTATTTGTTGAACTAGAATTTTTTTCTTTGGGGGCTTAAATTAGTTATCTCCCTTAGAGTTGATAAGATTCAAATTGAGGGAGATTCGAAAATCATTATGGATGTTTTTTGGGGCAGGAAGGACATAGGCTAGAAGCTCAAGGATATTACTACTGACATAGCAGGCTTACTAGTTGGTTTTACTAAAAAGGAGATAGGGCACACCTACAAAGAAGGAAACAAGGTGGTTGACTGCATGGCCAACCTGCAATAGAACCTTAGTAGTTGGAGATGCTGGATAAAAGTTAACAACCTTTCTGATCAGATCCAAACCCTTCTTCTTAAGGAGCAGAATTGTGCCCCTAGTTTAAATGATGGGTAACATACATGACAATTTGAATCCCTACCCTATTTACGTGTGCTTAAGGCACCTAAAAGGGAAAATTCATAGTGATATTATTAATTGTAATATTGCTAAGGTGACTAGATGGATCTATTGTGGGATGACTCTTGGCCAGCTCAGCACCATGACTAAGATGATCGAATGGGTCAAGCACATGGTTAGTCACGTGGATGGGAGTATGACTAGACCTAGATTTTTATGTTGGTGAAAAGCTCAAAATAATGATTTTTACAATGACGAGTATCATGAAAAGTACAAGGATTCTAATTCACATAAGGAGAATTTACGGAAATATGATTTCACGAAGTGTTGAGGTGATAGAAGTAATCTCAAAGTTCATTCTTATCTCTACTGGCCGCTCAATAATTTCAAGGTCAAGTCTTTTCATGTTTACAGAATTAACAACATTCCTAATATGTATTCTGCTAATTTTTTCTGCTATGTGAATATGAGGGGAGAGAGAACTTGCACTGAACCTATTTCTTGCAAGGAGTTTAAGAAGAATGAAACCCTCTGGCATGTTTACTATGAGGGGGGTGGCCCTGTATCTTGAGTGCCTCCAGGGTCGTGATGAAAATCTCTTGAAATAGTTTATGCAATCATGGGATGACAGAAGGGTTCAAATCAGTGGGGTTGGCTTCAAAGTTTCTAAGGAGGTCATCGGCCTGGCTACTGGCATGACTATAGATGGGGTTAAACAGAAATGGTTGAGCAAGGTGTCAGACCCAGAGGACATTTCTATGTTTCTGAAGAAAGGGGAAGTGTTGCATTAACTCCAAGGCAAGTTTGATAGGGAGCAACTGCCCAAGCTGTGGGACAACATCTACTACATGCTTATCAAATATTTCACTTTGGAAGGTAGGTTATGCCATTTCTATCATTATCACTGTGTGCTTTTGAAACACTTTAGGAGAAGCCAGCTTATTAGCTTTCCTTTTTATTTACTTTCCTCATTGGGAGCATCAATTACAACGACTGTTGAGCAACATTCCATTAACCTCGACAAACCCCTGATTCCACTTCACCAAGGTTTTATATACAGGCTGTATAAATTCCACCCAGCCTTATGTCCCCCTAAACAAATCAAACCTACTCATGTTGAAAGCTCCCCTTCAGCCTCTAAACTAACCCCTGACTAGAGCCATGCTGTCATTATCACTGAACTTATCCTGGAGAAGTCTGTGGACACTCCCAAGGTGGCTAGGGTTTCTAACTCTAAAAAGAAGTCTTTTCTTGATAATAGCCCTATCCCCCACAATGTTGTTAAAACCACTAGCTAGGCGGAACCTAAGGATACCAGTCCTAAAGCTAGACCCAAACCCACCAAGAGAAAGATAACGGTGGTGGATAATAAGGGTGGTACCCCTCAGAAAAGAACCAAGGAGGGGAAGGTTGGGGTTTGCAAATTTGTGAATGTCATGAACATGCTCAAGGAGGGACATAACTTGGACAAGGGGAAGGAGGTGGAAATTTTTGGGGGTGGTGAAGAAGACAGCGAAGACACGTGGGATGAGGAGAATTTCACGCCTCAGGGCAAATGCAGAGTGCCGTCGACTAGGAGGTCTAGTAGGTTGGCTGCAAAATCTACTCCATCCCTAAATGAGCATGTTGTGTCTAGTGATTCTAGGGATATAATGTGGAGAAGAAGGAAGTTGAGGTTAATGCTGATTTGAGGGATAAAGTGGAGAATGTTGAAGGTGAGGTTAATACTGGTAAAAAGGATGAGTCTGCCGACATGGAGATCGAAGATGATGGTCCTAGCAACTTCCCTGAACTGAATGTTCTAGGTTTGGAAATAGAGAATTCCTCTAGAATGAAAGATGACACTGTCAAAATCAACAAGGGAAGTAGGAAGACCAAGAAGGGCAAGGCTATCAAGGAACTCAACAACAGGGTTATGGAAGTGGACAAGAATTTTAAAATTATGGCTAGATTCGCGTCAAAGGTAATGCATAGGTTGACTTTGTTGGCAAGAGACACTATATGGATTCATGTATGTTGTCATTGATGGCAACAAAGGTTATCCCACACATCTGCAAGACATGATGAGTCTCTACCGGAAGTTAGATTGAAGAAGTATTATGATCCGGTAAGCAAGAATAGAGCAGTCAGCAAGGTCTGACAATTAGGTCCGGATCTCTCAGAGGAAGTATCTCAGTGAAGTGTGGATTTGGGGAAGTCAAGATGAGTACCTTGACTAATAGATTCCAAGGATCTAGCCTCCGGTGATGGAAGGGTGAAAAGATATGAGCACTTGAGTGTTGGGTTCCTGTTTGAGTAGATAGAGGAAGAACTGTACCGACAGAGTGTCAAACCAAATCCAGAAGAGATATTGCTGATGACTAAGTTTCTTGAGGTATCATTCATGACTAGCTGACATGATTGATGACTTCTTCAAGCATCTCCTAGATCTGCATTACTTGTAAGCAAGGATCCAGCTGACAGATCAAAGCTTGGGAAAATATTGACTATTCTGGATGCCAACTAGAAAGGTGGTAAGATTACTTATACGGATATATATACCAGATGAATTTAGATATAAAGGTGTGTTGTGTGAATGTGTATTTGTGTGAACAAAAGTAGAAGAGTGGTGAGAAGGTAGGAAGACAGGTCCGGAATGTGATAGGACAGCTAAACCAAAAGAAAGTTAGAATGAAGTACAGGAGATCAGTTTATTGAGCTCAACCGGAACTAAATCTTAGCATGTGTGGATGCTTCTCATCAATTCAATCATTGTGTTATCTTTCTCTCTTGTAGGCAGTGAGCCTCTTGTGAGCTGTATGCTTGGGCAGTGAGCCCTAAATTGGCAGGTGCCATTTTTTACTTCTATTCTTCTAACAGAGAATACATTCTTGGGTTAATCACCCCGTGGTTTTTCCCTTAACCGGGTTTTCCACGTCAAAATCATTGTGTTATGTGTATTGAATTTGTTTCTACTTTCATGCTTGTTTGCTTTGATACTGCACTAATTATTAAAGAAGAATAGAAAGTTGAATAAATTTAAGATAACTGATTCACCCCCCCTCTCAGTTATCAACAATTGGTATCAGAGCTAGGTTCCTCCCAATAGAGCCTAACAGCTTGAGGAAGATCTGGGAATTCAAATGGATGTGTATGGTATGAGGGAGAAACTTAAGTCTGCCCTTGATGATCTTGAGCAGTCAAATTCTGAAGTCAATGAATTGAAGGAAAGACTCAAACAGGTTGATGATTTCATAAAAGAACTAAAAGAAAAACTGAGTCTCTCTATGAAAAAGAGAAAGGAGCTACTTCATCAATTGGCAAGTCAAGGTGAAGCCAATGATACAAATGGAGATCTGAAAGAGAAAACCAAGTTATGTGAAAATTTATCAAAAGAAATCATCATGGTAAGACATGAAATGGAATCAGGAGTTATAAAGTTTACCCAAGAAATTGAAGAGAGAAGAAAATCTGAAGATGATCTAAGACAATCTCTCGAGGAAAAATCAGAAGACTGCCACAAGATGGATAGAATAATCAGACATCTTGAATCTGATCTTGAAGATGCTAAAGACAATGAAGAAAAACTTGAGGATCCAATTGTCTCTCTTAAAAGGGATCTTCAAACAGCAAATGAATACAAAGAGAAATTCAAGATTAGCTTTGCTCAACTTGAAGTTCTTCTTAAAAGACAAAAGAGGGTAGATGACAAGTGTGGCCTGGGATATGAAAAAAGTGAAAGCTCCAGATCCGGTCAGAAGAATTTTGGATCAAAAAATCTAGGGAACAGGCCTAGAAGACCTCCAATAAGGCAGCCTAATGCTCAAAGATATCCATCCTTCAATGGATACTGCCACAACTGCAATAACTTTGGTCATAAAGCTAATCAGTGCAGAAAGAGAATGAATCAGACTAATACATCCTTCTCCGGACAATGTTTCAACTGCAAAAGGTATGGTCACAAATCTCATGAATGCAGAAATATGCAAATGAATAATTCATTCAATGGTAGATGCTTTGCATGCAATAGAATGGGTCATATGGCTAATCAATGCAGATCAAGAGGATATCAATCAAATATGCAAAGAAATGTTGTTTGCCAAATTTGCAATAGATCCGGTCATATTGCAAAATTCTGTAGAAGCAAGAATCAGGACAAAAGAGGTCTGGTACATCATAATCAGAATCAAGATAAGGGAAAACAAAAAGTGAATGCGGATGAAGTTCAAAGTGAGATGAAAAAGATTTGGGTGAAGAAAAGTACAAAGAATGTAGGGGATGGATCTATACCAGACTCTGGTGCTGATATTCCTTCCGGAAATTAAAAAGTGAGCTCTGGCTCAGGGGGAGACACAAAGAAAACCATTTTCCCCCAGCCAGTCAATTGGTGCCAAAACTGGCACAAGGAGAGTTGTAGATTAAAAGGTTCATAAGAGAAACATCTAAATAAACTATGGTTAAAATATGGAAGATCCGCAAGATGTTTAGATTAAGATTGATCTAGTTCTTCAAGTCATCCGAATAAAGCAAACCGGAATGACTTAGGTCAAACATTTATTACAACTTGGTATTAGGGTTTGCAGAGTAATATAAGGGTTCTTCATATTAAACATTTGTTCATTCTGCATTTAAGAAGAAGTAAAAAGGAGCTCTGCAATAAATTTCCCCAAGCCCATCAAAGATCATTTGCACAAGTCGATTCATCCAGAAATCGATCCGGCTCACTCCGTGAAACATAAAGGCGCAAAAGGTATTTTCCATTCCTAAACATCTCTCTGCAAATCTTTTTAAAGATGACTACTTTGAATATTGTGAAGATCACTGATAGGCCTCGCCCCAAATTCAAGAAACATCCCTACAAATCCTTGGAAGTAGATCCCCTAGGAGCATTTTCCAGTGTTCCACATGGTGTCTTGCATACAGAAGATATTAGGGTTTACATTCATGCAAATATTGAAGAATTCAGAGAGTACAAATTGAGGGATATCTACCACAAACAACTAACAGATGATTCATTTGAGCTCCAACCCCAATACAAGGCCCTCCGGGACAAGCACTTTGCACAGTGTATACATTTCCCCTACTTTGCTGAGGATGAATGGGTCCGGTATGTCTTGAGCAGAATACATGACAACTTCATGTGGTTGAATGGACCATTCAAGATCACAAAAGATGCCATTAGGGAAGTTACCGGTTTGCACTCATCCGGTGGGATACCTATTCTCAAATCGGTCAAGAATCAGACTATAAGTGAGGCTACCGGATCTAGGTTCAACAAAAGAGCAATGACAATAGAAGATATCACTGATCTGGATATCAAGTTTGCCTCCATGATCATCGGATACAAAATATATCATTCTAGCAGGGAGAATTCAGTACCTGGAACTACTATATACACTTCTTATGAAATGTTAAGGAAGAATTCAGATTATGACCTTTGTTAGCTCCTTCTAAACCAACTCTTGGAGAATCTACAGAAAATAAAGAAAGATAAAAAGAATTCATTTAAGTATGGTGGGCTAATATTATGCCTATTCTTCTACTTTATGAATGAACTACCCGGATCCAGTGGATGGGTATGGCAGAATGACAGACCGGTTGCCATACAAATCAAGGATTATTTGCATGGACTTGGTGATGACAAAGCACAAAACACAGCTCTCTGGGGTTTCTTCAAAAACTTCCAGAACATGATGCAAGCTAGAGAGAGAATTCCCCAATCTCTAGTTGAGAAATACAAAGACACAGTATGCTTTATGGTAGAGACTGATCAGTGCCTAATGGAGGCAGTGGAACCAAAAACAATGTGGATCATGCCAATGGGGTATGAGGTGGATGAGAAAATCGTAGAGCTGCATGTTTAGCACATGCTAAGTCAACCAAAGGATCCCAAGGCAGAAAGATTTGGAACCTTTGAAGAATTGAGTGTGAAGATCCATGTTGAGCTAAGGCAACCAAAGATGAAAAGAAAGGTAATAAAAAAAGTAGAAAACATTGCCAAAAGCTTTGGCATCTCAAAAGAGACACTTGATGCCAATAGGGAAAAGAAGGAAAGGACTGAGAAAGAGAAGAAAGAGGCAGAAAAGCAAAGTGTTTCGGTAGAATCCTCCTCCCGGACCAGATCTTCTAGGAGCTCTACTCCTACCACTAATAAGAGCTCAAATAAATCAAAATCGGAAGCAAAATCATCCAGTAAAGCAGAGAAAAGAACTAAGACAAAGGCCACAAGGTCTTACATCAGTCAGAAGGATGATGAAGAGACTGAGTCAGATGAGGAGGTAAGGAAAATGAGGAAAAAGAAGAAAGTATCTGGTGAACCCTCTACTGGTGAAGACAAGGAAGAGATGACAGAAGAGTTTGTTGAAAAGCCCACTCTATCATTAGATGATGTCATCAAATCAGTTACTGTGGATGGAAACCTTCAACCAATGGCTGAATTCTATGATCATTATAATGAGGCTGACCAAAAGATCTTGTAGGAAGCAGTAGTCAAGTATCTGAATATCTACAATAAGGCTTTTATTGAAATTATATCTCTTATTCCCAAAAGCCTAGAGAAAGAGTTAGAAATAAGAAAGAATAATGCTATGGCAAAAGATCTTGAGATCTGAGAACAGATAGCCATTCAGCTATATCCTTCAATTGATTCAAAGCAAATGAATATGATCTTTAAAGATTGCAAGGATGAGTTCCAGAGCAAAGCAAGAATGAATCAACTTATGCTCAGAGAAACTGACAAAATAGCAAAAGAAACATAAGAGATCCTCCGGAATGCATACTCAAGATTCAACATTCCTATTATAGAGGACTTGGGTGTTGATCCCTCAGCTACAAGTGTTGAAAAAGAATCTACTGAGGTAATGACAGAAGAAATAATGGACACCGGTGAAGAAAAAGATAAGTACTTGGAATCCACTGCTCCGAAAGAGGTGGGCCGTGAACAAACAAACATCACTCCTCTGATTTCCCCTGCTGACTCTGGATCCAAAGGAGAAGAAAGAATAGAAGATAAAGAAAAAGGAGTGAAGGAAAAAGAAGATGACAGTACTAAGGTTACAGAAGGAAAGAAGACTTCAGCAGAGAAGATCACAACTGTTAGTGGTAAGAGTGTAGAAGGAGAGAAAGCTCCAAGAGACAGCTCTAAGACTGTAGAAGAGAAAAAGAATCTGTCTCCAGTAAGAGACACTGTAGAAACTGTCAAAGAATTCTTAAAAAAAGAGACAATGGAGATTGATGAACTGGAACTTCTACAAGGGCCATTTGATTTTGATTCTCTTTCCCCGGTACAAACAATGAAGATAGCTTCATTTGCTAATGCAAAGGCTAAAGAAAAACTCTTGAAGTCTCACATGGAAGACTGTGAGCTAATAGAAGTTGCATCCGGAGTATTAGAAAAGATCATACCATCTTTTCAGAAGGATCCCTCAGTCTCCTCATCCAGTAATCTCAAATCTCTAGTCAATAGTGTTAGCACACATTTTGATTCCCTAGAGAAGTCAGCAGAAGATAAGGTCCGGAAGGAATTTTTGGCAAAAATATTATCAGAGGTACAAGGGTTAATAACTAATGATAGGAGGAATATGAATATTGGGATAAAGAGCTTAGAAAATGCTCTTAAAGATGGCGGGGAAATGTACAAATTTTGTTTATCATGGTCCAAAGTAACATTGGATATTGAGAAGAAAGTGAAAGAATAGGAGGACAAACTGACAAAACTCTCTAAGAATTTTGATCCTCTCTCCTCTTCCATAATAAATCAAGAATGTCAAACTATTGCAGTCTTGAATGAAATCAAGAAGCTTGAGAAGGAAAAGAAAAATAGAATAAGCAAGTTGGGTGAACTTAGAGGGATAATTATCCCTAAGTTAGAGGCCATGCATAAGGCCTTAAAAGAAGCTCAGATCATAGCCCGGACCAGTGATCCGATAGATCTAAAAAGGGCAGACGCGTTTGCATTCTTGTTGAGTGGTCACATCTCAATTTTAGACAGGATGAAGCAAAGTTGGGCAACAGAATTCGTCCAATTGAAGACAACTTTTGCAGACATACTTCAGTATATGTAAGTATGCTATATATATATTTATGCGGCTAAGTATAGTTGACTTTTTGAGAATTTTGGTGTGCGGACCCTACCCTTTTCCATTGATGTCAAAGGGGGAGTGAGGAGCTGTGAAAAATGAGGAATCTAGCTAAGGGGGAGCTCCGAAAAATGTATATAAAACCAGAGCATCAACCAAGGGGGAGTATAGTGTGACAATCATTTTTCACTAAGTGTTGCCATCAATGCCAAAGGGGGAGATTGTTGGCAAGAGACACTATATGGATTCATGCATGTTGTCATTGATGGCAACAAAGGTTATCCCACACATCTGCAAGACATGATGAGTCTCTACCGGAAGTCAGATTGAAGAAGTATTATGATCCGGTAAGCAAGAACAGAGCAGTCAGCAAGGTCCGACAGTCAGGTCTGGATCTCTCAGAGGAAGTATCTTAGTGAAGTGTAGATTTGGGGAAGTCAAGATGAGTACCTTGACTAATAGATTCCAAGGATCTAGCCTCTGGTGATGGAAGGGTGAAAAGATATGAGCACTTGAGTGTTGGGTTCCTATTTGAGTAGACAGAGGAAGAACTGACCGACAGAGTGTCAGACCCAAATCCGGAAGAGATATTGCTGATGACTAAGTTTCTTGAGGTATCATTCATGACTGGCTGACATGATTGATGACTTCGTCAAGCATCTCCTAGATCCGCATTACTTGGTAAGCAAGGATCCAGTCGATAGATCAAATTTTGGGAAAATATTGACTATTCCGGATGCCAACTAGAAAGGTGGTAAGATTACTTGTACGGATATATATACCAGATGAATTTAGATATAAAGGTGTGTTGTGTGAATGTGTATTTGTGTGAACAAAAGTAGAAGAGTAGTGAGAAGGCAGGAAGACAGGTCTGGAATGTGACAAGACAGCTAAACCAAAAGAAAGTTAGAATGAAGTGCAGCAGATCAGTTTATTGAGCTCAACCAAAACTGAATCTTAGCATGTGTGGATGCTTCTCTTTAGTTCAATCATTGTGTTATCTTTCTCTCTTGTAGGCAGTGAGCCTCTTGTGAGCTGTATGCTCGGGCAGTGAGCCCTAAATTGGCAAGTGCCATTTTGTACTTCTATTCTTCTAATAGAGAATACATTCTTGGGTTAATCACCCTGTGGTTTTTCCCTTAACTGGGTTTTCCACGTCAAAATCATTGTGTTATGTGTATTGACTTTGTTTCTACTTTCATGCTTGTTTGCTTTGATACTACACTAATTATTAAAGAAGAACAGAAAGTTGAATAAATTTAAGATAACTGATTCACCCCCCCTCTCAGTTATCAATAGACTTATACTACACTAGCGGTTCTGTAGGATCTAGAGCTCGATAAGAACAACATCAAGAACAATAAAATGAAGGACTACGAGGAAATGTATCAGTTCATCACTGAGAATTAGGGCTAGCTGTTCAATCAACCCTAGGGTTTTCTCTATTGTTGTTGGTTGGTGTTTTGTCTGTTGTCTGTCTAGTGGTGGTCTGCTATTTTTGTGTTTTTTTGTTTCTATTTAGTTTCTCTGGTCTTTCTGTTGACCTTTTTGTGTACCCTGGGGACTGTTATGTAATGGGTTCGACACCCTAGTTTTGTCGCTTACTTTAATCAAAAACATTTTTCTTTGGTGCCCGTGAAGTAGAGTTCTTAGCATGCAATGCAGATTTTTGAAATATATTGCTCTTATTATTTTCTTGCTTTCTTGGCACATGAATAATATTATCTTCATAAGGATCATTAGAAGGCATGCATATATTAAGACCTTTATGCTTAGATATCATAGGATATGCAACTTGAGGCTCTTTAAGTCTTTTTATCTTCATAATTCTCTCTTATACTCTCCTTTTGTTGTTCTTCTAAGTGAAACTTGAATAAATCAGGTATATCATCTTTTTATTCATATGGAACCTCTTTAGGAATCTAAACAAATGTATATGATATAAAATGATAAATCAAATATTGGTTTATAATGATCTCTACCAACTTTAACTTACTTGCCTTCATATACAACTTTGACATATTGAAGTAAACTTGAAGGCACTTCTTTGCATTGCTACCAACTTCTTTGGTGCCCGTGAAGTAGAGTTCTTAGCATTCAATGTGGATTTTTGAAATATATTGCTCTAATTATTTTCTTGCTTTCTTGGCACATGAATAATATTATCTTCATAAGGATCATTGGAAGGCATGTGTATATTAAGACCTTTATGCTTAGATATCATAGGATATGAAACTTGACACTCTTTAGGTATTTTATCTTCATAATTCTTTCGTATACTCTCCTTTTGTTGTTCTTCTAAGTGAAACTTGAATAAATTAGGTATATCATCTTTTTATTCATATGGGACCTCTTTAGGAATCTTAACAAATGTATCTGATATAAAATGATAAATCAAATATTGGTTTATAATGAGCTCTACCAACTTTAACTACGTTGCCTTCATATACAACTTTGACTTATTGCAGTAAACCTAAAGTCACTTCTTTGCATTGCTCAATCCATGGTCTACCAAGTAATACAACAAATCTATTTGAACTTGAAATTATTTGACACAACACTGGTAGTTCTTTACAACTAACTTTTAAATTTAAAATAATGTAGACCAAATTTTCTATCAAAATTCCATTAATCACCTTCAATGTTAATCCCAAATGTGCATATTCGTAATGCTTAATATTTTTGTTAAATAATTTCTCTACAAGACATGTTATATTGACATGGATGATCAATGAGAAACTAAGTATGTGAAGTTCCTCTAATACTATCTGGGATGTAAAGGACCATAATAATTATTTTGTGAGATCTCCTCATCATAAAATGTGATCAATGGAGTAGCATGAGAGGAGGGAGATGTGTATCCTACTATTATCAATCAAATCTTAAATTTTATGTTTCAATTCCATGAAACCTTGAGGATGATATCCATTAACTATATGAAAATTACAAAATACATTCTCATTGTAGTGCTTAGGTATCTCTCTACTTGGATTTAATGGATGAGCATGTGGGAGAGTAATTAAATTTGAGTTCAACAAACTTTGAATCATATTTTCTAAGGGTTCTTGTAACTTAGTAAACTTCTTAAATATGTAGCTTGAAAGAAGGCACGTTGGAAGCATTAGCCACATTATGAATGTTATCCTTTGCCTCTTTAGAATCATTACCATTTGAAAAAGTTTTAGGCTTTTGAAATTTGGAAGGGTAAGATGATGTGTAAGAACCATGAGAAGATGGGCCATACAAGTAAGTTCATTTGATGTAATAAATTTCAATTCAAGATTCTTTATGTGAGTACACATGTCCATAAAAGATGGAAAGTTACTCAAGTGCACATTATTTTAATAGTAGGAAGGAATCCTTCAATAAATATGGAAGAAAATTACATAATCATTGATTGGCTAATTAAATATTTGGGTACATTTAGCCAAATTAGTCTCATTTGTTTTAAAACTCATATTAAGTGTTGCAAGTATGTGCTAACCAGTGTTATCATTGATGCCAACATGCTTAGGTTGTCATTGGTGTCAACTGTGTCTTCTAATATTGTTGATTGTTGCCTGATTGAGTTGTCATGTTAAAGTGATTTGAATGCCTTATAGAAGTATTGATGATGTTGGTATAGTGCTCTTGTTGCTGAGTTTCCAAGTGCTTTTGAGAAAAATTGCTCTCTAGAGGAAACAATGTGTTGCAGTGTATTCTGGTTTGCAGGATATTGCCTGAGTTTTTGCTCCATATTTCTTTTGTATTAAAGTCCAGAGTGTGAGATTTGGATATGTTTTGGAGAAGTGTTTGAAGATGCTAAATATAGAATTTGGTGGTCCAGATTGCTATGCAGTAGAAGTTATGTTCACCAATTTGAAGACTGTAAGTGAGAGTTTTTGGGTTGTGCAAAGGGAGAAAGTATTTTGCTCTGCATTTCTCTATAGAGTTGTTTCAGGTGATGCAATTCTGGACATATGTTTATGAGGTCCTTAGCTATCTTGATTCCAAAGGTTTGTGATTTGGTGTTCTGGAAAGCAAGTTATTGAGTAGGAAAGCTGAGTAGTGTTGATTGTAAGTTGTCTTCAAGTGAGATTTGTTGCCTTCAAGTGAAACTTGTTGTAGTTGGATTTGTTGGCTCCCATGTGATTTTATGTTGTTCATGGATGTCTCCAAATTGTTTTGAAGGCTTATGCTTGGTTTGAAACTTATGGTTGTGTTCTTGGAAGCGTGTGCCTAAAGATCCTAGTGCTAACACTAGTTTTGGTTGACCTGGTTGTTTACACTCTTTGCGGATGTGCTTCATGGATTATGGAAGTGTGTTGAAGTGTGTGAAGATGTATTTAGGTTTGAACTAAACTATGAAATGTTCTACCTTCATTCCTTTGCTTCGCAAGAATGTTTAGGTCTAGACCTAATTTGAATTGTGTATGTTTGTCAACCTTGGAGATTGTTCCAAAGGTTGTAGAATGTGTTTCCAACCTTGATGTATGTTCCAAGGTTGATGATTGATATAAATAAGTAAAAAGGATTTGTGTGTTTGAGGATATGTGAGCAAAGATGTGAAGACGAAGATGGTTGTGTTGTAAGGAAACAAAGGTGATATGTATTGTGCTTCATTGGAACTGAACTCATGCATGTGGTAGATGTTGTCATATCATCTCATGGAAGTAAGCCAACTCTCTTGGTAGTGAGCCACCTCTTTTGGTAGTGAGCCCTTTTGGTAGTGAGCCACCTCTCTTGGCAATGAGCCACCTCTTTGGGAAGTGAGCCCCTTTGGTAGTGAGCCTCTTTGTAATTCGGTACTGATACTACTATATATTGTGAGCTAATCCTCACCATGGTTTTTCCCTTTTAGGGTTTTCCACATAAATTTAGTGTTCTCTTATGCATGGTGTTGATGTGATTAAGTTTTTGTTATCTTCTTTTCATGTTTAATCATCATAACAGAATTAGGGTTTATGTGAATTGATGTGGATGTGGTAAAGTTTGTGAAGGCTTAAAGTTTTTCATACAACTGATTCACCCCCCCTCTCAATTGTCTTGTGCATTCAACAATTAAGATGAAACCTTTAGATTTTTCACTTAACACTTGTTGTTTAGGTTGATAATTGTAATGGTAGCAAGAGCAAACCTTTAGATTTTTCACTTAACACTACACTAGCTTGTTCAACAAATCCAAGGTTGTTAGGTGTATTCTGTGAGGATCTCCTTGAACAAAAGAGTTACCTCTAATGAATAAGATATCACAGACCTAATCAGAGGTACCTAAACTGACATGAGTTACAACCTATGTAAGGATTTGTATTCATTTCTTGAATTCTGACAATTTTACTAGTTTTCTAAAGTGGAAAGGTGCACTATCTTACCTGACCAAAACAAGGACTCAACAACACACAAAGCAAAGCAAACACACAAAGAAGACTATACAAACAACTATACAAAGTGTACATATGGTACAATGTCCTGATATGACCTACCTAGGCTTGAAAATAGTGTTTAAGGAATTGTCCATTGACTGGCAATGGGACATCCTCACCTATTAAATTTTTTAGCCTATAGGTGCTATCACCTAAAATTTTTGATATTTGGAAAGGACCTATCCAAAGTTTGTCAAATTTCCCATGATCACCTTTCCTTTCGTGGGCTTTATCCCTTGATAAGACTAAGTCTAAGATTCTAAAATCTTTTATTCTAGCCCTTTTGTCAAACCAGCATTTGACAATAGCTTGATGTTTGGCAAATTGATCAATTGTCCTATCTCATTTTTCTTCTAAGTGCATCAATTGTAATAACCTGACTTCTTGTTTATTATCGATGCCTAAGTATTCTTATGCAAACTATAGGGTAGGGATCTTTAGGTTAATAGGGAGGATGGGATCCACCCCATAAACTAACTGGTAGGGAGAATTTCCCAATACAGTCTTCATTCTAGTTCTATCTACCCATAAGGCATACTTAAGTAGAGTGTTCCACTCTCTAGGGTTCTTTTCAATGAGCTTTTTAATGATACTTAATAAGTTTTTATTAGTTGATTCAGCTAACCCATTACCTTCGGGATACTAATTTGATGAAAACTTTAAAATCACCCCATGGTCAAATGCCCAACTAGAAAGTTGGAGAGATGCAAAATCTAGTCCATTATCACAAACAAGAGCATAAGGGACTCCATACCCGGTAATGATGTTGCTCTCTAAGAATTTGATCACATCATTTGAAGTACAAATCTTGTTGTTGATGGCTTCAGTCCATCTGGTGCAGTAATCTATAATTGTCAATACATACCTATGTCCTGAGGAGGATGAGGGGTTGATTGGACCGATGAAGTTCATGCCCCATTATGTGAATGGGCGCATCTCCATGTCAAGTTGTAGAGGCTAAGCTGCATATCTTTCCTTGTTTGAGGCAATCTGACATGTATGACAGAATTTGATATGATTGGCAGTGTCTTTGAAAATAGTTGGCCGGTAATATCCCGCCCTTAGAATGGCATGTGTGGTGGCTAGGTGTGATCCATGAGCTGTGCCAAATTTGTCATGTAATTCAATAAGGACTTTAACAGCTTCTGGTTTATCCAAGCACCTGAGGTATATCCCCTCATAATTTCTCTTGAACATGACTCCTCCTTTGATCATATATTTCTATGATTTAATCCTCAAATCTCTTCTCTAGGATGCATGCATGTTTGGTGGGCACCTCCCAGAGATCTGGATATGCCTAATATCTGAGTACCAGTCATCATGTTTCTTTGTATCCACTACATATTGCTGACTTATCAAGTTTGGATCTATTTCAGCAATCATTTGGCTAAGGGCTTGTCCTCTGACTAGCTTCATTGGAGTTATATCCATGTCATATTCTTGAATACTGATCCATTTTTCTCTCTTTTCTTTTGGTTCATTCTGCATCAAGAGCATCTTGACAGCTAAATCTAGCACTACAGTAATTACCTTGCTTCTAAGGATATAATGTCTAAATTTCTTCATGGCTCTTACTAAGGCAAGGGCTTGCCTCTCAACGTCCATGTATCTAAGCTTAGCATCTCTAAATGGAGAACTTATGAACGCAATGGGCATTTCCTCCTTTGCTTCACTCCTTTGTGTAAAAATTGCATCACATGTATGTTCTGAAGCAAATGAATAGATATGAAAATCTCTAGTATAATCTAGACTGATGAGGACTGGGGCATATGTAATAGCCTTCTTGATATCTTTGAATGTTGCCCTTGCTTTAGGGGTCCATTCAATCTTAGCATCCTTCTTTAGCATGGCATTAAGTGGTCTTACTATTTTTGCAAACCCAGTAATGAACTTCCTGATGAAGTTGATCTTACCAAAGTAAGATTTTAACTCCTTTTTACTTTCTGGAAGTTGCAACTTCATAATGAAATCAACTCTTGCGGGATCAATGGTTATTCCATTTTCAGATATAACATGGCCAAGCAATTTTCCAGTGGTCCCTCCAAATATGCACTTCTTTGGGTTGAGGGAAATACCATACAGCTCACATTTCTTGACTACTTTCTTGAGGTCTTCTATATGATCACCTCTTTATTTTGAAAAGACTGTCAATTCATCCATGTATATGACAATGTATTGACCAACTAATCCCCTAAATGCTATATCCATAGCATGCTAAAAAGTGGCCCCAACATTAATCGAGTTGAATGGCATGCGCCTGTAGGTGAAGATCCCCCATTTAGTGGTGAAGGTTGTCTTCAATCTATCTATCTTATCCACCATCACCTAATTATATCCTGAGAAACCGTCTAGAAAGGACATCATTTTTGCTCCATTTACCATCTAGAGAACTTCATCCAGAGAAGGCAAAGGATAATTATCCTTCTCTGATGCTCTGTTTAAATTCCTGAAGTCCACACACAAGCGTATGTCTCCATTCTTCTTCTTAACAAGAACCAAATTAGCCACCTAGGTTGAATGCCTGACTGGAAATATGATTCGAGTAGCAAGCAGCTTCTTGACTTCTTCAAAAATGAGTGGCTCTAGCAAAGCATTGATAGGTCTCTGCTTCTGCCTGAATGGCTTTGCATCAGGCTTCAAAGGTATCGTATGGGTTATAACAGATGTGTCATATGTTCTCAATTCATCATATGTCCATGCAATGACATGGATATAATCCTTCAGGGCTAAAGTTGTCCCTTCTTTCTCTTCTTCAGAACCAAGCTTTCCAATTAGGACGTTTCACTTATCATCACCTTGTCCTATATTGATAGGTGCATACTCCCCTCCATGTATCTTGGGAAGATCTTTCTATTTGATCATGTGATCCAAATCAAAGGATCTCTCTAATTCAATCATACCTTTAGGGATTTTGTTGTTGGGTAAGTCCATTATGTCTTTTGCATCCCATACATGGTCTTCTAGATTCTTCTCATCTACTATCTGAGCTTCAAATATGTCCCTATTGGCAATGAAATCCATAATGTGTTGGTCATCATCAAACACCTAGAAGTTGGTGATATTGTCAGGTATGGATGGTGTTGACACCAGTTCCACAGAGAACCTTTTCATCCCTGATATGGATAAAGGTTCTAATGTGCTAGTAGCATATGCTAATGCATCTGCTTTGTGATTTAATTCTCTAGGTACATGCATGATATTGAAAGCATCGAAGCTTTCTATCAGGTCCCAGACTCTATGTCTGTAACTTGATAGCTACTTATAGTTGCATGCATATATGTTTCTGACTTGCTTTACCACTAGTTCTGAGTCTCCATAGACATGTAGAACCTTAAACTGTTTCTTCAAAGCAAATAATAAACCATGTATCAGGGCTTTATATTTAGCCACATTGTTGGTACAGGGGAACTATAACCTGTATGCTGCTAGGAATGATTTTCCTGATGGATTAATCAGGTCTATACCTACACCAGCTCCTTGTTTCAACTTGGAGCCATCAAATTTTAGGATCCATAGTTTGTCCTCTATTAAAGGATTATCAAGACCTTCTCTTTTCTTCTTAGCTCTTGCAGCTGTGCTTACAAATATCCATTTTATCTTATGTGTTCATTTTTCACCACCTCTGGATATTTTGGTTGGATTAATATATCAACCTTCTGCTTCTTTTGAACATCATCATGTAGATTATCTTCTCTTTTTATCACTTTGATGCCATCACCTTTACTATCAGGGGATATTGAAATTTCTTTTCTTGCATCTTCAGGAATATCCCTGATCTTATGTAACTTGTGATTTGAACATTTCTTCTCTTCTTTGTTTAGTATATGCAGACACAGAGCACAAGTCATCTCTGAATGTGGTGCTTCTTAAAGCATGCACCGTCCTTCAATTAGTACATGTTGTGAAGGAATTCCTTGTATAATTTGCCTCTGAATTTGTTTAGACAATAATTCCTCAAATATGGTTAGATGACTCCCTTTGTCCTCATCTGATAACTCATAATCAAATACAATGAGACAATCAGTCCCAGGAGTCATAACACTTTTCTTATCATCAGCATGTATGTTATCACATATCAACACCTCCTTTGTTCTATGCATTAGGACATCCACTTGATGTACTTCATGTTCATGTTCTTTTGTATTTGAAAGGAACAAAGAATTAGTATCTTCAGCATCAGATATTTCACTTACCTCAAGCGATGATGATCGAGCTTCTATGCATATTCTCTCTAACTCAATCATATCCAGACATGCCTCACATGTATTTTCTGAGTGTGCATCTTCATGTAATCTACACCATTTGAATATCAGGATGTTGTCTATTTATGTCCTTATTAGTTGACATCTTTGAATTTCTCTGGTCAGATATCTTTCAAATTCTTGAAAGTGATCCACTTCATCCTCACTGGTTGAGCTATAATTGGACTTAGTCATGGATCTTGTCTTAGTCACCACTTCGCTCTTCTCATTTCCTTCCTCTATGTGTATATTGTACACCAGTACCTCTTCTATTTTGACTATTTGAGGTCTTAATGCATACACCCCTGGCTCAATGCCCACGTATAATATCTCATTGGGGTGATTATACTTAGTGATCATGTGTTTCATATGTGGTTCAGCCTCCATTCTTAGCTGATTAGGAACACCTTTGTAAGAGTCAATGTGACTCAGCAAGCTAGGATCACCTGCAATTAAGACAACCTTCCACACAAAGATGATAAGAGAGGATGCTAAAAGAATGGAGCAATGATTCTATACAAAGATCATATGAAGCTGTTATATAAAATACAATGAGAGAGCCTTGCTTATAAAGGCAAGGTGAGAGCTAGAAAGGTGGAATGGAAAGTGGAGATATTCCTACAACATGTGTCAATTAGAGGATGATAACTAATTGCACATGTGGAGGATACGACAACTCACTCCAACTATCAACAACTCAACACACAACTAGACTCATCTAGAAGACTCACTAAGTCAACTTAACATGTGTGAATTATGTGTTCACACCAACACCCCCCCTTAAGTGCAACTTAGGGAGTAGTTGACTAAAGCAAAGATGGAATGATGGATGGGTCCTAGCTACTAGGCCATGTTAGGTACCCATGTACAAAAAATCTCAAGTGGAGAAAAGGAGAAAACCTCATGGGACAAAACCCCTCTCCAAAAGTGAGAATGCAGAAAACGAATGAAAGATGTGATGGAAGGAGGACTCAAGACCCCCCAAGGACTACATCCAACACATATATACAATCAAGTACCCCCCCATAGGAGAGCAAGTGTGAGACTACAGGTCCCCCCCACAATGAAGTAGCTCCTATGCCGATGGTGAATGCCTGAAGAAGAATGCTGAAGAGAATCCAAAGCCTGCAAACAACATTCTTCCTCTTAGGAAGAAACAGGTCCAAAGGTTGATGTCAAAGAAACTCCATCTCAAGGTATGAGGGAAAAACCCTCATGATGAATGACGTCTCTGAAAATTGCTCAAGTGTCCACATGTCACAACCAAAAGATGCCACATAATCAGGTGATGCATGCCCAATCAAAGAATGTGACAATCCAAGACAAGATGAAAACTCAAGATCATCAATCTCCAAAGACAAAGTATCCTTCAAATGATGCTCAACATACTCCAACTCAGTGCCAAACTGTGACAAGTGAAGAGGAAAAGAAGGTGCCTGCTCATCCGAAGTAGAAGAATCAACTATGTCCTCCAAGTCATCAAGATAGGATTCATGAAACAAGTCTGAAATACCTATCAAGTACTCATCCCACAAACCTGTATCTAGAAGACAAACAATATCCTGCTCAACTGAAGTGAATGAAGCTACGTCAATGCCAATGTCTGAAGAAGTAGGAGAAGGAAGAAGCTCAAAACTAGTCTCAGGAACCGAAGTGGATGCAAGAACACCAAGGTTCAAGAGACCAAACTTCTCCTTAGAAACATGATTCACACTTGATGAATGAGCGTGAATATCAATCAATGAATGTACATCAAAAACAAAATGGGAGAAAGTGTACAAGTGAGATGCATGACGGCCATCCCAACAACAATGATATCTCTGCTCTCCAAGTCCCACATGATCACAGAATCAGGAGTGAACTCAACTGTCTTCCCTACACCACAAAGAGTAATCTGATGGATGGAAAGGAGATTTGTTGTCAAAGAAGGTACACACACACATTATTGAATGTATTCTCTTCAACATCAATATTTCCTCTTTTAGTTGCATGCATGTATGTATTGTTACCCATCAAAATAGGTGGCAAAGTACCTGATTGAAATGAAGAGAACATCCCTTGTGAAGATGTCATATGATGAGAAGATTCAGAATCAAGAAGCCATCTCTCTGACTGTAGATTTGTTGAAGCAAAGAGTGCTTGTCCTTTTTCCTTTGTATGACCCATTAGCAATGCTTGCCATTCCTGTAGATGTAGATGATGATGGTGGTGAAGAAGAAGACTTGGGTAAAACTGTTGTTGATGGAGAATACTCAATGTTATGTTTTTGAAGAAGTTGTGACATCTCTTCAATTTTTTTCTCATAACATTTAGTTTCATCATGACCCAATTTCTTACAATAAGAACACTTTGGCTTCTTCTTCTTATTGGACTCTTCTTTGGAAGAAGAGTTGGGGGTTTTCTTTAATTCTTTCTCTTGCTCATTAAACTTTGAATCCTTATGTTTCTTGCCCTTATTATGTGAAGCCTTAGGATCTTTTGTGCTTTGTGTTGCAACTAGAGCATGTTTTCTAGGAGACTTCAATGTACCCATGTGTAGTAGCTTTGCTTGTTCTCTAGTGAGTTGTGAAGTAAACTCCTCAAGTGAAGGCATTATAAACTTACTACCAAAAGCATCCATTGTATCATAAAAGGTAGAAACATAAACTGAATATGCAGGACCCAATTTTATAAGAATAGATAGAATCAATTGTTCATCTTCTTTCTCAAGACTACACTGTTTGAGCTGCAACCTGAGAGACTTAAACTTGGTGAAGAAATCTTCAATTTGATCAAACTCTTGAGGATTAAGTGCAATTATCTCATTCTCTAATTTGAACCTTCTTATTTTATCTTGCTTGCCAAAGAGATTGTCTAGTGTTGTCCATATCTCATTTGGTGTAGTACAAGACTCAACATGAAATCTTAGATCTGGAGAAATAGCAAGACAAAGTGTGCCATAAGCCTCATCTCTTCTATCTAACCATTTTCTTCTCTCAGTAGCACCTGTGGGTTCAGGATCTGTGCCTAAAATTATTCTATGTAACTTTTGTTTATACAATACAAACTCCATGTTTTCTTCCATTCAAGATAGTTATATGGAGTTAAAAGTGGAAATTGAGGCACATCCATGATGAAAAAGAAAGACAACAAGACAACAACACCCCTTTACTATGTAAGAGAGTTCCCCCAATTTGTTGTGGTATTTTATACTTAGTGCAATTTACAATTGTCCTCAAGGGACCAAAATTGGGAAAACAATGAAATCTCTTAAAAGAGATCCAAGTGGGTTTACAATCACTCACAATGATGTATTACAACAAACAAATCCTCTCAAAACAAATTTCACCTCCTCAAGTATCAAAATACTCAAGTTATCAATCAAATGCCAAAAAATTGACAAATTGAATAAAATTAACCTAGAGCAGAATTTGAGAAAAGTACATGGATGGCTATGAAGAGCTCCTGAATACCTTTCCGATACTATAAGAATCATGAAAATCAGAGTTCATGGAAAAAAATTATGAGCTCAGGAGCCAAAAAGAGAGATCTGTCTTCAACCTGTAATAAATGTTGTCAAACAAAAAAATTTATGAAAGTGATTGATACCATTGCAAAGTACTCTCTATCATCTTTCCAAGGATATCTTGTTTGCCTGATTTCGACACCGTGGGCAAAAGTTGTGTAAAAAAAAAGCCCTACTTTAAGGCTTTGAGGGGCAAAACAGGCCCTAGATGGAATATTCTCTGTCTACAGCTAGAATATTCTTTGCAGTCTCCAGAAAACTACCAATTTGTAGGAGAAACACCCAGTGAGGCAAAAAACCATTGGTCAGCAAAAAAATTTGAGATCAGGAAAAAACTGCCAATTTGCCCTCAAAACCACTGTTGAGGAAAAAACCACCGATTAGGTCGCAAAACCATCGTTGGAAAAGTCAAAATTGGTTTTTAAGCAAGTGGGAAACTACCGTCAATCTCTGTGAAATTGCCGATCAACTTTTAACCTATGGATTCTCGAACATATATTCAGTTTGATGCCCCGTTTGGCCGGCGGGGCCCGAGCCAAAAAGGTTCCCACCTAAGGAACAACCGATGACCTTAGAAAATTTTTTGATGTGAAATGTTTATGGGTGTGAGACCACCGTTGTTGAGATTCAGAGATACACCGAAGTTTGTTAAGAAATATGCAGACTACTAAAGACCATCGACTGGCGGAGAAAACTCTTAAACCGTCGCTGCAAATTTTGGTGGTGAATTTCAAAGTTAAGCCATCGGTGACCAATGACAGCCAACGAGTTTAGACTGCCGATGAATAAATGATGCATATCTAAATTCCAAAGGCCACTAAATGAAGATCTTAAACCGTCGCAACTAGATCATAAACCGACGATTGCAAATTTAATGTCCACCAGTTTAACTAATACTGAGGGTTGACTGATGAACACGTCTATGTCTGCGGGTAAAATAAAGTACCCGCCATGACACAATTTGAAGACCACCCAATGCTTAAAAATAGATGCTGGGGTTTGGGCACCCCAACACAAGTGGTTGGTAGAATTTTGACCACCGAGGGCGGATCTTAAGGAATCCACCAATATAAACCGCCAAGTGAAGACTTAAGACCCCCTGAGATCTATTAAAAAACTGTAGATCTAAAAATATTAAGGCCAAAGCCTAATGTTTGAAGGGACCGGTGGGGGTTTGAATTACTATTGGGCCTTTTAAGGCCACCGGCCAGATGAAGGTAGGGGCCACCTGGCTCTACAAACAGTGTAGGGTACTGACAGTACCTTGTCACTTAAACACTTTTTTTTTTTTACAAAAAAAAAACTTCACAAATTTTGATTACAACCGCAGAAAATATTTAAACACAGCGAATAATTCTTTACTTGGAGGATGAAAGATATGCAGATCCCGCTGACGTAGAACGATGATGATCTGTCGTATGGATCCGTACAACTGTACGGATTTTTAGGGGTAAAAAAATTTTGCCAAAATTTTCCCAATGTCAAAATTCAGTGATTTGATAGTCGTTCTATATAGATTTGGGCCTCCTGGTCGCAACCGTGATGTCGGATTTACTCCAGGATGTTCCTATGATGATGCTCCTAGCAAAACCTCTCCAATGAGGGAAGGAAATTGTAGATTTGGCTCTGATACCATGTAAGAGTCAATGTGACTCAGCAAGCTAGGATCACCTACAATCAAGACAACCTTCCACACAAAGATGATAAGAGAAGATGCTAAAACAATGGAGCAATGATTCTATACAAAGATCATATGAAGTTGTTATATAAAATACAATGAGAGAGCCTTGCTTATAAAGGCAAGGTGAGAGCTAGAAAGGTGGAGTGAAAGGTGGAGTGGAAAGTGGAGATATTCCTACAACATGTGTCAATTAGAGGATGATAACTAATTGCACATGTGGAGGATAAGACAACTCATTCCAACTATCAACAACTCAACATACAACTAGACTCAACTAGAAACACCTAGAAGACTCACTAAGTCAACTTAACATGTGTGAATTATGTGTTCACACCAACAATCTACACCATCCGAATATCAGGATGTCATCTATTGATGTCCTTATTAGTTGACATCTTTGAATTTCTCTGGTAAGATATCTTTCAAATTCTTGAAAGTGATCCACTTCATCCTCATCGATTGAGCTATAATTGGACTTAGTCATGGATCTTGTCTTAGTCACCACTTCGCTCTTCTCATTTCCTTCCTGTATGTGTATATTGTACATTAGTACCTCTTCTATTTTGACTATTTGAGGTCTTAATGCATACACCCCTAGCTCAATGCCCACGTATAATATCTCATTGGGATGATTATACTCAGTGATCATGTGTTTCATATGTGGTTCAGCCTCAATTCTTAGCTGATTAGGAACACCTTTCTAGGGCAACCACATATGACTAACGTTAGTAGCCATGTATCCATTTAATGTTTTAGACCAATATCTACTGAGAAGCATTTTGTATGTGTCAGGTATGTCTACTACCTGGATGTCTATGTAATATTGCACTGTTGGATTTGATGCAAGTTGCATATGTATGTGAGTTAGTTCTCCTACCACACTTACTTCATATTTGCCCAGCTGGGTTACTTTCTTAAGAGACTTAGCTGGATGTAGACCTAGAACTTGACAAATAGATAAGGGCATCATATTAGTTGATGCACCCAAATCCACAAGACAATTGTGTAAGTTCTTACCAAATATCCTCAATGTTAGTAGAAAAGGAGGTGATTCAAATTTATCCTTGTATAAGGTCATTTGTGATGTATCAGTGGTATGAACAGTGGCTTGCACCTTTGGTTTAGCAGTATTATCCCTAGGTGTAGGATCTCTAGTCAGGATATGACTAGGATTATGACTAGGATTGTCTTCCTTAGGTACAGGTTCATCTAGTGACCTCAAAAAAGCTTTCTTGATGACTGGGATTTTTAGAAGTTCTGATAAAGACAAGTTGATTTTTATCTTCTTCATTTCTTCAGCCAAGTATGTGACAAGTTTGTCTGACTCAGGCAATTAGCTCATAGCTTTTGTTACTATATTTTGAGGTCTAAAGTACTAAGTATTCACTTTGGGAGGTCCATGGTTATTACTAGCGTTGGGATCTAGCAGGGTATTGAAGTTGTTAGGAGGAATGGATGTGGTCAATGGACTAGTAGGACGATTTATATTATTCCTAAGGTTATAGTTATGTCTAACTTGATATTGTTGTTGATAGGCGTGAACCTCTTTAGGTTCTTGTTCAGGTTCATTTTCATCCTCAAAAAGAAAGACATAGTTTGTCTCAAAAGCTAAGACAAATTCCTCACATGCTAGTGTATAATTTTCATGTGTTGCATTCATCTGATGATGCTGATGATTGTTAGAACTCTCAAGTACTAAGGCTAACTCATATCCTAGGGGGACAATTTCATTCCCTTCCAGAAAAGGTGGATCTCCAGCAGTGTTTGACACTTCAGCTTGGAATATGCTAGTTGCTATTTTGAACTATGGACAGTCCAACTCTGCATGTACATTTGTGTTATGCATCCTACACCAATTGGTGAGTGCAACTTCTAGAAAATTTGCTCTAGTTGTCTACTTAGGTTCAGTAGGAGGTTGGTTATCTAATGGTGAGGGTAATGAGCCATTGTTTGGTTGAGTGTTCCAAACTCTAGGTGTCATAGGGGCATTGTTATTATTGTTGTTGAAATTTCTATCATTGTTGTATCCCGTATCAGGATATCTAGACCTATCATTATTGTTCCCATATCCTCTATCAGGATATCCTCTATTTTAGTTCTGATTTGACTGTGAGTAGAAGTTTTGACTCGTCATGTGAGTGACCTCAGTAGTTAATTTTCTTAACTGAGCTGATATTTCTTTAATATCTTCCTTTTCTTCCTACACTTTAGCTACTACATTGTCTTGTTGAGGCTGGAAGAAAGAATTGCCATTATTGTTTTGTGTAACGTCCCGGTATGCCTGTCTAGGATGAGGTATGATTTGTCCATTACCCTGAGGAGGCATAATGCAAAGTGGAGGCACATGCAATGGACTAGGCATTATAGCTGGAGGTATCAGGGCTTCATTAACTTGTGGTTGACTAGGATATGTAGGATATCCTAAGTTAGGGATAAAACCAGGTGTTAACTGTTGGTTAACTTTGATAGCTTCTTCAAAATCAACTACTAGAGTTGTGATGGTCGGATGTGTCCTCCTAATGAAAATGGATGTCAAAGGATCTAAGGCTGAGTAGTAAATTGACCTAGCTGCTTCATCACCTACATTATAAGGAGCAACTTTAGCTTGGAGTACATCTTTTAGAATATAGCATTAAAATTTGAGATTAATTCTCCTTCAGCTCTTTTAATTGTAGTAAATGAGTGATACATCATGGCTGGATCTATAGGTGTCTTGAATCTTCCTTTGAAGGCTTTCTCTAATGCTTCCCAGGTAGGTATGGAAGACCGAGGAAGACTAATGTACCATCTATATGCCTCATCTCCTAGTGAATAGAGGAACAACCTACATACAACATCTTCATATTGTATCCTAGCCCTAAAACTTGATTCTTTATAAGTTCAGATGTGATCATCTGCATCTTGATATGGATGGTATTTTGGACAAATCTTGTCTAGATTTTTTGGAAAAGGATTATATGCTGCAAAAAGTAGGGGTGATTCAACAGTAAAGAATGACATGGTAGGAGGTAGCAAAGGTATTGGAAGTACTACTGGAGATACTGGTGGTGTCACAGAAGGTACCACTTGAGATACTGGTGAATTTGGACCATGACTATGATGGATATTTGTTGTATGAGGTCTAAATCCAAAGATTGGCAATTCTTCTAAAGGTCCAGTGGATCCTGACCTGGTATTAGGTCTGTGAGCAGTGCTTCACAACTCAACTGTGGATATTTTGGCACAATTTTTATAGATATGCAAGTGAATACTCCTCAAGAGTGGATATTTATGAATACTTATCCAAGTCAACAAGGTATTTGTAGGATATTTGTAGGAAATGCAAAAATTGACTTAGATTTGAAATTCCTAACTGTTTGTAAAGATCGGGATAAAAGACCACAAGGATGAGATATTTGTAGTTAGATTCCTCAAATTGCCAAAGATATGGGGAATCTTCATACAAATACTCTGGATTTAAATGTATTGTTAAGAAATTTGAAAATACCTTCTCCTGACCATGGGAAATGATATCTAGGTGACAAATCCTTTCATATTAGTCAAATAGCCCTCCTTCTAGCACCAATTATATTGATGTTGATTGTTAATCAAAATAACATGAAATAAAAGTTATAAAACCAACCTTTATTTATCTTGAAAGATATGATAAATTCAGAATGAATTTATGATCCCAAGTCTCTGTACATTAGTTCATAATGATCTGACATTACTCAAAGGTTGATGTGTGTTGTTGCTTTCCATTTAGGGGCCTTACATTTGATTTTAAAGTATTTGTATCTTGATATCCAGATATTGCTCTATTTCACCTACTCTCTGTAAATTCTCAACAAATATCCTATAATATCTAACTAGACCATGCAGATATTTATGATAAGTTTGATCAATTCTTTTGTCTATCATTCTGGTTAAGATAATTCATGATTATTTTGATTAGTTCTTCTAAAACTATCTTCAACTTACTCATATTGAACTAATCTTTGCTTAATTTTACTTCTGCACTATAAATTTATTCAAATAGTGTGCCTATAAGCATATATTTCCATTATCTTTGCTATTATTTATGATTCTTTGCATGATATTTGTAATTTTACATTCTTTTCGCTTAAATATGCCTATGATGTTCATGTGCCTACGGGCTTTAGCATATTTTATGTTATGCTTATCATTTTCTATATTTTGCAGTTAGATGATGAGTATTCACTAAAATTTAAAGAAATTGAACTAAAGCTTTCTAAATTTAATGAAATGAATGAATCTTCAGTCATTGATCCACATATATCCTTGATACTATCATGAAGAGAAGAAAATCAAACCATATTTTCACCAGGTCATTCCACAGCTACATATGATTGATGTGAATCTTCAATGGAAAGGATAATAACAACATTCACAAGATGAAATGCACTCCAAGGGCTGTAACAAAGAACATGAACATTAAGTTATCATCCACAAATTATGCAAGATTTATGATTGTTTGTAATCACAAGTCTTCATCTTCATTAAGTATGCAAAAGGAGTATATATTTACAATTAACCTTGAGAATTGGTCATGACATTCAACAATCAAATCTCAATTAAGCTTCAAATAATCTACAAATGAGATTCTCCATCCTTTTATAGAGCACGGATGAGAATCAATTACAAAAGATCCTACGATCAGGATTTGTCTATTATGATCAACAGTTTACATTACTTTGACAAGTCAAAATACAAAACACATGGCACAAGTTGCCAGTTGGCAACCCTTTATAAGGCATGAATGAATATCCCCTGACTTTGGATTTGGTCAATCCAACCTCTTTGCTTCTCCTTCTATCAAAATATCTTCAAGTGAGCTTTACTCAGACATATCTGGCTCCTCATGTATGAACACTCTTGTATCTAGCTTCTTATGATAATCATATGACTACACCATTTGATCTATTTGATGCTAACTGATGGCTTGAGCCCTAGCTTTGGCATACTTTAATGCTCCTATTTGATCTTCCAAAACCCTCATCATAGGTGCCCTATTTTCTATCTCCTTGGTATATGCTTTCACTTTGACATTCAATTCTACCATTTCATCCATGACATCCTTTGTGAATGAGTTTATTGCATCCTCTATGGTGCAGAAGCACCCCTTCAAAATAAAACATAAGTCTAATTATAGTATGTTTTGACTTTATGATGTAATAAGGTCCATTGGACCAATTCTTATGTTTTGGATCAATCTAGGATGGTGTGTAGACAGTTATATTTGTTGAGATAGCTATCTTCCCAGCCACTTGGAAGTCTCCCAGCTACTGGGAATCAAGTCTCGTGAAGAGTAGCTATTTATGCCCTAGATCAGTTTGTTTTAGAGATATAGTTCAGCATTGCATATGAAGGACAGAGTCATTTGTGTTTGGAGATCAGACTGAGCATTGTGATACAGTGGGGCTGTAATATTTGTATGCATTTCTGTTATTGAATTAAGGAAGATCCCGTTGTTTCATTTGTCTAATTTTTTATCCATTTGTGTATTGATTCTCTTGTTGTAGGCAAAATGGATTCACCCATCCATTCCACCGATTGATTCTCTGAATTGATGGAATAGACATGTACAATAGATTAGTTTACATTTTCATTTTTCTATTCGTGCATTCCATGTTTGTGGGATCAATTTATAGCATGCTATGATTTATCCTAGCATCCTCATGTGCTAGGGTTTGAAGGTTAAATTCTAAGTTAAAGTTGCCCAGGAAATGGTTCATCCTGATTGCAGTGTTTTCTATGTGAAATTTGTGAATTTTTGAGGGTTTTGTCAAAATGTACATTTGACAGATATACAGGCTGTGTGTATATCGCATTTATATCTGTGCTTATATCACTAACCAGTTTGGGTGTTAGAACTTGTTAAAAATGCATGTTTCGATGATACAAAGATGAAGTAGTTCGGATATACATTTCTTGTGTATATCACTTTTGTATCCGAGGATCATTTTGTGTGTATCTGTCATTTGTATATCGCTGTTGTATGTTGGAACATACAAACGGGTCAACGGCGAGTCAAAGATACATTTGCCAAGGATAGATGGGAGATGTATCTTTTGTTTGCATATCGGGGTTGTACATTCTAAATGTACATTGAAAATATACATTCAAGATATACAAAGTTTGTGTATATCGCTGAGGGGCATTGGGTCATACAAGTTCTGTGTATACATCTTTTGGTATACATTTTATGAGTATACTGCAGTTGCATGTCTCTGCGTATACATCAAATGCACTTTATGGTTTGCATATGGTGAATGTATATTGCAAATATACATTCTGATGGTACAGGAGAAAGTCAAAGGTCAACGGATCGTGGAAGGGATATTCTGAGGAATATTCGTTGAATGCATATTTTGGCATTGTATATTTGGTTGTATGTCTGAATATACATTCGACAGATACAAAGGATTTTATACAAAGGTAGTCAGCGGGTCAAACATACATTGAGGGCATATCCGAAGGAATATTCGGTGAATGTATGTTTAGTTTGTATCTAGCCATTGTATATTGGAAATATACATTGTCGAAAGATACATCGGGCGACTGGTAGCGAAGGTAACAGGAACCGGCGATAAGAGGTTGAGAATTATATGTATGTTCGGTGGAGTAAACAGTGCTCATAGATATATCGTGAATGTATGTTGGAAGATACATTGCGCTAGATGCAAGAAGTGACCAACAGGAATGGTAGTGGAAACCGGTGGTCATAGGTCAGGCGTTGTATGTCTAAGTATTCAGTGCGAAGCAAATGCAAGGGTCGCAGGCTCAATAGGTGAGAGTTTGCATGTATAAGGGAAAATGTACCTTGCGATAGGAAAATCAAGAGAAGGGTTATTGAAATAGAGTTTATATGCATATTTAATAATGCATGGACATACGATTGAGAATGTATGTTAGGGTTTTTGGTGGATGCTCTGCATCATAGTGGTATTAGAGCAAAGGTTGGATCTTCGGGGAAGATAAGAAGACGATAAGATGTCGGATGAAGAAGGAACATTAGAGATTCTGGCAAGGATGGCCAATGCTAAGTTGGCAGTTCTGGTAAAGAAGCAGATTGCAGAGAGCATTGCTATAAAGGCTCAGAATCAGGCATTGAAAAATGAGTTGGAGAAGTTGAGGGACATAGTAGGTTCTGGTAAAGAAGAAGATAGGGAAGAAGAAGAGATCCCTAGGTGGAATGAGGAAGACGTTCCTGCATACCAAAGACCCTTGATTAATGCCCTCAAATCCATGAAGAGGAGAACTACGGATGTGAAACTAGATTTGCCAGTGTTTACAGGAAAGATGGATCCTAATTCAATGATGGAGTGGATAGACTCCTTAAACAATTTCTTTGAGACAGAGGAGATACTAGAACACCAGAGGGTAAAGATAGCCCAATCAAAAATGAAAGAGGTTGCATTAACTTGGTGGAATTTCAGCCAAGATGACAAAGTACAAGAAGGAAAGCGTAGATTTGCTACATGGAAGAAGATGATGGCTTTAGTAAAAGAAGCTTATGTTCCATTGGATTACAGCATCCAATTGCATAAGAGGAAACAAAATTTGAAGCAAAAGGAGCTAGATGTCAACTCATATACAGAAGAATTTATGAAACTTTGTGTCAAGACAAAAGCAAAAGAGAGTGAGGAAGAAAGGGTAGCCAGATACCTTAATGGATTAAGGTTCAACATTCAGGAAGATTTGAATCTGCATAACCCAGATATAGTTCAGAAATGTTTTCAGTTGGCATTGAAAGTGGAAGAGAAGTTAAAGAGAAGACAAGAACAGAACAATAGAGGAAGAGGAAAACAACAAAGAGGTGGACGAGGTCCTTTCAGAGGTAGAGGACACGGATTTGGATATCAGGGAGAATCCAGTCATGACAATAGCAAGGGAGATAACAGTCAAAACCAGAGAGGAAGTTACAATCAGCAAGGAAATTTTAGAGCTAGAAGACCATCATTCAGGGGAAGATCTCAGGGCAGAGGATCTATCAGATGTTATAACTGTAATAAAGAAGGCCATATAGCCAGCAGATATCCAGAAAAGGTAACAAGTTCAACAGGAGAAAGGAAAATGAATTTGATCCAAGAACCTAATAGCCAAAGTGCACAAGCTCAAACGCTTTTCAAAGTGTGAATGCTCCTGACAATTATGGATATCCAGAGAGTGGAGAATCTCTGATGATGAGGAGAACAATGACTACCATGAAGGTACCTGACAAAGAACCCCCACAAAGAAAGTCTCTTTTCAGAACTACATGCAAGGTAGGAGGTAAGGCATGTAGAGTTTTAATTGATTCTGGTTCTACTGAAAATTTTGTATCTGATGAAATAGTAACAAAGCTTAAGCTTAGAAGATTGCCTCACCCATCCCCATATAAGGTCTCATGGCTTACCCAAGGTCAGCAAATAGTTGTAGAAGAGTAAGCTTGGATAGAATTTCAGATTGGAGCATATAAGGACAAGTTGTTGTTTGATATCACCAAGATGGGTGATTGCCATCTTTTATTTGGAAGACCATGGCAGTATGATTTGAAGGCACGCCATGATGGTGTTAGGAACACCTATACAATGACCAAAGATGGTATGGTGACAGATTTGATCCCACAGACAGAGAAGGAGGAGAAATCCAAAGGAAAAGAGGTGAAGGTAATGCTGATGGAAGGAAAACAATTCATGAAAGAAGTGGTAGAAGAAGGTGCAGTTGCATATGCCCTAATTCCATGTCTGATAGTGAATAGAGAACAACAGCAAGGAGTCAAGAAAGAGAAGAAACAGAGGTTCATAGACCCAGCTATCCAAGAGTTATTGGATAAGTATAAAGGCATCATCTCTGATGGAATGCCAAGATCCCTACCACCTGTAAGGGATATCAGCCATTGCATAGATCTAATCCCAGGATCTACACTTCCAAACAAAGCAGCATATAAGCTAACTCCAGAACAGAATGCAGAAGTAGCAAGACAAATTGAGGAATTATTAGACATAGGTCTGATTGGTAAAAGTTTAAGCCCATGTGCAGTACCAGCTGTACTAGCACCAAAGAAAGAAGGCACTTGGAGGCTTTGCACAGATTCCAGGGCTATTAATAAGATCACAATCAGGTATAGGTTTCTAATACCTAGGATAGAGTATTTACTTGACTATTTGGGAGGTGCTAAGTATTTTACAAAAATTAATCTGAAGAGTGGTTATCATCAGATCAGAATTAGGCCAGGAGATGAATGGAAAACAACATTCAAAACAAATGAAGGGTTGTATGAGTGGAAAGTTATGCCTTTTGGTTTGTTTAATGCACCTAGTACTTTTATGAGATTGATGAATGAGGTTTTGAGAGAATTCATGGGAAAGTTTGTCATAGTATATCTAGATGACATTCTAATTTTCAGTAACACAAAGGAAGAACATCTCAAACATATAGATTTGGTTCTCAAGAGGTTACATGAAGAGCAGCTGATGATAAATTTGGACAAGTGCTTGTTCATGCAAGAGGAGATCACATATTTGGGCTTTGTCATTTCACAAGGAAAGCTGCAAATGGATAAGGAGAAGGTAAGTGCTATATTGTCTTGGCCAACTCCAAGGACTATGAATGATGTCAGAAGTTTCCGTGGGTTAGCAACCTTCTACAGAAAGTTTATAAGAGGGTTTAGTCATATTTGTGCGCCCATGCTTGATACTATAAAAGGAGGACAAAAGTGTAGATTTGCTTGGACTAAGGAAGCAGATGATTCCTTTGAAACATTGAAGAAGAAAGTGGCACAGCAGCCAGTCCTTGCACTTCCAGATTTTACCAAAATTTTTCAGGTAGAATGTGATGCAAGTCACATGGCAATTGGAGCAGTACTCAGCCAAGAAGGTAGGCCAATTGCATTTTTCAATGAGAAGATCAATGATGCTAAAAAGAGGTATTCATCATACGATTTGGAAATGTATGCTCTAGTCCAGTCACTCAAGAAATGGAGGTATTGCATATGGTGAATGTATATTGCAAATATACATTCGGATGATATAGGAGAAAGTCAAAGGTCAATGGATCGTGGAAGGGATATTCTGAGGAATATTCGTTGAATGCATATTTTGGCATTGTATATTTGGTTGTATGTCCGAATATACATTCGGCAGATACAAAGGATTTTATACAAAGGTAGTCAGCGGGTCAAACATACATTGAGGCCATATCCGGAGGAATATTCGGTGAATGTATGTTTAGTTTGTATCTAGTGCTTGTATATTGGAAATATACATTGTCGAAAGATGCATCAAGCGACCGGTAGCGAAGGTAACAGGAACCGGCAATAAGAGGTTGAGAATTGTATGTATGTTCGGTGGAGTGAACAGTGCTCATAGATATATCACGAATGTATGTTGGAAGATACATCGCTCTAGATGCAAGAAGTGACCGACAGGAATGGTAGTGGAAACTAGCAGTCATAGGTCAGGCGTTGTATGTCTGAGTATTCAGTGCGAAGCAAATGCAAGGGTCGCAGGCTCAGTAGGTGAGAGTTTGCATGTATAAGGGAAAATGTACCTTCTGATAGGAAAATCAAGAGAAGGGTTATTGAAATAGAGTTTATATGCATATTTAATAATGCATGGACATACAATTGAGAATGTATGTTAGGGTTTTCGGTGGATGCTCTGCATCATAGATTTTCCTATAATGATACTGTCAATAGAAGCATAGGGAAATCACCTTTTCAGATAGTCTATGGTATACATCCACGAGATATTTTGGAGCTGGGAGATCTACCTACAGGAAATTCTATTAGTGCAGATGGAGAAGCTTTTGCAGAAGCCATAAAAGAGGTTCATGATCAAGTAAAGACCCAGCTACAGCACACTACCTTGAAGTATAAAGAATATGCTGATAGAAAGAAGAAAGATGTACAGTTTGATGTTGGAGATTTGGTATGGGTTCATTTGAAAAAGGAAAGACTTCCTAAAGGTAAATATACCAAACTCATGCAGAGGAAGATTGGACCATGTCAGATTTTGAAGAAATGTGGGCCAAATGCTTATGAGATACAACTTCCTTCTGATCTTGGTTTATCACCTATATTCAATGTATGTGATTTAACTCCATACAAGCATAATCTAGATGAAGAACAGGAACTACTACAGGATACAGTAGTTGATGACATTCCAAAACATGATCCACCACAATTGGAGAAGATTTTAGACACTAGAATGCTCAAGAAGACCTGGAACAAACAATATTTGGAATATTTGGTGGCTTGGCAGGGAAAGCCTGATTCAGAAGTAGTATGGATGACTATAGAACAGATCAACAAACATGGTTCATAATTACATACTCTCATCTCAAGTGGACTTGAGATTTCTTCTTCTGGGGAGTATGGTGCAGGAGCACCCCTTCAAAATAAAACATAAGTCTAATTATAGTATGTTTTGACTTTATGATGTAATAAGGTCCATTGGACCAATTCTTATGTTTTGGATCAATCTAGGATAGTGTGTAGATAGTTATAGTTTGTTGAGATAGCTATCTTCCCAGCCGCTTGGAAGTCTCCCAGCCGCTGGGAATCGAGTCTGTACTACTCGTGAAGAGTAGCTATTTATGCCCTAGATTAGTTTGTTTTAGAGATATAGTTCAGCATTGCATATGAAGGACAAAGTCATTTGTGTTTGGAGATCAGACTAAGCATTGTGATATAGTGGGGTTGTGATATTTGTATGCATTTCTGTTATTCAATTAAGGAAGATCCCGTTGTTTCATTTGTCTAATTTTTGATCCATCTGTGTATTGATTCTCTTGTTGCACGCGAAATGGATTCACCCATCCATTCCACCGGTTGATTCTCTAAATCGGTGGAATGGACATGTACAGTAGATTAGTTTACATTTTTGTTTTTCTGTTCGTGCATTCCATGTTTGTGGGATCAATTTATAGCATGCTATGATTTATCCTAGCATCCTCATGTGCTAGGGTTTGAAGGTTAAATTCTAAGTTAAAGTTGCCCAGGAAATGGTTTGGCCCGATTGCAGTGTTTTCTGTGTGAAATTTGTGAAGTTTTGAGGGTTTTGTCAAAATGTACATTTGATGGATATATAGGGTTTGTATGCGACATACAGGCTATGTGTATATCGTATTTGTATCTGTGCATATATCGCTAACCGGTTTGGGTGTTAGAACTTGTTAAAAATGCATGTTTAGATGATACAAAGATGAAGTAGTTCGGATATACATTTCTTGTGTATATCACTTTTGTATCCGAGAATCATTTTGTGTGTATCTGTCATTTGCATATCATTGTTGTATGTTGGAACATACAAGTGAGTCAACGGCGAGTCAAAGATACATTCGCCAAGGATAGATGGGAGATGTATCTTTTGTTTGCATATCGGGGTTATACATTCTAAATGTACATTGAAAATATACATTCAAGATATATAAAGTTTGTGTATATCGCTGAGGGGCATCAGGTCATACAAGTTCTGTGTATACATCTTTTGGTATACATTTTGTCAGTATACTGCAGTTGCATGTCTTTGTGTATACATCAAATGCACTTTATGGTTTGCATATGGTGAATGTATATTGCAAATATACATTTAGATGGTACAAGAGAAAGTCAAAGGTCAACGGATTGTGGAAGGGATATTCTGAGGAATATTCGTTGAATGCATATTTTGGCATTGTATATTTGGTTGTATGTCCAAATATACATTCGGCAGATACAAAGGATTTTATACAAAGGTAGTCAGCAGGTCAAACATACATTGAGGGCATATCCGGAGGAATATTCGGTGAATGTATGTTTTGTTTGTATCTAGCGCTTGTATATTGGAAATATACATTGTCGAAAGATACATCGGGCAACCGGTAGCGAAGGTAACAGGAACCGGCGATAAGAGGTTGAGAATTATATGTATGTTCGGTGGAGTGAACAATGCTCGTGGATATATCGTGAATGTATGTTGGAAGATACATTGCGCTATATGCAAGAAGTGACCGACAGGAATGGTAGTGGAAATCGGCGGTCACAAGTCAGGCATTGTATGTCTAAGTATTCAGTGCGAAGCAAATGCAAGGGTCGCAGGCTCAGTAGGTGAGAGTTTGCATGTATAAGGGAAAATGTACCTTGCGATAGGAAAATCAAGAGAAGGGTTATAGAAATAGAGTTTATATGCATATTTAATAATGCATGGACATATGATTGAGAATGTATGTTAGGGTTTTTGGTGGATGCTTTGCATCACTTTGCCACTTTTTTAAACTTATCTTTGAAGATCTTGGTGGCTTCATCTCCCTCAGGCATAACATCTTCACCTACAACATCATCTAGCAATTCTGACAGTATATTCATCTCCTCAGCTAATAGGTCATGCACCTTAGTTTGAGTGTCTCTTACCCTATTCATGCTTGCCTTCAGTATATCTAACTCAAATTGTAACTATATTATCCAAGTATCCAATAGAGGAAGAGTCATATGGGTGACAATCTTATTAGAGATCAGTTCATCATTGGTCATCCCTTTAGCTTCTCTCATCCTGTTCAATGCATAATTGTATTGTTTTATTCTTAGAGTGAATTCACTCTTCAAAAAATCAATACTCTCCCTGAGAGTGGACAATGTGTCACAATTGGACCTAGAGGTCTTTATTAAGTTCTCTCCAGAGGTCATGAATTTCATGAACCATTTGTTCATGACATGAGCTTGGTGTTTTTGTACATCCAAACCAGCTATTTCATCTTCACTTATTAATGTTAAGGCCATTGGCCTCTTTGTGGTTTGTAAGGTGGAAGATAGACTATCTTGCTTTACTAGTCCTTATATAAATTGCTGCAGTTGAGTATTCTACTCCTTCAACTCCTTCTTCCTAGCTTTGAGTTTCTTTATTTTAGATACCACAGCCTCAGTGCTTTCAATGTACTCTTGTATTTCTTGCTCAGTAGTGACATGACCTAAGTCAATTTGTGTCACCTGGAATTCTTCTAGCCTAATCTCTCCTTTGGCCTTGTCCACCATGGGAACAACAACTTGGGTTGTTCTCTTTCCTGTCTTAGAATCCTTCTTGATAGTGGAGACTACTCTAGATCTCCTCTTAGCTTTAACTGGATCAAGAGTAAATAAAGATTTGAAATCAAATGGTATATGTTGTTCTTGTGCATGGCCCACCTTTGAGGACACCAATGATAATCCAGCAGATTGAGATCATCGTTGATCTGGTTGCTCAATCTGAGCATCTTCCTTCCCTGGTTCCACATCCTTTTATCTCTTCTCTAGAGACGATGGAGGTGAATCTGCATGTTGTTTATCTTTATTATCACCATCTTGAGGTATATCCTCCATTTGTTCTTCATGCATTTGTTCCTCTATTTGAATATTTTTAGGCTTTTGTGCCTGGTCATCTTGATGGGTTTTTTCTTCACCTTCATCCTTATGTATATCCAAATGTTCTTGTTTAATTTTATCCCCCGGGATATCTGGATGAGCTCCTTCTATCTAAGCATCCTTACTCCCATCATCTACTTCCATCTGGATATTTTCTTCTTGAGCTTGGCTATCTATAATAGCCTCTTCTTCATTGCTTCCTTTCTTAGGTAGATAAGTCAAATAGACCACTGTTGGGCTAGTCATATTCTCAATTAAAGTATTGAGAGGTCCCATATGTACCTCTACTTTAGGGGATTCTTCTCTTTTTATCCTTTCATCATGTGACTCCACTACTACATCACCCCTATCTGTAGATTCTATATGTTGTAGCATGGTCTCAATAGGATGGTTGGTGATGTCCATGACCACATCATCCTCTGTGAGATCGATTGTGTCACTCAGTGGGAGGGCCTTTGTAGCTTCTTCTTCTTGAGTTTTGCTCTTGGCCTCTTGTGCCATCTCAGTTTTTACTTTGACTATTGTTTCCACTGGCATGTCATGTTGTAGTTCCTTAACTACATTCAATGATGGATCAACTGATCCCAATGCTACTACTGGTGGTGGTGAAATGACCCCTCTCATACTTGGTCTCTGATATCTTGAATATCTAGGTACTTTGACCCCTTGTAGCACATCACTTCTCTTCCTCTTCAATGTCTCAAGAGGCATCTCATCTCCTTCATCATCACTGTCTCCTTCCCCTATAGTAGTCCTAATTGGACTTTGCTCTATATCCTCTAGCATTTCCTTTTGTGTAGTTGGTACTTGGGGAACAGATATAGGAATGGCTACTAGTGGGGTACCTTTAGGAGGTGGGGGTGGTGCATACACCAATGAAATCCCCTTAGTGATAGGCTATTCTATAGCTCCAAATGAACTAGGCTCTGTTGCCTTTATCCCAAGGACTTGCGTTTTCTTTATCAGAAAGTCATCAAATCCAGGTTCCTCTCTTTCTTTCATCTTCTTCTTTTTGTCAAAGGTGACCAAGATGCCCTTTCCCTTCAACTCATTAACCCTCTTGTCAACCCAATTCTTTGTCCTTGCCATGACTTTGGTAGTGAGACCATCTATTGATGTTTCTTCTCTTTGTTTTAAATCAAGAGTAGAGGTTGTGTCATTGTATATCTTTTCCTCCTCATACTCAGGATCCATGAGGTCATCATCATCCTTCCTGATTTGTGGAGGTACCTCAGGTTGCCCTATGGTCCTCATCTGATCTAGTGTTAATCTCTGATATTCTCTTCTTCTCACCTCATGTTCATCATCACAGTCTGCCCAATAGTCCTTGAGGTGCACACTGTGTTTATACTTATTAAATCTTTGCTCAATCCTATAGTACGGATCATAATCCCTGGCTAGATGAAACAACTTCAAATTTAAGATTTTTTAGGTCTGCCTCTACCTTCTTTGCATTGTCCATGGATCCTACAAGAAACCAATTGATCTCAATGGGGAAATTCATGTATGGCTGCCCTTCTTTAACCTTGGATAACTCAAATGTGGGCAATTGTTGCATCATCATCTCCATCAACACTACCTGATCTGAAGGTTACCTAGGTAGCATATAGGGTTTTCCATTGAAAGCCTCCATCCAAATATAATAATATGTTTTAGCCTAGATGAACTAGGACCCATATGTACTAATTGCTTCTGTAGCTCCCACTGAAAACCTTTTTGTCCGGTCTCCCTCCATAAGTCTGACTATGTGCATTATGAAGCAATCATTGATAAGTTTGTAATGTTGAACAGATAGACTCCTCTCCAGCTGGGGATAATGTTCCTAGGGAGTCTTCTCATGTGTTACATGACCCATCTTTCCCATAGTTTGTAATGCATCAAATTGGTGCAGTCACGGTAGGAGGGTTCACCGAATGAACTGTCTGGATCGTGCAGCAAGAGTAAACACAATAGAAACAACTCAAAGAAAAAAGGAACAAATGTAGATTCAATCATTCAATATATCAAAGAATTCAAATACAATCTGGCCGGCAACATGTGGGCTTACACTATGGGCTCAAAGGCCTCATTACATACATGCGCAAGATAAAGCTTTGAAGTTCTTTGACACAATTCTAAACTATCAGATCTTTCCTATGTGAATAGATGATTTCCTAAGGATCTATTACATTAATATATATCCAATCCAGACCAAAAGATTCCTCCACGTCGGCTAAGGAAGGTCACAAACTCTGATGAAGAGTTGTAACATGTTCACAAATAGGTCAGACCTAAATGCATAGAACACTTCCTTAAATGAATGGAACAACGTGCGGACCCTTGGGGATGGTTGGCCATGAACCATGGGACATTGAATGATGTGTCATTAAGATCCACAAGTCAAGGAATGATCTGCAATCCTTCTCCTTTAGATGATTATCAGGAACTTCTAGAATGCTCTGCTCTGAGAAAATAGTGAATCTTCTAATAGCGATATCTTTCTGGTAACTGATCCAAATGCTCTGAATTCTTGACATGATGTAGATGCTAAGTCTAGATCTGCAAGGTGTGAAATGCCAAAACTAGACCACAAGCTGAAACTATTTTTGACTGAACTGCCTGAACTAAATTAGAAAATGAAAGAACTAAAATGCAAACAAACTAAAATGCAAATGTTTTTGGTTGATGCAAGATTACTCTTGAACCAGGGATGCTCATGCATTAGACATCTGAGGTTATTGAAAAAGTGAGTCCCTCACTTTGCTGGGGCTAGGGGAGAACCAAGACAATCCATCTCAGCCTAAGAAATCCATGATGAATCTTCTTTTGGTCTGCCTTTCCATTTCACAAGATATTCTTTGTATTGTTTTCCTCTAGTGTTGCGTCCAACTCTGCTGTCCAAAATGTCTTCTATCTGCTTCGGTGCTTGTTGTGGTAACTACTTCTTTAAGTCTTCTTCCATGCTGTCACTAAACTTTGCTTCATGATACTGATAAAGATCTGCAATGTTGAAAATAGGTGAAATACCCAATGTCTCTGGTAGCTCTACTTCATATGCATTTCCTGAATCAAATTTCCTAAGTATCCTACAAGGTCCAAACTTCTTCATCTTCAACTTGTTATATGTCCCAACTGGAAATCTTTCTTTTCTCAAGTACACCATCACTTCATCTCCAACTTCAAATTCCTTATGTCTTATCTTCTCATCAGCCTTCTCTTTGTACTTACTATTCATATCCACTAAATGTTTCTTCACTTGATTATGCACTGTCTTCATGTGGTCTGCAAATTCTTCTGCTTTTGCACTCCTCCTTTCTTCCATACTGATATCTCTTAATTCTGCTACTCCTCTAGGATTCACTCTGGTAACAATCTCAAAATGTGTTCTTCTGATACTCCTATTAACTAAATTATTGTATGCAAACTTTGCTTGTGAAAGAATGAAATCCCAACTTCCGGCTTTGTCTCCAACCAAACATCTCAACAAGTTTTCCAAACTCCTATTCACTACCTCTGTCTATCCATCTGTCTATGGATGAAAAGTAGAACTAAACTTCAATCTGTCTTCATCTTCTTCTAAAGTGTCCTCCAAAAGTATCCAACAAACTTTGTATCTCTGTCTGAAACTATACTCTTAGGTAATCCATGCAATCTCACAATCTCCGTGAAAATAGGTCAGCTACATGCACTGCATCAGTTGTCTTCTTACAAGGTATGAAATGAGCCATCTTTGAAAATCTGTCAACCACTACAAATATTGAATCATGTCCTCTCTGTGTCTTAGGTAATCCCATTACAAAATCTATGCTTGTCTTTCCAAGGTCTCTCTGAAACTATCAAAGGTTTATACAATCCAATGTTCTGACTACTCCCTTTTGCAACTTGACAAACTCTACAACTCTGCACAAATCTCCAAACATCCTTATGTATCTAAGGCCAAAAGTATTTCTCACTTGCCAAAGCCACTATCTTGTCAATGCCAAAATGTCCTTCCAATCCACCACTATGCTTCTCCTTGATCAAATTATCTCTCATTGAACTTCTAGGTATGCACAACTGACTTTCTTTGAACAACATATCTTCTTGAATGAAATAGTCCAACCACTTACTCCTATCTATCACAACAGGTTCCTTACAGGCTTCCCAAGGTTCTGCAAAATTAGTGTCTTCCTCATACATATTCTTCAAATCATCAAAACCCAACACTTCAATTCTCATCTCTGTCAACAAGTTTCTTCTTCTACTCAAGGCATCAACAACTTTGCTTGATTTTCCACTCCTATGCTTCAACACAAAAGTATAACTCTGCATAAACTCTACCCACCTCATATGTCTCTGATTCAACTTACCATGACTGTTCAAATATTGCAAAGCTTGATGGTCTATATATAACACAAACTCCTTAGGCAACAAGTAATGTCTCCACTTCTTCAAGGCTTGAATTATGGCATAGAACTCTTGTTCATAAACTGAATATCTTTTCCTTGCATCATTCAACTTCTCACTAAAATATGCTACAGGTCTACCTTCTTGACTTAACACTGCTCTAATTGCATTTCCACTAGCATCACAATCAACTTGAAATATCTTATTGAAATCCAGTAATGCCAAAACAAGTTGCTCTGTCACTTTCTGCTTCAGCAACTCAACTTTTATCTGCTCCAGATGTCCACTTAAAATCTTTTCTATCACCTCTCATTGTCTCTATCATAGGGTTACAAACTAAACTAAAATTTCTAATGAACTTCTGGTAGAAACAAACCAATCCATTAAATGATCTAACCTCTCCAATGCTCTCCGGTGTACGCCATTCAATAATTACTTTCACTTTCTCAGGGTCCATCTTCAATCCTTCCGCAGAAATCACAAATCCCAAATATACAAACTCTTCCTTCAAGAAAATACGCTTCTTGATGTTTATCATCAATTTCTCCTCTCTCAGTCTCTGCAAAACTTGTCTAATATGCCACAAATGTTCTTCTTTTGTTTTACTGAAAATTAGAATGTCATCCAAGTATACAATCACAAACTTACCCAAGAATTTCTTCAGAACTTGATTCATCAATCTCATGAAAGTACTCGGTGCATTTGTCAATCCAAAAGGCATCACTAACCACTCATACAATCCTTCATTTGTCTTAAAAGCAGTCTTCCATTCATCACCTTCTCTGATTCTGATCTGATGGTATCAACTCTTCAAATCTATCTTTGTGAAATATCTTGATCCACTCAAACAATCCATGATATCATCCATCCTAGGTAAAGGAAATCTATACTTAACTGTGATCTTGTTTATTTCTTTGGAATTATCACACATTCTCCATTCTCCATCCTTCTTCGGTGCAAGCACTACAAGTACTGCACAAGGACTCAAACTTTCTATGATCAAACCTTTCCTTAACAACTCTTGTATTTGTCTTTTTAGTTCTTCATTCTCTACCGGTGTCATCCGGTGTGCTGCTTTGTTAGGCAAACTTGCTCTCAGTATAAGATCCATGTCATGACTGATACTCCTTATAGGTGGTAATCCATCAGGCACATTATCTGATATGATGTCTTCATACTCTGTCAGCAACTCTCTTATCTCATTCGGTTTAGTTTCTTTCTTCACTACTTCAGGCTTTTTAGGAATCAAGGCATAACACATACTTTTCTGTTTCAAACCATCCAAAAATTTCCTTCCATCTACTAAACAGATTCTAGCATTTCCACATACTTCACTCTTAGGGTCATCCTCCAAAGGAATCAAAGTAATTATTTTCCCATTTGCTGATATAGTATATGTATTCTTTCTCCCATCATGTATAGTTTTTCTATCATACTACCAAGGTCTACCCAACAAGATATGACAAACATCCATAGGCATAATATCACACAAGACTTCATCATGATAAGATCCAATATTAAATTTCACCAAACATTATTCACTCACCAGTATCTTATAATCATCCTGAATCCATGCTATCTGATAGGGTTTAGGGTGTTTCAATCTTTCCAACTTCAGCTTAGTCACCATCTCATCTGAAACTAGGTTATTTGAACTACCACTATCAATTACAACTTTACAACATTACCTCTAGTTTTGCATCCAGTTCTGAACAAGCTTTTCCTCTGTGATGGTTCCTCATTTGTTTCTATTTGAAATAGTGCTCTCCTCATCAACAATGATTCTCCTTTCTCAGGTTTACCAATAGAACTAGGTGATTCAATAGGTTCTTCTTCAACATAGGCTGCTCTTTCACTGTTCTCTGTCTTCTTGCTTGTACTACCCTGATTACACTCAAATGCTCTATATCCTTCACCTCCACAATTGAAACAAGTACCTTTGAATGTCCTCTTATCAAATCCTCTTCCTTCTCTTATGTATCCTTCATTCCGGTATGCACTAGGGTTTCTTCTCCAGTAAAAATTTATGTTATCTCTTTGATAAGCATTGTTATCTCTATCATCCTTCCTAATTGGGCTGTCAAACTTGTTCTACTCCACAAATGATCTATCACATCTAGAAAATGCTCTACCTCTCTAAAATTTACCTCCTCTGCCTCTCTATCTCTGATCATGCTTCTTATTTAGCTTCTCTTCAACTTTTAGGGCAAACTGATATGCTTCCTCCAAAGATGTCATTCTTACCAAACTTAGTTCTTGAATGTTCAATCTTAGTCCATTGATGTATCTAGCCACTTTCTCTTTGCTTGCTTCACTATGTCATATTCTTATGATCATCTTATGAAATTCTTCAGTGTACTCCTTCACAGATTTCTTCTTTTGTCTCAGGTTTTGCAATCTTTTCAACAGCTCCAACTCATAGTCAACAGGTATAAACTGATTCTTCAACTTTGTCACCATCCAGTCCCACTTTCTAATCTTTTCTTTTCCTCTTCTGTTTCTTTCCAACTAAACTTCTTTCCACCATATAGCAGCATGTCCCTTCAACTTTGTCTTCGCAAATTTTACCTTCTCCAGATCTTCAATTTCTTCATATTCAAAGTATTCTTCCATGTCATTTACCCAGTCAATCAATTCTTTAGGATTCAGATTACCAGTATAGTTCGGTACATCAACTCTAAGTCTTTTTCCAATCTTTGAAATAGATCACAACATCTTTACCTGATTTGATTCTTCTTCTTCTTCACCTTCTAGTGTTTCACCAGTTTGTTCAACAAATTAAAATTCCTCTTCATCATCACTTTCAACATTAGGTCTCGGTATCAATCCTCTTCGCCTATCTTCTTCAACAGCACCCAAACAAATTCACATTGTTCTCATCAATTCCATCATCTCATCCATTCTATTAGCCATTGTACCAATAGGAGGAACTCTCCGCGGTAACATCTTCCTAGGATCAAGTGCAGACTGCCTCAAGTTCGGCGATCGGGCTACAAGCGACAACTGCCTCTCAATCGGCGATCAGTTGCGCACAAGTAACCTACCTTGGATCAGAGATCTACTTACAACAAGATCTTACAGAATCCCCTTCACCAATTCACTCCAGAGAATCAAACTTTTGCTCTGATACCACTTGGTGTAGTCACGATAGGAGGGTTCACTGAATGAACTGTCGGGACCGTACAAAAAGAGTAAACACAACAGAAACAACTCAAATAAAAAGGAACAAATGTAGATTTAGTCATTAAATATATCAAAGAATTCAAATACAATCTGGCTGGCAACATGTGGGCTTACACTATGGGCTCAAAGGCCTAATTACATACATCCGCAAGATAAAGCTTTGAAGCTCCTTCGCACAAATCTAAACTATTAGATCTTTCCTATGTGAATAGTTGATTTCCTAAGGATCTATTACATTAATATATATCTAATCCAGACCAAAAGATTCCTCCGCATTGGCTAAGGAAGGTCACAAACTCTGATGAAGAGTTGTAACATGTTCATAGATAGGTTGGACCTAAATGCATAGAACACTTCCTCAAATAAATGGAACAACATGTAGACCCTTGGGAAAGGTCAGCCATTAACCACAGGACATTGAATGATGTGTCATTGAGATCCGTAAGTCAAGGAATGATCTGCAAGCCTTCTCCTTTAGCTGATTATCAGGAACTGCTAGAATGCTCTGCTCTAAGAAAACAGTCAATCTTCTGATAGCGATATCTTTCCAGTAACTGATCCAAATGCTCTAAATTCTTGACATGATGTAGATGAATGAATGTAGATGATAAGTCCAAATCTGCAAGGTGTGAAATACTAAAACCAAACCACAAGTTGAAACTGCTTCTGACTGAACTGCCTGAACTGAACTGGAAAATGAAAGAACTGAAATGCAAATATTTTTTGTTGATGCAAAATTACTCTTGAACTAGGGATGCTCCTGGATCACAAATGTGCCTTTTGCTGCACAAGCATATACCAAATAGGAGGTCATCCTAAAGACCGAGCCCTTACATTCCTTCCATTTGACCATTTGGTCATGTATTGTATCAATGATTATTTTGGCCCATTGGACCTTTGCATTCTCTTTCTTATATTCAATGATCATTCTCATTAACCCAAACATCCATGGCTCGAAGGTTCCACAATTTACCAGGCCCTTCATCCTATTGAGCATGAACATTATGTACTGCACCTCTTCATTGAAGTCAAACTTATACAAGTGTTCTACCATTTTAGCTACAGCCTTGGCTATGTTATCTGGACTTCTCCATCCCTGCTATATTACTTTTCTATAGACCTTATTGTTGTCATCAAATTCCTTGGCTAATACATCTAAGTCTAGCACATAGATAGGTTGGGATACTAGCAACTTAAACACCTCAGTGATGCCATCCACAGATAGATCGACATATAGCCTTTCCTATTTCTCCACCTTCCTTGTGGTGATGTCATAATTTTGTGCACATTCAACCATGAGCTTAAATGCCTCATGGCATAGGGAAATCTAGCTGCCTGATATATCCCAGATGCTACAATGTTATTTAGGATGGGATCATCCTCCCAGACACTAATCTGAGCTCTGAATGCCTCAATATCAGTGTTACTGCAATGTGTATCCTTCTGATTACCCAGTTTGTTGTACACACTGCGTGCTCTAGGGAACATGACAGGTTTGAATTCCACATCTCACTTATCCATGTGTGGTTGAGACATTTTGTCTTCCTGCAGATTAAACATACAGGTCTCAACAACAACATATACTCTATCTAGGGTTAGCATAATGTTAATTTCTAATGTTCTTGAAAAATGCTTAAGCCCTACAAATTGAATTTAAACAATGCCTAATTGCTATTAGAGACCATCATTTACCCCTTTTCAACATGATTATGGCACAATTTATGAAATAACCAGAGAGATAGGGACTTATACATACCTGTGTGCGCTTCCTTAACCTGTAATTGATGTGGTAGGGGTTGTCTTGGCGTGTTGGATATGAAATTCCCTACAACTTCGCTCTCTGGTTCGGCTCCGGTTCGCAATTAGTTTTTATGCAATGAAATTTCAAGCTCCTGAATGTAATTGTGTTTGATTATGATGATTAAATCCCTTTTACCTTAAGCAATTCGTGATTTTAGGGCTTATTAATGGCATTAGGGTGATTTGACAGCCTTCTTAGACTAGATTGCACATGATCTTTACAGGTGTCCATTGACATGCTTTTGAATTTAAATACCAACGGCCTTTTACCAGCATTAAATGTAAAAAGCATGGGTATATGGGGAGTAGATATCCTGCTAAGTAATATCCATGTGGATATCTAGATATGAATATCTAGATGATGTCATCATAGGCCAATCAACCCTGGTTTGACCAAAGATTTATCATCAGGTTCCAAATGTGTTCATAGTGGGTTGGGATATACATATGGACACGTGTCATCATGTTATTGGTTTAATTCAAGGTCAGGATATCATGTTTGTGAAGTATCCATCAAGTCTAAATATCCAAATGACGTCATCAAGAAGAAAGTCCTTCATCTCAGCATAATAAGGTGACGTCATTGGGATGAAGATATTAGAATTGTTGGGATAAGGTGCCATTAACCTTGTAAATCCCAATATTGCATTTATTCCATTTATTATATGTAATTTGTAATTATCCATGAGGAGATGTACAAGTTTCACCAGTAGTGGTAAAAATTATTTGCTGTCCATAGTAATTACAGAGTTACTGCATCGTAAGTCCCAGAGTTACTGGTAGTAGTTACGGGATGTCATTTACTATCATAAATGGTAATTGGTCAAAGTGGGGTGCACATGTGGAGGAATAATCTATTTTTAGTGTTATGACACATGTCATAGATGTTGTAAGAAGGTGTAAGAGATTCTATGACAACTGTAAGTTGTCATAAGAATCTATGACACTTATAATAGCATATGACGCGTCATAAGATGTTGTAAGTGGCTATTTTTGGCCCCAAGGCATTCAAGCTTGCATGGGCACATTTTTTCAAGTGTAGGATGCATGCATGACATCATTTATGACCCTGTAAGAGCCTATTCTTGGCCATGGACGCCCAAGGTTGTATGGTTGACTCTTCACAAGTGTTATGAGCTTGTAAGAAGTCATTTAATGTCTTGAGGTTGTGTAAATTCTATATAAACCATAGCATAGTAGATGAGAGGCATATAAAAGTTTACAGGTACCCAGGTTCTGCTGGAGTGAAGGTTGAAGGACAGAGGAAGTGAATGTATTTGTAATCTCCTTTTGTGAAGATAATACAACTTGGCCTCTTTTCTTGGTGGAGTTTTTTACCTGCAAGGGTTTTCTCCATGTTAAACACTTGTGTTATGTGCTTCATTTTGCTTCTGGTATATTTATGTATTGTGGGTTTATGTTTTGTTATAATCTCCATTATTAATGCACAATTAAAAGATTGCTAAAATTTATTCGAATCAAATTTTGATTGAAGTAGTGTTGCTTTCATTTCTAACAAGAATAAGATCTGGATAATAGGAATGTGAAATATCCCTGTGGCTTAATGTCCTCATGACGTTAGCATAGGTCTATCCTTTATATTGCGTTGGGGTAGGATGATGTCATCAGGATATAGATGTTAAAAAAATAATGTCCGGATACTAAGTTAAGATCTAGATGTTATGTGATATCCAAATGATGACAAAAAATTTAGTGTTCTTCATAAGTCTGAGATGACGTGACGTCATCTAGATCAAGATGTTAAAGTAAGTTTCAAATATTAACCAAGTTAATATTCATATGCTCTAATGTCTAGGTGACGTCAGCATATCATATCCTAGTGCTCAGGCGGGGTGATCGTGATGTCATTAGGATAAAGATATTAAAATAAGATCTGGATAATAGGAATGCAAAAAGTAACATCCCTCCATGAGTTAATATCCCTATGACATACGCATATGTGGGGCTCTTTGTGAGATTGGGATGATGTGACGTCATCGAGGCATGGACATTTTCAGTTAGGACATTAAGTTAAGATCTAGACATAGATTAATATCCATGCACATGACATTTAACCTGCTAAGTCTTTTAAATTTGACGTCTAGATTTTTGTGGATATTAAGCTAATATCTAGATGACATGCAATGTGAATATCTGAGTGACCTGTTGACCAAACTTTGACTGACTATAACTTCCTCATTTTAAGGAATTTCAAGGTGCTTCAAAAGGCAAACCATCTTAAATTTTCATGTTATTTCACTTGGTAGGATCTATAATATGGAATTCAAAATTTGAAAGTCTAACCTATAACCCAAGATTTGGACATGCACGGGATGACATCCTGTCATGCATTTGATATTGATTATTTTTACCATACCGCCCGAAAGCAAGGGAAACCAAACAAGCCAAGAAAAAAGTTGGGTCCCTATTTTGCTAGGGCAAAATGGGGTGTGTTGTGTAACCACACAACAATACTAAATAAATAGAAACTATTGGTCCTACTCTATCCTATACATAACAACATCTTTATTTCACTTTTAACATTTTATCTATCAATAAAATCTAAGTATATAATCAATCAATTAATTCACATGGCACAACTACCAATTCAATGTATATAATCCAACACATGGCACAACTACCACTCAATTACATTCATTCTAGCATAAGAATAACAATCACGTCTTTAATGCACACCAAGGAGGCATAAATCAATTCATCATACATACAAACATGAATCAATCATCACAATGCACATGAAATCTCATGGTAACACAATATAATATCAAAATATCATCCCTCCAAACCAACTATAGGTTGAGGTCTCAAAACAATAAAACAATCTCCAAAGGTGCACCAACTAGGTCATAACCGACCATTGTGTAAACAACTCCTCTGAGACTATACCACTCCATCCTCCAACTACTATTGTAATGAAAAGAGGCTCTAGCCAAAGGCGTAACAAACTATAAGCAAGTCAAGTCCACAAAACTCAGGACCACAACTATGCTACCTGATAACACCCCAAGCTATCTACTAAGTCTAAGGAAACTCACAAGGTTATCATACCCATTCTCAAACAAAAGATTACTCTCTCAACATTTCTTCCTCAAGCACTACCCGCAACAAAAGGACTCAAGGATCAAGGAAAGCTAACTCAAAAAGGTTATAGGCATCACTACCACACCTTTATCTTGTTTAAAAGCATGCCTCAACTTTAGACATGGTTTCCCCACATGAGGTACTTCCTCACGTTTCACTCCTAAAGAGAGGGTTTCTCTACCTCTCAAAGCTCTATACTACCAAAACTAGGATCATCCAACAGGTTTTTAGAGGGAAGAATCTAACCACTTGTTTAATAATATAAGCCTTTCCAATAGGTAAGGCTCAGTAATCTATTACTACTAGGAGCACATCTACAACTACTACAACTTGCCAAACAAGGTGTAAAACTACTCACAATGCCACTTTAATTCTTAATCCGGTTAGACCTAAAAGGTCAACAAAAGTAAGAAGACAACTATAATGCCATAAATATATACATTACGTGCTTATACACTAACTAAGGTCCTATCTCACCCTACTCTATGTCAAAACATAAGCCGAGATATGAAACTCTCAAACAAGGAACACACCAACACAACACTCTCCAAAATCAAGGTTCAATCCAATAAGCTCTCTACATATCTTGTACACATAAACAACATTTAACTTCACACAAAAATTCAACTCACATCAAGTGATCCATAGAGACACAAAAATCCATTTCATAACTTCCTGAATACTTCAAACAATGTTTAAAGCATCTAACAACAATTAATGAATTCAATCTACCAAAGCTCTTAGTAACACACACTACAAAACAACATATTCTCCACATCTTACTCCCTTATACAACCCATCAAAGGCTCATCATGGACATGATAGAAAACATAACATGTTACATGACCAACAGTTTAAAAACATTCAAACATAGCCACCAATAATAAATAAATAAATAAATTCTGAAGAATAGAAAAATTCAATTCCAACAATAAGGCATAAAATGTGCACAATTTCAATAGTAAATCCAACATGACCATCAAGGTCACAAGATAAGTAAATATCAAATTTTGATGGCTATTCGTTTTCATAAATAAGAACAAAATTTCAATGTTGGTCCTTACTATGTTTAGAGAAATTACCAAAATCAAATGTATAAAATATAAAAATTCAAAAGTTCCACATTACATGAACTATGTGACTAATTCTAGCCACTAGAGAGGGAGTACGATGCTACACTACGTCTGGTACCAAAATTGGGGTGAGTTAAGAGAACACACTCAATCACACAAACAAACAAGTTCTCTAAGACTCCAAACACATCTATATCATAAGATCATTTCTACAAACATCATTCAATGATGACAGCAGCAAAGGTTTCTTCCCATTCAAGGGAATCACAATCATCATGCAAGAACATACAGTGATACACTAGGAAACATTCAACAACCAAGATTAAGCTAGGACAAAATCAGGTTCACAAACTAAGATATCTCAACACATCCATCTTTCCAACAAGCAGCGGTTGACACTTCTCACCAATCAAGGATTCACTAAGCATATGGATACATTAATGTAACATTCTCATGAGACAACATGATGACAAGCATATGATCAAACATCCTTATTTACATACTAATACATAACTCTTAAAAGAGTGAACCAAGTTCAATCACACTCAAGAACATAGTATTTTATTTCACACAAGGTTCTCATAACTCCACTACCAAAAGTGGTCACACAAGCGCGAACATGACCCTACAAAGGTCATTCAAGTACACTCATACACACTGCAAAGGCTCATGACAAGACTTCAGAACATCAAGAAGGTAACACACATAAGCAACTTCTAAGCAACCACCTGGGTCTATCTAACCCTGAAATCAATGTATCCCTCACCACACACATGCAAGAAAGACACAACAAAGAAGGCACATGCTACTCACATCATGCCATCACACAAGGACCCACACATGCTTGAACAAACCAAGCAACACACACCCCAGAGCTCCCAATGTTGGAACCGTGCTTTGATACCAAATGTAAAGTACTCATTCCATCACAAAAGTTACATGAAGTAAATAATCCACTTAATTACAACATCTCAAGTAAAAGATAAATCTCATAAATATGAATCAATAAAAGTTATTAAATCTTACAAAATCACATGCTCAATCCAGGTGATAGCACTATAAAATAATATACAATATCTGCTAGCTTTCATGCCATAATTCATCCAATCACAAGTTACAATAAATATGTACAAGTATAATAAATCAAACAAACTCTCCAGTCACCATGAACCCACATGGTCCTCCTAGGATCCGAGAGATGGGAACATGGCTCAAGCACTTTTTTGCCCAACCATGATACAATTATGCTTCCCCAGATCCCTTCATGACACGAAGGAAACCCAGACCTACACGAAATGTCTAGCTACCTAGAAACAACTAGCAAGAGGGAACACCCGATGCAACCTAATGTCTAATGTGCAATTCTATATAATGAAATGCATATTGTCTCACAACAGGATGTGGCAGAGATATATATAAATAAAGTTTGCTAGACAAATATTCTTCTTTTCAATAACTACTCATTTAAGCCTAAACATTTAAAAATAGTTACAGGTTCAATTCCCAAAAATAGGAAAAGCCATCTCTGATAATCCACATTCAGCATCCTAGCCCAAAATCCACCCCAAACACATAAGAGATAAACATCCCATATTCGCCTAAACCATTCTAATCCCTTTCCCTTGCACAATCAACATAAATACAATTCAAGCAATAAAATCAATAAGTATGTATGCCTAGTCCACTTTTAACGTGTTCTCATGCATGATTATTTCAAATATCATCTATCTTTCCTCAGTTTTTCTATCTATATCATGATTCATGCAACAAAGATAAGAGAAAATTTCAATTTAAATAGAATAGATGCCAGTAATATTTAAGATGGCATTTACATAGATATCCAAATGGTAAATATACTCAATGATTTCAATGTGTAATCTATGATTTCATATCCAAGTCAATAACACATAGTTTTGCCAAAAAATAGTTTATTCATTCCTTTCTTTGCTCAAACAACAAGAGTGCACTTTCAAGCAAGTAATCCATCAAAGAGATATCATTTAATCATGCAAATTGCATCTATAGGACTATTAATTGATTTTATTTTCCTAGTCCATAATTCATTCAAGTATTCATAATGTAATAAGTTTTCTATTCCCAATCAAGCATATAGTTCACTTCAAGAAAGTTTGTAAATAAGACAATGGTATATCCGCATCAGAATTTTACTCCATTTGCAGCAATCATAAGAGAAAAAGATAATTTAATCTATAATATAACTCATTCAACAACCTTACTATCTACTACAAGAAGAAATCACTTGTTGTGACAAGAAGGTTGACAGTAACAACTGTGACAGTAATTATGATAGTAAATCAAAATAATGAATAGCTTGTGATAGGAAGTTATGATAGGAAGCAATATAAAAGCACAGAACTCACAAATAGGTTACTATCAAATTGGTGACAATAATTAAGCTATGGACACTCACAACCAGGTTACTATCGAACTAGCGGTAGTAACTATATCGGTCTAAAATAACATTAAAATAGATAAAAGATAGCTACAACAAGAATTTTAATCTGATATAGGAAAATTTAAGCTTGCTAAGATAGGAATCTTAACTGCATAAAGTAAAATAAGAAACTGTGATAGTAACAACAACTACAAGGAAAATAAAACAAGTCTGCAAGGCCAATACCATCATATTACAGAGAAAGAAAACAACTTTATGAATTTAAGACTGCCAAAGATTAGATTACAGTATTCCAGATAGCTTGTTATCTATGGATTCAACGGTTACATCAAGGCCAAGAAAAGACTGATCCATTTTGCATAAAATCAAGAAGACAATGAATAGTAGAGACAAGAGCTTAATAGTTCTGATTACAAGAATCCTTACAAGTAGTTTTAACAGCATTAAAAGAAACTGTAACTGGGTATTCAATTCACAGCTACTGGAAATAATAAAAGTAGTTTTAGGAACTATTATAGTGACATGAAAGATTATGAAAAGGTGACAGGAATTAAAATAGAATTAGAACTGGTGGTTAGGCTAATATGCACAGGTTGATTCACTAATCAAAGAGATCATAAACGGCTACCTAGTTAACCAAGGTTTGACAAACTGAACCAAAACTGATCTAGGTGGCCAAGGAAAAGGGCAACTCTATCTAAAGTCAAACTAAAAAGAGTGCTTACCATGTTAAAACAAAAAGGAAACACCAGTATACAGCAAATGATTCAAAACAAGTCGATTTACAAAAGGATCAGAGATGAACAATACAACAGTTTATGTAAATGGAATGGTGAAATCAAGAAAACACCAAATTGATATATGCTATCTTTAGAGCCACAATAGGATGATAACTTACAAGTTGAACATTAAACAGGGAGCATAACAACTAGGTGACAGGAAAACACACTAAGGCGTCTAGGTATAGACATGGCGTAGAGGATTTAAACATGGTCGATTCAAGGTGATATGTAGACCAGAAAGAAGTAATTACAGCCTACGTTTTAATAGTATAACATACAGAACTTTGCAAAAACAAATGAAAAATACCCTGTTCTTTCAAGTCATCGATGGAAAAAAGATAATTGCCTACCCTTCAATTGTTGCCCTGTGTTTCTCCTGTCCTGGCAAGGAAATTGCCCTTATTCTATTGCCAAATGGAGCCTCTCTCTGTTGATGCTGAAGAAGAGATTAAGGTTGCTCCCTAGATAATGATCTCCTTTCTGCTATTCCTTCTTTTATTAAAATTCCCCTCTACTAAACTTGGCATCCAAATTTTTTTAGGTTTTTGGCTTCTTTTTTATTAATTGTTGTCTTCTTTTGTTTTGCATGAGATTTTCTTCTCAAAGCTCTCATTTCTTTTTGAAAAATAGAATAAAATAATCTTCTTTATTTCTGTCGCTTGCATGACATAAGCTTCTTTATTTTCTCTTTATTTAAATTTCTAAATATAATAATAATATTATTAATATAATTTATCTATTTTTAATAAAACACAATCACTTAAATCAGCTCAAGAAGTATTTGCAATATTAATAATGTATATATGTATTGTAAAATAAACACAATTGTTTTAAGTCTAAATTAGATATTGTTTTTCAAACAATAATATTTATATAAATAGGAAAACACTTATTATTATTTATCATTAAATAATATAAAATACACCATTTTAAATATATCAAAAGAACATTAGTATTTATGACTAAATCATGCATTCAAAAATAGACTTATTGTAGCAATCAAAGCACATATTTATCTACTCCCAAATCATTAATCACATTTATCAACTAATTAATAATGCATAAAAAGATCATTCAGAAAATGCAATATGTCATGCGACTATGTGAGTGTGTGAGTGCATCAGGGTTATCCATCCCAAACAGTTCTTGCCAAGTGACTAGAACATCTCTACCTCGTCCATGTTCTCATCTTCGACATTTTTCCTGCACTAAGTCGCACTTAGATTTTCATTAATAGGTTAGTTCCCCAAAATCATAGCTGAAACAAAACAAAATGTATATCCATAATTGTACCAATAATATTCAATTATTAAATCAACTTTCTAAATTATGCATTTATAACTTTCACGATAGTTACTTTCGCACATGTGGAATCACTCGTAGTAAATTAATCATAGTAAAATTTTCAATGATCTAAATTATAATAAAGTCCAAATATGAGATGTGACAAACTCTTAAAACAAAATCTTTGATACCATGTTAGAAATTTGAAACAAATGAATAACCCAAGACCTTTTTAAGAGAGATTCTAAGCTACAAAATCTATAAATACATAAACAAAAGCAAACCAACGATTCTGAGAGATATGCAAATGTTGTTGGAAACAAGGCAGATAACTGAGAGGGGGAGTGAATGAGTTATCTTAAATAATTTAACTTTCTTTTCTTCTTTAACAATAGTGTAGTATCAAAACATATAAGCATAAATGAACATGAGAGCAGAAATGAAATCAACACACATAACACAACGATTTTTACGTGTAAAACCCTGTTAAGGGAAAAACTACAGGGTGACTAACCCAAGATTGTATTCTTTGTTAAAAGAATAGAAGTACAAAATGGCACTTGCCAATTAGGGCTCACTGTCCGAGCACACTGCTCACAAGAGGCTCATTGCCTACAAGAGACTCACTGTCTACAAAGTTAAGGATAGTAACCAAGTGTTTGAACTGATCAGAGGCATCCACATATGCTGAGGTTTAGTTCTGGTTAGGCTCAATATACTGATCTATTGCACTTCATTCTTCCTCTATTTTAGTGATGTTGTTCTGTCACATACCAGACTTGTATTCTTGTTTCCACACTTATCTCTACCTTTCCTCGCACACTATATCACATAACATACTCCTTCACATCGAAATCCATTTGGTATATATATCCGTACCAAGGATTTCAACATCTTTCTAGTCAGCATCTGGAATACTCAAGATTTTTCCAAACTCTGGTCTATCGGCTGAATCCATGCTTACTAAGTGATGCGTATCAAAAAAATAGTTATAGAAGTCATCAATCATGTTGGCCAACCATGAATGATCCCTCAAGAAGCTTGATCACCATCAATTTGTCATCCGGATTAAGGTCTGATGCTCTGTCGGTTAGTTCTTGCTCAGTCTGCTCTGCCTGTCAGGAACCCAACACTTAGGTGCTCATATCTTTTCACTCTTTCATCACTAGAGGCTCAATCTCTAGAATGTGGTAGTCATGGTACTCCTCTTGACTTCCCCAAGTCCGTACTTTGTTGAGATACATCCTCTGAGAGATCTGGACCTGACTGTCAGACCTTACTGCATGCTTTGTTCTTGCTCACCGAACCAAAATACTCTTCAATCTGACTTCCGGTATAGACATACCATGTGTTGCGGATGAGTGGGATGGACTTTGTTGCCATCAATGACAATACTCATGAAGCCACACAGTGTCTCTTGCCAACAATCTCCCCCTTTGGCATTGATGGCAACACTTAGTGAAAAATGACTAAGTGTCATAGCACACTCCCCCTTGGCTGATGCTCTGTCTTATGTACACTTTTATCAGAGCTCCCCCTTAGCTAGATTCCACATTTTTCATTGCTCCTCACTCCCCCTTTGACATCAATGGCAAAGGGTGGAATCCGCACACCAAAATTTGCAAAAAGTAACCTATACATAGCCGCATATATACAAGTTATACTTACATAAACTTAAGTATATCCACAAAAGTGGTTTTCAACTAAACAAATTATGTTTCCCAACTCTGCTTCATCTTGTCCAAAATTGAGATGTGACCACTTAATAAAAATGCAAAAGCTTCTACCCTCTTTAGGTCTGTCGGATCACTGGTTCGGGCTGTGGTCTGAGCATCAGTTAGGGCTTCATGCATTGCCTCTAACTTAGGGATAATTATCCCTCTTAGTTCACTCATTCTGCTTATTCTGTTCTTCTTCTCTTTCTCAAGCCTTTTTATCTCATTTATAGTGGCAATAGCCTAGCACTCTTGATTCATTATTGATGAGGTGAGAGGATCAAAACTCTGGAATAAACTTGATAATTTTCCCTCTTGTTCTTCCATCTTCTTGGCAATATCTATTGTCACTGTGGACTAGGATAGACAAAATTTGTATAAATCTCTGCCATCTTTAAGAGCATTTTCTAAGCTCTTTATCCCAATATCCAAATTTCTCCTATCATTTGTTATAAGTCCCTGCACCTCAGAGAACCTCTTTCCCAAAAATTCTTTTCGGACCTTTCTTTTGCTGCCTTTTCTAAGGAATCAAACTGAGTATTGATAGAGTTTATCAGAGATTTAAGATTACCAGATGGAGAGGCCAAATGATCCTTTTGAAAGGATGGCATGATCTTCTCCAACATTCTAGAAGCAATCTCTATCAGCTCACAATCTTCCATGTGAGACTTCAGAAGTTTTTCTTTTGCCTTTGCTTGGGCAAAGGATGCTATCTTCATTGTTTGAACCGAGGAGAGGGAATCAAAATTGAGTGGTACTTGGAACAGTTCCGGTTCATCAATCTTCATTATTTCCTTGGTCAAGAAATTCTTCACTGCTTCTGCAGTGTCTCTTGCCGAAGACTTCTTTCCTCTTGCAACCTCAGAGCTATCATCAAAGATCTCTGTTTGTTCTTCTCTTCCCTTTTTCCCTTCTTCTTGACTTGCTTTCTCCTCTTGTCTTGCTTCTCCTTCAGTTCTGGAGTCTGTTGACGGATCCATGGTGCAGGAGCACCTATCCTACAGTGGCCCCCATGAGGCAGTTAGTTAGTTTTAAGGTTGTTTATGTTTTCAATAAGGTCCTAATTGGACATTCAATGTAATAAGGTCTATTTGACCAAGATATGCTATTTTTAGATCAGTTGGTTAGAGTTAGTTAGAGTCTGTTGAACAGCTGTAGTTCCCAGCCGCTTGAAGAGATTTCCCAGCCACTTGGAGGCAAGTTTGTACTACCGGTGGTAACTAGATAAATACCCTGGGATTTGATGGATGAAGGCATCTAGGTTTTTGTAGTAGCTGAAATCAATCAGTTGAATAGTGCTGTGGGAAAATAGAGTACTGTAATTGCATCTTTTGAAAGCTATTAAAATCCTGTTGCATTTGAATTCACTGTGTAATTGATTTCCTGTATTGAGGCTGGATGGATTTGATTATCCATTCCCCCAGTTGATTCTGCGAATCAAAGGAATGGTCATGTACAATAGTTTAGGTTTTAGTTGTGTGTTTTCTGTTTCTATTCGCATGCATGTTTACAAGTTCATGGTTGAGAGGTGTTGAGAACCCTAGCATGGGCATGTGCTAGGTCGTGTAGGTTGAAAGAGTTTGAGAAGCTGCCTAGGAATGGATCAGGCCATCACTAGAGATTGTGGGGATCAAACTGTGAAAATCTGTGAAGTTCTCAAAAATATACAAATTGTGTATATATTGCTTTTGTATGTGAGATATACAATCTGTGTATATATCACTTTCGTATATTGTGGGTATATCGCTTTTGTTTCATCGTTGTTGTATGTTGAAACATACAGGAGGATATACAAGTCTATTGCATATACATAGGAGAGAGACAGGTCAAGATCCCTATCGGCATACAAAGAAGTCAAGGGTTGGTCAAAGATACATTTGAAAATGTTTGTTAAGGAGATACAAGTTTGAATATACAATTTCTATATATACTGCAAATGTATATCAGGTTATGCAACTTGTGAGTATCCATCTTTTGTATGTTGGATACAGTTCCTGTGTATCCGTTAATTGTATCGGGTAGATTGTATGTGTTAAATGTACATCGGACATGTACATCAAAAATATACAAAGGCAGTCAATGGGTCAAACATACATCAAAGGCATCTCTGAAGGAATATTCAGTGAATGTATATTTTGGTTTGTATGCGGTAAAGATACAACAAAATAGATGCATCAGGTTGATGCAAAAGGTGACTGGACAGGGTGGTAGCCCGAATGTATGTCGGAAGGTTCTTTTGTCTGCTGATACAATACACCACCGGCGATAGGAGGTAAGGGTACCGGAAGAGCAGGTTGCGAGTTGTATGTATATTGCAAATGTATATTGGAATATACATTCCGTGATACAAAGGGTTATGTGCAAGCGGCGACTGATAGATCGGGTGAAGGTAACCGGCACCGATGGGTCAGAGTTTGTATGTTCTATGTAAAGGAAGCGATAGATACAAAGGGACCGCGGGTTTGGCAGGTAAGCATTTGTATGTGCGAGTGCTACAGTGATCAGGTTTAGGTATTTTGTGAAGCCGGTGGAGGATGTTTTGCCGATGGCAAACAAAAAGGGGACTTTATAAATTAAAGTTTGTGTTCATATTTGGAAATGCATAAACATACATTGATAATTGTATGTTAGGGTTATTGGTGGTGGATGCTCTACATCATAGTGGTATCAGAGCTCAGAAAAAGGTCTAGGCTGTTGTGTGTTGATTCTGTCACTAAGAAGGCAGAAGTAGAGGATTGAGAGGTTGACAAGATGCCTCCTAAAGGTACTGGTACTGCGCAGGAGTTGCAAGAGATGAAGGAAAAACATGCCAGAGAGATGAGGAAGATGAAGGAGCTTGCTAAAGCACTTCAAGCCAGGCTTGTAGCCTTGGAGAAGAACAAAAAGAGGGAAATGGAAGATAGTGAATCAAAAGAAGAGGAAGATGATGCTGGAGAGTATGAAGAGGTAGCTGAAGATCTGGATGCTAAAGATCAGAGATTTGCAAAAATGTTAAAGGCAGTGCAGAGTGAGAAACCTAAGGTAAAGGTTGATGTTTCAAAGTATAATGGAAGTTTGGATGAAGATGAGTTACTTGATTGGATTGCTGCATTAGATAATCACTTTGAATGTGAAGATGTTGCTGAGGATCAGAAGGTAAAGATTGCAAAGACCAAGTTAGGAGGTCATGCTTTGGTATGGTGGGATTATGTACAATCCAAGAGAAGGAAACAAGGAAAGTCAAAGATCACTTCATGGGATAAAATGGTAGCAAGGATCAAAGGTAAATTCTTGCCCAAGGATTATGAAATTCAGATGTTTAAGAAGCTGTAATTTTTAAGGCAAAAGGAAATGGATGTGAAGGCATACACTGAGGTGTTTTACAAGTTGAGTATGAGATTTGGTCATCATGAGAATGAGATAGAAAAGGTGGCTAGATACTTGGCTGGTTTGAGATTGAACATACAGGATGAGTTAGTTTTAGCTAACCCAAGGAGTGTAGAGGATTGTTATCAAATGGCAATCAGGATTGAAGAAAAGATGAATAGAAGACAAGATAAGTCCATGAGAGGAAGAGGCAGCAATATGAGGTGAAGAGGATCAACTCCTACAACAAGACAAGGCAATGAGAGTCAAGAAGACACTGGTAAAGGACAAGAGCGGTCTGATTTTAGAGGTGGATGGAAAGGTACGAGAGGCAGATTTGGAGGTGGTAGAGGTTCTACTACATTTTCTGGTAAGTGTTACACTTGTGGTGAATATGGGCATCCATTTTACAAATGTCCAACAAAAGCAACAAGTTCAAGAGGAGAAAAGAGGGCAAATCTGATCCAAGAAGCTGATAAACAAAGTGCAAGCAGATCAAACACTCAGCAAAGTGTGAAGGAGACTCCTGATAATTATGGGTATCCGGAGGAGGGAGAAACATTGATGTTAAGAAGGACAATCTTGAAGACATCAAAGGATCTGATGCAAAGAAGAGCTCTTTTCAAGACCACATGCAAGAGCAAAGGTAAAATATGTAAGGTTGTAATTGATTCTGGCTCAATAGATAATATGGTATCTCAGGAAATGGTGGATAAACTGAATTTAGAAAGGATTCCACATCAAAACCCTTACAAAGCATCTTGGGTGAGTGATAGTCAATCACTTTTGGTATATGAATAGGTCTATGTGGATTTTCAAATTGGGGATTATCATGATAGAGTTTTGTGTGATATATTGCCCATGGAATGTTGTCACCTACTGTTGGGTAGGCCATGGCAATTTGATAAGAGAGCATTGTATGATGGGTATGCAAATACCTACACCATCAAGAAAGATGGAAAAACTATTGTGTTGATACCATTATAGGAAGAAGCTACAGCACAGAAGGCAGCAAAAATCATTTTAGTGGGAAAGGAGTTTGTGAAGATGCCTAGAGCAGCAGGCATAAAGGCAGTTGAGGATATTGCAGGGAAAGAAGTTGTTAAGGACAACAGTTTGAAGAAAGGCTCGGTTTTGACTGACAGAGGTCAGCAACAAACCAAACAGCAGGTTTATGAGCAGCCACAAATTGATTGGCAAGACAAGGATGTGATTGTAGTTGGGACTATTGGTTGTCCTCTAAAAGTTGAAAGGAAGACAGATTTGAACATTGCAGAAGTTCAAAGAGCAATTCCTAAGGTTATTCACTCAGGTATTCAGACAGAGGTGCTGGTAAGACAAACTGGCAAACACAGGGTATGTATGAATAGAGCCTACATTGACAGGCATGAGGGTTTACTTGCAAGACAGCAAGTTACAGGTTAGAACACTGAGATGGCAAAGAGTAAAGGTGGAATTCTTCCACAACCTAACTCATGGGACATGAGTTCTTTTTCTGTTGGGGAGTATGGTGCAGGAGCACCTATCCTACAGTGGCCCCCATGAGGCAGTTAGTTAGTTTTAAGGTTGTTTATGTTTTCAATAAGGTCCTAATTGGACATTCAAAGTAATAAGGTCTATTTGACCAAGATATGTTATTTTTAGATCAGTTGGTTAGAGCTAGAGTCTGTTGAACAGCTGTAGTTCCCAGCCGCTTGGAGGCAAGTCTGTACTACCAGTGGTAACTAGATAAATACCCTGGGATTTGATGGATGAAGGCATCTAGATTTTTGTAGTAGCTAAAATCAATCAGTTGAATAGTGTTGTGGGAAAACAGAGTACTGTAATCGCATCTTTTGAAAGCTAATAAAATCCTGTTGCATTTGAATTCACTGTGTAATTGATTTCTTGTATTGAGGCTAGATGGATTTGATTATCCATTCCCCTGGTTGATTCTATGAATCGGAGGAATGGTCATGTACAATAGTTTAGGTTTTAGTTGTGTGTTTTCTATTTCTGTTCGCATGCATGTTTACAGGTTCATGGTTGAGAGGTGTTGAGAACCCTAGCATGGGCATGTGCTAGGTCACGCAGGTTGAAAGAGTTTGAGAAGCCACCCAGGAAATGGATCGGGCCATCGCTGGAGATTGCGGGGATCAAACCGTGAAAATCTGTGAAGTTCTCAAAAATATACAAATTGTGTATATATTGCTTTTATATGCAAGATATACAATCTATGTGTATATCACTTTCGTATATCGTGGGTATATCACTTTTGTTTCATCGTTGCTGTATGTTGAAACATACAGGAGGATATACAAGTCTATTGCATATACATAGGAGAGAGACAGGTCAAGATCCCTATCGGCATACAAAGAAGTCAAGGGTTGGTCAAAGATACATTTGAAAATGTATGTTAAGGAGATACAAGTTTGAATATATAATTTATGTATATACTGCAAATGTATATCAGGTTATGCAACTTGTGAGTATCCATCTTTTGTATGTTGGATACAGTTCCTATGTATCCGTCAATTGTATCAGGTAGATTGTATGTGTTAAATGTACATCGGACATGTACATCAAAACAGATACAAAGGGACCGCGGGTTCGGCAGGTAAGCATTTGTATGTGCGAGTGCTACAGTGATTGGGTTTAGGTATTTTTTGAAGCCGGTGGAGGATGTTTTTCTGATGGCAAACAAAAAGGGGACTTTATAAATTAAAGTTTGTGTGCATATTTGGAAATGCATAAACATACATTGATAATTGTATGTTAGGGTTATTGGTGGTGGATGCTCTGCATCAATCCGACAGAGAGATATTTACTTCTTCATGGACTTCCTCTTCCGGAATAGAGGAATCCAAGTCCTTAGTCTTTTCCTCACCTATCTCCTTTGACTCTTCTGGAGTTTTCTCAGTAGAATCTTCCTTTGATGCACTTAATCCTTCGACATCCATGGTAGAAGGTTCATCACTTATGTCCTCTATAATAGGAAGATTGAATCTTTTATATGCATTCTAGAGGATGTCTTCAGTCTCTTTTGCCACCTGATCAATCTCTTTGAGCATAAGCTTGTTCATTCTAGCTTTGCTTTGGAACTCATCCTTGCAATCCTTGAAGATCATGTTCATTTGTTTTGGAGTGATGGAAGGATAGAGCTGAATAGCTATTTTTTCCTGGATCTCTAGGTCCTTTGCCTTAGCATTGTTCTTTCTCATTTCAAGTTCCTTCTCTACGCTTTTGGGAATTAGAGATATGATTTCAATGAATGCTTTATTATAGATGTTTAGATACCTAACTGTAGCATCTTGTAAGATCTTCTGGCCAGCTTCACTACATTCATCATAAAATGCATTCATTGGTTGCAGATTCCCATCCATAGTGACTAATTTGATGACATCATCAATGCAAAGAGTAGGCCTTTCAACAAATTCTTCTGCTTTTTCTTTCTTGTTTTGACCAGTAGAGGATTCACCGGATGTTTTCTTCTTCTTCATTTTCTTGACCTCCTCATCTGTCTCTGTCTCTTCATCATCCTTTTGGCTTATGTATGACCTTGTGGCCTTTGTCTTTGTTCTCTTTTCTCCTTTTCTGGATGTCTTTGCTTCCGGTTTTGAGGCTTTTGGGCTCTTAGTAGTGGCAGGTGCAGAGCTCTTTGAGGATCTAGTCTGGGAGGGGGCTTCCACTGAAGCACTTTCTTTTTCTGCTTCTTGCCTTTCTTTCTTTGCTCTTTCTACCTTCTCTCTGTTGGCATCAATTGCTTCCTTTGATATCCCATATCTCTTGGCAACTTCTTCTACTTCCCTTCTCACCTTTCTCTTGATCTCAGGCTGTCTCAGTTCAACATGAATTTTTACACTCAACTCTTGGAAGGTTCCAAACCTTTCTACCTTAGGGTCCTTTGGTTGACTTAGCAGGTGTTGAACATGTAGCTCCAGAATTTTCTCATCTACCTCATAGCCCATTGGCATAATCCAGACTATTCTGGGTTCCACTGCCTCCATTAGGCATTGATTAGTGTCTACCATGAAGCACACTGTATCCTTGTATTTTTCAACTAGAGATTGGGGGATTCTCTCTCTGGCCTGCATCATGCCTTGGAAGTTTTTGAAGTAACCATAGAGTGCTGTACTTTGTGCCTTGGCATCACTAAGCCCATACATATAATCTCTGATTTGTGTGGTAATCGGTCTGTCATTTTGCCATACCCAACCACTGGATCTAGGTAGCTCATTCATATAGTAAAAGAATAGACATAATATCAAGCCACCGTACTTAAATGAATTCTTCTTATCCTTCTTTATTTTCTATAAATTCTTTAACAGTTGGTTCAGGAGAAGCTCACAAAGATCATAGTCAGCATTTTTCCTTAGCATTTCATATGCAGTATATATAGCAGTTCTGGATACTGAATTCTCCCTACTGGAGTGGTAGATTTTGTAACCAATTATCATAGAGGCAAATTTGATATCCGGATCTATGATGTCTTCTATTGTCATTTCCCTCTTGTCAAATTTTGATTTGGTAGCCTCACTTACAATTTGGTTTTTGACTAATTTGAGAGCAGGCAACCCACCGGATGAGTGCAATCCGGTTACCACCCTGATTGCATCCTTGTTATCTTGAAGGGCTTCAACAACCATATGAAGTTATCATGTATTCTACTAAGAACATACCGGACCCATTCATCTTCTACAAAATAGGGGAAATGGATGCAATGTCCAAAATGCTTATCCCGGATGGCCTTGTATTGGGGTTTAATTTCAAATGTTTCATCTATTAATTCCTTGTGATAGATATCCATCAGCTTGGATTCCCCAAATTCCTCAATGTTGGCGTGAATGTATACCCTAACATCTTCTACATGCAGAACCCCATGCGGAATGCTAGAGAATGCACCTAGGGGATCAACTTCTAGGGATTTGTAAGGATGCTTCTTGAACTTAGGGCGCGGCCTATCAATGATCTTAACAACATTTGGAGTAGCCATCTTTCAAAAGATTCAGAGAGAGATATTCAAGAGCGGAAATACCTTTTTGCGCTTGTAGGGTTCACGATAAGAGCCGAAAAGATCACTGGTTGAATCAAATTCTGTGGTTGATCCTTGAGAGGGTTGAAGCAATCTTGTTGCAGAGCTCTTTCTTTCTTCTTCTTGAATGCAAATGTGCAAATGATGAACAAAAGAACCCTTTTATTTCTGCGCAAACCCTAATTCCATATTGAAATAAATGCACAACTTAAGTCATTATGGTTGCCTTGTTCTCCTTGTTCTGAGAGAGATCTTTCTGGATCACTGAGATGCACCTAGAATGATAACTTACAATGTATCTCCCTTTCTCTAATCATTCCATCTAACCGCAGATCCAAATATTTCAATTTTGAATCATACCAGATCTAACTGTGAAAGTCCTGCTTTTGCTAGATGACTTTCAAACTAGATTAATCTTGGATGATTAACCTTTTCAAACTCCTTGCGGATCTTTCATATTTTTACCAAGGGCTATTTAGATGTTTCTCTGAGAGCCCTTTTAATCCGCAACTTTCCATGTGCCAATTTCAGGCACCAATTGACTAGTTGGGGGAAATTGTTTTCTTTTGTGACTCCCCCTGAGCCAGAGCTCATCTATTTAGTTTCTGGAAGGAATATTAGCACCAGATTCTGGGGCGGATCCATCCCCAACATTTTATGTACTTCTCTTCACCCAAATCTTGTTCATTTCCCTTTAAATTTCATCTACATTCACTTTTTCTTTTCCTTTGTCTTGATTTTGGTTATGATGCACCGAACCCTTTTTGTCCTGATTCTTACTTCTGTAGAATTTGGCAATATGACCGGATCTATTGCAATTGTAGCAAACAACATTTCTTTGCATATTTGACTAGTATCCTCTTGATCTGCATTGATTAGCCATATGTCCAATTCTATTGCATGCAAAGCATCTACCATTGAATGAATTGTTTATTTGCACATTTCTACATTCATGAGATTTGTGACCATATCTTTTGCAGTTAAAACACTGTCCAGAGAAGGATGAGTTAGTCTGATTCATTCTTCTTTTGCACTGATTTGCTTTATGACCGAACTTATTGCAATTGTAGCAGTATCCATTGAAGGATGGATATCTTTGAGCATTTAGTTGTCTTACCGGAGGTCTTCTAGGCCTGTACCTTGGATTTCCTGATCCAGAGTTCTTCTGACTGGATCCAGAGCTTTCACCTTTCTCATATCCCAATCCATGCTTGTCATCTACCCTCTTTTGGCTTTCAAGAAGAACTTCAAGTTGAGCAGAGCTTATCTTGAATTTTTCTTTGTATTCATTTGTTGTTTGAAGATCCCTTTTAATAGTGTCTATCTAATTTTCAAGTTGTTCTTCATTATCTCTAGCTTCTTCAAGATTAGATTCCAGATGTCTGATTATTCTATCCATTTTGTGGCAGTCTTCTGACTTCTCCTTGAGAGATTGTCTTAGATTATCTTCCATTTTTCTTTACTCTTCAATTTCTTGGGTGGATTTCATAACCCCTGATTCCATTTCATGTCTTACCATAATGACCTCTTTTGATAGCTTCTCACATAACTTGTTTTTCTCATTCAGATCTTCATTAGTATCATTGGCTTCACTTTGACTTGCTAATTGTTGAAGTAGTTCCTTTCTTTTCTTCACTGAGATACTTAATTTTTCTTTGAGTTCATTTATGAAATCATCAGCTTGTTTGAGTCTTTCCCTCAGGTTATTGACTTCAGAGTGAGATTGCTCAAGATTATCTAGGGCATACTAAAGTTGTTCCCTCATACCATACATATCCATTGAGATTCCCAGATCTTCCTCAAGCTGTTAGGCTCTGTTTAGAGGAACTTAGCTCTGATACCAATTGTTGGAAACAAGGCAGATAACTGAGAGGGGGGGTGAATCAGTTATCTTAAATAATTTAACTTTCTTTTCTTCTTTAACAATAGTATAGTATCGATGATCATGAACCAGAGAGATTAGCATCTTCACGGAATGGCATTGTGTGAGGAGAAGGCTACACGCTACCTGTGAGGGCACGTGCATGCCTGTCTTTTTTTTGCAGGTGTGCTCTTTGCCTCTGCTCGGTGGCTGTTTGCTGTGGAGGGTCTTTTTGTGCAATCGGGGTGGGGTTTTTCTCTGTTTTTAGCTAGTGCTGCTGCAATCCGACGGAGGGTTTGGCGTTGGGTGGCTGTGGGTTTGGTGAAGGGGGCGGGGAGGTTTGGAAGTGGTGGCAGGGCAGCATGTAGGGTTTGGTGTTGTGGCAGAATGGTAGGGGCTTCAAAAAGTGGGGGTTTTGCTGGTGTGAAGCCACCTCAGGGTTTGCCTGAGGCTTCCTCTTTTGCGGGTGAGAGCTCTAAGCTCAAGAAAGTGAATGGTTGTTTGCCGCGGAATCTCGATCATCTAGTCTTGGTTATCTCTCCTAAATTGGTGCAAGAGGACATATCTTACTGGAGCCAACATGTCCTGATTTGTAAGTTCCTCGGTATTCGTATCCCTCTCTCGACCTTGGAGTCCTGGATTCGTCGGTCCTGGCAGGTTGAGGGTGATTTTGATATTTTGGTGGCTACGAATGGCTATTTCATGGTTGATTTTTCTTGCATTTTAGATCGTAATCGTGTTTTTGAAGGAGGGCCGTATTTTTACAATCATGTTGGCTTGTTCATGAAGCCCTGGCATGGAGGTTTTAATGCGGCAGAGGATTTACCTTCACGGGTTCGGTGTGGATCCGTCTACCATGGCTACTGCTGGAGTTTTGGAGGGAGGATATTTTGCTCCAGATTGCGGCTCTACTGGGGAAGCCGGATGCTATCACCCAGAATACTTTGGATAAAAAAGTTTTTACCTTTGCTCGTATTTGTGTTGAAATTGACTTAAATAATCCATTGCCGGATTCTTTGGAAATTTGTCTTGGCTCTGCTTCGTGGGTTCAAAGGTTAGACTATGAGTCCCTTCCTTTCTGATGTTGCTTTTGTCATGAGTATGGACACCTTCAGTGCCAATGTTCTTGGGCACCCAAAGCTGTAGGGGTTTCTTCTCCTCCTTCATCAGGGCCTTCAGGGGAGAAGGGGGCTAAAGGCAAGTTGCCTGTGGCCGAGGATGGGACCAATAAGGATGGCTTCATTCCTATTAAGCCGAAGGCTAAAGGAAGGGGACAGAAACGAGCCTATAAAGATAGACAAAGTGATCAGGGTTTCAATCAATTTGAGGTCTTGGATAATTAGGCCCTGGAAGAGGGGATGCCTGTGGAGTTTCCTTCTGGGGCCACTGGTATGGATATAAGGCTGGAGCAGGCAATTGTTGTTAAGGATTTTTCTCTAGCTTTGGAGTAGGAGAATTCTGAGCTTCCTATGCCTCTGTCGATCCGCAGGATGACATTGTATTAGTAGATTTAGCTAAGGAGGTGTTGCCTGCCAGTAAGGCACGAGGATTGTCTCATGTTTTGGGGGTGTTGCAATGCCCTCTTAAGAGGGGTCATCTTGACAATTCCTCTAAAGCTGGTCATAAAAAGGATGTGGACAAGCTTAAGTCCACTAGGGATTTGTTGGTGGAATCTGGGTCGGTTAAGACCATTGATGCCCTCTTCTCTCCACCTTCCTCATGATTATTCTTTCATGGAATACAAGGGGGTTGAATAGCACCCCCCGTCAAAAGGCTATTCAAGATTTGATTGGGGTTCATTCTCTAGATATCTTTTGTGTTCAGGAGACTAAGCTTCGAGTGGACTTCATGCTTCAGTATGCTCCTCGTATTTGGTCTTCTGGTTAATGTCAGTGTATTGGTTCTAGGGGAAACTTTGGAGGTCTAGCTCTGTTTTGGGATGCACGAAAGGTTGTTCCTCACTGGTGGATTTCTAGCCATTCCTCTATTTCTGTGGTGACTTCAGTTTTGGAATCTGGGGAGACTATTTTGGTCAATAATATTTATGCTCCAATTGACATCCATGGTAAAATCGAGCTTTGGGCCCATATCAGGTTTGTTCGGTCTTGTGCTCCTTTTCTTCCTTGGATCTTAGTTGGTGATTTCAATTCTGTGTTGTGTTTGGAGGAGAAAAGAGGGGAGTTGCCTAGACTTGGTCCTGCTTCAGCTCTTTTTCGAGCAAATGTGGATTCTCTTGCTCTTGTTGATGTTAAACCCTCTAATGGAATTTTCACTTGGAATAATAGGAGTGGGCCAAAAGCAATATCTGAGTGGCTGGATAGATTTCTTGTTTCTAGTTTTTGGATAGGCGATAGCATGGTCACTTGTTCTGAGATTCTTGATTGGTGTGGCTCTGATCATTAGCCAATCAAGTTTTCTACTTCTTCTTTTCCTACTCCAAAGAATCCTCCTTTCAAATTTTAGATTATGTGGCTTCAGGATCCGTCCTTGTATGACCTTGTTGCCTAGTGGTGGCAGGATGGGGCCCCTGCGTATGGTACAGCTATGTATTGTCTTGTTAAGAAGTTGCAACATATCAAGTATCATCTTAAGTGTTGGAATAGGTCATGTTTTGGCAATCTTCGGGCCAAGAAAAGAGAAGCACAGGCTCATCTTGCTAGTATTACTCATCAAATTCATGATTTGGGATTTTTGAAGGCTCTGGGACATGCTAAGTCCTAGGCTCTGAAATTGTGGAAGAGTGGGAGCTCCTAGAGGAGATTTTCTGGAAACAAAAGGCAAGGATTGACTGGCTTCAAGAGGGTGACAGGAATACTGCTTTCTTCCATCATTCTATGCAAGCTCGTCAGAATAAGTGTTATATCTCTTCTCTTGTTAACTCTGAGGGTCTTTCATTTTCCTCGCAACAGGCTTTGTCTAGAGAGGCTCGTCAGTTTTATTCTGCTTTGTTTACTGAAGACTCACCTCCTGCTGAGGCTGATGAGAATATGGTCCTTGCTTGCATTCCTTCTTTGATTTCTAATGATTTGAATGCTTCTCTTACTCGTCTGATTTCCCTGGCTGAAGTGGAGGAGGTTGTGTTTGGGATGAATAAGGGGAAAGCTCCTGGCCCTGATGGTTTTCCAGTTGAATTTTTCCAGGAGTTTTGGGATATTGTGAAGCTGGATTTGTTGGAGGTTGTCCAGGAGTCTCTTCATAGTATGCAGATGCTACGAGCCCTGAATACTACTTTTCTGGTTCTCGTTCCTAAAAAGGAAGGTGCCAATAGGCTTGAATTCTTTGGACCTATTGCACTTTGTAATGTGGTGTATAAGATTATCATGAAATTGATTGCTGAGAGGCTTAAACCTTGCCTACCCATTGTCATTTCTAAAGAGCAAGGAGGATTTGTGGCGGGTCAGAAAATTCTGGATGGGGTGGTGGTAGCATCTGAGGTCATACATTCCATGGCGACCTCTTTGGAGTGGTCTATGTTCATCAAGTTGGATATGGCCAAAGCTTATGACAGAGTTAAATGGCATTTTCTTCAGAAGATTATGTTGGCCTTTGGTTTTTCTCCGGATTGGGTTAGTTGGATTTTGAGTTGTGTGACTTCCTCCTCCTTTTTTATTATTGTGAATGGTGAACCTTCTGAGCCTTTTGGTGCTACTAGGGGCCTTCATCAGGGGGACTCGCTCTCTCCTTATCTGTTTATTATTATGGTGGAGGGGCTGAGTCAGTTTCTTAAATTTTGGGTTTCTCAAGGCCTGATTCATGGTTGGCAGTGGGGCTTGGGTATGCCAATGATTTCTCATCTCCAGTTTGTGGATGATACTTCTCTTATGGGGTTGGCTCGTATCCAAGAAGCTGATTCCTTTAGGCAAGCTTTGGATATCTTCCTTGCTGCTTTGGGACAGAAAATCAATGAGCAAAAGTCTTCTATTTTCTTTTTTAATACGCCTCAGGCTATCCAAAGGTGAATTGCAGCTATTTTGTGGTTTCAAATTGGGTCTCTTCCCTTTGTCTATTTGGGTATTCCTCTTGCTATTGGACGTCAGCCTAGGTCCTCATGGCAGATATTGCTTGACAAGCTAAGGTAGAAGGTTACTCATTGGACTCATCGATGGTTGTCTACAGCTGCTAGAGTGACTCTTCTCAAGTCAATTATCCAGGCCCTTCCTATCTACAGATGCTTTGTTTTAGTGGCCCCTTTGTATTTCCTTAGGGAATTTGATGCCCTCTCACGTCAATTTCTTTGGAGTGGTAACTTGCTATCTACTAAGTGGAGCCTGGTTAAGTGGGATTTTGTGTGTAGACCTAAGAAAGAGGGTGGTCTTGGTTTATGCTCTGCTATTTTGAACAGGAAAGTTCTTGCTGCTAAGCTTTACTAGCATTGGTGCACTAGTCAACATCAGTTATGGGCCCATATTCTCAACCATAAATATCTCAGGGGTTTTGCTTCTTGGGAGGTTCCTCGCTATCCTCTGGAGGGGAGTGGTTCTATGATTTGGAATACTTTGAAAGGTGGGGCTCATTTGATTAAGCGTGCACTTTTTTGGACTTGCCATTCAGGGTCACAGGCTCTTTTCTGGATAGATTCCTGGGATGGTCACCCACCTATTCTCTCTGCTCTTCCTCACCTCCAGTCACTTTCTGATGTTTTTTCTATGGCTGGTTGGGATACCGTTGAGCATTATAAGTTGGCACACCATTGGGGGTTAGCTGTAAGCTTCCGTTGGAAGCTTCCTCCTAAGTGGCCACCTAGAGGGTCTGAGGTCGATAGGTGTGAGCTTGCTCAGCTTCTGGCTTCCCGTGCTTGTAATTCGTTGAGGGGACCTGATGTCTTGGCTTGGGATGGTTTGGATTTGACTAGGAAGTACTATCTGTCTATTGGTTATAAGCAGCTTGGTAGGCAGTTGTTTGGGGATAATGAGGTCCCTTGGTGGAAGCATGTTTGGCACAAGTTGTCATGGCCCAAGTGCACTTTCTTCATGTGGTTAGTTGCTCAAAACCAGTGTCTCACCTGGGATAATTTGTGTAAGTGTGGTTTCCAAGGCCCCTCTATGTGTGTTTTGTGTCGTAACTATGAGGAGAGTGTCTCTCATCTCTTCTTCCAATGTTCCTATGCTAGGGAGATTTGGCATTTTTGGTGGAGGGTGTGGAATAAGCCCTATTGGCATGTCTCCTTGCTGGCTGATTTTGTGGATCGGTGGGGCAGGGCCCCTGTTTATACTTCCTTTCTTTAGGCAGCTTGGGCTATTGGCCCTTCCTTTATTATCTAGAACATTTGGTTGGAAAGAAATCGACAGATTTTTTAGGAGGAGATGGTGGTGGCCCCTCACTTGTGGTGGAAAATTTGCATTCTTTGGGAGAAACGGTTGCGACTAAGTGTGATCTTATAGCATCATTGGATCCTCGTGAGGTTGGTTGTTGTAATCGTCTTCATCTTCCACCTCCGCTACGTCAGCTCATGCGCAACAGATGTAGACATCCTACCCCGAAGGTGAATAAGGAGGGGAGATGGTCTCCTCCTCCTCAGGGCGTCTTAAAAATCAACACGGATGGCTCTTCTCATGGAAATCCTGGTCATGCTAGAATTGGTGGTGTTGGTCGGGATAGCTCTGGAGATGTTCAATTTATCTTTTCTATTTATAAGGGTCTTCATACTAATAATCTTATGGAGGCTCAGGCTATTTTAACGGCGGTGGAGCATGGAAGTCAATTGGGTTGGTGAAGGATCATATGTGAGACTGATTCCTAGGTTGTGGTGAAATTGTTGAATAGATGGCATTTAGATGATATTAGCTGGCAGTTGGATGTGACTGTTGCTCAGATTCTTAACCTTTGTGATTCTTTGGAGTTTGTTACTTTTACTCATATTCCTAGAGAATGGAATGGCGTTGCTGATTGTTTGGCTAAATGGGCTTCGGAACATATTCATGATTGGAATTTGATGGACTAAGGTTGTTTACCCCCGGATCTGTCCCAACAGTTGGCTCACTTGGTGGAGCTTGATAGGGCTATGTAATTCCCTTGCTTTGTACTTCTTCTTGTTTTAATAAATTTTTACCCCTCCTTTTGTTAAAAAAATAATAGTACAGTATCAAAACATATAAGCATAAATGAACATGAGAGCATAAATGAAATCAACACACATAACACAAGGATTTTTATGTGGAAAACCCTGTTAAGGGAAAAACCACAAGGTGACTAACCCAAGATTGTATTCTCTGTTAAAAGAATAGAAGTACAAAATGGCATGTGCCAATTAGGGCTCACTGCCCGAGCACACTGCTCACAAGAGGGTCACTGCCTACAAGAGACTCACTGTCTACAAAGTTAAGGATGGTAACCAAATGTTTGAACTTATCAGAGGCATCCACATATGCTAAGGTTCAGTTTTGGTTAGGCTCAATATACTGATCTACTGCACTTCATTCTTCCTCTGTTTTAGTGTTGTTGTTCTGTCACATACCGGAGTTGTATTCTTTCTTCCACACTTATCTCTGCCTTTCCTTGCACACTATATCACATAACATACTCCTTCACATCAAAATCCATTTGGTATATATATCCACACCAAGGATTTCAACATCTTTCTAGTCGGCATCCGGAATACTCAAGATTTTCCCAAACTCTGGTCTGTCAGCTAAATCCATGCTTACTAAGTGATGCATATCAAAAAGATAGTTATAGAAGTCATCTTTTATGTTGGCCAACCATGAATGATCCCTCAAGAAGCTTGATCACCATCAATTTCTCATCCAGATTAAGGTCTGATGCTCTGTCAGTTAGTTCTTGCTCAGTCTGCTCTGCCTGTCAGGAACCCAACACTTAGGTGCTCATATCTTTTCACTCTTTCATCACCGGAGGCTCAATCTCTGAATGTGGCAGTCATGGTACTCCTCTTGACTTCCCCAAGTCTGCACTTTTCTAAGATACATCTTCTAAGATATCCAGACCTGACTATCAGACCTTACTGCATGCTCGGTTCTTGCTCACCAGACCAAAATACTCTTCAATCTAACTTCCGGTATAGACATACCATGTGCTGCGGATGAGTGGGATGGACTTTGTTGCCATCAATGACAACACTCATGAAGCCACACGGTGTCTCTTGGCAACAAATGTCAGGGTGATAGAATTGCATTATGAGCTCAAAGAAGAAGCTAGAAAAGATTGGTAGAATTACCATACAAGATGCAAAATGCAATCTAGGTAATGAGTTTATATAGACTAGGCAGAGGTGGAGGTGGAAAAATTGACCAATAGGGAGAGATCACCAAACGGTCTAAACATAGTAAACATGTAACTCTCTTGTAGGATGGTGACACCTCAAATGACCCACTCACCTAATTAAACTCACTTTATTTAACTTAATAAAGATTAATAAAAGTGTAGGAAAAACCTTGGAAATAGGGAAAATAAATAACCCACTAGGAAAATAAAAACCTACACTAAAAACAATAAGGTCTAGTACAATAATTGAGTATAGAGTCTATCATCATATTATCTCTTATTGGTCCATTCCTTAATTCAATTTTGTAAATGTGTCTTAGGTTTTATTTCACCATAGTAATTAGGGGTAAGCTCCCAATCCTCTTCATCTAGTAGGTACTTGGTTTTATCAGAACTGTAAAGGATTTCCAAGTTGGAATGTTTGGCTTGTGGGTATACCACCATCTTTCCCTAATGTATACTAGGGTATCCTATAATGCTTGTAATCTTAGATATTCTCTTTCAAGTATGTTCTCCATGCCTTCTATGTAGTTTAGTAGGTCTCCTACTCCAGAGTATTGAGATGCCATATGAAATATATGTGAGATTTTGATATTTTGTTTTTCTTTACTAATATTTTGGTTTTCTAAATTTCACGGTGGGTTCTCATCATTTGCAGTGGTGTTATTAGGGTTTTTCCTAATTTTCCTTAAATTGCACACTCTTCTTACCCCTAACACCTTTCTAGACCTTCTTTTTGGTTCATCCCAAAGCCAAGCATCCATTCCATCTTCACTAATTGTGCTATAAATACTATTGTCTAAGATAATCTCCCCTTTTGAATTAGGTTCATGAAGGATATCTTTTTTAGGGATTTTCCCTAGTGAGTATAGTGCTTTCTTATCTTCTTCTTCACTTTCTTGTTGTAATGTAGAAAATTGCATACCTTGCAATTTCACGTTATGTCTTGAACTCACTTTAGTGTCCATTCCCATAGCATGTTCTAGGACCACTTGACTCAACCTTGTCCCTTACACCAAAGTTTTTAAAGAATCCATACTAGAGCATTATTCTCCTCACTCTCCTTGACACACGTGCCAAATTTGACCCTTTTCCCCTAGGATAGTAGCACAACACACAAAAGTTTGTGTGATGCATTGGCATCTTGAGCCGTACACCATCTTGAAATGTGCATTATTATTGCATGCTACTACTTCATAATGTTTGTTGACAATTGTAATATCCCCGCAGATATGCTTTGATATCTTTGGTCTATCCAATCCAAATCTAGAAATGAAATCAAAATGATAAGACATCTAAGGATACATTTGCAAGGTATGTCTCTCCATCTCCATCTCTCTCCTTCTAGATTCTTTTGGTCTCTCATCTTTTTCCAAGGTTTTGATAGAAAATAAATGATTCTCCATTGTTGCACATTATTTCATTAAAAGAGAAGCTTTCACCATAGAAGATGTTGCTTCTCCTAAGGATTCCTCCAATCTCTCTTCTACAAATAATTGAAGGTATTTTTAGTAGGATGCAAGTAGCACATTGCTCTATAAAGATATTTCTCACCCTCAAAGTCCAAATCACCATAAACATGGTAGTGAATCTCTTGGTGTTTTCTTTATCAAATTCCATTAAAATAATCTACTTTGTTGTCTTGTTTCTTTATCATTCTTTTGATCTCATTTCATAAGAAATACATCAATAGTATCTCTATTGTTATCAAATCCAATCTAATTTCTCTCTAGGAAATCCATTAGTGTAGATAACCACACTTATTATCCAATCCACACACTAAACCTAGTATTATTCCTTGTAGACCAAGGAGATACTCCTAGAACTTTTTCACTACATCCTAATTCCTAGATGCACATAGGATAGGAGCACACACGTTTTCATCGTCTTTATCATTTAGCTATTCGTGGAGGTTGAAATATCAAATCAAGGGGTTGACCATTCCTTGAAAACTCTTAAGCAAGCTCAAACCTCTTTTATGTCCTCTTAGAAGAAAGTTAATTGAAGATGATTGATCACATAGAGGTTTGTGAGTATTTGTATAAATTTTTCATATATTTAGTTGCTTATATCTCATTTGATTTATCTATATTATCTACGATATTATGCTTGGGTATTTGTTTCTGGCTGTGTTGACTTGACAGGAAGCTACTTGGAGAGGTGTGTTGCATTCTAGAAATTTTGTGCATTATACTTCTACAATATAGACTATACTATGATGTGTAGACATCCACATGATGCACTAGTGTCCAAGACTGAGACTCCATATCTTTGGTGCTAGGTTCTAATCTCTGTGTTATTTTACATTCAACTTTTCTTTCTGCAATACAACTACTTTTTTTTTTTTTTGAAATTAATGAACCCAATTATATCATTTATGTGTTATTTGCAACTCTAGGTTGATTTTAGAAATTTTAAGTTAGTTCCTACAAATAATCCTAGATGCAACCTAGTTCTATTGAAATGTTAATTAAGAATTGAGTAGGAACTATTTTTTGACATTTAAACTTCTTGTGCTATCTCTTTTATTATGGGCTACTCATAACTATGTGTAAAGGAATTATATCATCTTATATTTACTGAAGAATGACAATTCTTCCTTTCATGAATCAATTCTACCATTGTAGTTCATGAACCATTCCAAGTTCAGAACAATGTTAAATGTGTTAAACAATTCCTTCATTTCAATAACTTCAAAGATAATTTTCTTCTTAATACCTAATAGGTTAAATTCCACATCCCTCCAAGTTCTAATTGTATTAATGGTAGTACCATCATCTTGAGCAATATTATTAGGTTCATTAAATAGTGACTTTCCTTTTGTGGTGTCAATTCCTCCTATATTTATTATTGCACCTTTATTTTTCTTTTCATATTTCATAATGGATTTCTTCTTTAGTTATTCATTTTTCTTGAAGTATTCTTTCTCTAACCACTCTTCTACTATGAGTGATAACTAGCTTCTTATGTCTTCCTCATCTAATTCAGCTTTCATGCATCTCCTAGCTCCTTGAAGGTTTCATTTAGGTATTTTCATCATGACTTTAAGTTCCTTTGTTCCATTAGGTCCTAATAATTCTTCACTTTTTGTTTGCAGTAGTGCATTCTTAAAGTACTATTGAACTCTTGCACAAGTGAATAAATCATGGCTAGGGTCACTGCAAAATCTACAATTCTTTTTCTTTTTCTCTTAGCATTTATTTACATAATGGCCCATTTGACCACATCTCTTCTCTTCTTCTTTTCCCATGACCTCTTCCTCTACTACATCCTCCTCTATAGTTATTATAATAGCCTCTATTATCATTTGGAGGGTAGTTATTAGGAGATTTCTCATTCATAATCTATGGTGGTATTATACAACATGAAAGTTGTGTTGATTCTTCCATGTTGGGTGTTTATAGCCATGGTCTTAGAATGCGCTTTTGGCTAGCCTTTTGGCCCTTGCCACCCCTTTATGTATAGGATCATTATATTCACACTGGGGTTGCACCAAGGTTCATGTTCATCATCCTTCCTTAATCTAAGTAGAAGATATGGGTAATCATCTATTTCATGGTCATCCCATTCACCACAAATTCTATAATATACACTTTTTAACTTTCTAGGAGTTGATTGTAAGTCCACTCTAAGTGTCAAACTCTTTTCTCACCCTTCATCATTGGACATTCATTCCCTAGGTGTCCTTCCTCAAAATAATAAGTGTACCAAATCATCTTCCCCTAATTTGATGATGATGCCATGCTATTTTCACTTTTAGCCAATATGTTCTATTTAATATTTAATTGTTTTAAATCCAGTGTCATCTTTTCCAATACCTTATTCTCTATTTCCTTATTATTCCTTCTCCAAGGTTGTGCTTCCACCCTACATGTTAAATCTATCATACTTGAGTAGGTTTCAAGTTCTACCATCTAGCACAAATTTGACCTCTAGTAGCAATCCTAACACAAACCACTCAATCCTTTATTTTCTAGTCAAGGGCTCCTCCATTTTTCTTACCACTTCCTTGAATCTATAGTCAGATTCATTCAAATTCCTTAATAGTTTCACCCTCTTATTATACCATTTCTCTCATTTTACTGATTCTCTCTAATGGAAGCTCATGATATCTAAAATTAGATAGGAATTATTCTTTTATTTCCTACCATTCCTTATCATGTTGAGGGCACTTCTTCATAACATTTTAAAGTGTCATTTCTTAATGTCCCTACAAAATCATAAAGTCTAGCCTAATTACTTTGAGTTCCATTCCTTCTCCAAATGGATTCCAACACAAAAATGTGTTCAAATGCTTCAGTAGTATCCTTTCCAAAGATAGGTAGTTTCATTTTTTATTCCATATTAGAAGTTTGTTCTTCAAATCTATTAGTACTAAGCAACAGTTCTTCGTCTCTTCTTGCTAGACTTTTGTCTTTTGATTTTAAATTTTCCTATTTCCTTTCCTTCACTAATTTATTACTAGAGTTTCCTTGTTTTACTAACTTTCTACTTGATCCTTTATCTCTTGCTAATTCAAATTCAAAGAAATCAATTTCCAATATCTTTGCATAATTTCTTACAAATTTAGGTTGTTGGTTTTCTATTGTCCAAGTTGAATCACTATATATACCTTTTGCAAGCACTCTTCTTGTCTTAACCAGCATGGGAGATGACTCTTGGTTTGGGGGGCTCACCTCTTAATGCAACCTTTTTAAGTTAGGAGATGAATTTTCAATAGTTAATGACATTTCATCGATTAATATAGGGTTTCTCCAACCTTCATTAATTGTTTCAATAGTGTCCATGGTAAGGTCTTTTAACATGTTTTCAATATCTTTCTCTCCTACACTCTTCTTATTTTCTTGTAAATTAAAATTGCTCATCATTTTCTCTCTTTATGATCCCACACTCTTTCTCATCATGTTATCTAAGTATTCAACACTAAAATCTAGAGGTTTTAATTTTGTTAGAGGGGTTAGTAATTCCTCAAGTCCATAATTAACTATGATTTTTAGGTTAGACAAATTAAGCTCCAAATTGGGTGTACAAGTCAAGAATTTGAATAGTAGAGCATGTCTATTTCTACACCCTTCTTTTAATGACTCCTTTAAATACCACATATTCTTCAATCTATTTTACTAACCCTTCTAGGATCCTAGTTGCTTTATCTAGATGGTTGTTGAGTTGCTCAGATGTTTCTTTTTATGGAATGGTATAGTTGACCCTTGTTCTCCTATTTGCAAATTTATAATGAGTTCCATAGAATCCTTGTGTTCAGATGCAGCCCCCTTAATACACTCTTTTATGCTCAATTCTTCCAATGGTGGTTTTTCCTTATCTTCCTTATCCTGGGCATTCTTAGCAACAAACCCTTTGGTTCACTCTAAACCTTCTTATCTATTCCAAAAAATCCTATCTTTTGTAGCAACAATGCCTTTGGTATGCTCTATTCAACTTCTCTAGCCTTCATAAATTTTTGCAGTATCTTGCCTATCTCTCCTAATTTTGTTTCAGCTTCTTCTCTTCCATGTTCAATTCCATTGTCATTAAAATCTCTTCACTAATTTCTCTTTTCTTCTTGTTATCTCATTTTTCCATGGGTGTTTATTGATTTGGTAATTCATTAATCATGTTATCCATCCATAATGGATCATTCTAGTGGATGCATCTCTTTGGAGATCTCCTCAAGTTCCTCCCCTTTCCATTCATCTCCTAGGTGCCTAACCCCCTCTCATGAGTGTAGAACTTAGAGGATCCTATTGTAAATCATCAAATCTTGTTTCTTTTTAATTGTTATCTTTCCTTGTTAACTTCTTTTTTGCTATAAATACTATATTTATTGTTTGGATCCCCCATTTATCCCTTCACTATGGTCCCCGATAATGGAACCAAAATATTGGCAAGAATAGGCACTAATTAGAGATTTGAGCTTAGGTTACTTGAATGTTGTATTTATACCCCAGTATTAGAGATAAGAGGAGGATCAAAGCTTATGCGGTGAGTTACAAAATATTATGGTAGGAAAGAACAACTAAAATTGACAATAGACATCTATTCACATATGTATCATACATCATAACATATTATGCATTAGCAAAACCAACTTATAGTATATTATATTCATCATGTAGAACTCTAATACAAAGTTTGTCAATATGTCAGTCTTCTATCTCTTATTGCAATTCTATATCACATCTTCTATATTGCTTTATTATATTATATACCATATCATCTATTACATGTCATATCATATCTTATATTACATCTTACATATTTGATCCTTTATTATACATAAGTATAAGTACAACAATGCGTGTGTCTTCTTGTACATGTTGTGACCTTTGGATGTGTTGGTGGTCAACTAGGCATGCCACATCTTTGTGGTGGATGTATCTTGCTGTAAAGTTGGCTTTTGTCCTTCCAACACTCCCAGATAAGAGGTAGAGTTAGGAAACTAAAGCATGCAAAGGGTCATAACAAGATAGGGTAATTAATGGAGGAAATATCAAATTTAAAAATTGGTATTTTGATCTAATTAAACTCAACACTAGATGGGATATAGGCCAAAAATATAACTACTAAACTCCTACCCGTTTATTGCCCAATATGCCATAACAAACATCCCTTACAAGACTATCCTTTGGATAAAAATGTTTCTCACATCTATGAAAATAAAAACCCCACTAGAAACAATGTGATTGGCTCCCTACAATTAAGAACCACATAAGAAAGAGTCCTCAAATTGAAGAGGAACTTAATTATGTAGGATAGAGGCAAGGTGGTATTTTTTCCTATAATCAATACCCAAACTAAGCTTCCTAGCATCCACCTATGAATCGGTAGGCTAATCCATGGTTTTTACCATGGACTACCCCATACATGAAAAACTATGGGGATCTTATTCTTGGAGACCCTAGTAATAGACCAACCAATCATGGCCTAATACTTAGTGGCCTAGTTAGCCTCAATACTAATGAGTCCCTCTAGTCACTTCAACATAGTGGAATTCTAATTAGTAGTACAATCAAGCTTTCCAAGGACTAAGATAGTTTAGAACCAACAAAAAAAATCTACTAGCTAATCCTTCCAACACACAAAATTTACCTCAAATTGAACCAACCATCCAACCTCAGCTTCCTACATAATTGATGGCCAACCCAAAAAATAGACAAGCTACACCTGTCTATACTACAAACCAAGAAAACATAGCTAGAATCAATGTCATTCATTATGAAAACATCTATCTATTTTTAGAAAGGACCTTGCTAAAACCATATTCCCCAACCATTATTGAGATTATTGACGATGAAGAAACACAAGCCTCTCCTAAACCTGAACATAAAATAAATCTAGTAAATAGACTTAATGCTTCTTGGAAGCCTCTATAGAGATCATTAATGTTTATCTAGAGTTTCTTTGGAGTCCTCTTAATGTCTTTGGAGCTCCTTTAGAGCCCTGACCTTCTCTAAATCCTACTTGTAGAAACTAATTTCAAAGATTCTCTGAAGCCTACTTTTGGGTCTCCTTTAAAGTCCCATTTAGGGCTTCTTTAGAGCTTGCACCATTTCTATAAAGGTTAAAAATATTTCATCTCTAAAGGCATCTCCTAATCCTTTTCTCCCTAAGGAGTCCAAACTTGTGCAAGAGCTCAAATGGATAAACATTGAAATTCCTTTTCTACAAGACATATGAGAAATTTTGGAGCCAAACCATCTCATTAGATAGTTGTGTGTCAAAACCTTGGGAAGGAAGAAGTATCCCAACACCATCCCATGTAGAAGGTTGATTGGATAACCTTCTTTAGGGAAACTTTTTCCACAAAAATATGGTGATCCAAGTAATCATATGATCATAGTCTCCATAAGTAGCATAAAGATACCAAATGTGTTGGTAGATTTATGGGCCACCATTAATGTCATGTCAATTGATATGTTGAAGACATTATCCCTAATTGAATTGTAGATCACATCCCCCTTTCTACAAATGGTTGACCAATTAGTCACTATTATAAAGGATATTATTAAGGATGTCCCTATTATAGTTAGTCCTAGGAATATCCTATGGATTTCATGATTCTCTAATCATATAACCCTAAGACTAGTTGCCCATTGATCTTGGGCAGACCCTGGCTGGCAACTGTTATTGCCTTTATAGACTATAGATCATGAGTTATGGCAATCTCCAATGGATTCAATATCAAGTGAATATCTTTGTACCCACTTGCAAAACCTTCATTGGACCATAATAATTAGTTGTGGGTAGATGAATGAGATGAGGATGATAACACTAAAAACATTGCTTCCTTAGATATGATCTCAATAAAACAACATGAAGAAGAATTTGATGATGACATAGATATCAATGAGGAGAATGAGAACATTCAGTCACTCCTACAACAAAGCATTGTTGACTTTGCTTAGGATGATCACTAAGACTTTCTAGCAATTTTCCATTGTTCCCAGGCTAGATAATATTATTCTTAGAGATGACACCTTTTTTAAATACATTGACACCTTTCACATGCTACAACCTATACCTATCCTTTAAACACTTTGATGACTGAGTATAAAATAATCTCCTTAATTCATTTGAGCACCAAATAAATCATGATTTTTCTAGGGAAGACATTAAACATAAACAAATGGTTTTTAGACAATCAAGAACTAAAACTATTTGACATTTTAATTTCCCACATAAAAGATTTCACTTGGAAGTACAATGATATGAAAGGGATCCACCTTGACATTTGCACTCATCACATTTACATAAAAAATGTAAGACTTGTTAGGAAACCATAACATAGATTGAACCCAACACTCAAGGATATTGTTAAAACAAAAATAAAAAACTTCTTGAAGTAGGATTCATTTACACTATTTTAGATATCCAATGGGTTTCTTCTTTATTCATTGTCCTTAAGAGAATGGTAAATGATAGATTTGTGTTGATTATAGAGAGCCCAACATTTACCTGTACTCCTAGGGGACATTTTCTTATAGAGTCATTCCCTTTGGGTTGTGTAATTGACCAGCCACTTTCCAATGAGTTGTACTCACTATCTTTGTTGAAATAGTAAATGAGTGCATGGAGGTGTACATGGATGATTTTATTGTCCATGGAGGATCTTTTGAAGAAGCCCTCCATATATAGACAAAGTCCTTAACACTATGAGAAGAATCGATTAAGTCTAAGCCATGAAAAGTGCCTGATAATGGTTGACAAAGGAATTGTAATGGGTTACCATATTTCTTCCAAAGGCATAAAAGTGGATCCTAAAAATTGAGGTCATAACTCATCTGTCTCCACCCAAAACTTAAACAAACATTAGGAGCTTTCTTGGTCAAGCAAGATAATATAGGCAGTTTATAGAAAACTTAAGTAAAATCATAGTGCCTATGTTTTCTTTTCACGCTAAGGCTAGTGATTTCTTATGGAATTATGACTACTAGCAGTCCTTTGACATGATCAAAGACATACTAATCTCTACTCCAGTCCTAAAAGGGCACAATTTGAACCTCCCATTTTATATACAAACTGATGCTTCTAATGATGATGTAGGGGTAGTTTTAAGAAAAATGGAAGAAGGAAATGGCATGCATGCAATCTATTATGTTATAAATAATTTAACACCAACTAAAAGAAATTATACAATAGAAAAAAAAATTCTTGTTATGGTATAGTTTATCAACAAATTCCATCACTATACTATTATATATAAAGTAATGGTGTATGTCGATCATTCAATGATTAAATAATGAATGAACAAACTAGTAGTAAGTGGTAGAGTTATTAGATGGATATTACTTTTGTAAGAATCCAATGTGACAATAGTTTACAATCTTGGAAACCAAATGTTATTGCTGATTTCTTGTCTAGATTGCATATTATAGGAGAAGATCACAAACCTATTGAAGATGGATTTCTAGATGAACAGCTATTTGCTATCTCAACTCTAATGCCATGGTTTTCTAACATGGCTAATTATTTATCGAAAAGGGAGTTTCTATTTAACTTTACTAATAAACAAAATAAAATGTTTGTTAAAGATGGTTCTATATGATATGGTTAAATAGAATATTATTCAAATGTAGTCTTAACTTTGTCTTATGCAAGTGTGTGTGGGATGAATAAATCTATGATATTCTAAGAGATTTCCATGATCAAATAGTAGGACATCACTCAATCCAAAGGAGCATTCACAAGGTTCTAGGTGTTGGGCATCATTAGCCCTCTTTACACAAGGATGCAAAAAAATATGTAAAATAGTGAGACCAATACCAAAGGATGCGCATTCCTACATCGTCCAATGAGATGCCACTATGGCCTCAAGTGGTTATTGATCCATTTGAGAAGTGGAGAATGGATTTAATTGGGCCCATTGACACAAAATTCTAAGGGAAAGCATACATTCTTGTATACATAGACTATATTACAAAATGGGCAAATGTGCAAGCATTACAATTTGATAGAGAAGAAAAAGTTGTTTGTTTGTAGATACCAGAGTAGTATGTGGAGTACTTTGTTTAGCTAAGTTGTTGTACCTTATGTTTATTGTTAGAGTAGAAATTTGTGATGTATAACAGGCCTCCAAAGAATCTTTAGTAGATCTAGGTCGTTGTATGTTGTTTTGTGTGATTCTACTTCTAGTTGGGTGTGTATGTAGGATTTCAGTATGTGTTTTGTGAGCAGATTTCAATATATCATTTCTAGATTTGTTCCATTTGTTATTTATGTAATTGAGGTTGTACAGCTATCCATTTCTACTATACTTCATCCAAAAAATCAAATAATACAAGTTGGGTTTCTTATTTGGTCATTTTTGTGCTTTCTGGTAAATTTGGGTGTAGTGAAATTGTTGTTTTTTGTTTGCATATTTTTCTTGATGGTTAAATCTGGAAATTTTCTAATATGGAAAAGCCTTAGGCTGTACCATTACTGTTATTTTCTGATATTTACCATTTTTTATGATTTAATTAATTTTCCCTTTGCATTTGTGAAGAAGTTTCCAAATTCAGGACCAATCGGTGTAGGGAAAATCGGGTGTTTTGGAAGTTAATTAAAAATTCATTTTCAGATTTGATTTTTGGTTGCAAATATTTTTGTTTGGTGCATTATAGTGGTATTAGAGCTATGATCTTTCAAGTCTATTGGAAGATTAACTTCTTTTTGTAGATCTTTGTTTGCATGTTAGTGTTCAGTGATTGTATGCGGGTATGGATTACAGAAAGATGAAGACATTTCAAAAATCCATGATAGAAATATTTCAAGAATTTCAAAAATATCAAAAGGATCTAATAGCATGGATGGAAGATCCAATCACAAAGAAAATGATTTTGAAGAAAGAACCAATGAAGGTTGATGAAAAATTAGATAAAGTGCCAGAGAAAAAGATAAAGAAACAAACTATTAAGGACGTCACAAAGGAATCCACATTGGATGTTGAAGATTTAATAATGGAAGAAATAGGGTCCATGTTCTGAAAAAATAAGAGAAATCAAATTCAATACAGCCCATTGAGCAAGAATATAAGGATTTCTCTACACAAGTTGAAGGTAAAAGTTATTTGATAATAGAAGATGTTATTTGACTTCTAATGATTGCATGTGTCAAAAAACCACTAATGAAGTCAACGACGAACACTCAGAGCATTCATGTGAAGAAGAAAAATTCTTAAATCAAGAAGCAGGTGTGGTGGGGCTCCAGAAAGACCTTGTAGAAATAGAAGTTAATTCAAAAAATGAGTAGGAATTGCAAGAAACACCAATTGAGATTATAAGCATTGAAAAGGAGTCAATGCCATGTGAGAATGATAGTGTTGTTGTAAATGTCTCAAAAATTCCCAAATCTATGAAAGGAGGTAAAAATTTTGATTGCTTCTTTGATTACAGCTCAAGGAATAGGGATGAAAGTAGAAGCAAGGATTTATTGCAGCATTTTGATATGAATTCATTACAATATTTTTGTCATAATGAGAAGTATTCTAACAATGATGGAAAGATGAAGGGCACAAAATGGAAAGGTAATCCCTTCTCTCAACTTCAAAATTTCTCATACATGACGATGTGGGATCCTTGTTCTTTATCTAAAGAATTACAAAAAGAAGACATTGAGGAACACATGAAGGCTGAAAATTTTCATGGGTTGAATCTTATATTTGCAGAAGTGTTTTCAACTTTCAGTTGTATCAGAGTAGCACAGTGGGAGCATGGTGGTGAATGCATTTTCCATTTGAGGCAACCACTAGGGAAATCAAAAATTACAATACCAAAACATGAGGTATGCAATGCATTATATTCTTTGAGAACTGAGATGGTTATGGGTATACAATCGTTGTATTCCGTTGGTGAGTTTCTACTTATTCAGGAAAACAAAGAGCTACTGTGCACATTTGAAGAAAATAATTTCACTCACAAGGATAGAAGTGTTGAGGGTATCTCCACATTTCTCATTTCATCAAAGGAAGGTGGACACCATGTTGGCATTCTAAGGTATGAAAAAGATTATCATATTTATGATTTATTATTTCCTTTTCTATCACTATAAAACTCTTGTCATCATGGAAAGCATGCTAGAAAGGGTGATAGAGTAAAGGATACAACTTGCAGCAGAAGGCGTGTAATCTCTTTGATTCAAGTTCAAGATTATTTTGCATATGGGATCCAGGTGGTCTTTTGAGGTTCAAAATGAAGAGAGGCATCGATATCACTATTAATATTTCCATTTGATAAAGGAGCATCCGGGTCCATGAGAAATCCTCATCAACCAAAAAGACTTCTTTTCTTTCTTGCTTATTTGTTTTCCTTCTTGTTCTGCTGCAAGAGTTGATGATCAAATTTCTAGAGAACTTTTTAAGGATTCTTGGCCAAGTGTTTGCATGATCTTGAAGAAGATCCAAATGGGTGCTCACAGGATTTGCGGGACTTTCCTTGCCATCAGGATATATGCAGATGACCCTTGAAATTTAGCAAAAAAAAATCCAAGCGATAATGCCATCTTGTTAAAAATCCAAATGGGTGCCCAAAATTCCAAGTTTTGCAAGATTATGAGAAAATTTGAGCAAGTTATGCTCAGGTAAAACTTTGGTCTACAACAAGATATATCTAATTGACCCCAAAATCCACGCAATATATCCAGTTGAGCCCAAAATCCCTGCAATATCCAGTTGGCCCTAAAATCCCCGTAATATCCAGTTGACCCAATTTTCCCCGCAATATCCTGTTGGGTCACTTTTTCCCACAATATCCAGTTGGGTCACTTTTTCCCGTAATATCACATCGGGTCACTTTTTCCTGCAATATCACGTTGGGTCACTTTTTCCCACTTTATTGCTTGAAAGTGCCTAGAAAGTGACAAAAATGGTTTTTGACTGCCTGTATGGCTGATCCAAGAGTCAATTAATGACTGACATGTGTCTCATTCACGTGATGAATGTGGCAGCCACCTCAAATGCCTATAAATAGGGGAATTTCACAGTAAAAGAGGTTGACTTCTCCATAGTGAGTTTTTTCTCTTCTGCTGGAAGATTGTTTTGGGTTTTCACGGGAAAGCTAGGTTACTCTGATCTGGCTATTGGAATGATTGTAAGGCTTAGGCCAAGGCATGTATGAAGAGCATTGTACTCCTATTGTAATGTTTTCCATAGCATATGAATAAAGAGTTTATTGTTTCATTGTTGTGTGTTGTTCATTTTATTACCTGGTTCAATAGCTTATCAAAGCCCCTGGACCTTGACTTGCATCAAGCGGTATTAGAGCTTAGGTTTGGAATTCCTTAAGGCTGTGGGATTGTTGCACAAGGGACCCTGAGGAGATTGTTGTAGGTAGAGTGAAGAGAAAAAACTACAGCTGCAGAGGGTCTGCAAATGTGGCACACCGACCAAGAGGAAGAAGAGGAGTTGCTCCAACAGTTGGAGATGCAACATTGGTAGAGATACTAAGAGGCATCACAGCTAGGTTGGATGCAATGGAAAGAACACAATGCAGAGGAGTACATGTAGAGGATGTGAGTGATAATGAGGAAGAAGTCAGTGAAGAAGAAGCAGAAGAAGGAGAAGACAGATATGAAAGGAGGTTTTTGAGTGCAATGATAAAGATTACTAGTAAACCCCATGTAGAGTTGCCTAGTTACAGTGGTAGTCTAAAACCAGATGAGACGATAGACTGGATTTTAGAGATGGAAAAGTATTTTGAGTTGGAATCTATTGGAGACCCTAAGTGGGTGAACTTGTAGCTGCAAAGCTGCAGGGACGTGCATCTCTATGGTGGGATCATGTGCAAATTGAGAGACAGAGAAAAGAAAAGGAAAAGATTAAAACCTGGGAGAGGATGTTAACTAAGTTGAAGGCAAAAATTTTGCTTGTCGACCATCAGATCACTATGTTTAAGATGTTGTAAAACCTCAAGCAGAGGGAGAAAAGTGTGCAAGACTATACCAAAGAGTTTTACAGATTGAACATCAAGGCCGATCACATTGAAGATGATGCTAAGAAGATCTTCAGGTATATAAATGGTTTGCATTATTCTATCCAAGATGAAATTAGCATGATCAAAATTACCAGCATAGAAGAAGCCTATCAATTTACATTGAAGGTAAAGATCTCTAGAAGGCAGAATAGCTCTAGGTGAAGAGGTAAATCCTTCAAAGGAAGAGGGTAGTCAAATCTTGGACGTAGTTCTTAGGATAAGTAAGGAGAAACAAGTTCTCAGATCAGTACCCAAGGAGGTAGAGGAAGGGGTGAGTACTCCCGAGGTAGAGAAAATTTTGGAAGAAGAGGATTTAGTGGAACATGTTTCCAGTGTAGATAGGTTGGACATAGGGCATTTGAATGTCCTCAAGTACAACAATGCATTGCCAAAGGAAAAGAGACAAGAGTCCATATAGCATGAGCTGAGAAAAGTGTGGCAAGTGTAGCCTCACCAAAAATTGGAGAAGAACCCAAGGATGGAAAATTCTTGATGTTGAGGAAAGTTCTTCTAACACCAAAAAAGGTACAAGAGGAACCAGAACAATGAAGAAATTTGTTTAGGACTAGATGTAAGTCTGGAGGAAAATGTTGCAAAGTCATTATGAACAGTGGAAGCACTGACAACTTAGTGTCAGAAGAGATGGTGGAGAAGCTAAAATTGAAGAGGTTAAAACACCCAACTCCCTACAAATATGCCTTGTTAAATTTCACATTGAGAATTACAAATATGAGATAATGTGCAATGTTATGCTAATGGATGCATGCCACATTTTGTTAGGTAGACCTTGGAAATATGATAGGGAGGCCATTCATGATGGCAAGAGTAATTGTATTAAAATCAAGAAGGATGGGGTTGAGTATGTGTTGAATCCTTTGAAGGATAAGGATGAGGAAGTTGAGAAAACCAATAAGGTTTGTCTAGTAACTGGAAAATAGTTCCTAAAGGAAATTAGAAAGGAGAAGGTATGTTATGCCTTCCTACCTCAAGTTATAGAAATTATGACATCAGAGAAATGGGTAGAAGTTCCCATAGAAGTCCAAGAAATTTTGAATGAATTCAGTGACATTCTAATGGACTTACCCAATGGATTACCTCTGACTAGAAGCATAAGTCATTGCATGGACTTGATACCAGGTGCAAGCCTACCAAATAAGGCACTATGTAGAATGACACATATGGAAAATGAAGAGGTGAATAGACAAGTTCAAGAGCTACTAGATAAGAGGTTGATTAGAAAGAGCCTTAGTTCATGTGTTGTACCTATTGTACTAGTACCTAAGAAAGATGGGAAATGGCAAATGTGCATTGATTCAAGGGCTATAAATAAGATAACCATTAAGTACAGGTTTCTATTGCCTCGTATGGATGACTTGATGGATTGTTTGAGTGGAGCAAAGTACTTCAGCATGATTGATTTGAAGAGTGGATACCACCAAATTAGAATTAGAGAAGGGGATGAATGGAAGACAACATTCAAAACCAAGGATGGACTGTGTGAGTGGCTAGTGATGCCATTTGGTTTGACAAATGCACCCAATACCTTTATGAGATTGATGACTGAGGTAAAGAAGCCTTTCCTTGGCTAATTTGTTATCATTTATTTGGATGACATTCTGATTTTTAGTAAAACAAAAGAGGAACACCTACTGCACCTTAAGGCAGTTTTGCAAAGGTTAAAAGAAGAAAAGTTGATGGTAAACATGGATAAATGCAGTTTTATGCAGAGGGAACTAGTATATCTAGGTTTCGTAGTGTCTAAAGAAGAATTGAAGAAGGATCCTGAGAAGGTTAAGGTAATAGTGGATTGGCCTTCACCCAGAAACATGTTTGAGGCTAGAAGTTTTCATAGCTTTGCGAGTTTCTATAGGAAGTTCATTAGAAATTTTAGTGGAATATGTGCCCCAATCACCGAGATAATGAAGGGTGTTAGGAAAGAGTTCCAATGGAATGCTATAGTAGAAAAGAGCTTTAAGTTGTTCAAGAAGAAGGTGACAGAATAGCTAGTGTTGGCATTGCCAGACTTTGGTAAAGTATTTCAAGTAGATTGTGATATTAGAGATAGTGCAATTAGGGGAGTGTTAAGTCAAGAAGGTAGACCCATTGCCTACTTCAGTAAAAAACTAAATGAAGCAAAGAGGAATTACTTAGTTTATGACCAAGAATTTCATGCTATAGTGCAGACCTTAAAGAAGTGGAGGCATTACTTGCTGTCAAATGAGTTTGTATTGTACACAGATCATCATGCCTTACAGTACATCAATAGTTAAGGTAATTTAAACCTAAGGCATATGAAATGGGTGGAGTTCTTACAAAGTTATTCTTTTGTCTTGAAACATAGAAGTGGTAAGTCAAACAGGGTAGCAGATGCACTTAACAGAAGATGTTTATTAATGAATGAGTTAAGGGTCAGTGTTGTTGGCTTTGATGCAATGAAGGAACTGTATACTGATGATCCTGATTTTAAGGAAGCACGGATAGTTAGTAGAAGTCTAGTGGAGGGAGATAGGATGCCATGGTTGGAGTATTTCATCCAAGATGGCTTGTTGTTTAAAGGAAAGAAATTGTGTATACCTAGAGATTCAATGAGAGAGAATCTAATAAGAGAAAAGCATGGTGGGCGCTTGAGTGGACATTTTGGAATAGATAAAACATTGGAACAACTAAGTGAAGGTCATTTTTGACTTGGAATGAGTGCAGATGTGAGGAGACTAGTACAAGGCTACAGAATTTGCCAGCATGCTAAAGGAGCATGACAAAATATAGGACTATATCAACCATTGCCTATACCAGAGAGTCCGTGGGAGCACCTAAGTATGGATTTTGTTTTGGGACTACCTCGAACATAGAGAGGTAATGATTCCACTTTTGTTGTAGTGGATAGATTTTCAAAGATGGTTCATTTCATACCATGTTAGAAGACTAGTGATGCATCCCACATAGCTACATTATTTTTCAAATAGGTTGTCAGGATGCATGGACTGCCTAAGAGCATAGTTTCTGACAGGGACACAAACTTTGTTGGTGATTTTTGGCATACATTATGGAAGAAGATGAGCACTAAATTAGGATTTAGTTCATCCTATCATCCCTAGACTAATGAACAGACTAAGGTTGTGAACAAAAGTTTGGGAAACTTCTTAAGATGTTTAGTGGGAGACAAACCACATCAATGGGATCTTATCTTGACACAAGTAGAATTTGCTTACAATAATTCAGTGAATAGAAGTGCAAGAAAGAGCATGTTCCAAATAGTTTATGGGTACAACCCAAGAGGTGTTGATGAGTTGAGAGATAGTGCAGATTTGAATAGGAAGAGTGCTATAGAAAAAGATTTTGCATAATAAATTCATGAGGTTCAAAAGGAAGTGAAGGAAAAGTTGGAGAAAAGTTCCAGGAAATACAAGGAATATGTTGATGTGCATAGGAGGGAACAAAAGCTCCAGGTAGGAGAGTTTTGGTATACTTGAGGAAGAAAGGTTTCCATAGGGAACATACAATAAGTTGAAATTTAAGAAGATAGGCCCATGCAAGGTGTTGAGGAAGTTCTTAACCAATGCCTATGTGATTGAGCTACTAGTAGGGATAGACATATCTCCTATTTTCAATGTTGCTAATCTATACAAGTTCCATGAAGGAGAGACAAGTTTACAAGGGGGTACACACTCACATTTGCCTGATGCACAAGGATGGTTAGACCAGTTACCTAAAAATAAGATGGAAGAAGTAGATAAAATGATTAACTCTTGAGTGGCTAAGAAGACCAAAGGAAAGGACTACATGGAATACCTGGTCTGATGGAAGAACAGATTTGCAGATGAAGCTTGTTGGTTGAGTGCTACAAAGCTAGTCAAGTATGGAATTCCGATTCCAGCTTTCCAAAATGTTCATGAGTTTCTAACTCATGGAACATTTCAGTTACTTGGCATGTCTAATACAGGAGCATCTATGTCCACAAGCATGTTGTAAGTATAAGCAATAAGTGTTGTCATTGATGTCAACACCTAAGGTCAGCATCTAAGGAAATTATTTGAATGAGTTTGAGCAAGTGTCTGAGAAGAACAGTGCAGTGTTTTGCTCCGCATATCCTGTAGGTTGAAAATCTTTGTCTGTGGTTTGAAATTTATGTTAAGGGATGTCTGTAGTTGTTATGTTTCAAGTTTGAGCCTCCGGTGTGAAGATTTGAGTGAGTTGTGTTCACCAGAATAAAAACTATTTTTATGAGTATTCAATAGCGACAGGGAGAATGTATTCTGCTCCGCATTTCTCTGCATTTAAGTTTTATAGTCTAGAGTTCTGAGATTAAGTTTGATATGATGTTATGTGCCTTCAGTTGAAATGGTTCGTGGTTTGGTGCTCCACAAGCGATCTTTTTTCTTCATGACAATGGTTGATAGTAATGTTTAAGTGGTTTGGTTTGAAGAATCTTCTAGATAGAGTGTTTGGAGGTTGTGTGGAAGTTCTTGGTGATTGTAATGTGCTTGTGGATGTCTCTAGATCATGTTCATGTCTTTTGATTGGTCCGCAAAGAGTAATTCAGATCGTAGTTGAAGTGTGTTCCTAAAGGTCTTAGTGTTAACACTGGTTTTGGCTGACCTGGTTGTTTTCACTACTTGCAATTATGTTTTGGAGTTTGTGATAGCATGTTGTAGCGTGGAAGACTACTTTTGAGTCCTAGCTAAGGCGTGGTGTGGTCCACATTCATTCTTTTCCTTCACAAATTTGTTTAGGTCCAGACCTATTCTAATATATGTATGTATACCGACCTTGGAGATTGTTCCAATGGTTGATGATTGTAATGCCGACCTTCATGTACATTCCAAGGTTGATGAATTGTATAAATACATGTAATGAAGTTGTGAATGATTGATGATGTAGCAAAGATGTGAAGATAATTGAAAAGTGAAAAAGTAGAGCAGAGCAGAGGAGATTTATTACACTTCAATGGAATTGAACCTTGGCATAGTGTAGATGCTACTATCTTAGTTCACCAACTTTTGGTAATGAGCCCCTTCTCTTGGCAATGAGCCACTTCTTTTACAGTGACCATTCTGGGCAGTGAGCCCTAAGGCAGTGAGCCTTGTAAATTTTGATATATCATTCATATTGTGAGCTAACACTCATTGTGGTTTTTCCCTTATTGGGTTTTCCACGTAAAAAATCTGGTGTCTCATGTGTTGAATATGTGCATGTGTTTAAGTTTCTGATTATATGCTTTCATGGTTAAATAATAATTAAATGGTTAATGTGTTGATGTTTGAAAGAAGTTAAGTTTTTGCTACAACTGATTCACCCCCCCTCTCAGTTGTCTTGTGCATTTCAACAATTGGTATCAGAGCAAGGGTTCCTTGGAAGAAAGCCTAATAGCTTGAGGCTGATCTGGGATGGCACACAAGAAGGAGTCTCCATAGTTTGATGGAACGGACTATGCTCTTTGGAAGGTACAAATGAAAAGTCATCTCATTTCTCTTGGTTATAGTGTTTGAAAGATGGCAGATACAAAGTATAGTATTCCTCCAAATGGTCCATTAGATGAAGATGAAGTCAAACAGTATGAGTTAAATGGAAAAGCTAGAGATGCTTTGTTAAATGTCTTATCTAATACCAAGTTAGTGAAAGTTATGGATTTGGAAACTGCTAATGAGATCTGGGTTAAGTTGAAAAACTTATATGAAGGAGATGATTCTGTAAAGAGTGCCAAATTGCAAAACTTGAAGGTGAAGTATGAAGCCCTGAATATGAGTGATGATGAGAACATAACAATATACATGCCAAAAGTTGATGAAATTGTTAATGGAATTAAAGGTCTTGGAGGAACTGTTGATGAAGATGAGGTTGTGATGAAGATTCTTAGATCATTGCCTAAATCCTATAGTCACAAGGTGTCTGCAATTGAGAAACTTATGAGTGTGAACAAGATTACAAAAGATCAGTTGCTTGGAAAGTTCACTGCTTTTGAGATGAGAGAATTCAATGATGCTCTGCTAAAGACTAAGACTGCTTTCAAAGCTAGTACTTCAGAGAAGACTTCAAGATCTAAGAAGTATGTTGTGGAATTAGATGATGACCTTGATGATGTTAAAGCAAATTTCATGGAAAGACTGCAAAGAGGTACCAGTAAGTTCAAAGGCAAATTACCATTCAAATGCTTTTCTTGTGGTAAGATTGGCCACTATGCCTCCAGGTGTCTGGAGATAATTAAGAGAGGTAAGAAGAAGTTTGAAAGTAGACCTAGAACCATAAAGAAATGCTATTATGTTAGATATCTTGATGATGATGGTGTAACAGATGATGATACTAGTGCAAATGAATGCTAGTTTATTTCAACTAAGGAAGAACCTGTGTCTACTGATCCTGCTAGCTGTGTGAAGGAAGAAAAACCAGGGGAAGAGAGTGCTTTGTCTGTCTACCAAGTTGAGAAATATAAGGATGAATGGATTATTGACAGTGGGTGTTCACATCACATGATCGGTGATAAAAGTAAGTTTGTAAGTTTGGAAAAGTATGATGGAGGACTGGTTAGGTTTGGAGATGATGCAACTGGTAAGATTTGTGGAAGAGGATCTATTTATTGTGATGGAAAGCATAATATAGATGTTGTCCTATATGTGAAGGGCTTAAAGCATAATCTTTTAAGTGTTGGTCAGATGTGTGACAAAGGGTATGATCTGAGATTCAAGGATAATGGATGCAAGATCATGGAAAGCTCCAGAACAATGATTGCTACTGGTAAAAAGACTAGAGGTAATGTTTATCATTTGAAAGGAACTAATGATTGTTGTCTATTGGCTCAGATAGATGAGAATTGGTTGTGGCATAGAAGGATGTGTCATATCAATTTTGACAACTTGGTGAAGATAAGTTCGGTACAAGTCGTGAGAGATTTGCCCAGGCTTGTGAAGCCTGCTAATACTATTTGCAAGGATTGTCAATTGGGGAAACAGACAAGGACAAGTTTCAAGAGTAAAGAATAATTTTATGTTGGATTGCTTGAGCTGGTGCATACAGATTTGTGTGGTCCTACAAGATCAAGAAGTCTGCAAGGAGACAGGTACTTTATGTTACTTATTGATGATTATTCTAGAATGATTTGGGTCACCTTTCTAAAGGATAAATTAGAAGCCCTAGACAAGTTCAAATCCTCAAGGCAATGGTTGAAAATGAGTTAGAATTGAGGATCAAATGCTTAAGGTCTGATAGAGGAGGTGAGTTTACACCAAATGAATTCAATATTTTCTGTGAAGGACAAGGGATAAAAAGATATTTGTCTACTCCTAGGACTCCTTAGCATAATGGAGTTGTTGAAAGAAAGAAAAAGACAGTTCAACAGGTTGCTAGGTCAATGATGATGGAGGCTAACCTACCAGAAGTGTATTGGAGAGAAGCTATACATACTACTATCTACATTCAAAATAGAGTTCAAGTCAAAGGTAATGGTACTAAAACTCTTTATGAATTGTGGTATGGAAGAATTCCAACAGTGAAATATTTCAAAGTTTTTGGAAGAAAATGTTATATCAGAATAGATGAAGAGTTAGGAAAGTTTGATGCTAGGTGTGATGAAGGAATTTTCCTTGGATACTTTATTAAGAGTAAGGCCTACCGGTGCTACAATAAAAGATTGAGAAAGATCATTGAGAGTGCTAATGTGAAAGTTGATGAAGACGGGGAAAGAATATCATATCTAAGTGGCTATGAATTAGATGAACCTGATGCTAAAATGAATGAAGAAAATGTTGAACAAAAAGTCAATCAAGTTGAAGAAGAAAAAGCTCCAGAAAGTTTTATTAAGACTCCCAGGTATGTAAGGATTAATCATTCTGAAGATCATATTATTGGTGACAAAAGAAAAGGGGTATTGACAAGAAAAAGAGTTGTAGAAGAATAGGTGAACTATTGTTTACTTTCAAAGATTGAACCTAAAACTATAAATGAAGCCTACAAAGATGAGAATTTGGTAAAGGCTATGGAAGAAGAGATGATGCAGATAGAGAAGAATCAAACTTGGGAACTGGTTCCTAGACCTACTGATAAGAATGTGATTGGAACTAAATGGGTTTTTAGAAACAAGTTGAATGAAAATGGAGAAGTAGTAAGAAACAAAGAAAGACTAGTATGCAAAGGATATTCTCAGGTTGAAGGCATAGATTTTGAGGAGACTTATGCTCATGTTGCAAGGATTGAAGCAATAAGAATGTTTTTGGCATTTGTAGCACACAAATATTTCAAGGTCTACCAGATGGATGTGAAGTCTGCATTCTTGAATGGAGAGCTAGAAGAAGAAGTTTACATTGAACAACCAGAAGGATATCAATCATCAGACCAAGGTGACATGGTGTGTAGATTGAAGAAAGCCTTGTATGGACTTAAGCAAGATCCTAGAGCGTAGTATGCAAGTTTGGATAAGTATTTGTTGCAATTAAGGTTTAGTAAAATTACTATGGATAGTAATCTCTACTTCAAAATTAATGATGATCAAATTTTGATTGTTGTAGTCTTTGTTGATGATATTATCTTTGGAGGCAATGAAGGTATGTGTAAGAGATTTGTAGACAAAATGCAAAAGGAGTTTGAGATTGTTGATAACTGAGAGGGGGGGTGAATCAGTTATCCTAATTATTTCTTCTTTCTGAACTTTCTTATTAATCAATGCAGCATTAATTCAAACAAGCAAACATTACCATGAAATGGAAAAACACATGACACAATATTTTTGACGTGGAAACCCTATTAAGGGAGAAAACCACGGGGTGATTAACCCAAAGATTATTCTCTGTTAGAAGAATAAGGAATTACAAAATGGCACTTGCCAATTAGGGCTCACTGCCCGAGCACACTGCTCACAAAGGAGGCACACTGTCTACAAAAGAATGTTATACAATACTTGAATTGATTGGAAGCATCCACATATGCTGGAGTTCAGTTCTGGTTAGGCTCAGTACACTGATCTGCTGCACTTCATCTTTCCTCTTCTCTTATGCTGCTTTCCTTTCACATACCGGACCTTCCTTACTGCTTCTGCTCTGCTCTACTTTTATTTGCATATCACATATCACCACAACACTTCTCACAACTAAATCCATCCTATATATATCCTCACAAGTGATTTCATTATCTTTCTAGTCGGCACCCAGAACAGTCAATCTTCTCACAAACTCTGTTCTGTCGGCTGAATCCTTACACATCAAGTAATGCAGATCAAGCATATACTTGTAGAAATCATTAATCATGTCGGCCAAACATGATTCATGCCTTCATAACCTTTAACACCATCAATAACACATCTGGAAAGTAGTCTGATGTTCTATCAATCAGTTCTTCCTCTGTTCACACTATCACTCAGGAATCTGGTACTCAACTATTCATATCTTTTTCCTCATCTATCACCAGAGGCTAAAGCCTTGGAATATACCACTCAAGGTAGTCCTCTTGACTTCCCCAAATCTGCACTACACCAAGATACTTCCTCTGAGAGATCCGGACCTGTCTGTCGGACCTTGCCACATGCTCTGTTCTTGTTTACCGGACCACAATATTCTTCACTCTGACTTCTGGTAGGGACACACCATGTCCTGCGGATGTGTGGGATGAACTTTGTTGCCATTAATGACAACAATAATGAATCCATATAGTGTCTCTTGCCAACAATCTCCCCCTTTGGCATTGATGGCAACACTTAGTGAAAAATGACTAAGTGTTTACACTATGCTCCCCCTTGGCTGATGCTCTGTCTTTATATACATTTTCTGAAGCTCCCCCTTAGTTGGATTCCTCATTTTTCACTGCTCCTCACTGATGGTGATAGTTTGTCATTGATGTCAAAAGGTATTGAGAAAGTTGTTCATGATCATGCACTTCACAGTTGTTCACATAGTGTTGAAGGATGTTGTCAGTGGGATTGACTTGATAAATGGATGATAATATTACAAGTGTTTGATAACATTCATGTACCAATCAGGCTCATTATATTGGTGTTTCAAGTGCTTCCAGGATCACATGAATACACTTGATGTTTGGTGTTGGTTTATGATTAATCACATTACTTGTTTGATCAGGTTTGGCCTCCAATGATGTCTTCATATGTTCTTTGGTAAGTGATGTCATGAAAGATTGTTTGCAGTATGTTCTTGTTGTGCATTGATCTAAGAGAGGTTGCTTCAAGATCAGTTGAGGTCAGTAATAGTGGGTTGTGTTTGAATTAACACTTGAGGATAGTCATGTGCTTCAGATGTTGATCATATAGGAGTTCAAACGGTTTACATGCATGTTCATATTCAAAGCAATGTTGACACATGTTGATCATGTTCTTGTCTTACTAGTTGTTGAATCAGGACTTCATAATAGCAGGTGTTCAACTTATCATGATAGAAAACTATATCATCTAGTTTCTTTCACCTCAAGTTTTCACAGGAAGGAGATAAGTTGGTTTTATCAAGTTGCTTTCACACTCAAGTGTCCACAAGACAAGGTTGTGACAAGTGCAGAGGTATAAAGTGGGTTTCAAGCTTCTAATGGTTTTCCCCTGTCAATATTGTTATCCTAATAAACATCTTTGCTCTTAAAGATCTAAACAAATATAAGTCATCTCCCCTCAAACTCTACTTTACTCAATATTCCTATTGTCTTTATATTTCAATGATGACCTAGAATAGCAAGTGTATTACTTAATTTTTACCTTTTGAAGGGGTTGGTATACATCTCCTGACCGACCCTCTCCTTATCTCACCGAGTGAAGCGGTCTCCACACACATCATGTGTTCTAATGCAAGTCTTATATCATCGGTGGTCTTGTTTAAAATTGCTGAGCGCCAAAATGCAAATAACATAGTCAATGGAGCGGCCCGAATGGGAAAAAGGTCATCAAATGATTTCTTATGGGAAAGTTTATGAATTTGAAATGCTAATGGTCGCTTGAATAAAGAAAAGGCATCGGTATTTTTCATAAATATGTTTTATGCTTTAAAAGAAAAGGCATCGGTATTTTTGGCATTAAATATGCCTTATAAAAAATGGAGAACTAGTTTTCTTTTTAGAAACTTTTCTTCACCTAGTTTATAGATTGTTTTTTGGGAGATTTTTTTTCTCTTTCCAAGTCTAATGGGTCTCCTTTCTAATAGTACTAGGAGCTTTAAAAAGAATATTTTTTTTGAGAGATTTTTATAGAATTGGAGATTAAAAAGAAGACAAAGAGTTTGATTGCAAGGAGAAGAATTTGAGGAGATTTTTTTAAAGCAACTATTTTGGCACAAAAAGATTTTTTTTAATGAAGAATTTAGTAAAGATTTTTGTGAGATTGATTGAAGAAGATTTGTCTTATGAGAAAATATGGATCAGAGATTGAAGATTTATTTGTGAATAGATTTACTCTTGGTCCTGATTCAAGAAGATGAAAAAGTTTTTGCAAGAGCGTATTAAAATTTTTATGGGATGATTTTCTTGATAAAGTTTGATTGCAGGAATTTGCAGAGAAGGAGATTTATTTTCTTGATGGAAGATGAAAATGAAAAGACAAAATATTAAAAGGGAATTTGAAGAGAATTTAGGAGAATTTAATGAAGGAAGTTATTTGCAGATAGAGACAGAATGATTTCAAAAAGAATATCAAAGTGAAAGAGAATACAGAGATGGAAGAGGATGTTACTCAGAGAATTTTAAGGGGCTGGTGTGTGTTTTTTTTTGAGTTCCTTGAAGTTTTTATAATTGCAAGGGTTTTGATTTACAGAGAGAAGGTGAAAAGACATTAAACTTGTTTATAATGGTGCATTGATGCAATTATAAAAATAGATATTAATGAAACATAAAGTTGAGGAGTGTTGTTGAGCATATCAGGATGTATGATTGATAGAATGGCCATTTGACAGGCATAGGTGAGAGAAGAAATGTTTTGTTTTGAATGGAAACAGAGTATCCCTCTGATTTGTTTATTACTTCTATTGGTGATGGTTTGCCAGTGAGGCACAGTATGCCAGTAAGGCTTATAGGTCAGTGTGACCTTAATATTTGTCAGTGAGACAATTTGTATTGCCAGTGAGGCATGTTTTTCAGCTAAGCCAGTGAGGCACTTCATGAGTGGTTTTTCTACCCCTGAGGGTTTTCCACTCGGTAAAAAGGTTGTGTCTTGATTTCTTCTATGTGTGTGCATATTATTGGTTTGATCATGTTTTGTTTACATCTGTTATTGTAAGTCTTGTGCATATAAACTCAACAAATCATTAATGTATTCCTTTCCATCTGTTCTGTAAGAGAAAGCTTGCAAAAAGTTGTAAAATGTTTGAAAATTAATACAACACTGATTCACCCCCCCTCTCAGTGTTGTCCGGACTCCTACACTCACTCCCCCTTTGACATCAATGGCAAAGGGTAGGGTCTTCATACCAAAATTTTCAAAATTTTAACTATACTTAGCCGCATAAGTATATATATACAAGTTGTACTTAATATACTTAAGTATGTCTACAAAAGTGTTCTTCAACTGTACAACTTTTGTCGCCCGACTCTGCTTCATCCTGTCCAAAATTGAGATATGCCCACTCAACAGGAATGCAAATGCATCTGCCCTTTTTAGATCTACCAGATCAGTGGTCTGGGTTGTAATTTGGGCTTCTTTTATAGCCTCATGCATGGCCTCTAGTTTGGGGACAATTAACCCCCTGAGCTCACTCAACCTGCTTATCCTATTTTTTCTTTCCTTCTCCAACTTCTTGATTTCACTCAAGACTGCGATAGTCTGACATTCTTGATTTGTTATAGAGGAGGAGAGAGGATCAAAATTCTTTGATAGGTTTGATAGTTTATCCTCCTGTTCTTTTATTTTCTTCTCAATGTCCAGTGTTTCTTTGGACCAGGAGATACAAAATTTGTATATTTCATTGCCATCCTTAAGAGCATTTTCTAAGCTCTTTATCCCAATACTTATATTTCTTCTATCATTAGTGATTAATCCTTGTACCTCTGAGAATCTCTTATCCAAAAACTCCTTCCAGACCTTTTCTTCAGCTGATTTTTCTAGAGAATCAAAATGTGTACTAACACTGCTGACTAAGGTTTTGAGATTACCGAAAGAGGAGGTTGTGGGATCCTTTTGAAAAGATGGTATGATCTTTTCCAGCACTCTAGATGCAGCTTCTATCAACTCACAGTCTTCCATATGAGACTTTAGGAGTTTTTCATTAGCCTTAGCATTTGCAAATGAAGCTATCTTCATTGTCTGTACTGGAGAAAGAGAATCAAAATTGAATGGACCTTGTAGAAGCTCCGGTTCATCAATCTCCATTATTTCTTTGCTTAGAAATTCTTGGACAGTTTGTGCAATGTCTCTTGCTAGAGACAGATGTTTCTTCTCTTTTGCAGTCTTGGAGCTGTCCTTTGGAGTTTTCTCTCCTTCTACATTCCCACCACTAGCAGTTGTGGTTTTCTCTGCTGAAGTCTTCTGTCCCTCTGCAACCTTTGCACTGTCACCTTCTTTTTCCTTCACCTCTACTTCTTTCTCCTATAATTTTTCTTCTTCTTTGGATCCGGAGACTGTAGGAGAAACCGGAGGAGAAATGTTAGTCTATTCAGGGCCCAACTCTTCTGTCATTTTCTCAGAAGTTTCTTCTGCAACACTTGTGGTTGAAGGATCAATACCCAAGTCCTCTACAATAGGAAGATTAAATCTTTTGAAGGCCTTCCGAAGGATCTCTTCTGTATCCTTGGCTACCCTGTCAATCTCACCAAGCATGAGCTGATTCATCCTTGCTTTGCTCCTGAACTCATCCTTGCAATCTTTGAATACCATGTTCATTGTCTTGGGATCAATTGAAGGATATAGCTGAATAGCTATCTGTTCTCGAAGTTATAGATCTTTTGCTCAAGCATTGTATAGAGAGATAATTTCAATAAAAGCTTTGTTGTAAGTGTTCAAAAACTGAACTGTGGCTTCCTCCAGAATCCTTTTATCTACTTCATTACATTCATCATAATATTCTGTTAAGGGTTGCAGGTTCCCATCCACTGTGACTACTTTCACTACAACATCTAAGGATAGAGTGAGTTTTTCAACAGATTCCTCTTCCTTCTCTTCTTCTCCTTGACTGGTAGGGTGTTCACCGGATGATTTCTTCTTCTTCTTTTTCAGTTTCTTAATTTCCTCATCTGATTCGGTTTCCTCTTCATCTCTTTGACTTGTATAAGCCCTTGTGGCTTTTTTTTAGACCTTTTCTCTCCTTTGCCGGATGCTTGGACTTCCAGTTTTGAGCTTTTAGCAAGGACAGGTGCTGATCTCTTTGATGATCTAGTCTGGGTGGAAGTTTCTACCAAAGTACTTTCCTTACTTTTCTTTTCTGCCTCTTTCTTCTCTTCCTCTGCTTTTTGTCTCTTTTCCCGGTTGGCATCAAGTGCCTCCTTTGAGATCCCAAGGCCTTGTGCAATATGTTCTACTTCTTTTCTCACCTTCCTTTTCATCTCTGGTTCTCTGAGTTCCACATGGATCTTTACACTCAGCTCCTCAAAGGTTCCAAACCTTTCTGCCTTTGGATCTTTAGGCTGACTCAGCATGTGTTGAACATGCAGCTCCACAATCTGTTCATCCACTTCATACCCCATGGGCATGATCTAGACTGTCCTTTGTTCTACTGTCTCCATCAGGCACTGATCAGTCTCTACCATAAAGCAGACTGGGGAATCCTTTCTCTTGTTTGCATCATGTTCTGAAAGTTTTTAAAGTATCCCCACAGAGCTATTTTTCTTCCCTTTGCATCTCCAAGTTCATGCAAGTAATCTCTGATCTGGATAGCTACCGGTTTGTCATTTTCCCATACCCATCCATTTGATCCAGGAAGCTCATTCATGAAGTAGAAGAACAAACATAGTATCAGTCCTCCATATTTAAAGGAGTTCTTTTTGTCCTTCTTGATCTTCTGTATGTTTTCTATTAATTGGCTCAAGAGGAGTTCACAGAGATCATAATCTGCATTCTTTCTCAGCATCTCATAGGCCGTGTATACTACAGTTCCAGATACTGAATTCTCCCTACTAGAATGATATATCTTGTATCCTATTATCATAGATGCATACTTGATATCCGAGTCAGTAATATCTTCAATGTTCATTGCCCTCTTATCAAATTTTGATTCGGTGGCCTCTGTGACAATGTTGTTTTTGACAGACTTGAGGACAGGAATTCCTCTGGAGGAATGTAAACCAGTTACTGCCCTAATTGCTTCCTTGGTGATCTTGCAATGTCTATTCAGCCATAGGAAGTTATCATGCACCCTATTTAAAACATACCGGACCTATTCATCCTCTTCAAAGCAGGGGAAATGAATGAACTGATCAAAATGCTTTTCCTGGATGCCCTTATATTCTGGTTTAAGCTCAAAAGCATCATCTATCAATTGTTTGTGATAGATGTCTCTTAGTTTGAATTCCCCAAACTCTTCAATATTGGCATGTATGTAAACCCTAATGTCTTTTGTGTGTAAAACGCCATGCGGAACACTAGAAAATGCACCTAGGGGGTCTACCTCCAAGGATTTGTATGGATGTTTCTTAAATGTAGGGCGAGGTCTATCAGAAATCTTTACAATATTCAGAGTACCCATTATCAAGAGATTTGCAGTGAGATATTTGAAAACGGAAAATACCTTTTGCGCCTATCAGTTTCACGGAGTTGGTTGGATTGATCTCTGGAAGTAATGACTTCTGCAAGTGATCTTTGATGAACTTGGGGAATTTTGTTGCAGAGCTCCGCTTTTCATTTCCTCTTGAGTGCAGAATGAACGAGTGATTAATGAAAAACTCTTATATTGCTCTGCAAGCCCTAATATCAGACTGTAATAAATGCTCGACCTACATTATTCTGGTTTGCCTTATTCAGGTGATTTGAAGAACTGGATCAACCCTAATCTTTAAACATCTTGCGGATCTTCCAAATCTTAACCACAGTTTGTTTGAATATATCCCTTGTGACTCCTTCAATCCACAACTCTTCTTGTGCCAGTTCCGGCACCAATTGACTGGCTGGGGGAACAAGGTTTTCTTTGTGTCTCCCTCTAAGCCAGAGCTCACCTTTTAGTTTCCGGAAGGATTATCAGCACCAAAGTCTAGTGTGGATCCAACCTCTACATTCTCTGAACTTTTCTTCACCCAAATCTTGTTCATCTCATTCCTAACTTCATCTGCATTCATCTTTTGTTTACCCTTATCTTGATTCTGATTATGATATACTGGACCTCTTTTCTCCTGATTCTTGCTTCTACAAAATTTTGCATTATGACCGGACCTATTACAGATTTGGCAAACAACATTTCTTTGCATATTTGACTGATATCCTCTTGATCTGCATTGATTAGCCATATGACCTACTCTATTGTATGCAAAGCATCTACCATTGAATGATTTGTTCATTTGCATATTTTTGCATTCATGAGACTTGTGACCATACCTTTTGCAGTTAGAACACTGTCTGGAGAAGGATGAATTAGTCTGATTCATTCTCTTTCTGCACTGATTAGCTTTGTGACCAAAGTGATTGCAGCTGTGGCAGTATCCATTGAAGGATGGATATCTTTGAGCATTGGGTTGTCTTACTGGAGATCTTCTAGGCCTGTTCCTTGGATTTTGTGTTGACTTTCAAGAAGAACTTCAAGTTGAGCAGAACTTATCTTGAATTTCTCTTTATATTCATTTGCTATTTGAAGATCCCTTTTGAGAGAGACAATTTGATCCTCAAGTTTTTCTTCATTATCTTTAGCATCTTCAAGATCAGATTCAAGATGTCTGATAATTCTATCCATCTGGTGGCAATCTTCTGATTTCTCCTTGAGAGATTGTCTTAGATTGTCTTCAATTTTTCTTTTCTCTTCAACTTCTTGGGTAAACTTTATAACTCCTGATTGCATTTCATGTCTTACCATAATGATTTCTTTTGATAACTTTTCACATAACTTGGTTTTCTCAATCAGCTCTTCATTTGCATTACTTTCTTCACCTTGTCTTGCCAATTGCTGAAGCAACTCCTTTCTCTTTTTCATAGAGAGACTTAATTTATCTTTTAGTTCTCTCATGAAATCATCAGCCTATTTGAGTCTTTCTTTTAATTCATTGACTTCAGAGTTTGACTGTTCAAGATCCTCAAGGGTAGTCTTGAGTTGCTCCCTTAAACCATATGCATCCATTTGGACTCCCAGATCTTCCTCGAGCTATTAGACTCTGTTAGGAGGAACTTAGCTCTGATACCAATTGTTGATAACTGAGAGGGGGGGTGAATCAGTTATCCTAATTATTTCTTCTTTCTGAACTTTCTTATTAATCAATGCAGCATTAATTCAAACAAGCAAACATTACTATGAAATGGAAAAACACATGACACAGTATTTTTGAAGTGGAAACCCTGTTAAGGGAGAAAACCACGGGGTGATTAACCCAAAGATTATTCTCTATTAGAAGAATAAGGAATTACAAAATGGCACTTGCCAATTAGGGCTCACTGCCCGAGCACACTGCTCACAAAGGAGGCACACTGCCTACAAGGAGACACACTGTCTACAAAAGAATGTTATACAATACTTGAACTGATTGGAAGCATCCACATATGCTGGAGTTCAGTTCCAGTTAGGCTCAGTACACTGATCTGCTGCACTTCATCTTTCCTCTTCTCTTATGCTACTTTCCTTTCACATACCGGACCTTCCTTACTGCTTCTGCTCTTCTCTGCTTTTATTCACATATCACATATCACTATAACACTTCTCACAACTAAATCCATCCTATATATATATCCGCACAAGTGATTTCATTATCTTTCTAGTCGGCACCCGGAACAGTCAATCTTCTCACAAACTCTATTCTGTCGGTTGAATCCTTACACATCAAGTAATGCGGATCAAGCATATACTTGTAGAAATCATTAATCATGTCGGCCAAACATTATTCATGCCTTCATAACCTTTAACACCATCAGTAACACATCCGGAAAGTAGTCTGATGTTTTGTCAGTCAATTCTTCCTCTATTCACACTGTCACTCAGGAATCCAGTACTCAACTATTCATATCTTTTTCTTCATCTATCACCAGAGGCTAAATCCTTGGAATATACCACTCAAGGTAGTCCTCTTGACTTCCCCAAATCTGCACTGCACCAAGATACTTCCTCTGAGAGATCCGGACCTGTCTGTCGAACCTTGCCACATGCTCTGTTCTTGTTTACCGGACCACAATTTTCGTCACTCTGACTTCCGGTAGGGACACACCATGTCCTGCGAATGTGTGGAATGAACTTTGTTGCCATCAATGACAACAATAATGAATCCATATAGTGTCTCTTGCCAACAGAGATGTCTATGTTTGGTGAAATGAATTTCTTTTTAGGACTGCAGATTATTCAATCAGAAAAAGGAATTTTCATTTCTCAATCCAAATATGTGAAAGAATTGTTGAAGAAGTTTGGAATGGAGGATTCTAAGCCAGTATGTACCCCTATGGTAACTGGTTGCAAGCTAAGAAAGAATGATGAATCACCTAAGACTAATAAAAAAAGGTATAGATCTATGATTGGAGGACTACTTTATCTAACCCATACAAGACTAGATATAATGCATGTAGTTTGTCTTGTGGCAAGATTTCAAGAAGATCCTAGAGAGTCACATGTAATGGCAATTAAGAGGATCATGAGGTATTTAAAAGGCACTTCAGACTATGGATTGTGGTATCCCAAAGATATTGATTTCACTCTTAGTGCTTATACAGATGCAGATTGGGCTGAAGATGCTAATGATAGTAAAAGTACAAGTGGAAGTGCTTTCCTCTTGGGTAACATATTGGTTTCATGGTTAAGCAAGAAGCAAGAATCAGTTTCTTTGTCTACTGCAAAAGAAGAATATATTATTGCAGCATGTTGTTGTACTCAAGTGCTATGGATGAAGCAAACATTGAAGGATATAAGAGTTGTGTATGAAGAACCAATTTCAATCTTTTGTGACAATACAAGTGCTATAAACATTTCAAAGAATCCAATGATGCATTCAAGAACAAAGCATATATCTATAAGGTATCACTTTTTGAGAGAAAAGGTAACAGAGAATGAAGTAATGATGGAATATGTGTCTACTAAGGATCAAATTGCAGACATTTTTACAAAGCCTCTGCCTAAGGATACTTTTGAGTGTCTCATGGAAAAGTTAGGGGTCATTACCCCTCCTGCTCTAAACTAAGATGCATGGGAAGTGCATCAGTCTAGTGGTGCCCAAAGTCTTATTCTTTGATCTGGAATGATGTTTTGAAGGCTACCTCTCAGGGGGGTAGGTAGATATTGTTGATATGAGTTCCTGATAAAGAGCAGTAAGTGTTGCAGTATTGCTAACAGAGAGAGTAGTGTAGTATCAATAAGATCTAAATTGAGCCTTGATAACTAAAGAAAGAGAAAAGCTCCAGTACCCTTTGCCATTGATGTCAAAGGGGGAGAGAAGTTCATGTGAAAAACTTAAGAAGAAAGTTGCAGCCAGAGAAAGCATAAATGGGGAGCAAAGAAGCAAAGCAAGTTTACTTGTCTTGATGGTTTTTCACATCATGTTTTTCCATCAATGACAAAGGGGGAGAGTCTTGCAAGTATGAGCAGTAAGTGTTGTCATTGATGTCAACACCTAAGGTCAGCATCTAAGGAAATTATTTGAATGAGTTTGAGCAAGTGTCTGAGAAGAACAGTGCAGTGTTTTGCTCTGCATATCCTATAGGTTGAATATCTTTGTCTGTGGTTTGGAAGTTATGTTAAGGGATGTCTATAGTTGCTATGTTTCAAGTTTGAGCCTTCAGTGTGAAGATTTGAGTGACTTCTGTTCACCAGAATAAAAACTATTTTCTAAGTATTCAATGGCAACATGGAGAATGTATTCTACTCCATATTTCTTCGCATTTAAGTTTTATAGTCTATGGTTCTGAGATTAAGTTTGAGTTGATGTTATGTGCCATCAATTGAAATGGTTCATGGTTTGGTGCTTCGCAAGTGATCTTTTCTTCATGACAATGGTTGACAGTAATGTTTAAGTGGTTTGGTTTGAAGAATCTTCTAGATAGAGTGTTTGGAGGTTGTACAGAAGTTCTTGGTGATTGTAACATGCTTGTGGATGTCTCTAGATCATGTTCTTGCCTTTTGATTGGTCCACAAAGAGTAATTCGGATCGTAGTTGAAGCGTGTTCCTAAAGGTCTTAGTGTTAACACTAGTTTTGGCCGACCTAGTTATTTTCACTACTTGCGATTATGCTTTGGAGTTTGTGATGGCGTGTTGTAGTGTGGAAGACTGCATTTGATTCCCAGCTAAGGCGTTGTGTGGTCCGCATTCATTCTTTTCCTTCAAAAATCTGTTTAGGTCCATGTTGTGTGGTTACAGAACACACCCTATTTTTCCACAGCAAAATAGGGACCCAACTTTTTGCTTGCTTGTTTGTTCCCTTGTTTCAGGCGGTATGAGTTAGTATCATGATGCATGTCAGGATGCCATCCTATGCATATTAGGACCCCAAAAGGAGAGGTTAATTTTCAAAGTCTGATTTTGTCATAACAAACCTCGTCAAGTGAAAGAATGCAAAATTCTAAGCAGGTTTCCCTTTTGGATCACCCCAAAATTCCCTAAGGATAAAAAGTTATGTCTAGTCAAAGTTTGGTCAAAGGTCATAAGGAGGGGGGGCATCATATTACTTAATATCTAGATATTCCTTAATATCATGATCGCTGATTTTAACAAAGTAAAACCCAATGTCCTCACATCCGCTAATATGCAGATGTCAAATTTGAGGTCGAGGGGTCATAGAACATCAAAATGCATGCACATTCCTCAAGGGTGCGCATTCATCCTAATATCCCTGATATTCTCTAATATGCGGACTTACCCAAATACAATATAAATCCTAAAAACCTAGATATTTCTTAATATCCTACACATTAGTTAACATCCTGGTAACGTCATTCAATATCATCGTAAGGAAGTAACAGTCTGGTGATGATGTCACCTAGGCACACCAAGACTAAACATAACTATAAACAGTGAGCACCCACACATTAACTTAATGTGTGGATATTCATTAATGTGCGGACATGTCATAAATGCAGGTTGTTTTGAAGACTGGATGTATGGCCTCATAAGGATGATAGAGTCTACCAATCAAAAACCACAGTGGGCAAAACTGATCAGTGATAGCATTGATGAAAGCTTCAAGAAGATAGGAGGGAAAACAAACATGTTCCATATGACCTCCTATGTAGTATATTCTTGTGCAGCCAAAGGCACATTTAATGATTTGCAAAGAGTTAGCAGGGTTGGTAGTAATCCTAGAGATGTAAATATCTGGGATCACTATCCATAGCTGGGCAGGAGGGCATCCCTCCAACATTATAAGAGAGTTAATGATTGTTTTATCATGCATCTAGTCCGCACAATGGAGGAGGGCAGAGCAAAAAGGATGAGCATGGAAGCTCAAGTAGCAATAAGCAGGAATGGATCATGGTTTATCCAGTTCCCTGCATTCACATACATAAGAATGGAGGGCTTTGATGGGCAACCCATGATGTTGCCAAGATATCCAACAGATAAAGTCATAGTAATGGACATGGCCAGACAAATACTGCCCTCACATAAGGCATTTGTTCAAAAAAATAAAATACCCAAGGTCATGTTTCCACTTATGATTGGCTGGTACATGTGTCCTGATGTAGAAACAGCCAAAGAAGCCATAGGGGGATTGAAATTGATGTGTTTACAGCCTTTCCCTTTGACAAGGCAATATGATCCCTATCATACATTGGAAGCATTATTGAAGAAGTCAGTACACCAAGTACACATAGAAGACTATTGGGCTGACTATTCTGATGATGTTGAAGTCAGAAGGAAGAGCTATCAAAGACTCACACTTAAACAAATCCGCACTTTGGATTGCATTCCAGTTCCCCCACAATTACGAGATAATGATGAAGTGATCATGTCTCAAGAGTATGAAGACAAGAAGATATATAATGAGACAATTTCCCCACCTGACTGGAGCCAGCTAGAAGAAACCTCACTAGAGATAATAACTTAGAAGGTCATGCAACTGACCAAAGAATGGGTAGATAAAGAGGTTGCTGCGCTCAAAGCCAAGGGGATGGTTGTGACAATTGATAACAAGAGGAAGAGATAGGAATTAGAAAAGGAAGAGTATGACGACTTCCTTAAAGATAAGAGACAAGCTCTTTAGAAGAGGATACAGGAAGGCTCATCTAAAACCACTAAGAGGGTAGGAATGAATATCGGTGTCAAGCTCAACCCAAAGTCCTCACCTCCAAAAGGGCAAGCTTCCACCTCTACTGCTACAACTTCCAAAAAGCACCATAAGCAACCTGAGCAAACAATAGAAAAGGGCATCACTCATGAGGACTTGGAGGAAAGTGATGATGATGGATAGCCCTTGATAATAAAGAGGAGAAAGAGAACTCAAGAAGAGTCCTCCAAGAGAGGTCATGCTCAAGTGCTAGCAATGAGAGGATTTGTAGACAAGCACCCAAACATTGTGCTTAAAGGCAGAGGAGGTGAGGGAATTCAACGAAATTTACAACATGATGTTCCAATCCCTAAAATTATTGAATTCAAGACTGAATCAGCACAGGAGATCAGGGAGGAGAGCAGGAAAAGAGAAGATAATCAGCCTCTACCTCTAGACAAAACAATAGACCTTTCTGATGGTAAGGTAGTAGATGAGGTGTCTGCTAGCCCCATGGAATCATTGGTCAGAAATACAATGGTAACCCCTCTGAACACTCCCATAGTATAGCAAGAAATGGAGGAGGATATAGAAGAAGCCAATCCAGAGGTCTTGGCATAGAAAATAGGCCTAGAAGGATTAATTGGTCAAGTTACTAGCCCAGCAATTATTGATCTAACATATCAAGGCGATAATGACATAGGTAAAGAAAAAAATGTAGTCCTAGAACATGATAAGGCAGCAGACAGTGCAACTAACGATGTACATATGGAAACACTTGGTCAACAAGAGGCTCAAGATGCTCAACAAGAGCATGTTGAAGGAGAAGACAATTGATACATCTGGACAGTCAGGTCCGAATGTTACATCTAAAACTCAAGATAATAAAGATTTAAACATGTCAGAACCTGGACAGGAAGGTCCAATAAAAGAGGGTCAAGAAAAGATAGATGAAGATAATCAAAAAGATCATCAGGATATCAGGATCAGGGTCATTAGGGACCTGATGTGAATCCACCACCACCAGAAGATGAACAAATGATGCCTAATCAGAGTGAAAAGATACCAAAAGAGACCCCCACAAATGGTGAGCAACAAAAGGCAAATGAGAGGATTCACACTAAAGAAGAAGAACAACCATAGGGAGATGATGAAGACACCTTGGAAGAGCAAAACATGGAATCTCATGATGCTCACATTGAGCATATAGACCAGGAAGGGTCCTAATTAGATGTGCCACATTGGCTACAACATGGGGTGAATCCACCTCCATTCTTTGATTCTTTGAATTTTGACATATCTTCATTATTTTCAACTGAAACAGCCAAGCCAGAGAGGAGAGCCAAGCTTACCTCTACAATCAAAAGAGATCCTGCAACCGACAAGAGGACAGCTCAAATAGTTGTGTCTGTTGTAAATAAATCTAAAGGAGAGATAAGTGCAGGAGAATTTTAGATAACCATTATAGACCTAGGCTTTGCCACTAAACAACAAGAAGGTCAAGAGGCCAAGGATATCATAGATACCTTATTGGCCAGAATAGAAAAGGAAAAGGAAAAGAATAAGGAGCATAAGGAGCACATTTCTCAAATGCAGACATTTATAAAGGGGTTAGTGTGGTGTAGGAGCACCCCTTCGAAATAAAGAATAAGTCTAATTATAGTATGTTTTACATTATGATGTAATAAGGTCCATGTGACCAATTCTAATGTTTAAGTCAAATCTAGGTTTATGTGCAAGTCAGTTAGAAGTTTGTTATGCTAGCTGTCCTCTCCCAACTGCTTGGAAGTCTCCCAACCACTGGGAATCGACTCTGTACTACTCGTGAGGAGTAGATATATATGACCTAGCTCAGTTTGTTTTAGAGAGATATAGTTGCATAGGAGAAATAGAGACATTGTGTTTTAGAGATCAGATTGAGCATTGTGATACAATGGGGCTGTGATATTTGTATGCATTTCTGTTATTGAAATAAAGAAGATCCCGTTGTTTCATTTGTCTGATTTTTGATTTATCTGTGTAGTCGATTTTGATTTTGTAGGCGAAATGGATTCATTCATCCATTCCACTGGTTGATTCTCTGAATCGGTGGAATGGGCATGTACAATAGTTTAGTTTTCTTTTCTATTTTTATGTTCGTGCATTTCATGTTTTTGGGATCGATTTGTAGCATGCTATGATCTATCCTAGCATCCTCGTGTGCTAGGGTTTGAAGGATAAAATCTAAGTTAAGATTGCCCAGGAAACAGATCGTCTCGACCTCAGCATTTTCTGTGCAAAATTTGTGAAGTTTCGCGGGTTTTGGTTGAAATGTACATTTGACATATATACAGTGTTTGTATGCGACATACAATCTGTGTGTATATCGCATTTGTATCTATGCATATATTGCTAAATAGATCGAGTGTTAAAACATCTTAAAAATGCATGTTTCGAAGGTACAGAGGTGAAGCAACCGGATATATAATTCCTGTGTATATCACTTTTGTTTGTTGGGGACAATTGATGTGTATATCACTTTTGCATCCGAGGGTCATTTTGTGTGTATCCGTCATTCGCATATCGGGTTTGTATGTTGTGGAGTTGGTAAAGGGTCGATATACAATCTCTGTGTATATCGCTATTGTACATCGGGTCATACAAGTTGTGTATACACCTTTTGCATACAATTTGTGTGTATACTGCAATTGCATGTTTGATACAGATCCTGCGTATCCATCAAATGCATTTTATAGTTTGCATATACCGAATGTACATTTCAAATGTACATTGAGGTGATACAAGTGAAGTCAATGGTCAACCGCCGTCGGAGGGAATATTCCTAGCTATATTCCGCAGATGTATATTTGATTGTATGTCCAAATATACATTCTGCCGATACAAAGGATTTTATACAAAGGTAGTCAGCGGGTCAAACATACATTGAGGGCATATCCGAAGGAATATTCGGTGAATGTATGTTTTGTTTGTATCTAGCGCTTGTATATAGGAAATATACATCGCGCTTATACATTGTTGAAAGATACATCGGGCGACCGGTAGCGAAGGTAACAGGAACCGGCAATAAGAGGTTGAGAATTGTATGTATGTTCGGTGGAGTGAACAGTGCTTGTAGATATATCGCGAATGTATGTTGGAAGATACATTGCGCTAGATGCAAGAAGTGACCGACAGGAATGGTAGTGGAAACCGGCAGTCATAGGTCAGGCGTTGTATGTCTGAGTATTCAGTGCGAAGCAAATGCAAGGGTCGCAGGCACAGTAGGTGAGAGTTTGCATGTATAAGGGGAAATGTACCTTGCGATAGGAAAATAAAGAGAAGGGTTATTGAAATAGAGTTTATATGCATATTTAATAATGCATGGACATACGATTGAGAATGTATGTTAGGGTTTTTGGTGGATGCTCTACATCATAGTGGTATCAGAGCAAAGGTTGGATCTTCTGGGAAGATAAGAAGACGGTAAGATGTCGGATCAAGAAGGAACATCAGAGATTCTGGCAAGGATGACCAACACTGAGTTGGCAGTTCTGGTAAAGAAGCAGATTGCAGAGAGCATTGTTGTAAAGGCTCAGAATCAGGCATTGAAAAATGAGTTGGAGAAGTTGAGGGACAGAGTAGGTTCTGGTAAAGAAGAAGATAGGGAAGAAGAAGAGATCCCTAGGTGGAATGAGGAAGACATTCCTACAGACCAGAGACCCTTGATTAATGCCCTCAAATCCATGGAGAGGAGAACCATGGATGTGAAACTGGATTTGCTAGTGTTTACAGAAAAGATGGATCCTGATTCGATGATGGAGTGGATAGACTCCTTAAACAATTTCTTTGAGACAGAGGAGATACCAGAACACCAGAGGGTAAAGATAGCCCAATCAAAAATGAAAGAGGCTGCATTAACTTGGTGGAATTTCATCCAAGATGATAGAGTACAAGAAGGAAAGCGTAGAGTTGCTATGTGGAAGAAGATGATGGCTTTAGTAAAAGAAGCCTATGTTCCATTGGATTACAACATCCAATTGCATAAGAGGAAACAAAATTTGAAGCAGAAGGAGCTAGATGTCAGCTCATATACAGAAGAATTTATGAAACGTTGTGTCAATACAAAAGCAAAAGAGAGTGAGGAAGAAAGGGTAGCCAGATACCTTAATGGATTGAGGTTCAACATTCAGGAAGATTTGAATCTGCATAACCCAGATACAGTTCAGAAATGTTTTTAGTTGGCATTGAAAGTGGAAGAGAAGTTAAAGAGAAGACAAGAACAGAACAATAGAGGAAGAGGAAAATAGCAAAGAGGTGGAAGAGCTCCTTTCAAAGGTAGAGGACATGGATTTGGATATCAGGGAGAATCCAGTCATGACAACAAGGGAGATAACAGTCAAAACCAGAGAGGAAGTTACAATCAGCAAGGAAACTTCAGAGGTAGAAGACCTTTCAGAGCAAGATATCAGGGCAGAGGATCTATCAGATGTTATAACTATAATAAAGAAGGCCATATTGCCAACAGATGTCCAGAAAAGGCAACAAGTTCAACAGGAGAAAGGAGAACGAATCTGATCCAAGAACCTGATAGCCAAAGTGCAACAAGCTCAAATGCTTTTAAAGTGTGAATGCTCCTGACAATTATGGATATCCAGAGAGTGGAGAATCTCTGATGATGAGGAGAACAATGACTACCATGAAGGTACCTAACAAAGAACCCCCACAAAGGAAGTCTCTTTTCAGAACTACATGCAAGGCAAGAGGTAAGGCATGTAAAGTTTTAATTGATTCTGGTTCTACTGAAAATTTTGTATTTGATGAAATGGTAACAAAGCTTAAGCTTAGAATATTGCCTCACCCATCCCCATATAAGGTCTCATGGCTTACCCAAGGTCAGCAAACAGTTGTAGAAGAGCAGGCTTGGGTAGAATTTCAGATTGGAGCATATAAGGACAAGTTGTTGTTTGATATCACTAAGATGGATGCTTGCCATCTTTTATTTGGAAGACCATGGCAATATGACTTGAAGGCACGCCATGACGGTGTTAGGAACACCTATACAATCACCAAAGATGGTATGGTGACAGAGTTGATCCCACGGACAGAGAAGGAGGAGAAATCAAAAGGAAAAGAGCTAAAGCTGATGCTGATGGAAGGAAAACAATTCAGGAAAGAAGTAGTAGTAGAAGGTGCAGTTGCATATGCCCTAATTCCATGTCTGATAGTGAATAGAGAACAGCAGCAAGGAGTCAAGAAAGAGAAGAAGCAGAGGTTTATAGACCCATCTATCCAAGATTTATTCGATAAGTATAAATGCATCATCTCTGATGGAATGCCAAGATCCCTAGCACCTGTAAGGGATATCAACCATTGCATAGATCTAATCCTAGGATCTACACTTCCAAACAAAGCAGCATATAAGCTAACTCCAGAACAGAATGCAGAAGTAGCAAGACAAATTGAGGAATTGTTAGACACAGATCTGATTGGTAAAAGTTTAAGCCCATGTGCAGTACCAGCTGTCCTAGCACCAAAGAAAGAAGGCACTTGGAGGCTTTGCACAGAGTCTAGGGCTATTAATAAGATAACAATCCGGTATAGGTTTCCAATACCTAGGATAGAGGATTTACTTGACTGTTTGGGAGGTGCTAAGTATTTTACAAAAATAGATTTGAAGAGTGGTTATCATCATATCAAAATTAGGCCAGGAGATGAATGGAAAACAACATTCAAAACCAATGAAGGGTTGCATAAGTGGAAAGTTATGCCTTTTGGTTTATCTAATGCACCTAGTACTTTTATGAGATTGATGAATGAGGTTTTGAGAGAATTCATGGGAAAGTTTGTCATAGTATATCTAGATGACATTTTGATTTTCAGCAACACAAAGGAAGAACATCTCAGACATATAGGTTTGGTTCTCAAGAGGTTACACGAAGAGCAGCTGATGATAAATTTAGATAAGTGTTTGTTCATGCAGGAAGAGATCACATATTTGGGTTTTGTCATTTCACAAGGAAAGTTGCAAATGGATAAGGAGAAGGTGAGTGCCATATTGTCTTAGCCAACTCCAAGGACTATGAATGATGTCAGAAGTTTCCATGGGTTAGCAACCTTCTACAGAAAGTTTATAAGAGGGTTTAGTCATAATTGTGCACCTATGCTTGATACTATAAAAGGAGGATAGAAGTGCAGATTTGCTTGGACTAAGGAAGCAGATGATTCCTTTGAAACATTGAAGAAGGTGGCACAACAGCTAGTCCTTGCACTTCTAGATTTTAACAAAAAAATTTAGGTAGAATGTGATGCAAGTCACATGGCAATTGGAGCAGTACTCAGCCAAGAAGGTAGACCAATTACATTTTTCAGTGAGAAGCTCAATGATGCTAAAAAGAGGTATTCATCATATGATTTGGAAATGTATGCTCTAGTCCAGTCCCTCAAGAAATGGAGGCATTACTTGATGCCACAAGAATTCATAGTATTCACAGATAATCAGGCTCTAAGTTTTATCAACAGCCACGAAAAGTTGAACCACAGACATATGAAATGGGTAGAAACTTTGCAAGCTTTTACTTTCACATTGAAGCATAAGAAAGGAGTCAAAAATAAGGTGGCTGATGCCTTGAGCAGGAGAGCTCTAACAGTCAACCAGATCCAGTTGGAAAGTGTTGGCATTGATTCATTGAAGACCATGTATGATGATGATGAAGATTTTGGAGAGATATATTAGGTATGTACTTCTTTTGGAGATAAATATCATGCTGAGTTCTCTGAATTTCTAATCCAAGATGGATTGCTGTTCAAAGGTGGACAGTTGTGTATTCTAAGGTGTTCTATGAGGTTGAACATCATAAAAGAGAAACATTGTGGAGCTATGGCAGGACATTTTGGTTTAGACAAGACTCTTGATCTTGTTCGAAGACATTATTATTGGCCTAAGTTACAATCAGATGTCAGAAAATTTGTAGAGACATGTGTGATATGTCAAAAAGCAAAAGGAAGATCAACTAATGCAGGTTTATATCAGCCTTTACCCATTCCTTCCAGACCATGGGAAAGTCTCAGTATGGATTTTGTGTTGGGTTTACCCAGAACCAGAAAAGGATATGATAGTGTTTTTGTTGTAGTGGACAGATTCAGTAAAATGGCACATTTCTTGCCATGCAAAACCACTGCTGATGCTTCATATATTACAGATTTGTTTTTCAAAGAAATAGTAAGAATACATGGATTGCCATTGAGCATAGTGTCAGATAGGGATGTGAAGTTTATTGGTCATTTCTGGAGAACTCTGTGGAAGAAGCTTGGAACAAATTTGTCTTTCTCATCCACATATCATCCTCAAACGGATGTATAGACTGAAGTGGTAAATCGTTCCTTAGTGAATTTACTCAGATGTTTAACAAGACAGCATGGAGACAAGTGGGATAATATCCTACCACAGGCAGAATTTTCCTATAATGATATTGTCAATAGAAGCACAGGGAAATCACCTTTTCAGATAGTCTATGGTATACATCCACGAGGTATTTTGGAGCTGAGAGATCTACCTACAAGAGATTCTATTAGTGCAGATGGAGAAGCTTTTGCAGAAGCCATAAAAGAGGTTCATGATCAAGTAAAGACCCAGCTACAGCACACTACCTTGAAGTATAAAGAATATGTTGATAGAAAGAAGAAAGATGTACAGTTTGATGTTGGAGATTTGGTATGGGTTCATTTGAAAAAGGAAAGACTTCCTAAAGGTAAATATACCAAACTCATGCAAAGGAAGATTGGACCATGTCAAATTTTGAAGAAATGTGGGCCAAATGCTTATGAGATACAACTTCCTTCTGATCTTGGTTTATCACCTATATTTAATGTATGTGATTTAACTCCATACAAGCATATTCCAGATGAAGAACAGGAACTACTATAGGATACAGCAGTTGATGACATTCCAAAACATGATCCACCATAGTTGCAGAAGATTTTGGACACAAGAGTGATCAAGAGGACCAGGAACAAAGAATACCTGGAATATTTGGTGGCTTGGCAGGGAAAACCTGATTCAGAAGCAGTGTGGATGACTGCCGAACAGATCAACCAACATGGTTCTGACCTACATACTCTCATCTCAAGTGGACTTGAGATTTCTTCTTCTGGGGAGTATGGTGCAGGAGCACCCCTTCAAAATAAAGAATAAGTCTAATTATAGTATGTTTTACATTATGATGTAATAAGGTCCATTGACCAATTCTTATGTTTAAGTCAAATCTAGGTTTATGTGCAAGTCAGTTAGAAGTTTGTTATGCTAGTTGTCCTCTCCCAACCGCTTGGAAGTCTCCCAGCCACTAGGAATCGACTCTGTACTACTCGTGAGGAGTAGATATATATGACCTAGCTCAGTTTGTTTTAGAGAGATATAGTTGCATAGGAGAAATAGAGACATTGTGTTTTGGAGATCAGACTGAGCATTGTGATCCCCATCTCCACACCCACTTCATTGGCCATAATATCACAGGATGAAATTACAAGACTAGATGCCATGAAGCATAAATCATAGGTGATGGACAAGTGGTTTATCTAGTTCATAACTGAAGGAGAACAGGTAATAAAGACCTCACTTGCCAATTGGGACTTGCTCAGCACATTGAAGAGCAAGGTTGATAAGATGCAGAAAGAGATTGCACAAAGGTCAATGAAAGTAGATAAACATTTGACTGCTCTTTCTAAGATGAAACAAATAGATGTGAATATCCTGATATCTAATAATATACTGACTAGTAATACCTCACAGTTATTAGATATATGGTATGAAGATGGTATGAAGACACCAAGTTTGAGGTAGATATCTTGAAGAAATGTAATGCCAAAGTCAAGGATATCAATGTCCAATTGCATGAACTCTTGTCTATGGAAGTAGACATCTTAGAAGCCCTTGAGGATAAGGTTGAAGGGAAGGTGGAAAATCAAGATGTGGACTTCGCCACCAAGGCTTTTCAAGATAATTTTAAGCCTGCATCAGATGATCCACTAGGCCATTTCTCTGAGGATATAGTTGATAAAGCTATGAGGATGAGGGCTAAGGTAGAAAAGTATAATGAAACATTGAATAGCCAGAAGAACAAGTGGACAACTCTACAAGCCCAATTCTAATCACAAGGGCATGCAGTTAAAAAGGCTAAAGTATAGGATGGAGGGGAGATAGAAAGAATAGTACAATCATATGAACCCATCAGGGGGATTATTAATGTGCATGTAGAAGATGACTCATCCACCAATGAAGAGGAATAATTGAAGATGCGAGGCGACAGGATCCTGGCAGAATATTATGGAAAGACAATCGTATTCCACTAGATGGTTGCCAACTACCAACCTGCACCACGTGTTTTGGTTTTCTCACTTGGTCAATGCAATATGGATCGTCGATTATAATGAATGTATCCTGACCACAAGATCTTTTGTAACCGCATCCCTTCCTTACTCTATAAAAGGAGGTGGATTGCAATGTGTAAGATCATTTAGAAGCTTAATTAAGATTGGATTGCTGAAATGTGTCAGGACCAATCCTCAAGGTCAATTGTAAATATATACTCTTTTGCATACTTAATGAAGATGAAGTCCCCTTTGATTACATACAATCGTAAACTTTGAGTAATCTGTGAATGAATTCTGGATATGTTACTTTGGTTTGTTGCGTCCCTTGGAGTGCATTTCAGTCTGTGTATGTTGTCTTCATTTCTTTCTTTTGAAGTTAACATCAATCATATCTAGCTGTGGAACATCCTGGTGAACATATGGTTTAATTTCCTTCTCTTCATGACAGTATCAAGAATATATATGGATCAATGGTTAAAGATTCATTAATTTCAGTAAAAACGACAAAGTTTAGTTCAAATTTGTTTAATTTCATTTGATCATCATCATAATTGCAAATACACAAAAAATAATAAGTAAATGCAAAGAAATATGTTGAAATCCCGTGGATAAATGAATATCTTTACCATATTTGAGTGAAATGCATACAAAATAGTGAATATCATGCAAGTAAACACAAATAATGATAGAAATCATGGAAATATATGCTTATAGGCACATAATTTGAATAAATTCACAGTGCAGAAGTGAAATCTAGTTAATAAAATGACATGCAGAAGAATTGATCAAACTTATACGAATATCTGCATGATATGGTTAAATACAATAGGATTTAACCTTGTTTGTTAAGAATTCACAGAAAGCGGGATAAATAGAACATATCCAGATACAACAATTTCAAATCAGAAACGTAAGGCCCTTGAATGGAAAATAGCAATGCACATCAAACCACTAAGTAACGTCAGATGATTATGAACTAATCCACATAGACTTGGGATTATGAATTCTCTTAATTCATTATATCTTTCAAGATGATAAAGGTTTGATTTGCATTTCTTTATCTATGTTTGTTTATGAATAATATCATGATCAACAATCCAGACCTATTCTAATGTATGTATGTATGCCGACCTTGGAGATTATTCCAATGGTTGATGATTGTAATGAAGACCTGGATGTACATTCCAAGGTTGATGAATTGTATAAATACATGTAATGAAGTCATGAATGATTGATGATGTAGCAAAGATGTGAAGATAAGTGAAAAGTGAAAAAGTAGAGCTGAGCAAAGGAGATTTATTGCACTTCAATGGAACTGAACCTTGGCATAGTGTAGATGCTACTATCTTTGTTCACCAACTTCTAGCAGTGAGCCCTTTTGGGAGTGAGCCCCTTCTCTTGGCAGTGAGTTGCTTCTTTTGCAGTGAGCATTCTGGGTAGTGAACCCTAAGGCGATGAGCCTCTAGCGGTGAGCCTTGAAAATTTTGATATATCATTCATATTGTGAGCTAACACCCACCATGGTTTTTCCCTTATTGGGTTTTCCACGTAAAAAATCTGGTGCCTCATGTGTTAAATATGTGAATGTGTTTAAGTTTCTGATTATATGCTTTCATGGTTAAATCATAATTAAATGGTTAATGTGTTGATGTTTGAAAGAAGTTAAGTTTTTGCTACAATTGATTCACCCTCCCTCTCAGTTGTCTTGTGCATTTCAACAGAGCAATCCTCATCAACCAAAAAGATTTCTTTGCTTTCTTGCTTGTTTATTTTCCTTCTTGTTCTATTGCAAGAGTTGATGATCAAATTTCTAGAGAATTTCATAAGGGTTCTTGGCCAAGTGTTGACTTGATCTTGAAGAAGATCCAAATGGGTGCTCACATTTCATTTTTGGTGAAGATTTGAGCTAAATTGGACAAGTTATACAAAAGTGGAACTTTTAGTGTCAACGGGATATGAGGGACTTTCCTTACCATTAGGATATATGCAGATGACCCTTCAAATTTAGCAAAAAAATCCAAGCGATGATGTCATCTTGTTAAAAAGCCAAATGGGTGTCCAAAATTCCACGTTTTGCAAGATTCTGAGCAAAATTGAGCAAGTTATGCTTAAGCGGAACTTTGGTCTGCAACATGATATATCCAGTGGATCCCAAAATCCCCACAATATCCAGTTGACCCAGTTTTCCCTACAATATCCAGTTGGGTCAATTTTTCTTGCAATATCACGTTGAGTGACTTTTTCCTGCAATATCACATTGGGTCACTTTTTCCCACAATATCACGTTGGGTCACTTTTTCCCGCTTTATTCCTTGAAAGTGCCCAGAAAGCTACAAAAACGGTTTTGACTGCCTGTACGGTTGATCTAAGAGCCAATTAATGACTAACACGTGTCTCATTCACGTGATGAGTGTGGTGGCTGCCTCAAATGCCTATAAATAGGGGAATTTCACAGTAAACGAGGTTTACCTCTCCATAGTGAGTTTTTTTTGCTTCTGTTGGAAGATTGTTTTAGGTTTTCAAGGAAAGCTAGCTTAGTTTGATCTGGCTATTGGAATGATGTAAGGCTTAGGCCAAGGCATGTATGAAGACCATTGTACTCCTACTATAATGTTTTCCATTGTATATGAATAAAGAGTTTATTATTTCATTATTGTGTGTTGTTCATTTTGTTGTCTAGTTCAGTAGCTTGTCAAAGCCCCTAGACCTTGACCTGCATCACCATCCCTTGTATTTGAGTCAAAGTAATTTTGTGAGGAGCCATATAGGTCTTTTTGTGCATTATAACCACATTATGAAGGGTCAATGCTCACGATTCATAGATCACTCCTTGGAGCTAAGCCCCATAGTTGAAGATAAGATTTTAGGTGATGGATAAATGGAGATAGGCATAATGAGATTCTTATTATGGAATGTGGTAAGAAAAATAGATGTCATTTTGATGTTGTTGATTTTAATCTTAAGCATGGCATGGTATTTTGGGATCAAGATACATACAAGTTTTATATCCTTGGATGTACGGAGGACAATTCAAGAAGGATATGATACCACGAGATGGATTCATTTTTTCTAGCATCAAGAAGGAAAATCAAATTTTCATCAATTTATGCAAATATTTCTATATCATGGATCTAGGTGTAAATATACATCATTCTTAGGAACTTCATAAGGATATGTTAAAGAGAACAATTTATGGGCTGCAAGTTAGAGTGATTGATTATTTTAAGCATTTCAATCATTCCTATGAGTACAATTCAAAATATGAAAGAGATGGTAAAAGCATAGATTTACTTTACAGTATATACTTTGACTATTTTGGTTGTCATGGGAAGTACTATAAGCAAGCCATCATCACTCATTATTTTTCAAGATTGATTTGAGAATAAGCTACCATCATATTAGTATTTGCAAAACATGTGCACAAGACATTTTTTAGAAGCTTCTAGGTTTACATTATTTTTTGGTCATGACATGCAATGCTATAGCTACTCTCAAAATTATGGTGAAACAGGTGGATCAGAAGAGGATTCAATTTTTTTTAGTTTGGGCATTCTCAACCACACAAACTCTATTGAGAAGGCTCTTTAGTTTATGGAACTATGATAGAAGGATTGTTAATGGATTTTCACATATGGAAGTACCCTTCACCAAAAGGACAAATAAAGGAGCTCATGCATGGATGGATAGAACACAAGAAGTTTTTGATAAGCCTATGAAGGTAATCAACTCATGTCTTGTATTTTTTATTTCAGATTTCTCACATCCATTTGTGGTAGAATATGGTGTTTCGGGAGAAGGTATTTGTGCAACATTAATGCAAAAGTGGGACTCCATTAAAATTGAGAGAAAGAAGTTGAAATATTTAAGAAATGGTTTTTCTATGAATGATAAGAAAATTCTTGCCATCATGCATATTGTGGGAAAGTTTAGAAAACATTTGATTTGTGGGATATTTTTAGTTGAGATAGACTACAATGGATTCAAGTTCTTCTTGGGTCAAATTTACTTGCATGATCAACAACAAAAGAGGGTAAGAAAAATCCAAGCTTATGATGACATGAAGGGAAGAAAGAGTGTAATTATTGATGATTTTTCTATGATGCCCATTCCTTGTTCTATTTCTATCATTTATTATGATTGAAAGATTTCTATCATGGTAGATTATGTCAAGAATACATTTGTTGCTAACATTTTAGATGGAGATGTGAAGGATGAAAGGTATGTGCTAGCAAATAGTCTCATTTGGTATAAGGATGGAATATTTCTAATGCTTGAATCTAAAATGAAGCAAAATATTTTGAAATCTTTACATGATGCACCCATGTTTGGGCACTTTAGATCCTACAATATTTGTAGATCTAAACAAGAGAGATTCTCATGAAGGAGGTTTTCAAACACACTAGGGAGTACATCATCTTCCATCAGAATGAGGTAAGGCATGTTTTTCTATTAAGTTTGTTGCAGCCATTACTTACTCCTTATCAAGATTGGAAAAGTGTGTACAAGGACTTTATCTTTTGTATTCCAAAGGTACATAATAAAGGTTGCATTTATGTTGTGAATAGGCTATTAGATTTGGTTGTGAAAGCACCCAGAATCAAAATGACTAAAGGAAAGCAAGAATAGAAATCCAAAGATGAATGAAATCAACACTCCCTTGCACTGAACTAAACTGGAAAGAGGGAGAGGTGAGTGTTGTATTGTAACGTCGTAAATTGTGCTCGCCAACAATTTCACCTTATATTTGGTACTCACTTTAGTGTCCATGCCTTAGTGTGTTTTAAGATCATTTTCGTCCTTGGCCTTACCCTCAACCCACTAGATATGCCTATGCGCTACTTTGACCCTTTCTGCTAATGTGCAAAAAACCATAAAAGTGCTAAAATACTGGTCTTGTCCCAAGTTGACAAGACATTTTTAAAACTGGTATTGCTAAGACTCTAGTGCTTAACGCGGACATCTGTGCCATGTGCAAATGTCCCGAAAGCCTCTGTCAGTCTTGTGATTTTTTTGGAAGTTGTCTTTTTCACTTGTGCAATTCACTGAGATTTCCTTGATGCTTATTCACACCCAAACGACTCTTATCCTTGATTTTTCACCTTTGCCTTCTCTATTTAAGTAACTAGATTTGTCATTGCAAAGGATCGATTATTTGTTACAGCAAATCTCTACCAAAATAGAGATTGATTTTCTTTCATAACAAAACTCTACTAAGATATGAGAACCAACAATAGTATGATTTACTTTACCAAGCTCATACTACATCCTTTTCATTGAAGTGTGGCAAACTCTGAAGAGTTTCGATTGGAACTATTGCCTACTGAGCAACTTTCATCTCTTGCTATGAGGTGACAAAGTTCTGATTAACTCTCATTTTTGTGCTTCAATTGCTACAATTCATTTGGTATAATGCTTACCTTCGTGAGTTGATTTAGATTACCTATTATCTCTTACATGTAGAGATCATTGTGCAAATTATTCACTCTAAGTCACTGAGTAGGATTTATTTTATAGCATTGTTATTATTGTAACTACTCCCCACAATTCTAGACACACTTAGAATTCAAAGCACACACACGATTTTATCTATTTATCAATCTGGTTGTCATTTAGGTGGAAACACTAAAATGGGAATTGACTAAGGCAAATCCCTATACGGCCAAACCTTTTTCCTCTGTCTCTATATTTTGAGGTTTCATTAAGAAGTCTAACGACTAAAGGAATAATCAAAAAATCCGGCATCAAGCTTGAGGATAAGAAATCATACTGTACCTACACCATACAAACTACAGCATGGCATGCAGATGTCTGTGCCACACACTGTCATCCTAGGTAGTGGGCTCCATCCTCTGGTGTCAGGTTCTCTATTATTGTACTTTTCCATTTCTATATCCCATTTCTTGAAATATTATATAATACTTTGTATTCTCCCATTTCTAGTTAGCATAGTTATCTATTTTCTCACTCGATTACAACAAAGGGATTTAGAACGGACAATTTTGCCCTTCCTGATTGGATAGAGGTGAAATATACGTCTTCGTCAATTAGTATCTTAATGTTCAATAGATAATTGTTTGATTATGAGTATATTGTTAGAGACAATTTTCTATTAAACATTTTGGTGAACCTGACATGTTTCTTTTAGAAATTTCTAAAAACTTACTGTCATTTTTAGTTTGGAAATAAGTAAGTGTTTGACTATGTCAAACCTCTTTCTCCAAACCTTTAGTGCTTATGATGAACCATTCAGCAGTGATGATTTTGACATGCTAGATGAAGCTCTTGATGATGTCATATTTGTTAAATCTTCTACTCTGGTTCCTAAAACATATTTCTTTAAGAAGTTGATAAACACGATTTATATTTCCAGTTCCCAAAAAGAACTTGTGAAACCAAAAATCGTTGTTCAACTTTGTTGTGAAACACAACAACAGTCTAAACTACTAATCATTGTTCAAGGTTCTCAAAACCCACTTCGACTTCCTAATTACTTCACCAATGTCGCAAGATCAATCACTTAAAATGTTTCATAGCCACCTCATTATCATGTGGTTGCTCACACATATAACACTAGACTAACAAACAAAGTAAACAATCTTCTTTTATTCCTACTTCCCTTCCAGTTTCTATACCTCTTCTTCCTTCAACTCCTCGCATTCCTCAGAACACTAGAAATAGTTCAAACTTTGCCTACATACCATGGGATGCTCCAAGAGGCTTTATAGAAGGTTGTGATTCCACCTTATGTCAGACTGAATGATGTAGTGGCCTAGTTAGATTGTATGCATACAACTGCTTCAAACATCATTTTCCAATCTCATGAGTTACCTTCAATAGAGGTTCAATAGCAAAATGATCCTCTTTTAATAATTGTTGCCATAAAAAATTATGGAGTAAAATATACACTTATCGATAATGGATCAGGTCTCAATATTTGTGGGATAGACCTATTACATAAGCTTGATATCGATACGTCTTCTATTTCACCTCGCACTCTTTCCATATGTGGCTTTGATAATGTTGGTAGGCAAAATCTAGGCATGATCACATTACCGATTGTATTAGGCCCAATAGTTTTTCCTGCCATTATGCATGTCATGCCTGGTGCTCTTTCTTACATTCTTCTCCTCATTAGACTGTTGATTCACACCATGGGTGCGGTTCCATCTACCCTTCATGGTTCGATAAATTTTGTTCACAACAACAAAGCATATATAGTTAAGGCTAATCCAAATCTAGAGTCTGTCGGTTGTTTTTAAATCCCAACCTTATCTCATGAAATAGCCTATGATTTAGCCACTTTCAATGATCAGCTATCATGAGGGGTTGGCCAACACATAGGTGAAAGTTAAAATAACTTTCCTTCTTCACTTTAGGCTCTGCAAAACTTGGGAGGGTAATCCCTTAATAGTATTCAATAACCTCCTACACCAATTTATTACAAATACTGTGAGAAGCAGATTGGTTCTATGCAAATTTGCTTGAGGATTATGAAAATATGAAGACTTGGCTCAAATCACTCAAGATATTACATTCCTCAAAGCCATAGAATAGGGTAAAACATCAAATAAACAAATACTTAAGATTGATTTTAGTGATTTTAAAGTATTTGGGTGTCTGACTGATTTTGGAGTGTGAAAGTTAGATATAGAGACAAGAGATCGATGCCTTGTCCATTGGGCAACAGAGTCAAACCAAGTGTAATTGAAACTTGATAACAGTATTTAACCTAAGCATCAAAGAGCTTTATAACATTGCCTTACAACATTATACTCAGTATTTTTGAATCACTCATTCTTACGATATCCTTGCATACATTCACACAAATATGTATTCCTGGTAAAGCATTTAACTCATTCTTTGAATAAGAGCCTTAGACAAAAAAACACATCCATAAGAAGTTTATGGAGACAAAGATGAACAATCTTTGATCTATTCACTCATAATTTGTGCAAACCACACCTCAGGAGATAATTGAATTCAAAAATATGCCATTACATTCATGTAGATGCTAGTACTGTTAAAATAAATTTACAAATACATACAACTTAGACTCAAAACATGGAAAAAGGCAGAAAACTTCTATTCCATGTGTTTAACTGCACAAAATCTTCTCAGAAAAGAAACCAACCAACCCCGTGTAAATGGCCCTGAATTCCTTTATAAACAAGGAGCAACAAGCTTCAGGCCATTACACGTGTTACAATGTTACTTGACAACCATAACAACAATCTGTCCATTTATTACTAAGCAATCTGATCCCAATATTCAGTTCTGAACACAATAAATGCCATTAGTTGCAAAGTAATGGCGCAAATAAAAAACGTTGTCAGAAAATCAAATATTTGATTCAGATCCCGATTGCTTTAGAACCGGAAATCAAATCTCCCACCACCTAAAATGATCATAACAATTTATGTCGACAGGACGCCATCTCAAATTTTGCAATTCACCTGGAGTCTTCTGGCAACTTCCACATAGGATATGAACTTCTGCAAAACATCACCGAGCCTCCTGAGTCATGACATGGACTTCCACGTTGAACTCAATGGTCTTCCTATCATTTAAAATCCTTTGTTGACGCCAACTTATACATTACCGCAATCCTGCACTTCATATTTGATGCTATGCATAACCGTCATGGGGCTACAGGCTGCATTTTGTGCTTTATTATCCTTTTATCGCCATCTTGCAACAATCCCTCAAGACCCCCGCAAGGCTGTAGCTAGCAGTCACATTATATCGCAAGTTCCCTGAAGCTCGCACACACCTCCACTAACCACTATGGCAACACAATAAACATTATGTGTTTGTTTTAAATTCTCACTGCCAGTACGCAGACTTCTTTGTTGACTATCGCGGTAGCGTGGTAACATTAGTTTCTTTACCGCCATACCACAGGCTTCTTTTTTGATCGCCGTGGTAGTGCGGTGATGGTTAGATCCTTACCGTCGGCCCGCCACGCTTCATAGACTATTGCAGTATTGCAGTAAGTGGTTCAAAGCACTTCTTTTACTCCCACAAGCCTGCAAACCTTTCAATTGACGGTCGCGGTAGTGTGGTGATTGCATCGTTACCAATCACCATCCCACCACGACCCATATAGACCGTTGCGGTAATGCGGTGAACAGCTATACTACACTTTTAGCTCTCGTAAGCCCGCGGCATTCATTAGACATACCCGCGAGGATGCGGTAATGATAAAATTTGCAAAGATTTAACATACCATGACATGAAATGACTCAGCAAGGCTTCAACAATGGTTTTTGATTTTACAACATGAGCAGCAAAAGGATATAAAACATTTTCTAATGAAATTTTGGAATAGGGTTTAAGGGATAAGATCTTCAAAAAACATTTAGACCCTAACCAAGGACTCATGGGTTATGTAAAAATCAAGATTTTACCAGAGTCCTATCAGTGGCTCATGTTCGCGAACGCATGCCCCTTGCGGGCATGGCGAGATTCCAAATCTCTAGGATGTAGACCAAGTGCCAAATCTATTGGGTGACTCTATAAGTGCTCCTTTATGCAATTTTTTAAACCTCATTTGATGGCCCCAGGCCACCAAATGAAAATAAAAACCAATGTTTGCCTCTGTCAAACACTAGCCTGTTGAAGGAACTGATTTCCCTCAACCCACATTTACCTTTGCCACACCACTACAACAAGTATAGCCATCTTCTTACAAGCATAAATATGTGATTACCACTGAACAAGTAAATACTTGCTCCACATTTGACCCTGTTGTTGCATGGAAACCACATAACATAAGCCACCACATTGTCATGCAAAAAAAATTTCATTTTTGTAGAAGGTGGTGGAAAAAGTTGAAACCTGAAGTCAACACCATATGAAAACATGGAACATTCACATCTATTGACCTTCTTAAGTGAATCAAGGCAAAAAGAAAATGCCTCCAATTCACATGGAAAAGAAAAATATGCCCCTTCATTATAGACTTGGAGAAGGAAACCCGTTTTCTAACATGTCTTCTAACATGTCAACTTAAAACCTTGAAGTTCAGGCATATAAGAAAAATGAGCATTTAGAAAATCACCAACCTGGATAACTTGTTGCTGCTTATCATCACTACAAGATGTATGCTGGATCCAAGTGAAGTGCTTAAATTTAGGAACATTGGGATTTACATTATGAGAAACCACATCTTCATCACAAAGGGACACATCATACTCAGCTTCACTTAAAACAGGGACCATAGATGACCAACATATCTTGGGGTCATTTATGCTGATGCAAACCTCATCAAAACTTCCATCCATGTCATGAGACATTTTATGTGAAGAGACATACTCCTCAGATTGTCTCTCTATTTCAATCTCTTGGCGATCTGTTAAAACATATGTACCATAAAAATCAAACTTGTGACACATATCTGTCATGCTTAATTCAATAGCACTGCCCTCCCATGACTCATTTGAATTACACTGTTCATGAGGAAGACTAGAAGTTGCACACCTAGAAAAAAGGTTCTCATATGCATCCATGCGATTGACACAATCACATTCTTCAAGTGCCAACTCATCATAAAAATTGTCATTAGTTGCACAACATTTGTCTTTATATTTTTACTTTCATGTATAGCTACATCTATGCTATCCTCAGGCAAACATTCAGTGATAACTTCAAAATCAGGAAGAGGGATAGAAAAAGGTAAAAGATCAAACAAGAAAGCAATTCCTTATTCACCACTTACATCACCAATATATGCATGCTCCACACAATCAACTACCTGAACCAATTCATCCAATGAATCTCTTGCACAAATATCTTCTTCTTTGTCCATACTGCTACAACAATTAGTAGGGTCATATTACTCACTATCAAACTAAAAATCATTTATTTCTTCATTGAAGCTTCTCACAGATGATTTCTCCAAATGAAAATCATTGCACACTCTATCATTTGCATCTGATATGTTGCTAATCTTAAGAGTATTACCCAGGTTTTCAGCATTTATCCTTTCCATACAAGATTCAGAAAATCTTATATCATCAACACAATTTGAACTGGGATAATCATTCGAAGGATTATGAACACCATCACAGATTTTCATAACATCACCATGCATTTGTGAGCCTTCAAAAATGTTGTCATCATCATTATTGAAACACTCCTTGCTTAAGGAAATCAATTCTACCTCTTCTTCTTGAGAGGAATCATAGTCACTAGAGCTGCAAACAGAATTGTAGTCATCTTGATCATTTAGACAAGAATGCTTTTCTGCTGGGTGCGTACTTACATATGTAACACTATAGTTGTCATTATGAAGACTTGAAACTTCAAAATTAGAATAATCAATAAGATGACCTAAAAATAGATCTTCAATTTCTAATGCATTTTCAGATGATATTAATATATCTGACTTAATGGATTCATCATAGTATATCATTTCCAAATTAGTGAGTGAGGTCACATCTTTAGCATTATTTCCATTAACGCAACCTTCATTTGATATAGAGAGTTGGTTCTCTCCTATATTTTCAAAGTCAATAGAAGGCATGTCTTCACATGTTTCATTCATTTCATCATGTCTTACATCCTAGCTATTAGGGCTGCAATCTTCATCTGCATATATCTTCTCCATGGGTTGATCAGAAAAAGCATCTTCCCTTCTGTTAAACACAACATCATCCTCTGCTATATTATGTTCACTCTTTTGGTCACAAAGGGAAAAAGCACCATCACTCGCTATAGACATAAAATGCATAAAATTATTTCCCCATTCAATTTTGATGTCTTCATATACTAAAAGCCATGGGTACATACACTTAACACTTGGAGGCTTAAATCATGTGGCATAATACTTAAACCTGGCTCAAGATTCTCATAGAATAAATCAATGCAAAATGATTCATCAAGTCTTTCTAATTCTAGCACTACAAATAAAGATTTTATAAATCTGCTATGAAAATCATATGAGGTTTCACCCTTATACTTCTTCATATTACACAATGCATCGATAGGTGATATGGATTCAACCTTGTTTTCAGATTAGTCTTTAAACTCTTCTTGGATATGCAGATGTCTATTGTCAAACAGGCACACATTGTATGCTGATATTCCTTCAAACTGATCAATGAAAAGTATTCTAAGCTCACGCCATATGAAATGCATTGGTAAACTAGAAAACCAATATTCAGCAGTATTTTCTAACGTTCTCACAAAAAGCTTCATGATAACATCCTCCTCTTCCATTTGATAGTCCTCCATCAAATCAATGAAACTTTGTAAATGATGTGATGCTAACTCTTCGAGATCTCCTCTAAACCTAGGCAAGTATTCATTCATTTTTCTTAGGACTAAGACTGGATAACCTTGGATTTTACTAAAATCCAAAGGGTTATATCTTTTATTAGAGAACATCCTTCTTTGAGGGCATGACTGTGTTTCAGGCATGACATTAAAGCTTGTAGAGGGAGAACCAGAATATTCATACATATTTGCAAATGAGTTAATCCCTTCTACAACTATCTACTTCTTGATGCTTCTTTCAGAATATCCTGCTTTCTCATTTCTCTTTTCTACTAGTACCTTAGAGTGCTAGATAAGGGACAATATTTACTACAACCTTTGTTGCAAACCTTCATACAAAAATGTTGCAATAAAAAAATACATGAGAACTATTGCAACCAACTCTTCTAATGATGTGGAATATCCTGTAGATCTGTAACTTCTTTGTATCCTTTATCAGGTTCTTGAAACAGAGTCACCACGTCTCTCAATGGAGGATTGAATTTTAAGAAGCAAGAAGCACCTTAAAAGCTTTCTTTCATTCTAGGTCTTCTCCAATAGCAGACCCATATACAATTTGGTCAAATTTTCTGCAACAAACTTTTCTAGGTCTAAAACCTTCAATATCTTAAACAAATATTCAAATTCTTCAATTTTCTGACTCTTTCCACAAAAATAATGCACTGGGTCCCCAACGGAGTCGCCATTTCTGTTGGTGACTCGGATGGGCCAAAATTTTTACCAGAGATTCCAGGGCTGAATTTTCACTTCAATTTCCCAATGGAGTCGCCATTTCTGTTGCAACTCAGATGGGCAAGAAATTTCACCAGAGATTCCATGGCCAAATTTTCACTTCAATTCCCTAGCAGAGTCACCATTTATGTTGGTTGTTTTTAAATCCCAACCTTATCTCATGAAATAGCCTATGATTTAGCCACTTTCAATGTTCAACTATCATGAGGGGCTGGCAAATATAGGTGAAAGTTAAAATAAATTTCCCTCTTCACTTTAGGCTCTGCAAAACCTGGGAGGGTAATCCCTTAACAGTATTCAATAACCTCCTACACCAATTTATTACAAATATTGTGAGAAGCATATTGGTTCTATGCAGATTTGCTTGAGGATTATGCAAATATGAAGACTTGGCTCAAATCACTCAAGATTTTACATTCCTCAAAGCCATAGAATAGGGAAAAACATCAAATAAACAAATACTTACGATTGATTTCAATGATTTTAAAGTATTTGGGTGTCTAACTGATTCTAGAGTGTGAAAGCTAGATACAGAGACAAGAGATCGGTGCCTTGTCCATTGGGCAACAAAGTCAAACCAAGTGTAATTGAAACTTGAAAACAGTATTTAACCTGACCATCAAAGAGCTTTATAACATTGCCTTACAACATTATACTCAGTATTTCTGAATCACTCATTCTTACGATATCCTTGCATACATTCACACAAATCTGTATTCCTGGTAAAGCATTTAACTCATTCTTTGAATAAGAGCCTTAGACAGAAAAACACATCCATAAGAAGTTTATGGAGACAAAGATGAACAATCTTTGATCTATTCACTCATAATTTGTGCAAACCACACCTCAGGAGATAACTGATTTCAGAAATATGTCATTACATTCATGTAGATGTTAGTACTATTAAAACAAATTTACAAATACATACAACTCAGACTCAAAACATGGAAAAAGGCAGAAAACTTCTATTCCCTGTGTTTAGCTACACAAAATCTTGTCAGAAAACCAACCAGCGAACCCTGTGTAAATGGCCCTAAATTCCTTTTATAAAAAAGTAGAAACAAGCTTCAGGCCATTACATGTGTTACAATGTTACTTGACAAACAGAACAACAATCTGCCCATTTATTGCTAAGCAATCTGATCCCAATATTCAGTTCTGAACACAATAAATGACATTAGTTACAAAGTAATGGCGCAAATAAAAAATGTTGTCAAACAATCAAATATTTGATTCAGATCCTGATTGCTTTAGAACCCAAAATCAAATCTCCCACCGCCTGAAATTTGCCATCTTAGAATTTGCAATTCACCTGGAGTCTTCTACCTTCCACGTAGGATGTGAACTTCTGCAAAACATCATCGAGCCTCCTGAATCGTGACATGGACTGCCACGTTGAAGTCAACAGTCATCCTGCTATTTAAAATCCTTTAATGATGCCAACTTATACATTACCACAATCCTGTACTTCATATTTGATGCTATGCATAACCGTCGCGAGGCTGCAGGCTGCATTTTGTGCTTTATTATCCTTTTATCGCCATCCTGCAACAATCCCTCAAGACCCCTGTGGGGCTACGTCTAGCGGTCACATTATATCGTAGGTTCCCGCAAGCCCGCACACACCTCCACTGACCACTGCAGCAACGCGGTAAACATTATGTGTTTGTTTTAAATTCTCACCGCCAGCCTGTAGACTTCTTTGTTGACTGTCGCAGTAGCACGATAACACTAGTTTCTTTACCGCCATCCCGCAAGCTTCTTTTTTAACCATCATGGTAGCGCGGTGATGGTTAGATCCTTACCGCCAGCCCACCACGCTTCATACAGACTACTACGGTATTGCGGTAAGTGGTTCAAAGCACTTCTTTTACTCCCACAAGCCCGCAGACCTTTCAATTGATGGTTGTGGTAGTGCGGTGACTGCATCGTTACCTACCGCCATCCCGCCACGACCCATATAGACCGTTGCAGTAATGTGATGAACAACTACACTACACTTTTAGTTCCTACAAGCCCGCATCATTCATTAGACATACCCGCGGGGATGCGGTAATGATAAAATTTGAAAAGATTTAACATACCATGACAGGAAATGACTCAGCAAGGCTTCAATAATGGTTTTTGATTTTACAACAATGAGTAGTAGAAGGATTTAAAACATTTTCTAATAAAATTCTAGAATAGGGTTTAATGGATAAGATCTTCAAAAAACATTTAGACCCTAACCAAGGACTCACAGGTTATGTAAAAGTTAGGATTTTACCAGTCCTATCAGAGTCTTCTCAACATGTGGATTCTGAGAATCAATCTACTATTTCTAAAACACTTCAGAATTTAATCCCATCTTCTACAAAAGTTGAGTTACAATCCTCCGTTGTTGATAACAGTGTCACTAAGGAGAGTGATTCATCTTCAAACGCATATCTAGATGACTATTGGGGTTCATTGGACTTCCCACCATCCTTTGTTGGAGAGTACAAAGTCCCACAATCTAAACCCGATATTCCAAAAGTGGCTTCAAGTTCATCCTCGCAACCTATTTTTTCTAAGCAATCAAAACTTTCTATTCCTACTTCTTATGCTTCAACAAATTCATGTGACTATACATATAACATCGACTATGCCACTAATGGTGATCCACTGCCTTTCATGGAAACGGAATCACATTATGACCATGGTTTTCACATTCTATCTTGAATTGGGTACAGAGGTAACGGATGTGGCCAAAAAGAGCAAGGCATTAAAGTCCCTTTGGAGGCTAATCCACATAATTACCCTAAAAGCCCTAGGATACCATCCTTCTCAACCTTCTTGAACCTCTCGTCACCTCTCTCTAAATGTTAATATGATAACCTCTCCTCCAACTTCTTCCACTCTTTCTTTGGTTTATCCTGAGATGATCAAAGCAAGTTCCAGTTCTAACACTATTTCTCTCTTCGTTTTCTCAACAAATGAAGCTTTAGCCAGATTCCTAGGTGTTTATGACAACATGCCCAAATTTCATCACAATCATGGTTTCCCCTACTATTTAAATGCTCAGGCATACTTCAAAGAAACCTCTAATTTATCAAATGACATTTCAGCATCTCATGACACACCTCAGAAATCCACTCATCTACCTGATGTTTTAGACCGCAGTACTCTCCTAGTTGGGGATACTATCGATATCTCGATGGATCAGGCTAATGCAGAAAAAGTCATTCAGATAGGAAAATGTTTAGATCTTGAAGAACAACAAGATCCCTTTTCTCTTTTGCATGAATTACCTAAAATATATGTATGGTCATATGAGGACATTCTCGGTATTGATTCACTGATTGTGACACACAATATCATGTTATATCCCAATGCCTAGCCTATGAAGAAAAAGATCCAAAAAATGAATCCTAGGGTCATGTTAATGGTCAAAGATGAGATAGAGAAGCTCTTACAAGCTAGCTTTATCTGCTTAATTGACTATCACCTTGGATTTCGAATATCATTGCTATCGCTAAACCTTAAAACCATATTTGAATTTGTATTGACTTTCTTGATCTCAACAAGGCATTCTTAAAGGATTATTTTCCTCTTCCAAACATTGACATGATAGTAGACTCTACTGCTGGCCATGCCTTACTCTTTTTCATGGATGGCTTCTCTAGTTACAAGTAGATCATCATGAATCCCTAAGATCAGTATAAAATTTCTTTCACGTCACCTTGGGGTAATTTCTGTTGGGTGGTCATGCCTTTTGGTTTAAAGAACACTGGTGCAGCTTACAAATAGGCTATGACCCTCATCTTTCATGATTTTATTCACAACATATTGGAGGAATATGTCGATGACATTTTGGCCAAGTCAATCTTGTGCCAAGATCATGTCAAAATCCTCCAACATATTTTTAAACGTATTCACCTATACAACATGCGCTTGAACCCCCACAAATGTGTCTTCAGTGTTGATAGTGGCAAATTGTTGGGGTTTACTGTCTTGCATCATGGTATTGTGTTTGATACGAAGAAGATTGATGCTATTGTGAATGTCTCCTCCAAGAAACATTTCTCATCCTCATAGTTGACAAAGAAAGCTTCAGGCTATGTGTCGGTTCACTTCACAACTGGCAGATCAAACTCTCCTTTGCACTCATCTTAAAAAGAATGCTCGTTTTGAGTGGAACGAAGATTGTCAAAAAGCTTTTGAAGATCTCAAAGACTATTTGGCTAATCCTCTTGTTTTAACACCAGCCATTTTTGGATGTCCTTTCTCCTCTATACTTCTACATCTTCTCATGCTCTAGCAGCTTTATTGGCTCAACATGATAATCAAGGCAAGGAATGTGTTGTATATTACATCAGTTGAACTTTGTTGGATTATGAGATTTGATATTCTTCAATAGAGAAGCAATGTCTCGCTATCATATTTGCGATGCATAAGATGAGACGCTATCTTCTCCATGTTGAAACATGTTTCATCATTAAATTCGATCCTCTAAAGCATTTGTTTTTAAAAATGGATCTCTCAAGGTGTCTAGCTAAATGGGTTATGTTGCTGACAGAATTTGACCTTAAGTTTGTCTCCCAAAAAGCAATAAAAGGTCAAGCATTAGTTGACTACTTAGCTAATGCCCCTTTATCCATTCTCTATTCCACATCAAGAATCTTTCCCTGATGATAGTATCCTTTATCTGGATGTTAATCAGCCATGGGATTTATTCTTTGATGGACCTAGGTGTCAAACCGGCTCCGGTGCTGGTGTTATACTATTACCTCTTTTGGCAAGTTGATTACCTTGTCCTTCCATCTAAATTTTCTTTGTACAAACAACATCACTAAGTATGAAGGCCTTATTGGCTTATGTGCCATGTTGTCACTTAATATATCCATGCTCTTCATATATTATGTGATTCACAGTTGATCATAAAGCAAGTCATCAAATCTTATCAAGTGAAACACGATAAAGTTATCTCAGTATCGTGACTTGGCTTTATCACTAGTAAATTGTTTCTCTTCTTTCACTATTGATACAATTCCAAGAAGGGACAATCAACATGTAGATGCAATGGTGAGTGTTGCCTCCCTTGTACCCCTTGAAGATTCTCCTACTGATTATCAATTCATCATTCATACTCTTTCTTCACTAGCTATAACTAACAGCACTTTAGATGCTTCTGTTTGTTAAAACATAGATTCAAAAGAATAGTACTCCCATATATTCAATTATTTGTGTGATAGTGCCTTCCCGAATGCTTCATCCAAAAATGCTCGAGCTCATATTCGTAAGCTCATTGCATGATATGTCATCCTTTCTAATGTTCTCTATGATCGAGGTTACAACGGCCTCCTCTATTGTTTAAATAAAGTAAAGATTCCCATTGCTCCCGAAGAGGCCCATGCCGGTGCTTGCAGGGGGCATTTTGGTGGAAGATCTTTGGTTCAAAAGCTGCTTCACATGGGTTACTATTGATAAAGCACGGAACAAGATTCCTTCACTTTTGTTAAAAAGTGCCCTCAATGCTAACAACATAATAATTTGATCTAAGCTCCTGCCCAAGAATTTCATGCCCAGGTATCCCCTTGGCCATTTTCTATATGGGATTTAGATCTTATTGGAAAGATTTCTCCTCCTTCTAAAGGTCACACTTTCATCATCACAACTACATATTACTTTATGAAATGGGTCGAAGTTGTTCTACTTCGATCCACGATTGTTGAAGTAATATGTCACTTCCTCCTTGATAACATCATTTCTCGATTTGAGCTTCCTTCAGCTTTGGTCTCTGATAATGGTTCCTCATTTAAAAACAAATAAGTGAAGATGTTCTTATAAAAATTTCATATTCAACATCGTTTCTCTATGCCATATTATCCACAACCAAATGGCCAAGCATAAGCTTCCAATAAGACTATCGAACAAAATCTTTAGAACACTGACAACAAAAATGGTAAATATTGACATACTCAACTCTCTTATGCATTATGGGCTTATCACACGACTATTCATACGGCTACAAGTACTACCCCATATAATCTTGTGTATGGTGCTGATGTAATCATGCCTTTGGATTTGGAAATTCCTTCATCACAGATTTCCCTCAATGGCCTCATTGACGATAACATTTACAAGGAACAAAGACTTCGACAGCTTGAGATGCTCGATGAACAACACATCCAAGATCTCAAACATCTCCAAGATTATTAGAAGAATATCACACGCAGCTACAATGAACGCATCATCCACCGCTCATTTGAAGTTGGTGACTTGGTCCTCTACGAAAATCAACACAATGTCAATGCTCCTCTAGGTGCAAAAGGGAAATTCAGTTCGAACTGGTTAGGACCCTACATCATCACTAAAGTATATGGATTAGATGCGTATTGACTCTCTACAATGGATGGTAAGCCTCTCAAAGAACCTATTAATGCTTTGCACCTATGTAGGTTCTATGCTTAATTTGCTTTTAATTTCATGTCTTTCCCTTCAATTCAATCATTTTGTCTTCTATATAGTATGCTAATGCTCTTTTAAAGCACATTTCATTGGATATCTAGTGTCTTGAATTGTCAAGTAGTTATCCTTGTTAGTGAAAATTGATTTCTCTTTCTTACCATGTTGTTCTAGTTAGTTGTAGATGCAATTAATTAGTCTTTTCTCCATTGTTTAGTTAAATCTCGTATAGTATTTAATTGAATAATCTTGTAGCATTTCAATTGCAATTACTAATGTCATTATCCATATCTAGAAAACTATTGTACCATGTTTAATTAGATCATTGTTGTATTTGATTAAACATTATTAGCACATTGTTTGATTAGATCACAATCATATTTAATTAAACATTTCCACATATCAATAGATTGTTGTTGCATTTAATCAAACAATTTCACCAAGTGGCTTAATTACATCACAACATTTCTTTTGCTAAAAATTCCTATCTCATCATCACATGTATTAATTAGATCATTGTTGTATTTATTAAACAATCATATTAGGTTGTTTACTTAAATCACAATTGCATCTAATTAAATACATGCATTTCAAAACAAGTTATTTAATCGAATCTTTGTAGCATTTCATTAAACAATTTAATCAAGTTTTTTAAATTAAATCATAAAAGAATTTAATTAGAAAAATAAACATAACACATTAATATCGACCAAAATCTCAAAAAGCTCATACATACATCAAAGTTCTGATACATGATATACAAAATCACCAATATGCCAAAATGTGGTGTATCAAAAAGGTACATAATATAATGTCTCAATCAAGCCTTGGGGCCATGATCGCCAAATCCCTCAGGCTCTGGTGGTGGATGAGTAATAGATGGCTCTCGTTGTGAGGACCTAGATCGTGAGTCCTAGACCCACTTCGTGTCTGTAGGCCCCTGACAATACCTGTTAGCTCTACTACCTCCACATTGAGGTCCACCTCACGATGTTGTAGCTAAGCCACCTCAACTCGTAGACTATTGTTCTTTGTCATCAATGCCTACACTCAAGGTTGATCATCAGAAGGTGTTGGTGCTAGCTGAGCTCCCTGTGGTTCTGTCTCAACGAGATCTAACTGTCTTTTAAAAACATCACATGCCTACTCAACACCATCTACTCTCGATATAGTCTGATCTCTCAGTTGTGACTTGCCCCAGCTGCACCAGAACCTCCTCATAAGTAGCTCGAAGCTACACAACGGGCTCAAATATATCATGTCACCTAACAATCAGCTGTGGCCTATAACTAGCCCACACTGACTATCTGTGTTGTACCTTGGGTACCATCTTTGCTAAGACTCGACCTATGAAGTCGAGCCAAGCCTATGTGCCAAATACAAAAATTGAATAGAAATCATTTCAAACATCTCATCATATATCATGTATCCAATCAAAGAAATGTGAGCATCTAGTATTCTACTCAAATCATAAAACATAAATCAAAGTCTCACTAAGGTCTCCATCCTACTAATCAAGATCAATGGGGACTATTGTCGTCGTTGTTGGGATAGGTGCAGGCATTGTAGCACCTACACCACTTGACTCCTCTCTCTTGGACTGGATAGGTATGCCACTTGCAGTAGGAAGTGATCGTGACACTCGAGGTTGGGCCCTACACCTCTCCTCGGTAGTGCCACTACCCTCCTCCCTACGTTGGTGCCTCCCCACTTCTAGTGCTACCTCCTCCTCTCTCTCCTCATCATCTCCTTCCTCCGATGGCTCCTAATCCTAGAAGCAGCCTCTTGTAGACCCTAATCAACCCATGGTCTCAGATCTCCTACTAGGTGGTTTGGAGTGAAAATGGGACCCACCCGAGATGCAACCCACCATGCTATGTATGTTGGGGTTACCGTACGGACATAGGTGCTACATCCTTGACCTCATTATTAGAGTCACTCAAGGTGACATCTGCTATAGTTGGCCTCACATCATCACTAGGCCTCATTGCACTACAATGTGAGTACACATATGTCAGCACTACTCGGGGTACACCATCCACCTACCCAAATTGCCTCGTGACCTGATCATAGTAGAAGGGCACTATAATGTGATTGAGGTGACCAACAAAGAGTCAATCCCTCTGCATCTATGCTAGTTTTCATCGCTACCCCATCCAAAATACCATGTCCCTATAGGTTCTCCATATGATGTCCCCACTTTACAATCTATCAAAGGTGACACTCCAGTGTAGCAAGTCACCAAACTGCCATAGCATCCTCAAGGTGTAGGTGTGTGCTCGTGTTGTCGACCAAATAAAATCTATCAGGAATCCTACAGGTCATGTGCACGTAATGTGCTCGAATGCCCACACCTAAAGTAGTGTGTAATTCATCAAGGTCTATGCCTCATAGTGCACGTAGCAGCCCAGATCAAGGTACAAGTGGGCGAGCATGCTCTATTCCCACAAAAATACTATCATGTGCTCCTCCATCACCTTGTTAATGTGGACGAGGCCACCATGAAGGTGAGTACCTCGCCCATCCTGTGTAATGCATAGGGCGATGGTAGTGATCATGACGTGATAGATTGGTGGTGTGACCACCATGCCCTACTCCAACCAGCTGATGTGGATATGTCTCAAGTCATCCATAGGCATGGTCTAGCCCAGGCAGTAAGTTTGTCCCTCCTGGACATATGCAACTGGCCTCTGCTCAACGATAGTCATGTTGCATCCTCACACTGGTAGTTGAAGGATCATGTATACGTCCTCCAAGGTAGTTGTCATCTCTCTCATCGGTAGGCAAAAGGTAGAGGTGTCAGCATCCCATCGCTCCATGAGTGCCATCAATATACTATCATGAAATCTCATTGCGGGCATAGTGTACACCCACTAGAGCCCAATGTCTTAAAGGAGACCAACCTTTGCGATTGTAAGCATGCTCACATGGATATGCAGCTTACTGTGTATATGTGTCTGCTAGCATGCTCTTGCATCATCGACGGGTTATGCAACCACATTAAAGACATCATTAGTATTACATCATAAAATTGAATCCAAAATTCTAAAAATTCTAAAATTTTCCTAAGTTTTAGAACTCTAATGCCCAGACGCTAGCACCTTTTTCAGAAACTAGTGCCTATTTTGGACATTGGTGCATCCTATGAACACTAGTGCAACAACAAGATGCTAGCACCTGGTGAGTCCTTCGGCATGCAAAATGAGGTAATAAATGAGTTCATAATTTAACTTTCAACTCACCTCGTGAAGCGCTAAACCCTACTCCATGTGCTACCTCAAGGCATCAAATTGGGGTGCTTAGTAAGCTCAAAATCCTCCTAATTTCACCAAATTTGAATTTACAAATGAATAGTAAAAATGAAAAATATTCTTACTATTTATAGTAAATTTTCAAAAATTTCACCTTTTTCTAAAGCACTCCTCACAGAAACTTTCATAACTTGGGCCTGCGAACTCTAATTTTCACATCGTTCATTGTGTTGGAATCCTGGTTCTACCCTCTATTCTATCATATGCATTTCGCTTCGATGTTCATTCACAAAATGACCTTGCCAAAGGCATTTCCACCAATATTTTAGAAAACTAAAGTGATAGATTTCTACCATATTTCTACATCCAAATTAGCAAGCACAAACAAGGGGCACAAATCTACCCTCATTTTGTGATCTAGATCATTTTTCTCATCTCATTCCCCTTAGAAATTTTTTGACTAACACACCCTTTTCACCCTACAGGATGGTTTTTGCTTTCGGACAATTGGTTTTGCAGGATGCGGTCCCTAACACTATGGCATTGTGGGTTCCTAAGTTGGGGGCTCCATTCCTTTACTTGGCAACACTCTGTGCCCTCTACAATATCCTTTTGGGTATCCTTTTCATGCTTATTTAATTTCAATATTGTATTTTTATACTTTAGCATGCATATGCACGTAGTGTCATATGCCAGCTAAAGTGGGGGCAAAATGTAACGTCTTAAATTGTGCTCACCCACAATTTCATGTTATGTTTGGTACTCACTTTAGTGTCCATGCCCTAGTGTGTTTTAAGATCATTTCTAGCCTTGGCCTTACCCTCAACCCATGAGATATGCCTATGCGCTACTTTCACCCTTTCTACTGATCATGTGCAAAAAGCCCTAAAAGTGCCAAGATCCTAGTCTTGTCCTAAGTTGATTAGACCTTTATAAAATTGGTATTGGTAAGGCTCTAGCACTTAGTGTGGATTTCTGTGCCACGTGTAGATGTCCTAAAAGCCTCTGTCAATCTTGTGATCATTTTTGGAAGTTGTCTTTTCACTTGCACAATTTGTCAAGATTTCCTTGATGCTTATCTGCACCCAAACAACTCATATCCTTGATTTTTCACCTTTGCCTTCTCTATTTAAGCAAGTAGATTTGTCATTGCAAAGGATCAATTCTTTCTTACAGCAAAGCTCTACCAAAATAGAGATTGATTTTCTTTCATAACAAAACTCTGCTAAGATTTGAGAACCAGCAATATCATGATTTACTTTACCAAGCTCATATTGCATCCTTTTCATCGAAGTGTGGTGAACTCTGAAGAGTTATTATTCAAACCATTGCCTGTTGAGTGACTTTTATCTCCTGCTACATGAGGTGACAAAGTTATGATTAACTCTCACTTTTGTGTTTCCATTGCTATGATTCATTTGGTATAATGCTTATCTTCATGGGTTGATTTGCATTACCTATTATCTCTTGCATGTAGAGATCGTTGTGCAAATCCACTCTAAGTCACTGAGTAGGATTTAGTTTATAGAATTGTTATTATTGTCATTTCTTGCCACAATTCTAGACACACTTAGAATTTAGAGCACACACACTATTTATCTATTTATCAATATGGTTGTCGTTGAGGTGGAAACATGAAAATGGGATTTGACTAAGGCAAATCCCTATACATCCCAACCCTTTTTCTCTATCTCTGTATTTGCAGGTTTCATTAAGAAGTCTAACAATAAAAGGAATAATCAAAAAAGCTAGCAGGAAGCTCGAGGACAAGAAATCATATTGTACCTACATCGTACATACTACAACACGATGGGCAAACAGTTGTGCCACATGCTCTCATCCTGGGAAATGGGCTCCATCCTTTGGTGCCAGGTTCTCTGTTATTGTACTTTTCCATTTTTGTATCTCATTTCTTGAAATATTCTATAAATCTTTGTATTCTCTCATTTCTAGTTGACTTAGTTATCTATTTTCTCACGTGATTACAACAAAGGGATATAGCCTGGACAATTTTGCCCTTCCTGATTGGATAAAGGCGAAATATATGTCTTCGTCGGCTAGTATACTAATGTTTAATAGATAATTGTTTGATTATGAGTATATTAGTTAGAGATAATTTTCCTATTAAACATGTATATATAGAAAAATAAGGGCAAATACTTTCAAGAGGAGTAATAACTCCCAACTGCCCAAAATAGGTAGAGTTATACCTTGGTAAATGCTAAATTGAATTGTTGCACCTACTCAAATAAGACAAACAAATGGTTATGAGAGGTGGCAAATAAATCCAAAAGAGGGTGTGAGACTCAACTACCCAAAGGTGGGTGAGAGTGACACATGTAATTGATAGATTATGCCACGTGTCCTCATATTAACAATGTCTAATATAACCTAAGCAAGCTTAATAATATGTGTAGGAAAAATAAATGTCCCCTAACACAAGGAAAATAAAAAACCTACACAAACACCCCCTCTTAATTGTAACTTAGGTGGGTGAAAAAATGTAAATATGGGTACCAGCTACAAGGCCATGTTAGGTACTCATGTACAAACAAACTCTCTCACAAACAGATTAAAGGAGAAAACTTAGTGGGACAAAACTCCTCCCCAAAAGAGAGAAAAGGAAATAAGTTTCTCCACATAAGAAAGAATCTCATGCAAGGAAAAAGTTCTTTCCAGAATAGAGAGGAGAAGAGACAACAAGTAGCCTCTTCCCAAGTAGTCAATTGTGCCAATGGTTGATGCTTGAAACCGGATGTAGAAGATGATCCATGATCATTGAACAATGTTCCTCCCCTTAGATTGAAACAAAACCAAAGGTTTAGGTAGGATATCTTCCCATACCTGAAAGGGATATAAGGGAAGAAAGCTCAAAATATATGAAGTTTATGAAAATTGATCACATGTCTACATTGTTGTGATGTTCACAACATGCCCCATTTTGCTCCTTAGCAAAATGAGGACCCCTGCTGTGGCTGTTGCTTTTGCTTTTGTGTATGTTGTTTTGCTTGGTGGTAAAGGGAAAAGGGGGGGTTAAAATTGCAAACCTTGTTAAAAATGGAGAAGAAATGCATTTCGGTACCAATGCATAGTATGGTTGGATACCTTGTCAAAAATGAGCTAGGGTTGCTTTTTAAACTAGCTTAAAATTCACCATATTTTGCAAGTTATGATCATTTTGGTGAAATGTACATTCAGGTTTGTATGTTGCATGAACAGTGCCCTTTGTATAACGCTGTGCATATACAAAGTCGTTTGTATATGAAGGGTTTGTTTTATACTTAGTCGCATGGGCTATTGGGTTGCATATGCATTATTTGTTTGCATGTTGGGTCGTCGTAATATTACATACATTGCCCTTTATACATCGCTTTCATATACAAAGGCAATTGTATGTCTTTTTTTCTTGTATGCATTTTAATAAAGGTTTTTGATTTATACATACAAGATGGATCTGAACTAACTCAGAGTTGAAGTAAATTAATGTTTTGAATCCGCTTTGTATCTTTCGTTTGTATGTTTGGCAGGTCAAAACATACAGGGTAATATATATAAGGACCTTATACAACACAGACCTGAGAAGTTTATTAAATGGACTTAAATCGTTGTATATTTTCACGTTTGTATGTTTCGACAGATAAAGCCGATATGCAACAGTTTATACAAGCTAGAATCCAAAGGAAAATCAAACCCGATTTAATGCTTGTATCGAGCCTGAAGTGTATGTCTAAAAGATACAATGGAAATATACATCGCACAGACATGAAAAGAAAGTTAAGGCAAGTTAAGTCGTTGTACATTCGGCGCTTGGATGTTTCGATATACAAAGCCCAATATACAACGCGGACCTGAAAAGTTTATTAAATGGACTTAAATCATTGTATGTTTCGGAATATACAAAAGCAAGACATACAACATATACATACAAATGAAATATACAAGGGGCGGATTTGAAATGAATATGAAATAACAAAAAGCCCTTGTATATTTCGCGCCTTGTATATTGATACATTGCAAGGAGTATACAAGGCGGATCTTAGCGCAGCATTAAATTTGGTTATGTGCTTGTATCATGTCTGAAATGTATATCAAGGGATACAAGCACAATGTACATCGGGATATACATTGGGTGGATTCGAAAAGTTATGCAATTGAATTAAGTGCTTGTATATTTTCGCGTTTGTATGTTACGATATACAAATCGATATGCATCGAAATATACAAGTGGTGGAATCAAAATAGCTATGGAATAACGTTAAATCCATGTATATTTGGGGTTTGTATGATCGATGACTGCAGGATATACAAAGACTTCATACAAGCCGCGGAACTGAAAGGGATTGGAATTCGATTAATTCGTTGTATTACGTCTGACTTGTATATCGAGAATATACATTCCGATTGGCATACATTCGCCGTATACAAAGATTTAAACAGGAAAAGCGTGGGAAGGTAGAAGCGATAGATTTTTTAATCCATTTTTGGAGCCTGAATGCGTGTTTTTTGTCAACGATGGTTGACCCGATTGGTTTTAACGATATATACGCATTTTTTATGTGCGATTTTCATAATTTCAGGGCTCGATGGCTGTGTTTGTGCATTTGGAACCTATTTTAATATAAATGTTCATTTTTCCTGTTGACTTACCAAATGATGATGCTTATTCCTGCTTATTTATTACAGATTGTTGGAGTAGCTGAAGAAGCAGAGTTGCCGACATAGTGGCGGCGTGCAGGTGAACATAAAGATGGAGGCTTGAATGGTGAGGACATCACACAGGATAGCACCGAATCCTGAGAGGCCAAACACACCAGAAGAAGGTGACGAAGCTTTCAATGCGAAGGAGTTTGCGGGTGGAAACATTATTGAAGGAGCGGCGCCCTGTCTGGGTATGCTGCTCGAATTCTTGGCGGGATTCATTTCTCACCGTTGGATGCTACATTTCAAGATGCTGATCATTGATCTCCTAGGGTTTTTAGGCGTCAGATTGGGAAAAAACCAAAGATATATATATTGAGCCCCTGTACTGTACAAAAAAAGAGAGGAGGTCAATAATACAAAAAAAAAATCAGACCTGTAATAGTTTTAGGAGAGATCGGATTACTAAGACTAGTGAGGACTGGATTGTTGAAATAATCAAGGTCTCTTCCTCAGATCATTGTAAATGTACCTATTTTATGAACATACTATATGGAGATGAAGTTTTAGACTATACCCTGATTGTAAACCTTAAGTAGTCTTCAAGTTGATTTCTGGATATGTACTGGTGAATGCTGTGTTCTATAGAAGTGCTTTCATTTCATTGCATGTTGTTGTCAACTTTTCCCCTAAAGATTTGCATTGAATCATGTGGATTTGTGGACTGTCCTGGTGAAGTATGATTTTAGTTTTCTTCTCTCCATTGATGTATGGGAACATGTATGTGGATCAATGATCTCAGTCAAGTAATTTTAGGAATCTCACTCTCTAACCTTTTTTCTCATTTTAATTTTGTTGAAATCACTTTCATAACTGTACATCATGATAAATTAGAAGCAAAACAGAGAAATATGCTGACATCTCGTAGATAACTGAATATCATTAGTCTATTTTAAGCTAGATGCATGCACTATTGAAAATATCATGCAGAGAATCACAAATAAGGGTAGAACTCATGCAAATATCAACTTAGACACATCATTTGGAGATATATGTTGTGTAGAGTAATTTCCCTGTATAGCATTGTTGTAGGAGCAGAATCTACTAATCTACGTAAGGCCCCAAAATGGAAAATAGCAATACACATCAACCACAGAGTACCATCAGCAGATTATGAACTAATCGACGAGGACTTGGGATCATGAATTCTTGGAATTCATCATATCTTTCAGGATAAACAAGGGTTGTTGTGTGACTTTTGTTTTGTGTGCTTGGTTGTGACTGACATCACAAACCAATCAACAAGAAATAGTGCTAGAAGGAGGGTAGTTGACAAAGGAAACCGTAGATTCCTGCATACATTGCTTAAACATCCCGACGGTTTGAATTCTGGCCATAAACTCACCATTTTGCCTTAAAAACTTGAGAAATCCTGGCTTTCAGGCCAAATACCAAGTCCAGATCTAGTGGACTCTTCAAAGAACTGCCTATCAAGGGATTTAGACCTAGGACTGTGGACATTCATCACACTCCTGATTCTAGTGCGACAGAAGCCTCACCAGAGCATGCTCCTATAACCCGTATTGGCTTTCAAATACCCACAGGACCACCTATCACACCTCAGGCCCAGCCTCAGCCTGTCGTACCCCAGATCCAACCTCCACCGGTTGCGATGTCATTTTTCACAGCAGAGTCACCGCTGGCCTTCAATGCGTATCATGCTTTGCCTAAAAATCCAGATAAAATTTGTCCTAGGTACCATCCGTATCAAGATGCTGATGATCATGTCAGGACCTTTAAGGAAGCTTGTTGTAGGGCTAGAATTGAGTATAAGGATGTGGTATGCAGATTATTTCCATTCTCCTTAGGGGAAGAGGCCTATAACTGGTATACCAGTCTATGTCAGGGTTCAGTCCGTTCATGGGATGCCTTAGAGAAAGCTTTCAAGGATAGGTTCAAGGTGCCTATAGATCCTTCAATGAACTATCATCTATTTGCCACCATTAAGAGGTGCGAAGGAGAACCCATTGCAAACTTCAACGCTAGATTCCAAAAGATGTTGTCTAAACTAGTTGCTCCCTATGTTGTAGCAGATGAGGCTGCTAGGAGTATTTATTATTCAGCTTTAGATCCCCTAACCTCCATGTTTATCAGAAGGACACACCCTGGTGTAACAAATTTAGCACAGGCTTTTGAGGAAGCTATCAAAGTTAGTCAGCAATTGGCTCCTACTCCCACACCAAATATTGCTTTCCCTACACTTCCTAGTTATCTTACATATCCTATCCACCAACAGACCAATGGAGCCATGATGCCTTCAGCTGTGATGCCAGCCCCTTTGCAAATACCACCACTTAGTGTCATGCCCCCACCAAGTGGGAGTAACCAGATGTTACCATATCAAACACAAGTGCGTCAAGGGGTAGAACAATCCAACAATAACAATGGGTCTTCCTTTTTCAAGCCCCAGACAGAGAATGTGATGGCCAAGGTTCAGGAAGAGAAGGAAGAAATCAAATAAATATCAGCTCAGTTAAGAAAACTTACTACTAAGGTCACTCATCTAAGAAATCAGAATTTCTACTCTCAACCTAATCAAAACAGAGGTTATGCCAAAGACAAACCTAATTATCCTGACAGGGGGTACAACAACAATTACAATAACAACAATGGCAACAATAATCCTCCTAGACAGCTTAGAGTGTGGAACACCAGGCCTAACAATGGTTCCTTGCCATCACCCCTAGACAATCAGCCTCCTGGTGAACCTAGGCAGACCGCCAGAGTAAACCTTGCAGAGGCAGCACTTACGAACTGGTGCAGAATACATAACACCAACGCTCATGCAGAGTTGGACTGTCCTCAATTCAGGATTGCTGCTAGCATATTCCAAGCTGAAGTGGCCAGTACCTTAGGTAACCCACCTTATGCAGAGGGAAATGAAATTGTCCCCTGTGAGTATGATTCTGCCCTAGTACTAGAAAGCTTCATGCATTGTCCTTATCAGCAGACAATATCATCACATCAGGATTACACTTCAACATGTGAGGAATCAGCCATGGCTTTTGAGTCTAACTATGTTTTCCCCTTTGAGGATGAGAATGAGCCATCAATTGAGCATGAGGAAGTCAATGCTTATCAATAGCAACCTCAGGGTAGGCATAACTACAACTTAAGGAATAACTCAAACAGATCTGCTGGTCCTTTGACTACCTCATTGCCTCCAAACAATTTCAATACTCCACCTGATCCCAAGGCGAGTAATAACCCTGGACTCCCCAAGGTCGATGATCAATATCTGACACTGCATAACACAACATCAAAAGCTGCAAATCCACTTCCTGAATCTGACAAATTGGTTACATATCTAGCAGATGAAATGAAAAAAGTAAAGATCAGCCTACCAATGTCAGAGTTGCTTAAAACCCCTGCTATCAAGAATGCTTTCATGAAATCATTGGATGGTTCTGCTCAAAAGGAAGATAGCCATACCCCGGGCCAATTTAGAAATAAAGATCATGCTGCCAAGAACGTTAATGTCAAACCTAAAACCTTAGCTACTGTTCAAGCTGCAAATACCTCCCACATGACCCTATACAAAGACAAGAGTGAGTCACCTCCCTTCCTCCTTACCACAAGGATGTTTGGTAAAAATTTGCACAACTGCTTAGTAGACTCAGGAGCATCTACCAATGTAATGCCCCTATCCATATGCAACGCTTTAGGGTTACATCTTGCTAAATCATTGAAGAAGGTAACACAATTGGACAAAACAAAAGTAAGTGTGGTAGGAGAACTGACCCACATTCACATGTAGCTAGCATCGGATCCTAGAATCCAACACTGTATTGATATTCAGGTAGTAGATATACCTAATACATGTGGAATGTTACTCAGCAGAGACTGGTCAAAAACCCTCAACGGATAAATGTCAACTAATTTCAGCCATATGTGGTTACCTTGGAAGGGTATACCAAATCAAATAAAGATCAAAGCTGAACCTCGCATGAGACACATGATCACCAAATATAACAAAACCAATGAAATCATGTATGTGGATGTGGAACCTGGAGTTTACTCCATCAGACCGCAAACTGCCAGCATAGAAGAAATCCTGATGCTTGACATACATGATCATAATGGTGACCTTTGGAGTGATGAAATAAATTTAGAGCCTGATTGTAATCTTGGAAATAAAATAGAACTGGATCATTTCAAGAAATTTGAGATGCATTTGTTTAGACAGGTGAAACGATGTCAATTATTAAGTGTGCCTATTCACGATATTCTGATTGATGGATGGTGTAGGTTGCATGATGAGGCTCATTCTGAAAAAACTTGTGATGCCTGTTTAGACATGTTGGAGTTGGAACAAGCATATGGCGAAGCATCTTCACCCACGGTGAGTTCCATGGATAACGATAGTGATATTGATTTATGTTTGTCTCCTGCAGGAACAGGAGGATGCACACAGAAGGATGAAGGTTCTGTCCAGATGATAGAAGAGATACTGGTATGCAACTGGGGTAATGATAAGAACAAGAAGAAAATCACCTCTGGGAGTGATTGTTTAGTGGAGTTAGATTATGAGTTATCTGACGAGGATAGTGGCAGTAATCTGTCCAAGTTCGAGGAGTTTCTGTCAAAAGAAATCTAAAAGATGACGCAGCAACATAGGCCTCCCTAGGATGCCTTGATTGAGAAGTGGTGCAGGTTGCATGAGGCACCTCACTCGGAGACATATTGCTCATTGTGCCTGCATATCTTGAGAAGGCATACGCTGCCTGGTCCAGAGAATGTTCCTCTTGGTGATAAGAGAAAAGAAGTATCAGCTCCCCATAAAGTTGATGAGGAGGTGTCTGAGAAAACTGGGACACCAAAGCTAAAATGGATATCCAGTGGTACGGCTGCCAGAGCCAAAAGAAAGAAGGAAGCACCAAACAAGATTTTAGCTGAGGATGAGCCATGGATCCTCAGATTTGACGGATCCAAGTCAAAACAAGGAGCTAGAGTAGGAATAGACCTTATTGACCCATCTAGAAAATCCTATTTGGCAGCATACAGATTGTAGTTCCCATGTACAAATAATGTGACAGAATATGAAGCTCTAATTCATGGGATATTGTTCACTCTTAGGAAGAAAGTGAAAATTCTACATGTCTATGGGGACTCAGGATTAGTTGTCAGACAGGTAAGAGGTATATACTCTTGCAATTACAGGAGGCTGTCCAATTACAGACACAGGGTGTGGGACTTAATAGAAGAGTTTGATGCATTCAATATCACCCATGTACCTAGAGAGCAAAACCACAGAGCAGATGCTTTGGCCCAGGCTGCTAGTACTCTAGAGCCACTGTCCATATCAGGTTTAAAAAGATTCTCAGTTGAATTAGTATCAGTGCCTTCAGTACCTAATAATGTAACTAATCTCCAAGTATTTGAAGATGATCAGCATATATTGGATTTTATTTCCAATAGAGATGTTTTTGAGGCACAGATCATTGATGAAAAGAATCTAGAAGATCATGTCTGGGAGGAAGAAGAAATCCTGGAGCTGCCAAGTAACAAAATCCCTAGGGGAATGATAGAGCTGGAGAGAGCATTTAATTTGGATAGCATGCTGAAACAAAGGGATCTTCAAAAGGCTGATGAGGGACAGTATTCGCAGGTCGACCTTGGGAAAGGTGATAGAAGAAGAAATGTTCTAATTGGGAAGGTCTGTACAGAAGAAGAGTTGAAAGGGATAACTCAGGCCCTCAAAGATTACATCCATGTCATTGCCTAGATGTATGATGAATTGAAAACTTTTGATACATCAGTCATCACTCATACGATACCTGTGAAGTCAGACGCCAAGCCTTTTCGGCAAAAGCAAAGACACGTCAACGCTTTACTGGAGCCAATCATTTTTGAAGAAGTTAAAAGATGGCTCGATGCTAGGATCATATTTCCTGTGAGACACTCCACGTGGGTGGCAAATCTGGTCCTAGTGAGAAAGAAGAACGGTGACATCAGACTGTGCGTGGACTTCAGGAACTTGAATCGAGCTTCTAAAAAGGATAATTATCCTTTGCCTTCTCTAGATGAAGTCCTGCAGATTGTGAACGGTGCTAAGATGATGTCCTTCTTGGATGGTTTCTTTGGATACAACCAGGTGATGGTGGACAGAATTGATAGATTGAAAACCGCATTTACCACGAAATGGGGGATCTTCGCCTACAGGCGCATGCCGTTTGGATTGATAAACGTTGGAGCCACATTTCAGTGAGCAATGGACATAGCCTTCAGAGGCTTCATTGGTAAGTACATAGTAATATACATGGATGACTTAACGGTGTTCTCCAAAGATAGAGCGGACCATGTAGAGGACCTGAGAAAGGTGTTGAAGAAGTGCGAGCAGTACGGGATATCCTTGAATCCCAAGAAGTGCATATTTGGGATGACCACGGGGAAATTGCTAGGCCACTTGATAACTGAAGACGGGATCATCATTGACCCTGACAGAATAAAATCCATCATGAAGGTACAACTGCCTGGAAGCAAGATGGAGCTCAAATCTTACTTTGGTAAGATTAATTTCGTTAGGAAATTTATCACTGGCTTTGCAGAGATAGTCAAGCCCTTGAACGCCATGCTCAAGAAGGACGCTAAAATTGAATGGACCCCGGAAGCTAGAGCAGCTTTTGAAGACATTAAAAAGGCCATATCAAATGCTCCAGTCCTAATTAGTCCAGATTACACCAAGGACTTCTACATCTACTCATTTGCTTCAGAACATACCTCTGCAGCAATATTGACACAGAAAAATGAAGAAAAGGAAGAAAATCCTATAGCCTTCATGAGCTGCCCTTTCAGAGACGCAGAGCTTAGGTATATGGACGTTGAAAGATAGGTGCTTGCTTTGGTCTGAGCAGTCAAGAAGTTTAGGCACTACATCCTGAGAAGGAAGGTGATTGCTGTTGTACCTGATGCAGCAGTGAAAATGTTGCTAATGCAAAGTGAACCAGGTGAGAAAAGGGCTAAATGGATCACTGTCCTCCAGGAGTACGATATGGACATTACCCCTATGAAGCTGGTAAGAGGGCAGGCATTAATCCAGATGATATCAGAGGTTGATCCCAATATCCTGAGCCAGCAGTACGTCGTAAATGCAAAAGATGACGGAGAATGGTACTCAGACATTAGGCACATCCTGACCACTGGGAGATGTCCCTCAAGACTGCAGGCCTCACAGAGGAGAGCCCTGAAGATAAGGTCGCTAGAATTTATGTTAAAAGGAGGAATCCTTTTCAAGAAAAACTATGAGGGGATATACCTAAGATGCTTAGAAAGATCAGAAGCAGATAAGGTGCTAACAGAATTACATGATAAATTTGGGACTGCACATGGGTCGTCCTTAGCCACCACTCATGTTATCCTCAGGGCAGGGTATTATTGGCCCACAATTTTCAAGGATACAGTTGGACACATCAAATGCTGTCATATGTGTCAAGTTGTTGCCAATAGAGAGAAATATGCTGCTCAACCTTTGCAGCCAGTGATGGAGATGCGCCCCTTTGCTCAATGGGGAATGGACTTCATAGGACCCATCAATCCTCCCTCATCCTTAGGCCACGGGTATGTTTTAACTATTATTGATTACTGTACCAGGTGGACTGAGGTTGTCAGCAGTAGGACATGCAATGCTGAGGATGTTATTAGGTTTTTGGAAACCAATATAGTGACCAGGTATGGAGTTCCATATGCTTTAGTATGTGATAATGGGCCTGCTTTTGCTTCAATTAAATTGTCAAGTTGGGCTTTCAATCATGGGGTCATTTTAAAATTCTCCTCAAATTACTACCCCCAAGGGAATGGATTAGCAGAATCCACAAACAAGAACCTATTAAACATCATAAAAAAGCTGATAGATAAGAACCCAAGGGAATGGAACACTTTATTGAAATATGCCTTGTGGGTAGATAGAACCAGGAATAAAGCTGCATTAGGAAATTCACCTTTTCACTTAGTATATGGGGTGGATCCCATCCTCTCTGTCAACTTAAAGATTCCTACGCTGCAGTTTGCACAAGAGTACCTAGGCATAGATAATAAACAGGAAGTTAGATTGCTACAACTAATGTACCTAGAGGAAAAAAGAAGTGTAGCAATTGACCAATTTGCTAAACATCAGGCTGTTGTCAAGCGCTGGTTTGACAAAAGGGCCAGAATCAAGGCTTTCAGGATCTCAGATCTGGTCCTAATGTGAGACAAAGCACATGAAAGGAAGGGTGATCATGGTAAATTTGACAAACTCTGGATAGGCCCCTTTCAAATTTCTAAAATTCTAGGAGACAGCACCTACAGGCTCAAGTCCTTAACAGGTGAGGATGTTCCATTACTAGTTAATGGACAGTTCCTCAAACACTATTTTTAGGCCTGAGGATTGCATCATGACAGTCATGTGTATCATAGTGTACTTTCTTTGTATAGTGGCTTTGTTTTGCTTGTTTTGTTTTGGTTGCTTTGTTTCCTCAGCAGGGATCTTTCTTTTGACTTAGATTATTAAGGAGCAAGCTAACAACCATTGAAAATAGTATAAAATTCAAAATATTCAGGTTAATTATTTGTAATTTATACATAACTTGTTGTGACTGTCATGAATGTAGAGAGTTGTTTAGCTTCTGAAATTTAGTATTCAATAATAGTGATTGAGAATTCAAGGAAGGTTTCTCACGATGACACACCTAAAAGCCTTGGGTTTGTTGAACCTACCAGTGTAGATATTAGGTGAAAAATCTGAGCTCACCCTTGCTACCATTACAATTCTTAGCTTAATTTTAGCAAGTGTTCACTCCTTGCATCATGAAGTTACAACTGCAATATCTTGTGAAATCTCTTTCAAAAATCAGAAAATATAAAAATATATATATAAATAAAATGGATTATACTGAAAATCTAGATTAAGCTATCTAAGTAACTCTACCGGGGCTATAGACGCTCGCTAGCAATGGGGCTCTACTTAGGAGAATTGTAACGATAACCTTGCCGGGGCTATGGACGCTCACGGCAGCAAGGCTCTATCCAGTTGGCTATGAGGGAATGTCCTCACCTACGTAGTCTACTATCAGTCACTGGTTTGTTTAACTGATCTTCAAGATGAGGCTTATTAATCATGTGCACATACTTAAACTGAAAATAAAAATTCATGCACCCTTATTGAATACCTTAGGTCTCAAGTTGGATAATAATTTGCAGGAAAGATAGTTGGAAGTTATGGATTTATTTCACTTAGTTTCCTTAGTACTTTGAATTTAATTGTTTTGTTTGGTTGCTAGTTGTTGTGATGTTCACAACACGCCCCATTTTGCTCCTTAGAAAAATGAGGACCCCTGCTGTGGCTGTTGTTTTTGCTTTTGTGTGTGTTGTTTTGCTTGGTGGTAAAGGGAAAAAGGGGGATTAAAATTGAAAACCTTGTTAAAAATGGAGAATAAATGCATTTCGGTACCAGTGCATAGTATGGTTGGATACCTTGTCAAAAATGAGCTAGGGTTGCTTTTTGAACCAGCTTAATATTTGCCATATTTTGCAAGTTATGATCATTTTGGTAAAATGTACATTCAGGTTTGTATGTTGCATGAACAGTGCCCTTTGTATATCGTTGTGCATATACAAAGTCATTTGTATATGCAGGGTTTGTTTTATACTTAGTCACATGGGCTATCGGGTTGCATATGCATTATTTGTTTGCATGTTGGGTCATCATAATATTACATACATTGCCCTTTATACATCGCTTTCATATACAAAGGCAATTGTATGTCTTTTTTTCTTGTATGCATTTTAATAAAGGTTTTTGATTTATACATACAAGATTGATCCGAACTAACTCAGAGTTGAAGTAAATTAATGTTTTAAATCCGCTTTGTATCTTTCGTTTGTATGTTCGGTAGGTCAAAACATAAAGGGTAATATATACAAGGACCTTATACAATGCGGACCTGAGAAGTTTATTAAATGGACTTAAATCGTTGTATATTTTCGCATTTGTATGTTTCAACATACAAAGCCGATATGCAACAGTTTATACAAGCTGGAATCCAAAGGAAAATCAAACCCGATTTAATGCTTGTATCGAGCCCAAAGTGTATGTCTAAAAGATACAATGGAAATATACATCGCGCGGACATGAAAAGAAAGTTAAGGCAAGTTAAGTCATTGTACATTCGGCGCTTGTATGTTTCGATATACAAAGCCCAATGTACAAAGCCCAATATACAACGCGGACCCGAAAAGTTTATTAAATGGACTTAAATCGTTGTATGTTTCAGAATATACAAAAGCAAGTCATACAACATATACATACAAACGAAATATACAAGGGGTGGATTTGAAATGAATATGAAATAACGAAAAGCCCTTGTATATTTTGTGCCTTGTACATTGATACATTGCAAGGAGTATACAAGGCGGATCTCAGCGCAGGATTAAATTTGGTTATGTGCTTGTATCGCATCCGAAATGTATATCAAGGGATACAAGCACAATGTACATCGGGATATACATTGGGTGGATTCAAAAAGTTATGCAATTGAATTAAGTGCTTGTATATTTTCACATTTGTATGTTACGATATACAAACCGATATGCATCGAAATATACAAGTGGCAGAATCAAAATAGCTATGGAATAACGTTAAATCCATGTATATTTGGGGTTTGTATGATCGATGACTGCAGGATATACAAAGACTTCATACAAGCCGCGGAACTGAAAGGGATTGGAATTCGATTAATTCGTTGTATTACGTCTGACTTGTATATTGAGAATATACATTCCAATTGGCATGCACTTGCCGTATACAAAGATTTAAATAGGAAAAGGGCGGGAAGGCAGAAGCGATAGATTTTTAAATCCATTTTTAGAGCCCGAATGCGTGTTTTTGGTCAATGATGGTTGACCCGATTGGTTTTAACACTGTATACGCATTTTTGATGTGCAATTTTCATAATTTCAGGGCCCGATGGCTGTGTTTGTGCATTTGGAACCTATTTTAATATAAATGTTCATTTTTCCTGTTGACTTACCAAACGATGATGCTTATTCCTACTTATTTATTACAGATTGTTGGAGTAGCTGAAGAAGCAGAGTTGTCGACACAGTGGCGGCGTGCAGGTGAACATAAAGACGGAGGCTTGAATGGTGAGGACATCACACAGGATAGCACCGGATCCTGAGAGGCCAAACACACTAGAGAAAGGTGACGAAGCTTTCAATGCGAAGGAGTTTGCGGGTGGAAACATTATTGAAGGAGTGGCGCCCTGTCTGGGTACGCTACTCGAATTCTTGGCGGGATTCATTTCTCACCGTTGGATGCTGCATTTCAAGATGCTGACCGTTGATCTCCTAGGGTTTTTAGGCACTAGATTGGGAAAAAACCAGAGATATATATATTGAGCCCCTATACTATACAAAAAAAGAGAGGAGGTCAATAATACAAAAAAAAAAAAATCAAACCTGTAATAGTTTTAGGGGAGATCGGATTACTAAGACTAGTGAGGACTAGATTGTTGAAATAATCAAGGTCCCTTCCTCAGATCATTTTAAATGTACCTATTTTATGAACATACTGTATGGAGATGAAGTTTTAGACTATACCTTGATTGTAAACCTTAAGTAGTCTTCAAGTTGATTTCTGGATATGTACTAGTGAATGCTGTGTTCTATAGAAGCGCTTTCATTTCATTGCATGTTGTTGTCAACTTTTCCCCTGAAGATTTGCACTGAATCATGTGGATTTGTGGACTGTCCTAGTGAAGTATGATTTTAGTTTTCTTCTCTCCATTGATGTATGGGAACATGTATGTGGATCAATGATCTCATTCAAGTAATTTTAGGAATCTCACTCTCTAACCCTTTTTCTCATTTTAATTTCGTTGAAATCACTTTCATAACTGCACATCATGATAAATCAGAAGCAGAATAGAGAAATATGCTGACATCTCATAGATAACTGAATATCATTAGCGTATTTTAAACTAGATGCATGCACTGTTGAAAATATCATGCAGAGAATCACAAATAAGGGTAGAACTCATGCAAATATCAACTTAGACACATCATTTGGACATATATGCTATGTAGAGTAACTTCCCTATATAGCATTGTTATAGGAACAGAATCTACTAATCTACATAAGGCCCCAAAATGGAAAATAACAATACACATCAACCACAGAGTAACATCAGCAGATTATGAACTAATCAACGGGGACTTGGGATCATGAATTCTTGGAATTCATCGTATCTTTCAGGATAAACAAGGGTTGTTGTGTGACTTTTGTTTTGTGTGCTTGGTTGTGACTGACATCACAAACCAATCAACATGCATGTTGATGCTGAAAGGTACCACAACTAGATCAAGAGTCCCGGGCCTAACTGATGAAAGTGACAATCCAAAACCAAGTGGAAATTGGACTACAACAAGATCCAAAGATGAATATGTTTCTTCTGAAGACAAAGATGCCTCCTCCAAATGTTGCTCAAGAATCTCTGAGTCGATGCTAGATTGTGACAAACACTGATAAGATGAATCAAGTACCATGCAAGATTTAGGTATAGTTACCATGAATGTATGATGCTCACCATAGGTAAGGCAACTAAACTAATGAGAATCAAATACTCCTACAAAGGCTGTCAATATGAATGAAGACTAAGTTGGATATGTGAACTCATGAATATCTGTAGAATCTGTCACAATAGAAGTTGATGTTAGTAGAGAGAACAAGAGGGTTTGAATGTGCCCTCATATTTGAAGAATAATCAACTCCATCAAAGATAAAATGAATGCAATCAATAGTGTTTCCCAAATCTAAAATGTGGGACTCTACAAACAAAGATGAAATATCTGGTATGAATTGTTGCATTGGCATTGATGTCAACAGTGTTGTGATGCGGAAGGCTTACTGTTGTCATTGATGTAAAGAGAGTGGTGGTCAGTGATGTCACAAGAGTGATTAGATGTGTTGTGATGTGAGTGATGTTTATATGTTGTCGAAAGCATAGTGATGTGTGTTGTGAGATGGAAAGCATAGTGATGTGTAGATGCTCAAAGTAAGTGATGTTCAGAGGAGCAGACAAAGGAGTGTTGATTAAAAGAGTTGTGAGGTGAAGGAGATGGAGATGAAAGTATTGAGCATGTTGTTGGATCAATATCATCTGTACACAGTTGTACCTTATCTACTGAAGTTCGTGGATAGCTGAAATTTGTTAGGTTAAAGGGTGTGTTAACATGAAGATTCTTGTTTTTGATTGTTGTCTATGGTATTGCAATATTGTATTCATTGTCTCTTGGTGAAAATCATTACATAAGATATGAAAGAAAGTGTGTAAGGTTTCAAACAGTCAAATGCATGGGAAGTTACACCAAAGAAGCTCAGGGGAATGCTTTGCATTTCTCCACATTTGAAGATATGGCCTTGAACTTTGGAGGTTAGACAGAGATAGATGTGAAGTATGCATGATCCTAATTTCAAAGCATAAAAGTTACGGCAGAAGATTCCAAAGCTAGCAGAGTGAAAATAGTAGTACAACAATGTTGCGGTCAGAAAGAGTCAGAGGAATGCTCTGTATTTCTCTACATTTGAAGATGTGATCTTGCGGCTTGGAGGATAGTTAGATACAGATGAAAGATATGATATATTTAAGTTTCAAATGATAAGATGTACTGCAAGGGTTCTCCAGAGTCAGCAGAATAAAAACAAATCATGTTGTTGATTAGGGTTGTCAGAAGGAGAAAGTAAAAGCCACTACATTTCACCGCATTACAATATATGGCTTTGTTGTTTGGAAGACATGTTCAGATTGCCTATAGGTTTTCTCTTTTCAAGTTTCAGGTGTTGAGGAGTACCGCAAGTCTAGTTTTCAATGCTCTATTTCAAGATTGTATAATCAGAGTTTGCATAGGATAACGACATCAATGTTTGATAGTTTGTGCTAGCATGAAGTAGCATGAAGTTGTGAAAGGAGTGTATGGGAATGTTTGTGCAAGTCATACAATGTTTGTAAAGTGATCCACATGATGTTATCTAGTCTCTCTGGTAGTGCTTTAGGTCTGGAGCTAATGCATGCGAGGTTAAGTGTTTGTTAGGCTGACTTGGTATGCTTAGGTGATTGCACCGTGTGTTTGGAAGTGTGCGCCAGTGTGGAGATGTGTGCTAAGGAAAAATAGGTCCTAGTTATCACTTGGTTTGAATCGTATTGGATTTCTAGATTACTACTAATGACTTTGAGAGTCAACTTGTTGTGGTTGTTACACGTTTCATCTTGGCCGACAAAGGAGAAAGTTTTTGAAGACTTGCCGAGGATATAAATGAAAGATCAAGTTTGTTGCAAAAGGTAAGAGAGTGTAAGAGTGTGTGAGAGTGTGCAAGGATGTATGTCAGAGTGTGAAGAGTGAGTATGTGTGTGTAGAGATAAGTGATCTGAAAGCTAAGAAGGAAATCTGGTGACTGTATTGCATGATTCATATCATAGGTTGTGTTGTGTTGTGTTACGGAAGTGTGTTGAAGATAACAAAGTTGGTTGAGCAGAGGTGCTACTGCAGAGGTGTTTGAACTAGTAGAATTAGTTAAGTGTTTTATTCAGAGGTTGTAGCCTCTTCTTGTAAGTGTTGTAGCACTTTAGGGAGTTATAGCTTCCTTTGGGTTGGAGCCTATAAAACAATGTATTAGGGAGTTGTAGCATCCTTTGGGTTGTATCCCATTAAACTTGTAAATATGTTTTTATTCATGAGGTTGGATTTGGATAGTAGATCCAAGCAACTTGCTCACCGTGGTTTTTCCCTTATAGGGTTTTCCACATAAATATGGCGTTATGGTTGTGTGGTTGTGCTTTGAATTACATAGTTTGATTCTTTATTTGTTTCAGGCAGTAACAAGTTTTTGAAGATAAAAGTTGGATTGGATTAATTTTGTGGTATTTACTGATTCACCCCCACCCTCTCTCAATATATCAAAGTGTTCTAACATGAATATGTCCCAAGGAGATGGATTAAGAAGACCAATGTGAACCTCTTGCACTAATGCAATGTTGATGTCGAAATAAGCAAGAGGAAGAGGAGAAGAAATACAGGGCTCAAGAACTAGATCAGATGTGAGAATACCCAAGTTCAAGTGACCAAAATTCTCCTCAAAATCAAAGTTCACACTAAGAGTGTGATTAATAGCCAAAGGATCAAAGCCATCATCAGGAGCAAAATCTAAAAAGGTGTATAACTAAGATGCATGATCAACCATCCTAGTAGCAATTATCTCTCTATTCTCCAAGTCTCAAATGATAATTGAATCAGGTGTGAATTCTACAGTCTTCCCTGCTCCATCGTGGGTAATCTGATAAATGGAAAGAAGATTGTTAGATAAATGAGGTACACACAAAATATCATTGAAAGTGTCATATCCAATATCGATAGATCCCCTCCCAATTACATTCATGTAAGTATTGTTGCCCATCAAAATAGGTGGCATAACACAAGGCTCAAAAGAAGAGAAGATAGACTGTGAAGAAGCCATGTGGTGAGAAGCTCCAGAATCGAGAAGCCATCTTCCTGACCCAAGACCTATAGAAGCACAAAGACCTTTACCTTTATTTTTATTTGTCTCAGAAGAAAAACTTCAATGGCCTTTTTCCTTACTAGATCCTAACTATTTTGAAGAAGAAGTTGAATCAGACCTTCTAGAAGGTAGATCAATGTTGTTCTTCTTAAGAATATGTTTCAGTTCATCAATATCCTTCGTATAAAAAGATTTTTTTTTGTCTAGTCCTCTTGCAGTATGCACAAGTAGGCTTCTCCTTCTTAGATGTGTCCTCTTTTGAAGAGTATTTATCTTGTGCTTGATCTATGTGAATTTTTCTTTGATTTATTTTGTTTCTTGTAAGATTGTGCTGACTCTTTCTGTCCTTTCGGTTGACCAACCAATAAAGCCTGAGTCTATGATGGCTTTATGAGACCCATAGAAAAAAGCTTATGTTGTTCATGCATTAACATCTCAGAAAAAGATGCAAATGAAGGCATAGTGTATGTGAATCCCATAATTAACCTATGAATGTGAAAGCTAGAAACAAAAGCTACATATTCAAGACCAAGTTTGTTCAGTACATTATAGATTAACTAAATGTCTTTTTTCTTAATACCACATGCTTTACATTGTGCTCTCAGATTATTAACCTTAGTAATATAATCTTGGATGTTGCCAAAGTTCTTTGGATCAAGGCATATCAAATCATTATCAATCTAATAGCCTTTAACTTCATCTATTATGCCATACAATGTTTTTTTTTTAATTTTCCCAAGTATCATGTGAATTTGTACATGCTTCAATATAAAACATAAGATCAAGGGAAACAAAGCTACGGAGACATCCAAGAGCTTCTGAATCTTCAAACATCCATTTTATCTTTTCCTTATCATCTGTGGGTCAGCTACTTTTTGTTCAACATATGGAGTATACCCAAGTTTCATTAAGGCATTCCATGCATGTTGATGCCAAGTTGCGTAATTATAAGGTGTTAGCAACGAAACGTTTGAATGATCCATATGTGAAGGAAAAGAAGAGCACAAGAAAACATATCAAAACACACACCAAGAGACCCCCCTTTTCACTCAATCAAGAATCCCCCCAACAAAAAATATTTGGCACTTTATAGATTACTGTGTTTACAATGCTGGAGTTGTTTTCTAGAGTTTTACAAGGTCCAACAATAGACTCAAATACTGAAAGTACAAAATTATCTTAGAATGAGAATCTCAAACTAACACCAATGTGTAGTTTTCTGAAAAATATCCACTTTCAAAAAAGGAAACACCTCGATTTGAGGTTGTATGTGAAAGTTATGGCTATTTGAAGTTCAAAAAATTGAGACTATTTGTTAGATCTGATGAGAAAACTAATTTTCTAGAAAATGTGATCACTTGAGAAAAATTGATCACACCACTATGAAGAGCATGAAATTCTACACCAAATTAAAAAAATTGTAATAAAAAAGGCATCCGTATGACCAAGGACAAGTCTTATGAAGATCAAGGGAAAAAGACAAAACTCAAATGGTGAGGGGTCCAAGATTTCAAAAATCACTTGTCGCTAAATTTGGCCAACACGCTGCTAAGTTTAGTGCAACTACCAAATTTAGAACCCTACTAGATAGTTTAAAAGTTCACCAGAAATAGAAGAACTCCAACTGAATTTGGAGATGTTGTCCGAAGGGAGGACCCACCAAAAGAGCCACCAGATTTGGTAGTCACCAAATTGAAGCACAAAGGCTGAGACTATAGGCGTAGGTTTTAAGGGCGGATTAAAAAAATTAAAAAAAATGAAAGGCCTAAACAATTTGAATTGTAGGGGCGGGGGGCCAAGGCCACAACCCACAACCCCTTTCTAAGGGGTTCGTGACCCTTAAAAGGGTATGCAACCTCTATGGGCGCAAGGCCCTAGCCCAAAGGGCTCTTGCGGGACCTATGCCCTGGTACGGAGCCGACGGATCTGCAGGGCCTGTTAGTACCCTACGTACCAAAAATATAATTTTTAAGAAAAGTTTGAAAGGGGACTAATTTTCCACTTATGATAGCACAACTATTAGGCTATATGGATTTATAGGTAAAATATACAAGCTTCCAATGGATGTCACCCCTAGAGTTTGTGCACTTGAGTATTTGAGGTAGATTGATATAGTTGATACTACATATAGAAATGGAAGAGGAAAGACAACTACTACTCACTTCCCCAAACTTGTGAATGTATAGTTCTTAAAAAGAGAAGAGAAACAGGGGTACTTAACCAAAATCTAAAAGAGTTGTAGCTAGATTTGCTTGAGGACCAATGGTTCTATGACCCAATTTATGCATTCACAAGTTTCTTACAGAAAATTAAAGGCATGGAACAAAGAAGATTTGTGCACATTCCCCACCCCCTTATAGAAAGCAAGAGAAGCCTTGAGGAGGGTGAACATGCAAATTACCTAGATGACTGGTCCTACTTACAACCTCCTCCTGAAGAGCCACTTTAGCCTGAGTGTCTTCATGCGTATGAAACTTTTTACTAGAAGTATGAGAGAAACCCCAATTCCTATTGGGTTTAAGAAGACGTTAACAGGAATGGGCTGGAAAGAAGAAAAAATGTGAGCATGGTGGAAGTTCTGACAAGAGGTTGAAAATAAGAACTCTGAGTTTGGAGATCATTCTCAAGATGAAGAGTGGGAGATTTTGTATGATAAGGAACATATGGAGAGCCCATCTTCATCATTTTCCATAAAGGAATCTCCAACCAAGCAAGAAGAACAGGAAGAGGTTCAAATGGATCAGTTTTAGAGGAATCAAATTTAAACAATGAATCAGCCACCACAGTACCCACCAATTATTGATCAACCTAAACAAGCATAAGCTCATATACCACAAACTCCTATAGCTATAGGTATAAGGTGTTAGACACATAAGTATACTAAGAGGGGGGGTGAATCAGTATACAACCAAATTTCACTTTCAACAAATTCAACTTATCCAAAGCAGATTAAACCTTAAGCATTATAGCATTAACATGAGCATGAAAGAATAACACAATGCACATCAACACATAACACTAGATATACGTGGAAAATGCTAGAAGTGAAAAACCACGGTGAGGATTAACTCACAATATATGAAGCTCAAATAGTAACTTTGTTTTAGGGGCTATAACCCAAGGAAGTTGTTAGTCCCTAAGTAACTTTGGTTTAGGGTCACACCCAAGGAAGCTTCTACTCTCTGATGACTTTGTTTTAGGGTCACTCCCAAGGAAGCATGTACTCCCTGAAGTGAGAATACACTTAAAAAATATTACAGTATAACAGTCTTTTCTTACTATCTGAAAACTGTCATTGAAGCTCACACCTTTGATGATTGCACTTCTGCCTCCTCACACTTTCTTCTAAAGATCTGATCAATTAGGCACACTCTATACTTGATCACTATCACAAATATGTCTTCAAAATAAATCCCAACAGCATCAACATCTTCTTTTTCTCCCACAACCACACATCAATAATGCATTTATTTTGCTTTTATCTGCTTGCAAACCTTTTCAAATCATCTTGCAATCATTCCTTACCTCACTTTGATTCACTATTTATACATGATATTACATTGATTACATTGCTTGTCGGCCAAATACATCATGAACAATACATTTACAAGTTAGCCAGACAACACACACTATGAAACTTGTAGAAGATAGTTCCTAATTGAAACAACACGTCACCCCAATAGAAGATCAGAGCTTTGTGGACACCAACAACTGCTTAACCAGGTCCAAAACATCCATTACTTCTTCAAACATCAAGGAATGACATCTGTATACTCCACTCATTTGAAAATAGGACAACTTTAAGGGAATCACATGAAGACTTGAAGTATAACGGCCATATCAGCTTGGAAACCTTGTGCGGTATTGGAAACAAGAAAGATCTTTGTGAAACTTTTCAAGATGAGTCTACATGAATCACAACACATACTCAAACACTCCTTTGTCACCACACATCAAAGAATTGTGCCACACAGCTTCAAACATTTACTTTGAAAATGCTTTGTTATCCAGAACACACTGCACCATGCTGTCAATTGAAAAACTGAGTTGTAGACCACCAAGAAGCTTGAAACAGAAAAGAGGCATGCAATGCACATCCAATAACATGTTCACAAAACCACAAGGTCAATCATTCACTTTCGGAGGAATGCGGAGCATTCCAGTGGGTCTTCAATACTACACCATTCTACCAAAGCACATTCTGATGTTCTATCATACATACTTTCATAGCAGAGGGAAATATGATTTGAGACTTTGAAAATAGCACTTTCACTACCTTCTTGACATAATCTTAGAACCACATAGCCACATATACAACTATAGAGGAATGCAGAGCATACTATCACCCTACTAGGAATACCTTCACAAAACTAGTTATGTCTTTAAGCTGTTAACAAAAAAACATCCTTCTGGTGATCAAAACATCATGAAACTTGGAACATACATAAAATAACATTGTATGAAGCTATGCTCCAAATCGTAGAAGCTCAATAGTACAATGATGAAAATGCCTGGAGCAATCTTCCAGACAGTCTTCAGAGAGCATACATTCTAAAACAAAGACTATCACATGCTTCTGGAGGCCAAGCCTTCATTGCATTACCACATACAACTCAAGATCAATAGGATGGATCATACAACATACTTTAAGCCATCAGGCATCCTTTCTTAACATCTAATTCTCTTAGTGCTTCTAATTTCCATATTAATAAAGCTTCAAACTCAACTCTGCTTTGATTAGGAATGTAGCTTTTATGACCTCCAATCATGAGCTTTCTCTTCCTTAGGAATATGCAACTATGAACATTATCTTACTTTCATGATGGTGTTGACATCAGTGTATGCATCAGTGTATGCTATGTTGACATCAATGACAACACATATGGCCAACAATCTCCACCTTTGTCATTGATGGCAACATATGCTTCCCCTTAGACTCCCCCCCCTCCTTTGACATCAAGGACAAAGGGATCCAATACCTACTCATTCTCCCCATTTTATCAACAATCATATATCTGCAAGCTTTTTCTTGCAAGCTCCCCCTATCATCAGTCACCACTACTTGCTCCCCCTGAGAGGTAGCCATCATCAGTCCAGGATAAAGATATAGCATGAACTCCCCCTAGACAGATGTGCCACTATGCATCTTTAGCAAGAAGAGGGAGGGGCAATTACCCCTAACCTCTGTCGGAGATCATCAAAGATGTCTTTTGCAAGGGCCTTTGTAAAGATATCTGCAATTTGATCCTTTGTTGGGACATATTCCAACATCACTTCCTTATCTGCAACCTTCTCTCTCAAAAAGTGATACTTGATTGTTATGTGCTTGGTTCTAGAATGCATCACTGGATTCTTGGAAATATTGATAACACTTGTATTATCACATAAAATAGGAGTAGGCTCATCATACAATACCTTGATATCCTTCAAAGTTTGCTTCAAACATAACACTTGTGTACAGTAGGAGGTTGCTGCAGTATACTCTACCTCTGTAGTAGATAAGGACACTGAATCTTTCTTCTTGCTTTGCCATGAAACCAATTTGCTTCCTAGAAAGAAAGCACCACCACTTGTACTTCTATCATTAACACAACCAGCCTAGTCAACATCAGTGTATGCACTCAAATCAAATTCATTACCTTTTGGATACCATAGACCATAGTCAGGAGTTCCTTTGAAGTATCTGAATATCCTTTTCACTGCCTTTTCATGTGTTTGCTTAGGATTGGCTTGATATCTAGCAACTACACATATTGCATGTATAATATCAGGTCTACAAGCAATCAAGTACAATAGTTCTCCAATCATAGACCTATAGGTAGTCTGATCTACCTCTGAAGGCTCATCATCTTTGCTCAAGTGACATCCAGTGACCATGGGAGTATTCACTAGTTTTGAATCCTCCATACCAAACTTCTTCAACAATTCTTTGACATACTTAGCTTGAGAAATAAAGATACCACCATCTAGCTAGGAAATTTGAAGTCCAAGGAAGAAAGACATTTCAACAATCATGGACATCTCAAATTCTTTTTGCATCTCTTCTGCAAACCTCTTACACATATAATCATTTCCACTAAAAATAATATCACCATAAATTGCAACAATCAAGATCATGTCTCCTTCCTTTATGTAAAGATTGCTATATGTAGTACCTTTCTTGAAGCCCTACTAAAGTAGGTACTTGTCTAATCTTGCATACAAAGCCCTAGGTGCTTGCTTGAGACCATACAAAGCCTTTTTGAGTCTGCATACCATGTCTGTATCTTCTGATATTTGGAAACCATCTGGTTGTTCAATGTATACTTCTTCTAGGTCGCCATTGAGAAATGTTGACTTGACATCCATTTGATACACTTTGAAGTTCTTGTGAGCAACAAGAGTAAGGAACATTCTGATTGCCTCCATCCTAGCTACCGGGGCAAAAGTCTCATCAAAATCAATGCCTTCTACTTGAGTATATCATTTGCATACTAATCTTGCTTTGTTCCTTACAACTTCTCCTTCTTCATTTAGCTTGTTCCAGAACACCCACTTTGTTCCTATAACATCCTTATTGGTTGGTCTGGGAACCAATTCCCATGTCTAATTCTTTTCAATTTGATCCAGTTCTTCTTCCATTACTTTTATCCGTCCATCATCTTTCCTAGCTTTAGCAAAGGTCTTAGGTTCCACTTTTGACAATAAGCACAAGTTTAATTGCTCAAGTGTCTTGGCAAACCTTCTCCTTGTCTATACACCTTCATTTTTGTCTCCAATGATCTATTCTATTGAATGGTTCTTTTGAACATACTTTGATGGAGTCTTAGGCATCTGTTCAGGGTCTTGTTCCTTTTTTTCTTTCACTTCTTCCACTTCTTCATCTTCAATGCAAGGAAATATATCAGATCCCATGTCTTTTGAATCTTGTGTAAACTGATACAAATCTTCATCTACTTTGACATTTGTGCTTTCAATCATCTTTCCTAGCCTTCTGTTGTAGCATCTATAGGCCTTGCTTTTGGTTGCGTAACCAAGAATGATTCCTTCATCACATCTTGAATCAAACTTTCCTAGGTCTTCTTCATCTCTTCTGATATAGCATTTGTTGCCAAAGATCCTGAAGTATCTGACAGAGGGAGGTCTTCCATACCACAAATCATAAGGGGTCTTGGTGCTTTTGACCCTTAATTGTACTTTGTTAGTTAGATAGACAGCAGTGTGAATTACTTCCTTCCAGTATACATCAGGTAGATCTGCATCTTTCAACATTGCCCTAGACATTTCTTGCATAGACCTATTCTTCCTTTCCACTACCCCATTTTGTTGAGGGGTTCTAGGAGAAGACAAGTGCCTCCTAATACCATGATCTTCACAAAACTTTTCAAATTCATTTGAAGTAAACTCACCTCCTCTATTCGATGTTAAACATTTGATCTTAGTATCCATTTCATTTTCAACCAAAGCTTTTAAAACTTTAAACTTATCAAGGGTATCAGATTTTTCTCTTAAGAATGTAACCCAAGTAATTCTAGAATAATCATAATGAGAAACATAAAATACCTTTCACCTTGTTGACTCTTTACTCTTGTAGGTCCACATAGGTCTATGTGAATCAGCTCCAATGGCTTTGAAGAAGAGTACTCCTTGCTTTTAAAACTTGTCTTTGTCTGCTTTGCCATTTGACATTTCTTGCATACAGTGTTTGTAGGCTTGACTATCTTAGGCATATCTCTCACTACATAAGTAGAGCTAATTCTTACCATATTATCAAAGTTTTTGTGTCCCATTCTTTTGTGCCATAGCCAACACTCACTGGATTGAAGCAACAAACATTTTCTTCCATTTGCTTCTTTCAAGTGATAAATATCACATGTCTTGATACCTTCTGCAACTAGCTTTCTAGATCCTACCCTCCTGATTTCACAACCATTAGCATGAAAAGTAAGATTGTAACCTTTCCTGCACATCTGACTGACACTGAGAAGATTGTGTTGTAATCCTTTGACATAGAGAACATCATCAGCCCTGTTCTCTCCATCAATAGTTATGACACCGTTTCCACAAATTTGAGCTGACTCATCATCTCCAAACTTACAGCTCCACCATCCCACTTCTTAAGGATGATAAACTTCTCTTTGTCACTAGTCATATGATTTGAACAACCACTATCAATAACCCAAGCTTTGGTTTCTTCTTTTGCATGGAAGGCAATCCATACAACCATTATTTTTCATTGTTTTGAACTGTTTGCAAGGTATCAATTTTTCCACATTTTCCAACCTCATTCTTTTTCTCACCAACACTCATGGCCAAGAAAAGTGTTTCATTATTTGAATCATGATCCTCATCTTCTAAAGAACAAATGTCTTCTGAGTAAAACAAACTCCTTTTGAATTTACTATTTCTGTTACTTCTCCTAGCTTCTTTAAGAGGACATTTAGAAGAAAAGTGACCTACCTTTCCACAATTAAAACATTTGAAGGGTAACTTACCTTTATATTTGCCAGATCCTTTCTTTAGTGTTCTTACAAAATTTGCTTCAGCATCATCAGGACTTTCATCTTCATCAGCAGATTCATCCTTTGTCTTTTTGTTGGCTTTGAAGGTAGGTTCTTTCTTTGGAACATCACTCTCAAATTCTCTCATTTCAAAAGCAATAAGGGTCCCAAGCATTTGGTCTAAGGAGTATTTATCCAAGTTTACAGTCTCCTCAATAGCAGATACCTTATGACTGTAAGATTTGGGAAGAGATCTCATAACCTTCTTCACAATATCATCCTCTTTTATTTCACCACCAAGACCTTTGATGTCATTGACCACTTCATTCACTTGGAGCATATATCCAGCAATGTTTTCATCCTCTGTCATCTTTAGGGTTTCAAATATGCTTTTGAGAATTTGCATCTTAGCTTGCTTTACTTTCCTATATCTTTCATAAATGGTTTCAAGTTTCTCCCAAACCTCTTGAGCAGAACTACAACTCATCACCTTAGAAAGTTATGAATCAGATAATCCACTCATGATGGAAAACTTTGTTTTGGCATTGTTCTCATACTTTTTGACTCCATCTGCATTTGTAGGAATAGTAGCAGGAACAGCGTAACCTTTCTTGACAGAATCCCAAACTCCACACCCTAGAGAATTGATGTAGGCTTCCATCCTTATCTTGCAAAAAGCATAATTTGCTCAATCAAACCTAGGTATCTTACTGGATCCTCCTTGTGCCATCCCAAACCTTCCTCAAGTGATTAAGCTTCCCTCAGAGAAACTTGGCTCTGATACCAATTGTTAGACACACTAGTATACTAACAGGGGGGTGAATCAGTATATAACCAAATTTCACTTTCAACAAATTCAACTTATCTGGAGCACATTAAACCTTAAGCATTACAACATTAACATGAGCATGAAAGAATAACATAATGCACATCAACACATAACACCAGATATACATGGAAAACCCTAGAAGGGAAAAACCACGGTGAGGATTAACTCACAATATATGAAGCTCAAATAGTAACTTTGTTTTAGGGGCTATAACCCAAGGAAGTTGATACTCCCTAAGTAACTTTGGTTTAGGGTCACACCCAAGGAAGCTTCTACTCCCTGATGACTTTGTTTTCGGGTCACTCCCAAGGAAGCATCTACTCCCTGGAATGAAAACACACTTACAAAATATTACAGTATAATAGTATTTTCTTACTGTCTAAAAATTGTCATTAAAGCTCACACCATTGATGATTACACTTCTACCTCCTCACACTTTCTTTTGAAGATTAGATCAATTAGGGACTTTCTATACTTGATCATTGTCACAAATATGTCTTCAAGATAAATCTCGACAGCATCAATAACATCTACTTTTTCACCCACAGTCGCACATCAATAATACATTTTATCTGCTTTTATCTGCTTGCGAACCTTTTCAAATCATCTTGCAATCATTCCTTACCTCACTCACTTTGATTCACTATTTATACATGATATTACATTGATTACATTTCTTTTTAGCTAGATACATCATAAACAATACATTTACAAGTCGGCCAGACAACACACACTATGAAACGTGTAGAAGATAGGTCTTAATTGAAACAACACATTACACCAACAGAAGATCCAAGCTTTGTGGACACCAACAACTACTTAACTAGGTCCAAAACATCCATTACTTCTTCAAACACCAAGTAATGACATCCACACACTCCACTCATTTCAAAATAGGACAGCTTTACGGGAATCACATGAAGACTTGAAGTATAACAACCATATCAGCTTGAAAACCTTGTGCGATACTGGAAACAAAAAAGATCTTTGTGAAACTTTTCAAGATGAGTCCACATGACTCACAACACATACTCAATCACTCCTTTGCCACCGCACATCAAAGAATTGTGTTGCATAGCTTCAAACATTTACTCTAAAAACACTCTATTATCTGGAACACACTGCACTATGCTGTCAATTGAAAACTGAGTTGCGGACCACCAAGGAGCTTGAAACAGAAAAGAGGCATGCAATGCACATCCAAGAAAATGTTCACAAAACCGCAAGGTCAATCATTCACTTCCGGAGGAATGCGGAGCATTCCAGTGGGTCTTCAATACTACACCATTCTGCCAGAGCACATTCCAATGTTCTATCGTACATAACTTTCACAACGGAGGGAAATATGATTTGAGACTTTGGAAATAACACCTTTGCTACCTTCTTGACACAATCTAAGAATTGCATAGCCATATATACAACTGTGATGGAATGCAGAGCATTCTATCACCCTGCTAGGAATACCTTCACAAAACCAATTATGTCTTTAAGTTGTCAGCAAAAAAACATCCTTTCGATGATCAAAACATCATGAAACTTGGAACATACATAAAATAACATTGAATGAAGCTATGTTCCAAACCGTAAAGCTCAATAGCACAATGATGAAAATGCAGAGCAATCTTTTGGACAGTCTTCAGAGAGCAGACATTCTGAAACAAAGACTATCACCTGCTTTTGGAGGCCAAGCCTTCATTGCATTACCACATACAACTTAGGATCAGTAGGATAGATCATACAGCATGCTTCAAGCCATCAGGTATCCTTTCTTAACATTTGATTCTCTTAGTGCTTCTAATTCCCATATTAATAAGGCTTCAAACTCAACTCTTCTTTGATTAGGAATGTAGCTTTTATGACCTCCAATCATGAGCTTTCTCTTCCTTAGGAATATGCAACTATGAATAGTATCTTACTTTCATGATAGTGTTGACATCAGTGTATGCATTAATGTATGCTATGTTGACATCAATGTATGCTATGTTGACATCAATGACAACTCATATGGCCAACATAAGGGAAATAACTTCCCAATCTGAAGCATCTAGTCACTCTACATCCCAACCACAATCTACTCACAATGATCAATCAGTAAGTACTACCACTCGCTAAGATCAGACACAAGAAAGAACAAGAACATCACAAACTACTGTAGAGGTAGAGATCCTCCTAAGGGAGATAAAGGCAAAGGGATACATAAGTTGGATGACGATCCCAAGAAAAGAACAAGAAAGAAGGACCAAGGGCAGGAGCAATCATCTCAAGAGCAACACACAACACATCATAGTGCAATCGAGGTTGATCCCACTATGAGTATGTTCTCTGCTCCTCTTGGTTTTAATCTACCTTACTTTCATTCAATTGAGCAAACCCCACCCCCATTCCATCAAATCCCACATTATCTAATAGGTCAAACCCCTTCCACAATCAAATCTTCTCCCCACTAAAGACAATTCTCCCTTCTGCAGTCTTTCATGTATCAACCCCCAGGATACCTCTTGCAATACCCTTCACCTATAAGGCAACAACCTCAATATTTCCAAATTTTGGGAGGCTATCAACATGTGTCTTTCCTAATAACCCCCATGCAACATTAACCTATCCAAGAAATGGCCCATTCTACATATTCAAGAATACAAAGTCCTGATGAGGGAGCTGAGAAATCAACAAAGCCTATCTCCTCAACTGGGCCATTAACTTTGGCCACTTATCCCTTATTATCTCTAGAAAGGCCCAATCCCGAGTCAAGATTTGTTATGACAATCGATCCTACAACTTATGAAAAACATATCCAAATGATGAAAGCGACAATACAAAGAAAAGAGCAAAGTAGAAAAGTTAAATAAGATGCAGCCCCAACTTTGAAGAGACTAAGGACAAGGTATAATGAAACTGAGGACTCAATTCATTTTGCTCATTTGACTCCCCTTTTTGACAAGCCACAAGGACAAATAGCCGCTACAGATTATAGGGTGGCATTGATGGGAATCAGTATTAAGGATGCCCAGGCTAAACATAGGGCAAAATTAATGCAAGAGAGGATGAAGGCAGTCAACAATTAATTAATTGCTATAGAAAGAAAGCTCAAAAAAAGGACTAGTGAGTTGGAATAGGTAAAGTAAAATTTAAAGGAGGCTAAGACAAAAATAAAAGCCCTAAAGGGCCAAACAATAACTATTGTAAAAGAAGCTAGTGGGGCCAATGCATTGGAATTGAACATCAAAGAAAAGCTCACTCAAAAGGAGAATGCCTTGACAAAACTTGATTCTAAGGTAGCTGATCTAAAAATAAAATTAGATCTAGAACAAGAAAAAAGCTTGCAATTAACTGAAAGTTTGGAAAAGAAAGAAACTAAATTCATTAATGAAGTACCTAAAATGGTGCCTATGCAATGGAGCTAGCTACATTAAAATAAAAGGTGATGGAATAGGAATACAACTTGCAAAAGTGTTGAACCCAGTTGGGGACCAATGAACAATGGATAAAAGGTTTGACAAATACGTAGGCCAATCTAGAAACTTAACTACAAAGGGTGAAGTAGGAAATTCTAACTCATAGTGATCACATAAAAGAGTTGGAGAAGCTACCATAAGGCCAAGAGATAATAAGAGCTTTGAGGAAAATGTTTTGGCAATCCATTCAGTTAAGCATGGAATCATTTTTCCATGCCTTTTAGCATATAGAATCAACTACAACAATAAGCAATGAAGTGAGCGCAAATATAGAGGCTACCAAAGCAATTGTTGCCCCTGTTGAGGAAAAAGCATCAACATACCTCAATATCATGTATGAGGCCCCCTCCTCGAGACTAATATCAACAAGAATTCAAGATATAAATGAGGCTACTTAGAAGTTAAATGACATACTGAAAATCAAACAAGTTTTTAACTTGTGTAAGGAGAAACTCAAACTTGTGATTAAAAGATCTCAGGAAATGAAGAAAAAGGCGGCTATATTGATGAAAAAAGGAATACCTTCCCCTTGGAAGGAGGATCAAGAGCTCACCGACACTGGTAGTTATGGGGAGCAACTGCAAAAAGTGGCACAAAATAGTTCTAAAATTCCTAAAGCATTATCAATTCAAGAAGGGTTGGAGTTGGTTAAAATTTTGGGCCAATTTGGAGACGCAAGCTTGACTCGACATGAAGCAATTGTAAAACATCTCATACCAACCAACTTTGGAGGTGGAGAGGTGTTTCAGACTACTGAGGCGAATGGAGCTTCCAACTATAGAGGAGCTTCAAGTTTTATTTTCTTGTTTGAAAATTTTATAAGCTTTCACAAAAATAGAACTCTTATTATTGGCCTTAGGGCTTTTTGATATTTTATCGTTGAAATTTTGAATGTGACTCTGATGCACAATGAATGTACCATTTAAATTTTTTTGGGACCAATGCTCTTTTAGAAAAGAGCCTCGATGAGTCACCAAAACTGTAGTGGAATTTCCACTATAGGTGGCTGAAATATTTTTGGCCTTTCTTTATTTTGTTTAAAAAAATGTGTGGATGTTCGATCATTTATATTTCTTGTTCTGTGTCTTCTAGCCTGCATATCTTGGTTCATTTCTTGTGTTGCGGGATATTTAATCAAAAGATGGCATCCAGATGATTGTCTATGAGCTCATGCATCCTGCACCATCCAATTAACTTGTTGAAAAGGTTATCTAATGGTTTGCGAGATTAGTAACTCACCAAACACAAAAGGGAACTCTCAGGAACATGTTATTGGTCTAACTAACACAGAGATAATTGACATCACAAACAAAAGAAAAGATTCCTAAGGTGGGACCCAAGAAATGGTAGTGGAAAAGAGCAACAACGACGTGACATAACCATGGGTGTTTGTGTTGGGAGTTTTGGAAGTCAGGTTTCAAACTCCTGCCAACCCTACGATTTGCCAAATCACCTCCCTCGTCAAACGACTTGCAAAAACAAATGAAATGGGGGCCAACTTTTACATCAAAGGCCAATAGGAGGTTCTTTTCCAGATAAGACAGATATTAAAACCAAATCAAAAGGGTAAACCATCTTTGTTATCAAAGTAATGGCTATTACTTCATGTGAAAGGGAAATTTCATAAGTGTGCCAAATCTTCAAAGAAATCATTCACACGAGTAATGAGAATTGAAGGTCTTTGAAGATTGTGTGTGCTTCTATTAATTTCTCTTAAATGGTAGCAACCACTGCCTTAATGGTGATATTTTTATTCCTCTATTTCCTATAAAAGGGGGAATAATCTAATATTTTAAATAGAGAGGTTTTTACTTACAGTTGAGTCAAACTCTGGCCTAACGTCGAGAAGAGGTTTTCTTCCCTTGTGTAGTTAAAGATAAGCTACCTTTGTAATTGTGTCTTTGGATGACATGTTTTATTTACATTTCATTCATAAGTAATATCATAATCTAGGACAATGAAGTTATAATTCTTGTAGTTCTGAATCATTGTAGCTTGACTATGAAATATTGCTTGTCATCTATTTAATTATGATGATCCTTATTGACTATGTTATCATGAGTCAATTCTTTATGGTTTGAGTGCATAAGAATTGCTTTTTGGCTTATGGCCTTTTACAGTTCAGTATTTTAGTTTATCCTTTCTGCCTTCCCCTTTTCTCAAAAGGAATTGTTGTAAGCTTTGAAGGTAGGGAGCCAACCCTCAACCAGAGATTGATCATCTAGGTTGATTCTTCCATCCTAGCTCTTCTTTCCATTGTTGATACTCCTGAGTAGTGTACATGTGAGGTGCAAGCCCTTGAGCACAAAAAATATTCATTAGGCATTAGAGTCACATTCAAAATTTCTTAATAACAAAAATAAAAAAGCCACAAGGCCAATCTAAACAAGAGTCCTTTGAAAAGATTATAACTTTTGAAGACAAGAAAATAAAACCCTAAGATCCTCCATGGTTGGAAGCTCTGTTGGCCTTAGTAGCTTGAAATGCCTCTCCAATTCCAATGTTGGTTGGTATGAGATGCTCTGCAACTGCTCTGTGTTGATCCTTGCTTGAGTCTCTACACTGTCCCCATTCTTAACCATGTCTAGTCTCTCTTGCATTGACATTATTTTAGGGATATTGGAGTCATCATGTGCTACTTTCTATAACTGGTCCTTGTAACTATTGAAGTTGGTGAGTCCTTTTTCTTCCTCCCAAGGGGAAGGTATTCCTCTTTCTATTAACAAGCTTATCTTTTGCTTCATCTCATGTGCCTTTCTAGTCACAACTTCAAATTGTTCCTTGCATAAATTAATCACCGACTTCATATCCAATATATCATTAAGCTTTTGGGAAGCTTTGTTTCTATCTTGGATTCTTGCTATCATTAGTCTGAAGGAGGAGACCTCATACAGGATACTAAGATATGTTGTCGCTCTTTTCTCAATGGAGCCAACAATTGATTCCGTAGCTTCTATCCTTCCTTTTACCTTGGCACTTACTGCTACAGCTGCTTCTATGTTCTGGAAAGATGGAAAAAATAATTCCATACTTAATTGAATAGGCTGCCCAAACATCTCCCTTAAGGCTCTTATTACTTCCTGGCCTCATGGTAGCTTTTCTAACTCATTTATATGGTCATCCTAAGTCCTGATTTCCTACTTTGCCTTTTGTAACTAAGTTTCTAAGTTGACTGCATCAATCAAATCTTTAACCCATTGTTTGTTTGTCTCTAGTTGGATTTGAAACTTCTAAAGGTTGTATTCTTGTTATGTCAACTTTTCCTTCAATGTGCTTATCTCTACTATATGCGCACCATTTTTTTATACTACATAAAGTACTTCAACTTCCTTCTCCAATTTCTCAACTAATTGCTACCCTTTCTCCTATTCTTGGTCTAATTTACTTCTCAGATCAACAGCCTTGGCCTCAACTTTTTCTAAGGCATCCTCTTTCTGTGCAAGTCTTTCTTTGATATTTTCATTTCTAGTATGCTAGCCTCACTAACTTCTTCTACAATAGATATCACTTTGCCTTCTAGAGCCTTTATTTTTTATTCATCTTCTTTCAAATTCAATTTTAATTACTCTAACTCACTAGTTCCTTTCTTAAGTTTTATTTTAGAAGTAATTAGTGAGCTACTGATTTCTTTCGCACATTCTTGCATGAATTATGTCATGTCCTCAGCTTGAGCATCCTTAATACTGATTCTCATCATTGTTATTTGGCAGTCAACAATGGACATTTGTCCTTGTGGCTTGTTGACAAGGAAGGGCAAATGAACAAAATGAATGGAATCCTCAATTTGGTTATACCTTGTCCTAATTCTTTTTGAAGTCAAGGTTGCATCTTGTTTGGATTTGCTCTTTTATTCTTTTTGTTGCGTTATCTACATCTACTACTCATAAACTATAGGATTGGTTATCATAATAATTTCTGAATGGGGATTGCACCTTCCTAGAGAGAATATGGGATTGGTTGACATGGTTAATGGCCCAATTGAGGAAGCAACCTTTGTTGTTGGGGTTACAACCCCCCATCAAGACCTTGTGTTGGTACATAGGTAGAATGGGGTGGTTCTTGTATAGGTTGATGTTGTGTGGAAAGAATTTGAAAAGGCAAGGGTTGGTAACTTCCCATAGTTTGAAAAAAATTGAGGTTGGTGTCCAATAGATGCAGGGTATTGTAAAGGATATCTGGGTGGATGATATATAGGGCTGGAGAGGGGGAAATTGTATTTGGTGGGTTGAAGATTGGATTGTGATAGGTCCTTGTCCTATAAGATAGTGTGGGAACTGGTGGAATTGAGGTGGGGTTTGTTTAATTGATTGTACGAATGGTAGATTAAAGCCATAAGGGGGAGAAGCAAACATACTTACAATGGGATATGTCTTTGTTGCACTAGGATGCACTATATGTTGTTCTTGTGATTGTTGCTCCTGCTCTTGGTCCCTCTTTTTCTTTGTTCTTTTCTTGGGCTCCTCGTCTATTTTACGTATCCCTTTTCCTTTGTCGTCTTTAGGGGCTATCCACCTCTTGAACCACCTTGTGATGTTCTTGTTCTCATTGGCACTTCCTCTTGGTGAACAAGAGTAACTGCTTGTTGATCACCATAAGTAGCCTACAAATGAGATGTAGAGTTACTGGATGTCCCATATTGAGAAGTTCTTCCTTTTATCCTTGTATTAACGGGAGCTTGAGGTAAATGGGTTTAGGCTTGTCTAGGTTTCTCAGCAATTGGTAGTTGCTCTAGTAGCTATAATTCTTCTTCAACTAGGATCCTTTGAACCTGAATCTCTTCTTTTTCCTCCTCCCTACCCAGATATTCTTCTATAGAAAATGATGAATAAGGGATCTCTGGGTGAGCTTTATCATATAAAATCTCCCATTGTTCATCCAGTTGATGAAATCTTAGCTCAATGTTTCTATTCGCAATTTCTTATCAAAACTTCCACCATGCCTACACTTTTCTTCTTTCCAACCCATATTTTGCAACCTTTTACTAAATCTAACACTTGAGTTAGGGTTGCTTTCTACTATCTTCTGATAGAAGGTTGCATAAGGTTGTGGTTGTTGATGCTATGATGGTTGTTCAGTGGGACGCTCTACGCAAGACCAATCATCCAAATACTTTGTATGATCACCTTCCTAAGGAATTCTTTTGCTATCTACTAGTGGGCAGGAAACATGTACAATTTTTGTATGGTCCATATTCTTTATTTGTTGCGGGAAACTTGTGATTGCATGCTCTGGGTTGAAAAACTATTTGTCTTCTATCATATTTAGTTGTAGTTCCTTTAGTTTCTAATCAAGCACCCGTACTACTCGTCTTTTTTAGTAATATACATTCACATGGCTAGGGAAGTGAATAGTAAGTTGTTCTCCCTCTTCCATTTCTATAGGTTGTATCAATCACATCAAGTTGTCTCAAATATTCAAGTGCAAAGACCTTGGGTGTAACATATTTAGGGAGATTGTACACCATGCCTATGAATCTATATAATCTAATGGATGTGTTATCATGTGTGATTAAACTAATTGTTGGTTGTAGAACTTATTCTATGAACAAACAAAAACAAGAGGTCCTATGAAGGTATGGAATCCACACCGATGTTGGTTCATAACCATCCAGTGCATGACACATTCTAGGTTTTAGATGTGGATACAAATGATAGCATTGATGCAATATCATATATATCAAAAGAGAAAGGTATCTAAAAAATTTCATTGTTGAGAAATTTGGTAATTGCAAATGGATTTGCTCCTCCAGAAATGGAGTGAAGTCAAATCTCAGAGGAGTTCCTTCTAGCATATTCTTTAACATCTTCAATACTACCAAATGCTCAGGACGTAGTATGGATTCATCAACCTGACCCAACAACCATGACACCATGCTATAAACATGCTTATCAGCTTCTTTGTTGAATTATACTAACTCCATTTGATTTTTCCGAATTTGTCTATTGTGCAATCTTGAGCTCCCCTAAAAAATTATCACTATTATTAATCTACTCCCACTATTGTACTAAACTATCTATGGAAGCATAGTAGGTTCCTGGAGGAATACGTAGAATTTTTCTTATATTTTGGGCAAATATCACATAAATGAAGTCATTGTTTTTTCCCTTTATTGATATTCAAGATGGTTCATATTGTTCAACACATATAGCAATAATCTCATAGCAAGGGTGTACAATGGGGATCAGGTGTCTGGAAAGAGAGGAGGTCCAGATTTTATCTACAAATTTATTCAATGTTTGTATTCCCGATTCATCAATCCTCGCTTTCCTTCTTTGGGATGCTGCCTCTTTTAACTGGCTAGGGGTTTTATGCAGTTGGGTATCACAAACAAAATCTAATCATATTGAATCCTATCCTCTATGATATGTGAAAAAACATAAGGAGAGGAAGATTTCATTACCGGGTGGTCGAGGTGTGTCACTGTGAATGAAAATATGACAAGTCAAGCACCTGAATATCCAGCCTTCAACTGATTGACGGCGGCTCTATTAAACTGATCCCTCGTATTACTTTGGTTGACACCTCCTATGTCACTGATGTTATTTCTTTACATCTATTTTCTTTTGGTGTTTTTGTTTCACCTTTTCCACTCCTAGTTTTTTTGGGCTTGAAAGTTCTTTTCCTTGCTCCTACCTTATGAATTTCTTCAATGCTTCTTCTCTTAATGCTTTCCATTTAATGATTGCACTTGGTCACCTATTTCTTTAGTATTGTTTATATTTGTGGGTGCTTTTATTGTGATGCTACAGATTATGATTTGTGGCTATTTGAAAGATTGCATTGTCCGGCTTTGTCAATATCACTTGAGGACATGTTTCACGGATTAAATGCATGTAATAAGTAACCGCCTCCTTCAAGACCTTGCATGTGTAATTAGAAGGTGGTAGCTTACCATTTCATATGTTCTCATCAACACGTGTCATATCTACCCTATGTGGCACATCTTTTCTCTTGGAGTTTGGGTGATCCCTTCTTTAAAACTATCTATCCTTTCAAATCCTTTCTTCTTTTTCAAAGACAATATGAAGATCTACTTAGAACAATAAATACATATCTCTACGCACTCTCTTTGCTTTTTTTTTTCCTTTTTTAGTCAATTCAAAAACTTAAATAAAAATATATACATATATATGCACCATTATGCTTGGCCTCTCATGTGCTCAATTTCATATGGATTCCATTTATTAGAATTGGTAGCGCACTCCATTCATTGTCACAAGCTTAAATGAATTTGCATGCTTACAAGCAGTGATAGGCTATGCGCCACTCCATAATGAACCAAAATTTCTATGTTGTCTCGACTTTGCTTTGTTCTCATCCCATTTTAAAACATAATCACCTATTTTGAAACTTTGTGTTGTAGCTCCTTTGTCAAACCACTTTCTCACCCTTTCTTGATGTTTTCCCATTTGATCATATGCAACTCTTCTTTGCTCTTCCAACTAGACCAACTCAGCAAGTATACTAGTTAAAGGTCCATTTTTAGCAATTTCCATCTGTTGTATAATCTCAAGAGTTGGGAGCTCAATAGCACTGGGCATTCTTGCTTCTCTCCCATATACAAGAGCATATGGAGATGTCCTAGTGGCCTATTTAGGTGTGATTATGCCGGCCCACAAAGCCCTTTTTAAATGTTCATGCCATTGTCTTTTATGATTTGAGCCAATTCTTTTGATGATCCTTAAGAAATTTTTATTTGTTGATTTAGCAAGTCCATTCCCTTATGGATAGTAATTTGACGATGCTTTTAGATATATTCCATATTTTAATACAAACTAAGTTATGCCCATTCCAGTGAATGCCTTGGCATTATCTGTAACAATAGTCTCTAGGATGCCAAACCTAGTTATAAGATTCTCCATAAACTTAATGACTGTGGATTCAAATGCTCATTTACTGGAATGGCTTCTGACCATTTGGTGAAGTAATATGTAGCTATTAATATGAACTTGTGTCCTTCACTTGATAGCAAGTAGTTTACTCCTATAAAATCTAACCCCAACTGAGCAAAAGGTTGCTCAGTCAAGATGGGTTTTAGAGGCATAGGTTCTTTTCTTTTTCTTCCCTATAGAATTGGCAATTATGTCAATTTATTGACATGGATCTATATGCATTTGTGAATAATTGTGGCCAATAGTAACCTGCCCTCATTATTTTGATAGCTGATGTGTGCACTAAAAAGTGTCCTCCAAAGAGTCCATGGAATTCATTTAGTAACGTAAAAATTTTATCCTCATCTACACATCTTAATAGGATTCCATCAAAGTTTTGTTTAAAAAGGACACATTCAATTACTCAGTATGAAGTTCTAGCCTAAATGCCCTCCTTTTTGTTAGGAGTTTCCCAATCTATAGAAACTTTTATCCTGTAGCCAATTTGTAGCTGAATGTTCTTCAATACCTAGACAAATTTCCTTATATTAAATTGAATATTCCTCAAGTTGCAAGTTCAAGTTCTTTGGGATCATACATCTTATGCAAGATGTTGGCACAAAGCTCTCCCTTTTACCAATTTTGTTGGTTTTATGTCAACATCATATTCGAGGATTTTTGTTATTCATCCAACTCTTTTTTCACTAATTTTTCCATCAAAGATGAATTCCCTTAGTCCTTGGTGGACCATCAAAGCAGTGACTTTGTTGTATGAAATAAGAGGTTTGAAATTTTTAGTCCTAATAATGCATATATTTGCCTTTCTATAAAAGTATACCTAGTTTCTGCTTCCTTTAAATTTTGGCTAAAGAAAGCAACAGGGTGCGTACTCGTCCTTTTGATCTTCTTCCTTGTGTTAGTGCCACAACAATGCTCACTTGGCTACCATATGCAAAAATTAAAAATTCTTTAGAAAAGTCTGGGTTGACTAGCACTGGAGCATTGGAAATTATCGACTTTATATGGTGGAATGCCTTCTTTCCTTCTATCAATTTGAACTGTTGGTCTTTCTTTAAGATGAGGGTAATCAGGCATATTATTCCCACAAAATCTGATATAAATTTTCTTACAAAATTAATTTTTCCCAAGAAGGATTGCGGTGCTTTCTTGTGGTGTGGTAATGATGGATCCATGATTGCCTGAACTCTTTCTGGATTAATTGTTATTCATCCTTTTGAAACTACATGCCCCAACAATTTTCCTTGTGATACACTAATATACATTTCTTTGGATTGAGGGATATCCCAAATTCCAAGCATCTCTAAAATACCTTTTCTAAGTGATCAAAATGGTCTTTTGCATTCTTTGAAAACATAGTGAGGTCATCAAGATAAACCAAAATAATTTTATTGAAAAGGTCCTTGAAGGCAATGTCCATAGCTATTTGAAAAGTGGCCCCTCGCATTTGATAAACCAAATGGCATATTTCAATAGGCAAAGGTATCCCATTTTGTAGTAAATGTTGTCTTATATTGATCTTCCCCTTTGACCAGTATCTAGTTGAATCCTGAAAAGCCATCCAACATTGAAAATCTATTAGCTCCTACCATTGTTTGAAGTATTTGGTCCATTGAAGGCAATGGGTAATGATCTTTGTGTGAAGCTATCATGTTTCAATGTTTTCCAATTAAAGATTGAAAAAGCCAGTTTGATTTCGTTATCAAATATATGAGTAGGTAAGGATCGATCTCATACACCAAGGCAAAAGCATTAAAAGAAAAGCAATGTATCCATTGTTCATGAGACAAGGTGGAAATACAGATCGGTTCCTGATTATGATCCTTAGCAATGGCGATGCCAACATTCATTGACAACTCGGCTTCTTAACAACGGCGAGCTTTCTAATCAACACAAGGACACCAATGTGATAGCAAGTGTGAAACCTTCAAGATACACGACCGATCTCTGATGGAGAATTTATAAAGGAATATGATGGAATAAACAATCAGCAAATAATCCAAAATACGATGATATATAAGACGTAATTATCAAACTAACATATTACGTAGCGCCTCAAGCTAGACAAAAGAGTATAAACATATGTTTAGTAAATAATGTGTTAATAACACCAATGAGACGTTTAAGAAGAGACGTCTCTATAAGGAGACGTGATCATTCTAAGAACAATGGCGTATTAAATGGAAGAGGAAGGGAGTGAACAAGGTATGGGCATATCGGCATATCTGCATATCTACATCAAACAATATCCACATAGCAGCAACATTGAATTAAAATCAACATACAATCATATTGCAAATACAACAGATTGATTATATCAGGTATGTCATCTTTCATAAGATAATATGTTAGATATATAAATGATCTCTTTAACATTTAATCATAATAGAATGAAAATATGTAAGTAATGAGAATGAAATCTTATACTTGTTTGTTTGCTTATCAAAGTTTGGTTATGTTCATAATTGAGATCAAATCTAAATATAGAGTAAACATATGTATGATATGTTAGACCAGAATATGTATTTGTTAAGGTTAAATAACTTGTCATAGTCAAATGTTATTGGAGCATAGTTGGTTCTATAATGTAATTAGTATGAAGTTAGAATCCTTATTGCATAAGGAATTAAATATTGGATCTAATCATCAGCCTTGAAGTGTCCAAGTTATATATAATGGGATAAGGATAAAATGGCTTATAGAGCATGATCTTACAATGGTCTAAGAATAAAAGCATGAATTCCCAAAGGTAGATACGAGGTTTCCTTATTACCCACCTAACACTAAGAAGGTGAGGTAGATAGTTATGGTAGGTATTGATCAATCCATGGGAATGGGCCTTGATTGACGAATCAAGGATATTATGGGCCTTGGTTGACGAATCAAGGATATTACTATGGGCCCTCGATTTAAATATCGAAGGAATGGGCCTTAGTTGACGAACTAAGGAATTATGGGCCTTAGTTGAGGAACTAAGGAATAATGTTAATGGACCCATAGGATTGAGATGACATCACCTTCCTAACAAATCTTCTCTCACAAAGTGGGAGGCAAGGTTAATAAGGGGCCTAAGGATTATCTCACCCAAGGAGAATCATGATTTATGGAAAAGTGGATTTGTGAAATGGCAAATAGTGTATGGTTATGTTTATGATTAACATTAAGATTAAGTGCAAGGTTATGAAAATTTTGGCTTGCTAGAAGGGGACATTACATAAGCTTTGTTAAGGTCCCTAAAGTCTATACAAAGGCAAATTTATCCATTTTTCTTTCACTCGGACCAAGTTTGAGACCCATGTTGAATGTTTGATTGGGTATATCAATTTTTCTTTTACCAATTTGTTAAGCTCATGCCTCATCATTGGCTCTACCTTTGGATTGATTGGCCTTTGTTTTTGTCTCATTGGTTTAATTTTTGGTTGAATCTCAATTTAGTATGTTGCATTATCTTTCATCAAATCCTTTTAGTTCTTCATAGTTCTGGGCCATGACCTTATCATATCTGGTACAGAGTTGTATCAAATTTCCCTCTTCTTTTGTAGTTGAAATAGTTGCCAATTTCAACATTTTTCCTCGGGCTATCTAAACTTCCTTGTAATCTTTCTTATGTCAAATTCTCTTTTATTTCTATTAGCATTATCTAGGACAAATTGTTTCCTCTTAATTGCAAAATTTAATTCTCATAAGCTTCTTAAACCTTAGGGGACAATTCTTATGCAAATTCACTAGATTATTGAATGAATTGCACTATATGTTCATCATTCTTGAACACCATCCAATTGTTCTTCATTATCAGGCACAACTGGCCTAATGATAATTCGATTGCATCTTTTTTTTATAATATCTCTTTTACTGGGTCAAACTAGGAGCCTATTAAGGTCATTCTGTCTAACTTTGTGTTTTCTTTCTTGGGGATTGTTGTCATATTTGCTGCATCAAAATATTCTAACAAATCCGAGACTTGAAGCTTATATGCTTTCATGAATGAATTCCTTGTAGTACACATGGATCGTACCTTCTTTCTAATTAGTTCGAAATCTCCATATACTTGTAGCAATTTAATTCCTTTCTTCTGAGCATATAGTAGACCATGGATGAGAGCTTCATGCTCTGCAATGTTGCTAGTATAATTAAATTGCAATGGGTAAGCCTAAATATATTCATCTTTTTGGGGTGATATCAAGAAAACTCCTACACCAATTCCAATCCTACTATTGGCACCATCAAAGCATAATTTCCAGATCCCAAATGTATTAATGGCCTCCCTAGTTATTTCTAGAATAAAAGGTGTTTCTTCATTGATCACATATGTTTCCAAATTAGCTTCTTCAAATAGTTGGCAATCTTTTAGTATTTGGTTTCGGTCAGCCCATAAACCATCATGATCCTCATCATTTATGTTGGCACTTGTTTTTATGCCTCTTTTCCTAAGTAGAACGACCTTCGGATTGGCAACAAACTCTCTTTTGGCTCCCAGAGTGGCAGGCTAGCCAGAAAATTTCTGGCATTAAAATCATAAAATCTAGAGCTCATATTTGAAATCCATTTGGAAAAAGTCTTGATTATACATAAACTCCTCCCATTTCTGATTTTGAGGTGATCAGACAAGATTTGAGCTCAAATTTAATATTTCAGCATGTATGGGTGGGTTTGATGAACATGGTCAGAACAGTGAAATTTTTCAATTCTAGAAAATTGACAAGTCTCAATAATTTATCAAGAGCCTCCAATTCCAATCTCAGGTTCATCAAGCAAGTTTTGTGGCCATGGTGAAAATTCTTTTAAACTGCCTACACGCTGGTCACATTGCAAAGGGATTCACGAAAACTTATCGATTAATCAATTCTAGTGAATGCACAATGATTGTTGGCAATTATCAATGTTTTTATTAAATTTTCATGGCCTCCAAACATCATCCCAGCTCGTGCTACAATTTTCATCATTCGTAACTAGTTGTTTAATAGCGGAAAATTAAAGTTAAGGGTAAAAAATATCAAATATCATAAACAAAGATAAATAAAGCATTAAAACAAAATTTCATAAAGATAAACACAGGGTTTAAATATAACACAAAAGAACATGTGGTTACAGGAAAGAGGCTAATTCAAGGCTAAAATGAACCTACAACCAATGCTAGGGGAGCAGACACCAAAGCCAGTCACAAAACATAGCATGAAATTGCAAGGGTATGCAATTTTTGATGTCACATTTAGTCCCCACTTTAGTAGGCTTATGACATTACATGAATATGCATGCTAAAGTAGAAATAGAAATAACATCACCTATTTTACCTTAAAGAAGATACTTTAGAGGCCGTAAAGAATTCTTCAAGCAGAGGAGTGAAGCCCCCAGGCTGAGAACCTGCAAAACCACAATATTAGACAATAAAACTTGCATAAGAGGCAATGTTACAACCATATATATATATATATATATATATATATATATATATATATATATATATATATATATATATATATATATATATATATATGGTTTACCCAAACATCAAGGTTAGCAAACTATATAATCTAATACACACTCTACAAAATGTATAACAAGTTAACACACATTACACACAAGAGAACAAAATAAAGCAATAAAAAGGGGCACTTCTAGCACATTATGAGAGCTAGAAGGATGCCAAGGATGGTTCTAGGGCTAGCACACTATGAGAGCTAAGAACCATACCAAACTCTTGTAGACCGCTAGGACTAATAAATTGCATTGTTAGGTGACTTGCAAAGAGTGCTAAAAGGGTAGCTAAAAAACATGGTCAAACCAAGCACGTGTATCTGCTCAAGCCCACAAGCTACAAATATTGTCGAGCAAATGCTATGGGGAGCGTACCATCAGAGTGGTGTGTGAAAGTGTAAAATGTGAAAGTATGCCCCCACCTTAAAATAATTGCATAAAGCATCAATATGCAATTGATTTTAAGGTAGAAAAGGGGAAGAAAGCTTTACAAAACATATATAGGAAAATATGTTCCCAAAGCTACTACTATAAGAATAAGAATGCCCCCGAAAAGAGGCACCAAAAAGGCTATGTTGCAAGCATGATACACAAAGGCTTGTGTAAGTATGGTATGACACTGAGTAACGCAAACACGTCACATAAAACAAGCAACATTGCTAAGAACACAAAGGGATCTATGTGCTTTGGGGTCAATATGCATTTGGGAGGGGAATCAATAAGGGACAATTGAAAGAATTCTCATCATCTCCTAAGCACGTAGAACTATGAACACAAAGGAAGAATATCACGAGAAGACAAATAAAAATAAAAATTTTGGGTCAACATGGAAGGAAGCTAAATCTTCCAACCCTTTGCATCGTCTCCAAAATGTCAAAGTAACTGAATAAATAACAGATAAAACAATGTAGAGACAAAGAGAAGAATGTCAAAACATTTTTCCTTCCTCATGTATCCACGTGTCTACAAGGACATCGTGGGTCCTCCAAGCAGAACTAACAAAAACATAAAGACATGAAACATGTCTTTCTAGGCAAAATGTCTTTCCAAAGTGAAATCTTACAAAACATGTTCTTGCAAAGTGAAATTACACAAGCAATGAATATTACAAGATGATTTCATCAAGACCTAGTTGGAAACAAGGCCTTTATTTCATTTGTGCTTGGCCAACCAAGGGATGGGAGATTCACAATGCCCTTCAAGATTGTGCCACTTTGGATTCCACTGCTAGGTAGCCAATTGGAGTGGGGATAAATTCCTCCTTCATTGCTTTGACTTCATGCATAATCCCATGGATCAATATACATGATCACTACCATCATTCTTGTGGTCGTTGAATTCTTCACTATATCCCCTTCAAAATCATTCCTTGTTGAGTGATTGTAATGGCATTGTTAAAATTAATGCCTAGCTCTTCTAACTTTGAAAAATCTTCCAATGTGCAACAACCTATCCATTGTAAGAATAGAAATGGAATCCTAAAATTGTATCTTATACTAAAAAGATCACCATTTTGTTCTCTTCTTTGAGTTTTAAAGGTTTACCCTATCAAAGACTTGTTTATGCTTCACTCATTAAATGGACAGGACGAGTTGAGCTCAAATGTTTTTTTTTTCAATAGCATCAAGGTCTTAACTAAATTGTTAAATATAAAATTAGATAAAACAATCCCAAATTTTAAATAACAAGTATCTAAAAAAGTGTTATTGTTGTTCAAAAATATAAGAATTAAATTAAATTATTATGAAGACTTTATGATATTAGATTTAATTAATTTATATCGTGTTATTTAATTATAAATTAGAACAAATCAATTGCTAAAAATATACTACCTTCGACAACAACCACTATGGTGTTGCACAACAAGGGGTCTTTATTTTTAGACTTGTACTCATTACTTTTAAAGTTAAGGACTAGTAGCCATTATGTTTGTACCTAAAAAAAAGGACAAAGTATCCATTTTCACAAGTCACGTCAAAGAAACAATCAATCCTATGGTGACACATGAGGCATACTATAATACATGCCTTGATGTACATGTTTTAGTCTATTTGTTTTAGGTGTTTTCGGACAACTCAAATTGTTTGATGTGGCTACATTGTTGGTGCCTAGAACCCCAAGTAATAGTTTTAATCTCTTAACTCACCTAGAGGTATACCAAAAATTTCATCGAAATTCAACTTACCATTTAGGAGCTTGAGGGGTGTGAAGTTAGGGTGCATGGGTACTAGGTCCTCCCCCTTACAATTGTTAAACAAAATTAAAAAAGGGCTAACAGCCACTTGAGTGAGTGGTCAATTTGAACTTTTTAATTTGCATACAATTGTAATTTTGTTTATTATTGAATTTAAACTTCAAACCAATTCAAATAGTAAACTTCCCCACAATTTTAAGAGAATGAATACCTACTAATCATGAACTCCAAGGCTATGGTCCCATAGAGGGGGCTTACCTAAAATTTCTCAATGGGTGTTGCTAAGAATTTTTAAGAGTTTTTAATATTTAGGTGGTCCCACGGATTTTATAATAGCATGTAATGTTATGAATTTAAGCTTGAAGTTTTAGAAAGTTGGTGGTCTAATAGATTTTCTTAATATCAATTAATGCTAAAAAAATTATAAATGTCTAATAATTCTGTGGCAAAAAACCTCTTAAATTTGTGGGGGAAATTTTCAACCCTACCCTAAGAAAAAAATTGAAAATTGAAAATTAAAAGGTAAGAAATCCCATTTTAGAAAATAAAATTCTAATTTAATCTTTTTAAGAGTTTTTTTCTCTTCCCATAAAAAAACTTACTCCATAAAAATAAATCCTAAAGCCGCCTCCATAGGCCTGCTTCCTAAGCCAGAAGATTATAAAAGCCTATTTGTCCATATAACTACAGAGGTTTTCTTTGAAGTTTCATATGCTTCTGTTTTTTCATCGCAAGAAGAGATTAGAGAAGCAGCCATTCTAAAGAAGACACAACACAAGATAATGCAGCAGCCTCCTTCACCATCTACTCGGACATTTCTTCTCCAATTTAAGTAAGCCACATTTTTTTTTATACCCACTTTGTGATTTTTCAATCTAGGCTGCACAAACCTTTGATCTCTGTATTATGTTTAATGTAACGAAAAGTTTTTGTTATTTCAGTACTATTTGGTTATGCCCAATCAGATGATACTATATTCACACATTTTTTTAAGCATAGAGGCAATTTTTTTATTAAAACAATAATAAATTACAAAGTAGGTCTACCAGTCTTAAAAAGATTCATGATACCAATTTCAGAAAATCAAGAAAATCCAAATGGTCTGAAAATACACAATCAACAAGAGAAGAAGAACCCTCCAAACCCCATGGGCAGGGCAAAAACACTTGTTCCCTTGAAGATTGTACATACTCTGAATATGGGAGATAATGTTTGCCTTTATGCTAAAAAGACTAAACCAGCATGAAAACCACTTAAAACAAATAGCAATAATAGTCAGCACACCAGTAAGAACACTACATGAATCAGCACACCAGCAAGAAGCACATCAACAAGAATCAAGAATCCAGGGAGGCATTGTAGTCAGCATTCACAAGAACATTAAAGTCTCTGCTGAAGTGTTTTCAGTTTCAACTTTGATGTCTTTCAAGTTAGAAGCTGATCTAATCAAGAAATCATCAACTTGATTTCCTTCTTTTCTAGTATGGGTCCACTTAACAACATTGAAATATTGAATGAGGTTGTTGATGTCTTTCTTACATTCATTCAACTGCCACTGCTGGAAGTGAGAGGAAGATTGCCTTTTGAAGTGATCGATCAAGATTTTAGAGTCAGATTCCAGAATAATATTGGTAAAATGTTTTAGCTTTGCTTCTAAAAGAGACTGGCAAATGGCCATAGACTTAGCAAAATTATTAGAACCAACAACAAGACTACCAACAAACTAGAACTTAATCTTGCCAATATGGTCACGACAAACATCTCCCATGCCAATATTTCCAGGATTGTAGCTCCATCAGCATTAATTTTAACCAAATCCGGAGGAGGACATTCCCACTGAATAAGATGATCTCCCTGAGGGTTACTATTGAAAGAGGCAGAAGAGGGAGAAACCACAGGAATCTCATCAGAACTTTGAATTCCCACCAAGAATCCGTTTGATAATCCTGAATCCAAACTTGACAGTTTTTTTCCAAATTGGCCATAATTCTACCCCAAACCTGACTGACATGCCTAGTAGTACCATTGAAAATCCTTTGATTACATTCCCACCAGATATTCCAGCAGATCAGATCAAGACCAATATCATGCAACAGATTAATGCTTTGAGCTTCAAAGAGGGTCGCGGCTGATTCACAAGGGAGTCTTTGATAGAATCATAATTATTCCATGAAATTCTATATTCACACATTAAAACCCTACGGTTTTTTGACGGTAAATCCAGTTTTATATTTGATTTTATGTTCAATATCATGGCCGTTGGTTACATGATAATAATGCAGTTATTAGATTTGATGATTGGGGATTGCTTCTTAGTCAGGTTATACAGTATTGGCGGAATTTCATCTTTATTTGCAGCATTCACGTCAAAATTTCATTGAAGATACCTGGAAAATGATTGGAAACAGCTATTGGGAAGGTGAAGGTCAGAGTTGGACACCTGCATTTGAAACTTTGTTGTGTTGGCGAGGCTCCTATAGGCTCAATTTTGAATATTTTTAATTTTTTTGGGTTGGTAAATCTTTGATGGGGTTAAGAGACACCTTTTAATGCACTGCAAAGGCCGCATTATTTAAAATTTCAAACCTGAGTCATACACTAATTTACTCCATAGAATTGGGTCATGCTTGAATGTTTTTCATTAAACCTGGGTTATGTTTAAATGTACTCCATTAAACCTGTGCCATGCTTAAATATATCCCATTAAACTTGGGTCATGCTCAAATGTATCTTATATTCATTACACTACAACCCTGCCATTTGTCTGCTGGGTTTATGGACTGCCTTTTTTCCGGTGATGGCATTTGGAACTGGGTCATTCTCCCATGTGTGTCTCTCTTTACAATTATACCACAATCCTTTGGAGATGTTGTAGCTCATTTTTCTCCAGTCAGATATGATGTTTTTAATTATAATAAAAATCACAGCCCTTCATTCCCTGGTCTTATCTGATTCCCTAATTTATTTAGACTCCTCTGATTTTTCTGATGAGGCTTTGATTTTGTGTTTCCATTGTTTATAAAATTTGAACTGTCGTCATGCTATTTTTGTTTCCTTTTATTTGTTTCATTGATATTTGTTTTTATGGGGTATATCCTCAAAATGGATAATCCATGATTTCGTAATAACACGTGTGGAATAAGACATTTTAAGAGCTAGTCCTGGAACCAGAGTTAAACAAAATGGCTTGACAACCTATATCTCTAACTTTAGATTATTACAGTCATAGCAATTTAACCAAAAATGAGCTACCAATTAAATGTTTTTGATTAGTTCAGCTGGAAAAGAGGGTCCAGAACCCTATACAAAACAGCCCCTAGGTAAACAGGCCTTAAACATGCCAATAACAGTACATTGACAGCACACTAACAGCCAACAAAAAACGACTAACCAAAAACAGTAGAAAATAAAAACAAGAACTAAGGATTATCAGTAGTCCCGAACTTGGCCAGAAACTCGACCATATATTTGTAGTCACCAAGGCTATCAATCCCCACCTACTTGACCTTGTCATCCAACTCCTTCACAGCAACAAAGATCGACGCCGCTCAATGCAAGGCCTTGGCAGCGAATTCGGCCATGGTCTTCCATTTCTTCTGCATTTTCTCCATCTGTAGCTTGAGTCTCCCCATGTCCTCAGCGGTCGTAACACACAATAGACAACTACCCTTGTTATCCAAATCATCAGTTTTCTCAGCAGCACCACCCCGGTCCTCCGAACTCGACTTGTTCATGGAAGCAAAATGGCTCGCCCCTTCTTCCTCGTGCATAGATTCAGTAGGAACATCATTCTCCCCCTCCTCCATAGTTTCCTCAATGAATTCTGAGTCATCGGAAATCTCGACACCCTACGGGTTAGCAGAAGGTTTCCCAGCAATACGGTTAGAATGGCGAACCCTCGAGCTGGTATGTTTAACAGCATCCTCCCCAACATCACTTCCAGTCTGAACAGGCCTCGGGTCCAATTCAACAATTTTCACAGAACCAGTCGCCATCTCTTCTTCCTCAGTACCAGTCTTGGCTTTCTTAGCCTGCACAGTCCCTTCCTCCTCAACCACCTTCCTCTCTCTTTTGGCCTAGCCAATTTTAACTTTCCCCGGCTCTAGAAGGGCTTTTCTCGAGGATTTCGTTTTAGACTCAGGGGTGGGGGTCCCCGCCGGGGGCTTGCATTCCACAATACGGAGGCCTCCCTTGGCCATTTTAGAGATCTTAGGGGTCCCGACACACATTTTCACCTTATCTTTAGGGCCAGGAGAGACAAACATCTTGGGGTCCTCAGTCATATTGACCTTAATCTACTTCGAGGGACACAAGACAAGATGGAAATGGTAGAGTCTCAGAATGAGGCCCTGATGGATAGGGACAAGAGGGTGACCAGGGTTTTTAGCCCTAAGCTCTTTAGCTGACTTAATGGAATTTTCCACGGAGGATTGAAGAAAAAAAGGAAAGCTATTCCATCTTGTTCCTAAAGTGATTGAGAAGGGCATAATGATAATGGTAAACTACCTTAAACCTCCCTTCCAACGTGAAGAACTTCATAAGCATTAAACAAACTTGGCTCCAAGGCTCTGACAGCTTCTCCTTATCAAATCCACCGTGCAACTTCACAGCCGCCTCCCCCCTCCTTGAAAAAGAGACCCATGTGTTCGGGGTCGAGCACCTTGCTACGTCTGGCGTGCTTCTTCCCTTTGGTGGGGAGCCCCATGGCTTGGCTAATCACCTCCTCAGACACTTGGAAGCCAATACCCCCCACGCAGACTTCTCTGATGTCCTCATCCCACAACTCTGCAAATTGGCGCGACAAGTTTTCGTCATGGCCAATCATACCCTCTAGAAAGGGAACCACTTCCCCCTCCTAGATAATATGCTAGACAACCTGGTCCTGTCTGAACTCCTCCACTGTGGTCGGCTCAATCTTCACAATCTCTCCCCCCCATCTTCGTAGTTTGAACATCACACAAGTTGCAGAGCTTAAAAATGCTAAGGTTGGTGTCGTTGTGATTAGCAAGTAACTTAATGAAATGGAAAGGCCGCGAAATAAGATCATTAATCACATCATAATTATTATGGCGATACGTCATACCTATGCTACATTGCAAAATCTCCTTGGGAAAAGATCTCGGCTGCTACCTTGTGTGGCGATGAATGTCACCTGTTGCAGAGATGGACCAAATATTATTGCCCACAGGTGGATCCGTCCTACACACCATCCGTACCCCTGCCAAGGGCCACTACGGCATCTTTTTGGCCCAACTAGATCTATCCCTCGCATCACCACCAAAATCAAGGCTCTTTTGCTTAATGACCTGTCCACCTGTCATCTTGTCCGCATGCCAACCCTCCAACGGACCGTTGGCCCTCCAGCTATACTCCCGACCCATGCGGACCCTCATCTTATGCCACCTAGGAATGCCAAACAACAAACTAGTCAACTGCCACTTTAAGGCTCTCTTGTTCTCGCCCATCTGATTTTGAAAATTTAAAAATTTCTCCCCGCCAAACTTGTTGATCCAACCAATACCATCAATCCCAATCCCGTTTAAACGGGTCTCAAGATGCACATAATCCCTGTCACCACCCCACCACAAACAGAGGATGGTCACGGCCCTAAACCATCTACTTGTTGTTGTTATCTTTATCTTTCTTTATGAGAGTATGAATCTCATTGGGCCGACAAGTCATACTCCTCCAACACCGCCATCCTTTGCTACCAATGTCCATGTTTGCCATAGCATCGGCAACTGCATTTCCTTCCTTGTAAACGTGAGAGATCTTGAACTCCTCTAACCCATTGAGCAACAACTTAATATCCCCCACAATGTCAGCTAAGTTCCACCCAAACTGAGCCGAAACCCAGGGCAGCATTAACAATTAACATTGAGTCCCCTTCCACATGAAGAAATCTGATGTTCAAGGAGATAGCCAATTTAATGCCCCATAGCATGGCTAATGCTTCAACCTCATTGTTACTCTTGAAACCAATGCCTCCAGAATAGGCAGCCACAAAGGCTTCCGTGTCAGTTCTTATGATACCTCCACCGCTAGCCACCCCCGGGTTCCCCTTGGCAGCTCCGTCAAAATTGAGCTTAAACCATCCTTTCTGAGGCATGACCCACTTGGTATTTGCTCTAGCAAGCCTTTTAGAGTCATCTAATCAGCAAATACCAGGGCTGATGTTCCAGTGCATTAACAAACACTGTTCTTCCCGTCTAGGGAGCCTATCAACAGCTTCGAAATTGCTAGAGTTGATGTTCTCAGCCGGCAATTTGAGGCAGCTCTGGAAAATTTCCACAGGTGTTCTGAATTTCTCTTTGAATATCATGTTATTACGTTCCTTCCAAAGATTCCAGGCCAAGTGGGGTGATAATTGTAACCAGAGCTCCTTGGTCACTGGGAGCACCGGACTAAAAGAGGGCCTCCAATCCCAGATCAGGGCAGCAAGATTACTATTCAAGGTCTAGCTTATATTAAGCTTCTGAAAGATTAAGCCCCAAATCTCCCAAGCAAAACTGCAGTGAAGGAAAAGATGATTGGGCGTCTCTTCTTCAGTCCCACAGAGGACACACCTATTAGGCATTTGAAAACCTATCAGATTATCAATAGTCAAAATTCTATTGTGCATCAGAGTCCACCAGAAGAAATTGACTTTAGGAAGAAGTTTAGGAATCCAGACTTTCCCCCAAAACTTATCCTTCCCAGAGTCTAGCAGCAGGCCATAAGCACGTCTAACTAAGAACAGACCTTTACTGTCCTTGTCCCAGATTATCTGATCCTGCTTAGGGAAGAGAGGTAGTCTGAAGTCCTCCAGGTCCCTTTGAAGTTGAATCCAGCTACCAATTAAATGTTTCAAAGATAATATAGAATCCATTACATTTTACTGTCATTTAAGCTTGTCCCATTAAAACAAGATACTCAAGTTGAGTCAAGTTAGAGTATGCACAGTTAGCAGAGTTTCTAGTGACCAAAATTTGAATTGCCCTATTTTGGACCAAGATCTCTCTCTCATTGGGGGGAATGTTGTTTTGAAGTTCATTGTGCCTATTTCACGATAACAGTATTTATCCTCCCCTGTTTTTAATGGTTAATAAATAAACTGAATATTTTCTTCCAGTCACTAAGTAGATGATCTGGTTTGGATCCAAAAAATTCTCAAGTTGAAACAGTAAGTACAACATTTTTTGGTCTGGATAAAAGTAAAACAGTTTGGATTCAAATGAAGAATTCTGAATTTGATTTCCCAATGCCTCTATATATAAAGTTCTTGTGCTGCAAAGGCGCAGAAGGTCATAGGTTTGCTACATCTGCTATCAGATTTTTGCATTTTTTAATTTTCACCAATGTCATGGCTGTTAACTCCTTAAACTAAGCTGAATCCCTAGCTTTCTAGGATTGGTCTGATTTCTCTGATGAAGCCACGGTCTTGCGTTTCCCTCTTTCTTAAAATTATGAATTCGAAATTAGTACCTTGTTTGAGTTGGTTATAATAAATGAACACTAATATTCACAAGGAGTGAAGAGCAATAAATTAGCGACGAGTTGCTTAATTATCGCTCCTCAGTGGATAATGGGGAGGTGATAATAAAAGAAGGCTCTGTTATTTTCAAGAGCTCATTTACTAAATTGTTGAAGACTAGAAGTTGTTATACTTTAAAAGAAGTTACCTAAAAAATATTCTGAGTAGGTAGCACTTAATGTTGGATTGCTAATACTTAATGTGACCACTAACATTAGAAATCCTAGAATGATATCTCACCTTGACAAAAAAATTATTATTTCGTAATTGTATCCCCTGTAGCACAAACAGTGTTATTTTAAACATTTTTACAACACGAGGACGTATTTCAATAATTTCTGCTAACAAAATGGAAAATTATTAATAACTTTTTTATTTAAGTAAATAAACAACTCTACCGGTTTGCTTGCTGCGTTAAACAGATTTGGAACCATAATGCTCCCAAAAGCTGTCATGATCCCTGTAGAGGTAGAATCCAGCTATTGAATTTATTTATCTGTACAATCTTCCATTGAAAGCATCTTCTCCATTGTTACCCTTTTCTAGAGATCAGCTTATACAGCCATGACCAGTCAAAAGTGATAGCCACCAGATCTGTTATCAATATTTTCACCGATACCTTTATCTCTCTAGTCATCATTGGTATCATCTATACCATCATTGATAGTATTCATCCTTTTTGCTTTTCTCTTGCTTTGCCTCAGAGAAGATTGGTTGCTTTCATCCTATAATTCTAGGAAAGGTGACCTGATTTCACACAGTAATAGCAGTGCAACTCTTATCACTTGCCGACCTTTGTTTTTTTTAAAGATTAAACTCATTCTGTTGTGTTTTCCTTTGCTTAACCCTTCTTATTTCACAAGTGAAGGACATTGGCTGAGTATGGGTGCTATATTATAATAACTAGGGGTAAACTATGTAGTTTCTGTTTAATACAACTTTATGATCTTCACTATTGATCTTCACCCCAACTTCTATAAACTGCTATTTAAAAGACATCAGTTCCTTTATGTGACTTGAAATCATTGCCACTGGTCATTTTTAAATTTAAATAACTGGTGCTAGAATACATGCTTTGCAGCCTTCCAGTGTGACTATTGACTCTGCCATGAACAGGCCCAAAGTATATATTACATAGCCTTTGTCAGGCCTGATATTGACTGGGTACAGAAATGATCGAATCATTTGCCTATAGAGAGTAGGATCAAGTAAATCTGAATTATCTTCACTAACTTCAAATTTGGTACCACTGGAGTAACATCAGTTGGAATTCCAGCATCTTAAATAACTTATAATCTCCAATATGCACTTCCCTTGACCAAGGGAGACATCTCCATTAACTTGTCAAACCTACAATCTGAAGGAATAATGCAGCAGCCCTATGTGTTTCATATCAAACTCAGTAGCTATCTCCTTGCATTGTATAATGAGTTTCATGGAATTCCCTATAATGATTGAATCATCTACATATAACATCAGAACAAGCAATTCTGGTTTATCAAGTATAAAATAGAGAGAAGAACTCGACAATCTCTTGGCAAATCCTGACTTTTGCAAATGCTCATGTATTTGGGCATACCAAGTCTGTAGTGACTGGTTAAGCCCATAGAGAGCCTTCTTCGAATGAAATATGAGTGTCGTGCATCTCAAATCCTCTAGGCCGATAAACGTATACTTCCTCTTCAATTACTCCATTCAAGAAAACAGTTTTTGTATCCGTTTGATGCGAACTCCATTTGAGCAAGCAGCCAAGGATATGATATGGCTAATATTGGAAGTATACCTTGAAATGAAGCATAAGTTTCATCATAGTCAACTCCCTCTTTGCAAACCTGCCCTTGTACTCTTCCATGCTTAGTTTTGAACAACTCCCTCTTTACGAACCTCCCCTTGCACTCTTGCATGCTTAGTTTTGAACAACTCCCTCTTTGCAAACCTGCCCTTGTACTCTCTGCAGCATACTTAATTTTGAACAACCATCTGGAGTCGATCAATGATTTCCCTCATGGCCTTGGTACAGTCTCCTAGATATTGTTCTTGATGATAGAGTTGTACTTCTTTTCCATGGCTTCATGCCAAACATGTTTTGCATACGCCTCCTCAAAACTCAAAGGCCGTGTATCAAAATAGATCATCAATGCAAGATAATCAGAAAGTCTTTTAGGTAGATGGTTTACCATGGTTTTGTCCTATATGATGACTTGGGCTTGCCAACATTCTACTCTTGATGAGAACAGACCTTATACTTAGAAAATTAACTATAGTCCACATGCAAATGGGCTGATAAAAATAAAATAGAAGTATGACAGCTGTATAGGTAGCTAGATATAGAGTAGTTGACAGCTGAAATATCTGTAAAGGACAGATAAATAAATGAAATGGTAGGTGGACAGATGGAATCATTATCAAGAGTAGATAGCAATTAATTTGAAAGTACATGTGTTAGCGGGTATTTTAATTGTCATGTTTAGTTGTAGTCAGTTGGGATCGGCGAGTAGTTACCTCCCGATCCGTGTGGTAGTTGGCGACGGTTGGCCATTAGGACCACTTGCCATATCAATTGCCAATAATCTTGGGTCGACCACTTACTCTCCTCTCGGCAGTGGTTCTACTATGACATCCTCATCCACATTACCTTCATTTGGTTTTTCTTCTACCACCTTGGATATTGCCATCCTTAACTGTGGCATGCTTTGAAGAAGGTCGACCATCTTAATTAGGATGGTGGTTTGTAGCACCTGACTTGCAATGTTTTTGTCCGACTCCGACCACGGGGTTGTGGTTGCCTTTTTATTTGAATTTCTTCGTTCTGTTTCCAAGGCAATCTCCACTTCCTTCTTGGCGTCGCGAAGTCTTTCCTTCTCCGTTCGGGGGTCTGGATAATTTGCCTTATTTGTTTGTGCTCGGGTGACGGAAAAGACTTCGTCGTCCTCCTCTTCAATGTGAATAAAATTAACTCTACCTTTTTGTTTCGGGCAATCACTATCCTCATGGTCACTGGGCCCACACCACTTGCAGAGTGCATTTGATTTGTTTTGGTTGTTACTCTGGCATTCCCTAGCAAAATGCCCCCACTCATTGCACTGACGACATTGAATAATGGGTCGTCCTTTAGCATCGTACTATATGCGGCTTCTCCCCCCACCGTTATTATTGTATCTGTTATTTCCTCCTCTCCACTTGTTACGGTATCCGCCAGGAGATGCATTTTCATTATTTTGTTTAGGCGGTGTGGTTGGCGGGGTAGATTGTTCGCCCTAAGTATAGAGCACTTGGGTGCTCCTTGTTTTTAGATTGTACAGACACTCCTTAATAGAATGGCCCATGACCTAACATATTTCACAGAACATTTTCCTAGGGCAATTTGCTTTGATGTGGCCTTCATTGCTGCATTCGGTGCACCATAGTTCCTTACTTTTTTTCACAGTTTCCTTCTCGGCTTTAAATTCCTTCATCATTCTTATCATGTCCTTTCTTAGTGCTTGTACGGTTTTAGATTCCTCTTCATCACTATCATTCAAGCTGTCATCGCCATCCTTCTTTTTTCCTCGTGTGGACATCTTGTCTTCGCTCTCAATGTCCATCACCTGGTTGTAAGCCTCGGCGTACGACACTGGCGGTACTATCTTCATTTTCTTCCTGAGTGAGGGAATCAAACCCTCAATGAACCAACGTTTCTTTAGACCATCCGCCGATTCCTTCTCCAATTTCATGAGAAGTTCCTTCAATCTCCGGTTGTATGCTCGTACGTTCTCGTGTTTGCCTTGCTTTGTATTGTAGATTTCGGCCACTATTTCATTGTCATCTCTCAAGAGTTTGAATTCCTTCTGGAATGCTTTCTTTAGTGCATCCCAATTGCCTCTTGATGTGGCCTCTAGTTCAGTGTACCAATCTATGGCAATCCCTCTCAGGGTTGCTGGAAATGACCTTAACCAATAGGACCTATCGTCTTGTCCATTGGCTATCCAGATGGTTTCACACGTTTTGCAGTGTCTGACGGGATCCTCCGATCCATTCCCGAGAAATTTTGGCAACTTCTGCCTTTCCGTGCTCGAACTTCCCATATGCGGACTTCCCAGTGGAGTCACCATATTTCTTCCTCGATGCCCTCCTTGTGCATTAGACCTGATTGGACTGGTTCTCCCACGACATTCCGGTGCCTCTCTTGCACTCTCGGCCATGTACGGGTCTTCTCCACGTCCCTTCTCAGTGTCCTTTACACCTCGAGTCTTCTCGGGTTCATTTCGGTACTCCCTCTACCCGGGTGTCTTGGGTTGAGGTCCTCTAACCCTCGGACCCTCGTCGTCTGATATGGGCAGCTTTGGGATGCGGCGTATGTTGTTTTTGAGCTCTTCTGTCAAATCATTTTCATTATTTTTTCCTTTTTCTTTATTTGTCACTGGTGTCCTAAAAGTTCCTTCGTCAGTTTCCTTGACGAGATTTTGGTGCCACTCGGTAGTATCTTGATTTATTTCATGAAAATCTTCATTTGCTTCCTCAGCAATTTGTTTCAGTCTCCTTCATTCCTCTTGTTCCTTTATTCTTAATGACCTCTGCGCTTGATATTCGAGTGTTTCTTGACCCTGATCTGGCTGTCTGTTTTTGTTCGGCTGTAAGGGCATTAATTGTAAGGCATATGACGGCGGTTAGCATCGCGCTCCTCTTCTTCGTGTTTCATACGTTCTTCATATCTCTACAATATTTGTTGTCGACGTTGTTCTCTATCTCTTTTTTCTCGGAGGTCTTGTAAAATTAGAAAGTTTCGTGCCAAGAGTCTAGGCATGTGATCAAGAAGATTTTCAACCTCCCTATTGACTTCTAGGTTTTCTTCAATTATCTCTTGCGGGATGTTCCTATGGTTAGCTTCATTTCTGACGTGTTGTCTTACCGCTAAGCTCCAAAGGTATACAAGATCTTGCGTTAGGTCGTCTTCCCGATCATTTTCTTCTCGTTCGTTGTCTTCGCTGTCACTTTCTGTGCGCAGTTCTTGTATTTCTTCTTCTACTCTTTCTACTTCCCTTCTGGTTTGTGGTTCTTCGCTGGATTGCACAGGCTGACCCATTATGACACCATCGTCATTGTCTCCACTACTCGTCACAGACTATTCAATCTTCGATTCAACTTGTCACCTTTCCAACTCGACTTCGTATTGTAAAGGCTAGAGGGACAGCGGGAACAACTATAAAGCATAGTTACCAAGAGATGTTGGGTACTGGTACAGGGACAAGGACGCCAATCAAATTAGGGTACGTGAGCAAATGAATAAGGAGACAGCTATTTTATATGTAAATGAATCACCAAAAATTTTGGGTATCGAGACGAGTACTTTGTCTTTGTTCCCATAATGGAGTTTCCTAGCAACTATGTGTAATGAAATAAATCACAATGATATATTATTCACAAGAGAGCAACGCTCTTAAATAGAGTTACAAAGAGATGTTTCTAAATATACAAAGTATAGATGTTTCTAAAATAGATTATAGTTAATCTATACAACATAATAGAAACAATCTAAATATTTTACAAAGTTGACCATTAATATAAACTATCTAATTTATTTTAATACCCCCCCCCCTTAATGGTCAATCTATCAACTACACCAAGATGCCCCCTAAATGTGACAAGATTTGCAGGTCGCTTAACCATAAAGACAAATGCAGATTGAGGGCACAGAACCCAAGACAAAGTCAAGAACCTTGGCACAAATCCCAAGATAGAAAAACTTGAGCACGGATTTTAAGGCACAAATCCTGAGGAATCCGAAAAATCAAAATGGCCATCTGCCAAAAAACAAACGCTGGGCCTTGGTCTTCACGTGACTGAAGGCCGAAACTAGAATAAGCTGACCGCTTGACAGGCTGGGAGGTGACTGCCGGCTGTGACCATGGACTGAGACTTGAAGCGCTTTGTCGCTAGAGACAAAAATGGAGCGCTGCCAAGGAAACCACTTGACTAAGTGCTTAGCACTTAGTGCTGGGAGCTACCGAAAGGGACCCACAAAATTTCCGCCGAACAAACAGAACTCACCAAACAAAACAAAGAATCCCACACAAAAAAATTGACTGTAGGAATAAAACTGCAGATTGAAGGGATAAAAAACGCCAATCGCCGGACATGAACTCGGAAGAGAAGTGAAACCGACCCTACGAACAGCAACCACAGACGAATCTGAAACCCTCGCGACTTCACAAAACATGACCAATATGCAGATCGCCAAATCACCCTGCAAAGGAAGAGAGATCGCCGGTGAACTCGCCTAAAGCTTGCGATCAGAGAACTTGAAATGCAACCGAGGTTTGATGAAAACCGCCACCAGAAATCACGCCCAAACACACCTCCAAAATCACAGTCAAACACAAAATGCTAAAGAAACAGAATCGCGATCGACCAAACTGCAAATAAAAAAATAGAATTGCGATCAACCAAACTGCGAAGGTCACAAAAATCGCGACCAGGGTCTTTGAAAACACGGGTAAAAACAAATCGACGCCAAAACAAAAAACGCCGATGGACAGAAGAATCCGCCAGAATCCAGACAGGAGTCATGCGACCTCCAAAAGACTTCGACCACAGAGAAATCACGGGCAAGTCAAAATCGCGATCAGGAAGTCTTTGCAAAATGCAAACACAAAGGAACAAACGCGAGCTTAGAAATCCTAATGGCGACCAAGAACGAAGGCACGAGCAGGAAAAACGCCCAAACAGAGACAGAGGGAGACGTGACCACCAATGGTTGAAATCTTCGACAAAAATCTGAAGCGACCAATGGTTGAAGAAGAAACGGCTACCAAACAAAATCTTTGTGACAAAAAAATCACCAAAGAAAAATCGCCTTCCTTCAAAAAAAACACGCGATCAGAAAAACAGACCTCTGAAAAACTCGATCTCTCACTGGAAGGCGAAAATGCAGAGCTTAATGTCGTATGAACGGGTACATCATTCGTATGATGTACGGAAACACAGAAAGCGCCCAAAAAAATTTTCAAAAAGAAAATTTTCCCGCTCGTACCCGGAGCTTTGATACCATGTAAAGATTAAATTAGAATGATATGTTATTCACAAAAGAGCAACGCTCTTAAAAAGAGTTACAAAGAGATGTTTCTAAATATACAAAGTATAGATGTTTCTAAATAGATTATAGCTAATCTATACAACAGAATAGAAACAATCTAAATATGTTACAAAAGTTGACCATTAATATAAACTATCTAATTTATTTTAATACTATGCTATAATGGGTAGATTGGAAGATATTTGCCTATATATACAAGCTCTTATGCAATGAAAACATGGAGAAATACATTTAGCAATATAATCATATCAATTGGTATTTGTTAGCGAATGGATTGGCCACTGCAGTTTAATGCAAGAAAATAACAAACTGACTAACAACTCCGGAGATCGCTATTGAATTAGTGATCTTCCTCTGAATTTTAGAGGTACAACTCCCTCGTACGATTTAATTAATTTTAGGTATGCTTTTGACCCAAAAGCAGGAAAGGAAAAGCTAACATTTGTGCATAACTATGACACAAATGCAATTGATAAACTTAGGATAAAGAGAGTGCAAATAGATGATGCACAGATCATCCACTTCACACTCACGAATGATAATCAGGAAAGAACAAACAGCAGATCTTTTCAATAAATGGATTAACTGGAATTCACAGATTCTGCAGCAAACACATTCACAATTTGATATAACAGAAAATACATCAAAGGACGATTGCAAAGACACACAGGAAATCTGCAATTAAAAGAAACATAGGCAAATACACAGATTTAAGAATGTCTCTTTAATTCCTGCAATGCAAAAATATGAGTTCACAGACTCAATGTCATCTGTACAGCAAACTGTGTTTGAAAAGGAAATCTAAAACTACCCCTTCTTCCCTCAGACGAACAGCAAAAAAAAAGATCTCCTTCCCTCAGAATTTTTTTAAAATAAATAGAAATAGGGGGAAGCCCCTTCAACTTCCGTAACTGATTATTTTTTTAACCTTCATTTTCGGTAACCAATTCTTTTTAAAGAATCAGTTTCCAATAAAATAATAAGACTCGTCCCTTATTCATATACATGACATCCCGCTTCCTCCAAAATTAAATATTATTATTATGTATTTCATGAACATTCAAGGTATGGAGGATCGCACTTTTGATCTGGAGCAAATGTCGACCAATGTGAAACGAATATTATTTTCCACTGCCTTTCCATCCGATCATTTACTTTGTATGCATGAACTGCAACTAGATGGTTTAATGCTTCATGAAATTGTGCGTAAACAAGGGACTTGAGGATGAAATCTGAGCATTTAATCTCTCATGCTGTGCTCTGGCAGTATAGGCAAACTGCATGAAATATTTGTCCACAAATAGTATGGGGCGATGATAATAAGACATCCAATGTCTGCCAGCCTTATTTGAAGTGCAAACCCCTCAAGCGCCTCCTCGATTTGAACAGAACACTGAATGTACTAGCACGATATCTGAAGCTCAGAATCTGACTATGCTGTGGGGCTTTTCATCAACACATTGATTTTTCAAAATTAACAGTGCTAGAATTTGCGTGGCTATAAGTGACTGTGCCATAAGTGAGAATCCTAAAAGTCATTTAGGATCGACATTAGTAAGATCACGACCTGTAGAAAGTGAAGTTCAATCTCTTTATGTGGCTGACATATAGTCGTTCTATCTTGGCATTATGCTTATTTTCTGAACCTGTAGCTTTTCTCAGGGCATCAAATGCAGATTTCATCATCATGCGGAAACTCATGGCTTCATCTTACCCCTCTTGGGATTGTTTTCAGTTTGCATCCTAAACGCTTCTCGAAAGCTCCTTGGTGAACTCGGGTCCTTTTGTACACCACATAAACGTGATCAATTTCAAAATTGGGAACATTTAAACTATGATTTTATGATGCAAAGCCACTGAAAATTATCAAACTTCACATGGCTGAGACTGCCTTGTTCCTGGATTTTGTTGCGCCCGAACTATATATATTTACAGGAACCTTGTACCAAATCCTAATTTGTTTATGGCTTTACTGCAGCTACAAATATATTCCATTCCACATCTCCGTTCCTTAAGTTCGGAGCTGCACAGGATTTCTACAATCAGTCAATGTCATCATCTATCATTACCATAATGTGCATCTCGCAATATTTTCCATCACCCCTATTGTTGCGAATGGGGAGAAGTTCAAATAAGATCATCTTTTTGATGACAGAAAATGCATTTGCTGTTTGGGCCAAATGCAAGTTATAGCATAGTATTAACAAGAAGACTATGAAGGAACCCTTATATGCCTTTTTGATACCATAAATGGAGCGCAGAATTTTCTATGACAATACCAAACAGAAATGAAAGAAAAGATTGTGTGGCATAGACAAGAAGCAAATGATTATAATGGGCACCAGAAACTCCATTAGAACTAAAACTTGTGCTTCCCGTATTGCTGCAAAGCGAGGAGGAACAGAGTACTAAATTCTGTAAGAAAAACTTCACACAATACAGGGATGCTGAGAAGCGCATTCAGGGAAAATGTTGCTCCAATCAATGCCCGAAGTAGCATTCTGTGCCAGCCACGGAATAATGTTTCAAACCTGAATCATAATAACATAACCCATATCCTTTTCACAAGATCATAGTCCTTGCACATGCACGGAGATCTTCATCCTTAGTAAGCACTATGAAAATATTCATCAATTCCAAAACATCCTCAGCTCGCAGCAGCAGCTCGATCAGCAGAAAGATCATCATTTTTGTTTAATGAATCTGACTCCTCATGATCTGGGAAAAGACTTAAACATATTTCTTTGGATTTCCAGCCGAAGCATGGTGTCATTGAATAGCATTTAGAACAATTTCCCCATCCTTGATACTTTCGTGAGATTGCAAGGTGAGAACCATGGACGGCCCCACAGATGCCAAGGACTGGCGGAGATGAGTAGATGCGATTTGTTTGCCCTGTTTGCTTCGTGGTCGGCCAAAATAAGGGTTCCAAAACCCAGGAGATGCCCGATAAACAGAAGTTCAAAAACCTTTCACATTTCCGACTACAAAAGAAATTGGGCATCGGGTATTTTTAAGAACTTGGAACTTGCTACAGGAGGAATCGACAATATATGGAGTTTTTGAACTCATGAAACACCCGACAATAAGGAGTCGGCAATATATGGGTTTCTTGAACTAATGAAATACCCGACAATAAGGAGTATTTTGGAGCCGCTATAAATATTTGACTTTAATAAAGCTAAGTTGCCAAATCAGAATCGGGCATAGGTACAGGTACGTGATTCCGGTACGTTGGTACGGCAATTTTTTTGAAGGGGTTTGAGTACGTTGGTACAAAATACATATAAAAAATTAAAAATATATATATTTGCAGTCTAGAAACAGAATTAGCTTCAGAATCTAAGAATATCAATACCACATGCTAAATAAAACCATTACAAGTTTCAAAATTCGAAATATAATATACTAATTCGATATCAAAGTTCAAACTTGAATGTCATGATAGATAATCATTGTTCAAAATTAAAATGATACAATTATTAGTCACTGATCAGCATCATCAAAATCATCATCATCATCATTAACATCATGTCATGATGTATGTAGATTACGAGAACCACATGGAATCCCACTACTCGCACTAAAAGTATGCTAACTGGACTCTTCAAAAGCTGCAGCTTGTGCAATAGAAGAAAGATCCAAGTCAGTTCCCTTTGGATCTACATCCCACAACTCCGCCGCCCCTTCCTTGTAGTCATCATCTTTGTAATTTAGAAGTTGCAAGTTGGAATGCACATAAATTAGCTCCTCTGCTTTACTTGATGCCAATCGATTGCGCTTCACTGAGAGGATGAAGGAGTATGTACTCCAATTCCGTTCAGATGAAGAAGAGCTAGCAACCTATTGAAGCAAAGGGAGATCTTGTTAGAGTCTTAAAATTAATAAATTGTGAATCAAACTTAAAATTTGAAAATGGAAATTTTTAAAATGAAAAAAATAAAAGTTTGAAGGTGGGTAAAAATTGATAAACTTGTGATAAAACTCTGATTGCAAGTACTTAAAGGTGTGGCATTTTATTGGCATGGACGTACCACCAAGAGTGAGCATCCTTCTTATACCTGTTGCGGAGAGCAGAAACAGTTAGCCCATTGGAGGCTGCAAACTCAGTTGAAACTATATCCTCTAATTCAAGATCAGGATAGAGTTTAACAAGTACTTTATTTAACCCCTTGTTGACTTCTGAATCACGGTATGGTGGCACCCTTGTTGGCATAGAAAGGATCTCTTCGCTGTAATATTTGGGAGTCAACGCAAAGGCAAGAAGATGGAGTGGGGTGGTCATTTTGTTCCACCGCTCAACACAAATTGATTGGACCTGTTTGAAGAAAGTCTCTTCAGGATCTTGCTCTTTTGCATTTATGATGGATCTCCATTGCTCAATCATTGAGTCAATGCCATCATAAACCTCTCCTAAGCATGGCTTATCCATGTCAGTAAAGCGGAGCATGCTCATGATGGGCTCAGTGAAACTAAGAAGATATTGCACTCGATCCCACCAAGTGTCAGTTAGAATCATTTGCTTTACATTATCTGCCCTCTCAGTGTTGGATTGCCTCCATATGAACCATGAATCACTGATGACCATGTCAGCAAGTGCTTTTCGCACCTTCACAAGTCGTCTCAAGACGATTGTGTTGGATGCAAATCTAGTCTCAGCAACATATTTGAAAACAAAAAAAAAATGTAATGTTCCATTTTTGGCGCAGTGAATATTGTGAGTTTTGTGCTTGTTCCTAGTCTCTTGGAGGCTATCCAACATGTTTGGGAAGAACTCCAATGTTCTTGGAGTGGTCTTAGTTCAGTCTACAGAACAATTATTTGGGTTTTCCTTGTGTAAATGGATTATTTCTCATGGCTTTAAGCTCAGTTGATGCTCCGGGTAACAGTGTTGGTTTCTGAAGTTTGATTGGGCTTCTAATTTGCTCTCCAAGAATCTTGGAGGAATTTTCTATTTTTGGAAGGTCATCCGGAAGGCATCGTTGCACATCCCAAACCTTACAGAGCATATTGGTTTAGTTTATTTGGCATTCAGAGGCCGTTTGGGATTTCCCGCAAAATTTAATATTTAATGAGCTATTTTAATTATATTTTTCACTTAAGTTCCTAAGGGTGAAAAATAATTAAAATGTTATTAAGTGTTATAGCTCATTTGAAAGGGGAAAACATATACTTTTATTTAGGCACATAAAAATAAGCACTTAAGTGGAGGGAAAAAGAAATAAATTAAGTTAGAAGGAAAATGTTATTATTTTCAAGAAATAATTCATTTCCTTTGTAACTCCTCCAGTGCCTTATAAAAGAGAATGAGCTCTCATTTGAGGGGGTTATGCTATGTTTTGATATTGAATTTGTGTGCAGATGGATTGAACCTGTGAGTTCTTCCATATTCTCTTGAGGACGAAAACCCTCTTGTAGAAGTCTCTTGAGGACGAAAACCCTCTAGAGTTTGAGTGTGGTTTTACACAGAAATCACCATTGTGCTGGAGCTGATTGGAGTTGATGGTTTTATGGAGTTTGGCATTGTGATTCATTTTTTGTTTGTTGAAAATCAATCGTAGATGATATTGTATGGAGTTTCTAATATATCTTTCTATGTTTGGAGTGATATTTCTCTATGCCTGAACCTTGCTGGGCCGTACCAAGCTGAGTGGATGTTTGGAGAAATAAAATTATTGAAGATGTTTCTAATCCAAAGTTTATTTGGAATGTGTTTGGATGCTATTGGCACTTCTTTTCATTGTATTTTCAATGGTGTTTGTGTAGGATATAAAATGTTGTGACTCTTCCGTACTTAATGGCTGTACATGCCTGAAAGGGTCGACTGAGATCAGAATTAAATGTTGAACCTTTTGTTTTCATTGATGAATGCAGATTGAATGTGATATTGGGGGGCCTCTTTTGAGAGTAGTATGCAGTGTTTTGGATGAGTATTGTAATTGCTGTAGTAAATCCATACTTTCCTGGCCGTACTCCCTGAAAGTGCCGTACTGCTGTAGGGTACGATTTGTTGTAGGAAATAATGGTGAATGTTTTTAAAAACAAACTCTTATGGAATGTTGTTGCTGGTCCTTGATGCCTCTAAAGAGAGTGATTTTAGGATTTTTGAAGCAGTTGTGAGGAAGTTTTGAGTTGCCTTACCTTTCCAGGCCGTACGACCCTGCACTGCAGAAAATAGTGTTAAATGCAGATTTAATTCAGACTGCTATAAATCTTTGTTCTCATAATGGAAATTGTTGGGATGTTGATTAGTTTAATGCAGTTTAAAAGAGGTATCAATTGACTGCTATGTTTTGCATTGATGGATCTTCCAAGGCAGCCGTACAAGAAGGTTTAAGCTCTGATTTTCAGTGTCACAGTAAGCAGCAAGGAGAAATCAGACATGCCAAGTCTGCAACAGCAATGAATGTAGTATGCAGCCAATGTTATGCATGGGTAAAATATCAATGTTCTTCATTCCATCAAGTTACCAAGATCAAACCCTAATATCTTATCCTTTATTTTCATTACATTATGAATTCCTTGTAATGTTTCTTGTTTATGCAAATCACATAATGACCCCTGGATGGTTTACCGCCAGTGTGGAGGGAAAGAACATTTAAACACATTGTAACCCCTGGATGGTTTCACCGCCAGTGAGGATAAAGAATATTTTCTTTCTTTCTACCCACTGAACAAGTGGTGAATCCCCACTGCATAAGTGGATGAAATTGTAAGCTTTCATGCATATTTGTACCCACTGATTAAGTGGTGAATCCCCATGAAATGTGGATGCCCGCTGCAGCGGAAGAAGTGTATCTCTTTCTTGCATATTTTCTGCTGTAAGCCAAAATCACTGTATGCTCTCACCTTGCCCATCCTGGGATCTGGGTGATCAGAAAGTGTGAGGCATTTAGTTAGATGCATTCATTGTGCTAACATTGTGTTATCTCCATTGTTCAATATTTTGGAAAAAAAAATTTGGGGTTGTTTGTTACATAAAAAAATTAAAGACAAAGAAGAATGCAAACTTAATTTTTTTAAACACGTGATAAAATTAAAACTTTGCATTGTTTGAATAATGAATTACCTTCAACAACTCTAATCTTGAGAATGATCTAAAAATGCCCTGTGGCATGTGGTGGTTTGTAATGAACATTTGGATCTCTTCGACTTCAGCATAGACTTGTTTGATCCAACCTATTTTCTTACCCAACTTTTGTAGTATGAAGTTGAGTGAGTGGACAACACAAGGTGTCCAAAATATATGCGAGAACCGTTGCTCAACCTACATATCAGTTGCTTTGCAATTCTTTGCATTGTCCATTACAACTTGGACAACATTTTGAGGACCCACTTCATGAATGCACTGTATAAGGATATCAACAATAAATGATGCATCCTTCACTTGCCCCTCACAATCCACAGCTTTCAAAAACATTGCCCCTTTAGGGCACACTGCAATCAGATTGATTAATGGCCTATTTTTTGCATCCTTCCATCCATCGGAAATGATGGACACCCCTGTTTCTTTCCATGAGGCCCTAATGGGAGACAATGAAGATTCTATATGTTTGACCTCCTTTGACAATAAGGTGGTACGCACCTTCTCATAACCTAGCCCTACGTACCCTTTTGGAGCTTCGCTTATTTTTCTTACCATGTCTTGCCAATACGAAGATCGAACAACATTGAAGGCCAAACCATTTGCATAGAGACATCTTGCAATGGCTTGATCAGCAATCTCTCTTGCATCATTTTGAAATGCCCTCTCTACTGGTCCCCTTGCACTCTTCACATTTTCGGGCTCAAGTTCATTCCTACTCAAAAATGGGTGGCTCTCTACTACAACTTCGGGGGCAACACCATGAGTATCAGATGAAGAAGCAAGTGGCCTTTATGAGGCCCCTCCTCTCCTCAAAGGATGCCCTCCTCTATTCAGAACACTTGCATCTACGTCCTCTTGCTCTTTGATATATGCTACGATTTGATGAGTTGGGATAGGTATGCTATTCTTTCCTGGACAAATTTTGATTCCCAATCCAAGAATGGCACACAAATGGCCTTCAACCCGACTGTATGAACTTGTATACTGCTTGTCACACTCATTGCATTTCCAAACAAATGTTTCGCCACCTGGAACTTGTTGTAACATCACTACATGCCTCCACAAAGGTGAATTTGGGTCAATATTGAAGGTAGATTTGTCGATAGAGTTAGAGCAGTTGGCTGCCATAGTAACAAATTAGAATCCCTACCTGCAAGCCTGCATTAACAAGGTTGAGAAACAAATATTTTATATTTAAAAAATTAAAAATTAAAATATGAACAATTTTGTCAATTTATTTACAAATAAATTATAAAATTGAAATAGAAATAAAAATTAAAATTAAAAAAAATTACTCGCTCGCAATGACTGCGCAAGGTTCCACCCCCTCCCATTCTGCTTCGCATGGAGAAATCGACCATTGTGGTTTGCAAAAGTCTTCGCATGGACGCTCGGACAAGATTGAAGGCTTTTTGGAGAATGAACAGGGGTATTCTTGCGCCACTTGAGCTTCCATTCCCTCCGACATGCCCTTGAATTCGAGATGCATTGCTGATAGGGTTGGCTCAGTTTCTAAGTGCGTCGATAGTACTGTTCCTGATGCGGTTGCCTGTTTCGGAGGTCCTTCTCCTCATGGTTCCAGCCGAAACAAAAAATCTCCACCATTAAACTTTTGGGAGGCCTTATGCAGGGATGCCCTAGATCTGAAGGCGGGACACAAATTAGCCGGCGCATCTGTGCCTTTTGGGGGTGCACAATCTAGCCCTTCCTGCCCTCGTGGTGGTGCTCCCCACAGCCCACCTTTATCCATTCATCATTCGGAATCTATCCCTGAGGTGCGTTTGGACAAACTCGCCTGTGACAGAGAGGACTATCTGAAGGACCACGCTCTAATTTGCAGATTTATGAAGGTTTGGCCAAAATTGTGCGATCTTTATGAGTGGATTAGCACGAATTGGAAAGCATATATGGAGGATGAAATCAATATTTACCCTTGTGCTAAAGGGTTCTTCATACTGGAGTTCGAATCCTTGGAGGATAAACAACTGGTGCTGAATGCTGGCCCGTGGCTCTTCCAAGGGGATTTCTTATGCTTGAAGCCATGGTTTCCTTCTTTTGACCCGCGAATTGAGATTTTCTCTTTTGTTATCTTCTGGGTAAGGTTGCCCTATCTGCCTTTACAATTTTGGGAAATTGATTGTCTGAAAGCTATAGGCAACAACCTGGGCAAGTGCCACAACATTTCCAAGGAAACTATAAATTATGAGATTTCAACCTTTGCTCGCTTATGTGTCGATATGGATATTTCAAATGGTCTTCCGGCTGAGATTTTATTAAAGCTGGGAAACAAGAGCTGGTGTCAACCTATAGACTATGAAAAGATCGCTTTTAGATGTAGAAAATGCTATGCAATGGACCATGCTACCTCGCAATGCAGGAGGAAACTTGTTCTTGCTAAGGATTGTGTTATCCCTTACAATCGGCCCACGTGGTGGGATGGGGTGGAAGCCCGTCATTATATCATCTCTCCATCTGAGGAGGTAGTTTCGTCCGCTTCACCCACAAACCAGAGTAAGACATCTTCCTCATGCCCCCCCCCTCCAATGGCTGAGCAAGTGCACCCCCATGATACCGTGCCAGACAACAAGCCAATCGGCGTTCCTTTGGATGTTTCTCCACTTCCTTTGGAGAAGTCAGATCTGCAGTACCAAGATAATGAAAACTCCTCAATAACACCAGCCAATGTAGCAGCCTCCAACTATGTTGGGACTTTGGTTGAAGAAAATAGCGAATGTTTGCATCTTCCCCATGAGTCTGAGCATGAATGGATGGAGGTGAAAAAGAAGAAAATGCCACATTCAAAACTATTGCATCCCATGACTTTAAGATCCTCAAAAAAGTAGGAAATATGGATATGTAAAATTTTGGCACACCCATTCATGGGTTGATGCAGAGTCAGTCTTTGATTTTTTGGAATTTATTACATGGGAACTGCCCCCTCTAGCAGTGCTTACCCTTAAAAAAAATTAAATGATTCTAACTTTACTTTTAAATTTTAAATTTTAATGATAAATATAACTATTATAAAAACAAAAATAATAATTGAAACTTGAAAGTTTGAAACCAAAAATAAAACCTACGTATTATAATTAAATTATCCATTGATATTAGGTATTATTAATATTAAATAATAAATAATAAACAAGCTGTGTCTATTATTAATAGTTATTATAAACTATACCTAAAAAACTATACAATATTTATTATTATTCATTGAAACTATAGTATGTAATAGTGTATACAAAAAAAATTAAAATTTAAAAAAACTATACAAACTATTGAAACTATACCAAAAAAACTATACAAAATTGAAAAAATCGATTGAAATCAATACTTGGAAGCCGAGGCAGACATGGAAAAACTAGTCAGGCGTCAGGCGAAATGCATCTGTGGTCGAGCGAAATGTCGTCGAAAAACCAGAGATGGGGCGAGTATTGGCGTCGGGCGGGTATTAGGCGTCTATTGGTGTCAAAAAAAATCCTAGTATGTTGGAAAAGTTGAGCGAAGAGGAAGACGACGATCCCTTTAAAGACTACGATCTTCCTGATGAATTTAAGCGTGCCAAATGGGTCTGTGGTCAGGCGGCTATTGGCGTCTACGGGTATTAGGTTGGGTCGAGCGAGTATTGGCGTCGGGCGGAATGAAAAATGAGGAGAAAAAATCCCTCAAAAAGTTAATAACAAACGCATTTTAGGTTTTTTTCACCGGTCAGAAGTCAACAAATGCCTGTAATCGGTCCAGAATCTCCACGTCACCCGTCAAATCACCCAGGGTATGAAATTCAAAACTGGAATCATTTCTGAGGCAAAAAAACCAAACCCTGTTCGCACCCACAAGGGATTCAGCCCAGTACCCGATTCTAGGATGTTTCGTACCCAGAATCGGTCTGTCTACCTGAGCGATTCAGTAACTTAGTAATAAAGTCATTTACCTTTTAAACCATTGGGCTTTACAAATTTTCACCGTGAGAAGTAAATGAAATTATCTCCAATGATAATTATTTAATTAATTTTCCAACCTTAAGAAAATTTATACTCCGTAATTTTTGAAGGCTGCCCAGCAACGGGAAGAAAATAAATTTTATAATTTTGGTTGGGTAGAAATTTTTTTACCTGAAAACCAATCAAATGATGCGAAGTAATTCCCCTTTTGCCACTAGGAGTAATTTTGCGCCAACATCGGAAAATTTAAAATTTTCCAAGTTTCAAAAACATGGGTAACAGTATTAGAACCAAACAATTAGGCCTCTCCATATTGAAAAATTCTGCATGTTTTCAAATTTCAAATTATTTGGCCTTCGATATACTTGTTGTGTATATCCAGCACACTGGCTAACGATCAAGCCTTCTCATATCTGAAATTTTGTATATTTTCAAATTTCAGATTATTTCAACCTTCAATATCCTCCTTAGGCTTATGTATATCAAGCACACCACCATTTAGATTTCTGAAATTTTTGTTTATTTCCAAAATTTTAGATTTCTGCTAAGCAGGTTGTGTCCTCTTGCTACAGTGAAGATATATGCTGTAACTATTTATGAGATTTCAGATTGCTGGTAGAAACATTCCTAGTTGCAGGTTTCAGTTTTTGATTTCAAGTTTCTTGATTGTTTTTTTGTTTGTACATAGTGCAACAACAAATTTCAGTATTAGATCTAGTTCAGGGGCCTTGTGAATTAAGCTTTGTATTCACGAATTTGTTCTTGTAATGACAACTTATTTGCTGTATTTGTGTTGTATCATTGTGCTTTACTTTTTTTCATTTTTATTTGATGGATAATCCTGTTTAGGGTAAAATGTGGATTAATCAAATGAATATTAAAAACCCAAACATCAATAGAATATGAAGGAGAAAGAAGATTTAAATAACAAAATAAATGATACTTACAACCCTTCACCTTTCGTCTTCCATTGCTCGCCTTTTCTGTCTTGATCTTGATGAAGATGAATATGGCCCTCAGGAAGCTTGCTTCCTTGCTTCGAAGTCCTCAAGATGACAAGATGAAGTTGGCTATAATACATTGTGTGATTGAAGATGAGCTTCAACACACTATTGATGGATGATAGATGATATGGAGATGGGGGTGCCAAAGGTGCGCTTGTGTTTCTGCGGCATAAGTTTACTCAAACAATGGGTATGAAATGAAGAAGAAGAGGGTTGCATTTATAGAAATATGTGAGAGCAGATCAATGGTTGAGAAGAAATAAGAAGATCAATGGTTGAGAATGGTTGAGGAATGTGCGCGAATAGAAAGAGGACAAGTGTCCAAGCTCCATCATGCAACAGGGGAGTTAACTGAATTGATTGAATAATTAACAGAATAAACCAATTAGTTAAGTGAATTGATTGGGAAGTTGATTAAATTGATTAATCAGTGAACTCGAATGATTAATTAGTTAACAGATTTGATTGATGAGTTAACTAATATTGACTGGAGGATAAATAGGACATGTGGGTGAGGGAATATTATCTAATTAAATATTTAAAATATTTAATTACATGTGCAACATGGTGAGGTGGCAAAGGTCAGGTGGAAAGATGAGGTGGATTGATGAGGTGGAATTATGAGATTAAGACATAGGCTAAAGGGATTTAGGATTAATTAAATAATGTAGGATTATTTAATTATGTGAAATATTAGAAGAATTTAGGGAATTTAATTTAAAAAAATGATTTTATTTAATTATAGGATAATGAACCAATCAAATAAACTTAGAATATTTATTTAATTGATAGAAGAAAATAAGAATTAAGATAAATATTAAAATATTTACTTAATTCGACATGAGCTAATTTTAAGTGTATACATTTTGCCCCTCTTTTAAGCAATGTGTTTTATCACATTGTTTCAAAGAATAAGAATTTTTTTGACAATGATACATGCCCCAGTTTGCCCCTGGTACAAGTTTGAAGATAGGATGCCCATTCGGGAGATTGAACGGGGAGAAGGCAGAAGGCATGAGACGGACAATCTCACGATGAAGAAGGTTAGATTTGAAGAAAATGGGTGAAGAAAGAGCCGAATGGTATGTGAAGCAAGATAGAATGATAACACACAAAAGAAAGTAAGCAAGTATGCACAAATGATACAAGAACAAACAAGGTATTGCCCATGTCGAGCGGTAAACTAAGGATATAGATCGATGATGTCTGGTTTTAGGAATGAAACATGTCGTATAAGACTCTAGGTCTGGTTTCGACAATGCAACATCCTGTCTAAAACATTTGATATGATAACAATATACGACAGTGTTGTCATGGTGGGGAACGATATATCCTTAGAGCAACACGAAGGATAGTTATGACTGATTGATATGATTTACAACAAGATTAGGATCAAGACCGCTGATTGCGATTGGATAATTCGACAAGATTGGCTTGACTCGATTGGTATGGATTAAGGATAAATTTGCATTTTGATCACTGCTCGGATTGACAGCTAGAACTGTTGATGAGAGACGTGAAGACAAATAGAAATTTGATCGATAGAAGAATGACTTGATAGAAGAAATTAAAGCTTTTGTAAACATTGATTCGCTGCATTTTAGATCTTTATTGGATGGGATATGAAGAAATGCAATTGGATACAGTATGGATATGGATATGGATATGAACTGCAATTGGATACGGTATGGATATGGATATAGATATTTGTCATCTTGATATAGCAAGTATTTTGAAGTGATTATTTCATCATTGGGCTTTATTATGTTGTAAGAAAATACAAGCATCTAGGTATAATTAAACCGAGATGACCTAAATATTACTTACATAGATTTTGATATAGCAAGTTAATACAAGCATCTAGTCAAAATTGAATCTAGATGACCTGAGTACTTCTTGCATTTCAACAGACAAGGATTGCTCTTTTTCATGTTTCAGACCTCGGAGTCCTCGATGATCTTTTTGCTGATCATGTCATTAGACAAAAGTCGTTACATTATTAAAGTTTAATCCACAAGCAGCAGACAAAGAAAAAGATTATGCCCCCGTCATAACATCTCTAGCTTTTGGCATCCTTGAGTAGCATAGGAAGACATAATGGCAAAAATCCAAGACTTTGTAAGTTAACCTGTTCACAAAACATTCTTGCATTGGATGTGTCTTTTTGCCATAATTGATATAGAATTAGTTTGAGTGTTTTGATATGGTGCTCTGCTTTGGACAGGTTGATGTCTTTGTGTTAAAATTTTTTATTTTGGGAAGCTTTTTTTCGCTGCGCTTGTTTGTCTAGTGAAAGTATCACAATCTTTTATTGGTATCCTCTTAGAACATGCGGCATTCAAGAATCCAAATCCGTAACCAGGTCGAGGAGTTGCCCCTAGTTTAGACAAGGGTCGACTTATTATGGGTGATAGGATGAACAAACATGGATAGACGGAACCTAAGGGACTGACCTAGTGCCTCGGGGGCTCATTGTTAAATGGCCTTGCCTACGTGACGATGCAGAGGCAACGTAGTTCGGGGACTCGGACTATGGATGGACTAGAGGATAGACGACAAGATATGGGATGGATAGGAAGGCGAAGCCTTAACGCTAGATACTGATGACAAGGAAACACCACGGATAGGAAGATGGATGGGTGATAGTAGATACAGATGGTTAGGTAGAAGGAAAGAAGGATGTGATCTCCAAGGATTGTTGCATAGGAATAACATGCCCCATTGTAGGTAGAATACTTAGGATTTGTCATGACCATGTTTAGACGATAGGAGGACGAGAGGATAATGAAGGATTGGCGTGGCATGGAGGGATAAGGTATGTCAAGAGACACCTAAAACATTTGTCAACATTGTGCCCCCAATCTTTACCAAGACCAAAGAAAGTAAAGGAATGGAAAATTATGATAGATAGACTGGACAATATAGGTATGTAATGGCCAGAAGGATAGGATAGGAAATGGTACACAAGAAAACTGATAGGAGAGGAGTGATATCCCGATGAGACAAGGTGCCCCCAAGTGTAGGTGACATAGAAGATCAACTTACACATGACGCCTGTTTGCCAGTTTTCATCATGGTACTTATCCAAAGCGCCTGTTTGCCAGGTTTTCACCATTGGATGAAGGGATTTTTCTTTACTTTTTTTTTTTTGAAACATTTGGGTAGGAGAACGCGGATATGGAAGGGAGAGACTTAGGGATCTAGTTCCGTGAAAGGTGACAGTCCCACTAGATGGATGTTGTCGCATGGACAATGTCAAGTGTTCTCACAGATGTTGGTAGGGGATCGCATGAAAGTGATATGGCGTAGGTAGATAGTCGATTATGATGCAGAATATGCCAATCAACACAAAAAAATGCGCTCGCGTTCTACAAAACACCAATCAACACAAAAAAACTTATCAATTCATCGCCAAAATGCCACCGCGACGTCGAGCATGCCAAAGGGGTGAGTTATCTTTGTTTTTTTGTTTGAATTTCTTTCTAAATAGGTAGGTTTTTGTTGATTTTTGATGTATATTTCGTTAATTGTCAGGAAATGTTAATGCACCTCCTCCTCCTCCTCAAAATCCACAAAATCTTGAGGAGGAAATACCTGCAAAACAACAACCTCCTCCATTCATTCCTCGACATGCCCCTGTAACACAAGATAATATAATGGGGCAAATTGAAAACAACAAAAAACAAATTGAAGATATAATTGCAAGGTTGAAAGATCCTTCCACTTCAACCTTGCATAGGTCCACGCTTGCCGAATCTCTTGAGTCTATGTTATCAAATGTAAATTCAATTAGCAAACAAATAATTAGTTGGACCGATAAAAAGAGAGAGTTTAGAGATTACTATGCAGATAAATTGTCATACCAAGATGTCAAAAAATTACAAATTACAAAATTAGACTTGTGTTTAATTTTCACAAATCCACAAACAAATCAACCTCCACCCATTACATGCAAGAGGTTCCCTATCCATTGGTGCAACAACCAAGCGATAAGGGACAATTTCGGGCAGAGGTGGTGGATGGTTTTTGACCATCCTCCATGCAATAATAATGAGGTCCTGCAATACTTTTTGAGGAAACTCTACTGGGAGTTTGTCCTCAATAAAGTGCCAAACTATTTTGATATGCGGGACTTCTAGGGTAGAGGTGGGGGCTCAGCACAGGATAGACCAGGGGCACGTCTTGACCCACAGCGGGTAGTGAGACGAGTAATCAGCAAACCAGCCCACGAGTATGTTTCTATCCCTTCCATTGTGAAGGAGAGTGTTGAGGTCGATACATTGAGGTCGATTAGTGCCATGACCCAGAGCATCATAGAGCATGCCGATCCTGCAACACAGAGTGGGTTGGGAGATAGTGCGAGGAGTAGGTCCCACCGCATACTTGCCAGGCTTGCGGGTCAGCCTGTGGTTATGACCCCATGGACAGTCAGGACGCAGGTGCATAGGCTACATCTACAGCTGAGCAGATGGTGATGACAGATACCCTCCTGAGTGAGACTTTCGGCCTTGATACTCAGGTAAATATTAGCAAGTTTATTGAATTTAATTTATTAAATTTCATTTTTGAAATACAAGATTAACTAATTTAAATTGATGATTTTAATGAAATTTCAGGGTCATAGCATCGATGCAGTTTTCAGTGGTTCTCCACCTACATTTTTCACTAGATCATCTACTGTCGAGGTATGTAACTAGTAAACAATTATAAATATTATATGTGAATAGCATCGTTATATGAATGGTATTCAAATTTCTGATTTTAGATGTTGAATAGGTTAATACTGCAGATTTCATGGCAACACCTGCCAGCGGTGGTGGACTTCAAAGCTTTACGGAGGTAATAAAATAAATAGTTTAATGAATGAATTGTACTTACTAAATTTTTGTATGTGATTTGTGTGTTTTATTGTGTGTACTTCTATGTTTAGATGAACGTGTGTGTATGTTAGGAGCCATGATTTGCATCACTATTATAGTTTTCGTAATTGAATAATGTTGTTTTATTTCCAGATGATGCAGGCTGCGGATACACCTCCCCATGTTCATAGGGCAATGGAGCAGGGTGTGGCCTCTGCGATTCATAACTCTATGGCATTGACAGGGGTATGAGGCAGATTAGTAAATTTCAATTTACATTCATTGTTATAGTTGTCTATTTTTGAAAAATCAAAAGATTATTGATTTGAAGTTTAATTTCTATCTGGATGGTTTTTATAGGACATGACATCACCAGGGCCTATTCCTGCTACTGAGGCAAGCGAGGAGACAGATTATATGTTAGCGGTAAGTGATTATTTTGTTAAATGTTTCATTTTTTTATAACATGTAATTTCTATATATTAATGTCTACTTTTTTTTGTAACAGGTAAAGGTGCAGGAAGAACTAAATAGGAGGAGTAGCCCTCGGGTTCGTAGTAGACCACCCACATGCATGTCTCCATCCCCTAGAAGATCAAAGGCTGCTCGTGATTTATTCTCTTCACCGGCCAGAGGGGAATGACTTTTTATTGTGTTCCTTTGTTGTATGCCTATATGGCATTTGTGGACATATATTTTGTATTGTACATAGTTGACATTGTATGCCTATATGGCATTCTTGTAAGCCTATATGGCTATTTTGTATATATGTTATACTTATATTGACAGATATTGATGTATGCCTATATGGATATTTGGTTAATACAAATCTTTTTTATTGATGGCGTCCATACTTGCATTATAAATCCACTTTTGAATGGATATTTGTAGATGGCTACTTCAAATATTTAAAGTCTGATTGTATTACATAGGATGTTTGCATTTTCTTTGATAGGCTTGATAGGCCATGGATTACATGATGGTGTTTGATGGAAAAGTATGGTACTAGAAGACTCTAGTTCATTCTTAATAGGTTTGTGATTGATAATATCTTTGCATGATTGCACTTGATCTTAAATCATGGGCATGTTGTTAGGATTTTGATTGCATTATGATGTTTGATGGATAGGCATGGTGTAAGATACCCAACTAGTTCTACGAAAATTTTTCCTTACTTAAACAATTTTACTTGCTATCAATTCATCAACTACTTCAACAACACAAAGATATACATCAAAGATAACTACTTGAATGAATCAACCTTAGAGTTGGGTACTTGTCTAGTTATTTGACTCAATCAACTTGCAATGTCTTATTACATGGATAATGCTTTCAATAGCATGAAGTTACAACTTATTCAATGGAGATACAAAAGAAAGGCCTTGAAGCCTTGATGTTTACAATGGCGTCTACACTTGATCAACTCAATCAAACTCAATGATGTCAACTGAATGTCAACACCTTACAATATCACAAGGGAGCATCACCTTGCTTGTTGCATGGATGAACGTCATAGTTGCAAGACTCTTAGGGTTAGGCGCCAACTAAAGGTAGTAGAGACCAGACTAGGCGCCATCCTAAGCTGGGCACTTCCTTGAGGTGGTAGAGACATGGATGAATGTCTGGTGGGGTTTGATGACTCTATATTGACACTCAAATTCACTTAGGCGCAATATTAGTGTTCTTCTAACTAGGCGCCAGATAGGAGGATTCTTAGGGGTTTTGGCGCCTAGGTTACAACTTGTCAATTTTTCAAAGAATCTTTGAAACACTTGACTTCCAAGGATTATCATCTTACCCTCTGATGGAGCACCTTGTTCCAAAATTGGTCTTGGGGACTTGCATCTCTCTTAGGCACATGTTTGGAGTAATGTCAACTGGTATCAGCGCCTATTATCTCAATTCACACTTGACATCAAACTTTTGAAGCTCTTTTACCTTAGCGCCTTTATCTTCTATCAAGCGCCTAACATTCTGGAGGTGAATTCCATCTTAATCCAAGTCTTCAAGGTACTTCCAAGTTTAGGCTCCAAAACAGGGTTATGGAGGAGTAGAACCACGCCTTAGGAGGATGACTGAACCCTAGGCGCCAATTTGAGGTTGCAAGAGCATAGGTATGCGCCAAGTAGAGTTTGATGCTCAAAACATTAACATTATTTAGTGAAATCCTTTTTTGACTCTAGGCGCCATTTGGAGGCTAGAAAGAGGGAAGTTGACACCAACTGCATTAGGCACATTTCTGAGGTGATGGAGACCAATAAGTGTGCCTTGTCCTCTGGCTCTATTCCTTGTTAACTTTACAACTTAGATTATCTGAACAACACTAAGAATGCTTCCCTTCTTCCTGATACAAGTTGAAAGATCCACTGGGCGCCATTTCAGGTGTTTGGAGAGATCATCAACCAAGGGTGCTAATAGAGCCTTTGGCAAATGGAAAGAGCGCCTTACTTAGATTTGATTTCTGGATGCCAGAATTGAGGAATTTTGCGCCTTGGCTAGGAGTTTCTCATTTCAATCTTGATTATTCATCTAAGTGACTTTCCTTAGCTCCCAAGCCTTCAATCTATCCATTACCCCCTGCTAGGCGCTCAAAATAGAGTGTTAATGCCTTATGAAGGTTAGGCACATTCTGAGGGTGGGGTAGGCAAGTGAGGGTGCCAGACCAGGCCTTGAGACTTCTTTCCTCATCAAAGGCTTTCAATCCTAGGCGCCAGATCCAAGGAGTTCCAACCAACACATGCGCCTAGTGCTGTGAGTTCACCCAAAGGACATCTTTAACTTGAAAACTTTCAATCTTCATCCATCTATGCTAGGCGCTCAATTGGAGGATCCCTAGAAACATGTATAGGCACCTTGAGGTTCTTAGGCGCTTGATTTGGATGATCCTTGTGCTAGGCGCTTAGTAAGGAAAACTGGAGTGAAATGGGCGCCTAGGCTCCCAAGCTTCCATACTTAGTCAAATTTTAGGGTTCTGACCTTGTTCCTGCAAAACAAATAGATAGAGTTAGTCTGAAACCAATTCAATCCCTCATCATTTGGAATTAGCCTCTGGGAATGAGGAATAGGCTAATCCATTATACACTTGATGATCAAGCCGGGAACGGGGACATGACACATGGTACTAGGCTAATCATTTTGGGTTTTGCATGAGCCTCGGACAAGGTAGTGGGATGACTTGAATGCATATTGCCTATATCCACGGGATGACTCTGTTATTTTTCCTTGTCTATGCTCATTTGCGCATTGGTATGTTGCATTGGGATGAGAGGATGGATGTTGCTTTGATAGTGATGTGTATTCGTCACCTAGTGATGGATGATCTTATATAGTGGTTGGGTGTAATGGTTATCTTCATGTGGTTGTAGATGTTGATCCTTGGTTTATAGGTGTTTGGTAGTGTGTCTTGGTGGACTCTTGATTCTAGATTAGAGTATTAGCATGATACAAGTTCTCTTGAGACTAGGATGTCTGTATTGGTGCATGTGATCTTCTAGGAGGAGATGTTAGATCATGATGTCATGTTTGGATACCTAATTTTGTAGTTGGATTTTTGACAGTGGTCTTGTTGGTTCTCTTGGTATTGAGTACATTGGTCATGTGCTTGGGAGCTTCATGATAATGTGGTGTTGCATTTGGAGCTTAACATGGATTGATTGGTTGTAGGTTCTCATACATACTTCGAGACTTGGGTGAGGCTAGAGTTCTCTTGGGATTATAGACACTTGTTGAGATGGTTACCCTTTAGAGGTTTTAGCAGGAAGACCAAGGAGACTTTCACTTGGATATGGGCATGAGTTAATTATGGACCTAGAGAAGATTCTTATTGGTTCTAGAGGGTTCATTCGAGGGTTGTCTCTAAACATGCTTTTTCTTAGGCGTTAAACTGGAGTTGTCTAGATGCACAAGTGCGCCTCCCTCAATGAAGTTCCTTTTGTTAACTTAGTTCATCCTAGTGACTCAAGGGGTTGTTATATTCTTTAGGTGCAATCTTTCATAGACTAAAACATTCACTCCATGTTAAGGCGCTCAAAGGAGGCTCTAGAGATGGAAAATGGTGCCTTAACTCACTTATGTAAATTTTGGACTTTTAGGCAATTGCAAGATGTCTTGGAGGGATCAATTCTTTAAGGTGCCCATTTTGTTCACCACTTGTAGCATCACTTGTTCAAGTGCATGTGTGATTTGGTCAAAAACAGGCACCTAGAGTGAATAGGCTTTCATCCTGACTTAATACACTACCTCCTTCTGACAATTTTTGGGGCAGCAGAAAACCTTTCACCACGGGCAAATGCCTCAGAGCTATAAAAAACTGAGAGAGGTTATTGTAGAGGCACTCTATGTGATCGTGTTGCCTCAGACGGAATGTTTCTAAGTGACACAGTTTTTTAGTAACATCTCGTCAAAGATTTCTGCCTTTTTGCACTTTGGACTCTTCAGGGATATCGTCGGTACAATGTAGCTCCGACTGTTTTGACATGTTTGGGTGAAAAATAGGACCATGCCTAGCGTAAATGTACCCATTCGGACGCATTGGAACAGTCAGTTTGGTCGCATTAGGAGCAGGACGAAAGTTACACCCCTTTGCAACTTTACACTGCCTCCTTCTGACGATTTTTGGGGCAGCAGAAAACCTTTCACCACGGGCAAATGCCTCAGAGCTATAAAAAACTGAGAGAGGCTATTGTAGAGGCACTCTACATGATCCCATTGCCTTAGACAAAATGTTTCTAAGTGACAGTTTTTTAGTAACATCTCGTCAAAGATTGCTACCTTTTTGCACTTTGGACTCTTCAGGGATATCGTCGGTACAATGTAGCTCCGACTGTTTTGACATGTTTGGGTGAAAAATAGGACCATGCCTAGCGTAAATGTACCCATTCGGATGTGTTGGAATAGTCAGTTTGGTCGCATCAGGAGCAGGACGAAAGTTACACCCCTTTGAAACTTTACACTGCCTCCTGACGATTTTTGGGGTAGCAGAAAACCTTTCACCACGGGCAAATGCCTCAGAGCTATAAAAAATTGAGAGAGGTTATTGTAGAGGCACTCTACGTGATCGCGTTGCCTTAGACGGAATGTTTCTAAGTGACACGGTTTTCGAGTAACATCTTGTCAAAGATTGCTACCTTTTTGCACTTTGGACTCTTCAGGGATATCGTCGGTACAATGTAGCTCCGACTGTTTTGACATGTTTGGGTGAAAAATAGGACCATGCCTAGCATAAATGTACCCATTCAGATGTGTTGGAACAGTTAGTTTGGTCGCATTAGGAGCAGGACAAAAGTTACACCCCTTTGCAACTTTACACTGCCTCCTTCTGACGATTTTTGGGGCAGCAGAAAACTTTTCACCATGGGCAAATGCCTCAGAACTATAAAAAATTGAGAGAGGTTATTGTAGAGGCACTCTACATGATCGCGCTGCCTTAGATGGAATGTTTCTAAGTGACAGTTTTTGAGTAACATCTCGTCAAAGATTGCTACCTTTTTGCACTTTGGACTCTTCAGGGATATCATCGGTATAATGTAGCTCCGACTGTTTTGACATGTTTAGGTGAAAAATAGGACCTTGCCTAGCATAAATGTACCCATTTGGACGTGTTGGAATAGTTAGTTTGGTCGCATTAGGAGCAGGACGAAAGTTACATCCCTTTGCAACTTTACACTGCCTCCTTTTGACGATTTTTAGGGCAGCAGAAAACCTTTCACCATAGGCAAATGCCTTAGAGGTATAAAAAACCGAGAGAGGTTATTGTAGAGGCACTCTACGTGATAGCGTTGCCTCAGACATAATGTTTCTAAGTGACGGTTTTCGATTAACATCTCATCAAAGATTGTAGCCTTTTTGCACTTTGGACTCTTCAGGGATATCGTTGGTACAATGTAGCTCAGACTGTTTCGACATGTTTGGGTGAAAAATGGGACCATGCCTAGCGTAAATGTACCCATCCGGACGCGTTGGAACAGTCAGTTTGGTCACATCACGAGCAGGACACCAAAAATGTAAAAGTTGCTTTGTGCAACTTGACAACATTGACACTTTTTTGCAACATGACTCAAAGACTCAAACTGATCCCAAATGACTCAAAGTGACTTAAAATCACCTTGATTTGGTGCCCAATGTACATTATAGAGGTCGAGGTGCTCCTTATCATTCAAACATCTTAGATGAGCGCATAGGAAAGGAAAAAGCTCTAAGTTTCATCATCATGAGCGCCTAATATCAAGAGACTTTAATGGCTCAAACCTTAGCATGGAGTCCTAAGGTGCATTTCATGTCTCCTTTCATCTAGTTTGGCGCCCTTATGTAGATTTTTCAACTTGATTTGGCGCCCTATATGTGAAGGAAGATCTAAAGGCATGAAAGTGGATGTCATATTGCAAGAGTTTGGATCATCAAAATTGAAAGAAATAAGTCTATTAAGCTTGGGCACCCTTGGTCTTCTTTTCATTCATTATGAGCGCCTTGGGAGAATGGTATATAGGTCATCATCATGATTGGGCGCCCTGGATCCAGAGTGTTGGAGAGATCATCAAATGGTGTCTAGTAGGGTGAGTTATGAGTTTGGTCGCATCAGGAGCAGGACACCAAAAATGCATAACATGATGATGTAAAAATCTGTACATATGTGTAAAAATGCAGGAGGAAATAAAAAAAGACAAACCTTACAAATTAATGTGCATACTTACAACTCAATGTAACATAACTTTACAAAATCAATGTGAATACTTACAATTAATCTAATGAACCATCCGGGTTTGCTCTACTCTTTATTGTGTCAAGTATTGCTTCATGGTCAGACTCATGCACCTTCCACAATATTTTGTTCAAAGGTCTAGCCCAATACTTTATCAAATGAACATTGGATGCCACGACAAGGTTCGAGTAATGAAGAATCTTCCGATGCATGTCAAAGTCCTGAAATAGCCAAATATTAACACTCTTATGTGGGTACCTTCTAAGCCATGTTCCAGTAATAACCACTGGTCCTGTAGGGTATTCAATGTTTTCTCCATCTGTAACAGGGGCCTCCAATTTTTTTTTGGCCTCAACACAACGACATAAGTAATAATATGTTCCCTCTTCATTATCTTCATCTGCAATAACTGCATATACGTGCCCTACATTGATATGTGTTGTAAATTAGATGAAATTAGTCAACATTACAAAAACACTACAAAGTAAGATGACATTACCTGGTTGAACTAGATGAAATTAGATGCATATACGTGCCCTATATTACCTGGTTGAACTAAATCTGATATGTGGTCAAAGTCAACTAACGATTCCATCTGTGTTAGTTCCAGTGCCATCGGGGGTCGATACATGTCAAGTGGGCTAAGATAACTTAACTGCCATTCGTCAACCCACTCCTTTGACTCGCACTCATCCCAGACTTGAATTGTACAGGAAGAACAAAAGCATAACATCTTTCGTGTATGGATACTCCATGAACCTGCAATTGAGCTTCTGAAAGAGTGCATCTCATTTGATCCTATCAGTGTACAACAATCCTCATATGGTGCAATGTTAGTATCATCTATCAACCAAAAAAATCTACGAACTAAAGACTTACCTTCATTACCTGGACCCATGGAAGCATTACACCACTCGACAATCGATTTTGCATCTGTCAACTTTGCATTGTCTTTATACTTTAACTCTTCTCATGCTATGGCTTTTTTGATACATGCTCCTGCACCATCATGCTCCCCCTTTCCATGCCCGGCCTCACAAAAGTTCCACATATGTTGAATACCTGTAAAATTATGCCTCCTACTCAGCCAATAGAAATTCTGTAAGTTCTTGAATTGTGACGCACAATTATCCGACCATATGATATGCTGACTGAACGATATACCCCTTCTAGCCAAATCATTGTAGAACACCTGAAAGCAACCTTGCACGAACTCCGTAGAATGCGTGCGATCATCACTAATATAGAAATTATACTCCCTTAGGATCTTTCTGTCATCCTCTGTACTATCATTCGCATGAATGAATGCGATGTGCACAAATATAGAAACCTGTGTGGAGTTGTAATATTGTGATTGCACCTCACGCTGTGGCTGTAGATTGTAGTTCTCTACAAAGTCGACGACTGAAACAATGCTACCAACTAGAAATGTGTCCTTGCATAACTTGAATTGCAAGTCCAACCATCGAGCTCTATGGGCATGTCTTGCATACTCATACACTATGCTGTCACGAAATATAGGCATAAACTGATACACTGGAATCTTTTCAATAACTAATTCACACCTCTTTGCTTCTTTACCATCTTTTGTATTGTATGCCACTGTTTTATACTTGCCAAACTCTACTAGTTTGTTTCCAACCGCATGTGTTATTTCCATATGTTCACATATTGGCAAATGTTGTAAGCCACCGCAACGATGACATGTGCCATCCAAGCATAATTTCTTGTAGAATATTTGACCTTCCTCTCTTTCACATAAAATTCTTGATATGAAGTCTCTTGAAGATGTTGGTGGGGCACATATGGCACAACCCTACAAATCATTGTTAGTATGCATATCTAAACATATAGACCTATAAGCATCAAAATGGTTAGAAAATTCAATATGTAATCTACAACAACAAGTAGTGCATGTGTGATTTATCTTAACATAGAAAGGTTTTAGCATTTCAAAATATCTTTGACAAATTTTAATTTGAGGATACTTCTCTAGAAATTTACCATAAAACTATGTTTGAGTCTCATCCAAAAAATGCTTTGGATGTGGCTCGTGGTTCTGACTACCGATTCTCCTTCTTACCACATCCCTTTGATTCAGAGATGCCCTTGTGTAATTCTTCCAAAAGTCTTCAATTAGTGATCTCAATGCTTCAACAATTGGTTTATCTTTTTGTGGTAGTCTCCCCGAGAACGCCCATAATTCATTGGCATTAGTGTCCTCAATTCTTTGGCATCTTCCAACAGCTCTTGATAAAGTTTTCCTATTAATTCTCAATTCTTGACTTGTCTTTCTAATGAGACGAGCTTTCCTCGTTTGACTACTTACTATAGTCGATGTAATCACACGCCGTGTTGCATTACTATCTTTTGTGTGTGAGGTGTTACCCACACTCTCATATGCACTCATTAGATTCTTGACAATAGATTTTTCACTTGAAGCCTCTGATGTTCTCAACCCAAGAATCTTCATGATAGACCTATACTTTATACTTCGCATCATTTCAATGAATAGTTGACATCTTGCAGTCTCATTTAACTTTTCAAAGAACAATCTCCAAATCTTATTAGCATAGCTTCTACAAGTGCGTTTTGGAATCTTACCTTCCATTGGCTGCAAAATATTCTCATCAATATCAATCAAATACTTTAGCTTTCTATGCAAAATTCTAGGTGGTGTCAAGTTAGGTAAATTCATCTCAACATTAGGAATTTCATCAATATTTAAATGAGATGGGTTAGATGGCATACCTTCGATCGAAGATGGAATAGATGACATACCTTGAGGTTGAGGTGGGAACGATAGCGTACCTCCTTCATCACATGTGAGTGATGATGTACTCTCAACTTGAGATGTGGTAGATGGTGTCCCTACATGTTGACTTGCGGTAAAGGACGTGTCTCCAACTATGGTATTCAAATCTCTCGTACCACGAAGTTTTTGCATTCGTTCTCTTTGTGCCGCCAATACCATATCTCTTTGTGATGGTTGTGGTTCCTCTTCAATTGGTTCCTCTTGAATGAAGAGAGTACCCAATTATGTAGTGTTTTTATCTTCTTGCATCAAACTTCTCAACAATTTGAGTTTTTCACCACTTGCTTCCTTTTCAATGTTAAATTCCTAAAATTGAATCACAATTAACATTGCAACACTACAAAAATTGAAACTTGAATAGATATATATCAAACTTGGTGTGAAAACTATGTTATTTCCTCCTTCTCAAGTTGGCAAAGCAGAAAAGGTGGTGGAAAGACCATGCAAAGGTGGTACAATGTGTCAAATGTGCATGTGAACTTCCCAATAGCATGAAAGCACTTCTTTTTTGTCGGAGCACGCATAGAATCAGTAAGAAAACAGAGCATGTGGGCCTGGATCACGGGGGTAACCACTTTTTTACCGTTTCAATAGAAATACAAAATGCGAGCGCATTATAACGCGCTCGCACTATAACGCACTTGCGTTTTGTTCTGCTATAGATTCATCACATCCTTTGCATTGATCACATCTTTTTCCTGCAAAGGCTTGCCAGATGCTCCGCCATATGATAGGCATAACAATGAAGGGGCAAGCCCTCATAATCAAGTTCATGATAGAAAATGCCCTCAACCCTCAACGTCAAACCCTAATCCCTAAACCCTCAACTCTGATCCCTCGACCCTCAACCCTCAATGTCAAATCCTAATCCCTCAACCCTCAACCCTATCCCTAAACCCTCAACCCTCAACATCAAATCCTAATCCCTCAACCCTCAACCCTATCCCTAAACCCTCAACCCTCAACCCTAATTTGTCATCCCTCAACGTCAAATCCTAATCCCTCAACCCTAATCCATCATCCCTCAACTCTAATCCCTCATCCCTAAACCCTAAATGCTATCCCTAATCCTACACCCTCAATAGACTCGATACTATACCTTAAACTCTAATCCCTTATCCCTAAACCCTCCAACCCTATCCCTAATCCTTACAACCCTCAACCCTAATCCCTCAACCCTTAACTCTGATCCATCAACCCTCAACATTATACCTTAAATCCTAATCCCTTCAACCTCAACCCTATCCCTAAACCCTTGACCCTCGAACCTCAACCCTCAACCCTTGACGTCAAACCCTAATCCCTCAACCCTTAACTCTGATCCCTCATCTCTCAACCCTAACCCTAAACCCTCAACCCTCAACATCAAATCCTAATCCCTCAACCCTTCACTCTAATCCCTCAACCCTAAACCCTATACCTAAACCCTCAACACTATACCTTAAACCCTAATCCCTAATCCCTCAACCCTAAACCTTATCCCTAAACCCTAATCCCTCAACCCTCAACCCTAATCCGTCATCCCTCAACTATAATCCCTCATCCCTATACCCTAAATGCTATCCCTATTCCTACACCCTCAACATAATCGATACTATACCTTAAACCCTAATCCCTTATCCCTAAACCCTCCAACCCTATCCCTAATCCCTAAATGCTATCCCTAATCCTACACCCTCAACAGACTCGATACTATACCTTAAACCCTAATCCCTATCCCTCAACCCTTAACCCTTAAAACTTAAACCCTATCCCTACACCCTCAACACTTGACACTATATCTTAAACTTTAAACCCTCAATCCTTAAACCTTCAACCCTAAACCCTATCCCTAATCCCTCTACCCTCGACACTCTAACCCTAACCTCGACATTAAATGCTAATCCGTCAACCCTAAACCCTAATCCTAAACCCTCAACCCTCAACCCTCAACACTATACCTTAAACCCTAATCCCTCAACCCTCAACCCTAAACCTTATCCCTAAACCCTAATCCCTCAACCCTCAACCCTAATCCATCATCCCTCAACTCTAATCCCTCATCCCTAAACCCTAAATGCTATCCCTATTCCTAAACCCTCAACAGACTCGATACTATACCTTAAACTCTAATCCCTTGTCCCTAAACCCTCCAACCCTATCCCTAATCCTTATACCCTCAACACTATACCTTAAACCCTAATCCCTTCAACCTCAACCCTATCCCTAAACCCTTGACCCTCGAACCTCAACCCTCAACCCTCAACATCAAACCCTAATCCCTCAACCCTTAACTTTGATCCCTCGACCTTCAACCCTAACCCTAAACCCTAAACCCTCAACATCAAATTCTAATCCCTCAACCCTTCACTCTAATCCCTCAACCCTAAACCCTATCCCTAAACCCTCAACACTATACCTTAAACCCTAATTCCTCAACCCTAACCCTAAACCTTGTCCCTAAACTCTAATGCCTCAACCCTCAACCCTAATCTGTCATCCGTCATCCCTCAACTCTAATCCTTCATTCCTAAACCCTAAATGCTATCCCTATTCCTAGACCCTCAACAGGCTCGATACTATACCTTAAACCCTAATCCCTCTACCCTCGACACTCTTATTTAACCCTAATCCCTTGACCATTAACCCTATCTCTCAACCTCAACCCTCAACCCTTAACCCTCAACTCTCAACATTAAACCCTAATTCATCAACCCTAAACCCTAATCCCTCAAACCTAAACCCTATCCCTAAAACATCAACCCTCAACACTATACCTTAAACCCTAATCCCTCAACCCTCAACCCTAAACCTTATCCCTAAACTCTAATCCCTCAACCCTCAACCCTAATCCCTCATCCCTCAACTCTAATCCCTCATCCCTAAACCCTAAATGCTATCCCTATTCCTAAACCCTCAACAAACTTGATACTATACCTTAAATTCTAATCCCTTATCCCTAAACCCTCCAACCCTATCCCTAATCCTTACACCCTCCACACTCTACTTTAACCCTAATCCCTTCAACCTCAACCCTATCCCTAAACCCTTGACCCTCGAACCTCAACCCTCAACCCTCGACGTCAAACCCTATTCCCTCAACCCTTAACTCTGATCCCTCATCTCTCAACCCTAACCCTAAACCCTAAACCCTAAACCCTCAACCCTCAACGTCAAATCCTAATCCCTCAACCCTAAACCCTATCCCTAAACCCTCAACACTATACCTTAAACCCTAATCCCTCAACCCTCAACCCTAAACCTTATCCCTAAACCCTAATCCCTCAACCCTCAACCCTAATCTGTCATCCCTCAACTCTAATCCGTCATCCCTAAACCCTAAATGCTATCCCTATTCCTACACCCTCAACAGAATCGATACTATACCTTAAACCCTAATCCCTTATCCCTAAACCCTCAAACCCTATCCCTAATCCTTATACCCTCCACACTCTACTTTAACCCTAATTCCTCGACCCTCAACCCTATCCCTAAACCCTTGACCCTCGAACCTCAACCCTCAACCCTTAATGTCAAACCCTAATCCCTCAACCCTTAACTCTGATCCCTCAACCCTCAACACTATACCTTAAACCCTAATCCCTATCCCTCAACCCTTAACCCTTAAAACTTAAACCCTATCCCTACACCCTCAACACTTGACACTATATCTTAAGCCTTAAACCCTCATCCCTAAAGCCTTAACCCTCAATCCTTAAACCTTCAACCCTAAACCCTATCCCTAATCCCTCTACCCTCGACACTCTAACCCTAACCTCGACATTAAATGCTAATCCGTCAACCCTAAACCCTAATCCTAAACCCTCAACCCTCAACACTATACCTTAAACCCTAATCCCTCAACCCTCAACCCTAAACCTTATCCCTAAACCCTAATCCCTCAACCCTCAACCCTAATCCATCATCCCTCAACTATAATCCCTCATCCCTAATCTCTAAATGCTATCCCTATTCCTAAACCCTCAACAGACTCGATACTATACCTTAAACCCTAATCTCTTATCCCTAAACCCTCCAACCCTATCCCTAATCCTTACACCCTCCACACTCTACTTTAACCCTAATCCCTCGACCCTAAACCCTATCCCTAAACCCTTGACCCTTGAACCTCAACCCTCAACCCTCAATGTCAAACCCTAATCCCTCAACCCTTAACTTTGATCCCTCAACCCTCAACCCTATCCCTAAACCCTAAACCCTCAACCGTAATCTGTCATCCCTCATCCCTAAACCTTAAATGCTATCCCTATTCCTAGACCCTCAACGGGCTCGATACTATACCTTAAACGCTAATCCCTTATCCCTAAACCCTCCAACTCTATCCCTTATCCCTTAACCCTCATGATTAATAGCCTTGAATATAAAAAAATTTGAGTGGGAAATAACGCGAGCGCGTTATAACGCGCTCGCGTTATGTCAAACATGACAAAATACAGACTTGCGGGAAAGAAAAATGCAAGGCAAAACATAACGCGAGTGCGTTATAACGCGCTCGTGTTATTTCTTGCTTTGGGAATCCCAAGCCTTGGGCTTGGGATTTGCTTTGGATTTCCAACCCAAAGGCTTGGAATGCCTTATGAACAATCACATACGTGTTTTTCTATATTCTTCAAAATTTCACATAATTTCGTTCGTGCTAACCCTCAGATTTGCACGTGTTTCAAGGTGGAACAAATCGAACACATGGGTAATGTTAGGCTTTCTCTTAGCTATTTGACAATGTGATTTTTTTCACATTTTAACAATGTTAAGCATTTCATCTTTAATTTCTTTTGTTTGTGTGTCCGTTTTTAGGCAAAAACCACTGTTTGGTCTTTTTTTCATTGTAAAATAACTATTCATTCAAATTTCAAAAAAATTACATATTTAGAAACTAGACTCCATTCTACAAACATTAAAAAAATAAAAAAATGATTTTCAATTAGTTTTCAAAATTTATAGGTGTAGCACGGCCAAAATTCTATTTTTTAGGATGTGTCCACTTTAAAAATTAGTAAAAAATCAAATATTCATCAAAAAATTATTAGAAAAATCGGGCATAAACTACATGCTATTAGCTAATTTCTCACTGAAGCGATTTTAAAAATACCAAAAAAAAGTTGACCTTTTGAGGGAGCCACAAAACATGCTATGTTATGTTTTTTTGACAGAAACAACACCAATTTCTGTGGCTCCCTCTTTTGAACCCCTTAATCTATGTCATTTTCAAAACAAAATAGTAGTTTAGAAAGTAGACTCAGAGCACTACGAACATTGTTTTGGTTGCATCTCCAAATTTTGAGTGTAACTATGCTCAATTTCTCATCCAAGGCCAGTATTTCCTGATTTCAGAAAAAAAGTGGCCACTTAAGACCCCTTTTTGGCCCCTGATCTTTCTGCACTTACCCATAAAGAGACCAATGGTTCGGCAAAGTTGAATATTGCCAATAAAAGGCAATAGTTCTAAGGAGGAAGGTTTTACCGATAGAAAAGAAAGGTTCGACAAAAATAACTTTTGCCGCTAAGGAGGAGAAAGTGGGCCCAATGCAAGGTCCGGCAAATGAAGTTTTTGCTGATAAGGCAAAAAGTTTAGTTCAACAAAGAGATCTTTTGTTGACGAAGAAGGCCTAATTCAAGAATGTGCATAATCACTGACAAAGAAAGGATGACGAAAAGTTCACCAAGGACAACTTTTACCGATAAGGCAAGATAAGAGCAAAGTAAGCTTGGTTCATGAGATGGATAATTTGTTGACAGGGAGAAAATGAACCCAAATGTAAAGTTTGGTAGAAGGAAAATTCACTAATAAGGCAAAACAAAGTCAGAACTCTGTGAAGGCAGAACAAGGTGAGAATGGAACCTGATGGTTCTGAGGATGCATTTTTTTCATCAAGTGAAAAGAGGTAGAATCCAACCCAGGTCGAGTTGGATGTTCGAATTCTAAGGTGCCATAGAGGAAAAAGGTACAACACGGTAAAGTGTTGTAAAAGCTCGCCTCTCCTTAAATCACACTATTTTCTTAGGGAGAGGTACCTAACATTAAAATTCTACAGGCTACAGCTGAATGAGGGTAGTTGAAACAATGAGGTCTTCAATGCTGGGGTACATGTGAAGCTACAGGGCATATTTGTAAGGACAAAAAATAGGACTTCCAGCATTCCCTCTTTAATGCTGGTACCCATGCATGTGGATGATCCTCGTTGCAGAGTTGCAGGCTTGTCAGGGGCATGAGTTCCCTCTCCGTTTGCAAGGATCTCTAAACAAAAAGTTAATGTAAGTGTGGGCCTATCCTAGGTCAATTGACCAGCTTCTAGCGCCATTGTTGTAGAGTGCTCAAAATGTTATATATACATCAAAATGCAATGTATTTTTGTTAGCTGTTCTTCTAGGCTATTATAGAGGTAAAAGAGTTCTTGTGACCATACCTTTGTAATGCAATTACACGAACCAACTGGATTTGATGGACTGTGCTCTTCTGTTGAGCCTTTCATGTCTCTAGTTGATAGTTCACTAATGAATGTAATTGATTATTCTGTGTCTAATTTCTCTGCATAACTCTTTCTTCTTTGTAATGGCTATTCAGCCTCTATAATCAATACAAACTGATATTTTTCCTCTCTCATCATTCTTACACTGTGTCTATTTTGATTAATGTGAGATGTGTATTGTGGGAAAAAAGGTCCCTTTCATACCTCCATTCTTCTATCCTGGCCTCTATTTGAATGAATATGAATCCATGTGAGTTCTTTTCAATTTTGAGGTTATCACTGTGTTGAGTTGGTAGCAGATAAACATCTTAATTTGGTGCATCGCCTCTTTTATTTCAGCAATCCTTCTTACCCTTTTCCCCTTTAAGCAATAGCACTAGATTTAGTTCAATTCTCTAAGCCTTAAGCTCAGAAAGAGGAACCAACCTTCTCTGGAGGTCTGATCTCATTTGCAAGTGATGCAGTCAAGGTAGGAGGGTCTGGTGAGGGACCATCCAACCTTGCAGCCTTAAACAACTAGCAACATGATCATAATGGATATGCAACGGAAGCTAACAGCTAATCAACAGAAAGATAAAGATATTCATGAACACAAACACAAGATATATCCTGGGAAAACCTGAACATGGAAAAACCTAACCTTCAAATCTCATTCCTCATATATTATAACTTCAAATCAATTTACACATGCCTCAAGGGCATTACAGATGCTAGGCTGTAGCCTAGGGATTACAAAAGATTCATACAACAATATTCTTCGATGATTTCTTTCTTCCACATCTCAATTCTCTGCTCTACAACTCATTCTGCTTCCTGCTGTACCTTCTACTCCATTCTACTACTCAATCGAATCAAAACAACTTAAGATCTTGCTTCCATTCTTCATGCTATCAATCACTTCTCTAGAAACAATCCTTTGCCTCTTATTTATATCCTCTGCAAGCCTTCAAATCATTATCAAGTCAGCCTGATTGCAATGACTAGTCATGTAACATGTGCACAAAATAGGTCAGGCCTAAACATAAGGCACTGCTCCATGAATGTATAGAACTTTGCGCAGATCTCCATGAAGGTCGGCCAGGTCCTAAACTTCATTGAATAATGTTCCTTTTTGATCTGCAAGTCATGGATTTGCTCCGCAAGTTGATTAGACTTTACATGACACTGTCGGCTCTGCTCTGCAAAAATAGTCAATCTTTTGATAGTGATATCTCTCCAGAATCAAAGGCAAATGATTTGAATTCTTGATATGTTATAGCTGACTATGTCTCGATGTTAAGTCCAGCTTTGTAGCCTCTAATATTCAAATGCGGTATCTCCCCAGGTCACCATCTCAATATTCTGCAACTCACTGTCAACTGTCTCAACTGTTTTGAATTCTTTCAGATGCTACTACATCAACAAGGTCCCACACCTTGAGATCAGTCCCATTGTGTCATTGGAGTGTTTGAACCAGTTTCAAACAGGGTGCAATTTTACATGACAATAATTTCTGGCATGCCTGGTGAGACCAGTTCGATGAACTTGATCATCCATTGAAGGATTTGGTGTGTTCTTCAATACATCATGCCATTTAGGGCGGTCTTCTTCAACACTATGGCAAATCTACTGAATAAATCTACTGGTGTAGCCATCTCAAGCACTTAAAGAACTCCAAGGATCAGGATTTTAGTGGTTTTCCGGTCTATCCTACTTTCAGAAGCATCCTGAATCACTTGGCGACTCTCTTCTGGTATGTTTCTAGTCTCCAAAAGCAGACCTATTATCCTTGTTTTCAAAGAATATTTTGATGCATCTCTGCTTTTCAATGCTCTAGTATGTCAATCTATTATGGAAGTCATGGCCTTTTCCCTTCATCAAGAATAGGCTTCCATATACCCAGCCTAACATTCACACCACTGTCATGGCCCTACCAATAAACAAACCCTTTATGGCCTGTAATGGTGTAAGCCCTCTTGACCTTGCACAATATGATGACATCCCAGTTCCAGATCTAAAGGCTATTCCCTTTTTCACTGGTGAAAACTCCACCACCCCCGCTGAACACATTCAAGACATTGCCAATGTATGCTCCGTTCACAATATTACCTAAGACAATGTCGTGGTAAGGCTCCTTGCTTCTTCCTTGAAAGGAAAAGCACTCCAGTGGTACAGAGGGTTGCTTGCAAATTCAATTCATGAATGGGACAATTTGGGAATAAGGCTCTATCAACGTTTTAAAGATAATGGTGATCATTTGTCCCTGATAGAGTGGCTAACCACTATTAAAAGTGCTCCCTATGAATTCATGGTGGATTTTAATTTCAAAATTTTAAAAAACTTGGTACAGAATCCCACCATTGGTGAGGCCTTCCCTTGATGTTGCCTTGTATTATTTGAGATCCCTGAATAGTGATATTGTTGTCATGATTCGGTCTCTAGGAGGGGGTGTGTTACCTGATGCCTATGAGGTAGCTATTAGGGCAGAAAGATGTCTAATTCTGATTGGAAAGATCATTCCTAGACATCCAATGCCATTATTTCCAGAAGCCCCAGTCATGCATCCAATTATGGCACCAATTCCTATAGTTGATGTGCCATACCAAGCTCCCAATCAGCCCTATCAGCCTAGCTGGCAGCTTTGTCAGGGGAACAACCAAGGACAAGATCAACCGAGCCATGCTAGGCCTCTGAATTCCAAAAACTTGGCTGCTACAAGTACATCAGGCATGCTTGTTCCAATTCAGAACAACCCGACTCAAGGCTATGAGTGGCACCATCCATACAACCAGTCCCATGTCCAAAGCACAGGCCGAAATGAAGAACTTAATCAAGTTTCAATGGTCCAGAATTCATCAGTAGTTCCAAGGAAACAAATTGGACCTAGTTAGTAGGCTATGGGAAGACAAAAGAAAATGCAAGCTAAATGTGTGTTTTTGAATTGGCAAGTGGATGATGCTGCCCTATTTCATGAACTTCTTGGTTACATTGAAAATGCAAAAGACATGCAGATGCCAATGGATAGGCATCATGGGGGAAGTGAAAATAATGGAAGATTGTTGCAGTTTGAGGCCTAGCATGACAATGAGATTCCAGCCCATGAAGAGGATCACATGAATAGTCCTATATTGAAGAGTGTAGAGGACGTGGAGGAGGCTCATTTGTAGGATGAGCTCAATGTTTTTTTCTCTAACTTGGATAGTAAATCAGTGCCTCTAGATGGGGCAGATCCTGAGCAGTTTGCACAGATTAAGGAGGTAGTCATTCCTCCATTTGATATACAAGAGCCTAATCATTCAAATCAACAACAGAATAATGAGGAATCAGAGCAGAGGCATCAGATCAACTCCATTGATTTGCATGTCATTTCAAGGGGATGTCCTATCAGACATCTAGCCCAGCTGGAGACATGTCATGAAGAGTCACCGCTTGTCATGCTCACTCCTGAGCATGAAGATGAGCATCAAAATAAGTGGGATCAAACCACTTATCCACTTCCAGCTAGCTATAGTTTCAATCAGTTCAAGTGGGTAAGTGAATTTGTTCCCATTCTTGGGGAAGTGTTTTATCAATTTGTTGTATGCCCATCCCATCCCCACCTCTTGTTAACTATCAACAAGCATGTGAAGTACTGTAAGTTGTTGAGAAAGGGCAGTTATTTTGAAAAACTAGTTAATGACTTTGTTTAATGTCATTTCTGGTTGGTTAGTTTAGGTTTAGGTTAGTTTTATTTTTGTTTTAGGTTTCCTTTCCTCCAAGTGTTGTTGCAAAGGCAGATTCTCATTAGGAGAATGCTGCTTTGTTTGTTTGTTTTTGTTTTGTGGAGGATTTTTTAGTTTGTTTTGGTCATGAGGCTACTTTCTTTTGACCCTCTACCTAATGGATTATATAAGGCAGCTAGATCTCTGTGTTTAGCAGGAATATACCCTTGCAAGGTCGCCAAAATGTTGTCATATTTTGCCCAGCCCAAAATATTCTAGAATCCCTCCTATCAAAAATATCCGATCAGAGAAAGCTCAAATAGAAGGAGGTAAAACCTAAAATCCTTCAAAATCTAATGAATTCCCTTGCAAAAATCCACAAAATTCCCTATGGAGAATCCATGCAGAAAACCCAGAAAAACCTAGAAAAATCTAGGCCATTACCTTAGTTTTTAACCTACTTTTGACCTTTATTGGCAAAAGTTTAGGTTTCTAAACCTACATAAAAATCATCAAAATTTGGCCAAGGCATGATAAGGGTAAAGAAGAGCTTTATCGACAAAATGCTCAAAGTGTAAACTTTCAAGAAGTTCATGTTTTCCTTAGTTCGTCGATTGGGTGATTCTCCGATAAGGGCAAAAAGGAAAGAAGACAGAGGCTTCGTCAGCAAAGTTTGAGAGGGGTGAACTCTTCATGAGTTCTAATTCTAGTTGGTTCACTGACAGGGTGAATCACCGACAACAAAGGCTGATAGGCACAAATGGTTCAGCCAAAGGGAAAATCACCGATAAAAGCTGATAAAGCGGCAAACGAATATGGTTCGACAAAACAAAGTTTTGTCGATAAAGAGACTAATGGTTTGGCAAAGTTGAATTTTGCCAATAAAACGCAATAGTTCTAAGGAGGAAGGTTTTGCCGATAGAAAAGAAAGGTTCGGCAAAAATAAGTTTTTCTGATAAGGAGGAGAAAGTTGGCCCAACGCAAGGTCTAAGAAATGAAGTTTTTGCCGATAAGGAAAAAAGTAAGTTCAGTTCGACAAAGCGATCTTTTGTTGACGAAGAAGGCCTAGTTCAAGAATGTGCAAAATTGCCGACACAGAAAGGATGGCAAAAAGTTTTCCAAGGACAATTTTTGCCGATAAGGCAAGATAAGAGCAAAGCAGGCTTGGTTCATGAGATAGGTAATTTTCTGACAAAGAAAGGATGACAAAAAGTTTGCCAAGGACAACTTTTGCTGATAAGGCAAGATAAGAGCAAAGTAGGCTTAGTTCGTGAGATGGATAATTCATCGACTGGGTGAAAATGAACCCAAATGCAAAGTTTGGCAGAGGGCAAATTTGCCGATAAGGTGAAACAGAGATAGAACTCTGCGAAGGCAGAACGTGATGAGAATGGAACCCAATGGTTCTAAAGATGTGTTTTTTTCATCAAGCAACAAGAGGTAGAATCTAACCTAGGCCAAGTTGGCTATTTGAATTCATAGGTGTTGGTTTATAGATTTGTCATTCAAATTTTATACTCTCTCGCCCACTACAATGACAATCTAACCAACAGTTGAGTCACTTGAAATGGTATGTGCAAGTGCTCTCTACTTGTTTTACAAGGCGCAACTACCTGTAACAAATATATAATGAATGAAAATATGGGGTATGCTTTTCACCAGAAAGCAGAAAAGGAAAGACAACACCCACCCATAACCATGAAAGCAGATGTGATGGATTAATTTAGAATAAAGTGAATGCAAATAAATGATACATAGCCCACCTATTCCACATCCACAAACAATACCCAGGAAGAGAAATGAAAAGCAAATCTCCTTTCAACAGATGAATAAAAATAAACATCTACACAATCTGGTAAAATAGAACAAACATTGGAAATCAATTACTAAGACTCAAAGTTCATTCGTAATTTAAAGAAAACAAATACATAGATTAGGAATATCTTCCTTATTTCTCCAATGCCAAAATGTAAATACAAAGCCTCCACACCCCTGTTCAACAAAACTGTGCAGACAGAAAAACTAGCTGCTCCCCTATTCCCAAATAGTTGAGGAAAAAGATAAACAAAAGCCCCTTTCACAATGAGAGAAATGGAACTTATAACCCCCTCTTCATAACTGCTTCTTGGAAAATCTGTTACAACAAAAATTCTTTCCTTCCCCTTAATAACTTTCTGGAAAAGGCAAAGTGAAAAGAGAATAATAACCTTCCCTCTCCTATAACATCTTTTGACTTTTAATTTTCCCATTTATCAACTCAAATGTTTCCAACCTTATGCCTTTATGAAGTTGTTGTTTTGGTACAAAAATAGGCTGGCATTACCTTTGCCGATTGCTTATACTTAAAATATCCAAGATTTCTTAATAAAACTATTTAGAATATATCCACAAGAGCCATTTTAATTATAACATCTGGCAAAATCTACTTTTTAGTGCTCCTTTTCTGGCATGGAAGATGCTAGCAAAGTTTGTGGAATATGAGTTCACACCTGTCAAAGCATTTGTATGAAAGTTTCTAAAACCTTTCCAGCATAATCGTTATGTATATATTTTGCGATAAAATCATTATAGAAACAATATCTGTAATAGTTCATGGCCTTGTGTATGCATCCTGTCTATGGTTACACATTTTGCATAGATTTCTCTCGGGCAGTAGAAAATACAATATTTGCTAATTGCATTTTCTTGTAAGTTTATACAGCTTTTTCAAACAAATTCATAATGTTCGTATCCTGTGATCAGCGCACTTCATGAGGTTGAATTTCATTGAAGCAAACTGCCAAACAGTTTGTGTATACTTTCTGAGCTTTCCCCGCTTGCAGCCATGCCTACCAGAGCATTTTGAACCTATATTTGATGCAAATTACTACTTTGTCATGCTTTGATAGATGTCCATAACTACTCGAAGGTCAGGTCGGTTTAGTTGTGAGAAAAAATAATGAAGCATTCTCATGAACCACACTTGTTGAACTATGATGACACCTTGATATATGAGCGCTATGATAGACATGGATCCTTGGAGCTTCGCAAAACAATGTAGACTCATACAATACATTCTCACGAGCACATTGATTCCTCTTGTATGAAATCATTCTCCACCTTCATAATGAGCTTACAATCTCTATCCATATACAATGAATCTTAACACCTATCTTACCGAGTAACCAACCATACCGCAAACTCTGACCAAGATCATATTATCCTTCTGATATAAGTTCTCAGAGAATAGTAGTACAATGAGAAAAAGAAGTGCCAAAAATCAAATGATGAAATGTATGATTCAGTTTGCAAGTCTAAGATGTCGTTGTGTGCAGGTGGCGATTTGAATGGTATCAATGATGCTCTCTTTGAAGGGGGTTGAATGATTGAGAAATTACCAACTTTTAACTATCTGTAACCACGCATTAGCCACAAACTTCAACTGTGAAACAGCTTGATACAACGCCTTTACGTGGACTGGGAGGGCACGACTGTATTTGCTTTAGAGTTTCTAAAGTCATTTTAACAGATCCATTTTGTGCATAATCTACTATTGTTGCATTTCATGAGATCACAGTTCATTGAAGTATATCATGAACAGCTCATGTGCTATGTCTATGCCCCTGCAATTCACATCATACATTTCTTCAAGGCAAAGGTTCATTCTCAAACCTGCTCAAATGGACATCCACACCCTCTTCTATTATAGTCCACGGGCTGGGAGATGCTAACAACTATTGAAGGACCTTGCTTTCATCTGTCAATTGCATTTGTTCTTGGGTTGATGCAAAACATAGCCAAAAAGAAGACCGAATAGGTTGTTTTGTTACTTCCACACCTTGTATAAAGTTTGGTAATGATATCTGATCATAAAACTTTGTAAAACTCAAAAGTGACATGTCGACCTTTATCCACCATCACTGAGATAAGGAAGCGATTGACATGGTTTTGAACATTTGGTTTCAAGCTCTTTGAGGCATATTGTCAAACATTCTAGGTGAGGAGGATCCTAGCAAGGTTTGTGCATTGCCGCCCTGTGTTTGTCATTACACCTTGCTCGCAAGCCTTCATGCTGCACACGGGCTGAGAGAATGCTCACAAAGGATGTGGAGCACAGCTTTACACCACCAGATATATTTTGTTGAGAGTTTCTAAAGCCTCTTTGCATAATCTACCTACTCTCGCGTTCTATGACACCATCGCGAGCCGTCAATTGCATTTGTTTGAAAGTCTCCGTTTTGTGCATATTCTGCAATCGTAGCAGTCCCCAAAATCACATCTATTTGAGGTGTGTCTGTCACACAATTTGTAGTGCCCCCTCATTGTTGGCTTGTGATAGTGGTAGTTTGCATTGCTATATGTCAGCTGGAGATAGTTGTTAGTCTGTCATTGCATTGATATAGTTCTGAGACATTTGATTAGTAGTTTATGATATATGTTTATTTTGATCTTGATGGACTATGTTTGACTGATATAATTAGACATGTGATATGAGTTTATGATGGCATTACCATTATTTCAGTTATGATGTGAATTAATATTATCATGTGTCATTTGATTTGTTGGTATTTGAATTCAGATAAAAGTTGTTATGATATTGTTTCAAGAGCAGAGATGGTGTAGTACTACTCACTTCGAGCACCCTACTACGCCGTGATTCTCTAACTCTGTGTGTGTGTTGACATATATGTATTTGATCGTATACAACCAATTGTCTGGATGCAGGCTGCAGGTACCGAACCTCGACTCCACCTGATATAGTAGGTTTGAGTGGGTTCTTGCACCAATGGGTATAAGTGATGGGAGATAACGCGAGGTCTATTCCACTAGGTCGGTCCTTGTCCTCTGTTGTAGTCTCGAGTTGTGTTGTGATGCTTGGTCCTTGCCTTGTATGTTTGGTAATCTGTGTTTTGGAGTATAGTCGAGTTGTGCTAATAATGCTTCTTTTATGTTTACTGGATAATATTTGTTTTGGCTGAGAACTTGGTTTGACACCTTGGTTGAATTTTATAATAGACTAGAATTAAATTATCTGCTAACCAAGAGTATTTAAAAATTATTATTTAACCAATTCACTTATCTGCATTCGTTGCTAAGACTTTTCTTGAGGAATTTTTTGCCAATAGTCGTCGGGCTTTGTCCGTGATCCTCCATTTTTGCATCCATGTCTTTTAAAGTATTTCCAACCATACCTTGTGACTAAAATTTCGTTCCTCATGCTGTTCTAAGAATTTACTTTGCTGAGTCAAGAAGAGTTCTGTCCTTGCGACTGTTAGTCATTTTTCTTGAAAATATATTTTAGCTTTTTAACAAAATCTGTTGTGTTCATATCCTGCAAACCAAAGAATGATATGAGACCTTATTTCTGTGAGCATTTTGTAAATGTCTCACATACCTGTCTATGATTCCCCGTTCTGAATATATGTCCTTTCTGCCTTTGAAATCCAGTAGATTCAAGAAAGAACCTTCTGCCATATATGAGCTTCACATCTATCTTTACCCGTGTGTCTTTTAATTCCATTTAATGGCATTATGCTCTGCAATAACCCTATCAATTTTCCTTGTAAGACAACCAAATCTTCCTAGATATTCCTTTATATCTGCCTTGGCCGAACCTCTGCTACATTTACTTAATTCTCAGTATTTCAGAAAGCATAAGTTGTATAACATTGTAGAGGATTTTTATGTGCCAATCCAATTAGTTTTTCTAGGTGTTAAGATTGGTATGTGAGCCGTATTTGGCAGTTGAATTGTACCCTCTAGTTTCTATTTTTTTTTTTAGCCGACGGTGTCTTGAGTATGGACATGGGCTGTAATTCCGTTAGTTATCTGCCTAACTTCTGTAGTTATTAAGTGTAACCATTCCATGTTTCTTTTCTTTGTCTAGTGGCTGGTATCAACATTTGGTTTATGACGTGTGATATCCGTATAGTGAAGCCATTTTTTTTGACAAGGTAGTTGTTTTGGAAGTCATTTTAGTAGTGGTTATGTTAGTCCTTTTGCAGTCACCTTGGTGTAGACCAGGTTGTCTTCAGAGTGTTGGAATTCTTAGCAGTTAGTCAAAACTTATAGGTTAATGCATACTTTTGGTAGTGCTTGTTAAGTTTTAATTGTGTTCGATCTGAGATGATTGTGAGTAGCCGAAAGTAACAACAAATGTATGTTAATCGAAGTCGCAAAAAGTCTAACTGTTAGTCGCTGTTATAGCATAGTAAAGGTTAATTGTAGTTGTTTAATGGGGAGTGAGGCATGAAAACTTGGTTTTTCTATTGTCAGAACATCCAGTGAGATGTGTGAACAGTGGCGTGTCTTATGGGAATGTTATGCTTTTTATTGGTGTCACTTTTATTTAGACTCTGTAGTCGAATGTGGGATGGGAACACCGTAGCACAAGGTTTTAGTCGAACTTGTAGCAAATGTGTGATGTTAGGAGAAACTCATGGCTTAAGGTAGGTTATTTGTAGTTGTGTGTTAGTTTTGTGTTAGTGGAAGCGACGGGAAAAATGCTTAATGCTCGCGTGATGTCCGTTTTGTGGGTGCCTTGTATTAGTTGGAATTTATGCTTGTGGGATGGGTGTTAAAGAAACTTTTGTGGTTGTTAACTTGTTTCTGTTTATGATTGTAGTTATTTAAATGGTAGGTTTATTAGTAATTTTTAAGTGGTAGCATGATAATATAGAGATCTGTGCTCTTAGGAAAGCACATATGTGTTGATTTGTATTTGAAGTGGTAATAGGTTAGAAAATTATGTAGTTGATAGAAATTGTTAGATGTTAGATAGTAAATTAAGTTATAATGTTGGTATTCGAAGTTGTAATCTGTAGAATGTTATATGGCATGTGCGAAATGCATTCATTGTCTAGAAATTCTGGTTTTAGAAGGTAGATTAGAAGTGATTCCTATAGCATAAAAGATTGGTATTGTAGTCATTTGTTAAGGAATTATAGCTAATTAAATGTTTGATGGTAACTATGTTAATAGGAAATATGTTCATATTGTAGTGTTTTGTTTGAAATTTTAATTTGATAGATAGTTAATTTTTCTTATGGGAAAGGAAATAAATTTGCATTTGGTAGTTGTTGGAATTGAAATAGTATAAGGATCATCGGGAAGTTATTATTCTTATTTGTAGTTTTTTTTTCAAAGTAGAAAGTGTAAATTAGAGAATCGTAGTCAGTAATTCTGGTTTGGTATATATACACCTTGGTTTGTTTTATTTTTAGACGAATAAATTACATTTATAGTTGTTTGACTAAATTTGGTAGTTGGATTAATGTCAATGAAAGATTATGATAATAATTACTTATAGATGTTTTATTAGAGAATGGTAGTCATGAAATTAATAGATAGGAATTTATGCCTTGTGTTGTTTGGAATTGTTACATTCGTATACTAGAATATTTCATTTGAGAAAGTAAAAACCTTATATGTAATCTCGCATTTAAAGAAAGAGCATATTGAATCTCATTTTCTTGTTGTCATCCTTGTCATACCTTTATGCTTGTACTGGATCATTGTGATTATTTTGGGGGTGGAGTTTATGCTTGAAAGATGTCATGTGTACTTGGTGTTAAGACGCAAAAGCATTGTACTTGTTGGATAATGGTCACCTTATCATTGGTCATGTACCTAACTCCAGAGGTGTAGTTCTTGGTTTTGGTTCAAAAATTATGGCATGTCAATGTAATGGGTTCATTGGATTTTCTTGTCTTGTAATGAATGGGGAAATGGTTCTCTTGGATATAGTACTTGGTTTCTAGATTGTATTACTTCAAATTTTTGAAGGGAATCTAAAGACTTACTATTGTGGCCTAGTGAATGGCGTAAGTTATGGGTTAGAACTAATTTGTGACTTTTATACTTGTATGTTGTGGTATGTATGATTGATCAGAGAACGCTAAGGGAGTGGCTTTCATGGTGGGGCCGGTGCCTACTGAGAGGCTGCCTGGGTAACCCCATGGAAGTTGTAAGCAAGTGGAAACTTAATAATGTAATTAGGAGGGTTGGGGTAGTAAAACACTTAACAAGATAAGTAAGATACCTCACCCATGCCTTGAGTGCTCTCATAGGCTAAGGATGGGATGAGAAGGCCTAGTTGGCAAGGCCGACCTCCTTGTCTCCATGAGAGGACCTGTCAGCTCCGCATGTGTCACCCTATGGGGCTGGTGCCTAGAGAGAGGCTGCCAGGGTAACCATAGATGGGGGCCAGCTTCTGGTGATAGATAGCCTGGGTAACCCATGCTAGGACCAAGTGATGACACTCTCCTTATGCAGTTCAATTATTTCGTATTGGTTGTTACCTCTGGAGTGATGTCTTGTCTTGTGCATTTTTGTGGATATGGTTGGTTGTGTCAAGTCTGTTGTCATTTTGTTATATCAAATGTTGTTACTTTGGCTTAGTGGAATCCTCGTTGTTATCTCCTAGCTCGGAGGGGTTGACCTCAGGGTTCCACATGGTTGGGTGGTAAAGCTATCCATTGGTCATCTTGGAGATGCGGTTCGAGTCCTATGCAGAGGTGTTCAGTTCCAGATTGCTTTCCACCTTCTGTGTTGTATATTTTCATATGTATTCTTTTGTAAACCGACACGATCGGTCTTGTAATCTTGTAATGTGACCTTGTAAACTAACGATCTTGCAAATGTAAAAGTTGTTCTTATTTGTAGTTGTATGATGTATATCACTTGTGTGGTTTCTAACTTTATATTTATTGATGCAGTTATGTTTGCCTAGAGGAGTTAGAAGTGTACTTTTCTTTATGTTGTGTATTATGATATCTTTGGTTACTAATAATGCAATTTCTTGCCTTAAAAAAAAAATATTATTTCTATAATTTTGCACTTTTTAGTCTAGCACTCTACGGTTGCATGACGGGGCATTACATAGTTTATGTGCATTGTCCATGCGATCCATATTTCACATATATGTTTATCAAAGCATCTAGAATCTACACATTAGTAGTCACCTGCCAGAGTGTTTTGATCATCCTAGCCATTGCGTTTGGGTTGTCTGGTTTCTTGACAAATTGCTAGAGATCGATCCAGTCCCTACTAATTCTGGTTTCTAATCCAAATAGTTTTTACTCAGAGATAGATCACTAAATCTCCTAAATTTGGTCTTTGTATCATCCATTTCCTTTGACTGGAATCAGTAGGCTGACCCTATTATCACATCCTCCAAAAACATCCCCACCATGTTATCAACTAAGTCCTCAGTTATATTTGAGATGCTAGAAAGCTACCTTTGGAGGGAAACGTTCTTCAGAAACCAAAATGAAGTGTCGTTTAACAGTTCATCAAAAGATCAAAATGTGACAACAATGTTGCAGCCATCTTCAATTTCACTATTTTTGCGCAGCTGCACAGATTTTCCTTCTCAAAAATTGTATTGTATGAGTCACGATGACTTAGTAGATTGGAACCAGTAGAATGATCATCTCTATAAAGTCTCTGGATCACCATCACCATAAAAATAGAGAGGGAGGATGAATAAGCACTCATGGGGGCTGTGCCCCCGTATTCGCAACCATGCTTACTAGATCATTTCAAGCTTGCATATTCTTCGCACGCTGCCATCACCATTTGAGAAGAGTCAAGAAAATATTGTGTTCATGAAGCTTATAAATCACCGACTCAAAGGGAGTCGGGTAATCGGGACCTTTATGAACTTTTCAAGGAGTTCAAGAACTTTAGATACCCCTGACAATGAAGAAGTCAGGCTTGAAAAGAGTTCATGAACTTATAGGAAAGCCAACAAAGGAGTTCAAAAACCCCTAAAAACACTAACATGTAAAGCTTCCACTTCTTTAAAGTTCTCGTTGAAAGCTGACTTTAATAAAGTCACAAACTTTATATTGTCTTAATGTTTCAATGAATAGGGGGATGAATTTATAAAGGTTACTTCCATTTTTGACCAATTTCCAACCCCTGAAGACATATCAGAGGGAAAAATTTTCATACCTCAAAATGAATGCCGTTTGAAATCAACTAAAGATGCAAAACAACTTTCAATAATAATGCCTCCATTTTTTTTTTTCGAAACCATGTGTTGGCCAGAAAGATGAAAACCTAAATATCTTTTGCAAAATGACTCATTGTGCATGCAATTTGGATAGGAAGATGATTTGACTGCCTAGAGAAAAACCCAGAACCCATTTTATCTCCAGCGACATAGATGTTAGATTTTGACTTCATTTGCAAATTGTCAGGGACAAAATGTAAAGTTTAAAATTTCTCAAACGGTGAAGCACTTGGTCATGAAAACTGGCTAGACTGAGTGGAATAGAGTTAGGATAACACCCATGAGAGTATTTTACACCAACTCATATATATTTTCAAATTTAGTCATATTACGGGATTTGACAGGTTCAGGGGTGTATAGGAGGATGCACCAAAAATTTCATTTTTTTTAAGTTCAAATTTTGGGGCAACAATAGGCTCTAATTGGAGAAGAGGACTGCAAAGGATGAAGCAAGAAACCTAGAATCTCAATGCGTGGACTGGTGCTTAAATCCAAGCGGCAGTAGAGTCAGAGAGCACATGGGACAAAGGAGCCCGAAAAAGCCAAAAATGGAACAAAACAGGAATGAAACTAAACTACCAGCACAACCAAAAAATCCTATTATGTACATGGTCGGGAAGACCCTACCTCAGAAAACTCTAGGATAGTCATGCAAATCCATTGGCTGGCTGGGAGAAATAGCTACCAATGTGAAATAATGCTTGATGAATGAGGAGCCTGCAAGCAACCAATAGCCAATTGGAGACTATCACCATTGAAGCATCATATAAAAACTCTTCAAATAAAATATGATGCTCCACCAGCCACTCCTTATTATAAACTTCTGCCATTAGACGACTCGCATCATCATTGCCCAACATATGATTACCAGCATCTGTCTGAATAGCACTAGGTATGACATCATGATACACTTGATTTGGCCAGCCTGGAGAAACCAACCCTCAAATTGGACATCCCACATACAAATCATGAGATAAAGACTCTTCACCAGTGCTATTTGTCGAAGTGACCACATTGTTTAAAAATTTTGAATCCTAATTTGCAACATATGCCCCACTATCACCTCTTTTTGCAACAGATAAAGTGATATCCCATGTATGAAGAGAACCATTCAAATCATTGGAAGACTAATCATCAACCTCATGTAAAATTGGAAGTGAGTTAGATTGAAAATTTGAATTACAAACAATAAGTTCATGGGGTAAATGCAAGAAGTTGTGTCCACTTAAGGTGGAAGTTTCGGAGTTAGAAAAAAATCTGAAATCGGGGAACCAAAAACGGGATCCCGTTTATATAAAACGGGATCCCATTTTGCTTCGGGATCCCGAGCCTAGAACCAAAAATGCGATCCCGTTTTTTCCCGGGATCCCAAACCTAGAAGCCAGAAACGGGATCCCGTTTCAAAACACGGGATCCCGTTTTATATAACAGGATCGCGTTATATATAACGGGATCCCATTTTATAAAACGGGATCTCGTTTTTAAAAAGTATTAAATTTTTAAAAGAACGGCAGAGACCCCATTTTCAACAGCGACAGGCGACAGGGGAAAACGGGATCCCAAGTTCAGAGACCATCCAGCCACCAGGTAAGTGGATTTTTCCACTTCTACAAATTACCCATGAATTGTTTTAAGCTTCCCTTGTTTGTTTTGATGTAAAATGCAATCAAAATTTAAATTTTGAATTGTTATTTAGGGTTTAGGGTTTATGAAATCAGTAGTTGATTTTTGATAGTTTAGATGTAAAATACAATTGAAATTTTGAAAGACTGTATCAAATGAAAGGTTAGAATTTGAACAAACTGTCAAAATTATGTGTAAAATTGAGAATTGAATAGATATATTTAGACATTTTAGCTGTAAAATACAATTGAAATTTTGAAAATATTGTATCATATGAAATGAGAGATTTTGAACAAACTGTCAAAATTTGAGTTCATTTTGAGTGTTGAATAGCTGTATTTAAACATTTTAGCTGTAAAATATAATTGAAATTTTGAAAATACTGTATCATATGAAAGGAGAGATTTTGAACAAACTGTCAAAATTTGAGTTCAATTTGAGTGTTGAATAGCTGTATTTAAACATTTTAGCTGGAAAATGCAATTGAAATTTTGAAACGATTGTATCATATGAAAGGAGAGATTTTGAACAAACTGTCAAAAATTATATAGCATTGGGATGATATATATATTTGGTTTTTATAAAATTTACTTATAACAATGTATGTCATTGTATTTTAAAGGCATTATTGAATAGCTAACTATCATGTAAAAAAATTACAACAAACCATAATAAAACCAATTTATCACATCCAAAATGATGAAGCCATCATGAAACTTATGAAGTGTCAAGACCACATCCCCATTGTAATCATAAGAAAGACTTTTCCACCATACTTAACACCTACATATATGTTTATTTTGGAGAGAAAGAAAGAACCCTTTAGTCCTGAGGCACCCTAGTCTAGGCAGAATAGCAACAATCTATATAAGAAGAAACTTGTGATCGATTAAAATGATACAATAAAAATGGACACTTCCCAAGAGCTCCTCAATTTGACAAACTTCACCTTCCATTAGATACCACTTAGATACAAGACATGACTCCCCTCTCCTTGTTGAGGACATGCTATAAACATCAACCTGTGAATAGAAGCTTGGACCCTAAACTCTCTAAGATAGTAGCTCCATTGGACCTTGACATCAAAGAAGGCATATATAACCATGTCACCATGTTAAATATTACATTGATTTCTTCATGTGGTCTTATGGTGATCTATGCCTTGAGACTCCATCTTTAAAGTCATGCATCATCTTGTGGTTCACCTCAATGCCAAACCTATTCAATAAAAGCTACACAAAATGCACCCCCAAGTAGCCCTCGTGGTCATAGAAGAATTGTATAAACTCTTGGATGTCCAGGGTTCATTCAGACTATTACTTATCCTAAATGGGTAGATCTAATGTGGTCTTAGTTAACAAGAAAACTAAGGGAATTCATGTTTGCACTAACTTTTGAGACATCAAAAAAGGATCTACCCCAACTTAGATAACTTTTCTCTACCAAACATTGATATGGTCATGGATCTTGTGCATAGCCACATATATATAATTTTATCATTAATCTGGATATAATATGGACCAAGTTGAAACATTTGAGTTAGACATGGAGACACCTAGATTATGGAGCTCGGTCTATGTAAGAAAACACGTCCTATAGACTCAACACAAACTTATCCCTCAACCCTCTAAATTGTGACTTACATCATTTGATTACCCTGGAACACACTATAGACAACTCTAAATGTATTTGGCAAAATATATTTTCTCCTAACAGAAACTTGTATATGTAGAAGTATCTACTACTACATTAGATTTGATATACTTCTTAAAAGGAAAGAGTTGGGACTAACAACTAAATAGAAAACAATAACTAGTTTTGCATTTTCTAGGAAATAGGAAACAAAATTGAGCTAGAACCATCTTGACTAATTTATCTATTTCTAGCTAGATTGAACCCTAATTCTATATGCAATTCCAACCCTAACCCTAACACTAATTCTAACCCTAATCCTAACCCTAATTCTATATGCAATTCAAACCCTAACCCTTATTATAACCCTAATCATAACCCTAACCCTAACTCTACTTGTAATTGTAATTGTAATTGTAACTCTAACTCTAGCCCTAACCCCAACCCTAATGAGCTACTTGTAATTGTAATTGTAACCCTAACTCTAGCCGTAACCCAAACCATAATTGTAGCTCTAATACTTACCCTAATTTAGCAACCCTTGAATTCTAATTCTAACCCTAACCTCAATTCTAACCCTAAGCCTGATCCTAGTTGAAACCCTAACCCTAACTTTAATTAATCACGAGTCATGCTACAGGGATTTCTTCTACATATTTTGTATGCATGTGTTATTCCCTTATTGCATGTGAGTTCACCAATTATTTGGAAGTCTCCTAACTAGGAGGCGGGCTTGTATTCAAGCCCTATAAATTTTGTGTTTATAGGTGTTATGTTTAAAGCTATATATGGAGACTTGTAATAGGAGGTCTTGAATTTGGTACCAATGATTGTGAGTTCCTTGTCTAGAATATGATGAACCTTTTGAACAAGAGAACCTTGTAGGTCTCCATGATGCATATGTTGAAATTTAAACTTGAACATTATCATCATGTGAATGCTTTTAGCCATCCTACAACCTCCTATCACCCTTCATCCTCTTATAGGGATATGCCACACAACCTCTCCAAGTTGACCATGCCAAACCCAAAGTCACAATCGTAAGAGGTAAAGAATCTTTTGGCCCCATTCAAGTCCACTCCCTAATAGGAGTGATACAATGCTAATAGGGTTGTGAAGGTAATTAAGTTCTTGATTAGCATGTTGGGTGTATCTAAGCATAACGGTGATATAGTTAGTCCTAATTTCATTAATCTTAAGATCATTGACCTAGAGTACTTAATATATATGGTATAGTTTTGTTCAATCAATAGTGGTAGGGAAAATTAATATACTACAATGACATCAAACATAAACCAATATGTGTCTTAAGATATATTAGTGGTAGGGAAAATTATAGTGGCCCTAACCCTAGAATAATAAGTTGAAGTAGTGTTAGAATTACTAATAAACTAAAAAACTTTATCCTAGGTTGGTGGGACAAATTACACAAGCCTTACAAAGCCTCTACCACTTCCTTGACATTTTTAACATTGTTTGAATTTGATAGGAGGGATTTATGTCACCTCCTCCTCATCTTAATTCTCATAGTGGATAGAATCATCCAATTTAGCATCAAGCCATGAAGGTTTATCTTCATTAAATCTTAGAAATATCCTCTAATACTTACCCTAATTTAGCAACCCTTGAATTCTAATTCTAACCCTAACCTCAATTCTAACCCTAAGCCTGATCCTAATTGAAACCCTAACCCTAACTTTAATTAATCACGAGTCATGCTACAGGGATTTCTTCTACATATTTTGTATGCATGTGTTATTCCCTTATTGCATGTGAGTTCACCAATTATTTGGAAGTCTCCTAACTGGGAGGCGGGCTTGTATTCAAGCCCTATAAATTTTGTGTTTATAGGTGTTATGTTTAAAGCTATATATGGAGACTTGTAATAGGAGGTCTTGAATTTGGTACCAATGATTGTGAGTTCCTTGTCTAGAATATGATGAACCTTCTGAACAAGAGAACCTTGTAGACCATGATGCATATCTTGAAATTTAAACTTGAACATTATCGTCATGTAATGCTTTTAGCCATCCTACAACCTCCTATCACCCTTCATCCTCTTATAGGGATATGCCGTGACACAACCTCTCCAAGTTGACCATGCCAAACCCAAAGTCACAATCGTAAGAGGTAAAGAATCTTTTGGCCCCATTCAAGTCCACTCCCTAATAGGAGTGATACAATGCTAATAGGGTTGTGAAGGTAATTAAGTTCTTGATTAGCATGTTGGGTGTATCTAAGCATAATGATGATATAGTTAGTCCTGATTTCATTAATCTTAAGATCATTGAGCTAGAGTACTTAATATATATGGTATAGTTTTGTTCAATCAATAGTGGTAGGGGAAATTAATATACTACAATGACATCAAACATATAAACCAATAGGTGTCTTAAGATATATTAGTGGTAGGGAAAATTATAGTGGCCCTAACCCTAGAGTAATAAGTTTCAAAGTAGTGTTAGAATTACTAATAAACTAAAAAACTTTATCCTAGGGTGGTGGGACAAATTACACAAGCCTTATCCTAGGGTGGCCCCATTGATATGTTTGAAGGAGATAGATTTAAACAAGTATTCACCAAGTTTCTAGCTTCCAATATATAATAGTTTCCAATAACCACAAGCTTCATCTATGCTTTTTCATATGATCAATGTTGATCTTGGAATCTCCTTCCACACTAAGGGATATCTTGTTTAGTTTCCAAGTCATCTTGAGGCCCTGGATATCATGGCCCTAGAATCTACCATATTATTGTTCTTGACACCAAAATCATAAGCTTTAAGATAGGTAGAGGTTTTCCCTTATCATCTCTTAATAAACATACTCCTCCTACTAGGATTACCTTTGGCTACCCATCAAAATTTTGAAAGCTTAATCCATCCCAATGTAGGTGTGGACCAAAGGGTGTGAATATCAACATGGGTATCTCCTTGTTTTAACCTTATTCAAAGCAACCTTGGCCAATTATGAGCCTAATCAGTGCCTCTTCTAGCATGATCATATATTCCTCTTTACCCCAACAATCACCAAGTTCCTAAATGCACCATATTTCTTTAAAATAACTTCTAAAATTTGGGATGCATATTCACATTTAAGAAATACATGATGATTGTCTAGAGAAGTTTCCTTACTTAAATGCACATTGAAATTTTGAAATATATATTGCCCATTGTATCAATCATTATTGAATGGTAGTCCTAATAGCTCTCTTACATTTTGAAATTTGTACATGCATGTATACATTATTTGTATGTTTTTAATTTAAATTTATTTCAAGTGTAATTTCTTGAAACATATATATATATATATATATATATATATATATATATATATATATATATATATATATATATATATATATATATATATTCTTGATTTAATTTTAAATTTGTACTGAAGTTTGTATGTTTATATGTATATATATGCAGGTTCATATCTAGATTTTTATATATACATCATGAATCTAGATGATATTCACTTTGATGTTGAGGACTTCCTTAATGCACAAGATGATCTGGCCGCACCCCCACCCTCACCCCCAGCGCCAAATGCCCCACCTCTAGATGCCCCACCTGCAGATGACCCACCTCCACCTCCACCTCCACCCCCACCTGGAACTGACCAGGCTCGCTTGCGAGCCATAATAAATGAAAATGTGGATTCGATACAAGAAAAACTGAATTCCATTTGCAGTGAACAATTCATGCCACCTCACGTAGTACGTTTTGCATCTTTGATGCAAAACATTGTAGATTCTGTGAGGTCTATTGACTCAGATTTTGATGGATTCAGGAAATGGAGAGAGGAGAGGTGCCAATTTTATGCTGATGGCCTCTCCTATAAGACTATTTTGGATCTTAAAATCACAAAAGCTCATTTAGCACAATATTTTAAGACATCCCATTACAAATGAACCTATTCCTGCAAATAAGAAAAGAATATCAATCAGGTGGTGTAGGCATGAAGGAATGTCTGCCAATTTTTGGGATAGATGGTGGATGGTGTTTGATTATCCACCTCATGCTAATTGTGAGGTTCCTTTATATTTTTTGAGAAAATTATATGTAGAGTTTGTTATGAATAAAAAACCCAACTACTTTAATTTTAGATCATTCCAGGGTGTTGGTGGTGGCATGCCACAACAGAGGTTGGGGGCACAGGTTGATCCCCAACGACTGGTGCCTGTTCAACCTCTTATTGACCCTCCTGTTGCTACCATTCCTTCGCCCTTTGAGCATCGTGCAGTGGTATCCACACTAGGCACATTGAGTTCACTCTCAGGTAGCCTACATGAGCAGACTTCTATGATGGTAGCTCGAGTTAGAGAGCATGGAGGAGTTGATGATGGAAGTGGTCCTAGTGCCACTCCACATGCGTCGATGCCTCATACATGTACGAGTTGCAATCAGTTGTGTTATGGACCTGATCAGGCAGTTGCACCCACTTCAGCTACACATGCATCATCTGATAATGTGGGCACTGAATCATTTGTTGATTATCTATTTGCTGAGGATCATCCCACTGATCATTCGACACAGGTATATATAGGTTATGTACACATGTTGAATTTAAAACAATTTTTTAACCACATGTTTTTAATCAACATATAGATGATCAATTAAATTGTAATATTTTAACAATCGAATTGTTTGGTTTGTTTGGTGTAGATGATGGCAACAGGGGTCACAATTGATCGAATTAATTTTTCATCGACACCTGTTCATCTTGGGCACCCATTTGGGGTACATTAAATCAATGATTTGTAAATTTGTAAAATTCAGTTTTGATTGTGTGTACAATTAAATATTTATGAACTTATTTATGAACTGGTTCAGGGTTCTTCCACATTGAATCCTCCATCTCAGGGTGTCTCGAGCGCTCCTCCATCATTGGGCATCTCACATGACACTCTTACAGTATGTATATTGTTTTAAAAAACTGTATATATACTTAAATTGAAATTCTATTTTGATATCAGTGTATCTAAAAACGTGCACATACATATTTAATATTTTATAAATATGTCTATGCAGGTTGACACAACTATGAGGATGGGCATTGTACCACACTTGGATAATCCAAGTTTATATCAGGAGTCGACTGCATTTCAGGTTGTTGAAAAACGTATTTAATAACATGTACACTATAAGTCAATTATATATATGTTTTAAAACCTAATTTCTACACATATGTGCTAACTTAAATATAAATGACATTGTAGGAGCTTGTTAGTGACACGTTTCATGATCAACACATAGCACATGCAGAGCAGGAGGACAGAGGAGATGGGCAACCTGATACGGTATAATTTAAAATTTAGATTATATTTAAATTGAACAATTAAAATAAAAGTTGTGAACTTAAAGTAAATTTCTTGATATATATATATATATATATGTTGACATGTACATTCAAAATTCTTTTTTCTTAAAATATAGCTCGATACATGTCATGGAGCTAAGCCTGTAGAGACAGGTCCTAGAATAGAGGATTCACAACAAGTTCCTCTTATGGTATAATAATTTTTAAATATGATAGTTCTTATAAATTAAATTGAATTAAATCATTTTTAAAATCGTCAAGTATATCTAATTTCAACTTGAACTTTCTCTTGTATTAAATAGATTGATTCAGAGCATGGAGACACAGGTCCAGGTGCACCAGAGCATGCCTCTCAGCCTCACACGGTAATTTAATTTTATGATATTTAAATTATAAATTTAAAAATTGTCATTAAATTAGATTTGGACTAATCATCTTACATCTAATTTCATATAAATCTTTCTCTTTTGCAGAGTGATTTAGGTCATCTGAGTAGTTCACATGGTGTGAAGAGGACTCTTGATGATAGAGATAGTATGTGATAGGTTATTTCAAACATGGGCTATGTATAATTTGACTATTTCATGGACTATTTGTTATATACTGTTTGTCATGGACTTTATATATATATTGTTGTTCACCTGGACTTTATATATTTGACTATTTCATGGACTATTTGTTATATACTGTGTCATGGACTTTTTATATATATATATATATATATATTGTTGAACATGGACTTTATATATTTTTTTGAACATGGACCTGGACTTTATATATTTGACTATTTCATGGACTATTTGTTATATACTGTTTGTCATGGACTTTATATATATATTGTTGAACATGTGGACTTTATATATTTTTTGAACATGGACCTGGACTTTATATATATATTGTTGAACCTCCCAGGGACTATATATTTTTACATGTCACACAATAAATGCAATCTTGTTGTAGTTCAAAATCATATACCTGTCAAAGTAATAGTCATGTAAAACCATCATGTTAGTTTAGGTGCATCCATATTTATATATATGTTATCCATGCATACATACATTGCATATACATCATAAACTATAAAAGCATAACATCACATAAATATGTATATACAAGCATCCCTAAATTTAATCATAAATCAAACACTAATCTAACCATGTGCATGAAGGAAAAGAAATGTAAACATTTGAGATCAACCATAATAAGATATATAGATTGACATCAATAGAAATAATCAATTGTCATATATAAATCTACAAGTGTCAGAGTGTTGATCTAGATTTGTGCTTAATGAAGAAATTGCATTGAAAGAATTTATGTAGTGATGAGGTCCTAATAAAGTTCCTCCATTCATTCACGGTATGCATATTTAGGTCCTGGTCAAATTTTAAGCAATAAAATGGTAAGCAAATCAAAACAAAGCATTAAAAAATGAGATAAGTTCATGAGGATCTCTCGCCTACTAGGAGGGATCAATCTCTCACATCTTCTCATCTAGAGATCAACTAAGTTATATTAAATGATCCTAGCATGGTTATAGTTATATTTATCCAAGTGCCTTGGTGCTTGAACATCTTGTGTTGATCATGTAATTTAAGATGTCTTAAGGGGTCCTAATTTACGATGTCTTAAGTGGACACAACTTCTTCACCAAATTGTTGATAAAAAAAACACGTGAACTATAACTTTGGAACTAGGCCTACAATTTATTAGTGGAGGTGGGAATTTCATTGTAGCATAAATGACACAAATTAGGAATGAAGTTAGTAGAAATCTTCCCCTTTGGTAAATCACATGTGTAATAATGACACCCATCTAGCATTTAAATGTATTGAGTCTTTGTTCCAAAATAGTTTGCACATCATAATCATGGCCTCTTTCATTTCACTAGGAAAACTTACAATTGTGTAATCCTCCACATTCCTTAACTTTTTAAATCCACATTAGGACTAGCCCAATCTTTTAACACTTCAATTACATTATACTCTTGAGACCATTACCTTGCAACTATAACATTGTACCTCAAAGTGGGTTCAAGTGAATTCAACATTTATTTGAAAACTACTTCTCTCACCATTATTATAGTCTAATTTTCTACATTATTGATATAGTCTACATTTATGGTACAATGCCTAAAAGTATCTAGCAAGATATCTAAAAAGTTAAACACATCAAATTTTCTATCCAGCCTATGTAAGTAGGATGCTCTAACCTACCAACATTTGTGACTACATCTCCTTTGTCCTCTAGCTAATCTATGAAGAAATATTATATTAAATTAAATCCCAAGGCCTTATGTGGGCATCATAGAGTGTCCTTGCAATCTAGTAACTTATATACTCTCATCACTTTGGGTCTAGTTGACTTCTTATTTTGTTTCACAGTCTTCTCCACAATAAGATTCATATACATGTATTTGAGAAATAATCATGAGAAATCACTTGATTTGATAAGTTGATTAATAAACAACTTAATTTACAAGACAAAAGATTTCATCATAGATTTACTTCATTAATGCAAAGAAAATTGATGGGATATTCCAATATTTTACAAAATGAAACCATTTATATTACCTTAATTATCTTGTCAAATCATTGAAATATACTTACTATATCATACTCAAGGTGTCATTCTCTAATTGGACTAAGCTAAAGTGTTCTTACTATATCATACTCTAGGTGTCATTATCTAATTGGACTAAGCTTAACTTGTCAAAATAAAAAATAATAATAATATAAATCTATACCTTCCCCTAAGCTTGCCCAAGCTCATTAGGATTTGTCAACTTTAATTTCAAATCTTAGTGTAACTACTAAAATGAGAACTTCCCTTAGTCCTTTTAATACGATCTTTAGTGTCCATTAGGACTCAACGGTATCTCCTGCTTGACATGTTTCATCCTATGAACACAAACCTTGGATGTGAATCAAATTTTAAAATAAGTTTACGTCTGTAGGAACTTATAAGATCAAAATACTTTACATTTTTAGACAAAAGGCCCTGGATCTCATCTATTTCTCCCCTCCACTTCCTAGCTATGGTCCCATATGGTTCTCCCACAATTTATATTCCTTTGTATCTTCCCTTCCCTCCACTTTGTGAAAGCTAGATTAACTTTAGGATACGATTTATCCCATCCCACTTCCTATCCTATTGTCTAGTTTTACATGATTTCCCCATAACATCGAAACACTCATTTCTTCCTAATTGTAGAAGCCTAACTGCCTTGAAGAAATCATTCCTTTCTTCAATTCATTTCATCCAATTCCCACCTGAAGTTTTGTAACATTTTTTGCAAAAGTTTGCCAAGTTCATATACCCTGTCCCAAGTCAAATTTCTACAACTTCTTCAAAAGATTCCACCCACCCCAAGTACTCCCCTGCATGACTTAGGACCACCATTAATGACTTTCATTGGACATGATATGATGTAATATTTCCACCAAATTCCTCTTAACATCGGTGGACCCTCAAAAATATGATTTGGGCATAAAGGTATGGGATAATGGTATAATTCAGCATGATAATCAAGTGTGTGCCATGTGAAAGTGACACGAGAAAGTATGGGTGGACATTTAACTCTCAAGTGACCAAGGTCCTTGTCCAACATTGCTTGTTGACATTGAACGATCTATATATTATAGTATCTCATTAAAGTGAGATGGAAAACTAGTTGCAAAGGAGAGACTAAGTAGGAAAAATGAAGGGGGCACTAGGTAAAAATGTGAGGTAGGGAAGGTCAATTTGGGGGTTGAAAAAGATGGTCAAGAGGGGGAAGAACACACAGGACATGCCACCAAGAGTGAAACTACTGGTAGGAGTGTAATTCACACCTACATGACTATGATTAGGACTTATTTATCATCATCAAATTGTCATGTAGGCTTGATGTGATTTTAGTACTTATAGATACCAAATGTTAGGAGTTTCAAGCCACAAATACTAATTCCACATAACCTTAATGAGAGAAACTATGCTAAATAGTATGCAGAATCTATAATACAAAAGAAGAATAAAGCATAATTACAAGATAACACAATATGCACCTTGCGAAAACCCTTTTAGAAAAAACCTGGCCTCCAAAGGACCACAAACCCAATCTATTATCTCAAGAATGGGATTACAGAGATAATACATTTGTAGAGTTCTCCATGTAGAACTTCAACAAAATTAAACAACTTCTTGCATTTGTAGTGTCCACTTAAGGTGGAAGTTGTATGCTAACTTTTTGAATGTCTTAAGGGGTCCTAATTTACGATGTCTTAAGGGAACGTCTTAAGTTCTCAAAATTTGGTGAAGTTGCCCAAGGCAACCAAATTGAACAATATAATAAATCAAATTTAAAGTAAATTCTAAGTAGAAAAACATGGACATTTAACAAATAAAATACATAAAATAATAATTTTGATAAATTTAATACTGTAGAGTATAAAATTGTGTACATACACATGTATACAAATTTCTGTACAAAATGTGTAATAATGTAATTGTGTATGTACATATATGCCAACTCAAAATAATGTAAATACAAAATGTCGTTATATGCCATCTCAAGAAAATCCAAAACTTGAGGAGAATGTAGCAGGTCTTCATGCCACCTGATATAAAAATAATACAAGCAATTTATCAATATATCTGAATCAAAACATGTATTTTAATTTATATAAAACTATCTAGATATACACAATTTGTACCTGTATTTACAAGTGCCTCTCAAGTTTTTGTTTCAAAGTATTTGATGAATTTGTGATGATGGCCTGAGGATATAAAAGGACAAATTAAATCAATTTCAACTAATAACGCACAAGAAATATCAAAACATGTATTTAATACATATTTAAAACAACAATATAAATCTATTTAACTATATTTACCTGTATTTACTTATTCCATTGTACCATCTCCATCCTCTCTTTTTTCCAACGCATCGATGATTGTCTCATGGTCTTCCATAGAAATGTTCCATAGCTTTTTATTTGTATGTTTTCCATGATACCTCTCCAGTTTTATATTTGTTGCCAACACCAAATGTGAGTAGTGTATAATCTTCTTATGTGTTTCATAATCTTCGAATGTATGTAAACCATTCTTCCTTATTAGGTATTTCCGTAGCCAAGTGCCAACAACCACCACCGAACCTATTGGATAATGATAGGCATCATCAAAGAAATACTTAAAATTTGCTTAAGGGGATCAAAGAAGTTCTTAAAATATGCTTAAGGGGATCAAAGACTTGTTATCAAAATTTGCTTAAGGGGATGTCTTAAGGGGATCACCAAACCTGTTGGATAAGGAAAGCCATCATCATCTTCTCGAGGTGCTGTTAACTTATGTTTAGTCTCCACACAACGAGCCAACCAATATTCAGTTTCCTCTTTATTATTCTTTGGTGCAACAACAACATACACATGTCCTGCAAAACAAATTTTGATTCAATAACTTGCACATGTCCATAAAATTTGACTAATCAACATACATGCATTCATATGTACACATAAATAAATAAAAGCACTACAAATTAGTAATCAAAGTGAAATAAAATGAAATGATTTAAATTAAATTACCTTCTTGTACAAGGTCTGAAACACGGTCATAATCGTCTGATACAAACAGTTGATCATTGTCTTCAATTGTTGTTTCACTTTGATTGTGTGCTTGTGCAAGTGTCAATGGTCTTTGTTTCCACTCTTCAACCCATTCTGTATTCTCACATGCTTCCCAATCTCCTGAAATACAAAACTGACAAAAACATGCAAGCTCCCTTGTCCAGATAGTCCATGTACTTGCATTCGAACTCCTAAATGAATGCCATTTAGTAGATCCACTGATTGTCTGGCAATCAAGTCTAGGTAGAATATTTTCTTCTTTAACCAACCAAAAGAATCGACGAACTGTAGAGTACTCGCTTGATCTAGGTGTACATAATCTTGTATTGCACCAATCTACAATCCCACGTGCATCTTTAAATTTTACTGCATCCTCAAATTTTAATTGTTGTCTAGCAAGAATTCTTTTAACACACGCACCAGCTCCATCATGTTCTCCTTTACCATGTCCAGCTTCAAAATAATTCCACATATGTTGGACATTATTCTCCTTGTGAACCCTACATAACCAATAGAACATTCGAGCATTCTTGAACTGCCCCATACAATTATCTGACCATATAAGATGTTCAGTCATTTGGATTCCTCTTTCTCTTAAATTTGTATAAAATATATTGAAACAATATTGAACAAACTCTGACGAGTGTAACCGGTTGTCACTCAAAGAGAAATGATACTCCCTCAAAACTTTTCTATCATTCTCTATGCTATCATCTACATGTCTATAAACAATATGAACAAACATAGCAACCTACACTGAATTGTAATATTGTGATTGAATTTCCTCTTGCAGAGCTAAAGTATAGTTTTCCGCAAAATCAACCACTGATAGTATAGTACCAACTGGAAATGTGTTTCTACATTCACGAAATTGTCCATCAAGCCATCGAGCTTGTTGAGAGTGCTTGACATATTTTGGTACAATTTTACTTTTAAATTCTGATATGAATGCATGCACACTAACCTTTTCTGTAATTAAATCACAACGCTTTCCAAATTTTTCATCTTTTAAAGAATATTCAACATTCTTAAATCTTTTAACATCCACTAATTGTTGTCCAAAATCATTTTCAACACTTTCATGCATACAAACTCTTAACAAAGAAAGATTGCCACAACTAGTGCATTGTCCAGAAATACATGAACTTAAATAAAAACCTTTTTCATTAGATCTTTCACAGAACAAACTTGATATAAACTCTTTTATTGCTTCAGTTGGCATATTAATATCACATTCCTGTATAATCATGTTACGATGTAAAGTACAACGTATATATTGAAACACATCATAATAATAACGAAATTGAACATGTGTTTTACAACAACAAGATATTCGTTCCTTATTAATCTTTACATACCATGGTTTGCATTTTTCAAAAGATCTTTGACTTATTTTAATATTACCAGGTAACACTAATTCATCACAAAATTTTCTATAAAATTCAGTTTGCGTTGTATCTAATAGGTGTTTTGGATGAGGATCGCGAACTTTGGACCCCACTCTTAATTTTAAAACATCTCTAGCATTAGACGATACCCTAGTATTATCATGCCAATATTTTTCGATCAAAGATCTGATTTCAACATTTAGTTTCATGTCAGATCTCGGGAGTCGACCACTAAAACTCCAACATTGGTTAATTGGATCATTTTCTATACTTTCTCTTCTTTTTGCCACTCTTACCAATGTTTTAGGAGGTATTTTTAGAATTCCACTAATATTGCTTACCATTCTTCTATTCAAAGTTGTTTTATTCACTATAGCAGTTGTTATAGCTCGTCTTGCTGCATTTTTATCTTTGGATCGACTATTACTTCCAATAGACTCAATGGCACTAGCAACAGTAGACATAGCATGTTTTAGTGATTGATCTTTTCTTCTTGGTTTAACAAAAATGCCTAACATTTTCATTACTTTTCTCATTTTCCACATTCTCATTAATTGCATCATTAGTTGACATTGAAATGATAGTTTTTTACGATAAAAAAATTCCTTGTATAATCTATTGGCATGTGTTCTTATTTGTCTCCAAGAAATTTTACCAGGAAGATTATCCAAAACATCTCTTTCAATTTTGAAAAAATATTTCTCATTTTCAACATCACTTCCTAGATTTTCATTTTCATTTTCAACTTCAAAACGATTTTCATTTTCAACAACAAAACGGTTTTCATTTTCATTTTCAACAAAAGGATTTTCGTTTTCATTTTCAACAACAAAACGGTTTTCATTTTCATTTTCAACAAAAGGATTTTCGTTTTCATTTTCAACAACAAAATAATTTTTATTTTCATTTTCAACAAAAGGATTTTCATTTTCATTTTCAACAACAAAACGGTTTTCATTTTCATTTTTAACAACAAAACAGTTTTCATTTTTATTTTCAACAACAAATGGGTTTTCATTTTCATTTTCAACAAAAGGATTTTCATTTTCATTTTCAACTACAATTTGTTTCAAATTTTGATCTCTACGAATATTATCAATCTCAACATTGTTATATCTAGCTTGTTTTAAATCTCCTATCAACACTATTTCCATTTCATTCAAAAGTGGATTTGAAGAAGTACCTGGATTTGTGCCCATTGAAACATTCTCCATAGAATTAATAGAGGGATTTGAAGACATACCAGGAGTAGTTTGCATAATCGTATTAGTTTCCACATTCACCTCTTGCAAACTTGCATCATCTATATCCATGGTCTCCTCAATATTTTTATCTTCAATAGTTGTGGAATTGGATGCTTCAGCATTGTTCATTGATTGAATCTTTACTCTTCTATCTCTTTGTCTTTTTGCCTCCTTCACTCTCTTTGCTTCAATTTCTTCAGGAGTTAATAGCTTCCTATCTTTCCTCTTATTACGACTTTGTGATCCCATGATTAAAAAATTTATGAAGCATGTACAAATGAATGTCAAAAACTTGAATGTGTTTCAAGTCCTTCAAACAAGTACCAATTCAACAAAATTTCACTCAAATAACGTCTCCATGATGGTTTCTATCAAAATACCAACAATACTTCAAGTTGATGGACCTGCAAAAGAAAGAAATATGCCAAAGAATGCTGCAAGTGTCGCTGTCGGCCGTACTATAGGGCAAGTTGCAGAAATGATAGTCATAGTACAGTCTTCTTAAAAAAAAGGGGCAAATATAAAACGGGATCCCGTTTACTACGAGATCCCGTTTATTAAACGGGATCCCGTTTTAATCACGTCCGATGGATAAAGAAATGGGATCCCGTTTTATAAATGGGATCGCGTTTTATAAACGGGATCCCGTTATTCAAAATTTGAATTTTAGGCTTGGGTTTTGCTTTGTAACCCGCTTCGAAAAATGCTTTGGGGACCCGACCCTGACCTCTGGACCTAGTTTGACCTGCAATTTGAAGGCCCTGTCAATGTCACAACAAAATAGTGACTTTGGGCATATATTTAAAGGTCTATTTTGCAGAATATTTTGACGAAATTAAAACCCACTATAGAGGAGACAATGTAGATTCTAAATATGTAATTTTTTTTACAATTAAATTAATTTTTCTATTTTTTAATCAATTTCTGATGAAATATGTTCATAACCTTGAATTATCAAGGTTTTTTAATATTTTAATAACTTTTTATTAAAATATTTTTTTTGTAAAAAAAATTGTATGAAAACGTACTTTAGACAATTCTTTTCAATTTAAAATTTTTTTTTTAAAAAATGTTAAGTTTAGGTCATCTTATGCGTGACGTACACGATGATTTTTTAAAAGACAAAAAATGACCAATAAAAAATTAATAACAAAAAAATTATTCAATAAAAAATTACAAATAAATATGGAAAACGTGCTTCAGCGAGTTACAAAGATTTTCCCAAAAGGATTTTGAAAAATATGATTATTTAGGTCAAAATATGGATGACGTACACGTACATGGTATAGTAAAAAAAAAAGTGACTTTTAAACAGTGGTTTTTAGAAACGCCTATTCAAAATCAATTTCTATCATCTAGGTATTGAAAAAAATTACATATTTAGAAACTAGACTCCGAGTACTACATTTCATATTTAGTGACTTTTTCCAAGATTCCACCGTTAAGTGCTTCAAATTTTTAGGTCAAATGTGACAAATTCTGAAAATCAGGGAAAACACTTCCACTTTTTGGCCAAAAAGTGGACACAACTTCTTGCACACACCCCATGTGATTGAAAATTGTCCCCAACTGAAACAATCTCATTTTCCTCTGCAGGATTTGACTCAACAATTCTATGACTCGTCAAATCATCTTCAACTATAACTTGTGATTCAACCATTAAGATTCCACATAGGAATTCATCCTCAGATGCATCAAGACACCAATTTGGAATATAAACAATATCAGGTTTAGTACGTTCATGCATTTGATCACCTTCATCTGAATTATCATGGCTACTCATAATATCATCTTCCAACTCTTGTTTAAAAATTTTGACATCTAAAATTTCAAAATGAAAAGATTTAAATGAAAGATCATTCCTAACCTCTTCTTGCAGCCATACCTCTATATCATCTTACTCAAAAAAAAGTGAAGCCTTCATATTCAACTTGCATGTACTCCAGAGAAAAGGTATTCAGTACCTCCTCCTTATGCTGTGTAGCCTCAAGTTGCTCCTCATCACTGGAAAAAGTAAATGATTCCATTTCTGCAGTAGACAAGGAAGCCAAAACAACACCCTCCGCATTGTCCTTTTTATAATTTGCATCATGGGAGGATGGTTCTTTTTTTCACCACTTGTGAGGCCTTTGAATTCATCATTATCTTCTTCATAATGGAAATAAAATGCTTCAACTCTTCTATCTACATGAGGCTTAATTTCTACATTATTTACCTCTTTTCTACAAAACTACTTTGAATAAAAAACAGTGAGGTTAAGACATTTAGCAAAAGGATGGCGCACTTTTTGAAAACCTATAGGATGAAAGCTTTGTTTATGCATGATAGATTTCCTCACAAGTTTGCTACCCAAATAGTTTACAACTTGATGTGCTTTCCATAACCCACTTAATATCAAATCATCTTCTATTTTCATAGCCTCTTGTTGAGCAATTTCAATATCATTTATTTTACTCCGTTTCAACTCAAACTAAACATCAGGATGTAAAGAGGAAATAAAAGTACAAAGAAGGAGTTACTCACTTGGTTGAAGAGGGGCTGGAATCTTTTTGCGTAGCCGGTTGAATCTGTCCATGAAATCTCTGATGGATTCACCTTTTTGCTTTTGAATATTGAAGAATTAACATAGTAGAGCAACTTCATCAACATGGCTTTTATATCTTCCCAAGAACTTAGTCTTCAGTGAATTCCAATCAGTAATACATTTATCTTCTAAATAATGAAACCAATTTGCTATAGGCCCAACGAGAGATTCAATAAATAACGGAACAAAAACATCTTCTTCACTTACCCCCAAAACTCCACATGCAACGGTGAAAGACAAAATATGATTTTTAGCATCTTGATGATTATCTCCACTGAACTTTGGCAAGTGCTTTCTTGATCCTTCAGGCAGAGGTGAAAACTGAGACAAAAAGAGAGGTTTAAAGTGATTTCCTCATGCTTGAGGAGAAACCAATGCGATAATGCAAATCTGAAAAATAAATCAGACAAGAGTCTTTGCTGGGATAAACTTCTTCTGAGTAATTTCCATTTCATAGAGCCACCAGCCTCTGTCCTTAGGGAGGCACCTTCAAATTTCTGGGAAAATAGTAGTACTGATCTTCAATTTTGGATCCCCAGTAGAGTCGCAAAAAATTTGTTGGTTTACAGATTTATCATTCAAATTTTATACTCTCTCGCCCACTACAATGACAGTTTGACCAACAGTTGAGTCACTTGCAATGGTATGTGCAAGTGTTCTCTACTTGTTTTACAAGGTGTAGCTACCTTCGACAGATATACAATGAATGAAAATATAGGGTATGCTTTTCACCAGAAAGCAGAAAAGGAAAGACAACACCCACCCATAACCATGAAAGCGAATGTGATTGATTAATTTAGAATAAAGTGAATGCAAATAAATGATACACAGCCCACCTATTCCACATCCACAAACAATACCCAGTAAGAGAAACGAAAAGCAAATCTCCTTTCAACAGATGAGTAAAAATAAACATCTACACAATCTGGTAAAACAGAACAAACATTGGAAAGCAATTACCAAGACTCAAAGTTCATTCGTAATTTAAAGAAAACAAATACATAGATTAGGAAAATCTTCCTTATTTCTCCAATGCCAAAATGTAAATACAAAGCCTCTACACCCTTGTTCAACAAAATTGTGCAAAAAGAAAAACTAGTTGCTCCCCTATTCCCGGACAGCTGAGGAAAAAGATAAAAAAAAGCCCCTTTCACAATGAGAGAAATGGAACTTCTAACCCCCTCTTCGTAACCACTTCTTGGAAAATCTGTTACAACAAAAATTCTTTCCTTCCCCTTAATAGCTTTCTGGAAAAGGCAAATTGAAAAGAGAATAATAACCTTCCCTCTCCCATAACATCTTCTGACTTTTGATTTTCCCATTTATCCACTCAAACGTTTCCAACCTTATGCCTTTATGAAGTTGTTGTTTTGGTACAAAAATAGGCTAGCGTTACCTCTGCCGATTGCTTATACTTAAAATATCCAAGATTTCCTAATAAAACCATTTAGAATATATCCACAGGAGCCATTTTAATTATAACATCTGGCAAAATCTTCTTTTTAGCGCTCCTTTTTCGGCATAGAAAGATGCTAGCAAAGTTTGCGGAATATGAGTTCACACCTGTCAAAGCATTTGTATGAAAGTTTCTAAAACCTTTCCAGCATAACCGTTATGTATATATTCTGCGATAAAAGCATTATAGAAACAATATCTATAATAGTTCACGGCCTTGTGTATGTGTCTTGTCTATGGTTACACATTTTGCACACATTTAGATCTCAGGCAGTAGCAAATACAATATTTGCTAATTGCATTTTCTTGTAAGTTTCTGCATCTTTTTCAAACAAATTCATAATGTTTATATCCTGCGATCAGCGCACTTCATGAGGCCGCATTTCATTGAAGCAAACTGCCAAACAGTTTGTGTACACTTTCTGAGCTTTCTCCGCTTGCAGCCACGCCTACCAGAGCATTTTGAAACCTATATTTGATGCAAATTGCTACTTTGTCATGCTTTGATAGATGTCCATAACTAATCGAAGGTCAGGTGGGTTTAGTTGTGAGAAAAAGTAATGAAGCATTCTCATGAACCGCACTTGTTGAACTTTGACGACACCTCGATATATGGGTGCTATGATAGACATGGATCCTTGGAGCTTCACAAAACAATGTAGACTCATACAATACATTCTCATGAGCACATTGATTCCTCTTGTATGAAATCATTCTCCACCTTCACAATGAGCTTACAATCTCTGTCTATATACATATGAATCTTAACACCTGTCTTACAGAGTAACCAACCATACCACAAACTCTGACAAATATCATATTAGCCTTCTGATATAAGTTCTCAGAGAATAGCAGTACAATGAGAAAAAGAAGTACCAAAATCAAATGCCAAAATGTATGATTCAATTTGCAAGTCTAAGATGTCATTGTGCACAGGTGGTGATTTGAATGGTATCAATGATGCTCTCTTTGAAGGGGGTTGAATGATTGAGAAATTACTGACATTTAACTATCTGTAACCATGCATTAGCCACAAAAATCAAATGTGAAACAGATTGATACAACGCCTTTACGTGGACTGGGAGGGCGTGGCTGTATTTGCTTCAAAGTTTCTAAAGTCATTTTAACATATCCATTTTGTGCATAATCCGCTGTCATTGCATTTCATGAGATCATAATTCATTGAAGTACATCGTGAATAGCTCATGTGCTGTGTCTATGCCCCTGCAATTCGCATCATACATTTCTTTAAGGCAAAGGTTCATTCTCAAACCTGCTCGGATGGACGTCCACACCCTCTTCTATTACAGTTCGCGGGCCGGGAGATGCTAACAACTGTTGAAGGATCTTGCTTTCATCTGTCAATTGCATTTGTTCTTGAGTTGATGCAAAACATAGCCAAAAAAGAAGACTGAATATGTTGTTTTGTTACTTCCACACCTTGTATAAAGTTTGGTAATTATATTTGATCATAAAACTTTGTAAAACTCAAAAGTGACCTGTCGACCTTTATCCACTACCGCTGAGATAAGGAAGCCATCGACATGGTTTTGAACACTTGGTTTCAAGCTCTTTGAGGCATACTGTCGAACATTCTAGGTGAGGAGGATGCTGGCAAGGTTTGTGCATTGCCGCCCTGTGTTTGTCATCACACCTTGTTCGCAAGCCTTCATGTTGCACACGGGCTGAGAGAATGCTTGCAAAGGACGTGGAGCTCAACTTTACACCACCAGTTGTATTTTCTTGAGAGTTTATAAAGCCTCTTTGCATAATCTGCCTACTCTTGCGTTCTATGACACCACTGCGTGCTGCCAATTGCATTTGTTTGAAAGTCTCCATTTTGTGCATATTCTGCAATCGTAGCAGTCCTTGAAATCGCATCTCTTTGAGGCGTTTCTATCACACAGTTTATGTGCATTGTCCGTGCGATCCATATTTCACATGCATGTTTATCAAAGCATCTGGAATCTACACATTAGTAGTCACCTACCTGAGTGTTTTGATCATCCCAGCCACTGCGTTTGGGTTGTCTGGTTTCATGACAGCTTTCTAGAATAGAAATTGATCCAGCCCCTACTAATTCTGGTTTCCAATCCAAATAGTTTTTACTCAGAGATAGAACATCGAAGCTCCTAAATCTGGTGTTTGTATCATCCATTTCCTTTGACTGGAAACAGTAGGCCGACCCTGTTATCACATCCTCCAAAAACATCCCCACCATGTTATCAACTAAATCCTCTATTATATTTGAGATGCCAGAAAGGTACCTTTGGAGGGGAACGTTCTTCAAAAACCAAAATGAAGTGCCATCTAACAGTTCATCACAAGATCAAAACATGACAATAATGCTGCACCCATCTTCAAGTTCACTGTTTTTGTGCAGCTGCACGGATTTTCCTTCACAAAATCACATTGTATGAGTCACGATGACTTAGCAGATTGGAACCAGTAGAATGATCGTCTCAGTAAAGTCTTGGGATCACCATCACCATGAAAATGAAGAGGATGAATAGGCACTCATGGGGCTGGGCCCCCGTATTCGCAACCATGCTTACTAGATCATTTCAAGCTTGCATATTCTTCGCACCCTACCATCCCAATTTGAGAGGAGTCAGGAAACTACTGTGTTCATGAAGCTTATAAATCACTGACTCAAAGGGAGTTGGGTAATCGGGACCTTTATGAACTTTTCAAGGAGTTCAAGAACTTCAGATACCTCCGACAATGAAGAAGTCAGGCTTGAAAAGAGTTCATGAACTTATAGGAAAGCCGATAAAGGAGTTCAAAAACCCCTAAAAACACTGACATGTAAAGCTTCTACTTCTTTAAAGTTCTCATTGAAAGCTGACTTTAATAAAGTCACAAACTTTATATTGTCTTAAAGTTTCAATGAATAGGGGGAAGAATTTATAAAAGTTACTTCCATTTTTAATCAATTTCCAACCCCTAAAGACATATCAGAGGGAAAATTTTTCGTACCTCAAAATGGATGCCATTTGAAATCAACTAAAGATGCAAAACAACTTCCAATAATAATGCCTCCATTTATTTTTTTTCGAAACCATGTGTTGGCCAGAAAGACAAAAACCTCCATATCTTTTGTAAAATGACTCCATTTTGCATGAAATTTGGCTAGGAAGATGATTTGACTACCCAAAACAAAACCCAAAACCTATTTTATCTCCAACAACATTGATGTTAGATTTCGACTTCAGTTGCAAATTATCAGGGACAAAATGTAAAGTTTAAAATTTCTCAAACGGTGAAGCACTTGGGCATGAAAACTAGCCAAACTGAGTGGAATAGAGTTAGGATAATGTCCATGAGAGGATTTTACACCAGTTCATATATATTTTCAAATTTAATCATATTGTGGGATTTGACAGGTTCAAGGGTGTATAGGAGGATGCACCAAAAATTTCAAAATTTTCAAGTTCAAATTTTGGGGCAACAAGAGGTGCCATAGAGGGAAAAGGTACAATACAGTAAAATATTTTAAAAGCTTTCCTCTCCCTAAATCACACCATTTTCTCGGGGAGAGGTACCCAACATTAAAATTCTATAGGCCACGGTTGAATGAGGGGAGTTGAAATAGTGAGCTCTTCAATGTTGGGGTACAGGTGAAGCTGCAGGGCTGATTTGTGAGGACAAAAAATAGGACTTCCAACATTTCCTCTTTAGTGTTGGTACCCATGCATGTGCGTGATCCCCATTGTAGAGTTGCAAGCCCATCAGGGGCATGAGTTCCATCCCAGTTTGCAGTGATCTCTGAACAAAAAAATAATGTAAGTGTGGGCCTGTCCTGGGTCAATTGACCAACTTCCAGCACCACTGTTGCAGAGTGCTCAAAATGTTATATATACATCAAAATGCAATGTATTTTTGTTAGTTGTTCTTCTGGGCTATTATAGAGGTTAAAGAGTTCTTGTGACCAGACCTCTATAATGCAATTAGACGAACCAACTGGATTTGATGGATTGTGCTCTTCTGCTAAGCCTCTCATGTCTCTAGTTAATAGTTCACTAATGAATGTAATTGATTATTTTGTGTCTAATTTATTTGGATAACTCTTTCTTCTTTGTAATGACTATTCGGCCTCTATAATCAATACAAAATGATATTTTGCCTCTCTCACCATTCTTACACTATGTCTATTTTGATTAATGTGAGTCATGTATTGTGGATAAAACGGTCCCTTTCATACCTCCATTCTTCTGTCTTGACTTCTATTTGATTGAATATGAGTTTGTGTCAGTTCTTTTTAGTTTTGAGGTTATCACTATGTTGAGTCAGTAGCAGCTAAACATCTTAATCTGGTGCATCACCTCTTTTATTTCAGCAATTCTTCTTACCCTTTTCCCCTACAAGAAATAACACTAGATTTAGTTCAATTCTCTGAGCCTTAAGCTCAGAAAGAGGAAACAACCTTCTCTGGAGGTTTGATCTCATTTGCAAGGTCCCACACCTTGAGATCAGTCCCATTGTGTCATTGGAGTGTTTTAACCAATTTCAAATAGGGTGCAATTTCACATGACAACAGTAGTAAAATTGTATAGTTTGCCAAAAAGCATAGTTTTAGATAGCGACACTAAATTTGTAGGATACTTTTGAAGGACTTTATGAAAGAATATGAAAATAGACTTGAAATTTAGCTGAACATACCACTTGTAGATAGACAGACAAGATGAAGTAGTGAATAGGATCTTCAGAAACTTATTGAGATGCTTGATTGGAGAAAAGGTGGTGAATTTGGACATGGTCTTATCATAGACAAAATTTGCATACAATAATCTAGTGAACAAGAGTATTGGAAATACACAATTTTAGATTGTGAATGATAATAATCCAAAAGAATGTATCAAAACTAAGAGACACTAGTAAGGAATATAAAAGGCATGCAAAGGCATAGGAGTTCACTCAACACGTGAAGGTGTTTAATAGGAAAAAAGGGGGAAGATGGCCAAATGGTGTTTGTGTTGATCCTCCTTTCACCACTAAACATTCAAGGACATTCAACTGAGTAGAGAACTCTACTACATATCTCCTGTCTCTTGGAACATAGGGGAATATTAGAATTGTGTGATTTTGTTGTTCAATTAAGTCCAATTACGCTCAAAACCCTAATTTTGTGAAATCGTAAACAAACAAACAAATTACAGAAAATGATTGCACATAGAGATATCAAATGACAACTAAACACATACCAGATTTTAAAGTTCAGTGTGCAGAAACGTCAGGGACTAATGAGTGGGCGCCCTAGTCCAGTGTACCTATTTTTGTCAGGATCTATGAAGAATGTTTGCAACATGTTCCTATTGTCACAAAGATTTCACTGCTTCAGAATTTGGAGGACTAATGAGTGACACCCAAGTCCAAGCCCTAGTTTTCTTCTTAGATCAACAATTCTGACAGTCGGCACTGCTCTCCTGCAACTCCACTTCTTTCACTTCTGAAACTTGTAACCTGCAATCACAGAAAAGTGGGTTGGGGATTGTGGTGTTTAGAGGCTTGCCTCAGTCAAGCCCCAGAGAGACATTCAAGTCTTCCGAACACCGTTTTTAGATAAAGAGTGCATATCCCTACGAGATAAAGGCAAAATCCAAATGATAAATGATAGAAAACACAATTGATATCACCTTGTAGTGTAGATCTCATGGAAAGAATATGCTCTTCATGCCATGAGGAGACAGAGTCAAATCTGCAATCACAAACACAATAACAACACTAAATACTACTCTGCAACATAATGAATGCCTTGAATCACTTTCACATAACGCCACAAGTTCACAATTTCCATCTAGTTTACAAATGAATCACTAAACATGCTTATATATGAAACTACAAACATTCCTGCTAAGAATTTCGTAATTCAAACTTGAGATGTCGGCATAGGACCTAACAATGGTCATAAAACTGACACCCAAAAATAGGCCCTGACCTAAAATAGGGAAGGACTAGGGCATGGGCACCCAAATCCTCCCCCCTATTTCAGACAGGATTCATGCTAAGCGCACCCCCTAAGTCCCATTTGCCATGAAACTTCAGGGTTTTCTCATTAGGAGTCACCATTAACATTCAAGATGACCTAAATGCATTCTAAAGGACCTAGGAGGGAATTTGAGCCCCCAAGGGGACATTTTCTGACGTAACATTTAGCCCCCACTTTAATGTATATATGAACACAAGGCCAATACATGCATTAAAGTACGGTCGATAAGCACAACAAACATGCCAAGCACAAAGAAGACACGCCAACCACAATGAAGACAGTAATAGACATGCAAAACATGGAGAAGATAGTTACAATCACGCAAAACATGGAGCATACAACATTGAAGACATGCAAAACATAGTGGATACAGTGAATGTAGTGAACATAGTGATTATTTTCTTTTTCTTTTTCTCATATATGAAATGTAGATGCAAGTACAAGGAAAGTAAACACACCACCCATAATGCAGGAGGGACTCATTGCCACTAGTATTTAAACTGCATATGGGGCAATAAAAACACAAAATAAATCTCAGAGTGTAGGAGGGACTCATCGCCACTAGTCTTTAAGACTGCACTTGAGAAGAAACATGCCATACAAATCCCAAAGCATAGGAGGGACTCATCACCACTAGTCTTTAGACTATGCTTGGGAACAAGCACGCCATACACACAAACATGGAAGACATGGAGAAAACACGATAGACAAGCGATGAAAGAAACCTATTACTAGGTTCACATCCATCTCAGGCACATTAAAGACACACACTGATGATTGGGATTCGCCACAACAATCACCGAAGACACACTTAAGGGTTAGGATAGTCTCAGATCCGCTCCTCGCCTGCTCGGAGGACTTTTTGAAAATGACAAGATTGTGCGATCTCCTCAAGAAATACACCATCCCCACCTCGGACGAAGGGATTAAGATAAAAAAAGATATGCATGATATCATACCTTTGTCAAGGGCTTAAGTGATTGCAGTAGATTCAATCTTTACAAACACACTTTTCTAGCATCTAAATTAGACAGCTTACCTTATATATGCCCCCACCTTAAGGTGGTTGATATCATGTGCTGATATCAAGCACGTTAAGGTAGGAAGAAAAAACACAAGGGAACATGAGCTCTCACAAAGCCCATGCCCTCGAAGGTGACATGTACTTTACGATGCCAAATGTTCCCACAAACACACAATTTCCTGCAAGAAAAGGTGTTAGCATCCATATAATCATGATAAACAATAATGCATATGATCATTCACATAGAGAGCCAAGGTTATACTACGGATTCAGAGACCGAGTAGAACCGTGGGGCTATACCATAGAAATCTCAAAACTAAGTGTAACCAAGGTGAGATTCAAAGATAAACAAAGTGCACAGAGCAGATGTATTGTTATGGTTTGTAAGTGCGATAAGACAACATCAATAGTATCACATAGATTGATTCTACTAGCTAAGCATTGGATAATATATATTCCAACCCTGTCGTCATGTATGGACTAGGTCCATTTTTTGATTTCTCACTGAGGGACACTTGGTCCGTATCAATATAATATGTTTTCCGTCTTCCGCCAGCTAGATAGAACCACTAGAGGAAGGTAAACAATAAATCAAGAGAGGAGAAATAAGTGCCTTAGGGATAGTCACGTAGGAGGGTGCCCCCAAGTCACCAACCACAACGCTATCTCCGTAAGACACAACACACAACAATGAAAATAGAGGAGAAGCAATATAGAAGAATGATGATACAAATAGAAGAAGGGTCACAATAGAGGCAGTCTCCTAGTATCCTTGACGTTATAGGAGAATCAAGGGTCATCCCAGGAAGCCTAAACAACACATAACACATCACGGGGTAAACACAACATGAGAGGTAAAGGGTTAGAAATATTTACCTGATACAACACAATGCTAACAACAATATATCTAGGAGGAGGCCACCCTTGAGAGCAACTGTAATAGGTTCTACAACGAGCGTGGCTTCAGGAGGGCGAAATACACTTATTCACTATCTTCTTAGGAGGTGGAAGAAGTGATTTGTTTTGAGTGATCTTGACATTCATCCATAAGAGATTTAATGCGAGAGACCTTTCCTCATCCACTAGTGCTACATCTTTTGAATAGAGAGCATAAGAATGAAGAGAAGGTAAGGTGTTGTGAGGATAATTGTTGGTGATTGTTTCTCTAGTGGAGTTCAAATAATATGCAATCAAAATTTTCACATCCTTAGTGATATCTAAGGGACCTAAAAATTCAACCAAAGAAAGGGGATCAAGGGTCTTTACTTCCTTAGTAATGTCCAAAGTACTTGAATATTCAACTAAAGGAGGAATATTTTTTTTTTAGGTAAAAGGTGCAAAGCACCTGAAATTATATATTAAATTATATAAAAAGCATTACATAGAAGATAGCCCAAATAACAAAATCCCTGGGCATATGAGATATGGCCACAACCTAGTTACAATAGACTAGGCATAGCACACTGTCTATTACAAACAAAAAACCTTCTCAGCAAAATAGAGAGAAGGGAGATACAAAAGGAGGATAGAAACTATAATCGCCGACCACATACATACATATAATTACATTATGAGCATAACCAAAAAAATAGATATATATTAAGTGCTATACAGAGACCACATTCTATCTTTAATTAGCAGTGTTCAAATCTTATATATATTAAGTCTTTAATTAGGAAGATTGATAGTATGATCCATAGAGATTTTATGCACTGTGATAGGGAGAGAGTTGTTATTGTTGTTAGATGAAATCTCATTGTCTATCCATGGAATGCGCTTGGTTGGAGAGGCTTCTTTATTCACCAATGCTTCATCTTGGCCAGAGAGAGGATTGTAATAAAGAGGTGGTGGGAGCTCTTCGTTCACTAATGCTTCATCTTGGCCAGAGAGAGCATTGGAATGAAGAGATGGTGGTATAATGTTAAGAGATGTGTCAATGAAATCATCCTTTTGCATCGAAGTGTCCATATAAGGGGGAACAACTTTGGGAGATGGATCATAAGTTAAACCTAAGTTATCATCACATGTAGGAGGCATAGTGGAATGTCCAATAGAGATAAAGTCATCTAGGGATTCCTAGATAACATATTGAAGTCATCACTACTAAAAGATGCAACATATTTATTATTATTTATGCATTTAGTGAGGTCATCCAATATTGAGGGATATGTTCCCATGAGAGTTTTGAAACCATCAAAATCAGATATATAGCAAAGGATTTCATATGTGGAACACATAGAGATATTAACATCATAGATATATGCAATTTGTTTTAAGACTTGAGGATATTCATGAGTGAATTTGGAAAAATTATCAATGTATATGATGTATGCAAACAATGCTTCCAAAGATGAATAACAAGAAGTATCCATGATGCTAATTTGAAAGGGCTCAATTACACACAAATTTCACAATGATCAACAAGGCAAAATAAGTGAGACTATTTCACACCAAAGCACTTGTTTGAGGGAAACAGGTATAAATACACACATAATCCAAAACAAACAAAGTGGATAGGAGGAAAGAGTACCACACAAAAAGTTCCAATTGATAGTTTTAAATCTTTTGATCAAGAAAGTGTGAACAAAGTGTATAAACACCTAATGTTGAAATACACAATGTGTGTTTTAACAAATGTGCCAATTTTCACAAAAAGCTATGAAATGAAGCAAAATTTTGAGATTACCAATGAATGTAGGATTGAATATGAATGAAATATCTGAGATGAAATATGCTAGGATAAATTTAAGATCATATTTCAAAATATTTTGATTATATGCAATGAAATGTATGCAAAACTATGTATATTTATGACCTAAAATGCTTGATTTTTCCACTTTTTCAATGCAAATCACTAGGAGAAGAGGTGTTGTGAAGAATTTCAAGAGGGAAAGAAAATAATATGCCTAATAACAGTTCAATTTTGCATCAATATCTTTCACAACACTCTTTTGATGCAATTTTAAGGAGGCAATAAGTCAAAATGTGCTAAAATATGCGATTTTTCATCAATTTTCAATGTAAATGAGTAAAAGAAGGGGTGTTGTGAGGAAATTTGTGATGAAAAGAAGATTATAAAAGTTATATCAGTCACATAATTCCATAAAATATGTCACAACATGCCTATAGTGCCAATCTAGAGAGTTGACAAGTCAAACCCTAGTGAAAATATAGCTAAAATATGCAATTTTTTTGCCAATTTTTAATGCAAAGACCCAATAAAAAGGGTGTTGTAAAGAATTTTAGGAGGGTCAGAATATTATAACGCTAATAACACCCAACTAGTGTAGAAAAATCTTTCACAACACGCTTGTGGTGCAATTCTAGAGAGACGATAAGGCCAAATCTAGTGAAAATGCAAGGTTTTCAAACCCTAGACATGAAATTTTGCAAGAAAACTACTATGATGAAACACTAAAGTTAGAGATCATTCCTAATGAGTGTTTTTAAATGGTAGTAAAATCTGAAACAAGATTTTGACTACAAACCCTAGCTAATGCAAAACTAGGTTATATGGAAAAATGCACAATTTCAAGCAATTTTTAACAATTTAAGCATGGAAATGCAATGTAAATGAATGATGAATGATGAATTTCTTTAATTTAAATCAGATTTGATGAAAATAACATAAAATAAATTAAATTAAATGCAAACTAATTCAAATTATTTGAAAATGCAAGCTAAAAATGCTAATTTTTTAAATTTTTCCAAATTTTTAATTTTTTTTGTAATTTTTCAAATGCAATAAGATGAATATGAAATGAATGCAAGTCTGAATTACAACACTCAGAAATGTACAAAAATTATTTAAAACATGGGTTCACAAAAATCATTTAAAACATGGGTTCACAAAAATCTTTAATAGGAAAAAGGGGGAAGATGGCCAAATGGTGTTTGTGTTGATCCTCCTTTCACCACTAAACATTCAAGGACATTCAACCGAGTAGAGAACTCTACTGTAGATCTCCTGTCACTTGGAACATATGGGAAGATTGGAATTGTGTGATTTTCTTGTTCAATTAAGTCCACTTATGCTCAAAGCCCTAATTTCTTGAAATCGTAAACAAACGGACAAATTACAGAAAATGATCGCACACAGAGATATCAAATGACTACCAAACACATACTAGATTTTGAAGTTTGGTGTGTGAAAAAGTTGGGGACTAATGAGTGGGAGCCCTAGTCAAGTGTACCTATTTTTGTCATGATCTCTGAAGAATGTCTACAACATGTTCCTGCTATCATAGAGATTTCACTGCTTTGGAATCTGGAGGACTAATGAGTAGGCGCCCAAGTTCAAGCCCTAGTTTTCTTCTCAGATCTACAATTCTGACAGTCTGCACTGCTCTCCTACAACTCCACTTCTTTCACTTCTAAAACCTGTAACCTGCAATAATAGAAAAGTCGGTTGGGGGTTGTGGTGTTTAGAGGCTTGCCTCGGTCAAGCCCCGGAGAGACATTCAAATCTTCCAAACACTGTTGTCAGATAAAGAGTGCGCATCCCTGCGGGATAGAGGAAAAATCCAAATGATAAATGATAGAAAACATAATTGATATCACCTTGTAGTGTAGATCTCATGGTAGTAAGATGCTCTTCATGCCATGAGGAGATGGAGTCAAATTTGCAATCACAAACACAATAACAACACAAAACACCGCTCTGCAACACAATGAATGCCTTGAATCGCTTTCACATAAAGCCACAAGTTCACAATGTCCATCTAGTTTACAAATGAATCACTAAACATGCTTATATATGCAACTACAAGCATTACCACTAAGAATTTCATAATTCAAACTTGAGATGTCAGCATAGGACCTAACAACGGTCATAAAACCGACACCCAAAAATAGGCTCTAACCTAAAATAGGGCAGGACTAGGGCACGGGCACCCAAGTCCTCCCCGCCTATTTTAGGTAGGATTCATGCTAAGCACACCCCCTAAGTCCCGTTTTCAATGAAACTTTAGGGTTTTCTCATCAGGATTTACCATTAACATGCAAGATGACCTAAATGCATTTTAAAGGACTGAGGTGCTAAACCTTAAGAGGGAAAAGCCCCCAAGGGGATATTTTTTGATGTAACAGAAGGTACATACAAAGATTAGGGATCACTTGGAGAAGATGAATAATAAGTACAAGCAAGAGTCTGACAAAATTGAATGACACAAATATTTTATAGTAGGAGATGAAGCACATATACCTTAGAAAAGATAGATTTCTAATTAGAACATATAACAAGTTGAAAATGAAGAAGTTCAGTCCATGTAGGATCATAAGAAGATTTGACTTGGGAAATGCATATGAGATCAAGTTACAGGAAGGGCTAGGTATATCTCTAGTACTCAACATTGTAGACTTGTACTGGCATCATGCGAGGGACTTAGGGGGAAGCAGAACAAAGCATTAAGGACAAAACTACAAACCACTACAACCAAAAGAAGGAATCAAGGAAATCTTGGACAATAGAATTGGGAAGAGTACTAGGAATAGGCAATATGAAGAGTATTTGGTAAAATGGAGAGGAATGCTAAAAGAAGATTCAAGATGGATTTCCATGGATGAGGTGAACCGATTGGGTTTTCCTCTAGTCTCTGGAAAGTGAGGGACTCACTTTTCATTTACCTAAGGTGTTTGATATAAGAGCCTCCTTGGGGGAACAAAGAAATCTTGAATCACTACATTTACTTATTTGTAGTTTTATTCATCAATTAGTTGTAGAAGTCACCATGTTTTGTTGCAATTTGTATTTAAGTGTTGTAGTTTAGGTATAACATTCTTGAGGAGTATTTGGAGGTCATATACACATTTAAGGATAATCAAATTCATGTAACTACTTGTTTGGGTTGGTGAACCTATGTTTGAACTGGCAAACTATCATAGTTGTAGAATTACTATTGGTGCTAGATAATTTGGATCTTGCAACAATAAAGAGAGACTTGTGAAGACTTATTGGACTTATGGGAGTGAACATTGGGCACTACACAAATTTATTTTCCATTATTTTCATTTGGTTCAAGAAATTATCTGCACTAGCCGACTACACATTTCAAGGAGTGTAGAACTTCATACCACCTTACGACTGAAACAGATCATTAAGAGGGATGAAGACTAATATATATTGGTTACCCACAATCATTTAAAAGGAGGAGAAGATAGAGATCATTTTAATAGGAGTTAGGAGTCTGAGTGTAGGTGTGAACATGATAGCTCTAGATGGAGTCTGAGGACCCAGATATTATTTGTTTTGTTTGTCCTTTAGCCATAACCTAATAAATACACCCTTGAAATAGATTGTAACTTTTTGAGGATCAAATAAAATAATCTTTTGGAGGCTAGGTTTTTCCCTCTTTGTTGGTTTTTCAAGGATATATCTTGTGTCTATTTATTGTGTGTTTTTTCCTTGTGCATGTTTTTGTGAGTATTGGTTGCATGAATGGATAGTCCTTCATTGGACCTTCGTACCATGACTACATTAATTACATGAGCCATGTTACTTATGTGAGTGCAGTTGGTAGCCTAATGTATATTATGGTTTACACTAGACCAAAATTTCCCAAGTAGTGGAAGTCCTAAGTAGATATATGTCTAAACTAGGCAAAGAGCATTAGGCTAAAGTTAAGATGGACTTCAAATACCTTTGTGACACTTAAAAGTATTCTATTTTCCACTAAGGAGGAGTTGATTTGAGGAGGATGGTAAACATATAGGGATTCATTGATGCATATTGGACATTTGATATGAATAGTAGAAGGTTTTCCAATTGTTACAATTTAAACATGTTTGGTAATGCAATAAGTTGGATGTTCAAGGGATAGGATTTGGTTTCTCTTTTAACTATATAAGTAGAGTATATGACAACCACTAATTCTTATAATGAGGTAGTTTGGCTTCCAAGATTTAACTCAGATGTTGGGTTGAGTTAGAATATAATGCAAATTGATTGTGATAGCTAGAGTTCCATGGAATTGGATAAGAGTCCTACATTTCACATGTAAAAAAAGTACATTGATGTGTAATACCATTTATTTGTGAGATAATGGAGGACAAGAGGGTCATGATTGAGAAGGTGGATACTTAGGTGAATGTTGCATATGCATTAATGAAACTAATGAGGACAAAGGAGTACAAATGGTATAGGATGACTATGGTCATTCTTGTCCCTGGTAATTAATTCATTTTTTGGAGCCCCTTTGTTCTTTTTCAATGTATAAAATAAGTGGGAGATTGTTAGGACTAGGGGTCATACACCTTGCAAATCCTAGGAACAATGTAATTGTTTAATATTGTAATGTGTTGTAATTTTGGACCTTCATAAAAATAGGGTGAAATACTTAGGGGAATCCATGAGATTATTAGGATGAAAAATTAAACCACTTGTAAGTTGTATTATGATGGTTGTAAGAGAGCATTGAAAATATGGTTACATAGTGGACTAGGAAGGGAATCTTTGATAGACTAAAATACTCATATAAGAGGGTTGTAAGTGTAATTAGTGCTCCTACTTAGAGTTCTTGGGATTTACATTGGGCCCTATTGTTTACGGTTACAACACGCCCCTAATTTTAAAAATTTAGGACCCTTGTATTAATTTTTTTGGAAGTTGTGCTTCTTGTTTGGGTAGGATGTGACCCACATTTAATGTTTATTTGTGCTTTACTTGCTAAGTTAAGAATGCATTTAATTAAAGAGGAGTCATTTTGTCTTGAAAGGTTTCTTTTCTAGGAAAGGAATTTTTAATTTTGATTTAATTTTTCCTAAGTTTTAAAGTTTATTGTTTAATTGCAAGTCTTGATGACTTTTTGGCCCTTTTCCTTTATAAAATTACAAATTGCATTAACACTCCAATCTCTAGCATGGTTGCAGTTGGATTTTTTTCAAAATGTTGGATTTTGAAGTTGGTCCTTGCAAACCTTTCCTAGTCTCTAAATCTAGTAGGTGAGCATTTACTCTATGCATGCAATGAAGTTTTAAACTGAAAACACCCAATTCTGCCTATCTTTTTGCTTTTCCTCCATTATTTTTGATACTCTAGCTCATCTGACCTCTCGTCTTCCAAACGACTTGTATTTTGGATTTCTAGCTATTCCAAGTGGATTTGTGCTTCAAAACTAGGACTCCCCAAAAATGTAGACCTCTCTTGCAAAAAATGAAGTATAATGGAGTTATTCTTACCTTGAAGTTGGTCAATGAGTGGGTCAACATCATTGACACAAATTTGGGGCATGTGGGATGTAATGAATTCTACCCTCGAATGGCTATCCCTATAGATAAAATGTTACCCAAAGTTAAGAACCTAAAAAATAATGGATTAGTATAGGTTGTAGGCTTTCCAATAACCTTATAGTCCACAAACCTAGTGATGACATCTGCTAAGTACTATAATCTAGTGGCTAGAGAGATTAGGACTCGAAAGGGAAATGTTGTATTATTGATCTCACCCTAATATGTAGAGATTATTTTTATAATCCTTCTAGGGAAAAGCATTGCAATATCACTCTAGCATCAACACAGACCTATTATGACCAACATCTGAATGATTTCCAAAATAAAATCAATGATTGGCTCCTGAAGCCAAAGGCTACATTAATCAGGTTGCCCAAAAAGTTATTTAGAAGTGATTTTATTGAGGTTGTAAATGAGTGCATCACTTTGCTAAGAAGAATCACAGGCCAAGAAGATGGTAGGGAATTTTAAAGTTGGATGTTTAGATCATTAGGGGAAATTTACATATAAAATGAGCCTCCTAAGAAACTCTAAAAAACAAATATAAATAAATAAATATAAATTAATTAAATATAAATAAATATAAATTACTTAACTACATGAGTTAAGTGGGGACAAGTATTTCTATTATAATTACTTAAAAAACTCAAATTCACTTTTCTTTTCTATTATTATTATTATTTTCTTGATTTGAAAATCTTATATTTAAAGTTATATTTTTAAAAGCTACACACTTTCCAATTTTAAAACATTTTTATAATAGCTTTTTTATTCTCTTTTCTTAAAACTATAAATAAATATTTATTAGTTTTTAATTTTTCTTTTTCGAATAAAGTTTAAATATGAATATTTATTAGTTTTTTATTTTTTCTTTCTTTAATATTTTTTTAATTTTTCTTTTTAAAACTTAATTTTGGAGGAAAAAACTTTAAATTTGTGGTGGGAAGAATTTTTTAATTATATAAAATTTAAATTAGTTTATCAAGAGAAAAAATTTAAAGGTAACTTTAAATTTTTTTTGATATATGAAAGGGGTTTTAGGGTGCCTAACCCCAAATATAAAGAGAAATTCAAAGTCCATACATTCAAAAAAACCCTAGCAAAACCCACCATCGATCAAGACACAGTCCCTCGAACCAGCCACCCTACGTATCCTTGGCCACCATCATCTCCTCGCCCATCTCCACTACGTCCTCCACTTCCACTCCCTCTTCGCCATCCTACAACATCGGTAGAGCAAACACTTCCAGTCAATTCCCAAGGTTGCAGGCTCCCGTAAGTTCTTTAAACAGAGATATGTGCCCTGTGACTTCCGCCATCCTTGCTTCCTTATCTTCATCAACTCCCCATATTACAAAGGGGATCCCTGGCCCATTATACTGCTGAGTTAGCGATGGCCATACTCCACTTGATGGCCGCAAACTAAAGCCTGGGACAACCATGGCCAAGTAATGCTCCATGGCCAACTGCCATCGTGCCACTACCATCCTGCTCATCAAAAAACAAACCATTATGATGTCTTCACATACCTCCAAGAGCTAGGCCATGAACATTGAATGTCACAATAAATACACCGACCACTCTCAAAGATGCTTTTGCTATTTTAAACCAAAATGCAAATATTCTAGTTGTGAGTAATTTACTAGTATATTTATATTTAATTGATAAAAAATAAAAAATAAAATCCAAAAATAAAAAACCAAAATAAAATTGGAAGATATGTTTCGGCCTACTTAGATATATATTTTTAAATATAGTATTCATTCTTTATCATGGAGTTTTTGGTGATGAAGTAAAAACTAAATATATAAAGCTAATTAATTACATTATTCATGGGCCTTTATAATAAATACTACAACCACTTTTGGAAAAAAACTAAATATAAGCAATGTATATATAGTATTATTACTTTTATCTGACATAAAAATAATTACACAAGAGGAGTTATCAGTGGCATTAAGGGGATGATTGTGACTGTGTACATAAAAATAAAATAGAGAGATAATTTTTTCTAAATAACTAGACATATTTTTTAAATAATTATAAATATATAGCCTGCATAGTTTATTAAATCAATGAATATAAAAGTAAAGCCAATAAAATAATGTGTATAAATATAAGTAATTACTCAAACATAAATTTGAGAAAAATCAAATCAAATAAAACAGAGCAAATTGAATTGGGAGATAAAGTTTAATGGATAAGAAGAGAAGTTTAATTGGCAAGGGCACTATGCAACTATCTTTTTTGTATTTTTCTTGCAAAATGAATTTATGAAGTGATGCAATGCTGCTACTATTATTTATAGAAGGTTAGATTAGCATTGTGTATTATTTACTCTTATCTATTTACATGCTACTCATTAAAATAAAAACAAAATTGTAGGCACTTATCTTTTTTTGTATTTTTTTTGCAAAATGAATTTATGAAGTGATGCAATGCTGCTACTATTATTTATAGAAGGTTAGATTAGCATTGTGTATTATTTACTCTTATCTATTTACATGTTACTCATTAAAATGAAAACAAAATTGTAGGCACTTATCTTTCTTTGTATTTTTCTTGCAAAATGAATTTATGAAGTGATGCAATGCTTCCACTTATTTAATGTAGCTCCTATATATACCTAATTATGCCTTTGGAAGGCTAACTTACATACTTAAATATAACCCCTAGGCCGACCTAATAACCTTAAATTTACTATAATAATGATTATATATCATAATTAAGATTTAAGGTAGCCACAAGCCGACTACTCATAACCTTATATACACTATAGGATTAAGGGCGTAGCAAATAAAAACATTCATGCCTAGATAGATAAATTGTTCACACCAAAAAGATTGTATCCATTAATTATTTGTAAATAATTTAACCAAAGGTAATATCTTAACCATCCCATTAAATAAGTGGAACACTGATTAAATTAAGCTACATTTCCCTACCATAAGGTGATATGCTTCTAATGCCATTAGAAAGTAGCCCATCCAATGGTATTCAACATATATAAAACTATTAAATAAAAAGCATCCCATGCTAAAATATTACAAGTACCACCCCATCCAAGACCATCACAAGGAAAACTATGACCAAAATCTTTCTTATCAGGCATTACCTTAGAACCACGTGCATCTAAAGTACCTTTTACTAAAATCAAAGTAGTTGTATGAAAACCTCTTATGGCAGGACTTGCCATAATTGGGAAAATAAATTTTGTAATAAATTGCACAAAACAAATCTAGTTAATCTAAAAAATTTACTGCAACTTACTAGGGCTTAGATCTCACATCTCAAAAAAAATCTCCAAGAAATTTTTATATTTGCAGCTCCTTGAGGGAAAAATTGGTCAAAACCCTAATTTTGCAATAACTTCCTTAGATATGCTCCAAATGACTTCAAATTAAGACTATAGATATATCAATGTTCCCTTATTCAACCCTCTATAAATTAGAAAAAAAATCACTAAATTGCAGCCCTAGGAGCAAAAATGGTGGAAACCCTAATTCTGTAATAACTCCATTAATTCTACAATAACTCACTCAATTCTACTCTAACTGCTTTGAAATCTAGACTATAGTAGCTTCAATATGTCCTTTAAAAATTATTTAAAAATCTTGAAAAGATTCACCAAAATGAAAGAGATAGAGGAATAGTTGAAAGGAGTTGTCAAGGGATTACTTGCACATATTGGTAATTTGGAGTTAACAAAAGCACAAGTCAAACAATAGGCTATCCAAGAATATGAGAATACATAGATGGACAATATGAAGAGGAGGATGGTGGAAAAGGTAGGATATGTGGTAACATAAAATGGGAAGTTGAAGGAAATCTATAGTAATTGAAACATTACCTTTTATTAGTATTCCCTAAGCTAGCCAGTGGCCAACCCAACTCAAAAAAGAAAACTGGATGCCTTAGAAAAACTTCATGTAAATTTCTAATCATGTAACCCTAGTGTTGACAATGATGGTTCCCACTAGTAGAGGATAACCCTACTTCATGATAAATATCAGTAAAATCAGGTCCAAAGATCTCAGAACATAACACAAATGGAGGAATTGGTTGCTACCCTCAATAGTCATTTCACAAGACTATCAACCACATTAGAGATTCTAAAAGGCTTTATTTTTTGTCAAGGGGATAAGATAGATTTAGTCACATTCATGGAGACAAAAATAGATTGATTGACATAGAAGTTCATCAAAGGAAAGTAGAGATATTGGAGCAGAGGTGGAACTATGGTTATCAGTTCCTTTAGATCAAATATTCAAAGCTCACACCCAACTAATTCATGACAATGACACATTTTACAAATTTTAGAACAATTTTGTATCTTGGCGGGTTTAGCATTTGGATGTGTTAAGGATGAGACATTGTTCAAGTTTAGGGATAGTGTTGGAAAGGTTTAGCATCAAATAAAACAAACTTGGTTGGGTAGCTTACTACAGTCCCTTATTAGGCTAAAAATTAGTAATGACAACCAAATAGAGACTTTTGGTACATACATGAAAGGGAAACACAAGTTAAGTCTTATCTTGCACACCCTAGACTTGACACCTAGTGGATAGGGCATCCACCTCATACTTCACATGTGGAAAGACATCAATAATATATATATGTGGTAATAGCATTGGATGTGAAACACCTCCTGAAGGATTAATGAGGATGAGACACATTCTAGGGACATGTCCCTATTATATACAAAGCTACATGTATAGGTATACATATATGACATAGATGATATGGATGAAGTATGATTAAGTGTGAGTGATATATGAGTGATGTGGTGACATGTGATGAATAAGATAAAGAGGTAATAGAGAGACCTCTGATATGATTGTATAAAGGGATATTGTATGGAGAAGGTGATGTATTGAGATTGAGATAATATATGATCTTATCCTTGTACTATATGCTTGTATGCACGAATGAGTGTATGAGTTAAGAGTATCACTTTAAATTTGTTAATATAATCTATATGTTATCTGCCTAAAGGCAACATCCTTTACTTTCAGGTATAGATAATTAGTAGTTATGTTCATGTTTCATTTAAATACTTTGTAGATTCTATTCATTGGATCTTTTTTCTTTTTTCTTTGCAAGTTTTTAGATGGAGCACTCATTACAAGGGAGCGTGTACTAAAGTGGCATCTACATCTATAATCATATCCTTTTACACAAGTTTCCAAATATTTACCTTTTATGTTGGTTGTTTGATTTTACTTTGACATGCATTCATATGGTAGTTTGCATGCAAGTCAAAGTGGGGGCAAAATGTAATAAGTGAAAATTGCATATCTTGCAATTTTTGCTTTCATTTTGGACTCACTTTGGCTAGGGTATCATTTATACAATGACAAGCGTACAATTGGTGTGATTTCTACTAAGAGTTGGTACATAGCCTAATCAATACCTATTTACATTTGCACTCATTCCTAGGAATCAATTTGATCCTCAAATTCATCCTTTCCCCAGTAAGTATCAGATCTACAATTGCACAAATAACCCTGGCACATGCATAATTGCAAAAATGACCTTAGATCTTTTAAATTTGTATTCAAATTATAGGACTAGATTTTTTTTCTCTCCACTTGACCATTATGTGTTGACTTGAAGTGTAAAATTACTTGCACGCCTGGTGTGGTATTTAAGAATTAAACCAAATTCATTTAGACCATCTAGCGAATCTAAGGAATGAACACCTCTTGCACACACCAAGGACCATTGAAAGAATTATCTAGTGACATCAACATTGCATTGTCATTCTAGGGTATATTGCATGTCTACCACTATCCCCAATTATTGTTTAAATAAGTTGACTCGACATCCTTGGGTTTAACACAAGGAAGATATTATTCCTATCACATGCGAACTCCTAACCACACAACCAAGTCTTTATGTAGGTTCAGAAACAAAGGCAAACAATTTCAAAGACTAGGTACTATTATAGACTAATTTCATGTAAAAGGGTTAGATCCACAATTGCAAGAGCATAGTGCAATGTTGCGAAAATGATCCATGCAAAGAAACATAACATTCTATGATATCTCCCGTTAGGGTTCTTTCCCCAGGGGCTAGCACTAGTAACCAAGGAGGATGGATCACTCCCAAGAGAAAAGGGAAAGGACATAATAAGAAATCTGCTGATGTGGGGACTGAAGGAAGAGTAGGGAGGCCTTCCCGGAGAGAAACCAGATCTAGGGAAGCAACCAAGGAGATTGCCTATGGGAGACAAAGCACACTAGAGGCTCTCTCTAGAAGATCACACAAATGAAGATTATCACATGGAATGTGAGAGGGCTCAATAGCCCACAAAAGTAGCTCATGATAAGGAGCTGCATTTATGACAATAAGATTGATTTCATTCTCCTCCAAGAAGTTAAAATGTTTGAGGAAAATTTTAAAAAAATAGCGAACAATATCTAGCCTATGGCCGACTACATCATCAACCCCTTAGTCATAAATAAGTACTATGTGGAGCTGCATTGTACTTATAAGGAGCTGCATTTATGACAATAAGATTGTACTTATTCGGGAAGCTACTGCTCACATAGTAAGTATAGTCTAGAAATCAAATGCAAGATGAATAACAAAACCTGGAAGTTGTTCAACATTTATGCCCCCAACACTAAAAATGCCAGGAAGGAACTCTGGGAAGGGATGAGCTCCAAAATCAATGAGGATAGAAGAACTCTGTGGATAGTTGGGGGAGACTTCAACACCCCTCTTTACCTCTCAAAAAAATCTGGGGGCAATATGGACTATTCCGACAGTATGGTGGACCTGACGGACTTCCTGAGTCAAACTGGGCTTATGGACCTGGAAGTTAACAATCAACAGTATTCATGGACTAACAAAAGATGGGGGGACCAGTTGATCCAGGTTAAGTTGGATAGAATGTTGGTTTCTTCTAACTGGGATATGATTCAATATGCTAGCTTGTCAACTCTACCTCACACCATTTCCAATCATAATGCCCTTCTTCTAGACTGGACTGAGAATTGCCATAAGGGCCCCTTCCCGTTCAGGTATGAAATAATGTGGGCCTCCCACCTAGATTTTAAAAACTGCATTACTGATTGGTGGAAAGTCTCGATTCATGGATCTCCTATGTTCAGGGTCACCCAAAAACTGATACATGTCAAAAATAAAGTCAAGGGTTGGAATAAATTTTTCTTTGGCAATGTGATGAACACCAAGAAACACCTCTCGAATTGTCTCTTGGAAGTTCAAGAAAAGATGGCCAAAGGAGATGGGAGTGAGAGCACTTTTAAAGATGAAGAGGATTTAGTCAAAAACCTGAAGGACATAATCATCAAGGAAGAAATCTTCTGGAAATAGAAGTCTAGGGTTCAATGGTTGAAAGAGGGAGATAGGAACACGAACTTCTTCCATCAATCAACCATGAAACACAGAAAGAGGAATAGTATCACCAAACTTTTGGATGATCAGAACAGAGAGGTGGAGGATGATAGGAAACTTGGTAGACTGGCCTCCAATTATTTCAGTAATTTCCTGGCTGAACAAAATAACAAAACTGACAGGGTTAAGGAAAACATTCTTCTAAATAGTATTCTGCCTATCCTATCTGAGGAAGACAACAAAGGCCTGCTGAAGCCTATAATGGAAGAGGAAATCAGGGTGGTAGTGTTCTTGATGGGGGATTTCAAAGCATCAGGGCCAGATGGGTTCCCTCCTATTTTTTCTAAGAATTATGAGATATTGTGGGCTATGATGTTACAAATGCTGTTAAAGACTTCTTCAGGATGGGCAAGTTCCTCAGGTAGATCAATGCCACGTTCATTGCGCTGATTCCCAAGAAAAACAACATGGAAGTCATGGCTGACTTTTGCCCCATTAGTTTGTGCAACACTATTTATAAAATCATTACCAAAATGTAAGTCCTTAGAATCCAATCGCTTATAGACAGCCTTATCTTAGATAGTCAGAAGGGCTTTGTCCAAGGGAGATAGATTCTGGACATGCAGCTATCTTGACTCATGAGATCATACACTCAATGGAAAAAAGTAATAATCTGAGTATGGCAATTAAGCTGGACATGTCTAAAGCATATGACAGAGTCTCTTGGGACTTCTTGTTAAAAGTTCTTAGGAAGTTTGGATTCAATGATAGAATGCTCAAACTAATAACAGAGTGTGTCACCACTGTTAAGTATTCGGTGTTGGTTAATGGCACGCCACGGGGTTTTTTTGAGGCTAGTAGGGGTTTAAGACAGGGGGACACCCTGTCCCCTTACCTATTCATTATGATGGCCAAGGTCATGGAAAGAAATATTCTGTCCCACCTGGACAGTCTTTCCTTCTCTGGTGTCAGAGCAGTGTCCACCCTAAGACTGTCGGCTGTCCAATAGTTCGTTGACGATACCATGCTGTTTGGGGCGGCTTCAGTGGTGGAGGCCACAAGATGGAAGAATTTTCTCAACATGTATGCAGAGTTGTCTGGTCAATGCATCAATTATGAAAAGAGTAATGTGTTTTTCTTTAACACTAAGATTGACCTGTAGGCAAAGGTTAGAAATATTCTTTAATACAATCAGGCTGCTCTCTTGGCCACCTACCTAGGTTTGCCTCTTATGGTCAAAGATGTGACCCTGACTTTCTGGAATATAGTTTTGGAGCATATCCATAAGAAAATGGAGGGTTGGAAAGGTAAACTTCTAAGCCAAGCTGGTAAGCATTAACTCCTAAAGGCTTCCTTACAAGGCATCCCCACCTATTTCCTTTCTCTGTTTAAAATTCCTAGATATATGGCAGAAAAATTAGAAAGGATCCAGAGAACCTTCCTATGGATGGGAGTTTAGGAAAAGAAGAGGATCTCATTGGTGGGTTGGGATAGAGTCTGTCTGCCCAAGGTGAATGGGGGTCTGGGAATAAAAAAAATCAAGGAATGAACAAAGCCTTACTCACAAAATTGGTTGGACTTTCCTAAAAGAGGAGAAGGACTGGGTTCAAATTATGAAAGACAAATACCTATAGAACAAACCCACTTATAGTATTCTTGATAGAGACTCCCTGCCCAAAGGCTCTATCATTTGGAACAAAATGACCAAAACCAGGAACTCTCTCTCACAAGGCATCAAATGGAAACTGGGAAGAGGAGATAAAATTAGGTTCTGGGAGGATAATTGGCTGAGGGATGATCACCTGTCGAAAGGAAGTAATAACACTATTAAGGAAAGAGCAGTTAGCTTCTTTGGTAACAAGGTGAGCAACTATATAACTAGCCATTCCCATAGTCAAAGAAGGTGGAAGAATTTATCTAATTGCTGTAACAACCAACTTGAGAAGCTTGAGTGTCAGATTCTACAACTTGAGCTAGAAAAACACAGAATTCTAGTTTTCCAAAGGGAAGATGAGATGTTATGGGGGCAAGACCAAAAAGGTAAGTTCTCAATTAAGTCAGCTTACCATCTGCTGACTAACAACGCCTAGCCGAATCAATTCTGGAAGAAAGTCTGGAATAACAAATTGTTACCCAAAGTCAACTTTTTCTAGTGGGCTATGACACACAATAAAGTTATGTCCATTGATAACCTCAATAAGAGGGGCTTCCAATTGGTTAATAGATGTGTTTTGTTCTTTAAAGAGAAAGAGACCATGCAACCCCTGCTCCTTCATTGTGAGTTCTCCAAACAAATTTGGGAGAAAACTCTTTAGCATCTTAACTTGGATTGGGTTTTCCAAGAAAATCTAAGGGAATTTGCCCATAGTTGGATATCCCCCTTCTCTCACCCCAGGATAAGGGAACTCTGGAGACAGATCCCCCCTCACCTTGGGTGGAGTGTGTGGAAAGAAAGAAATAATTGCATCTTTAGAGAAAAAGCTTATCTTGCTAATGATGTTTTTTTCTCCTTTTGCAGAGCGGTTGCTGAGAACACTTCTTCCTGTACTCTACAAGTGGTCAAGAAACCCCCTTCACCGGTAGAAATCTAGATTGCCAAGAATTGGCGGCTAAAGGAGGATATGAGCAAGGTTGACAACTCTAAAAAGATGATCAGACTTAACACCCCCTGGAAACCCCCCCATCGGTTAGATCAAACTTAACTTTGACGGTGCAGAAAAAAAGAATACTGGCCTAGATAGTAGTGGAGAGATCTTTAGAGATTGTCATGGAGCCTTCATTGCTGCTTATGCAGGGGGCATCAGTTTACAATCTAATAATATTGTTGAGGTTATGGCACTTCTAAAAGGTCTTAAAATTGCTCACTCCTTGGGAATTGATAAACTTCAAGTTGAAGGAGACTCAAAAATTGTGATTGATGCGGCCCTTGGGAGGTCTACCAGTGGATGGAAAATAAAGAGCTTAATGGAATATATCATTTGCTTATTGTCTAGTTTCAATCAAAAGGTGATCAGACATGTGTACCGAGAAGGCAATAAAGTGACAGATGAGCAGGCTAACTTGGGTTAGAGTCTGGACACTTGGCTTTGCTGGAGATTAGAAAATAATCTTCCACATCAGATCCAAATCCTTATTGGGAAGGAGCTAAGCCCAGCCCCTGGTCCCACATGATGATAAATCATAGACTTTAGAGGAGATCAGGAGGCCAGCGGAGGTCAAGTATCTTCTTCCAGCTAGACTCTAGGTTTAGATCATTGGAGGCCACGAAGGTTGTGTGCTAGCTAGATAGTACTTGGTCTTGTCATTTCATCAACGGTTGCATTTATTACTTGCTGAGATGGAGGCCCGGGGGGATATCTCACATGCCTAGGCACGTGATGACCCATCTCGATATCTCAAAAATGCTTAACATGAGAATTCATGATGATAATCCTTGGCTCTTTAATTATGATAAGAAAGGAATTAATTGTTCTCACATGTTGAGAATTAGCAAGTACGCCACCTCTGATGTGGGCAAGACTGCAAGTATCATTACTACTAGTTTAAACAGAAAAGTTGGGGACTTGGATGTCAGAAAGGTTATTGCGACCTACATTCCGATTGCTCATTCTACTGCTTGCTTTGTCAACCCAACTATGTTGTACTATTGTAAAATGGGGGGAGATAGGTCATGCACAGAGCCTGAGACCTGTGAAGAATTTAGAAAGATCGAGACACTCTGGCATATATGCCAAGAGGGAGGAGTTGCCTTGTACCTGGAATGTTTGTAGGGCCATGATGAAAACCTTTCTGTTCAGTTTCTGCACTCCTACGATGGTAGAAAGGTTAAGGTGGGAAATGTGGGTTTTGAGATATTTGAGGAGGTGATTGGGATGGCTATTGGGATGTCTACAGATGGTATTAAGCACCCCAGGAAGAGCAAGGTGTCTGATCTTGAAGGTATGATGTAGTTTCTCAAAAAAGGTGAGGTTCTAAACAACCTTCAAGGGGGTTTCGACAGACAACTCCTACCTCCACCCTGGTATGAGGTATGTTACATGGTAATGAAGTACTTTACTTTAGAGGGAAGATTCAGGAGATTTTTTCATTACCACTTCGTGTTGCTAAATCATTTTAGGCACAGCAAGCTTATTAGCTTCCCTTTCTATCTCCTTTCATCTTTGCAGACCTCCATTGTTGCTGCTAAAGAATAGCATGCCTTAGATTCTAGTAAGCCTGAGATTTCGCTCCACCAGGGGCTTATCATGAGACTCTACAAGTTCCATCTCGCCCTCTGCCCCCTAAAGCCCTCACTCCCATTAGGATGGAGCCGCCTAATCCTACCTAGGGGAGGGATTATCTAGTCATTATTACTGAAATCACCCCTGAATCCTATGCCACTTCCATTAAAATTGGCAAGAAAAAGCCCTTTGTATCCATAAGCCCTAAACCCATTATGGAAAATCTAATCGTCAAGTCTCCGGTGATGACCCCCACTAAAAGAAAAATCCTCCAAGGTAGCCCTTCCCAGCTAATGAAGAAGAAGTGGAGTATCCTTGAAGAAGAGTATGGCACTGACAGTGGGACTAAGGCCCCTAAGGCTACTCTAGTGGTCGAGGAGGTTAGTATTGAAGAGGGAAGTGGGGACTCAGATAGTGATGGTGATGAGGACTACACTTTCAGCAACAACAAAACTCAGATGCCGACAGCGAGGAGGTCATCGAGGCTTGTGGCCAAGCTTGCCTTCACTCCTAAGGGGAAAGCTATCTCGAAGATGGAAGTGGAAGTTGAGGAACTGTAGGAGGAAGATCAGCTTGAGGTTAAGGACAATGAGGATTCTGTGGAGATGCAAAGAGAAGAAGAGTCTAAAGGTAATATCAAAAAGGGTTCTGCTAAGCTACAAGGTACGGGGTCGGAGGGTAACATCAAGGAGGATACTGTGGTGGCAAAAATAGAACAGTTGGGGGGTGATTTCTCAGTTAATAACAATAGCGAGAAGCAAGAGGCCGAAGAAGAGGGTCCCAACAATTTCCCTGATTTCAATGTGCAGGGTTCAAACTCCGTCAGCTCGGAGAAAAGGAAAAACGGTATGGGAAAGAAGAAAAAAGGTGATCAGAAGAGCAAGGACAAGGAAATAGAAACACTTTCGGCTAGACTCACTATTCTGGAGTAGAAGTTTGGCACTCTGGCTAAGTTTTCAACGAGAGTTATGCATAGGTCTGCCATCACTCTAGTGGCTCTCCAAAAGGTGGAGCCTATGGGTCATGAGAAGAAGGACAAAAAGATGAAGGAATATGAGGATGTGCTCCAGTTTCTTGTGGACGATTGGGACAAGATGTTCGCTTAGCTTTTGGAGGCTTGGGTCTCCTCTACTGTCAGTCTACTGTTTCTGTGGTGTCCAGTTTCTTTCATCTTTATGTTATGTTGCAAAAACTTTGATGGTTTGGTCTAAACTATTTTAGTTTTTTGGTGCCCCTTTATTGGCTATTTTGTTATGGGATCGACACCCTTTTTTATCGCTTATCTAATTAAAAACATTACTTATTTTAATATACTTAACTAACATACTCTAATTTTGTATTGCAAACATGAATCAATTTGAAACACCTAATAAAATTAAATTTTAATTCAAACAAAAAACCAAATACTTTATTTTATTTTATTTATATAAATTAAAAAAAATTAATTTAATATCTTTATTAATCCCAACTTTTATTCTTATAATATTTATTCATTTATTTTTATGTTAGAATTTATATAAATAGCTTGTTTTATTCCCTTCAGCTACTAATTATTATATTGACATGGATTATAGACATGCATAGTGGTGTAGGAGCACCTAACACAAGGTGGCCTCTGTGAGGCATTTAAGTCATGTTTGGTTTTGAAATCATGTTTTGAGTTGTAATAAGGTCTATTTGACCAATGCATGTAATTTCTGTTAGTATCTAGGTTCATTTTGTAAGTCCCAAGGGACTCAGGTCACGGTTGTCAAATTGCAAATGATTAAATGGTTGTTCTCCCAGCCGCTTGGAGTCAGTTTGGTACTACTCTGGGTAAGTTTATAAACCCAGGGGAATGAACAAGATTGGGCATTATGATCATTATTGTAATCAGATCGATTGAATGTAATTGTGCATTTGTGTTAAGGAGAAATCAACTATTCTATGTCGTCAATTTGTTTTTCTATTCTTTGTAAATACAAATTGCATAGCTATAGGTTTCCTTTCCTGTCTGTATTTCCATTGTTGCAGAATGTTGATATGAAGCATTCCACTGGTGAGATTTCTGTTGAAATCAGTGGAATGGCTTCATTATATAATATCCGTCTGTTTCCTGTTTTGTTTCCTGTTCGATAGTGCATATGTTTCAGATCGAGGGTTGTGCACAGTAGATCGCCTAGCATCTCCATGTGCTAGGGTTTGGATTGGAGGAGTTGGAGTTGTTTTGGTGGGACAGAGGCCATCGACGAAGCATTCCTTGCTCAAGGAAATGAGGGTGGTCTGGCCGAAGAGAGGATCGAGCCATTGACAGAGGATCCATCAGGAGGAATCGGTGAATCGGTGACTCTGTGGTAAGTCTGACCGATAACTCAAGTCCCACCGACAAGTGTGTTTCAAATGTATATTGCGAATGTATATCGCAAATGCATGTGGGGAATGTACATTGAGAATGCATCTTTTGTCAGATACAAATGTTGACTGGGCGTAACGGTGAATCAGTGTATTATCACCAGTTATAGCAAGTCATGCCAAGCATATACTAAGTTAGTGTATGAGGCTCCCCATCATATTGGTATCAGAGCTAGCGAAAGCTATAGGCAAAGGTGTTGTGTATTTGATTTCTGAAGGCAGATGAATCCTATTCCTATAGTGTGTAGACAAGTGATGATGAGGACTCTCAAGACCATTCACCAATAGAGGTTTGGCTGGAAGAGGGTGCAGAGTGAGGCCACTGCGAGAGAGAGTGGTAGTGCATCTCCAGGATTTGCTGTTGGATGAGAGGAATGGGTCTGTGAAGCATCGTGTAGGAAGGGCATCTGATTGAGCATTGGGTTGTAGTCGAATTGAGGATTTGTAGGAGTGTTGGCGTTTGGGTGCTGTCTGTGAATGTTTATGTCAGATAGAGAAAGTGAAGGAGAGGCTAGCGATATGCCTCCAAAGGGGATGACCACCGAAGTGGTCAAGAAATTTCAAGAGATGGAAGAGATGATCAAAACCAGAGTCACGGAAGCGCTCCAAGCAGAATTGAAGGCAATGAAGATAGGCAAAAGGATAGAGGAAGATTTAGATGAAGAAGAAGAGAAATAGGAAATAGAAGAGGAACAAGAAGGGGCAAAGATACCAGCTAAACAAAAGCAATTTCTGGAAGCCATCAAGGCAATTGGTAAGGACTCTTCAGAGGTTTAGATAGATATCCCCATGTTCAGTGGAAAGATGAATGCTGATGAAGTTATGGAGTGGATTGAGGCTCTGAACAACTAATTCAAATACAAGGAAGTTCCTAACAGTAAGAAAGTTAAGTTTGCAAAAACTAAACTCAAAGGTGTTGCCCTTACATGGTGGAATTACACCTAAGGAGAGAGGGTAAAGAATGGGAAGAGTATGATATCTTCGTGGAGCAAAATGCTGGAGAAGATCAAGTCCCAGTTCCTTCCATCTAACTACAAGGTGCAGATTTATAGGAAAATACAGAACCTTAAGTGAAAAGATATGGATGTGGCTACTTACACCGATGAGTTTCACAAATACACTCTTCATTGTGGGTACATGGAGGATGAAAAAGCTAAGGTAGCAAGGTGTCTAAATGGTCTAAGGATCAATATTCAAGATGAGATAAGTTTATTTACCCCTAAAACTGTGGAAAAATGATTTCAAGTAGCATTAAGAGCTGAAGAGAAGCTGAAGAAGAAAGGTGAGCAGCAGAGTAGAGGAAGAGGTGATAGAAATTTTAGAGGCAGTTTTGGAGGTAGAAGTCCTAACTAGAGGCCTAGTGGTGAGTCTAACTAAGAAGAGCAAGTTGGGGACTCAAGTAGCAGAGGAGGCTACCGAGGAAGAAGGCCAAATGAAAGAGGTGGGACAAATGGATCAGGTAGAGAATCCAAGTTCTCCAACACGAGATGTTATAATTGCAATCAGATAGGACACCTGACCTATAAGTGTCCAAATAAGGCCTCAACTTCTCATGGTAATGAGAGAAGAACCACATTGACTCAAGAGGATGCAGGGAGTGTGACATCTCCTGAAGTGCAATTGGCATCAGAAACAGGAGAAAGCCTGATGATCAAGAGGACGTTGCTCAAAGCACCAGTGAAGAATGAACCATCACAGAGGAGAGCTCTTTTCAGGATCAATTGCAAAAGCAAAGGTAAAATATGCAAGGTAGTCATAGATTCTGGTTCAACAGATAATATGTTGTCTAGGGAAATGGTGGATAAATTAAACATAGAAAGGATTCCTCATCAAACTCCTTATAGGGCATCTTGGGTAAGTGACAGTCAATCACTTTTGGTAAGTGAACAAGCATATGTTGATTTTCAGATTGGAGAATATAAGGAGAGAACTTTATGTGACATTTTACCCATGGAGTGTTGTCACCTACTTTTAGGTAGGCCATGGCAATTTGATAGACAAGCATTATATGATGGCTATGCTAACACATACACCATCAAGAAGGATGGAAAGACTTTTGTGATGACACCATTGCAGGAGCATGCTGAAGCAAAGAAGGCAACCAAGGTCATTTTGGTGGGTAAGAAAGAGTTTGTGAAGATCAATGAAGAAGAGACAAGGACAGTTGAGGATGTCTCAAGGAGTGAAGTTACTAAAGATCAGAGTTTGAAGGTAATTTCAGTTTTGAATGGTAGAGATCAGATGGTAATGTCTGAAATGGATCAGAAGAAGGTTAAAGAGCAGGTCTACAAGCAGTCACAAGTTGATTGGAAAGAAAGAGATTCTATCATAGTAGGAACCATTGTTTGTCCTCTAGAGCCAACAAGAGTTGGAAGGCAAACATATTCTACCATAGCAGCAGTACAGGAAGCATCAAACAAGGTTTTGAATGCAGGTGTTCAGGCAGAGATGACAGTAAGGCAGATTGGTGAGTAAAGTATGGGTTTGGTTGCAAACACTCACTCATGGCAAGGTGTGAGTAGAGCCTACAATGCTAGGTATGAGTTTTTGATTCCATGGCAACAAGTTGCAGTCTAGAGGTCATGGGGAAGGCCTGATGTAGCAAAGGCTAAAGGTGGAGCAAGACAAAGAATCAACTCATGGGACATGAGTTCTTTTCAAGGTGGGGTGTATGGTGCAGGAGCACCTAACACAAGGTGGCCTCCATGAGGCATTTAAGTCATGTTTGGTTTTGAAATCATGTTTTGAGTTGTAATAAGGTCTATTTGACCAATGCATGTAATTTCTATTAGTATCTAGGTTCATTTTGTAAGTCCCAAGGGACTTAGGTCATGGTTGTCAAATTACAAATGATTAAATAGTTGTTCTCCCAGCCGCTTGGAGACAGTTAGTTTCTCCCAGCCGCTTGGAATTGGTCTCCTAGTCGCTTGGAGTTAGTTTGGTACTACTTTGGGTGAGTTTATAAACCCAGGGGAATGAACAAGATCGGACATTATGATCATTATTGTAATCAGATCGATTGAATGTAATCAAGCATTTGTGTTAAGGAGAAATCAACTATTCTGTGTCGTCAATTTGTTTTTCTGTTCTCTGTAAATACGAATTGCATAGCTGTAGGTTTCCTTTCCTGTCTATATTTCTGTTGTTGTAGAATGTCGATATGAAGCATTCCACTAGTGAGATTTCTGTTGAAATCAGTGGAATGGCTTCATTATATAATATCTGTTTGTTTCCTATTTTGTTTTCCTGTTCGATAGTACAGATGTTCCAGATCGAGGGTTACATACAGTAGATCGCCTAGCATCTCCATGTGCTAGGGTTTGGATTGGAGGAGTTGGAGTTGTTTCGGTGGGACAGAGGCCATCGACGAAGCATTCCTTTCTTAGGGCGACGAGGGTGGTCTGGCCGAAGAGAGGATCGAGCCATTGACAGAGGATCCATCAGGAGGAATCGGTGAATCGGTGACTCCATGGTAAGTCCGACTGATAACTCAAGTCCCGCCAACGAGTGTGTTTCGAATGTATATTGCGAATGTATATCACAAATGCATGTGGGGAATGTACATTGATAATGTATCTTTCATCAGATACAAATGTTGACCGGGCGTAATGGTGAATCAGGGTATTATCACCGGCTATAGCAAGTCATGCCAAGCATTTACTAAGTCAGTGTATGAGACTCCCCATCACATAGGCATTTTCAAGTTTCTAGTACATGCAAATGTAATTGTACCTTTTTTTATTAAATCTTCTAAAAATGATTGATTTGCCACTATAGCTCACATGAATCTCTCTGAACGACAATCCTTGGATTTTTAAAAGTAAACTGTTTAAACTGACCAATTCAGGTGTTACTTGAAATGGAGAAATTATTGTAGTTTATACAATTTTTATTTATTAAATTTTAAAGAGAAAAAAAGATGTTTCAATAGTCAATTTTTTAAAAATAAAAAATTTAAAGTAGTAGTTATAATCTCCCAATTATACATTATTAAATCTTTGTATTTCCTCAAATTTAAACTAAATGATTTTTTTCAAATAGGAACAATTACATTCTAATTTATTTATTGTAATGGTCCTATGTAGGGCCTAGATTTGATGGCAGTATGGCCATATTTAGGCATTTTTATCTAAAATACAATCAAAATTTTAAAAAGATTGTATCATATGAAAGGATAGATTTTGAATAGATTGTCAAATTTTATATAGAATTGTGATGATATATATATTTGGTTTACATATAATTTTATTTATACTAAGGTATGTCATAATATTTTAAGGGTATCTTTGAATAGATGACCGTCATAAAAAAATTGCTTGACACGCAGGGTCTACCGTCAAATTTAAGCCCTAGTCCCATGCATTGTTTAGCTTATTTTATTTACTAGAATGGTCTCATGATTCTTTTATTACATTGATATAGTGACATCAGGGGATGTTTTATTTTGATATATTTTTTATTTGATTTGATATTTTTTATTTATGTTTTATTTTTATGTGCATTGATTTTATAAAACTATGTTGGTTATATATTTTTAATTTAAAACATTTATTTTATAATTTTTTAAAAATATATATGTTTATTCTATTTTGTTTTAGTCATATCTTTCATGCCTAAATTTAATGGCCATATCCCTGTATTTAAATATTTTTTCTATAAAATACAATCAACTAAAAAAAATTGCTTGATAGGTAAGTTTGACAGTCAAATTTAAGCCCTGATCCCCTTAATGCCACTATATAATGCCTTTGGACTTAATAAAGATATATATTTTTATTTATGTTGTATTTTTATGTGCATTGATTTTATAAAATTATGTTGGCTATATATTTTTAATTAAAAACACTTATTTTATATTTTTTTAAAATATATATGTCATCGCTATTTTGTTTTTATGTACACTGTAACAATCATTCCCTACATAATAAACAAAAGAACATGTAATCAGGTAACACATTTTTCATTATATCCAATTTATATATAACATGTTACTATTTAAGATTAAAAAGGACAAAAACAAAATCTTGAAAACTATGTTTGAGCTAAAATAAATGCCAAATAGAAACAAGAAGCATGAAAACTCTAAAAAAAAAATCAACCAAAAACTAGGAGAAAATCAAATGAAAGGCATAAGTTTTAAAGCAAGTTGAAACTACCATTATCCTTAATACTTATATATATTAAGTGTAAGTTACTCTAATCAACATGCTTTTCTGCTCTATCTTAGGGCTTGACAACACATGAAACACAAATGCAGGTTGTCAAAGGGAGTCCATCTCTTTGTAAATTGTTATTCATAAATTTTTTAGTCTTATAGGACATGGAAGCTCAAAAGACATTGAACTAAGATTTTTCCTTCTACACGCAACTGATTTTTCTATGAGGGAAGTTTTTTTTTTTTTGAAAAATCCATTGGCTACGTCATAGGGTTGTCATGCAACAAACCACCTGTTAAAAATCAGATTCTCCTGTAGTTGTAAATAGCCAACAAAGGATAAGCAAAGCTTGAAGAAGCCAACATGCCAAAGTTTGAATTTACTAGTTGGCTAAATGGCAGACATGTCTGCAGCACTACAAATAGTAACTTACACTATATTTTTAATTAATAATTTTACGTTATTATTTAATTTGAGTAATAGTTATATTTATTTATTATAGTATATAGTTATAATATTATTATTAAACACATTTATATATTTTAACTATATTCTTTTAATTAATAATAATCTAATAAATTATTTAGCAGTTTAGGTTATGGTCCTATGCACTGTTTAACTTATTTTATTTAGCAGTTTAACATTTTGTGGAGTCATTTTAAATTGAAATTATTTTTAATATATATATATATATATATATATATATATATATATATATATATATATATATATATATATATATATATATATATATATATTATATTATATTTATACTATTAAATTATTTGGTTACATATATATACACACTAATAACTTGTATATATATAAATAATTAATTAACTATATATGTATTAATATATGCAGTTTAATTAATATAATAAATTTCTCAACTACATACAACTACCAATCAATATATTAATCAAATTTGTTTAACAATCCTAAAATTTTAGTCTTACAACCCATGGAAGCTCAAGAGACATTGAACTAAGATTTTTCTCCATGCAACTGATTTAAAAATATATTTAATAAAAGAGAGGGAAGATACTTAAATTTAATAAACTATATAGATTTAATATTTTTTATTTTAAGCAGTTATTTTAGATTGAAATTATTTATACATTATAAATTTCAAAAAAATAAATTATTAATAAAAAACTATTTATTAATAAAGAAAGTTTATGAAATAAAATTTGGAACATGTAACCATGTGGCATATTTTTCATTATATCCAATTTTTTTTAGATGCTGATATGGCAAGTTACTATTTAAAATTAAAAAAGACAAGACTAGAAAGAAACAACAAGCATGAGAAACTAAGAAATCAAGAGAAATCTAATAACAAAAAATTAGGAGAAAATCAAGTGAAAGACATAAGTTTTAAAGCTGGTTGAAGCTACCATTATCCTTATATATTAATAATAGAAAAATATTAGCTATGAAATTTAGTTTATATTAACTTAATAACTGTTTAACTTTTATCTCATATACTTATAAATTATGCTTATATATTTTTCATGTATATATATTTTAAATTTAATATATACTTATATTTTTCATAACTAATTTCAGTTAATAAAATGTAACAAGTTTCACCATAATTGAAGATAATTAATGAAAAATATATAACAAGACTACATGCTCTAGATTTTATTTCATAAATTTTTTAATTAATAAATATCTTTTAATAATAATTTATTATTTTATCTCTCTCTCTCTCACACACACACATATATATATATATATATATATGATTTCTTATATATTAAAATTTAACTATTAAAACAAAGAATATTAAAAAAAAATCATAAATATTTATAGAATTAGTAAGTTGCCATATGAACACCCCAAAAAAACTTTGGATATATTAAAAACACTCCCTGTTGACAATCCTACAACCTGCAGTTGCATTTCATGTGCTGTCAAGCCCTAAGTTGTATTTCATGTGCTGTCAAGCCCTAAGATAGAGGGTAGAAAAGCATGTTAATTAGAATAACTTACACTTGTATATATAAGGATAATGGTATTGGTAGCTTCATCCTGCTTGAAAACTTATGCCTTTCACTTGATGTTCTCCTGATTTTTGGTTAGATTCTCTTGCTTTCTTAGTTGCTCAGGCTTGTTGTTTCTATTCTAGTTCTCTTTCTTAGTTGCTCAGGCTTCTTGTTTCTATTCTAGTTCTCTGATCAACATAGTTTTCCAGGTACTGTTTTGTTTTTTTTTAATCTTAAATTTGCTCTACAGTTCTATTATGTATTTATAATCATTAGTAACCTCTCCTCCATTTTTTTATCTTACATTTGCTGTGCTCTTTTATAATTTAGCTTTCCAAGCATTGTTAACATGGAACATTATTTATACTAGCTGTCAGATTGCGCTTTCAGTGTGGTATTTCATTCTTACAAGTAAAGATTTCAGTGATAAGAGCACTATTCAGATCAGGAGGGCTTCTGTAAGTATCACTAGCCCAGTTTCAAACTTTCATATTGTAACTTGTTACACTTCATGACCATTCAATATTTATAATATCAGAACCTTGGGAGAGCTTGCAAGAAATCAGGCTGATTGGTTTCACAGGTATATCAATTAAATACTACCATCACAAAGATGTTCTCTTTCTTTGTAGTACCTTCCTCTAGTGTTTATAAAAAATCCTGTAATATTTTTCATATGGTGTTCTGATATGTTCAGGTTGTGGATGGGATTCCATAGCATGAAGTATGGAGGAAACTAAATCAAGTGCAGATTCTAATGCTTCTTTTGAAGCAATCAAAACTGGACGTGCAATTCTAGAAGCAGAAGCTTTGAATGCCCCAGAGAATACAGGAGACTTATCGGGGCAGTTTGCTTCTCAGTTCAAAGGTGTCGTCCCTCAGCATAATAACAAATGGGGAGCCCAGATCTATGTGAACCATAGTAGAATATGGCTTGGCACCTTCATCAGTCCAGAAGCATCTGCACTGGCCTATGACAGGGCTTGTCTCAAGTACAGGGGTCCTGAATGTCAAAAAAACTTTCTCAGTAAAGAAGAGTGCCAGATAGAGACTATGTTTCAAGAGCAGTATAAAAAGGAGCATGTGGTGCAGATGATCAGGGAACACACTTATGAAGGACATCTGAATGACTTTATGGCCAACATGGGCAGAGATCATTTTTTTGACAATCATTCTAAGCCACATCTGCATCATGATAATAATATTCCAGAGCATCTCTTTGACAAACAGGTGACTCCTAGTGATGTAGGGAAGCTCAACAGGTTGGTTATTCCCAAGCAGCATGCAGAGAGAAATTTTCCTCCTGAATCACAGATCAAAGACAAGGATGAAATTCTTGTTTTTGTAGATGTTGAGAACAACCAAGAATGGAAGTTCAGATACTCATTCTGGAAGAGTAGCCAGAGCTATGTCTTCACTAGGGGATGGAGCAAATTTGTCAAGGAAAAAAGACTTGAATCTGGGGATATTGTTTCCTTCCACAGGTGTATGACCACTGGCACCACTCCCAAGCTCTATATTAGTGTCAGCCATCGTTCAAAAAGAAATATTGTTGCTGCAGACATCAGCTACCAACAGATTGTGGGAAGACCAACTAACTTTCATTATCCTTCTTCAGCTTTTCCAGGGTCAGAACTTATGTTACTTGTGAATGATGGGTCCATGCAATTTTACAATAATAATCCAGAGCTATATAATTACAGTGCTGCAGTGGTTCCACTTCATTTGGGTTACTCTTCAAAAGGCCTGCATGGCATTCCAAATGTAGGAGGAATTGTTTCAAATAATGATACTACTAGGGAATTCAGAGAACATAATTTCTTCCCTGTACATGGAAGTCTAGCTGATGATAATGGAGGAGAGGGCCTTGTAGCTAATAGTGGTTCCAGTAGTGTTAGATTATTTGGGGTTCAAATTGGAGCTTCTGTACCTGATTCAAATTAAAATTAGGGTTCAGGAGTAGTACAGAGAAGTAGTCTATTCTATAGTTTTAATTATGTAGGACTCTTGCTTTTGCTTAAAAAAACTCCCCTCTTTAAGACAGTATTCAGATAGTCTAATTACTAGTAAAATTCACCATTATCTATTTGTTTTTTACTTTCATTTGTAATTTTCTTTTCAATGTTCTTCCAATTCTTTTTTTTAATTTTTTATTTGAAAGAGTATTTGTTTACATTCCCATTAATCTATTTTGATTGTTTATAAATATTAATATATAAAATTAAATTTAAATTTAAAGTTATAAAAATATTTTATTATTATTTATGGTTCCATAATTTTAAAATGAAAATGTTTGTAAATTTTATACATAGATAAATAAAATTTTTATAATTATTATATTTTTTATTTTCAACATGAAAGGAAAAGTTAAAGTTTATAAATAAAATTTTATTGTCAAACACAAATAAACACAAATAGATGTTTATTATATTTCATATTTTCAATTTTACCAAATCTTAGCTTTTAGATATTTTAAAGAGACATAGATCTTTAATCTGATAGGTTCAATTTTAGATTTTATGTTTGACGGCTGCCTTTTATAACTTTCTATAAAGAAAATAATTTTTTCTTTCAAAAGGAAATGAATTTTCATTGAGCACACATTAGTTAATTATTCATTGTACTGTTTAATTAATAGAAATTACCTTAAAAATAGATTATTAACTGATTTTGTTGAACTTTAAAACTATACTATCTAATTTAATTTAATTGAGACTTGCATAGAGATATTACCTTCTTATGTTATAGCCATACACCTAACGTAGTGGCCAATACCTGTTTTGTTTTGTAGTGTTGTTATTATAGTATTTGTTTAGTTGTTATTTTTTTGTTGATTAGCTATTGGTTGTATATAGTATTTGTTTAGTTGTAATTTTTTTACTGATTAGGTATTAGTTGTATAGACAAATTGCATTCCAATAAATGAAAAATTAATTTTTGAAGAGTGTTGAAATGTCTTGGGTAAATAAAATTGAAATCTCAAAAATAATCTAATTTGGTAAAAATAAAATAAGACTAAAATATTTCCTAACTATAAAACTAAACTTTTACAAAGTCTATTAAATAACACAAATATTTCCTTAAAATGTAATAATACTAATACTTTTAAATAATTTAAAATGCATTAAAATATTGTAAGTTTAAAGAATAAAATAAAAAAATGTAATAACATGGGGAAATATTTTTTGTGATACTGTAGATTTTTAACTTTTGACTAAATAAAACTGAAATCCTAGATTTTTAACTCTTGACTAAATAAAATTGAAATCTTAAAAATAATCTAATTTCATAAAATAAAATGTGTAGAACCCTAGCTGGGTGTGGATAGATTTGGAATGTCTACCTAAAATTTTAAAATGTAATAGTATTCATAAAGAATAATTACATAATATAATAACAGTGTGGATAGATTTGAAATGTCTGCCTAAGATATTAAAATGTAATAATATTGAATACTATTACAATTTAACATGGATTAAAATATTATAAGTTTGAAGAATAATTACATAATATAATAACAATAACATATTCATATTTACATCACTACAGTATTTTATCTTAGTCACTTAATTTTTTATTTATATTTACTTAATAGTTAAAAATCTAGTGTGATGGAAAATATTTAAATAAGTGATGCATGTTCCTAAATATAGCTAGTAAAATCTTAAAAATATAATGCACTTCCTTATCATACACTTTTCCTTTTTTATTTGATTTGATAAAACTCTAATAAAATATAGTTATAAAATATTATTAAACATAAATAAAATAATATATTAACTGCCACTCCCTTTTCATAAGGCAATATTACCACCATTATTGTAATGGATGCACATTAATCATCCTTATAATATAAAAGTTTTCTACCAATTAGATTAAAGAAAAATAATTTTTCAATTTGTTATAATATTTGCATCTATACAATAGCAATAGCTAAATATTTTTTAAATAGAAAAACTATTTTAGTTCTCATTGGTTGCAAAAAGAATTATTAATAACTAGTTAAGACCTCACTATAATGTTCAGAGACAAAATACTATCGGCTTAGGATTTGGTATTTGAAACATTCAAAAACTCTAAAGATTTAAATGTCAAGATTAAAAACAAAAACCAAGGCCATTAAAGTTTGATATTTTAAAACTTGCATGAGCACAAGGGAATAGATAAAATCTAATTCCCAAATCAATTGAAAAACTTGCATGAGCACAAGGGAATAGATAAAATCTAATTTAATATGATATGAACTATAAAAGAGTTATAGCAAAGACAATGATACTGTTGGATAAAGAGGGGCTTAACTAAAAATATAATAGGAAGTTGTTTCGTATGTATTAAATATTCAATGTTCATATTTTCGCTTAAAATTTAAATATAAATTTTCAAAATTAAATATTAAATATTTAAATAATATAATAATAATGATTATAATGATTAAAAAATTAATTAATGTAATAATACTACTACTTTATAATTTAAAATACATTAAAATATTGTAAGTTTAAAGAATAAAATAAAAAATGTAATTAAATACTGTAGATTTTAAAGTTTTGACTAAATAAAATTGAAATCCAAGATTTTTAACTTTTGAGTAAATAAAATTGAAATCCCTAAAATAATGTAATTACATAAAATAAAATGTGTAGAACCCTAAAAACTAAATTAAAATTAAATTACTTAAAAAATTAAACGCCATCCATTTAGGCATGACTTAACTAGTGGGAGATAAAATTTGTGGTCATAATTTGTTTACGTGCCACGTGTTCCCCTCAAACCAAAATACAAATACAGATAAATCATTTCTAAATATATCATGTTGACATAGGAAAAGTACATATTTAAATCAAATTTGTCTGACAAGAAAAATAATCCTATCTTTTGATTGGCTTGCAATCAATAGATTAATAACTAGATAAGTGCAAACTCATTGCAATAGTACCAGCCAAAGGCAGGTACTAATAAAGTATATGTGGTAGCATTGTGTTATATTACTAAATTTATTATAGAGTATTTTGATTCGTTCAAACATACAAAATAAGGTATATGTAAATGTGTATTGTTACCACAATGTTCTTTGGTTTCAATAACAAAATAAGGTATGAGTAAATATAGCAACCATGCTTTTAATGTATAGGAACAAGTGCCACATAGTGGCCTGCCTTGTAGTGTTGTAATTATAATATGTGTTTTAGTTGTAATTATAGTTGTGTTCTAGTTTTAATTTTTTAATTCATTAGGTAAACTTCAAATTTACTTTTTGTCAAACCAACAAAATCGTTATTATTTATAGTTATAATATTAATAATAATATTAATTATATTATTAATATTTATTATAACATTTGATATACTATCTTAATTGATATTATAGTATTATAATACAGTATAATATTAATTGATATAATATTTGACTTAACAAATTGGATTCCAATAATAAACAAATAATTTTTTAAAAGCCAATATAAATATTATAACAAAATTGTAATATTTATAATATAATTTATAATTTTTTTAGTTTAAATATTAATGAAATAGTATAATTAATTATTTATTGATAATAAACAATGTTTATATTATAAATATGATAATAATATATTTATATTATTACATTATTCTAATATTGTAATATTTTATATAGTATTATATTATATTTTTATTTTTTATTATATTGTTATATTATATTATATTTATGTTTATGCTTATTATTATTTTTTTTTTCTACGTAATCAGAGGTATTATTATATGCTTCAAAAATGAGTTACAATCCACAGCCCTTCCATGGCTGGTAAAAAAGATTGAAACCATTTCTTTCCTAACCTATAACCTTCAACCAGAAGACCACGCAGGGTCAGAGATATTGATAAGTATGTCATACTAAAAACCTACACTGCAACCACAATTGACTCCTATAGACTAACAGTTTCAACAGACCAAAAGAAAGTCATACTAGTAAAACCCCTGTGTGGCTTAACTGGCATACTCTACCATCTTCCTCCTGAACTCTTCCATCCACTGGAAGTCCACGGTCTCCACCAGCCCCAGCAGCCTCTTGACGAAATCCACTGCAGTCATAGCTTGGTCCTTTAGCACGATGAGGTCAAAGCCCTTGACATCCAAGATGAAGGGATAAACTTTGATTACTGCCCCAAGATCCACCATTAGTTTCCAGTCCTTAGGGCGAGGAACACCAACACCCGGGTGACATACTGTAGAGTCTTCCCTAATTCTCCTAGATGCTCAGGATAGAATAGTGCTCGCATTATTATTTTCGCCTCTGCCTTCCCCAACTCCAGCTCCATCAGCATAGCCAGGACCCGCGAGGAAATGTTTGTGTCCACATGGTATTGCTTGTCATTTTCCAAGAATGCCTTCCCCATTAACAATTTCACCACGTCCACCAGCAACCCATCCGACTGTCTCAACATCCTCTGCAGGCAAAGATCTGTTATGCCACCCAGGAAAGCCATTTGCCACTTGGAACTGACCAGACGAATGGGAGTGTCCATCCCTCCGCAACGTATGGCAAAGGCTGAGATGATTACGGAAAAGTGTGACGGCATTTGCAAAAATATATATAAAATTTGTAGAACTCTGGAGACTGCCTTCCTTGTTAACCTTACGCCGAAGGATCTTGAAGGCATTCATCGAAATGATGACCTTGCTGCACTAAATGTCATCATTGCAGGCTCTTAATTGCCATCTCCCATTGGCTCGTGTCATCACAGATCGACACTTTGTAATGAGTGCCTCGGCCTTGCCACCCATGATGATGTGGCAAGGCTCCCTCCCTACCTCCCCCAAGCCTTGCTCACCCTAAAGGTCCTTCCAAAGGGAAAATTTCTCTGATTGTGATCCCGTCTGCCCCACAATTTGATAAACTATCTGCTTCAAGGTTTCCTTCCCTCAAAATATGGTTGAATGTGACCCTGTGAAATCCTTCTACCAGCTCTAGAGCTTGATCTAGAATAGCTTGCAGTCTCTAGTTGACTAATTTCTTACACCTCAAACCATTGATGACTAACATTGAATCCCCTTTGATTTCCAGGTTTCTAATATTAAGGTCCCTACACAGCCTCACTCCAAGGAGTAACACCTATAATTCTGCTTTGTTATTGGTGCCCATTTTAAGAGGAGCAGCTATATTTCCCACTACTTCTCCCTTTACATTCCTAACAATACAACCTGCCCTTGACGGGCCCAGATTACCTCGAGAGACACCGTCAAAATTCAATTTTAACCATCCGACTTCTGGGGGAGACCATCTAATATTCTCTCTGGCTCTTTTAGTACTGTTACCTCCCTCTCCAGTCTGAGAAGCCGGGGAGAGGCCCTTCCAACTTTTAACCATCTCTGCATCCCAACCTGTAAATATGAGATGGGCTGGGTTGCAGTCTGTGAGTCTGGAGTTGACCACTTCTACTAAACTAGCTTCTATTTTATTAATGAGAGAAAACCAATGCATTTCTTTATCTTGAAAGATTCTCCTATTTCTTTCTTTCCAAATTTCCCAAATCAGGATGGAAGGAGCTGCAATCCAAAGACCTCCAAACATCGCTTTCTGCTATAGCAGGGGCCATGCTATCAGCCATTCCATTAGATTTCTGGAAGCAATAGACTTCCACTTTAAATTGTTACACAACCACTGCCAAACTCTTCCCGTGAAGGGATAATGCAAAAATAAGTGATCTCCATCTTCCTCTACTTTGGCGCACAATGAACATCTCGAAGGTCCCTCATAGCCCATCCTTCTCAGCCTATCTGCTATTAAAGCCTTGCCCTGAGCAGCAATCCATAGAAACACACTTGCCTTCGGAAGGCATTGTTTATGCCAACAAAGCTTAGATGGATTCAAGCCTGAGGGCTCATTCGGGACTACTAAGGCCTTGTATCCTTCCTTTACCGAGTACTCCCCAGAAGCTGAGGCATTCCACCAGAGTCTATCCCTACCTCTTCTGAACCTTATGTTGCACTTGGACATCTCATCTTCGAACCTAGCAATCAGGTCATCCTCAAATCCCAACCCCTGAATACTTTTCCAAGTAGGGGGATCTCTGTTATCTAGAGGGAAGGATAAATAAATGCAAACTTTCTCTCCCCACTCCTGTTTGGTAGCTATCATTATGGGGGCCAAATCTTCATACCTTGCTAGAGCCTGGGCCCCTTCCCAAGAGTCTATTAGACTTAGGGCATACAACTAAGAGGGGGGGTGAATCAGTTGTACAAAACTTTCTATTATTTAAACACTTGAATCTTCTTTAGTGATTAGCATAATATTAATCATGAACCATAAAGCATTAAATTAGAAGCAGAAACATATCAACACATATGACACCAAGATTTTGACATGGAAAACCCGGTTAAGGGAAAAACCACGGGGTGATTAACCCAAGAAAGTATTCTCTGTTAGAAGAATAGAAAGAACAAATGGCACATGCCAATTAGGGCTCACTGCCTGAGCACACTGCTCATAAGAGGGTCACTACCTACAAGAGACACACTGTCTACAAAGGAATAAGTATCACCTTTATGAACTGGAGAATAGCATCTTCAGCATGCTTGAATCAGTTCCATTTAAGCCCAATACTTCTGCTCTGCCTTTCGCACTTCTCTTCGCTACCACACACTCATCACCTCAAGACACACTACAAAATGAATTCACAATCCCTTATTTATACAAGGCATCGACTTAGGAACAATCATCTAAGTCGGCAAACACCTATAAGATCATCCGCAAGACGTGTAATACATCCGGTCGGCCAGTCTCAAGATGAACACCAATATCCATGGTTATTCTTCAAATGCAAACTCTAACTTCAATGAGGACCACCAACATTAACTGGACATAATCCAACGATCATCATAACCTTCTCTAAATCACCAAAAACATCCGCACTTCATCATCCTACTGGAATTCTTCTTTCCTTCATCCGGAGCTACACGAACACAGTCATCACTGTCACAAATGAATAGGCACTTCCGGACCTTCAACCCACGAACTAATCTAGTTGATACTTCACAGGGACGTCCTCAACACTCCCTCAGATCCCCAGAATGGGATAATGAAATACCAAATCTCACCGGACCTTTCTGTGGCCCTCTGTCATCTCTAAACACCTGCCGGAACCGGTTCTACTTGAGCGACCATAACTTCTTCAGATCTTCATGCGGACCTCTGAAATCTTGACTGGAGCATCTCAAGACTTAAATCTACAAACCCTTTAAACTGCATCCTCTGATCCTCAACCTATTGAGGACTTTTACCTTCTTGTCATCATTGTTCTTCACTGTTCCTGATTGAGACTTATTTTCTCAATATCCTCAGCACACAACTCATCTAATCCTTCTCATTAATGCAACATGAGTATGTTGACATCAATGAAAACACCAGTTAGGCCCATACTTGCAACAATCTCCCCCTTTGTCATTGATGGCAACATATGATGTGAAAAACCATCAAGACAAGAACTTCTCCTTGCTTTTACAACTCACCCTAACAGCAACAACTATTCACATGTCTTCTCTCCCTTTGTTGCTCCCCCTTTGGTCAACAACCACTTGTTTTTCACATGTCTTTTCTGCCCCTTTGACATCAATGGCAAGGGGCTCATACTTGTAACTTCACTACTTCATAACATACTAGCTACTCCCCCTGAGTAGCAGCTCCCTTATCATCAATCTGGATCACAAGATATGACTGTGATATCCACTGGATTGATGCACATCAATGCACCTAGTCCATCACCGGAGAGGCAATAACCCCTAACTTCTCCCTGAGATACTCAAAAGAGTCCTTGGGAAGAGGTTTAGTAAAAATATCTGCAAGTTGATCCTTGGAGGGCACATACTCCAATCTGACTTCGCCCTTGTTCACTTGCTCTCTCAGAAATTGAAATTTGATAGATATATGTGGGTAAGTGCAAAAAGATGGGGGGCCAAAAAGTGGCCAAAAAATTTTCAAAAAAATTTAAGTCATAAAGCGAGCGCGTTATAACGCGCTCGCGTTATGGCTTGGCAATGACAAGCCTCAGGCTCATCATTACCGAGCCATAACGTGAGCGTGTTATAACGTGCTCGCATTATAAAGCTCTATAAATTAAAAAAAAAAGCAGTCATTTTATTTCATCCTGATTTTTTCCTCCGCCCGCGGCTTGAAAACCCTCAAAAACGCGCTCGCGTTCTACAAAAAGCCAATCAACACAAAAGGCTTGTCGATTCATCGGCGAAATGCCGCCACGATGTCGAGCACGCCAAAGAGGTGAGTTATCTTTGTTTTTTTGTTTGAATTTCTTCCTAAATAGGTAGGTTTTTGTTGATTTTTGATGTATATTTCATTAATTGTAGGAAATGTTAATGCACCTCCTCCTCCTCCTCCTCCTCCTCCTCAAAATCCACAAAATCTTGAGGAAGAAATACCTACAGAACAACAACCTCCTCCATTCATTCCTCGACATGCCCCTGGAACACAAGATAATATAACGGGGGAAATTGAAAACAACAAAAAATAAATTGAAGATATAATTGCAAGGTTGAAAGATCCTTCCACTTCAACCTTGCATAGGTCCACGCTTGCCAAATCTCTTGAGTCTATGTTATCAAATGTAAATTCAATTAGCAAGCAAATAACTAGTTGGACCGATAAAAAGAGAGAGTTTAGAGATTACTATGCAGATAAATTGTCATACCAAGATGTCAAAAAATTACAAATTACAAAAGTAGACTTGTGTTCAATTTTCACAAACCCACAAACAAATCAACCTCCACCCATTACATGCAAGAGGTTCCCTATCCATTGGTGCAACAACCAAGCGATAAGGGACAATTTCGGGCAGAGGTGGTGGATGGTTTTTGACCATCCTCCATGCAATAACAATGAGGTCCCGCAATACTTTTTGAGGAAACTCTACTACAAGTTTGTCCTCAATAAAGTGCCAAACTATTTTGATATGCGGGACTTCCAGGGTAGAGGTGGGGGCTCAGCATAGGATAGACCAGGGGCACGTCTTGACCCACAGCGGGTAGTGAGACGAGTAATCAGCAGACCAGCCCACGAGCATGTTTCTATCCCTTCCATTGTGAAGGAGAGTGTTGAGGTCAATACACTGAGGTCGATTAGTGCCTTGACCCAGAGCATCATAGAGCATGCCGATCCTGCAACACAGAGTGGGTTGGGAGATAGTGCGAGGAGTAGGGTCCCACCGCATACTTGCCAGGCTTGTGGGTCAGCCTGTGGTTATGACCCCATGGACAGTCAGGACACAAGTGCATAGGCTACATCTGCAGCTGAGCAAATGGTGATGACAGATACCCTCCTGAGTGAGACTTTCGGCCTTGATACTCAGGTAAATATTAGCAAGTTTATTGAATTTAATTTATTAAATTTTATTTTTGAAATACAAGATTAACTAATTTAAATTGATGATTTTAATGAAATTTCAGGGTCATAGCGTCGATGCAGTTTTCAATGGTTCTCCACCTACATTTTTCACTAGATCGTCTACTGTCGAGGTATGTAACTAGTAAACAATTATAAATATTACATGTGAATAGTATCATTATATGAATGGTATTCTAATTTCTGATTTTGGATGTTGAATAGGTTAACACTGTAGATTTCATGGCAACACCTGCCAGCGGTGGTGGACTTCAAAGCTTTACGGAGGTAATAAAATAAATAGTTTAATGAATGAATTGTACTTACTAAATTTTTGTATGTGATTTGTGTGTTTTATTGTGTGTACTTCCATGTTTAGATGAACGTGTGTGTATGTTAGGAGCCATGATTTGCATCACTATTATAGTTTTCGTAATTGAATAATGTTGTTTTATTTCCAGATGATGCAGGCTGCGGATACACCTCCCCATGTTCATAGGGCAATGGAGCAGGGTGTGGCCTCTGCGATTCATAGCTCTATGGCATTGACAGGGGTATGAGGCAGATTAGTAAATTTCAATTTACATTCATTGTTATAGTTGTCTATTTTTGAAAAATCAAAAGATTACTGATTTGAAGTTTAATTTCTATCTGGATGGTTTCTATAGGACATGACATCACCAGGGCCTATTCCTACTACTGAGGCAAGCGAGGAGACATATTATATGTTAGCGGTAAGTGATTATTTTGTTAAATGTTTCATTTTTTTATAACATGTAATTTCTATATATTAATATCTATACTTTTTTTGGTAACAGGTAAAGGTGCAGGAAGAACTAAATAGGAGGAGTAGCCCTCAGGTTCGTAGTAGACCACCCACATGCATGTCTCCATCCCCTAGAAGATCAAAGGCTGCTCGTGATTTATTCTCTTCACCAGCCAGAGGGGAATGACTTTTTATTGTGTTCCTCTGTTGTATGCCTATATGGCATTTGTGGACATATATTTTGTATTGTACATAGTTGACATTGTATGCCTATATGGCATTCTTGTAAGCCTATATGGCTATTTTGTATAAATGTTATACTTATATCGACAGATATTGATGTATGCGTATATGGATATTTGGTTAATACAAATCTTTTTTATTGATGGCGTCCATACTTGCATTATAAATCCACTTTTGAATGGATATTTGTAGATGGCTACTTCAAATATTTAAAGTCTGATTGTATTACATAGGATGTTTGCATTTTCTTTGATAGGCTTGATAGGCCATGGATTACATGATGGTGTTTGATGGAAAAGTATGGTACTAGAAGACTCTAGTTCATTCTTAATAGGCTTGTGATTGATAATATCTTTGCATGATTGCACTTGATCTTGGATCATGGGCATGTTGTTAGGATTTTGATTGCATTGTGATGTTTTATGGATAGGCATGGTGTAAGTGTAAGATACCCAACTAGTTCTACGAAAATTTTTCCTTACTTAAACACTTTTACTTGCTAACAATTCATCAACTACTTCAATAACATAAAGATATACATCAAGATAACTATTTGAATGAAACAACATTAGAGTTGGGTACTTGTCTTGTTACTTGATTCAATCAACTTGCAATGTCTTATTACATGGAAAATGCTTTCAATAGCATGAAGTACAACTCATTCAATGGAAATACAAGGACAGGCCTTGAAGCCTTGATGTTACAATGTCTTCCTTACTTGAGCAACATTTGAAGATTTGGAATGTTCAACTCATCACCTCACAAGGTAGGCACATATTTGAAGGATTTATAGGTTTTTCTGACTTGGGCGCCAAGTTGAGGTGACCTCCTCCTGAAGTTGCACCTTGTCAACATTAGGCGCCAATTAGAGTTTATGGATGCTCTGGATTGTTTCCAAGAGTAGGCGCCAAAACATCATCATTATGAAAGTGTTTTAAATGCTAGGCGCCCAAATGAGCCCTCTGGAGTCTAGGTGCTCCTTTCATGCATTCTGTGTTCTAGGCGCCAATTGAAAGGAGTGGAGAACAGGGCAAGCGCCTTCCAAACTAGGTGTTTCCTTGAGGTGACAAGGACTTAGAAAGTGTGCCTAAGGTGAGCGCCTTGAGTGAAAAGGTCTAACAAACATCTTTGAACCCCCTTTTGAGGTTAGGCGCATTCTAGAGGTGGAAAAAAGTAGAAGGTGCACCTTAGCTTCCTTTGTCAATTCTTTCAAGTCTTTGTTGATTAGGAAGGTGGAATGCTTCATTGTAGAATGAGCGCCTATCTTCTAATGTCCAAACTACTTCTTCTGGCTCACTCTGTGGCTAGGCACCAGAGCTAAACTGTTCACACAAGGGAGTGCGCCTAGACTCACTTGATGTTTTCTTACTACTTCAACCCGTGGAAGATGTTCCAAGGTGTTCCCTTTTACAAGCACCTGACCTCCCAAGTTCCTTCATGTGCTATTCCTTGAAGGTGCCAAAACTGAGCTCCAGTGCCATGGGATTGTGCCTAACATCTTTGAAGAGTTTCTAAGCCTTTTGCAAGTTGATATCCCAAACTCATCTTCTAGGTGCAACAGGAGCTTTGCAAAGGAGTTTCCAAGTTTTAGACGCCAAGCGAGGTCATGGGTGAATGGAACTGCACCTTAGGAGATGACTGGATCCTAAGCGTCAGTCTGGAGTTACAGTGGAATTGATATGCACCTCAACTAGCTTAGGCACCCATTTGAAGTGATTCCTTTAACACTTCTCTGTCAATCTCAACTGCAAGGATGATCTCCTAATCTAATTTTGATCCTCTGGAGATGCAAATAGCTTTTCATTTCACTAGGCGCCATCAATGATGATCATCAACCAAAGCGCATTTCAAAGGTGAGATAGGCAAGTGAGGTGCCAAACTAGTCCTTAAGACTTATCTCCTTCTATCAAGTCAATTTCAACTATGTGAGAGAGTTCTATTCTAGGTGCAAAATGGAAATGTTTCATCAATTGGTGCATCTTACAAAGCTCCCAATTCTAGGCGCCAGAGCCAAAGAGTTTTTCCCAACACATGCACCTAGGCTAGGAATTCACCTAAGAGACATCACTTAGCTTTAAAACTTTCAATCTATAGCCATCTGGGCTAGGCGCTCCAATGGAGGATCCTTGAACTCATGCATTGGCACCTTCTAGTTCTAGGCACCCATTTTGGATGATTCATCCTGATACTAGCGCCCAAAATGACTAGACTCTCTTCATCATCCAATTCACTTAGAAGACTCAAGTTGGAGACTTAGTTGTCTATCCATGTTCTCCGGAAGATTCATTGTACCTCTATGCACTTAGGCGCCCTAGTTGATGTGATTAAAGTGCTTCAAAGCTCCATGATTCTTGGTTAGGTGCACATTTGACATTGAACAAGCAAGAAAGTACGCCCTGACTCTAGGAGTCCTGCCTTAGTCAAGTTTAGCATCCAGACTTAACTAATTTCAAGTTTCTGACTTTGTTCCTGCAAAAAACAAAAGTTAAGTTAGTCAAAAACCAATTCATTCCCTCATTATTTCAAATTAGCCTCCGGGAATGAGGAATAGGCTAACTCATTCTTCATTTGATATTCCTTGGAGAACTTGAAGTTACTTGCAAGATATTCCTCAGAGAACTTGAATGGATAGATGCCTTGAAATTTCAACATGACATTAGTGATGAAGAGTATTGACATGTTGGACTTGATGTGACCTTGCTGAAGGCGCATTTTCTTTCTTAGCATGATCATCCCAAACCAAGGCGCCAACTTGGAAAACCCTGTGAAGGCGCCACTATCTGGAATTTCTTCGAAGGTGTTAAAACTTGACATCTTTTCTTCTCTAGGTACTATCTCCTTCAAGGTGCTCCTTAAAATCATTGGAAGTGCTCAGGACTTACCTTAGTCCAAAGTGCCACAATCCATTCCTTAAAGCACAAAGAATTCTCAAAGGCGCCCCTATTTACCTCTAAGCACTCAAATATCATTTAGATTCAAGGTGCACATTTAGCTCCAAAACGCAAATTTCCATCATCAACCCATCAAGGTGCATCATCTTCCCTTTGTATCCCCTTCAAGGCGCAGACATTCACTTCTTCACACTCAAACTCACTCTCTGGCACCAGAATAGGTGTATAACTTCAAATAAGGCGCTAATCTTAGGTTTATAAGTACTTAGTTTGATCTTAAGGCTATCCTTCCTCTAAGCACTCTCTTCAACTCCCTCACTGAAGGCCCTCTGTAAGTTTGGGCGCATTTCATCCCAAGGCGCTTCAACATCATCCAAGGTGCAAATTCACTCTCCAAGACAAGGTGCAAAAAACCCTATCCTAAGGCGCTCAAATCTTGCTTCTAGACCTGGGTGCACAAACATGAGATTGTGACTTCAATCATCATTCTTGGTTAAGGCACACAAACTCTCATTCAAGGCGCATATCTTTCTCCAAAAAGGCACTCCAACCCTCTTGCTCTGGAATTCCTTCTAGGCACTAAGTGACTTCTCCAATTCCTTGAAAACATTTGAAGTGTTTTACCTTCTCAAGGTGCTCCTTCGAACTTGACTCCAAGGTGTTATAATCTCAAAGGTGCTGACATCATCTCAACCAAAGGCGCTCAATGATTCATCCCATATCTAGGTGCTAAAACACTTAATCAACCAAGTCATTCAAGGCGCCATTCAGTAAACTCATCTTCCATGATATTCCTATCAAGGCGCATATCACTTCTCTCATGGGCTTTAGGCGCTCAGTTGAGTGTTTCAATACTACTTAGGTGCCAAATTCATTTTAATGCACCAAACACAAAGAGCTTTCAAACACTGGGCGCTCACAAAGAGTCTTCCAACCTTGGGCGCTAAATTAGGTCTTTGCAACTATCCAAGGCACATATCTTCGTTTGAACAACTTATGGTGCCAAGACAACTTCTCATTAGGGCGCTCAAAACACTTGTGTTTACATTTGAAGTGCTTTACCTTCTGAAGGTGCTCCAGACTAACCTGACTCCAAGGCGCTCCATCATCATCCTTAAGGTGCTAAAAACATCATCCAACTCCTTAAGGCACTTCACTGTCAAAGTCTGAAGGCGCTCTACCTAGACCTTTCCCCTAGGCGCTAGAACTCCTAAGCGCTCACCAGATAACTCTCTTCTTCAAGGCGCAAATCTTCCTATACTATGATTGCCTCTGAAACGCCAATTAATGTGATGTGAGGGTGCAAAGGCTACTCCAATCCTTAGTGAGCGCCTAGTTTAAACAAGGAGAAATAAAGCATTCAAAACTATCCAAATGATCATCCCCTTCCTAATGTCTTCACTGCTCCGGAAAACCTTGGCCAAAATGACACATAACAACTCCTGTGCAAAGCACCTGAGCAAGAAAAGAGGGGGTCCCCAATCTGATGGGGTGATGTGTGATTTGGGCACATGTGTGATTTGGTCAAAAATAGGTGCCTAGAGTGAATAGGCTTTCATCCTGACTTAATACACTGCATAGAGTGGATATTAGCGCCTTCGTATGGTTTGGAGTGCCTTTAGCTGTGCCTTGAGGAGATTTTCTTACATCTTAAAGGAGGTTCTAACACCTTGCCCCCTTTGGTATCTAGCGCCCTAGTGGCTTTAACCTAACGCCTTTGGAGTCCAAAATGCGCCTTTGAAAGTTGAAGTGAACCTTGATAATTGGAGTCTTCATAATGAGCGCCTAGGTCTTGTTGAGTAGAATACCCCACAATGTGCGCCTAGGTCTTTAAGAAGAGTAATGATACTTGAGATAGAGCACATTGAGGAGGTAGTTGAGCGCCCTGGATTGAATAATTGGAGTTCAAGGAAGGTTTGAGCACCCAAGGCATATGGCTAGAGAAGTTGTAGAAAAGACCACTTTTGGTGCCTTAAAAGTTTGAATGCTTGGGGATTTTTTGCAAAGATCTAGTTTGAGCGCCCTTATGCCCTAGGATCATCTAGTTTGTGCGTCTTGTAATGAGGAGTTCATGTAAGTTTGGAATGAGCACCTTGAATAAGTGTAAACTAGCCTAGAGAAGGGTATGTGCGCCTTGAGTGCCTTGAGCATTCCAGAGATAACTGTGTGCCTAGAACAATATGAGCACTCATGATGATGATTAATGCCCTGATGAGACTATGAGCGCCTTGTTCAGGAGATACCTTGTTTGATCATAAAATGTGCCTTGAGTCTTGAACGTTTTGAGCGCCTAGGTGATTTGGATGTTGGGATGTTGGTATGCGCCCAAGATTGAGGTAAGTGAGCGCTTGTAATGGAGGAGAGCAATGAGATGGAATGTCTTGTAGAGATTGGCACCCAAAGACCCATTTTTGCGCCTTTGATGATGACCATTTTTGCATAAGAGTTTAGTGCCTTAGAGTTGTAAACTTTCTCTTTGGGCGCCCTTGAGTGAATGTTGGCGCCTTGGACAACTAAATACGCCTTTGATGGAGTGGAGCCCAGAAGGGGAGTAGGAGGAAACCCAATCTTGAGCCCAAGAGGTTAGAGGTGAAATGCGCCTTTGGACCATTCTGGCGCCTTGGATGAAGAACCTATATCTTGAGCCCAAGAGGTAAAATTTGCGCCTTAGTGGATTTGGAGAGTTACAAAGATTAGAGAAAAGCGCCTTGAAGGTAGAGTTGTTCAAGGCGCATGTGTGATTTGGTCAAAAATAGGCACCTAGAGTGAATAGGCTTTCATCCTGACTTAATACACTGCCTCCTTCTGACAATTTTTGGGGCAACAGAAAACCTTTCACCACTGGCAAATGCCTCAGAGCTATAAAAAATTGAGAGAGGTTATTGTAGAGGCACTCTACGTGATCCCGTTGCCTTAGACGGAATGTTTTTAAGTGACACAGTTTTCGAGTAACATCTCGTCAAAGATTGCTGTCTTTTTGCACTTTGGACTCTTCAGGGATATTGTCGGTACAATGTAGCTCCGACTGTTTCGACATGTTTGGGTGAAAAATAGGACCATGCCTAGCATAAATGTACCCATTCGGACGCGTTGGAACAGTCAGTTTGGTCGCATTAGGAGCAGGACAAAAGTTACACCCCTTTGCAACTTTACACTGCCTCCTTCTGACGATTTTTGGGGCAGCAGAAAACCTTTCACCACGGGTAAATGCCTCAGAGCTATAAAAAACTGAGAGAGGTTATTGTAGAGGCACTCTACGTGATCACGTTGCCTGAGACGGAATGTTTCTAAGTGACATAGTTTTCAAGTAACATCTCGTCAAAGATTGCTGCCTTTTTCCACTTTGGACTCTTCAGGGATATTGTCGGTACAATGTAGCTCCGACTGTTTTGACATGTTTGGGTGAGAAATAGGACCATGCCTAGCATAAATGTACCCATTCGGACGCGTTGGAACAGTCAGTTTGGTCACATTAGGAGCAAGACGAAAGTTGCACCCCTTTGCAAATTTACACTGCCTCCTTCTGACGATTTTTGGGGCAGCAGAAAACCTTTCACCACGGGCAAATGCCTCATAGCTATAAAAAATTGACAGAGGTTATTGTAGAGGCACTCTACGTGATCACGTTGCCTTAGATAGAATGTTTCTAAGTGACACAGTTTTTGAGTAACATCTCGTTAAAGATTGCTGCCTTTTTGCACTTTGGACTCTTCAGGGATATCGTCGGTACAATGTAGCTCCGACTGTTTCGACATGTTTGGGTGAAAAATAGGACCATGCCTAGCATAAATGTACCCATTCAGACGCATTGGAACAGTCAGTTTGGTCGCATTAGGAGCAAGACGAAAGTTACACCCCTTTGTAACTTTACACTGCCTCCTTCTGACGATTTTTGGGGCAGCAGAAAACCTTTCACCACGGGCAAATGCCTCATAGCTATAAAAAACCGACAGAGGTTATTGTAGAGGCACTCTACGTGATCATGTTGCCTTAGACAGAATGTTTCTAAGTGACACAGTTTTTGAGTAACATCTCGTCAAAGATTGCTACCTTTTTGCACTTTGGACTCTTCAGGGATATCGTCGGTACAATGTAGCTCCGACTGTTTCGACATGTTTGGGTGAAAAATAGGACCATGCCTAGCATAAATGTACCCATACGGATGCGTTGGAATAGTCCATTTGGTCGCATTAGGAGCAAGACGAAAGTTACACCCCTTTGCAACTTTACACTGCCTCCTTCTGACGATTTTTGGGGCAGTAGAAACCTTTCACCACGGGCAAATGCCTCATAGCTATAAAAAACTGACAGAGGTTATTGTAGAGGCACTCTACGTGATCATGTTGCCTTAGACAGAATGTTTCTAAGTGACACGATTTTTGAGTAACATCTCGTCAAAGATTGCTGCCTTTTTGCACTTTGGACTCTTCAGGGATATCGTCGGTACAATGTAGCTCTGACTGTTTCGACATGTTTGGGTGAGAAATAGGACCATGCCTAGCATAAATGTACCCATTCAGACGCGTTGGAATAGTCAGTTTGGTCGCATCAGGAGTAGGACGAAAGTTACACCCCTTTGCAACTTTACACTGCCTCCTTCTGACGATTTTTGGGGCAGTAGAAAACCTTTCACCATGGGCAAATGCCTCAGAGCTATAAAAAACCAAGAGAGGTTATTGTAGAGGCACTCTACGTGATCACGTTACCTTAGACGGAATGTTTCTAAGTGACACGATTTTCAAGTAACATCTCGTCAAAGATTGTTGCCTTTTTGCACTTTGGACTCTTCAGGGATATCGTCGGTACAATGTAGCTCCGACTGTTTTGACATGTTTGGGTGAGAAATAGGACCATACCTAGCATAAATGTACCCATTCGGACGCGTTGGAATAGTCAGTTTGGTCGCATTAGGAGCAAGACGAAAGTTACACCCCTTTGCAACTTTACACTGCCTCCTTCTGATGATTTTTGGGGCAGCAGAAAACCTTTCACCATGGGCAAATGCCTCATAGCTATAAAAAACCGAGAGAGGTTATTGTAGAGGCACTCTACGTGATCACGTTACCTCAGACAGAATGTTTCTAAGTGACATGATTTTTGAGTAACATCTCGTCAAAGATTGCTGCCTTTTTGCACTTTGGACTCTTCAGGGATATCGTCGGTACAATGTAGCTCTGACTGTTTCGACATGTTTGGGTGAGAAATAGGACCATGCCTAGCATAAATGTACCCATTTGGACGCGTTGGAATAGTCAGTTTGGTTGCATTAGGAGCAAGATGAAAGTTACACCCCTTTGCAACTTTACACTGCCTCCTTCTGACGATTTTTGGGGTAGCAGAAAACCTTTCACCACAGGTAAATGCCTCAGAGCTATAAAAAACTGAGACTTTATCATCATGAGCGCCTAATATCAAGAGACTTTAATGCATTGACTTGGCACCCTATATGTGAAGGAAGATCTAAAGGCATGAAAGTGGATGTCATTTTGCAAGAGTTTGGATCATCAAAATTGAAAGAAATAAGTCTATTAAGCTTGGGCACCCTTGGTCTTCTTTTCATTCATTATGAGTGCCTTGGGAGAATGGTATATAGGTCATCATCATGATTGGGCGCCCTAGATCCAAAGTGTTGGAGAGATCATCAAATGGTGTCTAGTAGGGTGAGTTATGAGTTTGGTTGCATCAGGAGCAGGACACCAAAAATGCATAACATGATGATGTAAAAATGTGTACATATGTGTAAAAATGCAGGAGGAAATAAAAAAAGACAAACCTTACAAATTAATGTGTATACTTACAACTCAATGTAACATAACTTTACAAAATCAATGTGAATACTTACAAATTAATCCAATGAACCATCCGGATCTGCTCTACTCTTTATTGTGTCAAGTATTGCTTCATGGTCAGACTCACGCACCTTCCACAATATTTTGTTCAAAGGTCTACCCCGATACTTTATCAAATGGACATTGGATGCCATGACAAGGTTCGAGTAATGAAGAATCTTTCGATGCATGTCAAAGTCCTGAAATAGCCAAATATTAACACTCTTAAGTGGGTACCTTCTAAGCCATGTTCCAGTAATAACCACTGATCTTGTAGGGTATTCGATGTTTTCTCCATCTGTAACAAGGGCCTCCAATTTCTTTTTGGCCTCAACACAATGACATAAGTAATAATCTGTTCCCTCTTCATTATCTTCATCTGCAATAACTGCATATACGTGTCCTACATTGATATGTGTAGCAAATTAGATGAAATTAGTCAACATTCCAAAAACACTACAAAGTAAGATGACATTACTTGGTTGAACTAGATGAAATTAGATGCATATACGTGCCCTATATTACCTGGTTGAACTAAATCTGATATGTGGTCAAAGTCAACTGACGATTCCATCTGTGTTAGTTCTAGTGCCATCGGGGGTCGATACGTGTCAAGTGGGCTAAGATAACTTAACTGCCATTCGTCAACCCACTCCTTTGACTCGCACTCATCCCAGACTTGAATTGTATAGGAAGAACAAAAGCATGACATCTTTCGTGTATGGATACTCCATGAACCTGCAATTGAGCTTCTGAAAGAGTGCATCTCATTTGATCCTATCAATGTACAACAATCCTCATATGGTGCAATGTTAGTATCATCTATCAACCAAAAAAATCTACGAACTAAAGACTTACCTTCATTACCTGGACCCATGGAAGCATTACACCACTCGACAATCGATTTTGCATCTGTCAACTTTGCATTCTCTTTATACTTTAACTCTTCTCATGCTATGGCTTTTTTGATACATGCTCCTGCACCATCATGCTCCCCCTTTCCATGCCCAGCCTCACAAAAGTTCCACATATGTTGAATACCTATAAAATTATGCCTCCTACTTAGCCAATAGAAATTCTGCGAGTTCTTGAATTGAGATGCACAATTATCCGACCATATGATATGCTGACTGAACGATATGCCCCTTCTAGCCAAATCATTGTAGAACACCTGAAAGCAACCTTGCACGAACTCCGTAGAATGCGTGCGATCATCACTAATATAGAAATTATACTCCCTTATGATCTTTCTGTCATCCTCTGTACTATCACTCGCATGAATGAATGTGATGTGCACAAATATAGAAACCTGTGTGGAGTTGTAATATTGTGATTGCACCTCACCTGTGGCTGTAGACTGTAGTTCTCTGCAAAGTCGACGACTGAAACAATGCTACCAACTGGAAATGTGTCCTTGCATAACTTGAATTGCAAGTCCAACCATCGAGCTCTATGGGCATGTCTTGCATACTCATACACTATGCTGTCACGAAATATAGGTATATACTGATACACTGGAATCTTTTCAATAACTAATTCACACCTCTTTGCTTCTTTACCATCTTTTGTATTGTATGCAACTGTTTTATACTTGCCAAACTCTACTAGTTCATTTCCAACCGCATGTGTTATTTCCATATGTTCACATATTGGCAAATGTTGCAAGCCACTGCAACGATGACATGTGCCATCCAAGCATAATTTCTTGTAGAATATTTGACCTTCCTCTCTTTCACATAAAATTCTTGATATGAAGTCTCTTGAAGATGTTGGTGGGGCACATATGGCACAACCCTACAAATCATTGTTAGTATGCATATCTAAACATATAGACCTATAAGCATCAAAATGGTTAGAAAATTCAATATGTAATCTACAACAACAAGTAGTGCGTGTGTGATTTATCTTAACATAGAAAGGTTTTGGCATTTCAAAATATCTTTGACAAATTTTAATTTGAGGATACTTCTCTAGAAATTTACCATAAAACTGTGTTTGAGTCTCATCCAAAAAATGCTTTGGATGTGGCTCGCGGTTCTGACTACCAATTCTCCTTCTTACCACATCCCTTTGATTCGGAGATACCCTTGTGTAATTCTTCCAAAAGTCTTCAATTAGTGATCTCAATGCTTCAACAATTGGTTTATCTTTTCGTGGTAGTCTCCCCGAGAACGCCCATAATTCATTGGCATTAGTGTCCTCAATTCTTTGGCGTCTTCCAATGGCTCTTGATAAAGTTTTCCTATTAATTCTCAATTCTTGACTTGTCTTTCTAATGAGACGAGCTTTCCCCGTTTGACTACTTACTATAGTCGATGTAATCACACGCCGTGTTGCATTACTATCTTTTGTGTGTGAGGTGTTACCCACACTCTCATATGCACTCATTAGATTCTTGACAATAGATTTTTCACTTGAAGCCTCTGATGTTCTCAACCCAAGAATCTTCATGATAGACCTAGACTTTATACTTCGCATCATTTCAACGAATAGTTGACATCTTGCAGTCTCATTTAACTTTTCAAAGAACAATCTCCAAATCTTATTAGCATATCTTCTACAAGTGCATTTTGGAATCTTACCTTCCATTGGCTGCAAAATATTCTCATCAATATCAATCAAATACTTTGGCTTTCTATGCAAAATTCTAGGTGGTGTCAAGTTAGGTAAATTCATCTCAACATTAGGAATTTCATCAATATTTAAATGAGATGGGTTAGATGGCATACCTTCGATCGAAGATGGAATAGATGACATACCTTGAGGTTGAGGTGGGAACGATGGCATACCTCCTTCATCACATGTGAGTGATGATGTACTCTCAACTTGAGATGTGGTAGATGATGTCCCTACATGTTGACTTGCAGTAAAGGATGTGTCTCCAACTATGGTATTCAAATCTCTCGTACCACGAAGTTTTTGCATTCGTTCTCTTTGTGCCGCCAATACCATATCTCTTTGTGATGGTTGTGGTTCCTCTTCAATTGGTATGTCTTCATTTATCGTGTCCAATTTCCTCTTCTCACGAAGTTCCCTCATAGCCATTGCTTTCTTTGCATTCTTAGCTTCTATCTCTTCTTGTGTTGGTTTAATTCTTGATCGTTTCCTTGGCATGACGGAGAATTTGTCTGTAGCATGATAAAGAGACCAATATTAGTTCCTAAGAAATGAATACATGATAATAGTGGGATTGTATTTTTTTTATGTTGTAAGGATTTATTCTTGTATAGTTTGACATCATGGTAGAACTAAGGTTTGTTTATTCCACATAATTATTAAAGAGCCCAAGTGTAGAAAATATACATGGCATCATGTGAGATTGTAGGTTGCTTTCTTGATTGGGAATGTGTCTATTTTAAACATGTATGATAAAGCATGATAAAGTAATTCAATCCGAAATAAGGAAAATGTAAAGAACATGCATGTAAAGACTTGACATACCTAAAAAATGAAGATTTGAATGGAGAGAGTACCCAATTATGTAGTGTTTTTATCTTCTTGCATCAAACTCCTCAACAATTTGAGTTTTTCACCACTTGCTTCCTTTTCAATGTTAAATTCTTAAAATTGAATCACAATTAACATTGCAATACTACAAAAATTGAAACTTGAATAGATATATATCAAACTTGGTTTGAAAACTATGTTATTTCCTCCTTCTCAAGTTGGCAAAGCAGAAAAGGTGGTGGAAAGATCATGCAAAGGTGGTACAATGTGTCAAATGTGCATGTGAACTTCCCAATAGCATGAAAGCACTTCTTTTTTGTCGGAGCACACGCAGAATCAGTAAGAAAATAGAGCATGTGGGCCTGGATCACGGGGGTAACCACTTTTTTACCATTTCAGTAGAAATACAAAACGCGAGCGAGTTATAACGCGCTCGTGTTTTGTCCTGCTATAGATCCCTAATCCCTAAACCCTCAACTCTGATCCCTTGACCCTCAACCCTCAATGTCAAATCTTAATCCCTCAACCCTATCCCTAAACCCTCAACCCTCAATGTCAAATCCTAATCCCTCAACCCTCAACGTCAAATCCTAATCCCTCAACATCAAATCCTAATCCCTCAATGTCAAATCCTAATCCGTCAACCCTCCAACCCTATCCCTAATCCTTACAACCCTCAACCCTAATCCCTCAACCCTTAACTCTGATCCATCATCCCTCAACACTATACCTTAAACCCTAATCCCTTCAACCTCAACCCTATCCCTAAACCCTTGACCCTCGAACCTCAGCCCTCGACGTCAAACCCTAATCCCTCAACCCTTAACTCTGATCCCTCATCTCTCAACCCTAACCCTAAACCCTCAACCCTCAACATCAAACCCTAATCCCTCAACCCTCAACCCTAATCTGTCATCCGTCATCCCTCAACTCTAATCCCTCATTCCTAAACCTTAAATGCTATCCCTATTCCTAGACCCTCAACAGGCTCGATACTATACCTTAAACCCTAATCCCTCTACCATCGACACTCTTATTTAACCCTAATCCCTTGACCATTAACCCTATCCGTCAACCTCAACCCTCAACCCTCAACTCTCAACATTAAACCCTAATTCATCAACCCTAAACCCTAATCCCTCAAACCTAAACCCTATCCCTAAACCATCAACCCTCAACACTATACCTTAAACCCTAATCCCTCAACCCTCAACCCTAAACCTTATCCCTAAACCCTAATCCCTCAACCCTCAACCCTAATCCCTCATCCCTCAACTCTAATCCCTCATCCCTAAACCCTAAATGCTATCCCTATTCCTAAACCCTCAACAGACTCGATACTATACCTTAAACTCTAATCCCTTATCCCTAAACCCTCCAACCCTATCCCTGATCCTTATACCCTCCATACTCTACTTTAACCCTAATTCCTCGACCCTCAACCCTATCCCTAAACCCTTGACCCTCGAACCTCAACCCTCAACCCTCAACATCAAACCCTAATCCCTCAACCCTTAACTCTAATCCCTCGACCTTCAACCCTGATCCTAAACCCTAAACCCTCAACGCCAAATTCTAATCTCTCAACCCTTCACTCTAATCCCTCAACCCTAAACCCTATCCCTAAACCCTCAACACTATACCTTAAACCCTAATCCCTCAACCCTAACCCTAAACCTTGTCCCTAAACCCTAATCCCTCAACCCTCAACCCTAATCTGTCATCCGTCATCCCTCAACTCTAATCCCTCATTCCTAAACCCTAAATGCTATCCCTATTCCTAGAACCTCAACATGCTTGATACTATACCTTAAACCCTAATCCCTCTACCATTGACACTCTTATTTAACCCTAATCCCTTGACCATTAACCCTATCCCTCAACCTCAACCCTCAACCCTCGACCATCAACTCTCAACATTAAACCCTAATTCATCAACCCTAAACCCTAATCCCTCAAACCTAAACCCTATCCCTAAACCATCAACCCTCAACACTATACCTTAAACCCTAATCCCTCAACCCTCAACCCTAAACCTTATCCCTAAACCCTAATCCCTCAACCCTCAACCCTAATCCCTCATCCCTCAACTCTAATCCCTCATCCCTAAACCCTAAATGCTATCCCTATTCCTAAACCCTCAATAGACTCGATACTATACCTTAAACTCTAATCCCTTATCCCTAAACCCTCCAACCCTATCCCTAATCCTTATACCCTCCACACTCTACTTTAACCCTAATTCCTCGACCCTCAACCCTATCCCTAAACCCTTGACCCTCGAACCTCAACCCTCAACCCTCAACATCAATCCCTAATCCCTCAACCCTTAACTCTGATCCCTCGACCTTCAACCCTGATCCTAAACCCTAAACCCTCAACGCCAAATTCTAATCCCTCAACCCTTCACTCTAATCCCTCAACCCTAAACCCTCAACACTATACCTTAAACCCTAATCCCTCAACCCTAACCCTAAACCTTGTCCCTAAACCCTAATCCCTCAACCCTCAACCCTAATCTGTCATCCGTCATCCCTCAACTCTAATCCCTCATTCCTAAACCCTAAAAGCTATCCCTATTCCTAGACCCTCAACAGGCTCGATACTATACCTTAAACCCTAATCCCTCTACCATCGACACTCTTATTTAACCCTAATCCCTTAACCATTAACCCTATCCCTCAACCTCAACCCTCAACCCTCAACCCTCAACTCTCAACATCAAACCCTAATTCATCAACCCTAGACCCTAATCCCTCAAACCTAAACCCTATCCCTAAACCATCAACCCTCAACACTCTACCTTAAACCCTAATCCCTCAACCCTCAACCCTAAACCTTATCCCTAAACCCTAATCCCTCAACCCTCAACCCTAATCCCTCATCCCTCAACTCCAATCCCTCATCCCTAAACCCTAAATGCTATCCCTATTCCTAAACCCTCAACAGACTCGATACTATACCTTAAACTCTAATCCCTTATCCCTAAACCCTCCAACCCTATCCCTAATCTTTATACCCTCCACACTCTACTGTAACCCTAATTCCTTGACCCTCAACCCTATCCCTAAACCCTTGACCCTCGAACCTCAACCCTCAACCCTCAACATCAAACCCTAATCCCTCAACCCTTAACTCTGATCCCTCAACCTTCAACCCTGATCCTAAACCCTAAACCCTCAACGCCAAATTCTAATCCCTTAACCCTTCACTCTAATCCCTCAACCCTAAACCCTATCCCTAAACCCTAACCCTAAACCTTGTCCCTAAACCCTAATCCCTCAACCCTCAACCCTAATCTGTCATCTGTCATCCCTCAACTCTAATCCCTCATTCCTAAACCCTAAACGCTATCCCTATTCCTAGACCCTCAATAGGCTTGATACTATACCTTAAACCCTAATCCCTCTACCATCGACACTCTTATTTAACCCTAATCCCTCTACCATTAACCCTATCCCTCAACCTCAACCCTCAACCCTCAACTCTCAACATTAAACCCTAATTCATCAACCCTAAACCCTAATCCCTCAAACCTAAACCCTATCCCTAAACCATCAACCCTCAACACTATACCTTAAACCCTAATCCCTCAACCCTCAACCCTAACCCTTATCCCTAAACCCTAATCCCTCAACCCTCAACCCTAATCCCTCATCCCTCAACTCTAATCCCTCATCCCTAAACCCTAAATGCTATCCCTATTCCTAAACCCTAAACAGACTCGATACTATACCTTAAACTCTAATCCCTTATCCCTAAACCCTCCAACCCTATCCCTAATCCTTACACCCTCCACACTCTACTTTAACCCTAATTCCTTCAACCTCAACCCTATCCCTAAACCCTTGACCCTCGAACCTCAACCCTCAACCCTTAACTCTGATCCCTCATCTCTCAACCCTAACCCTAAACCCTAAACCCTCAACCCTCAACGTCAAATCCTAATCCCTCAACCCTAAACCCTATCCCTAAACCCTCAACACTATACCTTAAACCCTAATCCGTCAGCCCTCAACCCTAAACCTTATCCCTAAACCCTAATCCCTTAACCCTCAACCCTAATCTGTCATCCCCCAACTCTAATCCTTCATCCCTAAACCCTAAATGCTATCCCTATTCCTACACCCTCAACAAAATCGATACTATACCTTAAACCTTAATCCCTTATCCCTAAACCCTCCAACCCTATCCCTAATCCTTATACCCTCCACACTCTACTTTAACCCTAATTCCTCGACCCTCAACCCTATCCTAAACCCTTGACCCTCGAACCTCAACCCTCAACCCTCAACGTCAAACCCTAATCCCTCAACCCTCTGATCCCTCGACCCTCAACACTATACCTTAAACCCTAATCCATATCCCTCAACCCTTAACCCTTAAAACTTAAACCCTATCCCTACACCCTCAACACTTGACACTATATCTTAAGCCTTAAACCCTCATCCCTAAAGCCTCAACCCTCAATCTTTAAACCTTCAACCCTAATCCCTATCCCTAATCCCTCTACCCTTGACACTCTAACCCTAACCTCGACATTAAATGCTAATCTGTCAACCCTAAATCCTAATCCTAAACCCTTAACCCTCAACCCTCAACACTATACCTTAAACCCTAATCCCTCAACCCTCAACCCTAAACCTTATCCCTAAACCCTAATCCCTCAACCCTCAACCCTAATCCATCATCCCTCAACTATAATCCCTCATCCCTAATCCCTAAATGCTATCCCTATTCCTAAACTCTCAACAGACTTGATACTATACCTTAAACCCTAATCCCTTATCCCTAAACCCTCCAACCCTATCCCTAATCCTTACACCCTCCACACTCTACTTTAACCCTAATCCCTCGACCCTAAACCCTATCCCTAAACCCTTGACCCTTGAACCTCAACCCTCAACCCTTAATGTCAAACCCTAATCCCTCAACCCTTAACTTTGATCCCTTGACCCTCAACTGTAATCTGTCATCCCTCATCCCCAAACCTTAAACGCTATCCCTATTCCTAGACCCTCAACGGGCTCGATACTATACCTTAAACGCTAATCCCTTATCCGTAAACCTTCCAACTCTATCCCTTATGCCTTAACCCTCATGATTAATAGCCTTGAACGTAAAAAAATTTGAGTGGGACATAACGCGAGCGCGTTATAACGCGCTCGCGTTATGTCAAACATGGCAAAAGATAGACTTGCGGGAAAGAAAAATGCAAGGCAAAATATAACGCGAGCGCATTATAATGCGAGCGTGTTATAACGCGCTCGCGTTATTTCTTGCTTTGGGAATCCCAAGCCTTGGGCTTGGGATTTGCTTTGGATTTCCAACCCAAAGGCTTGGAGTGCCTTATGAACAGTCACAGACGTGTTTTTCTATATTCTTCAAAATTTCACATAATTTTGTTCGTGCTAACCCTCAGATTTGCACGTGTTTCAAGGTTGAACAAATCGAACACATGGGTAATGTTAGGATTTCTCTTAGCTATTTGACGATGTGATTTTTTTCACATTTTAACAATGTTAAGCCTTTCATCTTTAATTTCTTTTGTTTGTGTCCGTTTTTATGCAAAAACCACTGTTTGGTCTTTTTTTCATTGTAAAATAACTATTCATTCAAATTTCAAAAAAATTACATATTTAGAAACTAGACTCCCTTCTACAAATATTAAAAAAATAAAAAAATGATTTTCAATTAGTTTTCAAAATTTATAGGGGTAGCACGGCCAAAATTCTATTTTTTAGGATGTGTCCACTTTAAAAATTAGTAAAAAATCAAATATTCATCAAAAAATGATCAGAAAAATCAGGCATAAACTACATGCTATTAGCTAATTTCTCACTGAAGCGATTTTAAAAATACCAAAAAAAAGTTGACCTTTTGAGGGAGCCACAAAACATGCTATGTTATGTTTTTTTGACAGAAACAACACCAATTTCTGTGGCTCCCTCTTTTGAACCCCTTAATCTATGCCATTTTCAAAACAAAATAGTAGTTTAGAAAGTAGACTCGGAGCACTATGAACATTGTTTTGGTTGCATCTCCAAATTTTGAGTGTAACTATGCTCAATTTCTCATCCAAGGCCAGTATTTCTTGATTTCAGAAAAAAAGTGGCCACTTAAGACCCCTTTTTGGCCCCCCATCTTCTTGCACTTACCCATGCTTAGTCTTAGAATGCAACACCGGATTCTTAAAAATATTTATTGCACTTGAATTATCACAGAAAATTGTGATTGGCTTCTCAAATTCTACTTGAATATCTCTTAGCACCTGCTTCATCCACAAAACTTGAGTGCAACTTCCTGCTGCTGCAATGTATTTTGCTTCAGTTGTAGACAGGGATATTGCCTCTTGTTTCTTGCTTAGCCAAGAAACCAACCTTTTTCCCAAAAAGAATGCTCCTCCACTTGTAATCTTCCTATCATCCACATCTCCTGCCCAATCTGCATCTGTATATGCATGAAGAGAAAAATTATGATCTTTAGGATACCATAGACCATACTCAATTGTTCCTTTTAAGTACCTAAAAATTCTTTTGATTGCCATGACATGAGATTCTCTGGGATCAGCCTCGAATCTCGCCACAAGACCAACAACCTGTATTATATCTGGTCTAGTTTGAGTGAGATACAATAATCCTCCAATCATTGATCTATACTTTGTCTGATCTGTCTTAGGAGAGTCATCATCTTTGCTCAACTTACATCTGGTTTCCATGGGAGTGTTCATTGGCTTTGAATCTTCCATTTCAAATTTCCTCAATAATTCTTTCACATATTTGGTCTGAGAGATAAAGATTCCTTTCTTAGTCTAAGTAATTTGCAGACCCAAGAAGAAATTCATTTCACCGAGTATTGACATTTCAAACTCACTTTTCATTTGATTTGCAAAGGTTTTACACATACTGTCTCTTCCTCCAAAGATGATATCATCAACAAATACTTCAACAAGCAACATGTTTTCATGATCAATTTTGAAATATAGGTTACTATCAGCAGTACCTTTGTTGAAACCAATCTTCAAAAGATGTTTGTCCAGCCTTTCATACCATGCTCTTGGGGCTTGCTTTAGACCATATAGTGCCTTCTTTAATTTGCAGACCATATCACCATGCTCAGATAACTGAAATCCATTCGGTTGTTCAATGTACACTTCTTCTTCTAAGTCACTATTTAGGAAAGCATATTTGACATCCATCTGATACACTTTGAAATCTTTGAAGGCAGCAAATGCAAGAAATAGTCTGACTGCTTCAATTCTTGCCACCGGAGCAAAGGTTTCCTCAAAATCAATCCCTTCTATTTGAGAGTAGCCTTTGCAGACTAATCTAGCTTTATTTCTAATTACTTCACCAACTTCATTTAGTTTGTTCCAGAAGACCCATTTGGTTCCAATCACATTCTTGTTTCTAGGTCTAGAAACAAGATCCCAAGTGTGAATTTTTCTCAATTTGCATCAACTCTTCCTCCATTGCTTTGGTCCAATTTTCATCATTATAGGCTTCATTTATTGTCTTAGGTTCAATCTTTGAAATCAGACAACATTCATCTGAATTTTGAGCAATTTTCCTTCTAGTTTGCATACCTTTGCTTTTGTCACCTATGATCTGATCTTCAGAGTGGTTCAATCTTACATACCTTAGAACTTTGGGAGTTTCTTGCACTTCTGCTTCTTGATCAGGCTCATTCAAACCTATCTCTTCTTCCTAATTTACTGGATCAGTTTGAATCTGACTTTCAGGAGAGGATTGAGCTCCTTGAACCAAAACATCATTCTGATCATCTTCATCATACTCATAAAACCTTGAGGGTTTCTCTATTCCCTCATCAACCTTCACATTTGTACTTTCTATCATCTTTCTTAGTCTCTTGTTGTAACACCGGTATGCTTTGATTTGAGTAGAGTAACCCAAGAATATTCCTTCATCACTTCTAGCATCAAACTTGCCTAAATCTTCATCTCTTTTGATGTAACACTTGCTACCAAAGACTCTGAAATATCTTACAATGGGAGTAATGCCAAAGCAAAGTTCATAAGGGGTCTTACCAGTACTACTTCTGATTTGAACTCGATTAAGAGTATAGACTACAGTGCTGACAGCTTCTCTCTAATAGATTTGAAGAACATTTGCTTTCATCATCATAGTCCTAGATGCTTCTTGGATGGTCCGGTTCTTTCTCTCCACTACTCCATTCTGCTGTGGAGTCCTCGGAGCAGACAACTGTCTCTTAATTCTATGTTTCTCACAGAATTCTATGAACTCACCAGATGTGAATTCTCCACCTCTATCAAACCTTAGACATTTCAACTTTATTCCTGTTTCATTCTCTACCATAGCCTTGAATATTTTGAATTTCTCAAGAGCTTCTGATTTCTCATTTACAAAGGTTATCCACATCATCCAGGAATAGTCATCTATTAGCAGCATGAAGTATCTATCACCTTGAATACTTTTGGTTCTTGCCGGACCACAAAGATCAGTGTGAACTAAGTCCAATAGCCCGATAGAGGACAGTTCCTTGCTTTTGAATGTGACTCTGCTCATCTTACCCAATTGACATTCCTTGCATAAGCTGTTATTAGGTTTCACCAATTTTGGAAGATCTCTTACAGCCTGAGTATTGCTTATCTTGATGATATTATCAAAATTCACATGACACATCCTTCTATGCCATAACCAACTCTGATCAACTTGAACAAATAAACAGCTTTTACCAGTACCAACCAGGTGGAAGATATTACCTTTAGTTTGAGTACCGGATGCAATCTCTGTTCTGGATCTTTCACAGATTTTGCATTTTCCATCTTTGAATCAGAGATCATAGCCTTTGTCCACCAACTGTCCAACACTAAGAAGATTGTGCTTCAAACCTTCAACATACAGTATATTACCAGTTTTGTTTCTTCCATTAAAAGAAATAGTTCCTCTTCCTTTGATTCTACAGCAGAATTATCACCAAACTTCACCACTCCTCCTTCATACCTTTCCAAATCTATGAACTTATTCTTGTCACTTGTCATGTGGTGAGAGCAACCACTGTCAATGACCCAATCATTCTTTTCTTCAACTTGGGTAGCCAGAGCTCTTTCTACAACTTTATGATTGATAGATACAGAGGATATTGGTTCTTCTTCCTTGATGGCAATAAACACCCATTCACTTCCGGATTTGTTTCCTATCTCTGATTCATCATCTGTTACTCCTTCATTATCATCTACTTCATGAACATAGTAACAATTCTTTTGGAACCTTGATCTATTAGGATTTGGCTTTGAAAATCTTTCCGGACATTTTGAGGCAAAATGACCAATCTTATTGCAGTTAAAACACTTAAAAGGCAATTTTCCTTCATACTTACCGAATCCTCTTGGTAGTCTCTTTGCAATGAGAGCTTCAAGTTGAGCAGTTTCTACTTCTTCTTCTTCCAAGTCTTTTCTTGCTTTTCCATACCATGACAAATTCCTTGATGAGTTCTCTCCTAGATCAAATCCTTGTTTACCTTTCACAGAGGCATTGGCTTTGAATGCAGATTCAGTTTTGGGGGGATCATCTCCAAATTCGGTCATTTCAAAAGAAGCCAGTTTGCCAGCCAATTGGTGTCTTGTGATAGTTGTATGGGCTCTGAATTCATTAATGGCAGCAACCTTGATTTTGTAAGAGGCAGGAAGGGATCTGAGAATCTTACCAACAATCTCATTTTCATCCAAGACTCCACCAGAATTTCTAATTCCACAAACTAGCTCATTCACTCTTGGCATAAAAGTGGTAATATTTTCATCATCTCTCATCTTCAGTTTTTCAAATTTCCCTTTTAGGCTTTGTAACCTTGCACATTTAACATTCTCATCTCCTTCATGCAAAAGTTCCAGTTTAATCCAGATCTCATAGGCAGTTGGTAGGTCAATAACATTTGAGAGCTCTAGTCAGTTAATGCGCTTAGAAGAGCCTCTTTGGTCCGCAGATTGTTTTTAGCAACTGTGATTTCATTTAGGGTTGTCGGACCACCCTGTGGAGGTGCATACGCTTTTGTGACCATGGACCAGTATGCCTTTCCCATACACTACAAGTGACATTTCATGCGATCTTTCCAAAGAGAGAAGTTGGTTCCATCAAACTTCAGACTATCCTTCTTGTATGATGACATCCTGGATCTCCTCAAGCGGTTTAGCTCCTTTTAGAGGAACTTAGCTCTGATACCAATTGTTAGACTTAGGGCATACAACTGAGAGGGGGGGTGAATCAGTTGTGCAAAACTTTCTATTATTTAAACACTTGAATCTTCTTTAGTGATTAGCATAATAATAATCATGAACCATAAAGCATTAAATCAGAAGCAGAAACATATCAACACATATGACACCAAGATTTTGATGTGGAAAACCCAATTAAGGGAAAAACCACAGGGTGATTAACCTAAGAAAGTATTCTCTGTTAGAAGAATAGAAAGAACAAAATGGTACATGCCAATTAGGGCTCACTGCCCGAGCACACTGCTCACAAGAGGCTCACTGCCTACAAGAGACACACTATCTACAAAGGAATAAGTATCACCTTTATGAACTGGAGAATAGCATCTTCAGCATGCTTGAATCAATTCCATTTAAGCCCAATACTTCTGCTCTGCCTTTCACACTTCTCTTCGCTACCACACACTCATCACCTCAAGACACACTACAAAATGAATTCACAATCCCTTATTTATACAAGGCATCGACTTAGGAACAATCATCTAAGTTGGCAAACACCTATAAGATCATCTGCAAGACGTGTAATACATCCGGTCGGCCAATCTCAAGAACACCAATATCCATGGTTATTCTTCAAATGCAAACTCTAACTTCAATGCGGACCACCAACATTAACTGGACATGATCCAATGATCATCATAACCTTCCCTGAATCACCAAAAACATCCACACTTCATCATCCTACTGGAATTCTTCTTTCCTTCATCTGGAGCTACAAGAACACAGTCTGTCATCACTATCACAAATGAATAGGCACTTCCGGACCTTCAACCCACGAACTAATCTAGTTGATACTTCACAAGGACGTCCTCAACACTCCCTCAGATCCGCAAAATGGGATAATGAAATACCAGATCTCACCAAACCTTTCTGTGGCCCTCTGTCATCTCTGAACACCTGCCAGAACCGGTTCTACTTGAGCGACCATAACTTCTTCAGATCTTCATGTAGACCTCTGAAATCTTGACTGGAGCATCTCAAGACTTAAATCTACAAACCCTTTAAACTGCATCCTCTGATCCTCAACCTATTGAGGACTTTTACCTTCTTGTCATCACTGTTCTTCACTGTTCTTGATTGAGACTTATTTTCTCAATATCCTCAGCACACAGCTCATCTAATCCTTCTCATTAATGCAACATGAGTATGTTGACATCAATGACAACAACGGTTAGGCCCATACTTGCAACAGAGTCCTCCTAGAACCTGGCTTCCCTGCCATCCTTAATTTCCTAGGTGAGGTGATCTCGAATTAAATTCCTGCTCTTCCTAATAAAGTTCCAAATCTGGTAACTATCTAGAAGAGAAAATACTGAGCTCTTCCCTATCTAAGTATTTATTCCTTAACAACCTAACCCATTTGAGGTTGGGATTATTATGAATAAACTAGGCCAACTTTGCCCCAAGAGCTTGATTTTGCCTTAAAAGGTCTTTCACCCCTGCTCCATCTTTTGCTTTTTGTTCGCAAACTTGTTTCCAATTAACCAATGGGAATTTAAACTGATCCGAAGGTCCTTTCCAAAAGAAATTCCTCAGCAATTGGTTAAGTTCTTTATAGATTTTACTTGTCAGAGGCAAATAGGACAACATATAGGTAGGGATAGCTGCTAGAACTATTTTGATGAGTGTCAGTCTCCCTACCCATGAAAGCCACTTGCTCTTCCATGATTCTAGTCTAGCCTTTATCCTTTCCAAAAGAGGGTCCTAGGAGTTGCCAGCGAGGATCCCTTTTACTAGTGGCAACCCAAGATATTTGCAAGGTAGGGAGCCTTTCCCAAAGGATAGAATTCAAAGGATTCTCTCTTCTCTACCAGGGGGTATTAAAGAAAAACACCTCTAATTTCACTTGGCTGACTTCCTGCCTGGATGCTTTGGAGTAAGAGTCTAGTATCCTTTTGAACCTTAGTGCCTCCCCTTCCTGAGCCATCCCAAATAAAAGGGTGTCATCAGCAAATTGTTGATGAGAGAACCTTGGCATGTCTCTTGTGATTTGAATGCCTCTGATTAAACCCTCTTGACAAGCATTTGATAAGAATCTTCCCAAAGCGTCAGCCATAATAATGAAAAGGAAGGGAGAAATAGGGTCTCCCTGCCTAAGTCCTCTTGAGGTGTTGAAGAAGCCTTCTGGTGAGCCATTTAGAAGAACTGAGAACCTTGGGCTTGATAACCACTCAAACATCCAATTTAGCCACTCTTGCTGAAATCCAAAGGCCTCTAAAATTTTGACCATGAATCTCAAGTTTACTTTATCATATGCCTTTCGGATGTCTAGTTTAACCAGCATTGAGGGAAATTTATTCTTTTGAATCAAGTGAATAGCTTCTTGGACAATTACTACCCCATCCAGAATAGACCTTTCCGGGACAAACCTCGTCTGCTCTTCAGATATAATATCTGGAAGGATTCTTTTGACTCTATTTGCAACTGCTTTAGGCAAAATTTTGAAGACCACATTACACAGTGAAATTGGTCTGAAATCTTTGAATGACTCTGCCTTGTCTTTCTTAGGGATCAAAACAAGAAAGGTGTTTCCAATCTCTTTTAGAACCTTCCCCTCCTTCCTAGCATCCTCATAGGTTGCTGTGAGATCTTTTCCAATAAAATTCTAACATTTTTGAAAGAACACTGCTAGGAATCCGTCAAGTCCAGGAGCCTTATCTGGTCCCAGTTGAAAGAGGGTTTCTCTGATTTCTTCTTTGGAAAATTTACTGTTTAGCATCAAATTTGATCTTTAGTTACTAACTTCGAGATGAATCTTAAGAATTCTTGTTGCACCTGAAGGGATCATCCCTTTTCTTCATTTAAGAGATTCTGAAAATTATCAACCGTTGCTATTGCAATCTCCTCTGGGATATCCGTGACCCTACCCTCCTTTGTTTTCATAGAGGAGATTCTGTTGATCTCTCTTTGAACCTTTGTTGAATTGTGAAAAAATTTTGTGTTAGAGTCACCACCCTTCAACCACACCTCCCTGGATTTCTGTCTCCAAAAAACTTCTTCCTTTGCCAAGATGTCTTCAAGTTTACTCGTCAGTTCCTTTTCTTTGAGAAAAGAGTCGTTATCCATGCCTTCTTTTATGATTTTCTCATTAAATATATGAATATCTGCCTCTACCTGTCTCTTGGTGACAAAAATGTTCTTAAAATGATCCTTATTCCACTATCTCAAATTTGCTTTGATTATTTTCAATTTGGTTACTATATTGAAAAGACAAACTCCCTTAGGGTTGCAAGTCTTCCACCATTCCTCAATAAGAGATAGAAATGAGGGGTCCTTAAACCACTTATTTTTAAATTTAAAAGGACATCTTATTGGTCTCCTCTCACCCTGTATTTCTAGACTTATTGGGAAATGATCTAACCCTGATTCCAATAGAATCTTGTTGTCCAGGCTAAAGGGGAATTGACTCAAATCCCCTTTAATAAAAAACCTGTCTGATTTTTATGCAATACTACAAAAGCCAAGTCTTCTATTGTTCCAAGTATAATTCCTGTTACCCAGTTGTATTTCAATTAAATCATTTCTGTCAACAGAGGCTTCAAAATCTTTCTGCGATTGGAGTTTCCTTCCCACCCCTCCTAACTTGTCTTCCGCTCTCAAGATAGCATTAAAGTCACCTCCCAAGAAAATATAATCCCAAGACCTATTGTTGCACAAATAATCTAATTCTACCCATAACTCCTTTTTCAACCTCTGAGAATTGGGTCCATAAATATTAATTAGGAGAAAGCTTAAGTTTGAGGCCAGACTTCTTACTTTACTGGCTATCCACCCGTAACTGGAGGCTATATCTTCTAAAAGCACAGACTGCAGTCTCCATAATGTCATCATTCCCCCCGAGGGACCTCTCGAGTTTACCTTAACCATCTTCCATTACGTCAAGCTCTTGGCAAAGGATTGATTTTCACTTTCATCTAGTTTAGTTTCCTGAATCATACAAATATCAAGCTGGATTAGCTTCAGTTTGTTCCTTAAGAGGCACTACTTGTTAGGGGCATTCAGGCCCCTAACATTCCACGACAGTATTCTCATTGGTGTTCAGGAAGGGCGCTGCCCTTCCCTACTTTTATGAAATCAAACAGCTTCAACTGTCCACTTGCTTCTCTGTCCCATTTAAGTTTCTCCCTATTTGGGATTCGGCCTCTAGATTTATGCTCTCCACAATCTAGGGATGTTTTCTTGCTATCCCTTTGGCCGATCCCCAAGATCTCTGGGGAGTTAGGTAGACTCTTTTCTTTGGTGGCCAGAAGGGCCGAAGAGTTCACTTCTTCTTCTAAGCCAAAAAATTCCAGCTCTTTGCCTGAGCTTGACAGCTAGTCCTCTGCAGGAGCTTCTTCATTTGATCTAATTGTGCCTTCCTTTACAGCCTTTGCAAGTTGAACCAATTCATTCCCTACTTCTAACAAAGATTCAAAATCCTCCAGTTGCATGTTTGGTTTGAATCCTCAATTGTTTTTGAGATTTTAGAATTAATGTTTTGGGAGAAATTTATGAATTCTTCCCCACTAGACAGGTTCTGAACTCCTTCTCTTTCTCTGGGATTTACTTCCTTTGACCCTTTCTCCTTTCCAATCTCCTTCTTTTTTATGTTCTCTACTTCCACCAAGTCAGGAACCAGATCCGGTGGGATAGTTGTTCCCTTTTCCTTTTCGACTTCCATTTCCACCACTACTTTACCTGCCAAACCAGTCTGAGATTTACCCTCCACCTGCGTATTCCTGCTAAAATTGCCTTGATCCTGCTCCCTCGATCTCCACCTTATTGTGCTCACCCAACTTCCAATGGGTTTAGATTCAAAGATAAGGGATTGATTTAGGACACCCCAATCTGTAAAGATTTCAAGTTCTCTCCAATGCTGTTCTGGGAAGGGATTTTCTATACATAATCTAATGTGCGATCCTTCCTGTACTGGATCCTTCCATTCTTCTAAATAAATATATCTACCTAGGTAGTTTCCAATTTCTTCTAAAATCTTCTGGTTCCAAAATTCTATTGGAAGGTTAGGCAATCTATACCAGTCCTGACTTCGATCCACCTTAAACTTTTTTGGATCAAATCCCACAAACCAGTTACATAAGTAAAAACCAAATCCATTCATAATCCAAATACCTTCTAAAATGTCCTTTTTGATCTTGACAGAGGGGCAAACAACAAAGAAGAAGCCATTCACTAGGGTTTTTAAAGATAACTCCTTTCCCCATCTTTCCTGCCACCACTCTTTAAGGTCCTCCGAATCTAGGTTGGGGCCATACCATTTCCCAATAACGCCAAATTTTTCCATATAATCAATAGAGGGTAACGCCAAATTTTTCCATATAATATTACTAGTATAGCTATATTTAAAACATATATCTAAAGTACGCAAGAAGAGAAGATAGGCGTCTTTTAATCAATTTATTTTAAATTATAATTGTAACTATTGTATACTTTAATAATTTTAAATCATAATTTAATGTAGTATAATATTAGTAAACATTACAATAATGTATTTATATTATTATTTTATTATAAATGTTTATTATTTTATGCCCAAATAGTTACATATTTTAACTCAGAATAATCAATTTAAATTAGAATAATTATTTTAAAGTAAATTATTTTAAAGTTTCCTAACATAATTAATTCGTAAAATTAAGGACATGATTGAGTGATAATAAAAATAGAATTATTTTAAGGTTTCATAACATATTTGATTTTTAAATTTAATGACATGATTGTGTGCTAATTAAAATTAAAAAAACCTTGAAAAATGTTATGCACATAACGGTTTAAAAAAAGAAATGGTGAGCAGTAGCAAAGCGAATGGAAGTAGAGAAGATGAAGGAAGAAGCAGATTTGGAGTAGGAAAGTGGACAACCAAAGCAGAGGAAACTTATCCAATGGAGCAAATCAAAGCAAGAGCATTCAAAGAGGAATGGTGGGGATCTAAGAATAGATTCGAAGAAAGGCAACATCAAGGTGAGCAAGGGGTGCGACCAAACCCTAGATTGGAAGGAATGCTTAGACAAAGACAAAATCAAGAATAGCTGGGGTGACACCAAAACAAAAGGTACCATGGGACGAGCGACCCCAGAAGAAGATTCAACAGGAATATTGTGGTAAGGCAGGGGCTCGGCTGGTGGCAAAATAGGCAAGGAAAAGAAGATCAAGAGGTAGCTGGGCAATTCTTTGGGTAGTGAAATAATTGGTATGGAAGGCATTGGCAAAGCTGGCAGAGGTTTAACCATAGATCAGAATGGGACAATAAACCATGGGAAAGAAGGATGAAAGAAAACTGGTGGCGTCATAAGGACTCAGAGGTGATAAAAGACCAGAAGATAGAACAAAATGGTGAAGGTAAAAACCTGGATCGAACTGCCCAAGGTAAGAAGAGCACAGGTGGGCTAAAAGACAGGTGTGTATCATTTTACTTGGATTCAAGCATGTTAAGTTCATCAATAGAAAGACTAAAGGAAAATGCATCCTTCCTAAAATGGGGTAGGAAATGGCCAGTCGTCTTTAAGTTGAAAAGATGGTGTGAAAAAAATTGGGGTGTCGTAGGCATTAAATCTCTAACAAACGGTTTCTTCCTGATCGAGTGTACAGATGCAAGAAGCAAAAGATCAATTTTCAACATGGGCCCCTTCTTCATGGATGGGACAAGCTTCTACATCAAAGACTGGGAACCAAATTTTGATCCACACAAACAGCCGGTGGAAGCGAGTAAAGTATGGTTGAGGCTATACAATTTACCTTCAGAATATTTGGGAAAGGGACACTCTAAAGGATATTGGCAATAAGTTGGAAGTTTTCGTGGAAGCAGATGAAAACCTGGAAGATAGGAACTATGACATGTATGCTAGAATTTGTGTGGAAATAACACCCATCCCTATGATCCTAGAGGAACTGGAGATCTGATCAAAACAAGGCATCTGGTGATAGAAAGTGGAAAGAGAAGATGAATTGGTTCTATGTGTGGCCTGCCGGTCCAAAGGGCACAACATTCAGGTCTGCAAAAGAAAGGATCTAGGGAGGTCTTGAGAGAAGATCAAAAGTCTAAGAAGGACTTTACTTGCAATCATGAACAGATGTCAGGAAGTGACTCAAATAAGGAGATTCCTAAGAAAAAGGAGGACCAAGGGACATTTTTAGAAGCCCATTCAAAAGAAGATAGTGAGAAAAGAACCCCTAAGCTCCAAGCAGAAGAAGAAAAGGAGAAGCAGGGGTAGGCTAGTGGGACCAAGGAAGGAGGAATGGAGGACAGGCAGGTTCAACAAGAAAGAAATATTTCACTTCTAGAAGATAAAATGGGAGACACAAAGCTAGAAAAGGTGAAGGAGGTCCAGGAAAAGGAAGTCAAGGATCTCATAGAAGCTAATCAAAGGGAGAATCAGGTTAAAGAGGCCCACAAGTCAAACATTTTTGAAGGGACTGATGACAAAGTGGGGGTAGAAGAAGAGCTGCCCCAGAGGAGTTTTTCTCTAAATTTGAATTAGAGGATGGTTCAGAGGTAGAAGAGGAAGGATATTCCAGGGAAGAAAGAACCATTTCCCAATCACTCTCCAAGATCAAGTTGCCCAGAACAGGGAAGGGGGGCAAAAGGGGAAGGAAAACTAGTTTAGAAAAATTGGAAATAGCTAGAAGTGTGAAGGGCCAGAGGTAGCTAACATTGAGGTCGGGGAAGGTGAGGAACCTTCTCGAGGCAGAATGAGAGCAATATCATGGAATCTTAGGGGCCTGAAGGCCCCTAACAAGAGGCGCTCAGTCAAGTGCCTAATCAACCAAAGCAAAGCATATCTCTTCTTGTTGCAAGAAACAAAGTTGGATAAGCAGGAGGGAGAAGGTTTTGTAAAATCAATAAATATTCTGGGAAGGAGCTTGGGTCGAAGCTAGAGGAGCCTCAGGAGGGCTTGGAATACTGTGGAATCCATTGAAAATCTTAGCAACAGAACTAGAAAACAACCAATCCTGGCAATTCCTAACACTGAAAATATTGAATATCAACAAAGAATTCTATGTAATGAATGTGTATGGCTCGATGGAAACCGCCAGGAAAAAGGAAGTCTGGAATCAAATTAGGTCGGTCATGTTGGAAGAAGTAGGAAGGAAGATTGTGATAGCATGAGATTTCAATGCAACAAAGAACAATAAGGAGAAGAGGGGGGGTAGAACAGAAGTCACATAGGTGTAGAAGGATTTCAAGGAATTCATAGAAGGAAACCTACTAAGGGATATTGAAATGAAGAATGGCTTGTTCACGTAGATGAATAGAAGGAAAGGTTTCTCAAACATAACAGAGAGGCTAGACAGATTCCTATTGGCTGGCAATTAGGAAGACCTAGCAGCGGTATTTGAACTAGCCATTTTACCTTGGTCAGGATCAAACCACTACCCTGTGCAACTAATGGTGCTCCCTGATAGGCCCCCTACTAGATGCCCTTTCAAATTTTAAAACATGTGGCTAAGAGATGAAGGACTGAGGAGTCAGGTTGAAGATTGGTGGAAGGAGGAGGTGGAGAATGAAAGACATAAATAATATATCTTCATGAAGAAGCTAGCAAAGGTTAAGTCAAAGTCAAAAGAGTGGAATAAGGTGCACTTCAAACACATTTTTTAGGAGAAAAAGAGGATAGAAAATGAACTGGAGGTTTTGAACTCAAAAGTAATTGAATTTGGTATGGAGATGGAGGACTTTCTGCTGGAAGACAAGCTGAAGAAGGATCATGCAGAGATTTTGGCTAGGGAGGAGATCTTCTGGTGGCAAAACTCAAGGGAAACATGGCTAAAAGAAGGAGATAGGAACACAAAATTCTTCCCCAACTCCTTGAAAGCCAGGAGAAGTAGAAACAAGATCTCTGAATTGATTAAAGGCAGATGGCTCCATAATCAATACAGAAGAAGATATCAACAAGGAAGTAGTAGAATTCTTTCAAAATATGCTAAATAGTGAAGACCATCATGATTTGGAGGTTCAGGAGGAGCTTTTATCCAACATCCCAAAGCTACTAATAGAAGAAGATAATAAGTGATGGAGTCAGGTTGTCATTGATGTCAAAAAGGTGATGGAGTTCATTTAACATCATGTTGTTTTCAAGTGACAGTGGCTTGATACAGCTGTGGCATGATGTTCATTTGATCACAGTTGTGTTGAGGGTTGACTTGATAAATGTTAGCTCATTGATAATATTACAAGTGTTTGATAACATTCACGTATCAATCATACTCACTTTATTGGTGTTTCAATTGCTTACAGGATCACAGGAAAACAATGATGACATGCCTTCCTTGTTGGATTTTAGTTGAACAATATTTGTTTCTCTATGTCATGTTTGTCATGGGTTGTGTCTTCTTCAAGTTGGATTTCATAAAATAGTAATGATGGACAAGTATTGGCTTGATATTGGTTCTCATCATGTTAATAAGAAGGGTCGATGCTTATACTTCATGTCAGGGGATTATGTTACAGTTCATCTTGTTGAGGTTTCATTTTGGTTGTAATATTGATGTCAAAAATTGTGTTTGAGTTCCTTGAAAAGTACATCATCAGGAGTTAAGAATGTTGCATGCAGAAGATGTGTCTACTTCATGATGTCCTTCATAGCAGCTTGTTGTTGGCACTATGTTTATGTTCTCAAATTGAAAAAGTTGAAAGTTCTAATTTTTCTTAAGGACTCACAATGGTAGTATTGGTTAATAAGTCTACTTGCTTACAGTGCAATGCATTGCATGAGGTTTAAGTCTTGATGAAAAGCCTACTTGTCATTGATAATAAGTATATCTCTGCAATGAAGAAATCTTCAAAAAGAACCGGTTGTTTCTAATTTCTTGAAGTCCAAAGAATAATCTTTGTTTTGGGCCTTTAAGTGTTCTTAAAATAGATTTAGATCTTAAGTACACAGCCTTTTATGCTTCAATCTAACTGTCTTCATTGGAATGCACTTTTCTTCTATTTAGAAGATGACCTGCTATAGCAGGTTAGACATAACTTAAGTTATGTCTTGAGGGTCTAGGCAACGTATGCTACCGGCCTCCTTAACCTCTCTAGGTGGTCACCAAATATGTGCGCGGGGTGCCAAAACAAAACCAACGACCCATGTTTGAATCTTGATGGGCGCGAAGCATAAAATTGATGAATGTCATTCAAATATGACCCTCTTTCATGTGAATACACTTTGAAGTGTATTCAGCCATCATATGCCTTCAAACTGCAGAAAAAGCTATTTTTTAGTATTTTGAAAAGGCAAGATTTTGAGGAAAGATTTTATTCCTTTTTATCTCTTCCTCGGGGCAGAAGGAGAATGTTAAAACTGTAGTGTTTGTGTCTTTTTTTTTTTTTTAAAGGCTATTATCTTTAGAATTCTTTTTGAGGCCGGATGTAGAAGGTTTTGAAAGATCTTTTCAAATTCTAATTTTTTGATGAAGTTCTTTGTGAGAAGAGGGTAAGGATAGATTGTTTGAAGTTTGTTTTTGCAGAATATTGTTGAAGATAGAAGGAGATTATTTTATGGGAATTTGAATGGATTTTGGAGTTTTAAAAGGAATTCTTTATATGTCTAGAATATTGTGAAAGAGAAGATTTTTTAGAAAAGACCAAGAGAACTCTTACAGATGATTTGAAGAACAAAGAGAGTATGAAGTTGTTCTTGGATATTTTTTTAAAAAGATGAATTGATTTATTTATTGTTTAGGTTGCATTCAGATATTGTGTTTTTGCAGGAATATGAAGCATCATTTAAGAGATGAAGGATCATGTTTTCTGATGAAATTTTTAGAAGAAGGAATTTGAGAAAATTGAAGACTAAAAATGTGAAAAGACTTCTATAGATGATTTCAGAGAAAATAAAAATGGAAAATGGAAAGATTTTTTTGAAGATCATATTTGTAAAAGAAATTGATTTTATTTTGCAAAGCAAGAAGAAGATATTGTGTGATCAGATGCAAACAGATATTATTATTTTTTTGGAGAAGAATTTGAAGAGGTTATTGAGAAATTGAATAGACACAGAGGAATATTTTTCTTTGCAGGTGGAAGGATATTCAATTTGTATACAATGGTTTTTTAGGTGCATTGATTCAACAATAAAAATAGACATTGATGAAACATACTAAATATGCAGTGTTGCTGAGTGTATGCGGATGTAGGATTGTTTTTAAATAGAATGAACATTTGACAGAAAAATGAGAGAGAAGAAATGTTTTGTATTGAAACAGAGAAACCCTCTGAATTCTTGTTTTCAGTTTGTTCTGTATTAGGGGTTGGTGCTCCTTGAAGTTGGTGCTTCTAAACAGTATGCCAGTGAGGCTTACAGGTCAGTGAGACCTTAACATTTGTCAGTGAGACACGTATTGTAGCCAGTGAGGCATGTTTTATCAGTTAAGCTAGTGAGGCAGTTCTAGAGTGGTTTTTCTACCCCTGGAGGGTTTTCCACTCGTGCAATTCTTGTGTCTTGATTCATATTGATCATCTCTCCATGATTGTATGTTTTACTCATGAGTTTTGTTTATGTGTTTGACAAAGTTATGTGCATATGTGTTTGACAATTCAATGATAACTTTCTCACCTTTATGCGCTGCAAGTTAAAGTTTGAAAAAGATTTGAAAATTCATACAACACTGATTCACCCCCCCTCTCAGTGTTGTCCTTGACTCCTACAATAAGATGCTCTGGGCGAAGGTGTCAGAGGAAGAAGTCAAGAAAGCCACATTCCAACTTAATGTAGATAAGGCATCGGGGCCTGATGGGTTCTCAACAAGCTTCTAGCATCACTTCTGGGGCATCATTGGGAAAGACTTGGCAGAGGTTATAGAAGAATTGCATAGAGAAGCGTCAATTCTAGGGATAATAAATCACACTTTCCTAGCTCTTATCCCTAAGACAAAAGAAGCCAAATCAATGGGACATTATAGGCCAATATCGCTTTGTAACGTGGTTTACAAGGTAATCACCAAAATCATAGCAAACAGACTAAAGACAGTGATAGGGAAAATCATTTTAGATGAGCATAGTGGTTTTGCCAAGGGAAGATCAATATTTGAAGGGATCATAGTGGCCCATGAGGCAATTTGCTCGGTGAGAAGACAGGGGAGTGAAAGCATGATTATCAAGCTAGATATCTAGAAAGCCTATGACAAGGTAGACAAGGAATTTTGTTTAAAGTTCTAAAATTTTTTGGATTTGAGCCGGAGTGGATTGAATGGGTGAAGGCTTGCATCTCAAATCCAAGATTTGTAGTTCTGTAAACAGGGCTCCACAGGGGTACTTCTCTGCAAATAGGGGCTTGAGACAGGGGGACCTGCTTTTGCCATTTCTTTTTATCATAATGGATGAAGCCCTAGGAAGGAAAATCAAGGCAGAAAAGAGAGTCAGGTTATGGAAGGGGATAAAAGTGGCTCCAAGAGTAGAGGAGGTAACTCACCAATAATTTGCAAATGACACCATGTTGTTTGGAAAGGCATGCAGGGCTGAGGCAAGACACATAAGATAGACCCTGGATAAATATTGTAGTGCTTCAGGCTAGAAGATAAAATGGAGGAAGTTAAAAGTGCTCTTTTTTAACGTCTAGCCAGGTATCTAGAGAGACATTGCACAAATTCTAGGGTTGAGGTCAGCAAGGCTCCCAGGTAAGTTTTTGGGCATCCCTTTATTCGCTAGTTTGAATAAAAAGAACCTATGGGACGAGTTGTTGACAAACTGTAGCCAGAAAATGGAAGCGTGGAGAGGAAAGTTGTTGTCCTCAACAGGGTGAATCATGATGATCCAAGCTGTACTGTCAATTGTCCCAGTCTATTCAATGTCTTGCCTCAAACTATCGAGCAAGGTGCCTCTGGAGATAAATAGAATAATGAAGAAATTCCTTTGGAGCGGAACTTCAGTTGAGGAAAAAATCCCACTAGTGGCCTGGGAAGAGGTATCTTCACCAAAGGAGGCAGGAGGTGCAGGTGTTTGCTAGCTAGATTTAATGAATTTAGCTATGGGAGCCAAACTAGTTTGGCTTATGTACAACAAACTGGATCAGAAATGGACGCACATCCTGCAAAACAAATATTTGGATTTTGAAGACCCAAAGTGAATCTTGACAACCTTGGACCCCCCAAGAGGATCAACAATTTGGAACTTCATCTTGGAAAGCACAAAGATTATCACTAAGCACATATCATGGGAAATAAAAGATGGAAGGGATGCTTCCTTCCGGGAAGACTCGTAGGATGGAAAGGAAATGCTGGGATAGGACAAAAGTCTGAGTGACCTAAGAACTACCTTGGAACAACTTTGGGGAGTCAAAGTGAGAGACTACTTGGTCTGGAAAGAATATGGGGGGATAGGAGGATGGGATTGGAAACCCCTAAATGAGATTATGGCTCCAAGTGACCAGAAGGAGAAGTTAAGTAAAATACTAAAAGAAAGACACATGGTTATCACAGAGGAAAGGGATAGAATTAGATGGTGTGGTGCCTCCACTGGGAATTATATGGTTAAGATGGGATACAAACTTAAGGAGTAGAAATTGGAAAAGGAGGACTAGCCCAAACAGTTATTTTGGCACAAAGCTTGCTTACCGAAGGCAGGGGTCTTCACATGGTTAGCCTTTCAAAAAAGAATATTAACCAAGGAAAGGCTATCTCGATTAGGGATACAGGGCCCAAGCAGATGCTACCTTTGCCAAGAGGCAACATAAGACATAGATCACTTGATGGTAGGGTGTGAACTAGCTGTGGATTGTTGGTGCCTGGTGATGAACAAATTAGGTTGGTAAAGCCCATTGCCAAGAGATGTGAAAACTTTATTGCTAATGTGGCCAAGCCCAAAATGCATAGAATGTTTCACAACATTTGGGTTGTCGCCCCTTCAATCATCCTTTGAGAGCTATGGAAAGAACAAAATAGGAGAATATTTCAGGACAAGTCATTAAGCAAGGATCTGTTGCAAAGAAAGATAGTAGATGCAATAGTCAAAACTGTCAACAACGTGACTAGATATCAAAGTATAAAATCCAATTGCTTCACTAATTGGGAAAATGACATGAAAAAGAATTGGCCTGGTCTTGAGATTCCCCTTGTTCATGGGGCTCCGAGGATTGGTCCCATGAAGGTGGAAAGAAAAAATGTGATTTGGGAGAGTCCAGATGTAGGTTGGTTTAATGTCAATTTCGATGGAGCAGCAAGAGGGAACTCAGGGGAATGTGGAGTTGGCTACATCATCAAAGATCATGAAGGGTGAATCCTAGACAAAAAATTAGTCCCTCTGGGAATTGGAACCAACAATGAGGCTAATTTCAGAGTAGCTTTGATAGGTCTGCAGAGTGCAAGGAATTTGAATTTAAAGAGTGCATTTGGAGGGAGATTTCCTTATCACTATCAATGCAATTAGATCAAATTAGACACCCAATTGGAAGTTAAGGCAATGGTTAATTCCAATCTCACAACTACTTGGGGAATTCAAGGATTATAAAGTCTCACATGTCTATAGGGAAGGGAACGAACTCCCTTAATGCCTCATGATGACTGCGGGAGAGATACTTGTCCATACAATTATGGCAAGCATGAGAATGAGGGTGGTTGATCCATTAAATCCCATTAGGGGTCGTTGGAATGTTTGCATTGATGTTTGTGAGTCGGCGGTGACATTCTCAACTCAGAAATGGACACCCCAATAATTCTTGAATGCTCCATGAGGCAGGTGGCATTTGTGGGTGTGGTGACGGAGAGGCAATTGAGTGGAGTGTTTAAAACTAAAAATGGGATAATCTTGCATGCAGTAAGGATGGTGCTTGGAGAGGCTTTTCTCTGCTCCTTTCATAGGCATAGGGTTAACTCAGACATAGCGGCCATGTTTTTGGCAACAATTCTAGAGGCAGGGGAGACTAAAGGGATAGCCCGAGGATTATGCAGGAAGCTAATTTGGAACAAGTTCTTGGGGGGCCTGGAGGATGTTCTAGCCAACTACGAGGAAGATAGGGGAATCCCCCTGCCTGGAGATTACTATGTAATCAAAAGGCAGGGACGGACACCTGAGAGGTACCCTATGGTCTTTTGCAGTGATCCAAGCATGCTACCAAGGTTTAGGGTTGCAGCCGTAAGGGGAATTCGTTTCCTAAAACAAGTACTGAAGTTGGTGCCGGATGATGGCTCTACGTGGTTGCAAGCTTACATTACAAAGGAAGGGCTCGAAGATCCCAGTGGCAGTGAGGGGCTGGCTAATCTAGTAAATCTGGAAGACGAGTAATCTTTTTTTGTCTAGTGGATCTTAGCTCAATAGTATAATTTATGTATATATATGTATAGAATGGATGCTGACATGGCAGAATAGATGTCGGGGTAGGGTTTATAGTTTGTTCTCTGCATCAATGGAGATGCCACTTTTGTAGATGGGCCATCATTTTGTAATCAGTCTATTGTCTGGTGAAAAGGTTTTTTGGGTGCAGGGTGGATTGTTCAAAATCCCCTGTAGACTTCTGTAATGTTCATATTTCAAACTTTTTAATATACACAAGGTGCAGCCCTAGCTACTTGTTCTGATAAAAAAAATTAAAAAAACCTTATCAACATTAGTACAGTTAGAATAACATTTATAAATAATATTATATTATATTTATATCTAATTCTAATCACTAGAATTTTAACCCTAACCTTAATTTTAATCCTAATGTAAAACTAATCCTTATTATATCCCTAACCCTAATTTTAATCATTATTGTAATTATAACCGAAACCCTAACCCTAACACTAACCCTAACAGTAACACTAATAATAATTCTAATTCTAACCCTAACCCTAACTCTAAGCTTAACACCAACCCTACTTTTAATCCTACTTCTAATCCTAACTCTAATTGTAAACCTAAACCTATCCCTAATCGTAGCCATAACCTTAACCCCAATTCAAACCCTATCCCTAACATTGATTCTGATTCTAATCGTAATCCTAACCCTAAATATAACCCTAATTATAACCCTAACCTTAATTTTAATCATAATTATAATTATATCCCTAATCTTAATTCTAATCCTAATTATAATTAAAGCATTTAGGGTTTAAATTAATTCTAACCTTAACCTTAATTTTAATCATAATTATAATTATATCCCTAATCTTAATTCTACTCCTAATTATAATTAAAGCATTTAGGGTTTAACAAAAACTGTAACAGTAATTCTAACTATAACTGTAATTCTAAGGTTAACACCAACCCTAATTTTAGTCCTACTTCTAATCCTAACTCTAATTCTAAACCTAATCCTAACCCTAAATTTAACCTTCACCCTATCTAATTTGAACCTTAAACCTACTTCGAATCGTAACACTAATTTTAATCCTAACCCTAATTCTAACCCTAACCCTAATTCTAATTCTTACCCTACATTAATTCTAAACCTAATTTTAATGCTAATTCTAATCCTAACCCTAAGTATAATTGTCATCCTTACTCTTATTCTATTTGTAAGGTTGATTCTAACCCTCTAATTCTAATCGTAATTCAAGTATCATATTTAAAATATACTTTTGAAGTATAGAAGTTTAAGTTGATAGGTTAAATATCCATTTCCCCTTTTTTAGTAAATTGATTTGTATTTTAACAATTCAACTAAATTTCCTTATTTATTAAAACTAAAGCTAACATCTTCTTTATAGTATATTAAAACAAACATTTTCCTTTACCACATAGTTGAGTGGTGGAGTTTTATATTTAAGAGATTTTAATGTCATTTCCAGTAAGTTTTTATACTTTAATATTTTAGATTTGTTATACTTTACTTTGTCCTTTAGATGAATTTTTTTTATCTATATACTTTTTTCTACATTTTTATTTTATATTTGCTACTTCATTTTTTCATATTAAAATGATAATTATTTTGGAACTTATTCTCTTAAAATCTCTGTAATACTTTTGTCATTATATTATGTTAAGTTAAAAAATTATAGATTCAACCAATTTGAATGCGATATTTTATTTTATAGAAGCCAATGGAAAGTGTACAACACTAATTGATTCCTAATTGAACAAACATAATTAGAAAACACCAAAGTATAGAGACAGATTTAAATGCCTCTCTTCCATTATTTTCAATCTCAGCAGATAAACTTGACCATAACATCTCCAATCACATTGAAATTTGAAAACTTTGTATCCAACATTTACATGTCTGATAAACAAAGTAAATAATCACTAAGACATTGGACACAGTTTTCATAAGCCAACCAACATATCTTTCCGGTGAAACCTAATCTCAACACTATTTGGCATTTTATTTTCCTGCATGAACCTACAAAAAGTTTAACTATAGAAAGAGCAATACCTTAAAATTACCAAAGAAAATCATAAGTGTTTCTTCACATCATGAATATATCTCATGTCTCTTATGACACATGATTGTCATGTTACATATGTTTGATAACTTATTTTACCATAAATGCCTCTTCCCCATCATTGACCATATTTTAATACTAGAAACAATTTTGTCTATGTTTCCTTATTGAAATGCCCACTTGTTTTGGATGGTCTTGGGTTCACGTGTACCATTCCAGGCAGACTAATGCCTTTTTTCTTTTCTCATTACTAAAAATTTATGGCAGATAGGCTGCACCACAGCTCTATAAAATAGAAAAGGAAAGATAAATATCTTTAGTAAAAAGGATTAAAAAGTTAAAATATGTTGTATATATTTGGAATGATTTGTTAATATTTATGTTATAATTAAATAGTTTCTCACATTTTGGTAAACTCGGTTGAATGCTCTAGTCTTCTCACATTTTAGTGAGCTTACCCCAGAATATTTTCTATTCCATACCTTCTCCTCTATGGAACAAACTCTTCTATTAAATCTGAGATATATACATTTTTAATAGTCATTGGTACTCATCATGTTGATGAAAACAAATATAAGGACATCACTTAGCTTGATAGCTGTTGAAAGTGAGCTTATAAATTGTATCATGTTAATAAAAATTGTAAGCATGCAAATATTTTCTTAGAGGATAATTATGCAACATGACATTGGAGGGGTAGTTTCTTGGAAGCCTTTTTTATTGTAAATGAAATTGGCCGTGACCTTAAATACTGCCAAAAATTAAACATGTTCAATACAGCTGGATAGATTTTATATTTTGAAAAATAGCTATTTATGCTTCTTATATTTATAGTTGTACAATACTGAGCTTTATAACATAGACATGAATATCTCAATGCAGAGAATTGCAATTCCATTTTCATGTGATTAATTCCAAATGCCCTGAAATAGTGTGAAAATTAATTAGTCTTTATTGTTTTGAAAGAATGCAAACAATATATATATTTTTTATAAGCATTACACTAATATACAGAGCGGTTGAAAGGGAATGCATTTTCAAATGATTTTTGTAAAATTCGTAGGAGAGGCATAAATTGACTCTAAATCATTGGCACTCGTATCACTGCTTGCTAAACACATTCTCACAGTACGAGCAACATGGTGATTATCATCTTCACTGTCAATACTTTCTACATCTTCACTTGATGGTGAAAAGGACTCGTGTTCATCTTGCTGGGTATTTTGGATTGAACCCTCTATTTTATATGTCTGTTTATCTTCTTTGTTGGATCTCTTAAACTCATCCATATCTTCTTTTCCCTTAAATGCCACCGGTCTGCGCCTTCCAGCTTTACGCCTGCCCTTGGGAACTTCCTCTACAGGAGCAGTGTCAATATCCTTCTTTCTATCAGAAGCCAATGAATCAGTTCTCTCACTACCTGCATCATGCAACTTGCTTGACCTACCAGTGTGTTGATCATCTTCATGAACAGAATGTCTACCCTCGGTATCCTCCTCATTTTCTGAGTCTGCAGCTGCAGCCAAATCAATTCTGCGTCTCTTTCTACCCATGCCTATCTGAAAAATGCATTAAGCTGATTAGATGCTGAATGAAAAACAAAAAACTAAAAGTAATGAATTCTTAATACATTATCATCATAAAAGAATAATCATGTGGTTAAATGTATTCATCAACATAAAAACTAAAAGAACAACTATTTGATATTTGTTTCAACCCAAATCAGAAAAGAGAACCAGAGCTACCTTCGGTCCTCGATCAACAAGATGAGCCCATGCAGTGCGATTCCTTAAACAATCAAGAACAACCTGGCAATGGCTTGTGTAGGCATATCTCTCACCATTGTGTTTCCTTAGCTTTTGCCAATGCTGTCATGGCATTTACACTCATGTAAGTGAGACAAATGATACCAAACCAAAATTGATGATACATAATCTAGACACAAAAAATAGTGATAGGCCCCGCAAATATCAAAGACAACCAAATGCAAACCAAAATGTACACCATTGTCTTCACTTGCATAAGATACATACCGGCAGGACAGCCTCACAAATTTCTTCATATGACATTTGAGGAGCTTTGCTAAGAATATCATCAATTAAACCTAAAATGGAAAATGTTCGAGGAGAAAATTTGAAGAAAAGAAATGGGCTCATTTTGTAACCAATGAATGGCCAACTCCCACAGGAAACAATCATTAAGAATTATCTATCAAAGAGTAAATATTAGTAGCAAAGTACCTGGCAGTGTCAATGCAGTGCCAATGCACTGCCTTCAATTATCATATTTTCTGCATCATCTGACAAATCACCTGGAGATACATAGACACTTGACAAGGGCCCATCATTTGAATCAAAGGCAAGGGAATGACTACTTCCGTCTGTCATATTGTTTACATTAGTCAGAGATATATTTTTCTTTGCAATGTAAGTGTCATCTGTAATGTCCCCTTTTTGAGATAACACTAGTTTTCCCTAAATTATAAATTTCCAAGCAAACAAAGGTTTAGAGAGTACCTTGGCTTGATTTAACTCTACAAGTAGACTACAAATCTTTTCTCACTATATTATTCCTCTTCCTAAATTTAGAAAGAATGCTCATGTCTTGCTAGTTATGGGTTAGTGATGGACTAATTTTTAATGCCGAGGAATTGATGGACTGAATGCTATTAATGCTGACTATTTTAATTAAAGATTACATGTTTTTAATCCTCCTCCTTACTCCTCCCTCACTGTGATTTCCTCACTTTGTTCTATCTTTCCGATGGTATATGATATCCTTTGACAACGCCTCTGATTCCTTATATATGCTTTAATTTCTTTTGTATTTCTATTGTTTAAATGAAGATTATATCTGTTTGTTGGGCATCATTGTTGAGTGAATAAATATTCACATATTATTAGTTGTGTTGGGATGTTCCCTTTGAATAATTTAATTTCCTTAATCGGTGGTTGGGCGCATGGCATCCTGGATGCTATTATTCACATACAGGTACTTTACACAAGGATGGCCGCTTATACAAACTTCTATGAATTAATAACCTCTTGTTACAAGCTATCATTTTTTATAAGAGTGGTGATGTGGAGCTTAGTGAGGTGGCGTAGAACTTATTTGAGTTGGCATCCTATCCTTTATACTGCCACCAAAGTCAAACGGTTGTAAGGATGAGGAACGCAAGGCTCACACATTATTTTCAATAGCTAATTCATAGGCCGATACTATGCATGGTGCGTATTGATTTGAAGGCGCTTCATTACACGGAGTATGTGAATGTTGATGAATGATTGAATGAGTAACGTGAATTATTATTGAATGAGCATCAATACATAAACAATGATATCCATTTGACTTCCCACATCCATTCCTTCGATGTCCTCATAGCTTTCAACCTTCTCTTTCTTTTATACAATTTCAAGGGTTTTTGCCAAGGATCATGGCTTTCCCTCAAATGGTTCGCTGCTTAAAAGCAACTTATTATAATCGCTGATGTCCTTAATTATTGTTGTCTTAACATAACCATTAAGTATCACATATCTGAATCGTATCTATCCTCTTTTATGTATCGCTACCATTATAAGTCTTTTGTTAACATAGTTTATCTTATGTGTTGTCGTATATAAAGGTGTGACATTTATTAGTTATTATATATATTTTATTATTATATATATATTGAAGATAATACATATATGTATATATAATTACTTCTATATATATATATATATATATATATATATATATATATATCATAATTATATATTGATTATAATATTATATATACATTATAATATTATATATACACAATTATTTCTATCATTCAGTCATATTTCACAAGAGTGACTTTACCGATTTTTATCATACTGTTTAAATCTTTAATTTAAACAATGCCTTAATATCGGGGCATGACATTATCTGATGATTTAGAATGCACATCCCTTCTCCCTGAATATGTAAAAAGATTGAAATGGTATTTGATCCAATCACATTTCAGATAAAATATTCGACGCCCTAAGAAAAAGTAAAACAGAACAAACCTTCTTGTGGACATTTCATAAGCTCCATCTTCCAACTGAATTCAGTTTCTTTCTCAACATAAACTCAACCAGAAAATTGCCAAAATCTACAAACCTTTGAAACCCTACAAAACCTATAAAGTATACAATCCTTTGAAAACCTAAAAATCCTAAAATCACGGAAAATAAACAAAACTTGCTTGTGTATATTTCATAATGTTCATGTTCTGCCAAAAACAATTTGTTTATCAACATAAACTCGATGTGAAAGAAATTCTAAATCGTCAACAACAAGAAAGCAAGCCCTAAATCCTCAACAACAAAAATATAAATTTATCAATAATGTTCCCAAATGAACATATTTTTGGGGGGGGGCAAAATAAATTAAATATATGAGACAGCTAGAGAATCCGATACAAAATTCTGTTTAAAATGTCCATACGAGAAAGTTTAGGATTCTGATAAAAGTGCTCTTTCTAAAGATACATTTATCCAAAAATCAAACCCTTAATTCAAGTAGAACAAAAGAAACACACTTGTGGATATTTGATACCGTCCATATTCTGATGAAAACATTTATTGTTTCCTAACATAAACTGAAACAGGCACAAACCCACGAAACCCTCTCTAACACCCTTGAACCCTTGAACACGGGAGCGACTGACCAAATTGGCTTTGGGGAATTAGATGTCTAAAGGAAATTTCATTTCTCTACCAGCTTAAACTTAACCAAGAAAAAACCCTAAAAGCTTTGAAAGCCTCCTAAATTCGAGAGTGGTGAACCACATTGGCCTTCGGGCATTTAATACAGTAGATGCTATGACGAAATTATGATTTCTTTTTCTACCAAGAACTAAACACAAGAAAATCCCTTAGAACCCTAAATTCATAAGAGACAAACAAATCGTGCTTGTGGTTCATCTTCTGAGCAAAGCCTTACTTATTTTCCAACGAGAAAAAAGTTAATAAGATAACCAAAACCCTAAAACTTGCCCCCTTCTAAAAACCTTAGGATTCAAGAAAGATGTTCCAAACCTGCCTTGGCCTCGCTGAAGAGCGGCTCGGCCTTCAGAGCCTCCACATTCATCCCCTTCTTCTCATAACATGTCCCCAGCAAACACAACGCCTTCACATTCTTCTCATTCAATGCCACGACAGTGTCCAGGTCAGCAATGGCAGCATCCACGTGGCACTACTTGGCATCTCCTCTGAGCTGAATCTCTGCCCACTTAAACAGAGCATCTGACTTCTCAGTCTTGGCCCACTTTACTTGAATATCATCCACTTCAATGGTTAAATAGTCAATAGCAATTTTACATGTCATCTACAATAAAAAGTGGTAAATATTTGTCATATTTTTATTGGTCAAAATTAACCTTTAATTGTTGAAGTGGATGATATTTAAAAATAACCTAAAAAGTCGGGAATTGAGAGCAGCGACCATGTGACCCTGGTGCTTCTTCTAACTTCACGCAAAATTTATAGAAGCCATTCTGAAACGCTGAGTGAAGTAAGAAGCCAAATGGCATCAAATTAAGCAGTCTTTGTACATTCCAGTATTACAGACCACATTACAGAAACCCCAATTCCCTTAAATGAAAGGTGGGTTTTTCAGAAAGAATCCCACATTACAGACCACAAACGTGCAACACGCAGAAAGCCTTAAAAATAGGGTAAAAAAGACATGACAAGAAACCATTATTTTGTAGAAACCTAATTCCATCAAGCCACAATTAAAAACTAAACTCCCATAAATGTAAAACATGGGTTTCTAAAGAAAATATATCGACATTACAAACCAGTTAAGTTGAACTGCAAAAGAATAAAACATTACAAACCAGTTAAGTTGAACATTAATACATAAATCGGCAGAATAAAACATTCAATCGTGTTGTGGCTGTATAATAACTTAAGTGTTAATAATGGATATTAATAATATTATTAATATTATAACTAAAATAATAACGATTTTGTACCTAAAGTAATTTTGAAGTTTAGGTAATGAAATAAAAAATTAAATTCTAAAAAATTGATGATTTTTCACTCTTTCCCAGCCATTTGGGCATGACTTAACTCATGGGAGCAGGCCTGGAATTTGATGGTCTATTTGGCCGTTTTTGCCATTTTAGACCGTATTTTACAATTTAAAATTTTATTAGACCGTATAACTTGACTTGTCAAATTTTTACATAACTGTACATATGACACTCTAAATTATTCCCTAAAATTTTATTATAGGGTAATATAATATAATATAATATAATATTCTTATTTATAATATATATTATTTTATAATAATTTATTATAGAAATATAAATGATGTTTTTTTTACAATGTTTATCATTTTTTTTAAATTGATATAGAAATATATATTAAATTAGAATATTTTCAAAATAATTGTAAATGATATTTTAGAATGTTTATCTTCAATAAATTTTAAAAATCAATTTAGAAACAAATTTTTGCTTTGTTTTGTTGTTTTTTATTTTTTAAAAATCAATTTATAAACAAATCTTTGTTTTGTCTATAATTGTTTTTTATTTTAAAAATCAATCTAGAAACAAATATTTGCTTTGTCTATACTTGTTAATATATTATTCATTTTTTATTATATATGGAATAAGTACAACTTTGCAAATTACAATTACAAAGATTAAGAAGAGTTATAATTAAGAGTTGATTTACAATTACAAGAATTAAAAAGAATGGCTACTACTTCCTCCATTGTTGTTCAATTCATAAAGGTCACCTTTCTATCAGTGCACCAAAATGTCAGAGTTGAATTGGAAATGTTCTCAATAGTTATACAACTAAACAAGTCAAGTCTTAAGCATAGTGTGGTGAATCGACGATTAGAAGTTCTCTAAGACTTCAAAAGGAGGGAAAGTTGGTTCGTGGAGTGGATGGGTTTCTCTTAAGGTACATGGCCAATATTTGTGAAACTTATCACTTTGCTATCTTTTTGAAATGTCATTTGAATAATTGCAATTTGCAAGTGGGAATTGTATTCAATGCTCGGCTTTAAGAATCCGTTGTAGCCAAGAGAAGATTAGTACATTTGTCAATGTCAAGGTGAACCATTTGAAGATGTCTTGATGTTTGTAGTTTTGTTTGTGACTGTGTTGTTGATTGCTACTCTTTTTCGCAATTTTTAGATTGTTTTTTGTAACATGCATTCTTTCAATATAAAAAAATCACTCAACATTTTTTTGACAAGTTATAGTTTTCTTAAAAAGTCAATTGAAAGGTAGTTAAATGACCAAACCGTCATAAAAATTTTATTTGACAGGCAAGGGTGACCATCAAATTCCAGGCTTGCGTGGGAGGTAAGATTAGTGCATTTCTCTCCACATTTATAGGTGTTTGTTGCACTCTCCCCAGAGAAGAGGTCATTTTTTTGAGCCAATCGCAATAGAAATAAATCATTTTTCAATGATTTTTTGTTAAAATTTGTTAGAGTATTAAGTTTAACATAGGGAAATTAGTTTTTCCCGTGAGGTGGTTTTTTACTTGTAGGGTAGTTTTCCTATATCGGGTAGTTGTTCACCCATCATATATTTTCTTTCCTTTAAATAGACATTTGTACATTTGTAAATAATCAATCTATCATTTGTTTTCTTCTCGTATCAAGCTTTTCATTGTTCTCTTGTGGTGAATTATCTTCCTAGTTGATCCTGGCTCCTACTTATCCCGACATGGTATCAGAGCCAGGCCCAGGCTAGGAGCCCCAAGCACACGAGAGGTGTGGCTTAAGGGGGGGTGTTGGTGTTGTAAATAAGCCACACTCGGACCGACGATGGACTAGTCCAAGAGGGGCCAGTAGCTCAGTGGTAGAGCACTCCAACAACGATGGAAGGTCCTAGGTTCGAGTCCTAGCTAGTCCATGTCTCAACATGGTATCAGAGCCATTGAAAGGTGCAGATCCAAACCTGAGAGCTTGGCAAGGCAATTTTAGACAGCAAGGAGTGTGTGTATTCTGTTCCATCAAGCATGGTAGATCCATATTCATTTCAGAGAGCTTGGAGCACTTGGATTCCTAGACACAGCGTCCCATTTTTCAATGCTTTTTCATGTGAGAAGGCGTGACATTATATTTCCAAACCGTTTCTAGTGCTTATCCAATCTAGCATTCATTATAGAGGCATCCACACATTAGAGGCAGTGATTCAAGATTGAAGGTTGTCTTTATCCACTCTAGATCTGGTAAGTTTGGTTCACAATCTCCATCAAATCTGAGGCGTAGATCCTCAGCGAACCAAACACAGACCCCCACTGGCCGGATATCTATTTTTGAGAAGCATAAACGATTTGGAGGCCCATTTTTTTGGTGAGTGCACAAGCGTTCTGTTTGAAGGTGTGATTTACCTCTGGCGAGCACACTTGTTTATCTTTGTTGTAGCATGAAAAATTTCTGGTAGATTTAATCCAGAGAGCTTGGAGTACATGAACAATATCCCATACAATATTTCATCCCAGAACGACCTTGTTTTTCCACATTTTGATTGGAAATGTGTGGTCAGAAGGTGTAGATTCATTCCAAGAGTTTGAACGGCACATCTATAGAGGCGCTTCAACTAACATTAGTCTTTCTAATGTTGCCATCAAATATTTGCTATTAGGGTTTGCGTGGTGGGCCCCCTTTGTGTTCCGTTACTGAGCATTTCATTGGATCTTTAATCCCACAATGAGCCCGAAGATGCATTAATTGGTCTTTATATATCCCGTGCTTGCATTGTTCATGTGAAGAGCTACCAAAGCCTCATGCTCACGTGCAGAAGCAGATGTAGTGGATAGTGGATTTGTAAGTGGTGATAAATTGATACTTGATGGTTCTATCCGAGCATTATTTTTAGCAGATTGGTGATTTGTCTGTGTTGACATATCGATTGGCACATATCGACTATAGCCCATTCGGTGGGCCCCTTATTTTGTACCCAATCACGGTGCTCCATTTTTAGCCTTATAGGCTATTTTTTTTGCCCATTATTAGCAAGTGGTTACGTGCGTGATCAAGGGTCAATCCACCCTAGGGCTCAATCTGGCCCCCTCTTTTATTCAATGGGCTCCATATCGGCGACTTTCTTCCACGGAGAATATCTTGGGCATCTGGAGTCTGATTTTCGCATGCTACATATCAACGAAAAGAAGACTTCACCAAGGTTGCAATGGTACAAGTAAATCCACTTGGTTTCACCCTCTATCAGAATTTATTGCATTTGGAAGTTGTCTTCATGGAAGGTACTATCTTTTGAGTTTTTGAAGAATTGATAGCTATAATGGGTTATTTTTTGGAGAAAGGGAACTATGAGCAATGGAGTGATTACATCCTCACACATCTTAGTGAGCACAATCTATTGCCGTATCTCTATAATCATGTTCCTATTCCTAGCACACCTCGTGAGTATCATATTTGGAAAGGCTATAGGGCTAGAGTCTTTAGAGTTATTCTTGAGCATCTAGATGTTGACTTTTTGGAGTCTATTATCCATCTTGAATGCCCTTATGCTCTTTGGACCTATATTTGAGACTCATATGGAGACCATAATCCTCCACCATCTCTCGGTGCTTCTCTTTCCAAATCCGATGTGCCTCATTATCCTTCGGAGAAGTTAGACCATGCTTGTGATCCTTTGGACATTTATGAGACCTTAGATGTGGTTATAGTTGCTTCAGAGGTTATTGATTCTTTGTCAGATATAGTTGATCCACCTTCACATCTAGTGGCTTCTTATCCAGAGTCATTGATTGAGACTTCCATCATTCCTGATCAACAGGACAATCATTATCTTTCAGATTTGGTTGGAAGACATATTTCGGCATTTTCGTCTTTGGAGTTTGTTCTATATTAGTTTCCACATAGTTCTAGTTTGTCACCTTCTTTCTTGATTGGGGATGTACTTGATTGGATTGTGGCATCATCATTCTATCTAGACAAGGAAACACATGAGCATTTTTTGGAGACAACAACATCATCATTTTTCATGCTTCCATCTTTCAAAGCATATCCTGAATGGAAAGCATACCTGCATCTATATTTGTTTCTTCCTAAGGGGAGACAATTGGTTTGTAAGCATTGGATTCTATTTTGCCTTCAGACACTTACCATCTTTGCAGGACATTATTTATTATGGGGGGGCTATGTAGTCTCCTTCTTTCCTTCCTATGGGAGGACCATTAAATGTACACACATGATGTATGTAGTCCTTGGGAGGTATTAGTGAGTCCTCCATACATGCATTTTGTTTTCATTTTTTCTCTCTTTTGGAGAGGAGTTTTCTCCCACTGGGTTTTTCTCCTTTTCTTTGATTGTAAGAGATTGCATCACATTTTTCTTTGTAAATGGGTACCTAACAAGGTTGTGTAGCCGGGACCCATATTGCATCTTGATTTTGCATAATAATTCTCCCTAAGTTTGCACTTAGGGGGGGTGTTAGAGTATTAAGTTTAACATAGGGAAATTAGTTTTTCCTGTGAGGTGGTTTTTTACCTGTAGGGTAGTTTTCCTATATTGGATAGTTGTTCACCCATCATATATTTTCTTTCCTTTAAATAGGCATTTGTAGATTTGTAAATAATCAATCAATCATCTGTTTTCTTCTTGTGTCAAGCTTTTCATTATTCTCTTGTGGTGAATTATCTTCCTAATTGATCCTGGCTCCTGCTTATCCCAACAAAATTTTATCATCTTGACATAGGAAAAGTTCAAATTTATATCGAATTTGTCCCACAAGAAAAATAATCTTGTTTGTTAAAATTTTATCATCTTGACATAGGAAAAGTTCAAATTTATATCCAATTTGGTAGACCAGAAAAATAATCCCGTGTAAATCATTTTTCAGAAAAAGTTCAAATTTATATCCAATTTGTCCCTAAAGAAAAATAATCCTGTGTCTTGATTGGTTTATAGTTAATTTTATCATCTTGACATAGGAAACGTTTGAATTTATATCCAATTTGTCTGACAAGAAAAATAATCCTATGTAAATCATTTTTCAGAAAAAATTCAAATTTATATGGAATTTAAAAATAATCCTGTGTCTTGATTGGATTAATAACTTTAAGGTTAATTTTATCATCTTGACATAGGAAAAGTTCAAATTTATATCGAATTTGTCCCACAAGAAAAATAATCCTATGTAAATCATTTTTTAGAAAAAGTTCAAATTTATATCAAATTTGTCCCACAAGAAAAAAAAGTTCAAATTTATATCAAATTTGTCCCACAAGAAAAATCATGTGTCCGTTAATAGATATTAATAACTAGATAAGCTTCAGCAGATGCGGGTAGACACTAATAAAATATAATGCAATGATACTTCTATTTTTTTCTAAAGATAAAAAAGTGTTTATCATTTCAAATTTGTAACCATTATATTTCTAGAACTAAATTTATAAGGAACATTTTATGTCAACAATTGTCGCCCTATTTGGGTGTGGAGAGTTTTGAAATGTTTTCACTAAATAAAATTGAAATTTCAAAAATAATCTAATTTGGTAAAATAAAATAGCACTAAGTTATTTCCTAGAAAACTAAACTTTACAGAGCCTATTAAATAACACTAACATATTTCCTTAAATAACACTAAAATATTTCCTTAACTATAAAACTACATTTTACAAAGCCTGCATATTTGTATTTATGTGTAGAACCCTAGCCCTAGTTGGGTGTGTAGAGATTTGAAATGTTTGCTTGAGATATTAAAATGTAATAATATTGAATACTATTACATTTTAGTCTAAGTTTGAAGAATAATAAAAAAATAGAACATCACGTCACTCATCTAAATATTTTCCATGATACTGTAGATTTTTAATTCTTGGGTAAATAAAATTGAAATCCTAGAACGTGAAATTTGAATCATGGCAAATAATGATGATCTTAACCTAAAATTAGTGAATCCAAAGGAACCCTAAAAGAACCCTGAAAGTTTTTTATTAAAAGCTATGGACCTCTTTTAAGTTACTTGCCATCCCTGCTGTGCATTACACAAAAAAAAAAATGACACGAGCAACATCAAATACAAAGGACAAATGGCAGATGGAGTGTCTTGTTAGAAGCAAGCACCATATTATTTATTGATTTGGGAGCTACCCCCAAAATGGTAGCACTTACTATAACCAAAAATATATATATACCAAATATAAATTGAACATAGCCAAGTTTTCTATAATGGAGTGCATGCATGCTTATTATGATATTAAAATTACTTTTTTTAATGAAAAACTTAAAATAACAATATTTAAAATCTATGCCATCACATCTTTACATCTTCAAATAATGTCATACTTATTATTAAATTATTTTCATTCTAAATTATTTCCTCCTATAAAACACTACTCACCTCAAAATAGTACTGTTTGTTTAATTTTGAAAGAGACGTCTTCTTTTTTTTGCTTCATAATTGTTCTCTGCCAAAATAAAGCCACACCGAATAAACAAATTAAACAATGTTGAATTTAGCAAAACATATTAAACAAATAGTTTATTAGAACCACTAAATAGAGAAGTAGAGAACTACCAATAAACAACCATAAATAGAGCTCACAACAACTTAGCATTATTCTACAAAGATAACTAACTTTTAACGAATTCAAAGGCTTTACTAAATATAGATTAAAAACAAATTATTCATATAAAACTATAGAAAACTGAGAAATACATTAAATATTGGAGAGTTTTTTTGTTTAAGTAATAATAGTAATTACTTTTAGAGAACATGATATTAATTATTTTAATTAATCTAATATTGTGGTTTAGTAATATTTTTTTTAAAGATAAAGAATTGTTTATCATTTCAAATTTGTAACTATTATATTTGTAGAACTAAATTTATAAAGAAAAATTTATGTGAACTCATTTTGAAATGTCTTGGGTAAATAAAATTGAAATCTCAAAAATAATGTAATTTGGTAAAAATAAAATAGCACTAAAATATTTTCTTAACTATAAAACTAAACTTTACAAAGCCTATTAAATAACACAAATATTTCCTTAACTATAAAATTAAACTTTACAAAGCCTGCATATTTATATTTATGTGGAGAGCCCTAGCCCTAGTTGAGTGTATAGAGGTTTGAAATGTCTCTTTAAATATTAAAATGCATTAAAATGCATTAAAATATTGGAAGTTTGAAGAATAATTACACAATATAATAACAATAACATATTCATATTTAAATCATTACAATATTTTATCTTAGTCACTTAATTTTTTGTTTAATAATAATAGTAACTATTACAATTTAAAATACATTAAAATATTGTAAGTTTGAAGAGATATATTTTATATATTGTATAGATGCAAATATTATAACAAAACATATTTGAAAAATAATTTTTCTTTAATTTAATTGGTAGAAAACTTTTACCTGATAAGGGTATTAATGCGCATCCAATACATTAATGGCCGTAATATTGGCTTATGGAAAGGAGTGGCACATTGACCAATGAATTTTTATTATCTAGTAATTATTCTATCCAAAATAAACCAACGAGAGTATTTTTTAAACATTAAACAAATATTATTTTTTTCCTAAATCTATATGCAAATATTTGTTGAATAAACCAATAACAAGAGAGTATTTTTTTAAACGTTAAACAAATATTAAATTTCTCCTAAGTCTATTTGCTCAGATTTTTAAAAATATAATATAACACTATATAAAAACAAAAATATAATATAATACTATATAAAAATATTATAATATTAGAATAATGTAATAATATAAATATATTATTATCATATTTATAATATAAACATTGTTTATTATCAATCAATAATTAATTATACTATTATAATACTATAATATCAATTAAAATAATAATTAATTGTTAGTGCTAATAATTAGTTTTTAATAAAATATTTTCAATAATTTAATATAAATGATACCAAAAACTTATTATATTTTTTTATAAGAATTAATTCCCATAGTAAAAAACTTACTATAATTTTTTAAAGCAATTAATTCCCATAGTAAAAATCTAAAACAAAGGTCATTAAACTAAATATTATGGGTTTTAAAAATTGAAGAACCCTCACCCTGTTGTTAATATTAATTTATTTAATAATTTAGCCTTGGTTTTCAAAGATTTGTTTATGCAATAAGAATATTAAATAAATTATAATTTATAGTTGCATAATTTAAGGTGCACTTTAAGTGCAATAATAATAAGCAATGCCTAATCTAACCTTCTCTAAATAATAACAACATTGTATCACTCCATAAATTCATTTGGCAAGCAAAAACAAAAAAATGGCTCTTACCAATTAAAATTCTCTCTTCATTGATTTAATAAACTATCTAGCTAAAAAAAACTGTCGGCTCTATTTTGTTTGTATGTATGTACCTTAATGCCACTTATCATTGGTGTAATTATTTTTATATGTGGGCTCTTTAATAGGTTTTGTTAACACACTCACGCCATTAATTGTTAGCTCTAATAATTAGGTTTTAATAAAATATTTTCAATAATTTAATCTAAATGATACCATAAACTTAATATAATTTTTTAAATAGTCAACTCAAACTTAAACCAAAAAATTACAAATTTCAAGATTATTATAAAGTTATTATATTATCAACATTGTTGCTAAAACTAAGAAAATACAACAAATTAAAATATGACTATTCATGAACATAGGCCACTCTATATATGCACACATCAGTGTAACTACAAAAATCTAGTAGTTCTATTTAAAAAAAAAAATTGTCGTCCAAAAGTTAGGCTTAGGCTTCCTTCAAATTTTTTCTTTCTCACACCGGTTTGGTTCTTCTCACACAAAAGAAAATGTATTAGAAAAGTCTTATGCCATTTAAATGTACCCAATGGATACTCTGGGATTTATATTTTACTTTATTTTCAAAGAAAAAATAGTTGAAGGAGGTGAGCATATAAAATTGCAAGATTTGAGGTGCATTGCAAGATTTGAGGTGAGCTGAAAGGAAGTGCGAATGAAAAACAAAAGAATCCCATTCCAAGGAATTGATCAAGGTCATGGAGGAAATCTTTGGAAAATAAAAGAAACCCCTTCTGAGGAATCGATCAAGGCCTTAGAGGAAAATTTTCTTCTTTTCAAAAGGTATTTGCGTTTCTTTCTTTTTATAGCACAAAAACTAAATTCTGTTTGCTGCAATTTCTGGGAAGTGGTGTGCAAGAGCATGGGATCGACCCCACAAGTTGCTACAACAAGTCATTTGGTCTTCAAATGGAGAGAGTGAATGTGTATTGCAATGAGGCTAGCTTCCGAAGTTTGTTCTAGGGCTTGTTCATTAGTCTCGAGCCTCACCGTGGACAACATTAGGATAGGGCCCTATGGCCAGGTATTCCACTCAAAAATTTGTCTTTGGCTAGTCTGGCGCCAGAAACAACTGGGCCAAGGGCCATTACATTGAGGGCACTGAGCTCATTGATGCTATCTTGGACATCGCGTACAAGGAGGCTGAGGTTGAGAAAGAAATTTTTTTTTCCATGTAGAAGGGCAAGTTATAATGAAATAAACTAACTAATTACTTACATAGGGCAAGTTATGTAGAAGGGCATTTGCATCTGCTTTTAGGTTACGAGCTTTACAAAACAATTCATTGTATAGTCAATACAATTAACTAAAATTTGCTTTTCCTTGGGGTCAACTTGTATCATTCATCATGGAAAGTGATGGGTTGTCTTTCTAACATGTAGGTGTGTATGCAAAGAAAAAATTATAATCAGATGAAGCTAATATACCGCCAGAGTTTGCATGCCAACATATATAAAATTACAAGATTGATCATACAATATAGGGCACTTTTATTATTTTATCAAGTGAAGTATATATTATGATATTTGTTGATAGGAAATTGAGAGCTTATTATGTCGATTGAAGTATCATTCTGCATGGTCTATTAACCAACATCAGGTGTTGTTACAAGACCACTTACAAAAGCCCTGAAAATGCCATGTATCTTTAAGGCTTGACTGCATGCCCTGAAGATTAACAAATCTTTTTAATAAGAGAATTGTTACTCCAACCATTCTATGGCATAAATAGATGGCAACCAAACTAAGGAATCTTGAGTCAATGAGGTCAATGAGATGTGGAGGATGCAAATGAATAAAAATTGTGCAAATTAGAGGTTTGAAACTCATGTTTATTATAACTGGGGATTAAATGAAGAAATTTCTGGAAGAAAACTATAAACCTAACCTTTCTTCTCTATTCAAGTTACTTCCTTTTATGCTAACTATATTATCGGTATCATTGATGTGAGGATTTTTGGACCCCTCAAAAGAATCTCTTTCATTTGTTGTAGCCAAAGAGTGGAGTTGATTCCCTTGATGCAGGGACTTCCGGAGATCATAACTTTTGACTCAGATGTGGGTTTTCTACGAGATTTTACGGGTGGATGCATTATGAGGTGGAAAGTGGTTTCGCAACCACCCTAGTGGTTTGGACCCCGTTTTGGCACTTTTTTGGGGCTTGAAACTTTCATCTTGGCCCTCAAAATAGCAATTTAGTGTTTTTTTCTATATTTTTAAAAAGTTGCTTTTGTAATAAATCGAAACTCATGTTACGAATTTAGAATATTAGTTGGCATTTCATCCTACCTTAGTTTTAGGAATCTTTTGGGAAAAAATAGGATTTTCAGGATATGATTGTAAAATTACCTAAAATGGCAAAATCTGACAATTGTTGAAATCTGCCAAAAAAAGTAATTTTTTGATTTTTTTTGTTTTTCTTGGATATAAGAGAGTTTTCTCTCATTGTAGTAGTAGAGTTGAATAGAATTTTTTTTAGGTTCCAGTCTTCAAATCTTTGGCTCTCACATGATTAATGGCAAAATTGTATTGAGTGTATGTTGTGTGATGCATCATTTGGAATCAGAGCAGGAAGATAGGTGGGAGAGGAAGAGGAAGAGGCAGTCTTGTCCAAATGCATAGAGAAATGCAAAATCTACAAAGGCAAATAGCAGAACTTACAACACGGATGGAAAACCAAATAGCAGGGTTACAATTTTGTGTTGAAGCATAAGTCTGGAAAACAAAATCAGGTTGCAGATGCATTAAGTAGGTGTGTTACACTTTTGACCACAATGGAAACTGAGGTGATTGGTTTTGATGCCATCAAAAATTTGTATGAGTGATGATGATTTTTGGGAGATTGTGGAACAATTGAAGGCACCAGTATCTAGTAACTTGGATCACTTTAAGGGTGAATATTTTATGCAAGATGGGTATCTATTTAAAGGAAAATAACTATGCATACCAGCTGGCTCTGAGGGAAAACATTATCAGATAATTTCATAGTAGTGGGTTGGCTGGACATTTTGGCAAGGACAAGACAATAACCTTGATAGAAGATAAATATTACTAGCCAAAGATGAAAAGGGATATAACTAAGTATGTAACAAGGTGTAGAATCTGCCAAGTGGCTAAGGGACATTCATAGAATACAGGGTTGTATATGCCATTACCAGTACTAGCTGCACCATGGACAAATTTGAGCATGGACTTTGTGTTGGGACTTCCACATACTCAACGCGGTAATGACTCCATTTTTGTAGTTGTTGATAGGTTCTCTAAGATGGTTCATTTTATTACCTATAAGAAAACTAATGATGCAATGAGGGTAGTAGAGTTATTTTTTTCAGAAGTTGTTCAACTGCATGGTGTTCCAAAGACTATTACCTCTGATCGGGATACCAAATTCCTCAGTCATTTTTGGAGGAATTTATGGAAGAAGATGGGGACTAAGTTACAATTTAGTAGTGCTTATCATCCTCAAATGGATGGGCAAATAGAGGTAGTCAATCAGAGTCTAGGAAATTTGTTGAGGTGTATAGTTGGAGAAAAGCCAAAACAATGGGACGTGGCATTACCCCAGGCTAAATTTACATATAATAGTTCTGTTAATAGATCAATGGGAAAGTCCCCTTTCTAGATTGTGTATGGTAGGAATCCTCAGGGTGTTCTAGATTTGGTACAGCTACAAATGAAAGATAGGGTCAGTGATGATGGGGAAGCATTTGCAGAACACCTTCAACAGTTGCAGAAAGAAGTGAGACAGAAGTTGCAGGACAATAATGAGAGGTACAAGAATACAATGGATACTAGTAGGTGACATCAGACATTCAATGAAGCTGACTTAGTGATAGTATATTTGAGAAAAGAGTGGTTTCCTACTGGAACATACCACAAGTTGAAGTATAGGAAAATTGGTCCTTGCAAAATTACAAACAAGATCAATGATAATGCATATGAGGTTAGTTTACTAGATGATCTCGATATTTCTCCTGTGTTTAATATTTTTTATTTATATGCATTCCATGGTGAGGATGATGCTGAAGATAGTCAACCAGAAGTGGCATGGCACCACCACATTCCCCATAAGAAGAAGGAAACGATTGCACAGGTTCTTGATAAGAAAACTATTTACACTCGGCAAGGGCATTACAACAAGTATTTAGTACAGTGGGAAGGATTGCCACCAATAGATAGCACATGGATTATAGAGTGGGAAGTGTAGAGGTTAGATCTAGTCAAATGGCAATAGTTTGAAGACACTCACTTGTAGGAGCTTCATTCTTTTCAACTAGAGGAGAATGATGCAGGGACTTCTAGATTTTTAAAACGTTGCTTTTGTAATAAATCGAAACTCAGGTTTCAAATTTAGAATATTAGTTGGCATTTCATCCTACCTTAGTTTTAGGAAGCGTTTGGGAAAAAATAGGATTTTCAGCATATGATTGTAAAATTACCTAAAATGGCAAAATCTGACAATTGTTGAAATCTACCAAAAAAGGTAATTTTTTGTTTTTTTTGTTTTTCTTGGATACAAGAGAGTTTTCTCTCATTGTAGCAATAGAGTTGATGAATAGAAGTTTTTTTATGTTCCAGTCTTCAAATCTTTGTCTCTCACATGATTAATGGCAAATTTGTATTGAGTGTATGTTGTGTGCTGCATCATCTGGTATTAGAGCAGGAAGATGGCTGGGAGAAGAAGAGGAAGAGGTAGTCTTGCCTAGATGCATAGAGAAATGCAAAATCTACAAAGGCAAATAGCATAACCTACAACATGGATGAAAAACCAAAGACTGGGTAGAGGAGGAGACGAATTTGATGAAGAGATAGGTCGAGGAGGTGCAAATCAAGATACATAACATGAAGAAGAAGAATTAGAAGGCATGAGTTTTGAAGAGAGGATGCTCAGGGCCTTAGAAGGGAAAAATGAAGGGATCAAGGTAGATGTTTCAGATTATGCAGGTAGTCTTAAACCAGAGGAGTTGATAGACTGGTTGAATGACATGAGAAATTTTTTTGAATGGAAATCCATGACAGAAGAAAAGAAGGTAAAATTTGCATGCACCAAATTAAAGAATAAAATGGAGAAGAAGTTGAGAGAAAATTTTTTGCCCATAGATTATGTGCAAACCCTTTTTCGTAGGTTTCAAAATTTAAAGAAGAACCTCTCTTATGTGCAAGATTATACAAATGAGTTTTATACTCTGTCTATACGTATAGAGAATCAAGAAACTAGTGAACAGATGGCTGCTAGATATGTGAATGGCTTGAAATTTTCTATTCAAGATGAATTGAGCATGCATCGACTCAACAGTATGGAAGAGGCTTACCAATTGGCTCTAAAGGCTGAAGAAAAACAAAACAGACAGTACCATCAGAGGAATAGAGGAGGAAGAAGGGGTATATCAATCGCATTTTGAGGAGGTTCAAATTATGGCAGGGGAGAGTCATCCCATGGATTGGAAAAACAAGTAGACACTCGATAAGTTCCTCCGATTCAAGAATGAGGAAGGCGATTTCAAAGAGGTAGAGGTTATGGTAGTGGTAGAGGATGGGAAAACTAAAGAAGGCCTTTCACTTGTTTCAGATGTGAAGAAGAAGTTCATAGGGCATTTGAATGCTCAAATTATAACATGCAAGAAAGAAATCAAGGAGGACAACCTAGGGTGAACTTGATTCAAACGCAACATGAAGTGGAAGGGACGGAACTAGAGGTTCCACCAGATGTGGGAGAAAGTCTCATGATGAGAAGAGCAATGGTGATTCCAGAGGAGGAGAAAACACAAGCCAAAAGCTCTGGTGGTTCATGGCTTCGAACCAATATCTTCAGAACCAAATGTACTTCAGGTGGCAAGGTATGTCAAGTTATTGTTGATGGAGGTAGTTGTGAAAATATGGTTTCTAAAGAAATGGTAGAAAAATTGAATTTACACTGTGAAAAACATCCTCATCCATACCGCATTGCATGGTTTAAAAAGGGAAATGAAGTCACTATTGATAAAAGATGCCTAATTAAGTTTAGCATAGGGAAGATCTATCAGGATGAGATATGGTGTGATGTTGTCCCAATGGATGCTTGTCATGTGTTATTGGGAAGGCCATGGCAGTATGATAGAAAAGTTATGCATGATGGAGAGAAAAAGACATACACCTTTTGGAAAGATGGATTTAAGGTGATTTTATTGCCTCTTAAGGATGAAGGAAAAGGTGGGACCATGTTGTCTAAAAGAGATCTTGTTAAATAAATGAAGGTGACAGGGTGTTGCTATGCATTAGTAGTGAAAAAAGGTGAAGAGGAAGACATTTTAGTTCCCTCAGAAGTAGCAGAGCTATTGAAAGAATTTGTTGATGTTTTACCTGATGAATTGCCTGATGGTCTACCGCCAAAGAGAGATACTCAGCATCATATTGATTTGATTCCAAGAGCAACTCTACCCAACCAAGCAGCTTATAGGATGAATCCAACACAACATGCAGAGATGAATAAACAAGTAACAGAACTCATAAGTAAAGGTGTGGTGAGAGAGAGCATGAGCCCATGTGTTGTACTTGCATTGTTGACCCCCAAAAAAGATGGAACATGGATGATGTGCACTGATAGCAGAGCAATTAATAAGATTACAATCAAGTACCAGTTTCCTATACCTCGTATGGAGGACATGATGGATGTCCTTGTAGGGGCCAAATATTTCAGCAAGATCGACCTACGAAGTGGCAACCACCAAATCTGGATCTGAGAAGGGGATGAGTGGAAGACAGCCTTTAAGACTGGAGACGGATTATATGAGTGGAGGGTTATGCCATTCTGGGTATCAAATGTACCTAGCACATTTATGAGATTGGCGAGCGCTATACTACGAACTTACATTGGTAAGTTTGTGGTAGTTTATTTCGATGATATCTTGGTATTTAGTAACATCAAAGAAGAGCACCTACAACACTTGAGGATCATCTTTAGTGTGTTAAGGAAGGAGAAGCTCTATGCCAATTTGAAGAAGTGTAGGTTCATGCAGGACAGTTTGGTTTATTTAGGCTTTGTCATTTCTAAAGATGGTGTAAGAATGGATCCAGAAAAGGTCAAGGCAATTCTAGAATGGCCTAGTCCAAGCAGCATCATAGAGGTAAAAATTTTTCATGGATTGGCCACTTTCTATCGAAAGTTCATTCGAAATTTTAGTAGTATTGTAGCTCCTATAATAGATTGCACCAAAGGAAGGGAGTTTGTATGGACCAAGGATGTCGAGGAGAGCTTTAAATACTTGAAGCAAAAGGTAACATAAGCACCTATACTTGCATTGCCAAATTTTGATAAGGTATTTGAAGTAGAATGTGATGCCTCCCATGTGGGAATAGGTGCTATGCTTAGCCAAGCTGGAACACCTATAGCTTTCTTTAGTGAAAAGATGAATGAAGTGAGAAAGCATTATTCTACTTATGATTTGGAATTTTATGCAATTGTTCAAGCATTGAGGCATTGGAGACATTATCTAGTTCCCCAGGAGTTTGTATTGTTTATAGATCATATTGCACTGAGATACTTGAAGACACAGAAGAAGTTGAATAGTAGGCATGCCAAGTGGGTCTCTATTTTGTAGGGTTATAATTTTGTGTTGAAGCATAAGTCTGGAAAATAAAATCAGGTTGCAGATGTGTTAAGTAGGCGTGTTAGACTTTTGACCACAATGGAAATTGAGGTGATTGGTTTTGATGCCATCAAAGATTTGTATGAGTCTGATGATGATTTTTTGGAGATTGTGGAACAATTGAAGGCACCAGTATCTGGTAACTTGGATCACTTTAGGGGTGAATATTTTATGCAAGATGGGTATCTATTTAAAGGAAAACAACTATGCATACCAGGTGGCTCTATGAGGGAAAACATTATCAGAGAATTTCATAGTAGTGGGTTGGCTGGACATTTTGGCAAGGACAAGACAATAACCTTGATAGAAGATAAATATTACTAGCCAAAGATGAAAAGGGATATAACTAAGTATGTAACGAGGTGTAGAATCTGCCAAGTGGCTAAGTGGTGCAGGAGCACCTAGAAAATCATGTTTTCCTTTTGTAATAAGGTCTATTTGACTAATGCATTTTCATTCAGTTTGTATCTAGGTTCATTTTGTAAGTCCCAAGTGACTTAGGGTACGTTTGACAAATTGTAACCCCATAATGCCAAAAATAGCATAATGCCAAAAAATAGGTTGTAGGGCAGTTGTCTCCCAGCCACTTGGATTGATCTCCCAGCCGATTGGAGTCAGTTTAGTACTACTCAGGGTGAGTTGATAAATACCCTGAGGAAGGAACCAAATGATCATCGAATGTAATCTGATCAAAGAAGTAGTGTGATCAAATGTGATTGTATTGTGCTCAGGAGAAATAAAGCAATTATGTTCTGTCCATTTGATTTATGTTTCTTATAACTGTAAATCATGTAACTGTAGATTTTCATTCATTCTGCATTTTCCATTGTTGCCATATGTCCTCATGAAGCATTCCACTGGTGAGATTTCTATCGAAATCAGTGGAATGGCTTCGTTGTATGAATATTTGTTTTGCTTTTTGTTTTATTTTACCTATTCGGCTATGCAGAGGATCTAGACAGTGCATTTCGCACAGTAGGTTGACCTAGCATCTCCATGTGCTAGGCTTCGTAGGAAGTAAATTGTGCGATGGCGTATCGACACAGTAAACCCTAAGGCGGCCGATGGTAATTGTCTAGCTGACGAACAAAGACCGAAGGTGCTTTTAGGGATGCTGGTTGATCGGCGCATTAGCAGAAGGAAGAAAGTCACGGCCGATGGAAATAAGTCTTGCTGAAGTGAATGCTAGTTGTCGGTGAGAGTTTGAGCAACGGTAAGACTTAAGGAAATCGCTCCGATGAAGGTTTTCTGGCTGATGGAAATGTATCGGCAGTTCATTTGCTAAGTCTTGTCAATTAAGAGGAAACAGGGACTTGATCTGCATTTTTTCATTGTGTACTCCCCATCATATTGGTATCAGAGCCAGATAAAGATTTGGGCGTCAAGTCAAATTGGGGATTTGCAGGAGTATTGGCATTTGGGTGATGTCTATGAATGTTTATGTCAGATAAAGAAAGCAAGATAGAGGTAGAGAGGATGCCTCCCAAAAGTATGTCGCAGGACACCATCAAGAAGCTGATCGAGGAGATGCTTGCATCCAAGTTGGGAGAGTTCAAGTAGTCCAAAGGCAAAGATAGGGAAGATGAAAGTTACAGTGATGAAGGCGATGCAAAAATTGCTGAAACTAGTAAAAAGATAGAGGAGATACCAGCAGACCAGAGGGCATTTTTAAATGCATTAAAGTCAATCAATAGGGACACCATAGATGGGTTACCTATGTATAGTGGAAGTATGGAAACTGAAGAGGTGATTGATTAGATTGAGGCATTGAACAATCATTTTGAATACAAAGAAGTCCCTAATGATAAGAGGGTTAAGTTGGCAAAGGCAAGATTGAAGGGATCTGCTCTTGCATGGTGGAATTATGAACAAGGAGAGAGAGTCAAGGAGGGGAAAAATATGATAACCTCCTAGGAAAGGATGAAGAACAAAATCAAGGCACAATTCTTACCCCTGGACTATGATGTGCAGATGTATAAGAAATTGCAGAACCTCAGACAGAGAGACCTTGATGTGAATGCATACACACAAGAGTTTCATAAACTCAGTCTCAGATCAAAGAGACAAGAAGATGAGTCAGAGAAGGTGGCCACGTATTTGAATGGCCTAAGGATGAACATCCAAGATGAGATCAACATCTTAGCACTAGAAATAATGAACAAGTGTTTCCAAATGACCTTAAGGGCTGAAGAGAAGATAAAGAGGAAGAATGAGCAAAATAATAGAGGTAGAGGTGGAAGGAATTTTAGAGGTAGAGGTAGTTTTGGAGGAAGAAGGCCTGACTAGAGGCCTAGTGGTGAGTCTAACCAAGTAGAGCAAGTTGGAGACTCAAGTAGCAGAGGAGGCTACCAAGGAAGAAGGCCTAATGGAAGAGGTGGGACAAATGGATCAGCTAGAGGATCCAAATTCTCCAATATGAGATGTTATAACTGCAATCAGATAGGGCACCTGACATACAAGTGTCTAGAGAAGGCCTCAACTTCTCATGGTAGTGAGAAGAGAACCACCTTGATTCAAGAAGATGCAAGGAGTGTGACATCTCCTGAAGTGAATCTAGCATCAGAAATGGGAGAAAGTCTGATGCTCAAGAGGACACTGCTCAAGGAACTAGTGTAGGCTGAACCATCGCAAAGAAGGGCTTTGTTTAGAATCAACTGTAAGATCCAAGGTAAGGTTTGTAAAGTCATTATTGATTCTGGTTCTACTGATAACATTATATCTTTGGAAGCAGTGAATAAGTTGAAGTTAGAAAAGATACCCCATAGCAGTCCTTATAAAGTCAGTTGGTTGAACAAGGAGCAGCACGTACTCATCAATGAACAAGCATGGGTAGAATTTAGTATTGGGGGGTATAAAGACAAGATTTTGTGTGACATCCTTCCAATGGATGCTTGCCATCTTTTGTTAGGCAGACCATGGAAGTTTGACAGAAAGGCTCATCATGATGGAGAAAAGAATGCTTACTCATTCCAAAAGGATGGTATGGCTTATGGGATACAATCATTGGTAGAAGAGGATCCACAACATGTAGGGTCTAGTGTAATGATGGTAGGAGAAAAGGAATTCATGGATACACTTAAGGAAGGTGATGGAGTAGGTTTTGCTTTGATTGTGAAGCCTAAGGGGTAAAAGAAGAAAAGTGTGAGAGAAGTAAGACCTAAGGAGGTCAAAGATTTGCTTGAGAGTTACAAAGGAGTGATTGCAAAAGATATACCTGATTCCCTACCACCAGTCAGAGATATTAGCCATTAGATAGACCTCATACCAGGAGCAATACTTCCTAATAAAGCAGCATATAAAATGACACCTCAGCAAAATGAAGAGATAGCAAATCAGATTCAAGAACTCCTAAACAAAGGGTTGATAAGGAAGAGTCTTAGCCCATGTGCAGTACCTACTATTTTAGCCCCAAAGAAGGATGGGAAATGGAGACTGTGTACTGATTCTAGGGCAATAAATAGGATAACCATCAGGGATAGGTTTCCTATCCCTAGAATAGAAGGTCTAATGGATTGTTTAGGAGGGGCTACTTATTTCTCCAAAATAGACTTGAAGAGTGGGTACCATCAGATAAGGATAAGAGAGGGGGATGAGTGGAAGACAACTTTCAAAGCCAATGAAGGGTTGTATGAGTGGCTTGTGATGTCGTTGGTCTTTCAAATGCCCCTAACACCTTTATGAGGCTGATGAATGAGGTGTTGCAGGAATTCATAGGGAAATTTGTGGTAGTCTACCTTGATGATATCTTGGTGTTCAGTAAGAGCAAGGAAGAGCACTTGAAACATTTGGAGATAGTCTTGAAGAGGCTACAAGATCATAAATTACTGGTAAACATGGAAAAGTGTGACTTCATGAAACAAGAATTGGTGTACCTAGGTTTTGTCATCTCTAAGGGTGATTTAAAAATGGATCCTTCAAAGGTAGAAGCTATTTTGAATTGGCCTACACCCAGGACAATAGGAGAGGTCAGAAGCTTTCATGGCTTGGCCATATTTTACAGAAAATTTATTAAGAATTGCAATGATATTTGTGCACCTATGTTGGAGACCATCAAGGGTGGAGGTAAGATGAAGTTTGTGTGGATGAGAGCAGCAGATGGGAGCTTTGAGAGTCTAAAACATAAAGTTGTTAAATTCCCTATTTTAGTGTTACCTGATTTCAATAAGGTTTTTACCATTGAATGTGATGCAAGTGGACTGGCCATAGGAGCAGTGTTGAGCCAAGAAGGCAGACCAGTAGCCTTCTTTAGTGAAAAGTTAAAAGAAGCCAAGAGGAAATATTCCTCTTATGATTTAGAGTTGTATTCTATGGTACAAGCTCTAAAAAAATAGAGGCACTACTTGCTTCCTAAGGAATTTATTGTATACACTGATAATCATGCTCTCAGTTTTTTGAATGGATAGGAAAAGCTCAGCCATAGACATATGAAATGGGTGGAAAGTCTTCAAGTATACACCTTCATCATCAAACATAAGAAAGGAATAACCAATAAGGTTGTTAATGCTCTAAGCAAAAGGGTGTTGATAGTGCAAGAAGTGCAGCTACAAAGTATGGTGTTTAGTCACTCAAAGGATTGTATGAAGAGGACCTAGATTTTAAGGAGATTTACAAGGTATGCAATGAGTTTGCCAATGCTTTCCATAGTGAATTTTTAGATTATACATTGCAGGATGGACGTTTGTTTAAGGGAAGTCAACTATGTATCCCTAAGTGTTCAATGAGGGATAATATAGTGAAGGAAAAACATAGTGGTGGTTTAGAAGGACATTTTGGGCTCAATAAGACCTTAGATCTTGTAAGAAGGTTTTACTTTTGGCCAAGGATGCAATCTGATATCAGAAGGCTTGTTGAGAGTTGTATGATTTGCCAAAAAGCAAAGGGAGTCTCAACCAATGCAGGACTGTACCAACCTTTGCCCATACCAAACAGACCTTGGGAAAGTTTGAGTATGGATTTTGTGATGGGATTGCCCAAGACAAGGACAGGTTATGACAGTGTGTTTTTTGTGGTAGACAGGTTCAGAAAGATGGCTCACTTTATTCCTTGTAAGACCACCAATGATGCTAGTTACATTGCACGTTTGTTCTTTAAAGAAGTTGTCAGGATTCATGGATTACCTTTGAGTATTGTATCTGACAGAGACAACAAATTTGTGGGACATTTCTAGAGAACCTTGTGGAAAATATTGGGTACAAATTTATCTTTTAGTTCAACCTATCATCCTCAGACTGATGGCCAAACTGAGGTTGTGAATAGGTCATTAGGTAATCTGCTAAGATGTTTGACACGAGAACATGGCAGTAGTTGGGATGTGATACTCCCACAAGTAGAGTATGCCTATAATGATTCTACAAACAGAAGTATAGGTCTAAGTCCTTTTGAAGTTGTTTATGGTAGTCATCCTAGAGAAATTTTTGAATTAAGAGATGTTTAAGGGTTGGACAAAAGGAGTGGACATGCTGATACATTTACAGAGACTATGAAAGAGATTCATCAACAAGTCAGAGATACTCTACACCAGAACAGTCACAAGATCAAGGCTAGAGTGGATCAAAGAAGAAGGGATGTGCAGTACCAAATAGGAGATATGGTCATGGTTCATCTCAACAAGAACAGACTACCCATAGGAAAACACAAGTTGATGATGAGAAAAATTGGACCTTGTTAGATTCTGGAAAAATATGGTCCTAATGCTTACAAAATTGCACTCCCTGATGATATTGCTATTTCACCTATATTCAATGTTGCTGATCTAGCATTATATAGGAGTCCTGATATAGGTGAAGGTACAACAGATTCTATCCAAGACAATGCAGAGTGGGTACAACATTTACCACCTAAGGAACCATCGAAGATGGAGTGTATCTTGGATAGCAGGATAGCAAAGAAGACTAGAAATCAGACCTATTTTGAGCACCTAGTCAAATGGCAGGGACTTCTAGATTCAAAAGCCACATGGATGCTGGAAGAAGACATCAAGAAGCAAGGTGGTGATTTGTAGCAGTTAGTCTCTAAGAGGACTTGAGACAACTTTCACCCGAGGAGTATGCTGCAGGAGCACCTAGAAAATCATGTTTTCCTTTTGTAATAAGGTCTATTTGACCAATGCATTTTCATTTTAGTTTGTATCTAGGTTCATTTTGTAAGTCCCAAGTGACTTAGGGGATGTTTGACAAATTGTAACCGCATAATGCCAAAAAATAGGCAGTAGGGCAATTGTCTCCCAGCCGCTTGAAGTCAGTTCAGTACTACTCAGGGCGAGTTGATAAATACCCTGAGGAAGGAACCAAATGATCATCGAATGTAATCTGATCAAAGAAGTAGTGTGATCGAATGTGATTGTATTGTGCTCAGGAGAAATAAAGCAATTATGTTCTGTCCATTTGATTTCCGTTTCTTATAATTGTAAATCGTGTAACTGTAGATTTCCATTCATTCTGCATTTTCCATTGTTGCTGTATGTCATCATGAAGCATTCCACTGGTGAGATTTCTGTCGAAATCAGTGGAATGACTTCATTGTATGAATATTTGTTTTGCTTTTTGTTTTGTTTTACTTGTTCGGTAGTGCAGAGGATCCAGACAGTGTGTTTCGCACAGTAGGTTGACCTAGCATCTCCATGTGCTAGGGTTCACAGGAAGTAAACTCTGCGACGGTGTATCGGCGTATTGGCGTAGAAAACCCTAAGGTGGCCGATGGTAATTGTCCGGCCGACGAACGAAGATTGAAGGTGCTATCAGGGTTGCTGGTTCATCGGCGCATCGGTAGAAGGAAGAAAGTCGCGGCTGATGGAAATAAGTCTCGCCGAATTTAACGCTGGTTGTCGGTGAGAGTTTGAGCAATGGTAAGACTTAAGGAAATCGCTCTAATGAAGGTTTTCTGGCCAATGGAAATGTATCGGTAGTTCATTTGCTAAGTCTTGTCAATTAAAACAAAACAGGGACCCGATCTACATTTTTTCGCTGTGCGCTCCCCATCACTAAGGGACATTCACAGAATACAGGGTTGTATATGCCATTACCAGTACCAGTTGCACCATGGACAGATTTGAGCATGGACTTTGTAAGGGGACTTCCACATACTCAACGAGGTAATGACTCCATTTTTGTAGTTGTTGATAGGTTCTCCAAGATGGTTCACTTTATTGCCTATAAGAAAACTAATGATGCAACGAGGGTAGCAGAGTTATTTTTTTTTGAAGTTGTTCGACTGCATGGTGTTCCAAAGACTATTACCTTTGATCGGGATACCAAATTCCTTAGTCATTTTTGGAGGACTTTATGGAAGAAGATGGGGACTAAGTTACAGTTTAGTAGTGCTTATCATCCTCAAATGAATGGGCAAACAGAGGTAGTTAATTGGAGTCTGGGAAATTTGTTGAGGTGTATTGTTGGAGAAAAGCCAAAACAATGGGACGTGGCATTACCCCAGGCTGAATTTGCCTATAATAGTTCTGTTAACAGATCAAGGGGAAAGTCCCCTTTCCAGATTGTGTATGGTAGGAATCCTTAGGGTGTTCTAGATTTGGTATAGCTACCAATGAAAGATAGGGTCAGTGATGATGGGGAAGCATTTGCAGAACACCTTCAATAGTTGCAGAATGAAGTGAGACAGAAGTTGCAGGACAGTAATGAGAGGTAGAAGAATACAGTGGATACTAGTAGGTGACATCAGACATTCAATGAATGTGACTTAGTGATGGTATATTTGAGAAAAGAGTGGTTTCCTACTGGAACATACCACAAGTTGAAGTACAGGAAAATTGATCCTTGCAAAATTACAAAGAAGATCAATGACAATGCATATGAGGTCAGTTTACCAGATGATATCAATATTTCTCCTATGTTTAATATTTCTAATTTATATACATTCCATGGTGAGGATGATGCTAAATATAGTCAAACAAAAGTGACATGGCACAACCACATTCCCCATAAGAAGAAGGAAAAGATTACATAGGTTCTTGATAAGAAAACTATCTACACTCAGCCAGGGCATTACAACAAGTATTTAGTACAGTGGGAAGGATTGCCACAAACATAGCACGTGGATTACAGAGTGGGAAGTGCAAAGGTTAGATCTAGTCAAATGACAGTAGTTTGAAGACACTCACTTGCAGGAGCTACGTTCATTTCAACTAGAGAACAATGATGCATGGACTTCCGAAGATCATAACTTTTGATTTGGATGTGGGTTTTCTACGAGATTTTATGGGTGGATGCGTTATGAGGTGGAAAGTGGTTTTGTAACCACCCTAGTTGGTTGGACCCCATTTTGGTACTTTTTTGGGGCTTGAAACTTTCATCTTGGCCCTCAAAATAGCAATTTAATATTTTTTTTCTAGATTTTTAAAAAGTTGCTTTTGTAATAAATCGAAACTCATCTTTCGAATTTAGAATATTAGTTTTCATTTCATCCTACCTTAGTTTTAGGAAGCTTTTGGGAAAAAATAGGATTTTGAGGATATGACTGTAAAATTACCTAAAATGGCAAAATCTGACAATTGTCAAAATCTGCCAAAAAAGGTAATTTTTTGATTTTTTTGTTTTTCTTGGATATAAGAGAGTTTTCTCTCATTGTAGTGGTAGCGTTAATGAATAGAAGTTTTTTTATGTTCCATTCTTCAAATCTTTGGCTCTCACATGATTAATGGCAAAATTGTATTGAGTGTATGTTGTGTGTTGCATCATCTGGTATCAGAACAGGAAGATGGCTAGGAGAGGAAGAGGAAGAGGCGGTCTTGCCCAGATGCATAGAGAAATGCAAAATCTGCAAAGGCAAATAGCAGAACTTACAACATGGATGGAAAACCAAATACTGGGTAGAGGAGGAGATGAATCTGATGAAGAGATAGGTCGAGGAGGTGCAAATCAAGCTACAGAACACGAAGAAGAAGAATTAGAAGGCATGAGTTTTGAAGAGAGGATGCTTAGGGCCTTAGAAGGGAAAAATGAAGGGATCAAGGTAGATGTTTCAGATTATGCAGGTAGTCTTAAACCAGAAGAGTTGATAGACTGGTTGAATGACATGAGAAATTTTTTTGAATGGAAATCCATGATAGAGGAAAAGAAGGTAAAATTCACATACACCAAATTAAAGGGTCATGCAATGATTTGGTGGGATCATCTTCAAAAGGAACGAACAAGGAAAGGTAAGGATAAGATTAGGACATGGAATAAAATGGAGAAGAAGTTGAGAGAAATTTTTTTTCCCATAGATTATGCGCAAATCCTTTTTCGTAGGTTTCAAAATTTAAAGAAGAACCTCTCTTCTATGTAAGATTATACAAATGAGTTTTATACACTGTCTATATGTATAGAGCATCAAGAAATTGGTGAACAGATGGCTTCTAAATATGTAAATGGCTTGAAATTTTCTATTCACGATGAATTGAGCATGCATCGGCTCAACAGTATGGAAGAGGCTTACCAATTGGCTCTAAAGGTTGAAGAAAAACAAAATATACAGTACCATCAGAGGAATAGAGGAGGAATAAAGGTGTACATCAACCCCATTTCGAGGAGTTTCAAATTATGGCAAGGGAGAGTCATCCCATGGATTGGAAAAACAAGTAGACACTCGACAAGATCCTCTGAATCAAGAACGAGGAAGGGGATTTCAAAGAGGTAGAGGTTATGGTAGCAGTAGAGGATGGGAAAATTAGAGAAGGCCTTTCACTTGTTTTAGATGTAGAGAAGAAGGTCACAGGGAATTTGAATACTCAAATTATAACATGCAAGAAAGAAATCAAGGAGGACAACCTAGGGTGAACCTGATTCAAACGCAACATGAAGTGGAAGGGATGGAACTAGAGGTTCCACCAGATGTGGGAGAAAGTTTCATGATGAGAAGGGCAATAGTGATACTAGAGAAGGAGAAAACACAAGCCAAAAGCTTTGATGGTTCATAGCTTCGAACCAATATCTTCAAAACCAGATGCACTTTAGGTGGCAAGGTATGTCAAGTTATTGTTGATGGAGGTAGTTGTGAAAATATGGTTTCTAAAGAAATGATAGAAAAATTGAATTTACACTTTGAAAAACATCCTCATGCGTACCGCATTGCATGGTTTAAAAAGGGAAATGAAGTCACTATTGATAAAAGATGCCTAATTAAGTTTAGCATAGGGAAGATCTATCAAGATGAGATATGGTGTGATGTTGTCCCAATGGATGTCTATCACGTGTTATTGGGAAGGCCATGGTAGTATGATAGAAAAGTTATGCATGATGTGGAGAAAAACACATACAACTTTTGGAAAGATGGTACTAAGGTGATTTTATTGCCTCTCAAGGATGAAGGAAAAGGTGAGACCATGTTGTTTGAAAGAGATCTTGTTAAAGAAACAAAGGTGACAGGGTGTTGCTACACATTAGTAATGCAAAAAGGTGAAGAGGAAGACATTTCAGTTCCCCCAGAAGTAGTAGAGCTATTGAAAGAATTTGTTGATGTTTTGCCTGATGAATTGCCTGATGGTCTACTGCCAAAGAGAGATATTCAGCATCATATTGATTTGATTCCAGGAGCAACTCTATCGAACCAAGCAGCTTATAGGATGAATCCAACACAACATGCAGAGATGAATAAACAAGTAACAGAACTTATAAGTAAAGGTGTGCTGAGAGAGAGCATGACCCCATGTTTTGTACCTGCATTATTGACCCCAAAAAAAATATGGAACATGGAGGATGTGCACTTATGGCAGAGCAATTAATAAGTTTACCATCAAGTATCAATTTCCTATACCTCGTATGGAGGACATGATGGATGTCCTTGCAAGGACCAAATATTTCCGCAAGATCGACCTACGAAGTGGCTACCACCAAATCTGGATCCGAGAAGGGGATGAGTGGAAGACAACCTTTAGGACTAGAGACGGACTATATGAGTGGATGGCTACGCCATTCAGGTTATCAAATGCACCTAGCACATTTATGAGATTGATGAACACTATACTACGACCTTACATTGGTAAGTTTGTGGTAGTTTATTTTGATGATATTTTGGTATTTAGTAACAGCAAAGAAGAGCACCTACAACACTTAAGGATCATCTTTGGTGTGTTAAGGAAGGAGAAGCTCTAAACCAATTTGAAGAAGTGTAGGTTCATGCAGGACAATTTGGTTTATTTAGGCTTTGTCATTTCTAAAGATGGTGTCAGAGTGGATCCAGAAAAGGTCAGAGCAATTCTAGAATGGCTTACTCCAAGTAACATCACAGAGGTAAAACATTTTCATGGCTTGGCCACTTTCTATTGAAAGTTCATTCAAATTTTAGTAGTATTGTAGCTCCTATAACAGATTGCACCAAAGGAAGGGAGTTTGTATGGACCAAGGATGCTGAGGAGAGCTTTAAGTACTTGAAGCAAAAGGTAACAGAAACACCTATAATTGCATTGCCAAATTTTGATAAGGTATTTAAAGTAGAATGTGATGCCTCCCATGTGGGAATAGTTGCTGTGCTTAGCTAAGTTGGTAAACCTATAGCTTTCTTTAGTGAAAAGATGAATGAAGTGAGAGAGAATTATTCTCCTTATGATTTGGAATTTTATGCAATTGTTCAAGCATTGAGGCATTGGAGACATTATCTAGTTCCCTAGGAGTTTGTATTGTTTACAGATCATAATGCACTGAGATACTTGAACACACAGAAAAAGTTGAATAATAGGCATGCCAAGTGGGTCTCTTTCTTGCAGGGTTACAATTTTTTTTTGTAGCATAAGTCTGGAAAACAAAATCAGGTTGCAGATGTGTTAAGTAGGCATGTTACACTTTTGACCACAATGGAAACTGAGGTGATTGGTTTCGATGTCATCAAAAATTTGTATGCATCTGATGATGATTTTTGGGAGATTGTGGAACAATTGAAGGCACTAGTATCTGGTAACTTGGATCACTTTAGGGGTGAATATTTTATGCAGGATGGGTATCTGTTTAAAGGAAAACATCTATGCATACCAGCTGGCTCTATGAGGGAAATCATTATCAGAGAATTTCATAGTAGTGGGTTGGCTGGACATTTTGGCAAGGACAAGACAATAAGCTTGATAGAAGATAAATATTACTGGCCAAAGATGAAAAGGGATATAACTAAGTATGTAACAAGGTGTAGAATCTACCAAGTGGCTAAGGGAGATTCACATAATATAGGGTTGTATATGCCATTACCAGTACCAGTTGCACCATTGACAGATTTGAGCATGGACTTTTTGATGGGACTTCCACATACTCAATGAGGTAATGACTCTATTTTTGTATTTGTTGATAGGTTCTCCAAGATTGTTCATTTTTTGCCTGTAAGAAAACTAATGATGTAATGAGGGTAGCAAAGTTATTTTTTTCAGAAGTTGTTCGATTGCATGTTGTTCCAAAGACTATTACCTCTGATAGGGATACCAAACTCCTTAGTCATTTTTGTAGGAGTTTATGGAAGAAGATGGGGAATAAGTTACAGTTTAGTAGTGCTTATCATCCTCAAACAGATGGGCAAATAGAGGTAGTCAATCAGAGTCTGGGAAATTTGTTGAGATGTGTTGTTGGAGAAAACCCAAAACAATGGGACGTGGCATTACCCCAGGCTGAATTTGCCTCTAATAGTTCTATTAACAATTTAACAGGAAAGGCCCCTTTACAGATTATGTATGGAAGGAATCCTCAGGGTGTTCTAGATTTGGTATAGCTACCAATGAAATATATGGTGAGTGACGATGAGGAAGCATTTGCAGAACACCTTCAACAGTTGTAGAAAGAAGTGAGATAGAAGTTGCAGGATAGTAATGAGAGGTAGAAGAATACAGTGGATACTAGTAGGCAACATTAGACATTCAATGAAGGTAATTTAGTGATGGTATATTTGAGAAAAGAGCAGTTTCCTATTGGAACATACCACAAGTTAAAGTATAGGAAAATTGGTCTTTGCAAAATTACAAAGAAGATCAATGATAATGCATATGAGGTCAGTTTACCAGATGATATCGATATTTCTCTTGTGTTTAATATTTGTGATTTATATGCATTCCATGGTGAGGATGATGTTGAAGATAGTCAACCAGAAGTGGCTTGGCACCACCACATTCCCCATAAGAAGAAGGAAAAGATTGCACAGGTTCTTGATAAGAAAACTATCTACACTCGATAAGGGCATTACAACAAGTATTTATTACAGTGGGAAGGATTGCCACCAACAGATAGCATGTGGATTACAGAGTGGGAAGTGCAGATGTTAGATCTAGTCAAATGGCATCAGTTTGAAGACACTCACTTGCAGGAGCTGCGTTCTTTTCAACCAAAGGAGAATGATGTAGGGACTTTCGAAGATCATAACTTTTGACTCGGATGTGGGTTTTCTACTAGATTTTATGGGTGGATGCATTATGAGGTGGAGAGTGGTTTCGCAACCACCCTAGTGGGTTGGACCCTATTTTGGCACTTTTTCGGGGCTTGAAACTTTCATCTTGGCCCTCAAAATAGCAATTTAGTGTTTTTTTCTATATTTTTAAAAAGTTGCTTTTGTAATAAATCGAAACTCATGTTTTGAATTTAGAATATTAGTTGGCATTTCATCCTACCTTAGCTTGAGGAATCTTTTAGGAAAAATAGGATTTTCAGGATATGATTGTAAAATTACCTAAAATGGCAAAATCTGACAATTGTCGAAATGTGCCAAAAAAGGTAATTTTTTGATTTTTTTGTTTTTCTTAGATATAAGAGAGTTTTCTCTCATTGTAGTGGTAGATTTGATGAATAGAAGCTTTTTTATGTTCCATTCTTCAAATCTTTGGCGATCACATGATTAATGACAAAATTGTATTGAATGTATGTTGTGTGCTACATCATCTGGTATCAAAGCACGAAGATGGCTGGGCGAGGAAGAGAAAGAGGCGGTCTTACCTAGATGCATACAGAAATGCAAAATCTACAAAGGCAAATAGCAGAACCTACAACGCGGATGGAAAACTAAAGATTGGGTAGAGGAGGAGACGAATCTGATGAAGAGATAGGTCCAGGAGGTGCAAATCAAGATACAAAACATGAAGAAGAAGAATTAGAAGGCATGAGTTTTGAAGAGAGGATGCTCAGGGCCTTAGAAGGGAAAAATGAAGGGACCAAGGTAGATGTTTCTGATTATGCAGGTAATCTTAAACCAGAGGAGTTGATAGATTGGTTGAATGACATGAGAAATTTTTTTGAATGGAAATCCATGACAGAGGAAAAGAAGGTAAAATTTGCATGCACCAAATTAAAGGGTCATGCAATGATTTGGTGGGATCATCTTCAAAAGGAATGAACAAGGAAAGGCAAGGATAAGATTAGGACATGGAAAAAAATGGAGAAGAAGTTGAGAGAAAATTTTTTACCCATAGATTATGCCCAAACCCTTTTTCGTAGGTTTCAAATTTAAAGCAGAACCTCTCTTCTGTGAAAGATTATACAAATGAGTTTTATACGCTATTTATACAGATAGAGCATCAAGAAATTGGTGAACAGATGTCTGGCTACTAGATATGTGAATGGCTTAATATTTTCTATTCAAGATGAATGGAGCATGCATCGACTCAACAGTATGGAAGAGGCTTACCAATTGGCTCTAAAGGCTGAAGAAAAACAAAACAGATAGTACCATTAGAGGAATAGAGGAGGAAGAAAGGGGTACATCAACCCCACTTCGAGGAGGTTCAAATTATGGCAAGGGTGAGTCATCCCATGGATTGGAAAAACAAGCAGACACTCGACAAGATCCTCTGAATCAAGAACGAGGAAGGGGATTTCAAAGAGGTAGAGGTTATGGTAGCGGTAGAGGATGGGAAAACCAGAGAAGGCCTTTCACTTGTTTCAGATGTGGAGAAGAAGGTCATAGGGAATTTTTATTCTCAAATTATAACATGCAAGAAAGAAATCAAGGACGACAACCTAGGATGAACCTAATTCAAATGCAACATGAAGTGGAAGGGATAGAACTAGAGGTTCCACCAGATGTGGGAGAAAGTCTCATGATGAGAAGAGCAATGGTGATTCCATAGAAAGAGAAAACAAAAGCCAAAAGCTCTGATGGTTCATGGCTTCACACCAATATCTTCAAAACCAGATGCACTTCGGGTGGCAAGGTATGTCAAGTTATTGTTGATGGAGGTAGTTGTGAAAATATGGTTTCTAAAGAAATGGTACAAAAATTGAATTTACACTGTGAAAAACATCCTCATCCATATCACATTGCATGGTTTAAAAAGGGAAATGAAGTAAATGTTGACAAAAGATGCCTAATTAAGTTTAGCATATGGAAGATCTATCAGGATGGGATATGGTGTGATGTTGTCCCAATGGATGCCTGCCATGTGTTTTTGGGAAGGCCATGGTAGTATGATAGAAAAGTTATGCATGATGAAGAGAAAAACACATACACCTTTTGGAAAGATGGCTCTAAGGTGATTTTATTGCCTCTCAAGGATGAAGGAAAAGGTGAGACCATGTTGTTTGAAAGAGATCTTGTTAAAGAAATGAAGGAGACAGGGTGTTGCTACGCATTAGTAGTGAAAAAAGGTGAAGAGGAAGACATTTCAGTTCCCCCAGAAGTAGCAGAGCTATTGAAAGAATTTGTTGATGTTTTGCTTAATGAATTGCCTGATGGTCTACCCCCAAAGAGAGATATTTAGCATCATATTGATTTGATTCCAGGAGCAACTCTACCCAACCAAGGAGCTTATAGGATGAATCCAACACAACATGCATAGATGAATAAGCAAGTAACATAACTCATAAGTAAAGGTGTGGTGAGAGAGAGCATGAGCCCATGTGTTGTATCTGCATTGTTGACCCCCAAAAAAGATGGAACATGGAGGATGTGCATTGATAGAAGAGCAATTAATAAGATTGCCATCAAGTATCGGTTTCCTATACCTTGTATGGAGGACATGATGGATGTCCTTGCAAGGGCCAAATATTTGAGCAGGATCGACCTACGAAGTGGCTACCACCAAATCCGGATCCGGGAAGGGGATGAGTGGAAGACAACCTTTAAGACTAGAGACAGATTATATGAGTGGATGGTTATGCCATTTGGGTTATCAAATGCACCTAGCACATTTATGAGATTGATGAACACTATACTACGACCTTACATTGGTAAGTTTGTGGTAGTTTATTTTGATGATATTTTGGTATTTAGTAACAACAAAGAAGAGCACCTACAACACTTCAGGATCATCTTTGGTGTGTTAAGTAAGGAGAATCTCTATGCCAATTTGAAGAAGTGTAGGTTCATGCAGGACAGTTTGGTTTTTTTAGGCTTTGTCATTTCAAAAGATGGTGTCATAATGGATTCAGAAAAGGTCAGGGCAATTCTTGAATGGCCTAGTCCAAGTAGCATCATAGAGGTAAAAAGTTTTCATGGCTTGGCCACTTTCTATCGAAAGTTCATTCAAAATTTTAGTAGTATTGTAGCTTCTATAACAGATTGCACCAAAGGAAGGGAGTTTGTATGGAGCAAGGATGTTGACGAGAGCTTTAAGTACTTGAAGCAAAAGGTAACATAAGCACCTATTCTTGCATTGCCAAATTTTGATAAGGTATTTGAAGTAGAATGTGATGCCTCCCATGTGGGAATAGGTGCTGTGCTTGGCCAAGATGGAAAACCTATAGCTTTCTTTAGTGAAAAGCTGAATGAAGTGAGATAGAACTACTCTACTTATGATTTGGAATTTTATGCAAATGTTCAAGCATTGAGGCATTGGAGACATTAACTAGTTCCCCAAGAGTTTGTATTGTTTACAGATCATATTGCACTGAAATACTTGAACACACATAAAAAGTTGAATAGTAGGCATACCAGGTGGGTCTCTTTCTTGCAGGGTTAGAATTTTGTGTTGAAGCATAAGTATGGATAACAAAATCAGGTTGCAGATTCATTAAGTAGGCGTGTTACACTTTTGACCACAATGGAAACTGAGGTGATTGGTTTTGATGCCATCAAAAATTTGTATGAGTCTAATGATGATTTTTGGGAGATTATGGAACAATTGAAGGCACCAGTATCAGGTAACTTGGATCACTTTAGGGGTGAATATTTTATGCAAGATGGGTATCTATTTAAAGGAAAACAACTATGCATACCAGCTGGCTCTATGAGCGAAAACATTATCAGATAATTTCATAGTAGTGGGTTAGCTGGACATTTTGGCAAGGACAAGACAATAAGCTTGATATAAGATAAATATTACTGGCCAAAGATGAAAAGGGATATAACTAAGTATGTAATAAGGTGTAGAATCTACCAAGTGGCTAAGGGACATTCATAGAATATAGGGTTGTATATGCCATTACCAGTACCAACTGCACCGTGGAAAGATCTAAGCATGGACTTTGTGTTGGGACTTCCACATACTCAATGAGGTAATGACTCCATTTTTGTAGTTGTTGATAGGTTCTCCAAGATGGTTCATTTTATTGCCTATAAGAAAACTAATGATGCAACGAGAGTAGAAGAGTTATTTTTTTTAGAAGATGTTTGACCGCATGGTGTTCCAAAGACTATTACCTCTGATAGGGATACCAAATTCCTCAGTCATTTTTGGAGAACTTTATGGAAGAAGATGGGGACTAAGTTACAGTTTAGTAGTGCTTATAATCCTCAAACGGATGGGAAAACAGAGGTAGTCAATCAGAGTCTGGGAAATTTGTTGAGGTGTATTGTTGGAGAAAAGCCAAAACAATGGGACCTGGCATTACCCTAGGCTGAATTTGCCTATAATAGTTCTGTTGACAGATCAACGAGAAAGTCCCCTTTCCAGATTGTGTATGGTAGGAATCCTTAGGGTGTTCTAGATTTGGTAGACCTACCAATGAAAGATAGGGTCAGTGATGATGGGGAAGCATTTACAGAACATCTTCAACAGTTGCGGAAAGAAGTGAGACAGAAGTTGCAGGACAGTAATGAGAGGTAGAAGAATATAGTGGATACTAGTAGGTGACATCAGAAATTTAATGAAGCTGATTTCGTGATGGTATATTTGACAAAAGAGTGGTTTCCTACTGGAACATACCACAAGTTAAAGTACAGGAAAATTGGTCCTTGCAAAATTACAAAGAAGATCAAAGATAATGCATATGAGGTCAGTTTACCAGATGATCTCGATATTTCTCCCGTGTTTAATATTTTTGATGTATATGCATTTCATGGTGAGGATGATGCTAAAGATAGTCAACTAGAAGTGGCATGGAACCACCACATTCCCATAAGAAGAAGGAAAAGATTGCACAGGTTCTTGATAAGAAAACTATTTACACTCGGCAAGGGTATTACAACAAGTATTTAGTATAGTGGGAAGGATTGCCACCAACATATAGCACGTGGATTATAGAGTGGGATGTGTAGAGGTTAGATCCAGTCAAATGGCAGTAGTTTGAAGACACTGACTTGTAGGAGTTACGTTCTTTTCAACCAGAGGAGAATGATGCAGGGACTTCCAAAGATCATAACTTTTGACTCAGATGTGGGTTTTCTACATGATTTTATGAGTGGATACGTTATGAGGTGGAAAGTGGTTTCACAACCACTTTGGTGGGTTAGACCCAGTTTTGGCACTTTTTCAGGGCTTGAAACTTTCATCTTGGCCCTCAAAAATAACAATTTAGTGTTTTTTTCTAGATTTTTAAAAAGTTGCTTTTGTAATAAATCAAAACTCATGTTTCAAATTTAGAATATTAGTTGGCATTTCATCGTACCTTAGTTTTAGGAAGCTTTTGCAAAATAAAAGGATTTTTAGGATATGATTGTAAAATTACCTAAAATGGAAAAATCTGCCAAAAAATTTAATTTTTTGATTTTTTTGTTTTTCTTGGATATAAGAGAGTTTTCTCTCATTATAGTGGTAGAGTTGATGAATAGAAGTTTTTTTATGTTCCAGTCTTCAAATCTTTGGCTCTCACATGATTAATGGAAAAATTGAATTGAGTGTATGTTGTGGGCTGCATCATCTGGTATCAGAGCAGGAAGATGGCTAGGAGAGGAAGAGGAAGAGGTGGTCTTGCCCAGATGCATAGAGAAATGCAAAATCTACAAAGGCAAATAGTAGAACTTACAACACGGATGGAAAACCAAAGATTGGGTAGAGGAGGAGATCAATCTGATGAAGACATAGGTCGAGGAGGTACAAATCAAGATACAGAACATGAAGAAGAAGAATTAGAAGGTATGAGTTTTGAAGAGGGGATCCTCAGGGCCTTAGAAGGGAAAAATGAAGGGATCAAGGTAGATGTTTCAGATTATGCAGGTAGTCTTATGGCTACTAGATATGTGAATGGCTTGCAATTTTCTATTCAAGATGAATTGAGCATGCATCGACTCAACAGTATGGAAGAAGCTTACCAATTGGCTCTAAAGGCTGACGAAAAACAAAATAGACAGTACCATCAGAGGAATAGAGGAGGAAGAAAGGGGTACATCAACCCCATTTCGGGGAGGTTCAAATTATGGTAGGGGAGAGTTATCCCATGGATTGGAAAAACAAGTAGACACTTGACAAGATCCTCTAAATCAAGAACGAGGAAGGGGATTTCAAAGAGGTAGAGGTTATGGTAGTGGTAGAGGATGGGAAAACCAGAGAAGGCCTTTCACTTGTTTCAAATGTGGAGAAGAAGGTCATAGGGCATTTGAATGCTCAAATTATAACATGCAAGAAAGAAATCAAGGGGGACAACCTAGGGTGAACCTGATTCAACTGCAGCATGAAGTGGAAGGGATAGTACTAGAGGTTCCACCAGATGTGGGAGAAAGTCTCATGATGAGAAGTGCAATGGTGATTCCAGAGAAGGAGAAAATACAAGCCAAAAGCTCTGATGGTTCATGGCTTCGAACCAATATCTTCAGAACCAAATACACTTGGGGTGGCAAGGTATGTCAAGTTATTTTTGATGGAGGTAGTTGTGAAAATATGGTTTCTAAAGAAATGGTAGAAAATTTGAATTTACACTGTGAAAAACATCCTCATTTGTACCACATTGCATGGTTTAAAAAGGGAAATGAAGTAACTGTTGATAAAAGATGACTAATTAAGTTTAGCATAGGGAAGATCTATCAGGATGAGATATGGTGTGATGTTGTCCTAATGGATGCCTGTCATGTGTTATTGGGAAGGCCATGGCAGTATGATAGAAAAGTAATGCATGATGGAGAGAAAAACACATACACCTTTTGGAAAGATGGCTCTAAGGTGATTTTAGTGCCTCTCGAGGATGAAGGAAAAGGTGAGACCATGTTATCTGAAAGAGATCTTGTTAAAGAAACAAAAGTGACAGGGTGTCGTTACGCATTAGTAGTGAAAAAAGGTGAAGAGGAAGACATTTTAGTTCCCCCAGAAGTAGCAGAGCTATTGAAAGAATTTGTTGATGTTTTTCTTGATGGTCTACTGCGAAAGAGAGATATTCAGCATCATATTTATTTGATTCCAGGAGCAACTCTACCCAACCAAGAAGCTTATAGGATGAATCCAACACAACATGCAGAGATGAATAATCAAGTAACAAAACTCATAAGTAAAGGTGTGGTGAGAGAGAACATGAGCCCATGTGTTGTACCTGCATTGTTGACCCCAAAAAAAGATAGAACATGGAGGATGTGCACTGATAGAAGAGCAATTAATAAGATTGCAATCAAGTATCAGTTTCCTATACCTCGTATGGAGGGCATGATGGATGTCTTTGCAGGGACCAAATATTTTGGCAAGATCAACCTATGAAGTCGCTACCACCAAATCTGGATCCGAGAAGGGGATAAGTGGAAGACAACCTTTAAGACTAGAGATAGATTATATGAGTGGATGGTTATGCCATTCAGGTTATCAAATGCACCTAGCACATTTATGAGATTGATGAACACTATACCATGAAAATACATTTGTAAGTTTGTGGTAGTTTATTTTGATGATATTTTGCTATTTAGTAATAGCAAAGAAGAGCACCTACAACATTTGAGGATCATCTTTGGTGTGTTAAGGAAGGAGAAGCTCTATGCCAATTTGAAGAAGTGTAGGTTGATGCAGGACAATTTGGTTTTTTTAGGCTTTGTCATTTCTAAAGATGGTGTCAGAATGGATCTAAAAAATGTTAGGGCAATTCTAGAATGGCCTAGTCCAAGCACCATCATAGAGGTAAAAAGTTTTCATGGCTTGGCCATTTTATATCGAAAGTTCATTCAAAATTTTAGTAGTATTGTAGCTCCTATAACATATTGCACCAAAGGAAGGGAGTTTGTATGGAACAAAGATGCTGAGGAGAGCTTTAAGTACTTGAAGCAAAATTTAACAGAAGTACCTATACTTGCATTGCCAAATTTTGATAAGGTATTTGAAGTAGAATGTGATGCCTCCCATGTGGGAATAGGTGCTGTGCTTAGCCAAGCTGGAAAACCTATAGATTTCTTTAGTGAAAAGATGAATGAAGTGAGAAAGAATTATTCTACTTATGATTTGGAGTTTTATGTAATTGTTCAACCATTGAGGCATTGAAGACATTATCTAGTTCCCCAAGAGTTTGTATTGTTTACAGATCATATTGCACTGAGATACTTGAACACACATAAAAAGTTAAATAGTAGGCATGCCAAGTGGGTCTTTTTCTTGCAGGCTTACAATTTTACGTTGAAGCATAAGTTTGGAAAACAAAATCAGGTTCAAGATGCATGAAGTAGGTGTGTTATACTTTTGACCACAATGGAAACTGAGGTTATTGGTTTTGATGCCATCAAAAATTTGTATGAGTCTGATGATGATTTTTTGAGATTGTGGAACAATTGAAGGCACCAGTATCTGGTAACTTGGATCACTTTAGGGGTGAATATTTTATGCAAGATGGGTATCTATTTAAAGGAAAACAACTATGCATACCAGCTGGCTCTGTGAGGGAAAACATTATCAGAGAATTTCATAGTAGTGGGTTGGCTAGACATTTTGGCAAGGACAAGACAATAACCTTGATAGAAGATAAATATTACTGGCCAAAGATGAAAAGGGATATAACTAAGTATGTAACAAGGTGTAGAATCTACCAAGTGGCTAAGGGATATTCACATAATATAGGGTTGTATATGCCATTACCAATACTAGCTTCACCATGGACAGATTTGAGCATGGACTTTGTATTGGGACTTCCACATACTCAACAAGGTAATGACTCCATTTTTGTAGTTGTTGATAGGTTCTCTAAGATGGTCCATTTTAATGCGTGTAAGAAAACTAATGATGCAACGAGGGTAGCAGAAGTTTTTTTTTAGAAGTTATTCGACTGCATGGTGTTCCAAATAATATTACCTCTGATAGGGATACCAAATTCCTCAGTCATTTTTGGAGGACTTAATGGAAGAAGATGGGGACTAAGTTACAGTTTAGTAGTGCTTACCATCCTCAAACAAATGGGCAAACAGAGGTAGTCAATCAGAGTCTGGGTAATTTGTTGAGGTGTATTGTTGGAGAAAAGCCAAAACAATGGGATGTGGCATTACCCCAGGCTGAATTTGCCTATAATAGTTCTATTAACAGATCAACGGGAAAGTCCCCTTTCTAGATTGTGTATGACAAGAATCCTCAAGGTGTTCTAGATTTGGTACAGCTACCAATGAAAGCTAGGGTCAATGATGATGGGGAAGCATTTGCAGAACACCTTCAATAGTTGCAGAAAGAAGTGAGACAGAAGTTGGAGGACAATAATGAGATGTACAAGAATACAGTGGATACTAGTAGGTGACATTAGACATTCAATGAAGGTGACTTAGTGATGGTATATTTGAGAAAAAAGCGGTTTCCTACTGGAACATACCACAAGTTGAAGTACATGAAAATTGGTTCTTGTAAAATTACAAAGAAGATCAATGATAATGCATATGAGGTCGGTTTACCAAATGGTCTTGATATTTCTCCTGTGTTTAATATTTTTGATTTATATGCATTCCATGGTGAGGATGATGCTAAAGATAGTCAACCAGAGGTGGCATGGCACCACCACATTCCCCATAAGAAGAAGGAAAAGATTGCACAGGTTCCTGATAAGAAAACTATCTACACTCGACAAGGGCATTACAACAAGTATTTAGTATAGTGGGAAGGATTGCCACCAATAGATAGCACATGGATTACAGAGTGGGAAGTGCAGAGGTTAGATCCAGTCAAATGGCAGCAGTTTGAAGACACTCACTTGTAGTAGCTGCGTACTTTGCAACCAGAGGAGAATGATGGATGGACTTCTGGAGATCATAACTTTTAACTCGGATGTGGTTTTTGTACGAGATTTAACGGGTGGATGCATTATGAGGTGGAAAGTTGTTTTGCAACCACCCTAGTGGGTTGGACCCCATTTTGCCACTTTTTCAAGGCTTGAAACTTTCATCTTGGCCCACAAAATAACAATTTAGTGTTTTTTTCTAGATTTTTAAAAAGTTGTTTTGTAATAAATCAAAACTCATGTTTTGAATTTAGAATATTAGTTGGCATTTCATCCTACCTTAGTTTGAGGAAGCTTTTGGGAAAAAAATAGGATTTTTAGGATATGATTGTAAAATTACCTAAAATGGAAAAATCTGACAATTGTTGAAATCTACCAAAAAAGGTAATTTTTTAATTTTTTTTGTTTTTCTTGGATATAAGAGAGTTTTCTCTCATTATAGTGGTAGAGTTGATGAATAGAAGTTTTTTTATGTTTCAGTCTTCAAATCTTTGGCTCTCACATGATTTATGGCAAAATTGTATTGAATGTATGTTGTGTGCTGCATCATCTAGTATCAGAGCAGGAAGATGGTCGGGAGAGGAAGAGGAAGAGGCAGTCTTACCCAAATGCATAGAGAAATGGAAAATCTACAAAGGCAAATTGAAGAACTTACAAAATGGATGGAAAACCAAAGATTGGGTAGAGGAGGAGACAAATCTGATGAAGAGATAGGTCGAGGAGGTGTAAATCAAGATACAAAACATGAAGAAGAAGAATTAGAAGGCATGAGTTTTGAAGAGAGGATGCTCAGGGCCTTAGAAGGGAAAAATGAAGGGATCAAGGTAGATGTTTCAGATTATGTAGGTAGTCTTAAACCAGAGGAGTTGATAGACTGGTTGAATGACATGAGAAATTTTTTTGAATGGAAATCCATGACAGAGGAAAAGAAGGTAGAATTCGCATGCAACAAATTAAAGGGTCATGCAATGATTTGGTGGGATCATCTTCAAAAGGAATGAACAAGGAAAGGCAAGTATAAGATCAGGACATGGAAAAAAATGGAGAAGAAGTTGAGAGAATTGTTTTTCCCATAGATTATGCGCAAACCCTTTTTCGTAGGTTTCAAAATTTAAAGCAAAACCTCTGTTCTATGCAAGATTATACAAATGAGTTTTATACGTTGTCTATACATATAGAGCATCAAGAAATTGATGAATAGATGGCTGCTAGATATGTGAATGGATTGAAATTTTCTATTCAAGATGAATTGACCATGCATCGACTCAACAGTATGGAAGAGGCTTACCAATTGACTCTAAAGGCTGAAGAAAAACAAAACAGACGGTACCATAAGAGGAATGGAGGAGGAAGAAAGGGGTACATCAACCCCATTTCAAGGAGGTTCGAATTATGGCAGGGGAGAGTCATCCCATGGATTGGAAAAACAAGTAGACACTCAACAAGATCCTCTAAATCAAGAATGAGGAACAAGATTTAGAAGAGGTAGAGGTTATGGTAGCAGTAGAGGATGGGAAAACCAGAGAAGGCATTTCACTTGTTTCAGATGTGGAGAAGAAGGTCATAGGGCATTTGAATGTTCAAATTATAACATGTAAGAAATAAATCAAGGAGGACAACCTAGGACGAACCTGATTCAAACGCAGCATGAAGTGGAAGGGACAGTACTAGAGGTTCCACCAGATGTGGGAGAAAGTCACATGATGAGAAGAGCAATAGTGATTCCAGAGAAGGAGAAAACACAAGCCAAAAGATTTGATGGTTCATGGCTTCGAACCAATATCTTCAGAACCAGATGCACTTCGGGTGGCAAGGTATGTCAAGTTATTGTTGATGGAGGAGTTGTGAAAATATGGTTTCTAAAGAAATGGTAGAAAAATTGAATTTACACTATGAAAAACATTCTTATTCGTACTGCATTGCATGGTTTAAAATGGGAAATGAAGTCACTATTGATAAAAGATGACTAATTAAGTTTAGCATAGGGAAGATCTATCAGGATGAGATATGTTGTGATGTTGTCCCAATGGATGCTTATCATGTGTTATTGGGAAGGCCATGGCAGTATGATAGAAAAGTTATGCATGATGGAGAGAAAAACACATACACCTTTTGGAAAGATGGCTCTAAGGTGATTTTATTGCCTCTCAAGGATGAAGGAAAAGATGAGACCATGTTATCTGAAAGAGATCTTGTTAAAGAAATGAAGGTGACAGGGTGTTGCTATGCATTAGTAGTGAAAAAAGGTGAAGAGGAAGACATTTAAGTTCCCCCAGAAGTAGCAGAGCTATTGAAAGAATTTGTTGATGTTTTGCCTGATGAATTGCCAGATGGTCTACCACCAAAGAAAGATATTTAGCATCATATTGATTTGATTCCAAGAGCAACTCTACCCAACCAAGTAGCTTATAGGATGAATCCAACACAACATGCAGAGATGAATGAGCAAGTAACAGAACTCATAAGTAAAGGTGTGGTGAGAGAGCATGAGCCCATGTGTTGTACCTGCATTGTTGACCCCCAAAAAAGATCAACCTACGAAGTGCCTACCACCAAATCCAGATCTGAGAAGGGGATGAGTGGAAGACAACCTTTAAGACTGGAGACATATTATATGAGTGGATAGTTATGCCATTTAGGTTATCAAATGTGTTGGGTCTTTCTCTCTTAATCAGCAAATGGTTTGCCAGTTCCAATGCACAGGTAGATTCGGCTAACAAATATAGGAGGTTGTGTGAGCTACCTCCCCTTCACTTCTGGTTCTGCTGCACCAAGGGGGTATCCTTATAGCTAAAGGTTTAACGTTGACTCACCCAACAGAAAGATTTAGCCTTTTAGTCACAGACAGAATACTCTCATTTTAGGACCAAGATTTGTGTGATAAATCATAAGGTTGGCAATGTTCTTGGACATATCTAACTGGTTGAGGATGAGAGTATGCAAGGGTCCTATTTCTAATCCTACAAACTAATAGGTTGGAAATATGAAATGATTTGTATCTATGTTTTGGATGCAAGACAGGGGGTTTTGGATCATAACTACTACACAAGGGCAGACCAGTGCCTATCTCAGGGCAAGGAGTCAACTAGACATATACATGTGAATGATTTGCACAAACTCAATAGAGATTCAAGTTTCAAGGGGTTAGATTGGTGCTTTCCTTACAAACATCACCCAAGAATAAGTATTTAACAATCTCTACTTACAAATATCCTTGTTACCATACAATCTTCTTCATACTTAACCTAAAACAGTTTAATCCACTCCTTGAATGGAAGTCAAAAGTTAAGCATGCAATATAGAAATCTATATCCTAGAATCTGAGTAACCCTTAGGAACTAGATTCAAAAGAAGGGATGAATACAACCATGGAGACAAATAGCTGAACACATGCCATGAAGCATTTTTCATATAAAAATAACATGAAACTGAACATATGTGCAACGTGCATTCAAATGCAACTCATAAACTCACAAAATGAGATAGAACAGCCTAGAAAAGCTTTGTTTTCGTTATTTCCTCCAAAAAAAAAAGCCCAAGTCTTCAACAACTAGAAAAAATGAGTGACACAATCCTCCTATATAGCAAGAATGTGTACTCAGCAATTAATTACATGGTCTTTTCAAGAAATTTCTAGATACAGTGCACCATCAGAATGGCGCCTAAAACATTCAATGCTCTAGGCAGAAAAAGGAGGAAAAAAAGGTGAACTCAGGAAACACGCAGCCGACTGGAGATTCTCCCATTAAAAATGGTAGGTGGCCCGTCATTCATCAACCATGCCTCTACAAACTTGCCATTAATTGCCAACCTACCCGCGGGATGTAGCAACTTCAGATAATATGACGGTTGCGTGATTTACAATTTTTCCTGCCTGAAATATGACTGCAGATACAAAGATATCCCTCCTTCCTTAAACATTTGAAACAGGCCGTTGATTCTTTATTCCCGCCAAGATCAATGGCTTCAAATGGTGCTGAAAAATCCACAACCAATTAAAACATGCCACGCAGGCAGCTTTTGCTTCATTGACTTTTCACATCGTGAACATACATTTTGCCTTTTCGCCCTTTTTACCTTTCCGCCTGCAGTACATTCAAATTTTGTATATGCAGTTGTATGTACATACAACTTCCCTGGACATGTGTCACCCATTGATTAGATCACCATCACTAAGCATTGGCCTCTTCATCGATGATCCATTGTATCTCCTTTTGTATCTGTGGTTGCATACAAGATTGTATAAACGTACAATCACCCTTCATACAAGCACGGACCCCAAATCATTATGAAACACTTTAAAATTTCAATCAGGTTCGACTTGCATCTAATACCCTTTTGTATATCACACATACAATGTACAATATACATACAACCATGGACTCCAACTCATTTATCAATCGAATTTAGCATTCGAATCTGGCTTTGTATCTAGTTCATTATATCTTACATTGTATATCGTACATACATACAATGTGTAATATACAACCCATAGACCCTAGCCTGAAATCTGCCATAATCAAATTCTCCTTCGCATCCGGGATTATATGTGTGCCCTTTGTATCTTGCATTGTATATGCACATACATACAATCGCGGGACATATAACTGCGCGAGCCCCACTAGGGTCTTGAAGAATGTTGACCTTGACCGCCCCCTGCTTGTATATTTCTCTATATATGCCCGTTGTATATCTAATTATATATTGGGAACATACAACCCCAATATACAATGGTGGACTTCACCCATTTCACAAATGCAGTTAATTCACTGGTCGCATCCACCTTTGCACTTATTCACTTGTATATTACATTGTATGTGCAGTTGTATGTATGAAATATACAACTCATGGTACAAAAGAACACATTGACTTTTCAACTCTGCCATTTATACCAACACTCACAAGGCCCAATTTGATAAACTTTGGAGTCCAGGATTGTACATTCTGCTTTGTATGTCATATTGTATATCGAACATACATACAATCCCCCTTGTACACCTGTGGGCCCGAGAACTATTCAACCCGATTTGAATCTTTTTGAAGTCTGGCTGTTGTATATCACCCATTGTATATTAGAATATACAACAAAATGTACATACAAAGACACATACAAACGGCCATATACAAAGATACATGCATAAAAATGTGAAGGCCGACAGACTTAGAATTTTTGGATTTACAATGAAAATGCCTGTAGATTTTTAGCTCGAAACCTTAACTCTAGGTGTAGGCACCACCATTGGCTCCGTCTAGGGACACATGTCTCTGGCAAGCATGGTGAGAATTCCAGATCTCTGGGACATAGACTGGGCCTTATCCATTGGGCTACAGAGTTGAACGCTGCACCAAGCTGCATCATAGATCACATTTTTGAACACTATTTTGGCAGCCCTAGGCAGCCAAAAATGAAAAACCATAATCTCCTCCTACCAAATGCCTAATTCTGATTTGAATGACCCCAACCACAACTGAAAACATCAACATAATTTGCCCACATGCTGATCTTGTCAATTACATCACCATTTTTGAAAACTTGCCTCTGTCACTCTGCATCTCACAATCAGACACATAACCATACATACTATAAAATTCTTGAGCATTAAGCAATGTATGTATGTTATATTCCTCTAACAGTATATCATATTGCCCTTGGTGTTCTTCACTGTCTACCTAGCTATTGCACATCACTAGGCACTCATCCAGCTGATCCATAAACTGAAAACACTCAGAATATATGAGACCACCAGGGTCATTTATATCACTTATTGACAGTGATTTCAAACCCTGATCCACACACCCATTGTTACATACATCTAGAACAACTAATGCTGAACATTCTGATGCAGAGCCTCTTGTGGAAACGTGTGAAACCTACTTAGGAAATAAACTAGAGTTGAATTACTCCTATCGGATAAAAATTACCGCTATCGGCATCCATCCTTTAACTTTATTTTGATGCCACAGTCTTCTAGACACATTCGGCTTTGACAGTCAAAATGAGCCAAACTGACACAGTGGTTGAACATTCGAACCACTTGAACCCTTGAACCAAAACTATCAATTCAATCCCTTAGTGTAAAATCGCTATCAGCAACCCCTAGTTGCATAGTTGAACCACAGGAACTAGCACCCATCGTTGAACCCACCAGGCTCGTTGAACCCTTTGAACCGTTGAACCGATTCAAAGGTTCAACCAAAAGGTTTTCTTCATCAAACTTACCATTCTGATCTCTACCGACTTACCACTTTTTACGGAGCCTGACAGTGAAGTTTATTGTTGGTGCTTCGCTCTCAGTCGTTGACTTATGGAACCCTTGAACCATTGAAAAAATGGTTAAATTCCAAGAGGCATAACACTTCAGAATTTGTCGATAGAGTCTTCCAAATCCTTCTCAATTTCCCAATTGTCTCTCCTACAACCGGCCACACTCTTTGAACCTCTTGAACTTTCAAGCTGGTTCAAACAAAAAAGACTTCGGCCTGAATATTTTTGGTGAAACCTAATATCTTTCGCCTGATGGTGAATTCCACATCAAACTTATATGCTGCCTCTGATAAACTTCCACAGATTTTAATCTTTCATATCCTAGCACATGAGGATGCTAGGATTCACCACAACATGACATCGATCAATCCTGTAGCTGCAAAACTCGCACAAATAGAAAATGCAAAAGCAAAATCTAATCTAATATGTACAGCCATTCCACCGATTACAGAGTAATCAACCGGTGGAATGGAAAAATCCCATATAGACAATAAATTAGAAATCAACTACAGAAGGAAATCAAATACAAAACAGGATCTTTTTATTGCTTCCAGAAATTGATACAGATACTTGTTTTCACAACTTTAGAACTTCTCAGTCTCTTGCAGAAATCTCACTCTATTTAAATCTATCTGTATCCATCTATGTCTAATCGATCTGAGCTGAGCTATTTAACTACTTTCCAACAGTAGTACCTACTTGATTCCCAGTGGCTGGGAAGGATAACAAACTTCTAACAACTAACAACCTTATCATGATAGCTCGATAAGTGTCCTAGGGATTACAAACAAAAACCAAATTACAAACACCAATAACAAGTCTGATCAAACAGACCTTATTACATTTAATATAGAAAATGCATAAGACCCTAGTCTTCATGGGGTGCTCCTACACCATACTCCCCGAGAGAAGAAATCTCAAGTCCACTTGAGATGAGAGTTTGAAGATCTGCACCCTTGTGGATGATCTGCTCGTCAGTCATCCAAACTACCTCTAAATCAAGTTTCCCTTGCCAAGCCACCAAGTATTCCAGATACTCTTTGTTCCGGGTCTTCTTTGCCATTCTTGAGTCTATAATCTTCTGCAATTGTGGTGGAGCATGCTTAGGAATATCATCATCTGCTGCATCCTGCAATGGTTCCTATTCGACATTTGTATTATGCTTGTATGGAGTTAAATCACATACATTGAAAATAGGTGACAATCCAAGATCAGAAGGGAGTTGGATCTCATAAGCATTCTGTCCACACTTCTTCAGAATCTGACATGGTCCAATCTTCCTCTGCATGAGCTTAGTATATTTTCCTTTTGGGAGTCTTTCCTTCTTCAAATTAACCCATACCAAATCTCCAACATCAAACTGTACATCTCTCTTCTTTTTATTAGCATATGCTTTGTACTTCAAGGTAGTTTGCTGGAGTTGGGTCTTGACTTGATCATGCACCTCTTTGATTGCTGCTGCAAAAGCTTCTCCATTTGCACTAATAGACTCTCCTATAGGTATATCTCTTAACTCCAAAATACCTCTGGGATGGATACCATATACTACCTGAAAAGGGGACTTTCTTGTACTCCTATTGATGGTGTCATTATAAGAAAATTCTGCCTGGAACAGGATGTTATCCCATTTCTCTCCATGTTGTCTTGTCAAACATCTGAATAGATTTCCCAATGACCGATTGACCACTTCAGTCTAGCCATCTGTTTGAGGATGGTAAGTTGATGAGAAGGACAAATTGGTACCAAGCTTCTTCCAAAGAGTCCTCCAAAAATGACCAATAAACTTCACATCTCTATCTGACACTATGCTCAACGGCAATCCATGAATCCTCACTATCTCCTTGAAAAATAGGTCTGCAACATATGAAGCATCACAAGTAGTTTTGCATGGCAAGAAATGTGCCATTTTACTGAATCTGTCTACTACCACAAAAACACTATCATATCCCTTTCTTGTTCTAGGTAAACCTAACACAAAATCCATGCTTATGCTTTCCCATGGTCTAGAGGGAATGGGCAATGGCTGATATAAACATGCATTAGTTGATCTCCCTTTTGCTTTCTGACAGATCACACATGTCTTCACAAATCTCCTTACATCTAACTGTAACTTAGGCCAATAGTAATGTCTCTTCACCAGATCAAGAGTCTTATCCAGACCAAAATGTCCTGCCATGGCTCCACAATGCTTCTCCTTAATTATGTTCAGTCTCATAGAACATCGTGGAATGCACAATGTCCTCCTTTGAACAGTAATCCATCTTGTATCAGAAATTTAGAGTATTCAACATGATATTTATCTCCAAAAGAAGTGCATATTTTGTAGATTTCTCTAAAATCTTCATCATCAACATACATAGTCTTTAAGGAATCAATACCAACACTCTCTAATTGAAGCTGATTTATGGTGAGAGCCCTCATACTCAAAGCATCTGCTACTTTATTCTTGACCCCTTTCTTATGCTTGAGTGTGAAGGTGAAAGCTTGCAAAGTTTCCACCCACTTCATGTGTCTATGGTTCAGCTTCTCTTAGCTGTTTATGAAACTAAGGGCCTGTTTATCTGTAAACACTATGAATTCTTTTGGCATCAAGTGATGCCTCCACTTTTTGAGTGACTAGACTAGAGCATACATCTCCAAATCATAGGATGAGTACCTCTTCTTAGCATCATTTAGTTTCTCACTAAAAAATGCAATAGGCCTCCCTTCTTGACTGAGTACTACTCCAATTGCCATGTGACTTGCATCACATTCAACCTAAAAAATCTTATTGAAATCAGGAAGTGTAAGGACTGGCTGTTGTGCCACTTTCTTCTTCAATGTTTCAAATGAATCATCTGCCTCCTTTGTCCAAGTGAATCTGCACTTCTGTCCTCCTTTTATGGTGTCAAGCATGGGTGCACAGACATGACTAAACCCTCTTATAAACTTCCTATAAAAAGTTGCTAACCCATGGAAACTTCTGACATCATTCATGGTTCTAGGAGTTGGCCAAGACAATATGGCACTTACCTTCTCTTGATCCATTTTTAGTTTGCCGTGTGAGATGACAAAACCCAAGTAGATGATCTCCTCCTGCATGAACAAACACTTGTCCAAGTTGATCATTAACTGCTCTTTATGTAACCTTTTGAGGACTAGGTCTATATGTTTGAGGTGTTCTTCCCTTGTATTACTGAAAATCAGAATGTCATCTAAATATACTATGACAAATTTGCTTATGAATTCTCTCAAGACCTCATTCATCAACCTCATAAATGTACTAGGAGCATTAGACAATCCAAAAGGCATGACCTTCCACTCATACAATCCCTCATTTGTTTTAAATGTTGTTTTCCACTCATCTCCTGGCCTAATCCTAATCTGATGATAGCCACTTTTCAAATCTATTTTTGTGAAGTATTTGGCACCTCCCAAACAATCAAGCAAATCCTCTATCCTAGGTATGGGGAACCTATATCTGATTGTAATCTTGTTAATAGCCCTTGAATCAGTGTAAAGTCTCCAAGTGCCTTCCTTCTTTGGTGCTAGTACAGCTGGTACTACACATGGACTTAAACTCTTGCCAATTAGGCATGTTTCTAACAATTCCTCAATCTGCCTTGCTACCTCTGTATTCTGTTTTGGTGTAAGCTTGTATGCTGCCTTGTTTGGTAGTGTAGATCCAAGGATTAGATCTATGCAATGACTGATGTGCCTCATAGGTGGTAGGGACCTTGGCATTCCATCAGAGATGATGCCTTTATATTTGTCCAATAACTCTTGGACAATAAGGTCTATGAACCTTTGCCTTTTCTTTCCCTTGACTTCTTGTTGTTGCTCCTTGTTCACCTTTAGGCATGGAATTAGAGCATATGCAACTACTCCTTCATATACTATTTCCTTTATGAACTGTTTGCCTTCTATCATCATCACCTTGACTTCCTTTCCTTTTAATTCTACCTCCTTCTCCATTAATGGTTGTAACAGTGTCTTCTCACCATCCTTGGTGATTGAATAGGTGTTCCTAACTCCATCATGTTGTGCTTTCGAATCGTATTGCCATGGTCTTCCAAGTAGGAGATGGCAAGCATCCATTTGAGCTATGTCAAATAGTAACCTGTCCTTGTATGGTCCAATTTGAAACTCTACCCAAGTCTGTTCTTCTATAACTGTTTGCTGACCTTGAGTGAGCCATGAGACCTTATATGGGCAAGGATGTGGTAGTCTCCTAAGCTTAAGTTTTTCTACCATTTCAACAGACACAAAATTTTTAGTAGATCCAGAATCAATCAGAACTTTACATACCTTTCCTCCTGCCTTGCAAGTAGTTTTGAAAAGAGCCTTTCTTTATGGGGGTTATTTGTTAGGCACCTTCATAGTGGCCATTGCTCTCCTGATCATCAAAGCTTCTCCTGTCTTCGGATACCCGTATCTGACAGTATCATTCACACTCTGATAAGTGTTGGAGCTTGTTGCACTTTGACAATCAGATTCTTGGATCAGATTTGTCCTCCTTTCTCCCCCTAAACTTGTTGGTTTTTCTGAACATCTACTAGCTATGTGGCCTTCCTGATTGCAATTGTAACATCTGATAGGACTTCTGCCCTGAGATCTCCCTCTGAATCGTGGTCTTCTGCCCCTAAAGTTTCATTTTTGATCATAACTTCCCTTTTGAGTTTGACTGCTGTCTCCTATGCTGCTCTCTTGATTGGTTTCACCTTGGAATCCAAATCCATTTCCTCTACCTCTGAAAGGACTTCTTCCCCCTCTTTGCCATCTTCCTCTTCCCCTATTGTTCTACTCTTGCCTCCTCTTTAGTTTCTCTTCCACCTTGAGTGCTAATTGGTAGCACTTCTGAACTGTATCTGGATTATGCAGATTTAAGTCTTCTTGGATGGCAAATCTCAACCCATTGAGATACCTAGCTACCTTCTCTTCCTCATTCTCCTTCACCTTTGTCTTGAGACATAGTTTCATGAACTCTTCAGTGTATGAGTTGACATCTAAATCTTTCTATTTCAAATTTTGTCTCCTCTTGTGTAATTGGATATTGTAATCCAATAGAACATAGGCTTCCTTCACTAAAGCCATCATCTTCTTCCAAGTAGCAACTCTACTTTTTCCTTCTTTCACCTTGTCATCTTGGATGAAATTCCACCAGGTTAGTGTAGCTCCTTTCATTTTGGATTGAGCTATCTTCACTCTTTGGTGATCTGGTATTTCCTCTGTTTCAAAGAAATTGTTCAAGGAGTCTATCCACTCCATCACTGAATCAGGTTCCATTTTTCTTGCAAACACTGGCAGGTCTATTTTCATGTCCATAGTCCTCCGCTCCATGAATTTGAGGGCATTTCGTAAGGGCCTCTGGTCTGCAGGAACCTCTATCTCTTCCTACCTAGGGATCTCCTCTTCATCCCTATCTCGTTCACTAGAATCTTCCTTTCCCTTTCCTACTTTGTCCCTCAACTTCTCCAACTCATCTTTCAATTCCTGATTCTGAGCACTAATTGCTTTACTCTTTGCAATCTGCTTCTTTACTAGGACAACCAACTCAGCGTTGGTCATCCTTGCTGGGAACTCTTCTGATCCTTCCTCGTCTAACATTTTATTTTCTCCTTCTTCCCAGAGGATACTCCTCAGCTCTGATACCACTTTGATGCAGAGCTGCTTGTGGAAACGTGTGAAACCTACTTAGGAAATAAATTGGAGTTTAATTACTCCTATCAGATAAAAATTACCACTATCGGCATCCATCCTTTAACTTTATTTTGATGCCACAGTCTTCCAGACACATTTAGCTTTAACAGTCAAAATGAGCCAAACTGACATAGTGGTTTAACCTTCGAACCACTTGAACCCTTGAACCAAAACTATTGGTTCAATCCCTTAGCATAAAATCGCTATCGGCAACCCCCAGTTGCACAGTTGAACCGTAGGAACTAGCACCCGTCATTGAACCCGCCAGGCTCGTTGAACCAACACACGATTGAACTGTTGAACCCTTTGAACCGTTGAACCGGTTCAAAGGTTCAACCAAAAGGTTTTCTCCATCAAACTTACCATTCTGATCTTTGCTGACTTAACACTTTTTACGGAGCCCGACAGTGAAGTTTATTATTGGTGCTTTGCTCTCAGTTGTTGACTTATGGAACCCTTGAACCATTGAAAAAATGGTTAAATTCCAAGAGGCATAACACTTCAGAATTCACCGATAGAGTCTTCCAAATCCTTCTCAATTTCTCGACTGTCTCTCCTACAACCAACCACACTCTTTGAACCTCTCAAACTTTCAAGCTGGTTCAAACAAAAAAGACTTTGGCCTGAATATTTTTGGTGAAACCTGATATCTTTCACCTGATGGCAAATTCCACATCAAACTTATATGCTACCTCTGATAAATTTCCATAGATTTTGATCTTTCATATCCTAGCACATGAGGATGCTAGGATTCACCACAACATGACATCGATTGATCCTGTAGCTAAAAAACTCGCACAAATAGAAAATGCAAAAACAAAATCTAATCTAATATGTACAGCCATTCCATCGATTACAGAGTAATCAACCGGTGGAATGGAAAAATCCCATATCGACCGTAAATTAGAAATCGACTATAGAAGGAAATTGAATACAAAATAGGATCTTTTTATTGCTTCCAGAAATTGATACAGATACTTGTTTTCACAACTTTAGAACTTCTCAGTCTCTTGCAGAAATCTCACTCTATTTAAATCTATCTGTATCCATCTATGTCTAATTGATCTGAGCTGAGCTATTTAACTACTTTCCAACATTAGTACCTACTTGATTCCCAGTGGCTGGGAGACAATTCCAAGCGGCTGGGAGGGATAACAAACTTCTAACAAATAACAACCTTATCATGATAGCTCGATAAGTGTCCTAGGGATTACAAACAAAAACTGAATTACAAACACCAATAACAAGTCTGGTCAAACATACCTTATTACATTTAATATAGAAAATGCATAAAATACATAAGACCCTAGTCTTCATGGGGTGCTCTTACACCACATTCATTATCCATAGTTTGCATATGCATATTATCTTCACAATCGCTGAAGATCTCTGCCTTTGGTTCATATGTCCCTTCTTCACAAACTGATGCAACACCCAGGTCAGCCATCTCTTCATATTCATCATTATTTGCAAAAAGAGGGTTAATTCTACACTAATGAAGGTCATGACTCACAACGTTTATTGTATCTAAAGACTCATCATAAAGGGGATTCATATTCATTGTAAAGGTCTCTACTTCTTCTTCATGAAAATCTACCTCTTCTTCATCATTTGATTGCCCCACATACAAGATCTCTGTTACTTCAATGCATTCTGAAACTGCACTATCCGTATCACTTTCCAGCCCTCTAATGCTTCCTGATGACACTGGAATTGAATCTTGATCCATATGATCACAACTATACATAACTGGATCATTTAAACAGGAACACTCTTTGTTGAGGACTAGCATGTAAATATCACTCAAAAAATCATCATTATCAACTTCATTTGCTGGGCAAACCAGGGCATCCTCCTCCACAGTAGAGTCATCATTAACTTGGAATGATGCATAAACATGGATAGCATGGGTGTGAGTGCTTTGACATTCATCTCCAACACCTAAATTATATATTTCATCAACATTGGGGACCGCAGGGTAGCATAAATTTGCAGAGAAATAACCCTTTTGAATTCCATACCTCCAATTGTTTTCAATATCTATTGCAAACTGATGTGCCTGATGTAATGTGGTGAGCTCCTTATCTCTCAATCTATAGCTCATTTTCTTATCAAGTGCTCCCAGATAGACCACCAGGCACAACGCATCATTAGGTCTCATGCATTCTAGAATTCTTTTCAATGCCTTCATAAATCTGAGGTTAAAGGCTGGAATTAACTCTTCCTTTTCAATATGGATATACATGAAATCACTAATAACTGCATATTTAGATATTCTTTCACCAAATTGTTCTATAAATGCAGATTTAAATTCTTTCCAAGAGCTAACAGAGTATGCTGGAAGACAGGAGAACTAGTCCCTTACATCTTCATCTAGAGATTGAACAAATAATCTCATAACTACATCTTCATGGTCAACCTCAAAGTCATCTATCACATTTATAAACTTTTGCAAGTGTCTCTTAGTTGATTCATCCTTTACACCACTGAACTTAGGCAAATAATTTCTAATCTTAGATGGAAAAGCATTTGGATAACTACAAATGCCATTGAAATTGATAGGCTTATATTTGTCAATGTTGAAACTCCTTCTATTATATGGTTGGGATTGATCACTATACATTGTTGCATTTGACACCTCACAAGGGTGAATGGGCTAATAATACATCTTATATGCCTTTGCAACCTTCTTCTCAACTCTGAATTCCTTTTACAACAATGACCTTAGGCCTTTACAATATAAACTGCTATTTCAAACTTCCTAAAGTCCTCTAAATGAGTCCTTTAACAACATTGCATACTTCCTTTGAAACACAAAATACATTTTCAGCAAATACAAAGCATGCAAGCTTATCACCAATATTTCCCTTTTAGCCAGTGCTACTTCACCAAATAGGGAATCCTTTAAAACTTATACACCATGGTTTTTGAAAACCAAAACATGTGAAAATACCTAGATATGTTGCAGCCGCAGCAAATTCCTTTCCCTGACTGATTTGTATGAAAATTTAACACCTCTTGTGTCTTTTATCAGGTTATTTGTATGCAGAGTCACCACCTCCTTGACTGAGGAATGAGATTCAAATAACTTGAAGCTGAAAGTTCATTTCTTCCTTTCTAGGTTGTCCAACAACAGAGCCACACATAAATTTTTAAGTTTGCTGCAACAAGGCATTTCCAGGTCTGATTATTCAATCTTTTAGACTCACACTTTTATGGATATGACATTACATCCCCAATAGAGTCGCCACTTTGTTGGGTCTTTCTCTCCGAATCAGCAAAGGGTTTGCCAGTTCCAATGCATAGGTAGATTCGACTAACAAATACAGGAGGTTGCGTGAGCTACCTCCCCTTCACTTCTGGTTCTGCCATACCAAGGGGGGTATCCCTATAGCTAAAGATTTAACATTGACTCACCCAACAAAAAGATTTAGCCTTTTAGTCACAGGCAAAATACTCTCATTTTAGGAACAAGATTTGTGTGATAAATCACAAGGTTGGCAATGTTCTTGGACATATCTAACTGGTTGAGGATGAGAGTATGTAAGGGTCCTATTTCTAATCCTACAAACTAACAAGTTGGAAATATGAAATGATTTGTATTTATGTTTTGGATGCAAGACAAGGGGTTTTGGATCATAACTACTACACAAGGGCAGACCGGTGCCTATCTCAGGGCAAGGAGTCAACTAGACGTATACATGTGAATGATTTGCACAAACTCAATATAGATTCAAGTTTCAAGGGGTTAGATTGGTGCTTGCCTTACAAACATCACCCAAGAATAAGTAATTAGGAATCTCTACTTACAAATATCCCTATTACCATACAATCTTCTTCATACTTAACCTAAAACAGTTTAATCCACTCCTTGAATGGAAGTCAAAAGTTAAGCATGCAATATAGAAATCTATATCCTAGAATCTGAGTAACCCTTAGCAACCAGATTCAAAAGCAGGGATGCATACAACCATGGAGACAAATAGCTAAACACATGCCATGAAGCATTTTTCATATAAAAATAACATGAAACTGAACATATGTGTAATGTGCATTCAAATGCAACTCATAAACTCACAAAATGAGACAGAACAGCCCAGAAAAGCTCTGTTTTCATTATTTCCTCCAAAAAAAAAGCCCAAGTCTTCAACAACCAGAAAAAATGAGTGACACAATCCTCCTATATAGCAAGAATGTGTACTCAGCAATTAATTACATGGTCTTTTCAAAATTTTGCCAGATACAGTGCACCATCAGAATGATGCCTAAAACATTCAATGCTCCAGGCAGAAAAGGGAGGAAAAAAAGGTGAACTCGAGAAACACGCAACCGACTGGAGATTTTCACATTAAAAATGGTAGGTGGCCCGTCATTCATTGACCATGCCTCTACAAACCTACCGTTAATGGCCAACCTACCCACGAGATGTAGCAACTTCAGAAAATACGACGGTTGTGTGCTTTGCAATTTTTCCTGCCTGAAATGACAGGCCGTCGATTCTTTATTCCTGCCGAGATGAATGGCTTCAAATGATGCTGAAAAGTCCACACCAATTAAAATGTGCCATGCATGCAGCTTTTGCTTCATTTACTTTTCACATCATAAACATACATTTTGCCTTTTCACCCTTTTTACCTTTCCGCTCGCAGCACATTCAAATTTTGTATATGCAGTTGTATATACATACAACTACCCTGGACACATGTCACCCATTGATTGGATCACCATCACTAAGCATTGGCCTCTTCATCAGTGATCCATTGTATCTCCTTTTGCATCTGTGGTTGCATACTAGATTGTATATACATACAATCATCCTTCATACAAGCGCGGACCCCAAATCATTATGAAACACTTTAAAATTTCAATCGGGTCCGGCTTGCATCTAACACCCTTTTGTATATCGCACAACAATGTACAATATACATACAACCATGGACTCCAGCTCATTTATCAATCGGATTGAAATAATATTCAAATCTGGCTTTGTATCTAGTTCATTGTATCTTACATTGTATATCGTACATACATACAATGTGCAATATACAACCCACGGACCCCAGCTTGAAATCTGCCATAATCAAATTCTCCTTCACATCTGGGATTGTATGTGTGCCCTTTGTATCTTGCATTGTATATGCACATACATACAATCGCAGGACATACAACCGCGCGGGCCCCACCAGGTTCTTGAAGATTGTTGACCTTGACCGCCCCCTGCTTGTATATTTCTTTGTATATGCCCATTGTATATCTGATTGTATATTGGGAACATACAACCCCAATATACAATGGCAGACTTCACCCATTTCACAAATGCAGTTAATTCACTGGTCACGTCCACCTATGCACTTATCCGCTTGTATATTACATTGTATGTGCAGTTGTATATATGAAATATACAACGCATGGTACAAAAGAACACATTGACTTTTCAACTCCGCCATTTATACCAACACCCGCTAGGCCCGATTAGATAAACTTTGTAGTCCAGGATTGTACATTCTGCTTTGTATGTCATATTGTATATCGAACATACATACAATCCCCCTTGTACCCCTGTGGGCCCGACAACTATTCAACCCGATCTGAATCTTTTTGAAGTCTGGCTCTTGTATATCACTCATTGTATATTTGAATATACAAAAAAATGTACATGCAAAGACACATACAAGTGGCCATATACAAAGATACATGCATAAAAATGTGAAGGCCGACGGACTCAGAATTTTTGGATTTACAATGAAAATGCGTGCAGATTTTTAGCTCGAAACCTTAACTCCAGGTGCAGGCACCACCAAAATACACCTAGCACATTTATGAGATTGATGAACACTATACTATGAACTTACATTGGTAAGTTTGTGGTAGTTTATTTTGATGATATTTTGGTATTTAGTAACAACAAAAAAGAGCACCTACAACACTTGAGGATCATCTTCGGTGTGTTAATGAAGGAGAATCTCTATGCCAATTTGAAGAAGTGTAGGTTCATGCAGGAGAATTTGTTTTTTTAGTCTTTGTCATTTCTAAAGATGATATCAGAATGGATCCAAAAAAGGTTAGGGCAATTCTAGAATGGCCTAGTCCAAGCAGCATCAAAGAGGTAAAAAGCTTTCATGGCTTGGCCACTTTCTATCGAAAGTTCATTCAAAATTTCAGTAGTATTGTAGCTCCTATAACAGATTGCACAAAAGGAAGGGAGTTTGTATGGACCAAGGATGTTGAGGAGACCTTTAAGTACTTGAAGCAAAAGGTAATAGAAGTACCTATACTTGCATTGCCAAATTTTGATAAGGTATTTGAAGTAGAATGTGATGCCTCCCATGTCGGAATAGGTGCTGTGCTTAGCCAACCTGGAAAACCTATAGCTTTCTTTAGTGAAAAGATAAATGAAGTGAGAAAGAATTATTCTACTTATGATTTGGAATTTTATGCAATTGTTCAAGCATTGAGGCATTGGAGACATTATCTAGTTCCCCTGGAGTTTGTATTGTTTACAGATCATATTGCACTGAGATACTTGAACACATAGAAAAAGTTGAATAGTAGGCATACCAGGTGGGTCTCTTTCTTGCAGGGTTACAATTTTGTGTTGAAGCATAAGTCTGGAAAGCAAAATCAGGTTGCAGATGCGTTAAGTAGGCGTGTTACGCTTTTGACCACAATGGAAACTGAGGTGATTGGGTTTGATGCCATCAAAAATTTGTATGAGTCTGATGATGATTTTTGGGAGATTGTGGAATAATTGAAGGCACCAGTATCTCGTAACTTGGATCACTTTAGGGGTGAATATTTTATGCAAGATGGGTATCTATTTAAATGAAAACAACTATGCATACCGGTTGGCTCTATGAGGGAAAACATTATTAGAGAATTTGATAGTAGTGGGTTGGCTGGACATTTTGGCAAGGACAAGACAATAACCTTGATAGAAGATAAATAGTACTGGACAAAGATGAAAAGGGATATAACTAAGTATTTAACAAGGTGTAGAATTTGGAAAGTGGCTAAGGGACATTCATAGAATATAGGGTTGTATATGCCATTATCAGTACCAACTGCACCATGGACAATTTGAGCATGGACTTTTTGTTGTGACTTCCACATACTCAATGAGGTAATGATTCCATTTTTGTAGTTGTTGATAGGTTCTCCAAGATGGTTCATTTTATTGCCTGTAAGAAAACTAATGATGCAACGAGGGTAGCAGAATTATTTTTTTCACAAGATGTTAGACTGCGTGGTGTTCGAAAGACTATTACCTCTGATAGGGATACCAAATTCCTTAGTCATTTTTGGAGGACTTTATGGAAGAAGATGGGGACTAAGTTACAGTTTAGTAGTGCTTATCATCCTCAAACGGATGGGCAAACAGAGGTAGTCAATTGGAGTCTGGGAAATTTGTTGAGCTGTATTGTTGGAGAAAAGCCAAAACAATGGGACGTGGCATTACCCCAGGCTAAATTTGCCTATAATAATTTTGTTAACAGATCAACGAGAAAGTCCCCTTTCTAGATTGTGTATGGTAGGAATCCTTAGGGTGTTCTAGATTTGGTATAGCTACCAATGAAAGATAGGGTCAGTGATGATGGGGAAGCATTTGCAGAACACCTTCAATAGTTGCAGAAAGAAGTGAGATAGAAGTTGCAGGGTAGTAATGAGAGGTAGAAGACTATAGTGGATACTAGTAGGCGACATCAAACATTCAATGAAGGTGTCTTAGTGATGGTATATTTGAGAAAAGAGTGGTTTCCTACTGCATCATACCACAAGTTGAAGTACAAGAAAATTGGTCCTTGCAAAATTACAAAGAAGATCAATGATAATGCATATGAGGTCAGTTTAATAGATGATCTTGATATTTCTCCTGTGTTTAATATTTTTGATTTATATGCATTCCATGGTGAGGATGATGCTGAAGATAGTCAACCAGAAGTGGCATGGCACCACCACATTCACGATAAGAAGAAGGAAAAGATTGCACAGGTTCTTGATAAGAAAACTATCTACACTCGACAAGGGCATTACAACAAGTATTTAGTACAGTGGGAAGGAGTGCCACCAATAGATAGCACATGGATTATGGAGTGGGAAGTGCAGAGGTTAGATCCAGTCAAATGGCAACAGTTTGAAGACACTCACTTGCAGGAGCTGCGTTCTTTTCAAGCAGAGGAGAATGATGCAGGGACTTCTTGAGATCATAACTTTTATGATATTTTATGGGTGGATGCGTTATGAGGTGGAAAGTGGTTTCGCAACCACCCTAGTGGTTTGGACCCCGTTTTGGCACTTTTTTGGGGCTTGAAACTTTCATCTTGGCCCTCAAAAATAGCAATTTAGTGTTTTTTTCTAGATTTTTAAAAAGTTGCTTTTGTAATAAATCGAAACTCATGTTTCAAATTTAGAATATTAGTTGGCATTTCATCTTACCTTAGTTTTAGGAAGCTTTTGGAAAAAAATAGGATTTTCAGGATATGATTGTAAAATTACCTAAAATGGAAAAATCTGGCAATTGTCGAAATCTACCAAAAAAGGTAATTTTTTTATTTTTTTATTTTTCTTGGATATAAGAGAGTTTTCTTTCATTGTAGCGGTAGAGTTGATGAATATAAGTTTTTTTATGTTCCCGTTTTCAAATCTTTGGCTCTCACATGATTAATGGAAAAATTGTATTGAGTGTATGTTGTGTGCTGCATCATCTGGTATCAGAGCAGGAAGATGGCTGGGAGAGGAAGACGAAGAGGCGGTCTTGCCTAGATGCATAGAGAAATGCAAAATCTACAAAGGCAAATAGCAGAACTTACAACATGGATAGAAAACCAAAGACTGGGTAGAGGAGGAGATGAATATGATGAAGAGATAGGTCGAGGAGGTGCAAATTAAGATACAAAACATGAAGAAGAAGAATTAGAAGGCATGAGTTTTGAAGAGAGGATGCTCAGGGCCTTAGAAGGGAAAAATGAAGGGATCAAGGTAGATGTTTTAGATTATGTAGGTAGTCTTAAACCAGAGGAGTTGATAGACTAGTTGATTGACATGAGAAATGTTTTTGAATGGAAGTCCATGACAGAGGAAAAGAAGGTAGAATTCGCATGCACCAAATTAAAGGGTCATGCAATGGTTTGGTGGGATCATCTTCAAAAGGAACGAACAAGGAAAGGCAAGGATAAGATCAGGACATGGAATAAAATGGAGAAGAAGTTGAGAAAAAAATTTTGCCCATAGATTATGCGCAAACCCTTTTTCATAGGTTTTAAAATTTAAAGCAGAACCTCTCTTTTGTGCAAGATTATACAAATGAGTTTTGTACGTTGTCTATACGTATAGAGCATCAAGAAACTGATGAACAGATGGCTGCTAGGTATGTGAATGTCTTGAAATTTTCTATTCAAGATGAATTGAGCATGCATCGACTCAACAATATGGAAGAGGCTTACCAATTGGCTCTAAAGGCTGAAGAAAAACAAAACAGACAGTACCATCAGAGGAATAGAGGAGGAAGAAAGGGGTACATCAACCCCATTTTGAGGAGGTTTGAATTATGGTAGGGGAGAGTCATCCCATGGATTGGAAAAACAAGTAGACACTCAACAAGATCCTCTGAATCAAGAACGAGGAAGGGGATTTCAAAGAGGTAGAGGTTATGGTAGCAGTAGAGGATGGGAAAACCAGAGAAGGCCTTTCACTTGTTTTAGATGTGGAGAAGAAGGTCATAGGGCATTTGAATGCTCAAATTATAACATGCAAGAAAGAAATCAAGGAGGACAACCTATGGTGAATTTGATTCAACCACATCATGAAGAGGAAGGGACGGAACTAGAGGTTCCACCAGATGTGGGAGAAAGTCTCATGATGAGAAGAGCAATGGTGATTCCAGAGAAGGAGAAAACACAAGCCAAAAGCTCTCATGGTTCATGGCTTTGAACCAATATCTTTAGAAAAGATGCACTTCAGGTGGCAAGGTATGTCAAGTTATTGTTGATAGAGGTAGTTGTGAAAATATGGTTTCGAAAGAAATGGTAGAAAAACTGAATTTACACTATGAAAAACATCCTCATCCGTACCACATTGCATGGTTTAAAAAGGCAAATGAAGTCACTGTTGATAAAAGATGACTAATTAAGTTTAGCACAGGGAAGATCTATCAGGATGAGATATGGTGTGATGTTGTCCCAATGGATGCTTGTCATGTGTTATTGGGAAGGCCATGGCAGTATGATAGAAAAGTTATGCATGATGGAGAGAAAAGCACTTACACCTTTTGGAAAGATGGCTCTAAGGTGATTTTATTGCCTCTCAAGGATGAAGGAAAAGGTGAGACCATGTTGTCTGAAAGAGATCTTGTTAAAGAAATTAAGGTGACAGGGTGTTGCTACGCATTAGTAGTGAAAAAAGGTGAAGAGGAAGACATTTCAGTTCCCCTAGAAGTAGCAGAGCTATTGAAAGAATTTGTTGATGTTTTGCCCGATGAATTGCCTGATGGTCTACCGCCAAAGAGAGATATTCAACATCATATTGATTGATTCTAGGAACAACTCTACCGAACCAAGCAGCTTATAGGATGAATCCAACACAACATGCAGAGATGAATAAGCAAGTAACAGAACACATAAATAAAGGTGTGGTGAGAGAGAGCATGAGCCCATGTGCTGTACCTGCATTGTTGATCCCAAAAAAAGATGAAACATGGAGGATGTGCACTGATAGCAGAGTAATCAATAAGATTGTAATCAAGTATCAGTTTCCTATACCTCGTATGGAGTTCATGATGGATGTCCTTGCAGGGGTCAAATATTTCAGCAAGATCGACCTATGAAGTGTCTACCACCAAATCCAGATCCGAGAAGGGGATGAGTGCAAGACAACCTTTAAGACTAGAGACGGATTATATGAGTGGATGGTTATGCCATTTGGGTCATCAAATGCACCTAGCATATTTATGAGATTGATGAACACTATACCATGACCTTACATTGGTAAGTTTGTGGTATTTTATTTTGATGATCTTTTGGTATTTAGTAATAGCAAAGAAGAGCACCTACAACACTTGAGGATCATCTTTGGTGTGTCAACGAAGGAGAAGCTCTATGCCAATTTGAAGAAGTGTAGGTTGATGCAATACAGTTTGGTTTTTTTAGGCTTTGTCATTTCTAAAGATGGTATTAGAATGGATCTAGAAAAGGTTAGGGCAATTCTAGAATGGCCTAGTCCAAGCAACATCATAGAGGTAAAAAGTTTTCATGGCTTGGCCACTTTCTATCGAAAGTTCATTCGAAATTTCAGTAGTATTGTAGGTCCTATAACAGATTGCACCAAAGGAAGGGAGTTTGTATGGACCAAGGATGCTGAGGAGAGCTTTAAGTACTTGAAGCAAAAGGTAACAGAAGCACCTATACTTGCATTGCCAAATTTTGATAAGGTATTTGAAGTAGGATGTGATGCCTCCCATGTGAGAATAGGTGCTGTGCTGAGCCAAGCTGGAAAACCTATAGATTTCTTTAGTGAAAAGATGAATGAAGTGAGAAAGAATTATTCTACTTATGATTTGGAATTTTATGCAATTGTTCAAGCATTAAGGCATTGGAAACATTATCTAGTTCCCCACGAGTTTGTATTGTTTACAGATTATATTGCACTGAGATAATTGAACACACATAAAAAGTTGAATAGTAGGTATGCCAAGTGGGTCTCTTTCTTGCAGGGTTACAATTTTGTGTTGAAGCATAAGTCTAGAAAACAAAATTAGATTGCAAATGCATTAAGTAGGCATGTTACACTTTTGACCACAATGGAAATTGAGGTGATTGGTTTTGATGCCATCAAAATTTTGTATGAGTCTTATGATGATTTTCGGGAGATTGTGGAACAATTGAAGGCACCAATATCTGGTAACTTGGATCACTTTAGGGGTGAATATTTTATGCAAGATGGGTATCTATTTAAAGGAAAACAACTATGCATACCAGTTGGCTCTATGAGTGAAAACATTATCAGAGAATTTCATAGTAGTGGGTTGGCTGGACATTTTGGCAAGGACAAGACAATAACCTTGCTAGAAGATAAATATTACAGGCCAAAGATGAAAAGTGATATAACTAAGTATGTAACAAGGTGTAGAATCTACCAAGTGGCTAAGGGACATTCACAGAATAGAGGGTTGTATATGCCATTACCAGTACTAGCTGCATAATGGATAGATTTGAACATGGATTTTGTGTTGGGACTTCCACATACTCAATGAGGTAATGACTCCATTTTTGTAGTTGTTGATAGGTTCTCTAAGATGGTTCATTTTATTGCCTGTAAGAAAACTAATGATGCAACGAGGGTAGCAGAGTTATTTTTTTTAGAAGTTATTCGACTGCATGGTGTTCCAAAGACTATTACCTCTGATAGGGATACCAAATTCTTCAGTCATTTTTGGAGGACTTTATGGAAGAAGATGGGGACTAAGTTACAGTTTAGTAGTTCTTATCATTGTCAAACGAATGGGCAAATAGAGGTAGTCAATCAGAGTCTTGGAAATTTGTTTAGGTGTATTATTGGAGAAAAGCCAAAACAATGGGACGTGGCATTACCCCAGGCTGAATTTGCCTATAATAGTTTTGTTAACAGATCAACGGAAAAGTCCCCTTTCCAGATTGTGTATGGAAGGAATCTCAGGGTGTTCTAGATTTGGTACAGCTACCAATGAAAGATAGGGTTAGTGATGATGGCGAAGCATTTGTATAATAACTTCAACAGTTGCAGAAAGAAGTGACACAAAAGTTGCAGGACAGTAATGAGAGGTAGAAGAATACAATGGATACTAGTAGGTGACATCAGATATTCAATGAAGGTGACTTAGTGATGGTATATTTGAGAAAAGAGTAGTTTCCTACTGGAACATACCACAAGTTGAAGTACAGGAAAATTAGTCCTTGCAAAATTACAAAGAAGATCAATGATAATGCATATGAGGTCAGTTTACTAGATGATCTTGATATTTCTCCTGTGTTTAATATTTCTGATTTATATGCATTCCATGGTGAGGATGATGCTAAAGATAGTTAACTAGACGTGGCATGGCACCACCACATTCCCCATAAGAAGAAGGAAAAGATTGCATAGGTTCTTGATAAGAAAACTATCTACACTTGGCAAGGGCATTACAACAAGTATTTATTACAGTGGGAAGGATTGCCACCAACAGATTGCACATGGATTATAGACTGGGAAGTGCAGAGGTTAGATCCAGTCAAATGGCAGTAGTTTGAAGACACTCACTTGTAGGAGCTGTGTTCTTTTCAACCAGAGGAGAATGATGTAGGGACTTTCAGAGATCAAGTATCATTTTCCTATACCTCATATGGAGGACATGATGGATGTTCTTGTAGGGGCCAAATATTTCTGCAAGATCAACCTACGAAGTGGCTACCACCAAATCCAAATCCAAGAAGGGGATGAGTGGAAGACAGCCTTTAAGACTGGAGACAGATTATATGAGTGGATCATTATGCCATTAGGGTTATCAAATACACCTAGCATATTTATGAGATTGATGAACACTATACTACGACCTTACATTAGTAAGTTTGTGGTAGTTTATTTTGATGATATTTTGGTATTTAGTAATAGCAAAGAAGGGCACCTACAACACTTGAGGATCATCTTTGGTGTGTTAAGGAAGGAGAATCTCTATGCCAATTTGAAGAAGTGTAGGTTCATGCAGGACAGTTTGGTTTTTTTAGGCTTTGTCATTTCTAAAGATGATGTTAGAATGGATCCAGAAAAGGTTAGGGCAATTCTAGAATGGCCTAGTCCAAGTAGCATCATAGAGGTAAAATTTTTTCATGGCTTGGCCACTTTCTATTGAAAGTTCATTCGTAATTTTAGTAGTATTGTAGGTCTTATAACAGATTGCACCAAAGGAAGGGAGTTTGTATGGACCAAGGATGCTGAGGAGAGCTTTAAGTTCTTGAAGCAAAAGGTAACAAAAGCACCTATACTTGCATTGCCAAATTTTGATAAGGTATTTGAAGTAGAATGTGATGCCTCCCATGTGGGAATAGGTGCTATGCTTAGCCAAGCTAGAAAACCTATATCTTTCTTTAGTGAAAAGATGAATGAAGTGAGAAAGAATTATTCTACTTATGATTTGGAATTTTATGCAATTGTTCAAGCATTGAGGCATTGGAGACATTATCTAGTTCCCCAGGAGTTTGTATTGTTTACAGATCATATTGCACTGAGATACTTGAACACACAGAAAAAGTTGAATAGTAGGCATGCCAAGTGGGTCTCTTTCTTGCAAGGTTACAATTTTGTGTTGAAGCATAAGTCTAGAAAACAAAATTAGGTTATAGATGCGTTAAGTAGGCGTGTTACGCTTTTGACCACAATGGAAACTGAGGTGATTGGTTTTGATGCCATTGAAAATTTGTATGAGTTTGATGATGATTTTTGGGAGATTATGGAACAATTGAAGGCACCAGTATCTGGTAACTTGGATCACTTTAGGGGTGAATATTTTATGCAATATGGGTATCTATTTAAAGGAAAACAATTCTGCATACCAGCTGGGTCTATGAGGGAAAACATTATCAGAGAATTTCATAGTAGTGGGTTGGCTGGACATTTTTGTAAGGACAAGACAATAACCTTGATAGAAGATAAATATTACTGGCCAAAGATGAAAAGGGATATAACTAAGTATGTAACAAGGTGTAGAATCTGCCAAGTGGCTAAGAGACATTCACATAATACAAGGTTGTATATGCCATTACCATTACCAGCTGCACCATGGACATATTTGAGCATGGAATTTGTGTTGGGACTTCCACATACTCAACGAGGTAATGAATCTATTTTTGTAGTTGTTGATAGGTTCTCCAAGATGGTTCATTTTTATTACCTATAAGAAAACTAATGATGCAACGAGGGTAGCAGAGATATTTTTTTTAGAAGTTGTTCGACTGCATGGTGTTCCAAAGACTATTACCTCTGATAGGGATACCAAATTCCTCAATCATTTTTGGAGGACTTTATGGAAGAAGATGGGGACTAAGTTACAATTTAGTAGTGCTTATCATCCTCAAACAGATGGGCAAACAGAGGTAGTCAATTGGAGTCTGGGAAATTTGTTGAGGTGTATTGTTGGAGAAAAGCCAAAACAATGGGACGTGGCATTACCCCAGGTTGAATTTGCCTATAATAGTTCTGTTAATAGATCAATGGGAAAGTCCCCTTTCTAGATTGTGTGTGGTAGGAATCCTTAGGGTGTTCTAGATTTGGTATAGCTACCAATGAAAGATAGGGTCAGTGATGATGGGGAAGCATTTGCAGAACACCTTCAACAGTTGCAGAAAGAAGTGAGACATAAGTTGCAGGATAGTAATGAGAGGTAGAAGACTACAGTGGATACTAGTAGGTGACATTAGATATTCAATGAAGGTGATTTAGTGATGGTATATTTGATAAAAGAGTGGTTTCCTACTAGAACATACCACAAGTTGAAGTACATGAAAATTGGTCCTTGCAAAATTACAAAGAAGATCAATAATAATGCATATGAGGTCAGTTTACCAGATGATCTCAATATTTCTCCTGTGTTTAATATTTCTAATTTATATGCATTCCATGGTGAGGATGATCATTGCTGAAGATAGTCAACCAAAAGTGGCATGGCACCACCACATTCCCCATAAGAAGGAAAAGATTGCACAGGTTCTTGATAAGAAAACTATCTACACTCGACAAGGGCATTGCAACAAGTATTTAGTACAGTGGGAAGGATTGCCACCAACAGATAGCATGTGGATTATAGAGTGGGAAGTGCAGAAGTTAGATCCAGTCAAATGGTAGCAGTTTGAAGACACTCACTTGGAGGAGCTGCGTTCTTTTCAACCAGAGGAGAATGATGCAGGGACTTCCAGAGATCATAACTTTTGACTCGGATGTGGGTTTTCTACGAGATTTTACTGGTGGATGCATTATGAGGTGGAAAGTGGTTTCGTAACCACACTAGTGGGTTGGACCCCATTTTGGCACTTTTTCAGGGCTTGAAACTTTCATCTTGGCCCTCAAAATAGCAATTTAGTGTTTTTTTCTAGATTTTTAAAAAGTTGCTTTTGTAATAAATCAAAACTCATGCTTCAAATTTAGAATATTAGTTGGCATTTCATCCTACCTTAGTTTTAGGAAGCTTTTGGGAAAAAACAAGATTTTTAGGATATGATTGTAAAATTACCGAAAATGGCAAAATCTGACAATTGTCAAAATCTGCCAAAAAAGGTAATTTTTTGATTTTTTTGTTTTTCTTGGATATAAGAGATTTTTCTCTCATTGTAGCAGTAGAGTTGATGAATAGAAGTTTTTTTATGTTTCAGTCTTCAAATCTTTGGGTCTCACATGATTAATGGCAAAATTGTATTGAGTGTATGTTGTGTGCTGCATCACATCTTCATGTGGGACAAACTTGTTTTTATAGAAGTTAAACTATTAAAATAATTACTTTAATCTTTTTGGGTGCTTTAATTAATTGACTCCAGATAGAAATTTGAGTAATGGCCACATGAATGGCTCTTGTAACTCCAATAATTGACTTGAGTGAAAAATTGTCTTTGGGCATGGAAGCATTGGCATTTCTATTCTTTAAAGTTAAGTGCTTTTTCCTTACCAAAAAAGAGAAGTTTTTTCCCATCACCTAATTAGCCCACTGAATTGTAAATTTAAAATTTTTAACAAGGAAGAAAATGCTTATACTGCAACAATATGAGAAAACAAATAATCAACAAGAATATTAAATTATTGTAATATAATTATTGCCACAATTATTGGAAATTTTAATTCACAATAAGAATGTGAAGAGATGAAAACACAAGTTAAAACTAGTACAAAGTTTTTTCCAAAAGCTTGTCTGCTCACTAATATGCACTATGAAAACCTTATGTTCTTAATTTACAAGTAACAATTATCATGGATACTTTGATAGTAACTACGATGCCCCATCATGCAACCCTAGAGTGTTAGACTAACCAATGCCAAATATACAGATTTTTTTTTAAGCAAGTAAATACATTATACATTAAATATAATTACACTAGTAACAACATTAAATGAAATGAACATCTAACACCTTTAGGGAACATAACTACATCAGATAAAAATTATAACATTACAAGTGATATGCATCATAATACAACAGAAGAGTATCACATTATACATTTGCAAAGATGAATAATTACAAGGGTTCAATACCAGATTACAAGACCGATTACATCAGTTTACAATAGTACAATTATGAAGGTATACTACAACTTTAAAGATGCAGAACAAATATGGAACTGGAAACACTTCTGCAATGTCCTCGAACTAGTACATCCAAGAAAACCAATGGAATAAGCTCTTCCACCCAACCATGTGGAACCGTGAGGTCCACCCCCCGAGCTAGGAGATAACATAAGGTCCCACTACAACAAGTAGACAGGTAGACAACAGACTAAAAGGGACAAGGACAACACATGACACCAATACAACACAGGTAACTAACACAAGCAACTCAACAACACTTCTAGAGGCAACCACACAAGGGAATGCTAGGCTACAGTCGGGGTGAGTGTCATCGCATGGTCCTAACATGGGTTACCCTGACAGCCACTAGCTAGATGCCAGCCCCCATCCACAGGTTACCCTGGCTGTCTCTCACTAGGCACTGACCCCCATCTATGGTTACCCTGACAGTCTCTCACTAGACGTCCACCCCATAGGATGACACATGCAGAACAAACATTCCTTTCATGAGGACAAGGAAGTTGATCTTACCAACCAAGCCTTCTCATCCCATCCTTAGCCTGAATGAGCACTACAGGCATGGGTGAGGAATCCAATTATCTTAATTAGTGTGAAAAACTATGCAACCCCTAGATTTATTATTAGGTTATCACTTGATTACAAAAACTCCCAATGGGTTACCCTGGCTAGTCACTTTAGGGCATCAGCCCCACATTACAAGCCACTCCCCCTTCACTGCATCTAGATTCCTCACAACTCATAACATAAACCAAGCATGAACCATCACATTTTTTGAATTATACATCATTTCACATTACACAAAGCAAGGCATTATCCATCTTGCATAGTCATCATAACCACATGAGTCAATTAACAGAAGGAATTCAACATTACATAAAACCAATACATAACAAAACTCCATTATAGTTCCTAAAGTCTCCCCATTCCAGAAATCTAACTCAAACCCTTTACCATATAAATACAAATAAATGGACAACAAACCATCCATAAGGGAAATGTTACCACCTCAAGATACATTCACAACCCAGATCATACATCATTCACATATTCTTTTATCTCATACATGATTAGAGGCACATACCAACACTAAACTTTGAAAACAAATTATCCTATGCCCTTGGAATGACATCCTAACAACTTGCACAAGGAACCCCATTGGGACCAATGACCCAACATATGCACAATTTTACCTACTTTATGCAATTGAATTCACAAGAAACCAATTTTCTAATAACTAAATACCTCATACTCAAGACCCATTACTATGTCTATAAACCTAATTTCAAATCTTCTTAACCAATTTCAACACCAAAATCACATTAAATACATAAACATATCGATCTTTATCTAATTTAACAATTGTAGCAACACATTATAGTCTATCTTAACTACATTTATAATTCAATAATCTATTCCAAAATATTTCAATAATCAATAACTCACGTAGCTCAATTATAATATCTGATTCATATTTGTTTTTAATTAAAAGAATAAGGTACAATCTATACATGTTTAATTACATATTCATAATAACTTCTAGGTACACAATATACATCTTTCAGTAATTATACCCAAGCCCAAATACCCTAAAGGGTTGAACCATAAAGCAAGAAAAAGATCAAGGTTTTAACATTAACAAATAAACAAAATGTGAAAGGAGAAGTCCAAGTTCACATCCGAAAATATTTTAATATTTACAAAATGCATAAACCGATTTATATCAATGTAACATAATTATAAAACTATAATCCTAAGGGCATCAATAACATCATATATTCAATTAAGGCAAGCATCTATATTTCCAACATCATAACTACTCTAACATACTCCAATCAATTTATAACATAATAATTTAATGTTTATAATACTAATTTAAATTAACTTGAATAACAATTGTAAACCTTTATAAATCTACTAATCTTCATAAAGTTTTTAGTTAACTCTAGCATTTGCTACCATATTTAGTATAAGCAATTATTACATCTCATAATGATAGTAGCATTATAATCATGCTAACATACTGATTCCACAACTTGGAATGAGTTGCTTGAGTTAAAGACATAACTATAATACAAAACATTCCTTATTTATAAAATACTATTAATATTACTTCTTACAAACAACAATCTACATTCAAAATAACTTTAATAACACATATCATAACAATACCTTAATCAATACACATTAATCTAAAATTATTCTTTATTGCTAAACCCAACTACTTTTTAATTCTTACTTTATTAAACCATATCATTAATTTCAATAGAAAACTTTATTTCCTAAAAAAAATCCGTAGGATAACTATAAAATATAATGAATGCTATTTCTTGGTTCTCTATGCGGATTTCCATATTAGTCTAAAAAGATCTAAAACAGTAATAAAGGTACACATGCAACATGACACAACAGAATTAGAAATAACAATTACAATTAGAGAGATGGGCACCATATCCTTCACTCAAAATAGAAACTTATTTCTCGTGGAAAGGTAATGCTAATAATAAATGGAATGTTAGGATAAATAGAAAACCCTCTTAAAGCTAGAGATGACACCATCATATGTATTAAAACATTGTAATGGCTATCACAATTTCAAAGCTTTAGTATTATTGCAATATATATATATATATATATATATATATATGCGTAGCTGGAGAAACTAACAAATAACATATACTAGGTGTTTGAACTTTTGACATAATGCCTCAAAGAAATGTCAACTCATGGGACACAATGATGACAAGATATGCACCGTAAGGATTTGTTGAACAGGCTCAAGAAACTTGATAGTAAATGCAAGCAGCAGAAATAGGGCGACATGCATTGTTTGACAAAATTCCTCAAGGAGGTTTCATCTCATAAAATGCAATGAATGAAGGGAAATCACAAACAAATTCGTTGAAAGAGTTGTAGAACTTCAACAAAGCAATAGGAGGGATATTCACATAATGGATTTGTTGAGGAAGCCCTTAAAAACTTTTAAGCGAATGCAACTGGTGGGTGCTAAGCCCAACTCCACAACTTGCCTGCATCCTCCCTACCTCTGCCAAAAGGAAGTTTTGCTATAGGGTACGGGCATCAATCAAAGCATAATTAGAGGTGGATTATTGTCAAATTTTGTAGTCTAAAATTGTTTCCTACCATATTACTCAGAGATCCCTTGTTTTGGATTTAGAAATATAAAAATGTAAATATAAATAAATTCATAGGAGGAGTGAGATATCAAAGATGATAAAACATTAAAGGCAAGGTAATGGAAAATGCATGCGAACTAATTGACAGTATACCCAAAAAGAATGGCAGTCTCATGGAATCCAATGATTGCAGGCATCTCACAAAAGGGATTAGTTAAAAAGGGTTTAAAAGAAACACTATCAAGCAAAAGCAACTAGCAGGAGGATCAGATTTGTCATACTAGCAATATGTGGAAGCTTAGACTAGGCACATTAATGCATAGTAATTAAATGTCATCTCATGAAAATGCATTGTTGCAGTTGCAATATAGGAACTGGAGTGCACACAAAGATTCACACTATTCTTAGAAGGTGTTACTATATAGAGTGTTAAAGGATTGAGGAGTGTTCATGAATCTAAGGGCGATAAACTTAGTAATAAGGTTAATGCAAAATGATTGAAGACATTCACCATAGACATGAATAAGGTGCAGGTATGCTCAAGGCACAGATTAAAATGGAGCTCTGGAATTGACAACTTTATCAGGATAGAGAATAATCATTTCCTATGAAACCCCCTTACCCAAGTTGAGATACAGACCAAAACATGCAACCTATTTAATAGATTTCTGCACAGTCCTAAATGAATATACAAGGATCCTACAATTTTACAGAAGAATCTAATAAATAGTCAAGAATCAAAATTCCACACAAATTTTTCAAGCATACAGAAGGAAATTATTCAAAACAACATCTCCAAAATATTTATATATCTTCCCAATCTACTTTCGACCCACCTGTTGCTGCGACTTGAGCTATTCACATATCTTAATCCCAGCTACCGAGTTCCAGAAAACTCCAAGCTTTTTGCAGCCATAGTCTACAACCATGCTTGTTCTCCCCCCAGCTCCCTGAGAGCAACTTTCCCATTCTTCCCTTACCAGCTCAAAATTCTCTATTTTAAGGAAGAGAAGATCCTCCATACCCTCCAGAGATTCTTCCTCATAAATGCAATAATTTCGGCATGCCACTTCCACTTACAGTTTTCTATCTATAACATTTTATATCCAACCACGATACTATCAATCATTTATTTATTATGCAATCAGACAACAACTCACTAACATAAAAAATTTATGAGGAATATCTAAAATAATATCTTATATATATTTAAACAAAAGAACATTAAATATTTATAATTTATATGTTATTATTATTATAATTAATAAATCTCCAAAAAATTACACATTGACTATACAACTAAAATGATCAAATATCAACACTTATAGAACACTTAATCTATAAAATGAACCATACAACTGAAGTCATCAACTCAAAAGCACTCATACGACAATTACGACAACCACATACCACAGGTTGAACAAACGAATACACCCACGACTGGAAATACATGAATAGCAATAAACTGAAGACATTGACTGACAAAGGGAACCCCATGTTATCTCCATTCAATAGTTCCATTGGTATGAAGGCATGCTCAAACCTGTTGATTCAGGTGGAGTCGATGCCTGGTATCTGTGACCTACAGCCAACAACACGATCGAATACAATATATATGTACATCTCATCATTCAAACAGACACATAGTGACAGGGAATCGTAGCATAGTAGGGTACTCGTTATGAGTAATACTACGCCATCCCTTCACAACACATCCCAATATCCATATAAATAGTTCATCAATAGCTAATTACTCAGGAGTCAACTAGTCGCATAATACCAATCTATATAATCAATTAACCTGCAACTCAATATATCGAAAGCATACAATTATCATCATGTTAAACTTACCATCATCATGTCTATCTTACCCTAAATATTATGAGTATTTTGCCTTCATCTTCATGCTTCATAGTCCGACCACCTGCACATATAAGGTGAAAATAGAGGGGCACTACAATAACTACATTTTTCCATTATAAAATCCTACTTTTAGACCATCATTTCAAAAACTCCTTAAATTCACCTGTCTGTTTCATACACTACTACCTTCCCTTTGTTTGTAATAGGATGTAAAACTGTAGTTTAGAGTAGAAGTCTTGACTTGTACATCCTACAAATTTGTGTGAAATTAACTCTTACAAGTAATACATTGGTAGATTGTAGCTTTATACTAGTGAAGTTAATTCACAAAGTAACACGAGATAGATTACAACCAACTACTAGTGAATTTAACTCTCAATGTAATACTTGAAAAGATTTCAGCCACTACATAGTAATATACTTACAGCATCTAGAGCAATATCAGTAAGGCTAAATACATCTACATATAATTATAACAAATAAAATAAGTGAGATGGTAATGCAACTAAAATGTAAGAAATAAAATATACAGGCTAGTTTATGCACCTTAATACATAATTCAATAAAGTGCATTTTATGTACAAACTTCTTATTCTTAACATTAGACAACAATTTCTAGCTAAAATGATGAACAACTACTTTCCAAAAGCTATAACCAAATTAGGAGTTATTACATTTCCCGCATGACACTCAACTCATTGATTGTTATGCTCTATTTTTAGGAAGGCATCTTGGATTCTTTAATATTTACAAATAAGGTTGGTGAAATACTTATAAACTCCCTATTTCCAGTCTTTTGCATTTCCATATTTGTTTGATTGGAAATGCTTTAAATTATATTTAATGATTATACAATGAAGGTACACTATAATAAAGAATTTCATGTAGCTCTAGCTAGTCATGGAAGGCTAAAAATGATGAAATAATGAGTGTTCTCCATTGTAGAATATGAAAACACCAAACTTGATAGAGAAGTACATGTAGCATCCAAATACATATTGTCTTTATAACTAGAAACATATCTTTTGGATCCATTTCCATAAGAATTGTTTACATTGGTTTCTAGCAAAAATGCAGCAACCAGAAACAAGTTCCTTGAGCAGCCCAAAAAAACCTACATTTCAAAGGACCATTATTGGGATGTTTTAGGTTGCAGGAAATTCAAAACAACCCAAAAATGGCCAAAACCAACACTTTGAATCACAACCATTTTGGGGTTGTCTTAAACATGAATGAGCCCATAAAATTTGGAAACAATATACAGAAAGACAAGCACAATAAAGACATCAAAACCCTACTAAATAAAAAATATATAAATTTTTACTATTCATTGATTCAAATTTCCTACTTCTTATCATTAAATGATTCATGTATGTTACAAGTATGTATGTGAACATGAGAATCATAATACTAGATACTAACATCTATGATACAATCATGATCATGTTTGCATATAAGAATGTTGAACCTGTCAAATGGAATATAATGTGTAACAAATGTAGACAAACATATATACACAATAAATATAGAAAAAATCTCCAACACTTTTTCCAAAATAAATTACATTTCATTTTACTGACTCTTGAAACCAACTAATTGATATATAAGTCATGATCTGTCCACAAGAAAATTAGATCATACAAATTCAAAGCACTACAATACCAAACCACACAGCTCCTATAGCTAAGACTATAGTGGCAAAACATCATGTCTATATAGGATCAAGCTAGATGCAAGCTTTCATCAATACCAAAATCAAAATCTGGTAGCTTGTTCTCAAGGTGGTGAAATTCTTCTGAGATATCAGCCCACAAATTGACTTCTATATTAATAGAAGCAATTCGCATAAATAAATTTCATATATGTTGTTTAAAGGTTATTTTGTGTAATTATTGGCCGATAGGGCTATTTAATAATATGTCTATAAATATAATAACTTTGGCAAAAAATAAAAAACACACCATTTAACAATATGGCTATAAATGTGTGTCTATCAAGAGGGAAATTAGTAACATGGATTTTCTATTATCATATATTATTTAGGTACTACATGGTTCACCTAATGTCTTGATTGCTTAGAATTTATTTAGTGGATAGCTTTGGGGCATTAGTAGATATGCCACTTCTTCTTCCCTCAATGGGAGGCCATAGTTCTCTTGGTTTGCTTATGATTTAATTCTCTAATGGTTCCTTCATGATAATACTATTCCATTATTTTTTTTACAGTAACTTTTCAGTAATAAATATATACTATTTAGAGATAGGCTATAAGCATTTGTGCCTATTGACCATTTGATAGCACCTTTGGTACTTTTACTAGTATGGTATAAGAGCATCAATCGGCCTTGTGTCTATGAAAAGAGTAGAGGAAGTTGCATATAAATTAATGGAGGAGAACACATTGTGGAAGGGCATACATTGCCAAATGATTCAAGGAAGTGCAAACATTATTTTCTATTATTTTTAGCTGCTAAAGGCCATGTAGATGAATAGAAGCAAAACAAGATGCATAGAGGTAGTGACTACACATGTTTATAATACTCACGATGTGAAGGAAATTCTATTTGTACAATTTAACCTGCTCAGTCAAGTCAAGAAAAAGGTACATGGTATTTGTTGATAGGAGATAGAAGGCATAACTCTCCCACCATAGTTGTTTAGTGATTGCAGATTGACACCTTATGCTTAGTTTACTATGAATCAAATGCACTGAGATTTGATGTTTGAAAGATAATCAAAGAAATTTAAAGAAAAGATGATGTCAAATTTAAGAATCACTAGAAGAAGTAGTGGGGCTGCTATAAAAACTCAGGGTTCTCAAATCAATGATTTTCTTCGCATTCTCACTACACATTACAAGTATAAAAGGTTAGTAAATATTAAAATGAGCAAGGTATGAAGGATACATAAGGTGTTTGATCTTGATTTAAAAGTTCATTTTTTCTAACTGCTATGAGAATAGGTAAAGTGTTGTTTCAAATGGTTTGAAAATTGGTTGTATGTGATATACCATGGTTTTAGTACCATAGTTGCATTAAAGAGAAGGCTGATTGGAGACAGTTGTTTTTTTGGAATCAAATTTTAAATTCTTTGATTGAGAAGTTGGTTTTATTGGATAATTAAAGGATTCAAAACTTCAATTTTATTTTATTTTTATAAGTTTGATGTTTTTTAGGAAAGGAGAAATAGCAAAAGGATATTTTGTTAAAATTAAAATTGTATGCATTGGAGTGAAAAGGTTAATGTGCTAATGGAAAATAAGTAGTTGATTGGAATATATTGGTGCATGGTTTGAAACTTGTATTTGATATTTTATGCACCATAAAAACTATATGTCTATCCATTTGGGATGTATAAGGCCTATATTTTTGGTCACCTAGAATGACTTTTGTAATTGGAGACAGTGTGAAGACTTAGTAGGATGAAGTCATAAATAAGTATACATTTTGTATCAGAGTCATTTATGTAAAAGGAGCATTTTTGGTTAAATTTGACCCCTTGTCAATGCTTAATTTTATCATGTCATCAAATGTTTGTGCTCTTGAGGCCATCCATACTAAACTTAATGGGGCTTTTGAAGACTCACATGTAACATCGAGTGAATAAAGTGTAACAAAGTCATATGGAGGCTGGAGGTATTGGAGGTTGGAAGAGTTTTTATCATCTCAAGCTAACTTCTCACTCAAAGATGATACTTTGCATGAGAAGCATTAGTTTCAATCTATGTCCCTTCATGGAGGAAGGGGGGCTTGGAAATTCTTGGCAGTACTTGTGGGTGCAGTTAGTTCCTTCTGTACACTATAGCAGAGATTTGGTTTTCATCGCATTAGAGGAGGGATATTGACTTTTTCGAAGGAAAGTGGACTCTCGAAGGAGGAGAGTTATTATGTCATATGGAGGAGGGATATTGACACTCTCGGAGGAGAGTTGTTCTCTCATTGTGCATGGATGATGGAATAATAATCTCTTGTGTGGTACAAAGGATTTGCAAGTTTGACAGTCAAGACATCTACTAATTGGTTCAGTTTGGTGAGTCTTAGGTGAGTGAGGAGATTTGGTTGAGATGCTTCGTCAAGTTTCCAGATGGGATGTTATGTCCAATCCATGCAATGTTCTATCCTTTGTTCTATTTCATGTAATAAGGAGGGAATGTTGGAATTATTACATCTTTAGTATATAATAATAAATAAAACAATTTTTAGTTTATAATAGTTATTAAATAAATTTGTTAGAAAGTTGTTGGGAGTTATTCTCATAGGATAGTTTGGTAGGTAGTTACTGAAAAATAAGGCTATATAAAGCCACTTTGTAATACAATAAAAATGAAGATCCAATATATGAAATCTAAAATCAATATAATATTTCTTATTATTTTGTATGCTCCACCATTTTTAATACACACTTGATTCAAAGCATTAGAAATATTTTAAACACACAAAGTGAAGGGTAAGCTCAAGCACACACACATCCAAACATAAAATGAATGCCAAAGTTCAAATGCACTTCACCCAAACCAAAGAAATTAAAAAAATACACATAACATTCACACTAAACCATAAAAAATTCAACCCCCCCCCCACACACAAAGTGAAGTTCAAAATTCTAAACCATATTTAAGGTTGTTCACCCAAAACAAAAAAAAAATGTAAAACATAAGAAATAATTTAGACACACATACATAATAGAGGCCAAAGTTCAAAGATACTTCATCCAAACCACAATAAGATACATTAAAGTTTAAGAAACAAAAAGTGAAATCCAAATTTCAAACAATTTCACAAAAAGAAGTTCATCCAAACCATAATTATGTAAGACACACTTCATCCAAAGCATAAGAAATAGTTTAGACATGCACATAAAATAAAGGCCAAAGCTCAACCACACTTCATCCAAACCACAATAACATGTTTATAGTTCAAAAAACACAAAGTGAAGTCCAAATACAAATAATCTCATAAAAAGTTGTTCATTCAAACCACAATTATGTAAACCACACTTCATCCAAAGCATAAGAAATATTTTAAACACAGCAACCAAAGCTCAAGCACACACACATCAAAAAAACAAAAAGTTTACACTTCATCCAAACACACACACATACAAAGTGAAGTTCAAAGTTCAAAAAATATTCATCAAAACCATTAAAATTTGTTCATCCAAAACCACACATATGTTAAATACACATAATCCAAAGCAGAAGATATAGTTTAAGCACACGTGTGCAAACACACACCACACTAAACAAAGGTGAAGGGGAAAGTTAAAATAATTTCATTCTATGATCCAGCACACAATGTAGGTTAAAATTCAAACACATACACACAAAGTGAAGTTCAAGGTTAAAAAAAATACAAACATCATCCAAACCATAATTCATCCAAAACATAAGAAATAGTTTCAACACAAAAAGTGAAGGCCAAAACATAAGCCCAAATCTACACACGTACACAAAATAAAGGTCAAAAACACTTCTTCCAAACCACAATAAGAAGTTAACAAGAACAAATTGAAAGTGAATAATTAAACAATATCACTATCAATTCAAACATTCAAACCATGAAGGCCAAAGATCAAGCACACACATACACATAGAGAAGATTGAGATTCAAACACACTTTATCAAAAATATAGGATGTTTGAAGATTAAACACAAAAAGGCACAATCAAGGCCAACATTCACCACACATCCTCATTCAAACCATAAATACTTCAAAGTACACATGCACTTCAAACACAAACAACCTCATTCAAACCACAAATATGAGAAACATCATCTAAAGCATAAGCAATAGTTTCAACACACACATAATGAAAGCCAAAAGGTCAAACATGGCTCATCCAAATCACAATAAGATGTTTAGAGTTCAACAAACACAAAGATCAAATTATTACAATTTCATAAAAAAGGTGTTTATCCAAACCCATAAATATATAAAACACATTAAATGTCAATGATCACAATTTAAAGCACACAATGTAAATGCCAAGTTAACTCACATAACACTTCAAAGAATACAAATTACATGGCTCACACACATCAAAACACACAAAATGAATGACAAAACTCAAACACACATCAAAACAAACAAAATCAATGTCAAAGTTCAAACGCACTTCATCCAAACCATAGGAAATTTATAAAACAGGTAAACAGTTACAATAATACAAATTGAATGGCTTATGCACATCAAAACAAATAAAATCAATGTCAAAGTTCAAACACACTTAAGTCAAACCATAAGAAGTTTAAAAAACATGTAAAAAGTTCACACTAAACCATAAGTAGTTTAAACAAACAATAAACAAAGTTTACTAAATCTAAGAGGTTCAAATACACGTGCACACACATAAAGTGAAGTTTAATGTTAAAAAAACTTCATCTAAACCACAAATATGTGAAACACATTTCATCCAAAGCATAAAAAATATTTTAAACACACACAAAGTGAAGACCAAAGCTCAAGCATACACACATCCAGAAAAAAAAATGAATGTCAAAGTTCAAATGTATTTCATCCAAACCATTAGAAGTTAAAAAATACACATAAAGCTCACACTAAAACATCAGAAATTCAAACACACACAAAGTGAAATTCAAAGTTCATAAAATAAAGGCCAAATCTCAAGAACTCACACATCCAAACAAAAAAAAGTGAGTATCAAAGTTCAAATTCACTGAACATCTAAACATAAGAAGTTTAAAAAATACACACAAAGTTCACACTAAACCATAATAAATTCAAACACACACACACACACAAAGTGAAGTTCAAAGTTCAAAAATCTTCATCCAAACCATAAAAAAATGTTTATCCAAAACCACAAATATCTAAAAACACACTTCATCCAAAGACGTGCAGACAAAAAAATGCCAAAGCTCAAGTACACACAAACACACAAAATCAAGGTCAAAGTTTAAACACTTTATCTAATAAAATGTTTAAAGTTCAACAAAGACAACGTGAAAACTAAAGTTCAAATAATTTCATGTAGAAAGTTGTTCCTCCAAACTACAAATATGTAAAGCATAAATTGTCACAATTTTAAAATACACAAAATGAATGCCAAGTTAACTCACACAACGCTTTAAAGAAACAAATTTCAACACTCACAAAGAATGCCAAAACTCAAACACACATAAAAACAAACAAAATCAATGTCAAAGTTCAAACACACATCATCCAATCTATAAGAAGTTTAAAAAGAACTAAAAAGTTTGCACTAAACCATAAGAAGTTTAAAAAAACATGTACAAAGTTCATACTAAATCATAAGAAGTTAAAAAAAATAATACACAAAGTTGACCCTAAATTGACAGAAATTAAAAAACACACATGGTTTTCACACTAAATCATAAGAAGTTGAAATAAAAGAAGTTTACAAAACACAATCAATGTCAAAGTTCAAACACACTTCATCCAAATTAAAATAATTTTAAAAAACACAAGCAAAGTTCACCCGAAAAACAAGAAGTTTAAAAAACACATACAAAGTTCACACTAAATCATAATGTTATGTCGGAAAATGTCCCCTTGGGGCTTTTCCTTCTTAAGTTTTAGCTCTTAGGTCCTATAATTGCATTTAGGGCATCTTGCATGTTATTTCTGACTCCTGATGAGAAAAACTTTGGGTCTTGTGACAAATAGGACCTAGGGGGCTGCACTTTGATGAATCCTGAGCAAAAATGGCAGGGTGGACTTGGACGCTAGCGCCCTAGTCCAGCCCTATTTTGGGTCTGCCCTAATTTTAAATGTCAATTTAGTGACTATTATTTGGGTCCTATGACAACATCTAAAGTTTGAATTATGAAATTCTTAGCGGGAATCTTTGTAGTTGCATAAATAAGCATGATTAGGTTTCATTTGCAAACTAGATGGCATTTTTGATTAAGCAAGCTTTTGTGAAAGTGATTCAAAGGCATTCATTGTGTTGCAGAGTAGTACTTTGTGTTGTTATTGTGTTTGTATTTGCAAAATTGACATCCATCTCCTCATGGCATGAAGAGCATCTTCCTTCCATGAGATCTTCACTACAAGGTGATATCAATTGTGTTTTCAATCATTTATCATTTGGATTTTTGCCTCTATCCCATTGGGATACGCACTCTCATCTGACAAAGGTGTTTGGAAGACTTGAATGTCTCTTCAAGGCTTGACTGAGGCAAGCCTCTAAACACCACAACCCCCTCCCACACTCCTTGTGATTGCAGGTTATAGGTGTCGAGTTCCGTGGAGCAGAGTTATAGGAAGGAGTCGAAGACATTGAGGATTCAGGATCTGAAAAGAAGCAGGACACTGGAGCTTTTCCTAGACTAGGGTGCTAGTCCCATGTCTTCCATAGTTTAATCCCCAAAAATAGAAGTTGCAGTGCAGATCGGTGTCAGAAGGAGATAAGAATTCCGCAAAGAAACAGGTACCTTAGACTTGGGCTCTAGTCCCCATGTCCCTGACTTTTCTGCCTTCCAAACTTTGAAAAATAGTGAGTTAATTATCTTTGTCCTTTACCTCAGTTTGAAAGGATTTGTCGTAATTTGATAATTTGTTTACTGATTTGCATAATTAGGGTTTCTAAGTACAATTGAGCATTAGATAGAGACATTGTTTGACATATCCAAGAATCCACAACTTCCCAAGTGGTAGCCCAACCTAATAAGTTATTTCTCTCACTTAGTGGAGATTCAACTCGGCTGATATGCCCTTGGAATGTATGTAGTGAAAGGAGGATTGAACACAAACCCTTAAAATCAACCACTTCTCTCCCCTTTTTCCAACACTGCAAAATATTTTGGTGAACCCATGTTTTTGGACTTTTTGGCACCTTGCTGAGTGTTGTTTGATAGATTTGCATTCATTCATCTTATTGCATTAAAAAAATTACAAAAAAATTGAAAAATTTGAAAAATTTGAAAAAATCGTCATTTTAGGCTTGCATTTTAGCATAGTTTGAATTATTTGGCATTCAATTTCATTAAATTTCTATCATTTTCATTATCTTTGATTTAAATTATAGAAATTCATCATTTAGAATACATTTGCATTGCAGTTTTGTGATTAATTTGACAAAAATTGCTTGAAATTGTGCATCTTTCATAAAAACCTAGCTTTGCATTAGCTAGGGTTTGTAGTCAAAATATTGTTTCAGATTTTACTACCATTTTCCAACACTCATTAGGACTGATTTCTAATAGTAGTATTGCATCATAGTGGTCTTCTTGCAAAATTTCATGTCTAGGGTTTGAAAACCTTACATTTTCACTAGATTTAGCCTTATCATCTCTCTAGATTTGCATCACAAGTGTGTTGTAAGGGATTTTTCTGAATTAATTGGCTGTTAATAGGGTTATTATCTGCTACCCCTCCTCAATTTCCTTACAACACTCCTTTTACTAGGACTTTGCATGGAAATTGTTGAAAAATTGCATGTTTTAGCACATTTTCACTAGGTGTTGACTTATCACTCTAAGTTTGCATTAAAAGTGTGTTGTGAAAGACATTGCCACATCATTGGACTATTATTAGGCATATCATTCTCTATCCCTCTTGAAAATTTTCACAACACCTTTCTCCTAGTGTTTTGCATTGGAAAAAGTTGAAAAATCAAGCATTTTAGGTCATTCTCATACATACTTTTGCATTTACTCTTTCATAAGTTTTGAAAACCTTTTGAAATCTGATTTAGCATTCATTTGAAAACATACACATGGCTTCTCAATACAACAATAATGCTAGGCTTCCTCCTAGGCCTCATTTGAAAACACGAGCCCCTAAACTTGAAATAACATTTACACCTCATGACAAAGAAATGGTAGATACTGAAGGGCCTTTTTATATTACAGTGAAAATAATGGAAATACCTGTGCATGGAACACTCATAGACCCTAATTTCATGGCTAATATGGTTACAGAAGAGTTCATTCTTAAACATGATTTGGCACAAAACTATTATGACCTGTCAGATTTGAGAATTAAAACACATAATGGATCTTTGATGAAAACATTTGGATTGGTAAAATTGTTGGTCTCAGTTTATGACAAATCCATGGATCAGTTATTTGATGTTATTCCCTTATCCGACCTCTTTCATGTAAAACTAGGACACCCATGACTTAAGGCTATGAATGTTGTCCCTTCAACTATTCACAAATGTCTAAAATTCCCTTTGCATGGAGAGATCCGTATTGTCCGTCGTAACACATACTAACCTCTGGCTAAGAGAAAGAATTTCACCCTTGATTACTTTTGACTGCAACCTGAAATAGAACTTGAGCCATGAAGAGACCAATCCTTCCTAAATTACAGACGATACAAAACAAAACAACTAGCTAGAGTGGTCAGGCCTCCTTTACAAACAATGAGGGATGAACAAGTGTTTGAGGATCCCCTTAGAGCAAAAGGAAAATGAACATAAGACTACTATGGATATGATGAGATAATTGGTGTGATATATGTGGATATGGAAAAGTTTCATAACTCACCTCGTCCATGGAGAAATGGTATCTATGTTGATGTTACTCCTCCGACATCCTTACAAGGATCGGGAGGTTTTCATAGACAACAAAACATTCCACCAAGACCAATGAAATTTTAACATGGTGCTTCCTCCTCTAATGTGCAAAACCCTATGGAAAAGCATGATGATGTATTTGAAGAAATAAGTAGTATAACAAGAAGGAATAAACAAACAAAAGAAAGGAGGAGGAGAAGACAAGCTTTTGCCCAACAACTTACCACTCAACAAGAAAACATTCAACCTAACATTGAAACAAACATAGAAAACCTCAACACTGAAGAATTGGAAGATAAGAACAAAAGTTGGGCTATGGTACCTTACACACCTCTTTCCTCTAGCATTCAAGATTGGGAAGAGGATGATTTGCTCGATGACAACCCTTAGTTTGGTTGTCCCTACATGTAAGTATTTTCAACCCTTTACCTCCATGATGTGTTATGTGTTGTTTAGGCCTCCTAGGATGACCCTTGATACTCTTGTAAGGTCAAGGATACTGGGAGACCACCTTTGTTTTGACCCTTCTTCTATTTGTATCATCATTCTTCTATATTGCTTCTCCTCTATTTTTGTTGTTGTGTGTTGTGTCTTACGGACATAGCGTTACGGTTGATGACTTGGGGGCACCCTCCTACGTGACTATTTCTCCTCTCTTGATTTATTGTTTCCCTTCCTCTAGTGGTTCTATCTAGCAGGTGGATGATGAGAAAAATATTATACTAATGTAGACCTAGTGTCCCTTTAGTAAGAAATCAAAAAATGGACCTAGTCCATACATGACGATGGGGTTCTTATATATTATCTTATGCTTGTCTAGTAGAATCACTCCATGTGATCTTGATGTTGTCTTATCGCACTTACAAAACATAACAATACTGCTACTCCATGCACTTTGTCTATCTTGAATCTTTCATTCCTCGGTTCTCTGTGTGAATGATCATATGCATTGTTGATTATCATGATTATAAGGACACTAACACTTTTCTTGCATGAATGTGTTTGTGGGAACATTTGGTGATCATAAAGTACATGTCACCTCCAGGGGGCATGGGCTTTGCAAGAGCTCGTGTTCCCTTGTGTATTTTCTTCCTACCTTAATGTTCTTGATATCAGTATGCGACATCAACCACCTTAAGGTGGGGGCATATATAAGGTAAGCTATCTGTTGTAGATGCTAGTAATGTGTGTTTGTGAATCTTGAATCTATTACAATCACTTAAGCCCTCTGCAGAGGCAGGATATCATGCATATCCTTTTTCTCTTAAGCCCTTCATATGAGGCAGGGATGGTGTATTTCTTGAGAGTGCACAATCCTGTCATTTTCAAAAAGTCCTCCGAGGAGGTAGGGAGTGGATCTGAGACTATCCTAACCCTTAAGCATGTCTTCGGTGATTGTTGTGGCAAAGCCCAATCATCGGTGTGTGCCTGTAATGGCCTAAGATGGTGATGAATCTAGAAATAGGTACACTCCATCACTTGTTTGTCATGTTTTCTCTGTGTCTTCCATGTGTGTGTGGCATATTTATTCCCAAGCATAGTCTAAAGATTGGTGGCGATGAGTCCCTCCTATGCTTTAGGATTTGTATGGTGTGCTTGACTTGTATAGTGTGTTTGTTCTCAAGTGTAGTCTAAAGACTGATGAGTCCCTCCTGCACTCTGAGATTTGTATTGTGTGTTTGTTGCCCCATGTGCAGTCTAAAGACTGGTGGCGATGAGTCCCTCCTGCACTATGGGTTGTGTGTTTACTTTCCTTGTACTTGCATTTTGCATTTCATATATATGAGAAAATGAAAAAGAAAATAATCACTGCATTCACTTTATTCACTATGTTTTGTGTGCCTTTAATACTGTCTTCTCCATGTTTTGCGTGATTGTAACTGTCTTCTTCGTGTTTTACGTGCCTGTTACTATCTTCAATATGTTTGGTGTGTTTGTTGTGTTCGTTAACCATACTTTAATGCATGTATTGGCCTTGTGTTTATACATACATTAAACTGGGGGCTAAATCTTATGTCAGAAAATTTCCCCTTGGGGGCTTTTCCCTCTTAAGATTTAGCTCTTGGGTCTTGTAATTGCATTTAGAGCATCTTGCATGTTATTTCTGACTCTTGATGAGAAAACCCTTGGGTCTTGTGACAAATAGGACCTAGGGGGCTGCACTTTGATGAATCCTAAGAAAAAATGGCAGGGTGGACTTGGGCACTAGTGCCCTAGTCCAACCCTATTTTGGGTCTGCCCTAATTTCAAATGTCAGTTTAGTGACTATTATTTGGGTCCTATGCCGACATCTAAAGTTTGAATTATTAAATTCTTAGTGGGAATCTTTGTACTTGGATATATAAGCATGATTAGGTTTCATTTGTAAACTAGATGATATTTTTGATTAAGCAAGCTTTTGTGAAAGTGATTCAAGGAATTCATTGTGTTGCAGAGCAGTACTTTGTGTTGTTATTGTATTTGTATTTGTAGATTTGACATCCATCTCCTCATGGCATGAAGAGAATGTTCCTTCCATGAGATCTTCACTACAAAGTGATATCAATTATGTTTTCAATCATTTATCATTTGGATTTTTGCCTCTATCTTGCTGGGATACACACTCTCATCTGACAATGATGTTCAGAAGACTTGAATGTCTCTCCAAGGCTTGACCGAGGTAAGCCTCTAAACACCACAACCCCCTCCCACACTCCTTGTGATTGCAGGTTACAGGTGTCGAGTTCTATGGAGTGGAGTTGTAGGAAGGAGTGACTGACATTGAGGATTCATGATCTAAAAAGAAGCAAGACACTGGAGCTTTTCTTGGACTAGGGTTTTAGTCCCCGTGTCCTCTGTAGTTGAATCCCTAGAAATGGAAGTTGCAGTGCAGATCAATGTTGGAAGGAGATCAGGATTCTATAAAGAAACAGGTACCTTGGACTTGGGCGCTAGTCCCCGTGTCCCCAACTTTTGTGCCTTCCGAACTTCAAAAAGTAGTGAGTTAAATATCTCTATCCTTTACCTCAGTCTAAAAGGATTTGTTGTAATTTGATAATTTGTTTACTGATTTGCATAATTAGGGTTTCTAAGTACAATTGAGCATTAGATAGACATTGTTTGACATATCCAAGAATCCACACCTTCCCAAGTGGTAGCCCAGCCTGATAGGTGATTGCTCTCACTTAGTGGAGTTTCAACTCGGTTGATATGTCCTTGGAATGTTTGTAGTGAAAGGAGGATTGAACACAAGCCCTTAAAACCAACCACTTCTCTCCCCTTCTTCCAACACTAGAAAACACATAAGAAGTTAAAATAAACAATACACAAAGCTAAACACTAAATCGCTCACACACACACACACACACTTATGCACATACGCATGCATGCAAGTGGTGAAGTTCAAAGTTAAAAAATCATCTAAACCATAAATATGTAAAACACACTTCATTCAAAACATAAGTAATATTTTAAATACACAAAGTGAAGGCCAAATCTCAAGGACACACATATCCAATCAAACAAATGAATGTCAAAGCTCAAACACACTTCATCCAAACTATAAAAAATTAGAAAACACATACAAAGTTCACGCTAAACCATAAGAAGTTTAAAAAAATACATACAAAGTTCACACTAAATCATGAGAAGTTAAAACAAACAATACACAAAGTTAACACTGAATAATAAGAAACTAAAACACACACACACAAAGTGACGTTTAAAGTTAAAAAAATTCATCTAAACCACAAATATGTAAAACACACTTCATTCAAAGCATAAGAAATATTTTAAACACACAAAGTGAAGACCAAAGCTCAAGCACACACACATCCAAAAACAAATGAATGTCAAAGTTCAAATACACTTCATCCAAACCATAAGAATTTTAAAAAATACACACAAGTTCACACTAAACCATAAATAATTATATCCCCACACACAAAGTGAAGTTCAAAGTTTTAAACCATACAAAGTTGTTTATTCAAAACAAAACATATATGTAAAACACGCTTCATCCAAAGTTGCATAAGAAATAATTTAAGACACACACAAAATAAAGGCCAAAGCTCAACCACACTTCATCTGAACCACAATAAGATGTTTAAGGTTCAACAAACACAAAGTGAAGTCCACATTACAAACAATTTCATAAAACGTTGTTCATCCAAACCACAATTATGTAAAACACACTTCATCCAAAGCTTCATCAAAACTATAAAAAGTTGTTCATCCAAAAGCACACATGTTAAACACATTTCATCCAAAGTATAACATATAATTTAAGCATGTGTGTGCAAACACACAACATCATAAGAAGTTTAAAGTCCAAACACAAAGTGAAGACCAAAGTTTAAAAAAATTCATTTTATGCTCAAGCATGCACGCACACATCCACACACACACACACATACAC